>OV656817.1:7560000-10060000 GCA_927399485.1 Calamotropha paludella | reverse complement strand
TAATGTACTTCCAATTAAAAGGTAGACCAGGCCTTCAACTTTGAAAGTCGATGAAAAACCGTCTGCTATCACCTTTTTTCCACCAAAAAAATTCATCTGATTATTATATTTTCGAATATTACCCATTAAATGCTCATGATCAGGATGTAGATCGTTAATTAAACTAAAATAAGTTAAGATTTTTGTTGCAATCGATCAAGTTGCACTTTTCCAGAGCTGGAACATATACCTGGTGTCTCATCTTGCCATTTCAGGGCGTTGTTCCACTGACACTTGTATGTCATAGAATCCAAAGCGACACTGCTATCATTTCTATAAGCAACATTTGAGTCATACTCCATACCTGAAATATGCTTGCTTTTCCATAGACGTAAGGAAACGTTTTTCTTATACCGAGACTGGATCACTGGACTGGACATTCTATTCACTTGTGGGTGCGCAATTTGATATATTGCAACTGCTTGCCTATGTATTTTAGGGTTCTAAGTTTGGTAGAGTGTAAAACTTCGACAGGTGCCTGTATACGACGCTGCCTATTTTTTTAAGCAACAATAGAAGTATAGGCGTCAAACTGTCTATTCGATAAATCTTAGCTAAAACGTAATCGCCCTACCGGACAGTCAGCTGATCCGGACTCTGTGTAGAGAAGTCCGTTACAATAGATTTTAAAATGAAAAGGAAATATCAGTCATGCTGCTATCAATTTACAAAGCCCCCGTAAGACTAATTTTTAAACATATCAGAATAATATTCAATCACAAATCTAACAAATTTTTGAATGTACTTCCATCACATTTTCCTGGGTTCCGTACATTAAAAAAGAAAGAGCACGGAACAAACACGCATCGTCACCTACAATGGGGACGACAGTATGTTGTTAAATGTTATGTGTAATATTAAGATTTTCTTAAGCCATTTTTTTAAAGCCAAATCCAAATCAATAATATCAAAAAACGAAACGAAACAATTCCCGAGTACGAAAGCCAAGTTCATGAAAGAGAAAATTAAAAATCACATTATAAGAAAGAATTAAGAAAGAAGAAAGAAAATCCGAAACAATCAATGACGATTTGAACGAACACATGGTAACGTACTGAAGAAGGTTGTAGTGCCCTTAACCACTGAATATAAATATCGGTTCAATAAACAAACAACGTTAGTGAGTTTCAAATATTACCAGCGCCACCTATCGATGTGGATTTGAACTTGAAGTCCATTTTCACATTCTCAATCCTATATTTTAAAATTACGTAAACACTAATTTCTTTGTATGATGTTGATTGCCTGTTTTTTGTTTGTGTATGTTTTGACTGAACGGGCATCAAAGGAAAATGGTTGGACAGATTTCGATGAATTTTTTTGAAGTTATACTTCTTCAGGCGCGTTATGAAAAATCGATGAGAGTGAAATTTTAAGATGCGCACGCATCACTGTGATACAAAATTATCATGTTGAAGTTAGCCGCTAATTATGATTGCGTGTGTGTGTGTGTGTGTGTGTGATATTACTGATCACTATATAATTTATAAATTTATCTTTCTTTTCACATACAAAGAATACGAGCACACGGGAGGAAATTTGTAATTATCTTTGTTTAGTAACAATAAAGAAGTATAACTTCTTATGTGCATACATAAGTACACACAACGGTTTTTTATTTGATTGCTTCAGTTCAGAATTAGGTTCTCGGGTACAAATTTACCCGTTTAAAGACAGTAGTGCTTTTTGCAATAAACGTGGGCTAGTACCGCGCACACACTACTAATTTATTACAATGACATTTCATATCTGCCTGGTTGAATTTTAAAACTGATATTATTTTCGTAACCAGCGACCCCAAAGTCTTATAAACGATACCCATATTGTATTTAAGATTTTGTTTCCCCATTTACTTCATAAAGGGTTGATTTTTGAAAAACCCTGAAACAGGTATTGGCTTACTTGGTTAAAGTATTAACCTCGATGCTCCGTACAAATTTTGAAACCCCGTTTTACCCCATTAGTTTGGAAAATCTTTCTTAGGGCACACCTACGTCATAATAGCTCTATGTGTGCCAAATTTCAGCGCAATCCGTTCACGGGTTTGAGCTGTGCTTTGATAGGTCGGTCAATTAGTAACGGTTGCTTTATATATATATGTGTGTGTATCGGGACGCTACTGTAAGTATATAATTGTTTTGATGATTCTCGAAAATCAGCTATACACCTTAAGTTACAAATAGCGCGCACTGCTCTATTTTGGATAATAAACATATTAATAATATTACCTGCTAACCACTATAGGAATAGATTATAGTATATTTCGCTTTGAAAGTACACGAAGTCAACCATTCTTGCTGTTTAAACATTAGTTACGAAACTTAGTTTCTTAGCGGCATATGCAGTGAAAGCATGTTACGGTTAGTACGGGTTAGCGTTTTCAAATTAAAGAGCTATTCGCCAAAAACGCTGTAACAATGACCTTGACTTGCCTGATCGAAGATACCGACCCAGATTATATTTAAAGGGTGGAATGATTTATTTTTGCTAAACCTTACCAGCATTAATAGGATTAGAACGTCAAGAAAACTTTCATTTTGCTATAGAGAATTTCCGCTGATTTCGGTTAAGTAACTATGTCAAGAAAAGTTTTTAAAAGTTTCAGTCTGACCTAACTTTAATTATAAAATATTTTCTCTGTGAAGGAAAATAATGAAGCGGTGTCAAGAGTCGTACCCTAATTTTAGAAAATTTTTAATTAATTACTTTTTTCTGAAATAACAGATGTTATTGTACGAAATTTAAAATTTTCCTGATTTTTTTCTTAATTAAGCCTACCATTGTAATGATATTAATCTTGAGAATGTGATTTTCTACCATTTAGAGTCGAAAATCGAGCGTAGTAAGGAAATTTGAACAGATGCTACTGACCTAAATTCCTTTATCGCAATACATTACTTCTGGAGCTAGAAAGGGATTTTTGTGAGTCACAAACGCAATCGAGAAGGTAAAAGTTCCAGGAATTCGTTTGGATTTTGATATTATAATAAATAAAGACATAAACTCTTATTTTTAAAGTATAGTAGGTATCATTGTTCTCGCCAAAAAAAAATAAAAGTAGAGATACCATAGACTAAACAGCTATTTAAAGCATCACTGCTGAAGTATAAGTGTTGTATCATCTTTTTACTTTTGAGATAGCAATTAAGACCTCAAAAGCGTCAATAACGAAATATTTATCGAGCTTGTCAGCACATTTATTACTACTGAACTCTTTATGATAATTAATATACGACGGCCATTATAGTTGTTATACTTCCGCGCACTTTACACATTTAAATAAAAGAACTTATTTAGGATTTTTGAGCATATATTTATATTTAATCCTGACGTATCGACTCCATTACAGGAGCCGTGATCACAGGATAACTGAGGGCCATTCAGAAAGTAATACCTGTTTAGGAATATAAATAAAACTAGTATATATTTACTAATATTAAAGTTTTATTTGGAAAGAAATATCTTCAACCACTTCTCTACGCAGTCACCTCTCAAATTTAATTATTTATCTTAAGGTGCGACAGGTTTTTGTATCTCAGCTTCATACTCATGTATGTTGAGATACGTAGTCATAGCTTCTTTCAGTTTTTCATTTGTTTCAAAATTCGTTCCTACCAAGAACTCCTTGAGTTTTATAAACAGATGGCAATCTGACGGAGCCAGCTCTGGACTATAGGGTAAATAGTTGAGAGTTCGGTTGGAAGGGTTAAAATTAAATCACAGCTCTTACTTCACAATTAGAGACGTTCTTTATTTTTGTAAACATTAACACTCATATAAAAAATACAGTCTGTATAACTCAATGTATCAGAACTTGTCTGGCGGCTACTCTATACGTCAGCGCTTCACACGGTGCAAACCGGTTCTACTTTCCGAATGGCTCTTGTAAATAAAGGATAATAGAAAAATAATATTCCCTTGGTTCTCTGCTTAGCTGTTAACCATGGTATGGTATGTTCTAATTTTTGTCTGTCTTTCTATATGTTCTTTTATAATTCAAGAACGGATTGACCAATTTCGATGAAATTTGGTATATGGTAAGAACATATGATTGCGCAAATGATAAGCTATGTAGTATATCTATTTTACTATATAAAACTGTAGGTTCTGTCTCTGTCTGCCATTTATTTTTTGGATACATTTTATGATAAATATTCGTTTTATGACTCACTATTTTTATTTTTTTTCTGTCTGTCTGTCTATCTGTCATTCTATAGATCAAGAACAGGGTTTATCGATTGCGATTGATATATGGTAAGAACACGTGATTACGCAAGTGATAAACTATATATCATGTCTTTCAAAATGTTATATTCCTAGCTAATATTATAAAAACGAGTGAGTTTGTTTGATACACTCACGCTTAACTACTCTATCGATATTAATTAAATTTTACATACACTATTATGGCGGTACATAAATATAACTTTTAATCGGTAGTCTACATTAACGTGAGTGAGGCCACGGTTTTATACACATACCGTGGTTGTTTATAAAAAGTGATTTTTTATATAGATCAACACAAAAAATTAAAATGTATTTTTTATCTATACTAGTATATTAATCAGCCGGTTCTGCCTGTACATTAATTTTATTGGACGAATTTTATGACAAAGTTATTCTATATATGAAACACTGATATCCATTACACAGCGCGTTTACAACTAATGTTATAAACTAAGGCCTTAGTGCGAGTTTACGCATTCGACACTCATTATCGAGCGCGTTACAGATTTCTATGAAGATTCGTACTTCCTAATGGTTACCGCTAGGGGCGCTCATATGAAAATCCATAGTAATATTTTACGCAGACGATATGGAGTATCGAAACGTAGACTCGCATTGAGGTCTCTGGTAGGTTGTGAACTGGTACAGTAGAAAATATCAAAGTACTAAATATGAACATTTTTTACAATTACAAGCACTTTTGTCACCAAATATATTAACTGAAACTAAAACTTACGACTTATTAAGTAACTTACTTAAATAAAATACTGTTTTATATTATGTCTTTACAAGTACTGTGCTTTGTAAATATAAGGTAACAGACGTAAGTGAAAAATAAAATAGCATAGTTTAAACGTAAAAACTATATTTTAGGTAGTAATGGGCTTTATCGTATTATGTAGTTTCTAAAATAATATTATCTATGATTGTGATATATTTAAAATACTTTTAAAGGTATTTTAAATATATCAATATTTTTGTTATTAATAGAAAACAAATAATTGTTGTTATGATACTTTAAATTAAGGAGTACTGCTATCTAATCATTTAGGAAATAAAGAAACAACAACTTTTGGACGAAATGTGATCAAGTAACTAATAAAATATAAATATTTTTATTATACAATGGCTGTGTTAAAGTATTTATTTGAGTAAAAAGAAAAAAAAAGTGTACCTATTTAATTACTACATTAGGTAATAGTTTCTTAATTGGTTATATCCCTTATTACTTATATTTATCAATATTAATTATTTTCATTATGGAATAAACTACAAACGCTCACTTCTTTGCATAAAACTAGGAATTGATATCGAGTATAAATTAAGTATAAAAACTAGCGCGTATATAGACCTCTACGCGCTAGTTTTTATACTTAATATAATTAATAACGTACAAATAATTTACTCATTTTGAGTTCAACTGAAAAAGTAGCTGATAATCTCAAGGCTGGAATAAATGCCTTTATTTCCAGTCAAGGCTACGTGACATGGTGTCAACCTGTGAAGAGACTTATTCTATGGCAATATTGATCGCTAGCATCTCTTATCATACGTTGGAGGGACAAAGTTTGTTGCCACTTCCGTACTGCTACATTAGGGCGGGTCCTAATTCTCACCATTACGAATTCTATCTGCACAAGTAATATGAAAAACAATGAAGTCTTCAATGCACATTCATAACATTCCAGTAATGCATATAAAACAAGCACTTGACGTTAACAACCCACCTTAAACGAAGGATGATATTAATGTTACCCATATATACTTGCAAATAATAATTTGAACGTATAATGAAGGCAAAATAAAATTATTTTAACTTCTTTCTTTCGGAAACGTTTCCGCCACCAATTACTTGTCGGATATGAATTCGATAGTTAAAGCCTTCACCCCGAATTGCACTGTCAAAAGTTTCCGATGTCGGATTTGTGAATACCTCATGGAGGAGACATTTAAAAAAATTCCGCATGGATTCAGAAGGAGCAGTTTCCGATGGTCGCGAATAACGCTGCTAAAAGGACTAGGTACCTATTACAACAA
Source organism: Calamotropha paludella (assembly GCA_927399485.1). Classification (NCBI taxonomy): domain Eukaryota; kingdom Metazoa; phylum Arthropoda; class Insecta; order Lepidoptera; family Crambidae; genus Calamotropha; species Calamotropha paludella. Next base: position 10,053,697 of record OV656817.1, on the reverse strand, counting down.
ATGTAAAGTTTATACTTTGATATGCTAGCGACCATACGTTAAACCAAGTACAAACAATTGACAGTCTATAATTTTTATTTTTATGCGTTAAAAACCATATTATATTTAATTGAAACAATCTCCACAGAGTCATGGAGTGGAACATTTGGAATGATCGGAATGATACTGTTACGTGTTGTGGGTATTAGATAGTCAAATATACAGGCCTGCAAAACTAAGTATCATACTTTTAAAATTGCAATAACTTTTCGAGTACACAAGATATACTTTCGAAATAAAAAGGACTCGGAAAAGAGTTTAATTTTGTACTACATTTTCAAAGACAGCTGATAAAATTTGCTATAAAACATTTTTTATTAAAAATATGTGACTTCTATAGTTAAGAAAGAAATGAAATTTTTAAAATGTGATACTTAGTTTTGCAGGCCAGTGTATAATAATTAATACTTTCGATTTTTTGAAAAGTTTATATAATCGTAAGTGTTAAAGGAGCGTTAACAAAAAAAATGTTTGTTGTTTTATCAAAAGACAACTCACACGCTGGCAATATAAAGGAAGTATAAATCAAGAAACAGGTGTTAAACATAATAACTAAATATTCCTGTAAAATATAGCATTAACTGAGTGAAGAAAATCCTATGTTATCCATTTCTCTCCTTAAACCAAATATCTAAATCCAAGTTACTTTATGTTGAAAATATTTATTATTTCTCTTGAATCCTTTACGTCACACATAAAGCTTCCAAAGGCTTAGAATAATTTTGAATTGTTATTTATTTTTTTAATGTTGTTCTCCTTATTTAACTTAAATTCTCGTAATTTTTTTACTTAGCGTGTAAAGTTAAGTTGGATTTTCTGTGAAACGTTTGATGTAGTTAATTAAATACAATTAACAATACTATAAATGAAGTTAAGTCTTCTAATTAAAACCTTTTTTACATTGTAAAGGAGTCTTAAATACATTTGAGAGCAATGAATCCGTGTCATAAAAGATACCTGAAAATCTCGGAAAGTAAGAATTTTACTTTAGTGAAATAAATTGTGTATAATAGATAAATAAAATCATATGACAGCAATATATCTTTTTTATGGTGTTGTTTAGTTACTGTAAAGTTAACTAGTAGAGTCTTAATAATAAGTAGGAGGAGAGAAATAATTAGGATGAGAATCTGAGTGGTATGAACACGCCTCCTGGGGATGGAGAATGTTGTAACAGACATGGAGTGGGGATAGTTGACAGGATATGTCAACTGACTCTATCTATGTATCGTTTTCATTACATAGCAGTAGATCGCCAGAGTTGTAAACGGCTTTATTTTAGGTTTACAATATCGCAGACCACATTCCATAACTTTTTTGGAGCGGAGCGAGCGAAGCGAGCGTAGCTCCCATGGATCAGCTTCAATGACGCAATGTCTGTTACGCCATAACTTCCCGAGTTCTTAACCGATTTTAATAATTTTTATGCAGAATCGAATGTACACATTAGAACCAGATTGTAACGGAATCCGAATTTTTAAATTCACAAAAATAAAAAGTTATGGTCAATAAACACTGGCTCTATGGGATTTCCCATTGAAAAAAAGCGCGCCTATTTGAAACTTTTCTTTCTTATGGAATTTTTAAATTTATTTTAAGTTTTATGCTTAGCGACTGCATCGACCAAGTGCTATTATTACCTGCTCTCCTTAGCAAATATCTATCGCTTATCCCCCCTTTTGATTAAATAAAGGAAAAGATAAGAGTTTTGTTCCCGGAAATTAAATAAATCTTTTTATGCATAGAATCTCTATTTGTAATTGCTCTTAATAGCCCGGATGACCCAGAGTTTTAGTATGTTGCGACGGCAAGAGCGTATGACTTCCGCGGAGTGTGAAATTATCGCTAATTGGATTATATATATTTATAACACGTTCAGTAGCAACATTTACATCAGAGGTGTTTTATACTCGAGTTAAGTCCGTTTTATTATGGGTTGCCGTGAAGGCATGACAATTAATTATTTTGAAGATGTGGTAAGTGGAAATCATTATATTTGTATTAAAAGCTAGGAACACTGTTTCATAATGGTAATCTGGTGAACCGACGAGGATACCTAAAGTTTAGGCAACCAGCTTTAATTATAAAATTACAAAATCAAGGCAAATCATAGAAAACAAAGTGTGTAAACTAACATGTTCTAATAATTCCTTTTTACAGTAAGAACCTAAAACAGTGGTATTAAGACTTTCCATTGATATTTTAGATATGCTGCTACACGGTGCTCGAACAATCTGCCAGTGCGTGACCTGAAAACAAAAATTACGTTAAAAAGATATATATATAGAACATATAGATATTCTTATGCATTATTATATTTTATAATAATGCATAAGTCACTTACTATTGTGGTTCTCACGTGCTATGCAGAGTATGGTTTCACGTCCAACCGCCGAATAGGAAAGCAATTTCTCATACTTCTCACTTTCTGCGTTCTATCTTTCTAAGCTTACAACTAATACCTCGCTTTGAAGAACAATGCGGTTGATATTTGTCTTTTCGTGGAACAAGTTTCCTATAACAAGTCCTCTGTGATCGAGTGGATATTAAATATGCTTAGATTGATTGTCATGTCATGTCAATGTCACACCCCTTGTATTGACTATGATTTCACTTACACGTTTTATGTTTCTGTGGTCGTGAAATCTGTTAATCGGTATTGTGGTTGAATATATTGTAAATCCAAAATTATGTACTTACATAAATAAATAAATTGTATATGTGAATCCAGGGTATTTGAACTTAGATTTTCATCATCACCGGGGATCCAGCAACGGTTCATTCTCATCTATGACTCAGGCACTCTATTTGCTTTAAAATTGTTTTTTGCTTTAAAATCCACAAACTTTAATGATATAAAAGCTGTTCAGTATTTCAGCTTATTTCTGTTTAGATTGTCTTTGAAACACTTTCTCTATTTAAACTGAAACAACTTTTTAAGCACCTAGTGTCATGTGTATATCTAAAATAGCAACTTTTCTGTTTTCACAAGTTCTACAAAACGAGTGATTTCCATTATAATTTATTTTGGCAATAAATATAATTAATATTAAAAATATATTTATATATATAATTTGCGGGAAAAAGGTGTGATTTTATGTATGTATAAGGACAACTTGTGCCGTAATATTTAAAAAATGAATATAATACATGATCATATTCGTAGCGGATTACCAATTCACCTTTCTATTAATCTATTCCTAGTCTTCAGACTTTAGTTTATGAAAGTATATTAAAACAAGGTGTTATAAAGCATATAAGTAAAAAAAATAAAATAAGTTAAATAAGTGTTTAGCTAAAAGAATATGATATATATCTTTACAAACGAAAAATGTATGAAGTCCGTTTAAAATTAGTTAAGAATGTTTACGTTATCTACTGTACAATGAGTCAGGTACTTTTCTACACCTTATTTTTATGTGTGATGGATGTTGGTCGCAGATGACCTTAACAGCGAAATCGGGTTTTGGAACGGCGAAATCCTTAAATGGACGTCAAGCCGAGAGAAGTAAGCCACCATAGTGGTTTTCTAGCTGGACGGCATCTCCAGTCTGTCATGGAGCCTCCGAACCAGCATAAAATCACGACGGCGCTCTAACCGGAAAGGGAGCACAGGGTGCCATAGGGCGCCTCTAAGAGTTCGGACCTCGGCTATGGTACGCCGTGTCGTAGGGGAAAAAAGCGTTCAGGTACGTGCCTGTACCTGGCAAAGCGCGAATTTAATAGACCAGACTCTTCACACTCTGGACCTATGGGGGCGGTGTACAGACACTACATGAGTGTGTGTGTGGTGAGTAACTGGACTGTGTCTGTTCTCTGTGGGAGGAGTTAGAGAGGCATTTGCCCGATTTTCTACACCTGTCGCCATTACTGAAATAACTACTCCTTTTAACTCGTCCACCCATTAAAATTAAGACACAGATCATACAATTTATTAATGTAAAAATAAGAAATATATCATAGATTTGTCAAAATTATTGAACATTAAGTTGTCATACTCGTACTTTATTTTTGACTAAAATTTCAATAACGATCTTATAAATATGGAACATATATTTATCTCGCATTATAAATATACTTAACAGGCTCTGTTTTTCTTTCAATATATCACCTCTTATTAAAAAAAAATGCCGACTCCATTATTATTAGTTTTCAAAAGTTTCTATACCTAGTCGTATTTTTAGTAACAGATAATGGCCTAAGAAGAACTTTGTGAGAAATGTAAAATTCCTTCTGAATACAAATCACGGTTTTGTAAATAATTGTGTTAACAAAGGGGGGTAGCGGGATAAGAATGGGCCAGCGGCCCCCACCAGATTCGCAAGAATAGACCATTAATTCTCGAAGAGGGTCGAAAAAAATTTTCTTTGAGATTTTTTTTCCACCCCGTGGACCCAACCGAAAACCCCATAACCGCGAAAAATGTGTTTTTTTTGATATTTTATTTTTTTCTGAGCTTTCAAAATGTTTTTCAAGAGGTTGTAATCTTCGCTTCGCATCTTAAAATTTGTTTTGGATGTGTAGATGTTACCTGAATTTTTTCAGATTTTTTGACAAGTATAAATATGTGAAAAATAAGTTTGAATGCAAAAAAAAACGTGAAAATTACGTTATTTCGAAGGAATAAGTTTATGGTTTCTGGGTTTATTTTCATTTTTATTATGGTTGCCCAATAGCATTGATAGCGACAGTCTTCCTCTTTCAAATGAGCCTAGTTTGGTTGAAATCGGTTGATTCCTGTGAGCGGGGCGATTTGTTGAATAAACCTCGAATTAATTTTTTTAATGATTCTTCGACAGAAAAGAAGTGTCTTTATTACAGAACGTCGACACTATGGAAAATAAGTCAAAATAGGGGTTTTGGAGGTTGCCAATTACGAATTTGATGTCAAAAAAGACTTTTAACTCATGACAGTTGTCAAAAACGCTGTCAACAATAAGCCGAATCATACATTTTCGTATGACTGTCTCAAAATGTTGTATATATAGGGTTTTCGACGTAGCTGATCACGGATTTGATACCAAAAAACACTTTTGACGTACAGCTATATAATATAGCTGTCAAGAATGCTGTCAATAATAAGCCAAACTATTTATTTTTCAACAATTTTGTATAAAAGTCTCAATACGTGATATATATAGGGGTTTTCGAGGTCGCTGATCACGAATTTGATATCAAAAAACTGTTTTAAAAGTAATAAGAGGAATCCCTTCCTGTCGCTAAATGGTTTTATTGCTGATTTACCTTGGCATAAAATCAAAAGATATTAATTGCTATACATTGTTGGTTGAGTGATATTTTTATCCATTACAAGCCAGCGTATTATATCAAATCAAACCTTTTAATATTATGCCTCATAATATTCTTTCAAAAACTTCTAAAAACTCAATTTATCGAGGTACCGCCAAGCGAAGTGATTGGTGAAACTGAGACGTAACCAAACCTACACGGAATCGCACTAGACAAAAACGCAAATAATTTAAATTTACATTTTAGGGATCCTCAGACCGCAAACAGGGTAAACTTCGAAGTCCTGTATCTCAAGATAGTAAACAGGGTGCAGGGGAGAATCGACCTCCACCCAGAATTTAAGCAACAGGACAGGACTCTACCGCCGTGGCCGGCGCCTCCCTGTCTCATACGGGCGCCGAATCCGTAGCCATCACCGCCTATTCACTGAGCCCAGTACCACTGTAAATATAAGAATAATTTTCGCAGTTGCAATTCAAAAAATATTAAAGATCAATGGTATTTCTGCATGCAGCCATGTTCAGGGAGAATTCATTTCCAGCCCGCCTAGCATACGCAACACGACAAAATTTTTTCTACCCATTTTCTCGTGTTTTTGTCATTTGTCGTCAGTCGTCTCTAACATGGCTGCGTTTAGAAGTCGATTTCTCATGTCAAACGTGTTTTTTTTACTTAGCCGCGAATTTTTGTCTTCAAACTCTAACATGGCAATTGCGTTTTGTCGACATTTTAACCGATACTGTCGACATATTACTCGTCTTTGTGTCAGTACGTAGAGAAGAGACGACAAGTGGTTTGTGTGCTATTTCGATTGGAGCGATGGCGGTGTTTTATTACAATTATGTACTTAAAGTATATTAAGGGCGAACGAAACGTAAAAATATGTTTTATAGTTATATACTTATATATTTTATTTATGCACATGTAAATATATTGGCAAAGGTATATCTCTATGTGTATAAATATATTCCTATAATTATAAGTATATATATACATACATAGTTATATACATATCTATACATAGGAATATATTTTCATATATATCTACTTATAATTATAGGAATATATTTATACTTATAGAAATATACCTTTGCCAATATTTTTATATGTGCATAAATAAAATATATAGGTATATAAGTATAAAACATATGTTTACGTATCGTTCGCCCTTAATATACTTTGAGCATAAATATATTCCTATAATTATAAATATATATATATATATATAGTTATATACATATATATACATATAAATACATATATGCATGTATTTAACTATATTTATAAGTATATAATTTTATATATATACTTAAATATGCATAAATAAAATATATAAATATAATACATATGTTTACGTTTCGTTCACCCTCAATACACTTTGAGTACAAAATTGTAATAAAATATAATATAGATATAGGAAAGTAGGGACAGCGCAATCGCAATTGCGCATCTACGGCAAGCGTAGGTACTAGTGGCTACCCAGTTTCGTTAATAAGTTCCTCGACTTATTGACCATCTACCTATCAAAATCAATTTCAACCTAATAATATCAAAACTGTAACAATATTTTATATAACAATCGGATTAGTTATAGTAACAATAATATATTTTTTTTGTCTAGTAACATTTATCAATCTACTTGTAAAACTCGTTGCATTTTTTACAAATCTTAGTCGCTTAATATATTGCGGCGACTAAATGTACTCGTTTATTATTTTTAAAATTTTAGATTGTAAAATGAATAAACTTATATTAAAAGAATGAACAACAAAAACTTTCGGCGATTTAAAAAAAAACAAACACCATTGACTAAGCGAGAAACGATCAACCACAGATCATGTAAGTCGTCAGACAACGTCAAAATTTATGTAATCCACATTTCCAAAAAATAAATAAAAGGGTAAAACACGCAACACAAATTAAATGAACGATATCGGTGTTGCTATGTTATATAATAAAGTAGTAAATAATCATATATCAAGAGGCAACATCCGTTTGTCTACAACGAGATATTATGTCGATGTCGACAAACTTCTCTTCAATCGTGCGCGAAATAGCTCGAGTAGCGTATGCTAGGCGGGCAGTATCTCTTTAGTGCCAAAGCCTAATAGACAGAAAAGAGTATTTATAATTTGAAAAAAATGTAGAAGAGTATGAAAACTTTTTTTTTAAATGGTTAACTATAAAATAAAGTCTAAATTTATATAAGTCCATAATTAATAAATTAATACCTACAAAAACACACACTGCAAGACTTGATGATGTAGTTAGCTCTTCTTGTAAATAATTAAACAGTAAGAAGGAGGTCGGTCCCCCTGCCCGAGTTTCTTTCGCCAGTTCTTCTCGGAAGGCCCTCCCAATTTCCGAACTGGTAGTAGACTCAGTAGTATACAATATAACCGTAGTAAGAATTAATAAAATAACTAAATAATGTTTAAAAATAAAATAAAACAATTTGATTTATATAAAATAATTTAATAATTAGGAACGTGCCCGATTAAAATATTGTGAAGGTAGTAGAAAATACATGACAACCATCATCTTAGTCATCCTGTGATCACGGCTCCTGTAAAGGAGTCGAAACTTCAGGATTAAATATAAAATAAAAAAAACATGCGCAAAAATCCGTAAAAAAGTGTTTTATTTTGATGTGTAATGTGCGCGGAAGTTTAAGAACTAAATATCTAAATTTATAACTAAGAATTGTTAAGTGGCAAGGATTGACATTAAAGATCATATTTATTATAACTATAAAAGAGTCACAAAGAAATAATAATACCCAATCAATCGAATATGAATTTCAAGAAATAGAAACTAGCTTAGGTTCTTCTAAAATTGCCCTATTTGCAACTTGTAGGAACACAAAATGTTTATGCTTCGTATCTTGGAAAACAGTTCTCAAGGCGTGGGTAGATGCTTTTGCAGTTTTCTGGAAAGGTATATTCTTTACGCTATTCCACTGCATTAACTTAAATGAAAAATGTTACAAACATATTATTGACAAAACAGAAGCCATTGTTGTCGTACCAGACTAACCAACTGAATATTCGTAACCAATTTTTTTAATCATTGTATTCCAAATTATATTATTCTATTTGAACCAGATATCAATGTTTTAAATTCGCCTTTCAGACAACCGTACAGCCTGCACCGCTATCATCGACTGATTGCCGCGAGCTTATCAGGCATTATTTAACTTAATCTGTTGTTTCCTTTTTCTTCCTCAAATACCTACATGATAAGAATCTATCGGAAACCTGTGAAAATAATTATTAATTTTTATCCGAAATTTTTGAATCAGGTGCTGATATGAAACTATTAATACATAATATAAATTAGCTAAGTTGATGCTGTATGGATGACTAGGTAAACCTTTTTCATTGTGAAAGTTATGGTTGTAAGGCTTTGAAACTCGATTATTAAAGCATATGAAAGGAGTAATAAATACAGAAATTTAAGTAGGAGTGGAAAAATGTGTACAAATATTATTGAATTTACAATTAAACATAACCTTGAACACCTTTCTTTAGGCAACCCATTAACATGACTATTGTTAACATACTTAATGAAATAAAAACACATTTCCTTCGGAAACGCGATCGATGAAGGCCGACACAATGAATCCTGCACTATAACAGCTGCATGGTATTACAATAAAAACGTTTTGTTACATATTAATCATTTTGTGAGGAAAAAAATACAAATTGAAGTCTATTTACAAAAAATACATAATGAAAAAATTAGGTCAAAACGTTATTTATTACAAATATCTTCTTTTTTATATCTTTAAACTGAATGAATATCAAAAATAACTGAAAACCAAACGAACTTACTAAGTGAAGTTCAATTTGAATTATGTGACAACTTCATTCAACCCACCCAGAATACTGATATCAAATCTCCTGTAAATAAAATGCTTCCACAAATAAATAATAAACGAAATGAATGTAAAAGTACTACAGTACCCGCCATTATTGTTGTGAGGTGGGAAACTAAGGGCACACAAATTAGTCAAGTGAACAACTGTTATAAATAAAAAAAATACTTTCAATTATGAAGCTGTCACACAATTGGAACCGAACTTGGTAAGTTCATTTTACATTTAAATAGTTATTTGTTATGAGAGGCTGCAACGTTGAGTTATGGCCGTGAGTTATCTCTATTGAATCCCAGGGTTCCTAACTTAGGGGTTTTCCCCCTAAATTTAGGGGATTTTTTTAGGGGTGTTAGGGTTGTTGTTTAGGGTTATTTTTAGGGTTTTTGTGAACCTTCATATTATTTAATATTTTATTTATCGAGAAAAATAAAGATTTAAAGTATAGGCCCTGGGACAGTCTTAACTAGCTAATTAAATTTATTTTTTACCTAGCGACCTCGGGCTTAGTGACATCTAGTGTACTTAAAATCCAAGTAGAGTACTTGGAATTTTCAATCGAAATGGTGGATGTAATGATCTTGTACAATATTCAACCCGTGTCCTAAAATATTAGGCCTTTTCAAAGTCAACATGTATGACTTTATAAAATCTGATTCGTCAGAAGAAAATGAATTAATATTTGACGTAATAAATATAATTTATTTTTATAAATAAAAATTAACAAAATTATATCATACAATTTATTACCTCACTACAGCGAGGAAAAGGTGCAAGAAAAACAGCTAAAATAAAATGCTAAATGGGATTATTTAAACTAAAAATTAAAAGTAAAATTGCTACAATTAGTAATGTTGAATATATTTTCTTTTAATTTGGTTTCTATTGAATGTGGTTTGACTAAGAATACCATAATCACTTTGACAGTTCTTTTTTGGGTGCGGTCCGGAATCCAAACATATGTTATGAAATCTCACCCACCATATATTTAAAATTCTTATAATAAATACGGGTCTAAATATTATTAATTCTTGTTATTTTTATAATTTAAGGAATTAAAATATGTGAAGGAAATCAAAAAGGTTTTTTTTTTTAGGGAAAGGAGAAAGGTTGTAATCTTAAAAGACTTTTCCACGCCAGCGGATAAAACGCATATTTCCACGCAGAAATTTAATGACAAAACAAACTTTTCCGACCGTGTGAGGTCAACAATATATGATTCTATGTTTAATATTCTTAAATGTTCTAAAATGATCTTACAGGGTAGGGTGCTTTCGAGAAAACTAATTATTATTTCATTAATGTCTTAATCTGGTAGTAATTTTGAGATGAAGCTCAGTGTAATATGCTCTTTACTTCAAGGACCATAATAACAATGGAGAAATGGGTACTTCATATAAACCTGATATTACTTTTTTAAATTGTTCGGTGCTTTTAAATATAATTTGGAACACCGTGCACCGTTATGAGTTTTAATAAAAATAGAATCTTTCCGAAAAAAACCTCTTTAATAAAATAAAAAAAAGGTTTTTTAAGGTAGGATACAGTAGGTATGATCATATGTTTATTACGTGATAAAAAAGAGAAAACGAAAGCAAATGCATCGGTACTTGTTGTATAAATGAAAAAAAGAAGTTTGTAATTTCGGAAGATGTTTTATTACGACATAGACAAATATAGGTCGATATCAGCAAATCATCAAACTATAATATGTTTCGTTATGTATTACCTATACGTTGTTTGTTTTGTGGAATAAAAAGACACATTTTACCAATTCCTTTGATTTTATAATTTTTATATATTTTATGCATTTTTTCAGTGCTATCTTATAAGATAAATTATTATAATAGAAAAATACTAGAAAAAATCGAATCGAGTTACAAGTGAATTCTTGTGAACCTTTGGAAATCCGCTCCAGTGCTCTCCCAATTGAGCTTCCGAGCCTTGTGAACACTCGTCGAAATTTTCTAGTACCTTTCTGATTTTACGCTGTAGGCCACCATTGTTTCATTAATGAGAGGAACATCCTCTCGTATTCGAAAGAAACATTTTTACAAATGTTTGGGCAATCGATTAAAATGAAACAGCCTTTTAGTTTTATATTTTTTATGCATATCTTGTAAGATAAATTATTATAATAGAAAAAAGGTTGCGGGTTCGATTCTCGCCTGAATTCACTTGTGATCCGAGTCTATTTTTTCTAGTATTTTTCTATTATAATAATTCCTTTGATGTTTGTTTTGATTGTTTCAATATTAATGGATGATTATGCATTTTTCATGCAATCCAACGAAAGTATACATATTCAAAATGTGAGCAGAAAGTAATAATTAAGAGGTTCTATTATAGAAGTTTTTCAAACAAATGTGATCTTTTATTATTGTTCTCCAACGCTCTGTCAAAATTCGTATAATATCACCTAAGAATATACGATTTTGAAATGTTCTGTAATAGTAATTATGACTTAAAATAAGGGTTTCATTATTAATTGTTATAGTGTCATTTATTATTAAAGCGTTAACCATGAAAAATTTTTTTTACATTCAACAAGTCGTCATATATAAAACGAATAAGTATACACGGTTAGTAACGGGAAAAAAGTAGTATTTTTACTATAAACTTTTCAGTTCGTGATTCCTGTTTTGTTATGCTGTAATCGTATCCTAGCAAGAAATATAGCTTGAATTGTAAAACAATACAACGTGAATACCCATTATACAGACACCTGAATAATTAGAGACAGCTTAGATATGAGGTTCATTACAGCTTAGTCCATGGTGCAGTTGACTAATGCAGGTTATTTCCGTGACCAGGAATTAACTATGCCTCTATTTTCCTTGTCTATGTACTATTGACGTAAGTTGTGAAGGATAGCGAATACTGATAGGTAAAGCTTTAATTTTTTTATGATCAGGATTTTTTTTAGTGTATCTTTAGTTCATTCCCAAGACAAGTACGACAAAGAAAAGGCAGGCAGCCTAATTTCTGAACTATGTCGTAATCACTTCCAGACAATCTTGGAATAAAAGAAAAAAATATTAGAAGGATTATAGGGAAATAATAAATAAGTATACTAAAACAGTCAAGCAAACTAGGAAAAGAAATTACTTCTAAATCTGTCACGAAAGGATATAAGAGTTTGAGACCTTTTGTTATCCTCTGGTAATGAGTTCCATTAATGGACAGCCCGAACACAAAAAGAATTTCAGATGGAGTCGGAAGAGTGCTGTGGAACTCTATGGCAATGTTGTTCTCGGAACGCAGAGTAAACTGCAAGGATAAAAGTTTTAAATGAGAAACAGGTGTTCAGGTAGAGTGGAGAGGATGGCAAAAAAGATAAAATACAGGAGCTTAGGCACATATCAGTTCAGCGCCGGCGAAAAGGGAGCCAGTTAAGTGTTTAGGAAATGAGACACGTCACTTACGGAGATTGAAAATTAATCTGATACAGACATTCTGTAGTCGCTTAAGTGTATTGAGTAACTTCATCTTGGATTCTGCCTCGGTCTGTGGGCTTGATTGGGATCAAGAGCTAACCCATCCTAAATAAAAAAAAAACTCCTTCGACAGACATCGGGGTTGTCAATAATAGATGGTGGGAAGAAATTGTGCCAGAGTAGTTTAGGTGCTAATAGGTAGTAAATTACTGAGCCGATTTAGCGAGCCGTACGCAACAAATACCTTTTTCTTCAATTCATCAACCTGTGGTCTCCACGACAAACGCTGGTCAAAAATAATACAGAAGTTCTTGATATTTTTCAAATATTCTGTCAAAAGACACTGGGACACAATACTGTCGAAGTAAAACTTATCGTAAAGGGCTTCTGCTATCCAAAGGTGTTACAGTAGAATATTTTTAAACTGAAAACAAATAATAAAAAAAAATTACAGCTTGAGACGGCTGTATCTGTAATCTTGATATTTGACAGATAGGATACCAACCATTAATACGTTAAAAACAAGTGAGAAAAAGGAGTTATAAAAGTTTTAATTTTGCAAAAATAGAGCGTTTTTGTATTTTATCTAATACATAAACAGATAATACTTTTATCTAACTACCCCTAAAGGCGTTCTACAAAAAATAAGTTTTTGCAAGTTAATAAATTTATTGTATTGTATAGCTAGACAGTAATATTCTTATGTTAAAGCAAAAAGAAATATTTTAATGATAACTCTTTATTTCATCACACAAGTAAAACGTAATAATGTATCAGTATATATGAAGTATGTATCAAATTTTAACACATTTATGAAAACAACCTCTTCCTCTTATCACATGCATCACAAGAGTTTCCGCCCGTCTGTCTAACCACTGCAATTTAAACCCATTGTCTTAATGAAACAGGCCGTTTCTACACATTATGGCTGACTGTCTTGAGTCATTTATAGCGCAAACAAAGAAGAAAATATACTGTAGAGTTGTTCATGAACTGTTTAAATTTTACGTTCCAGTTTAAATATTTGTTTTTATTCGTCGTGAGAATAAAGTGCAAGGTAATAATGAAACTAGTATTGCAGTAATTGCAGTATGATGTCCGGCAGACTAGAAGAGATAGATTAGAACATTTAAGGCCGTCGTAAAAGGCGTCTGTAATACTGAAGGTAGTCACCACACACTTTACCATCACCTTTTCTGACAGTCACTTCATATGGTTTCTTTCTTTTAGGCTATCTTAAGTCCTGCACACATAATTTGGCAACCAGCAACTGCATAGTTGGGCATATTTTGCCATGTAACTAGAAAAAATCACCCGATGAAATCGATCGCATAGAGATACATACTGCAACTCTTAAATAGTGGTATCAAGTGTTAATTGAATTATATAAAAAAGTGGTCGTCCAGATCTGGGTAACTAACAACAGTAATAACATTATTTGTTACATTCACACCATTTAGCTCAGCTCATAGTAAGAATAGAAATCCAATATCAATGTGAAGGTGCAGACTACAGCACCACCACCTAGCTATAAAATATTCTCAATTGATCCTGAACCCTATATAATCGCTTTAAAGCTGAAAATCAAATGCATAAATTGATATTTTATAGACTGACTAGCGGCCCGCCGCGGCTTAGGACAGGTATTCAACAATAATTTTAATAATTCTAAATTTTAATAATATACACACACACATACATGTTTCTTTTTGCGTCAGGGGTTACTAAAAAGAGTACATTATAAATAAAGTTTGGATATTGTTATTTAATGATTTTATTTGTTATTGTTCATTATTTTGTTATTCATTTTTATTTATAATGTTTCTACAAAACAGAAGCCATTAAATTTATTGGGTCAGGAGGTTCCCTGTATACGATATTTGATGTTGTTTCATTTTGTTGCAGAAAATTAATTGTTTGTCAGGAGCTCCGACCTGCGATAGGCTTACATACAGTTGGCCATGAGTAAAACATTCTTTTCGTAGGTCGGTCCTTACTAATTCGAAGGTTTGGCCCTGTGACTTGTAAATAGTTAACGCAAAATATGTTTTTACAGGAAATTGAAACCGTTTAAATGAAATGGGCAGATCAGTTGGGATCAAAGGTATCCTTAGCATATGAGTTAAATTGTTCTTCTATTCCTTAATAAGCAGCCTTGTCCCATTGCACATGCTCGGGCTTAAATTTCTCAAAATAACGATTGGAATTTAGAGTTTTGACGTCAATTCGTGTGGTGGCAGTTCAGAAGGGTTTAATGCATTTGTAAATTCCCTTTTTTTTATTTGGCTGGGGACTTTTTAAGTAATCAGATTATTTATTTCGTTGAAAGTATCATTCCTAGGTGATACTATTGCCCACACAACAAATCAAAATCCTTTTCGTACAACTTATGGACGTCAAGGTAAACTGCATTTATAAAAAATTTAAAATATAATATTTGGCCTAAGAGACTCATCCAGAAGGATGTCACAATTTCTGCTTAAATTTGAAGTGGAGATAAATTCTTTCCCCAAGTTTTAGCAGTTGTTGTGGGAAATCTCTACTTGTGATTCCATGAACATGACAAATAAGAACACTCGTATTTATCCGTAATTTTAAATGTTCAATCAAAGTCCATAAGGGAGGCTATTTCAAGCATACTTTATTGATATCTGCTCGCGTACCTCTGTCAATGACGGGGAGAGTCTGTCGGAAATCTCCAGCAAATACAAAAGTAATCGCGCCCTAGGTGCAGAAGAGTTTCTATGATCTCTTGAGGTTGTGTCCAGTAATTTTCCAAGAGGCCCTTTTTGCGGTTAGAACATGTAGATAGTTGCTCAAGAGTTACGGATAGTGGAAGTTTAAAAGTAAATTTGTGACGTGGCACTTTATTTTTTGACATTAGCACGGCCGGCAGTGGCGGGCGGCGTCGGGGAGGATAAGTTACATGGTTAATGTAATCATTTCAAATCAAATCATTTATTTATTTAAAATATACAAGATGACACATACATATTATACGTTGACAGCTGTACTAGTAAAAACTGTGTCACAGCTGTCAACATCGCCCTTCTCAGTCTTTTATAAAGTTAATATAAAATTTCTTAAAAAAAATATATAAATTAAACTAAATTGATTTTTAAACAGAGTGAAGGAATAAGAGTATAAAATTTAATAACAAACAAAGAAAACAGATTTTACCACTAGTGTGTGTGTTTTTGTGTTTACGTGTACGAGTGTATGTGTGTGAGTGCGTGCGTGGGAGAAAGTGAGTGTCTTGTTGTGTAATTTTATAAAGACTTAATAATAATGGCAAAATTTATATTCCTAAAGGTTGTGTTTTGAGAGGATCTCTTCTGTTGCAATATAATCTTAACCTAACAACCATTGGAAAATTCTCCGTTTGCACCTAAAGTAAGACAATGATACTATCCCATTCGTTCTGTTTGCTACATTATATATATGTGAGCCAATGACATAGAAATGGCGTTTAGCAAGGGAGGTCTTGTGAGGTTGAGTAGAACAAACTCTTTTACCTTAAAGATTACGCATTATATCCTGGTTAAAGTTTTTGTGCATTCGTAATATAGCATGCATGATAAAAAGTTGCCTCACTGTAAGCAAGGAACACTCCTTATAAAGAAGTGCAGTGCTATATCTACGAGGTCTTCCAAGCATCACTTTTAAAATAGACCTTTGGGCTCGCTCCAAAGGTAGCATAGTAGCAACTCCAGCTCCACCCCAAGCAACGATGCAATATTGGAGCAAGCTTTGACCCAATGCATAATAGACACAAAGTAATGTATCACGATCTGCCGAGTTCCTTAGTCTGCGAAAAATGGGTATTAATTTCCTGATGCGACCAGTCAAGTTTTTTATGTGCTCCCCCCATTTTAGTAAGTTGTCTATTGTTAGACCTAAATACTTTATATAGGCTGTTCTGAAGAGTTCAGGGCAAGAACAATTGACTTTTGAATGACACATGTGAGCTTTTACCTGAAAATCGCTAGGTGGTTGTGTAACTACGCTAGGTGAGAATGTGAGGTATTTAGTTTTTTCAATATTTAGTGTCAATAAATTTTGATTCAGCCATTGCATTACTCTACGGAGAGCCTCCTCAGTGCGGGAGCGAGTCTCATTCCAATCCTTGCCGTACACCACCAGCGCTGTGTCATCTGCGTAAGTAAAAATTTCGCAATAGGGTATGTCTTTTTTACACAAGCTATTAATATACAGCAGGAAAAGGGTAGGTCCCAGGACACTCCCTTGTGGCACACCAAATGAAAGAGTAGCTTCCTCACTGACAAAATTACCTATTTTTACGACCTGAGTTCTATTCGATAGGTAGTCGCGAAAAATTTTCAAAGCCAGTCCACGTACACCAGACAGCTCCATTTTTTCCAGCAACAAAGGAATATGAACAGTGACAAATGCCTTTGACAAGTCAAGGAACACACCTATAGCCCTGGAGCCCCCATCCAGATGTCTAGACACAGTTTCAGTCAGCAGTAAAGTAGCGTCCTCTGTAGACTGAGAGGGATCTCAAGAAACCGTATTGTTTTCGTGCAATAATTTTATTATGTTGCAAGAAATCGACAAGTCTACGATTGAGAACTTTTTCAAATATTTTAGAGACCACAGTTAATATAGAAATCGGTCTATAGTTTCCAACGCAGTCTTTGCTACCGCTTTTATATATAGGATGGACTAATGCTCTCTTTAGAACATCTGGAAATACACCAGCAGACAGACACAGGTTACATATGTGAGTGAGCGGATAAATTAAGGCTTCCTTAGCACGTTTGATTACTAGCGTTGGTATTCCATCGATACCAGCAGCTGAACTATTTTTCAGGTTATTGATAATATTTTCTATTTCACAACAATCGGTGGGAAAAAGTGCCATTGACTCTAGCTGAGATGCACTTTCTGTTTCATCCATATGCAATCCAAAGTTTCCCGGAGATCGTTTGTTCAGAATATCCCCGGCAAGCTTCGCACCAACTTCAGCAAAAAAAATATTTACTAGATTTATTGATTCGGTTGGTTCTTTTGTTAGGTTAAGTAATTCTGCTGCAATAACAGAAGGCTTTTTTCTGTTTGTTATATGGTTTATTGTATTCCACATACCTTTTGTATTTCCTTTATTTTTTATTAGTTCATTCCTTTCATAATTATTTTTTATATTTTTTAGAAGATTGTTACAGAAGTTTCGGTACCTTGTGTAAGTTAACAGTAATATGTTATCATTAGGATATTTTTTCGACTTTTTGTGTAATTTGTCTCGATGTCTAATGCAGCGAACCAGTCCTGGAGTCAACCATGGCTTTTTAAATCTATGGCGATGTGATATTTTCATGACTTTTGAATTCGACTGAATAGCATTTGAAATTATTTCTGTTAGAGCTTCAGCTGATCTATTAGCATCTAGAGCATTATACACACTGCTAAAATCAGTTTCGTTTAAACAGGTTACTAGAGCAGAGTAATTGATTGTAACGATGTTAGTTTTTGATTCGTACCTTTGAATATCAGCGTCTAAACAAAATACAGTTGGAGAATGATCTGTCACAAGAGAATCCAGAATCAGTGTTTTTGATTTTTTGTTAGTTCTAAGCATAACGTGATCAATACAACTATCATTATGAGTGGGAAGGACATGAGCCGCTAAAATACCATGTTGTGCCAAAACATTTAAGTGTGTATGATAATTCGGGTTGATACTGTCTGGGGAAATATTTATGTTAATATCACCCATTAAAATTAAAGTCTTTGTTGACTTCATTGTAGAAAGACAGTCATCAAGACTATCGCAAAAATTATTAATATTCCTAAAAGAAGGCGAACGATATATTGCAAGGAGTGCAAAATCGTCCCCACAGTATAATATTGTAACGAGGCGCCATAGCTATATTGGCGACTCGTTGCTTTCATTGCGCTCTTCTCTGGCCATTTTTCATATTTTCTTTTCTCTTCGTTTCCTATTTTAAATTTACTGTCTGTCTCTGTTTCCTATTTTAAATTTACCGTCTGTCTCTTTTTATTTGTTTTGTTCGAAGTTTATTCTTACCAGAGTCAGCGCGTAGAGTGGTTGACTCACCGATAACAAATTATTTAAATATATTTATAGTGCTGAGCAGTTATAATAAGCTCACAAGTATAATAAGCTCATAATAGCAGCATACATAGCAGCATAATTCACAAGTTTTCCTGTATATATATTCTGTACCACCAGTTCCTGTTTATAAGTCTATAAGTTTCTTTAAGGCACTATTGTAAGTAGCCCTACCTTTTATAATATGTTTTTAGTGATAAATGTGAAATTGTTTTTGTATTCAGTGTAATTTACCCTTTTTTTATATAATTGTTTCAGTTGTGCCTTAATTCCTTAAATATATAATAATACAATAAATAAACAAGTGACCTAAACGAGTTTTTATTTCTCCGGCTGCACCCGTCACAATATTAGTCCATTGGCATCGATCAAGGGAGATGAGGTCACATGGTGATTAATGTTCGATCGAACATAAATGACAACACCACCATTTTGGTTATCAAAGTCAGATGAATATGAAGTATAGCCATTAATATGTGGTAATTCTGTTACTTTACTAAGCCAGCATTCTGTGAGTATAAGAATGTCAAATTCAACATTCATTCTATTAAGCAATATCTGGAAGGCATCATAGTTGCAATTTATACTCCTTATATTGGTGTGTATTATTTTTAACGAATTTTGCAATTGACATATGATGTTTCCAACACTATCCGGAGAACAAATAAATGTCTCGGACACTTCGATTTTATCGATCTCATCGAACATATTATGTAAAGAGAACATTTTCGATGAATGATTCAAAGGCACTCCTCCGGCACATAAAATAATATTTTATTTCGGTTAGAAATAAAGCTATATAAGTTGGATATCAGTGAAGATACTGAAAATACTTTTGCATGTAGACAATATAGTTGTCAATGTTTGTGTGTGTGTACAAGTGGTTTAAATTATAATAACTGGAACTATTAAGTATATGGGAATGTGTGAGAAGTGGTAAAATGTACATTTCGAGAGTGTTAAATAATATTAAATTAACAGAACATATTGTATATAAAAATTCAAACATGCAATATATAAAAATTGAAGCTATTGTCTGTACAACATGAACTAGTCACTTATCAGATTGTTGCAGCAGACGGTCCAGATCGGCTCCAGAATCGATGCGGCAAATCGGCGCACCATCTTTTTTTTCTAACGAACACCTTACCATGTGCAGTCCAACAGTACTGATAGTCATTTATCTTGCAGAACTCGCGAGCGTAGTAATATATCTTTCTTGCTGCTTGAGTTAGAGATTCAACAACAAAAATCGGCTTGGGTTGGCCCTCAAGCTTTATATGAGAAGTATTTAATTTGTTGTGTTTATTGAGTCTGTTATGCGTCCTCACTGATGCTAGTATTTTTTCTTTCAAAAATACAGAAGTGAAGTCCACAATAATAGATTTGTTTTCCCCCTTTCCAGAGTTAAATCTGAATATGTCCCGGATCTGGCTTTTTTCCACATCGACAGATATAGCCTCACCTACTTTTTGAACCATGTTCACAAGATCCTCTTTGGCTTCATTTTTCAATATCGGGATATTACGTATTTCAACACTGGCCTGCTTTTGTAGTCTCTCCAGGTTTTCTATCTTTATTTCCAAGGTCTGTATATAAACAAGGTGAGTCTTTCTTTCAGCTTCCATTTTAATCAATTTATTCTTTAAGTCTTCATACTGTGTAGACATAAAATCCATAGACTTAATTATATCATTGTTTTGCTTTTGAATATCATTAACGGTTGCTTGTAGGGTAGTTTGCTGATTCCCAAAAGCTGTCATTGATTTTTTGAGATCAATTATAATAGCAGCCATTTCATCATCATGTTGACGTTTTCGCGCTCGAGGTCTGGTGGAGACGTTGGTAGAATCCTCATTTTCAGTATCAGTAACACCTGAATTTTGATTAATGTCCGAGTCAGCACTATGGTGTGATGTTTTTGGTGGTGTTCTTTTTAAGGGCATAATTTGACTTCAAGGTACCAGGCAAGCAGTAGTTCACAAAAGTTTCACTCTAGTGCGATGGCAGCGAAGCGTGCGCGGTGTAGTTTGCAGACTGTAGGTAGGATGGCTCCTCGTAGGTCGCGCAGAATAAGTCCAATAGGCGGTACTAGAGGTGGTGGTAACACTGGTAATGGCCCTGCAGCGGTGTTGGTTCCGGTGGTGGACTGGTGGCGGTGGTGAACCGGTGGCGATGTTGGACCAGTGGTAGTGGTGGCAGTGGTGGTGGAAAAGTAGCGATGTTCGCCCCAGTGGTAGACTGGTGGTGAATGGTGTACCGATGGTGGTGGTGGCACTG
The DNA here is from genome assembly GCA_927399485.1 of Calamotropha paludella. NCBI lineage: Eukaryota > Metazoa > Arthropoda > Insecta > Lepidoptera > Crambidae > Calamotropha > Calamotropha paludella. The sequence continues at coordinate 10,032,723 of OV656817.1, read as the reverse complement.
GTGGTTGTAGTGGTGGCACTGTTGGTGAACGAAACTTCGAATGGACACGTCTGCTATCCAACAGTCTCACATGAATTCACTGCGCGTATAATTTAGCTTCTTTGTTTTTTTTTTTTTTTTTTTATTTATGACGTTTCATAGTCCTCCCGTAAGCAAAGTAGCTCGCACAAAACGACGTCCAAACAGAGCTCGGCCGCTGTCAAGTCCGTCTAAACGCAGCACGGACCGTCCAACCGTCCGGTGGCCGACCGTGGGTAGTTCTTATCGGCAGTGTACTTGTTGTGTTGAAATAATAGTTAGGCACCTAAAATCTTTAAACTTTAATTCACAATATCTACTGATTAAAGTTGATTATCGAGAAACGGATTTCACCATTCAATTAATGATTTCACTGTGTTTCGGGAAATTATAACTTATATGTTCACTATTTACTTTTACTATTAGTTTTTGAATTAAATTTACGGAGGAACGAAATATAGGTTTACTTTCTAAGACTACCTCGAGTATCACGGTTAATGTAATTGGTGGTTATGATAATTATTACAGCCAACATAACTTTTGAATTGTAAGGAACTTGGAATGGTATAAATCAAAAAGTAATTTACAGGTACTGATATGACCTTGAATACGAAGTCTTTTATTTGGATAATATCCAGGTACGAATAATGTGGCCGAATTTGTACAGGCGTTGTTATGCATAAATTACATAAAATAGTGGTTACTCTGACATAACTGTAATAGTTAGACATATGGTATTGTCGACTTTTTTGTAGAAATTGATGCCCTCTATAAAACTGTAGCACATCACTTTGCTCTATTGTCAATAATTTCCGCAGCGTACGCGACATAACTTTATTTTATGGTATTTTTTCACACGTTAGGTTACATGTCCAAAGTTTTCATACGGATCCCTAACTTTTTGAAAATATTCTATCGCCTATATTAATCAAGGATAATGTAGAATTCTATGTGTGAAAGAATTTTTAAATCGGTCCCGTAGTTTCTGAGCCTACTCAATACTAAAAAAACAATCAAAGTTTTCATACGGATCCCTCAGTTTTTGAAAATATTTTATAGCCTATGTTCATCAGGGATAATGTAGATTTCCAAATATGAAAGAATTTTTCAAATCGGTCCAGTAGTTTCAGGGTCTATTCAATGCAAACAAAAAACAATCAAATCTTTCCTATTAGATAATTTAGAATATATATGCTGTTTACAGTACAAAAATGAGTATGCAGTTATTATCTTGACTTTAATTAAACTTTTGTCACAACACTTTTGTAGGTACAATTATTTGGTTTAGAAAACTATACAAAAAGACATGGTATTCGTTTATTAAAATTAACTGTTGGTAAAGCAAAGATAACGTTTAAATATTTCTTCTAAAAATGAATAACTTTCGCAGCAGGGCCACTCTTCATTAGTAACCTAAAAGATGAATTACGTAATTAAAAAATATTACAGGCTTTTGAAACTTTTTTATAATAATAAATCTACTTTTCTATGACGTTATTTAAAGTTAATCATTTTGGTGGCATTTTTTATGTTGGCTTATTAAGTTAACTTCCACTAACTTCTTTGATGTTTTTTATTTACCTGGGGGTCTAAAATAGTAACATTGTATGAAACATCTATAAAATGTTTCATTTGCAGATTTGTAGCAGAAACATTTTTTACACCCTAAAACGGTTAAATTAATATATGAAACATCTGCAATTCATTTGGTATCTGAAACATATTTAACGGCGATATTGCTACACCTAAAAAATACAGTGATGAGCCAAATCGTAATTTTACGGTTTTAGTTGAACTTATATTTTCCATGAATATAGTGAAAAAAAAGTTTACTTAAATATTCTTTATTTTTTAAGTAATGAATATTATTAAATAAAAATATTATAAAATTATTTATATGGCTTTAAGTGAATATTTTCGTTATATGTCTTGATGTCTGCACTGGCAATATTGCGCGCGTCTGTCATCATGCTTGTCAATTATCAACGAGAACACAACTTTCAAAAAATTATTTATTAGTTTTGTGTAAATGTCGGTGGAGATTTTCAAGAATTGAAGAGTTTATTTTCTTTCGTTATTGTGTGTTATAAGTGGTTTAAATAAAAACCAACTTTTCTTCATATGGGAATAACTACAAAATAAACATTTACAAAATGTTTACAACAATGCTTATGTCTACAACAATGAGGATCCGTAACGTTTTTATTTGAGAATGCAGATTTATAGAGCTAAGAAATCCTTAATATACAGTGCAAAAATTTTTGTTCTACGACAAAAATTGACGAATTTATGATAAAATTACTAGCGGAGTTCACTAACCGGCCGGCGCGGTAGACTGTGACGTCACTGTGACGGTCCATGCCAGTTAGCCATTGGCAGCCACAAGACGCGCAGGTGTTTTCATTGGTAAATTGTGTCTTTGAAACAAATTAAATGTCCGATTTATGTCTCATTCACCTTTCTAGCTATGTATAAATATTGTATAGTGCCGAAATGTACAAATACTTCTTTTAAAACGCCTGGAAAACTCTTTTTTAACGTGCCGAAAGACCCAAAAGTACGTAAAAAATGGTATGCCGTTGTGAAAAGAGACGATAAAACTCCACCTTCTGCCCAGGCTACAAGGCATTGTTGCGAAGATCATTTCGATGTAAGTACCTATATAACTATACCTACCTATTTATTTAGTTGATATGAATATAAGTTGGTACGTGCAGTTTAATTAAGTATTCTCTTATTATAAGCCTGTTGTATTAATAAAAACATACCTAAGTTACCTTTTCTCAGTTTTGTGGATAAGCTTACGTACTTACCTATTCGCCCGTTCCGATTTCTATATAATATTTCAAGGTCAAAACAATGACACAGGGAAGTACTCGGGTAAAAAAGCAAAAAGTAAAGGATAATATTTTTTAATAATTGACACAACCGCGGTGCATTTATGAATCTGCATCAGCTATGACATATTGTTAGAAGCAAATAAATTAACAATAGTTTTTATATTTCAGTTGGAAGAAGACATGGAAAATTACATAAAATTTAAGTTGGTTGGAGGAAAGCTTAAACTGAAGAAGGGATTTGCCTCATAGGTTTGAATGTCAAAAACCTCAAAAAAAGAAAATTCACAGACCCGGTTTTAAGAAAAGACAAGATATTGAATATTTTGAAGGAGTTTTAAGTAAAGATATTGGACACGAAGACCTGTTGTTGCATTCCATTGAAGTAGTAGAGTGTGAGAATCAAGATTCAAATATCATCCAAAACAGTGATCCCCTTAACATACCTGAAGAAATAGATGTACTATCAAAAAACAATGAAACGGGTCAAAAAACACAAGCAGTGCAGGTTAATATGAAACCAAAAATGAAAACTAAATCTAATAATATGCCAATGAAACGGAAACAACGCATAGTAAAAAGGAAAGAAATCCCTATAAATCTTGATCCAAACGTTAGCTTCACAATCAGCAACTCAAACTCAAGTGACATTACTCGTTCTTTTGGTGTTCATGCTAGTGATAACGAGTCGAATGATTTGGAAATAACAAAAAAGATAAACAAAGATTTCTTTAATGAGCATATGCAACAGGGTGCTCTAATGGCCATATCTCAAGATCCAAAATTACTGATAGGAATTCCTGACCATTCATACTTTTGTATTAAACATTTACAAAACTTCACAAAAACATCATTTATAGAAATCATGGTGACATTACGCAAAATTCGGTGGCATGAACCTAACTCAATGCTTGCAATACATTTTGGCCTCTCTGAGAGTTCTGTTACTAAATATTTTAAAAAGACTCTTCCAAAAGTTGCATCATGCCTGAATCAGCTTATTACGTGGCCATCAGCAGATGATGTCAGGGAAAACTTGCCGATAGCTTTTAGGAAGCGCTATTCTAAAGCAATATCACTAATCGATTGTTTTGAAATTCAAATCGAGAAACCTAGCAACGCTTTGTACCAAGCGCTTACGTGGTCTCAATATAAAAGCTGCAATACTATTAAGTACTTGGTTTCAATTACACCTGACGGTTTAATAAATTTTATCTCTGAGGGATATGGAGGGAGGACCCCAGACTCAACTATATTTGAAGACAGCGGATTTCTTGACAAATTGTCACAAGGAAGTATTGTGTTAGCTGACAGGGGATTCAAAAATATTGCTCATTTACTGGAACAACGTGGTTGCACACTTCTGAGGCCGCCTAGTGTAAGTTCCAACTCAAAACCTACAGCAGAAGAAGTTTTGCAAACAAAAAGAATTGCTGCTATTAGAGTTCACGTTGAAGGAAGCATAGGGAAGTTGAGAGACTTTAAAATGATCGGACCTCACGCATGTGTCGATATTTCATATATAATTTTTTTGGATAATATTGTAACAATAGCCTGTGGTTTAGTTAATTTACAGGATTGTCTATTTAGTAATCAGGTGTAAATATAAAAATGCTTTAGTTTCTTTTATAGAGTTTTATTTAGGCAACCTTGCATAATAAAAAGCACATGTCATAGTATTTATTAATAGAAGAGTAATTTTAAGTCTCAACCAGTTTCGGATATACTGATGTTTTCCAAAAATGCGTGGACTTCTCTAAAAGATCAGTACAATAGTTTTCATCATAATCTTCTTCGAATATTTCTACTTTGTTATTGCTTTCAAAATTTTCATTAGCTATACAAAACAGTCCCTTGAATTTATTGCAAAAAAACATTTGTAGCTGAATTTGAGCTTTAGATTTGCTGGCAAGAACATTATTCTTTACGAAACTTTCCTTTCCTTTCTTTGTCGAGGGACATTTTATTTCTACTACGTATTCACTTGTCAATCCATCTGGAGAAGCACCTAGATGAGGCCAATCGGGTTTTAAAAAGAAACCACCATTTTCAATAACTATTTTCCTTGTTTTGGCTACTTCTACTCTGACAGCGGATTCCAATAGTTTGCCTCTTTTCATAGCCAGAGTCTCTGGTACAGAGGCATCAAATATTTGTTCCATCAAAGCACCATCGGGAGTCTTACAATGTGCAGCTTCGTGAACTTTAGACGCGGTTATTCTACAATACCTTAATTCATGCCATAACGGTGAACTAGCTTGACTAACTGTTGCTTCTTCTGCTTTGTGACATTTTTCCATGGTGATTTTGTTAGAGCAATAATCAATAAAATCATCTGCACTATTTAAATTATTGCCTTCATTTTTGTACTGATGAATAAGAATATGCAAAGACAATTTTTTAAACTCATTCTTTGTAACATATACTGATAACTGATTTCTAATAGAATTTTCCTTGAGACTTTGCATAACAGCTTGGAAAAACTGGTCTCCATTAGTGTTATCAGTGTTATCATCGTCAATAGTAACAGAGCTGAGAACCATATCTTTAGCTTTTATAAATTTCGTAGTTGTACCTATAGTAGCGAGTTTTGGTTTGGCCCAGTAGCATTTTTTTTCTGTGGGAGATGGCTCCTCGCTGCGCCTATGGAGCCACGTTAAAAATGCTACGCTATGTTTACAGCCTCCCTTTTGAGCCGCACAGTTATGACATTCCACGTTCAGAACCGTCTCCTCTTTTTCATCACATGTAAATGTGCAGCAATACGCTTTACTTTTTATTCTGTGTTCAGGCGTTATTTTTGCTTTCACCGTACAAACATTTCCCAACCTCTGGACCTGGACAAATCCTACAGCATCATCTCCATAGGTTTCCCGTGCCGATCTGTAATAAATACATAAAATGGAATAAATATATATATATATATATATATATATATATATATATATATATATATACCTATATATATATTTATTTATTTTATTATACATAAAATAAAAAATAATAATAATAAAAAATATTAAAAAAACATGCACACACATACATTACACTCTTTCACATACACACACACACAGTACGGTATATTATTTTTCCAATAAATATATCATGTATTTTTTGATTTGATTTGAGATCAGCAAGTGTAGGGACCCATGCACTAAATAAAGCACAAGTAGGTTAAAAGTCATCCGCGAAATGATCTACGTAAGAATAAACGAAAACAACATTCGTTTAACAATATACTATAAACACTTTATTCATAAGTTTTGAATACGTCCCTATACTTTACATAGGGAAAGTACAACAATGATTTCTTTCATACACCTACCTACTACTTACAGCTTAGATTAGACCTGAAGATTAACAATAATACATAGTACAAATTTTAGACACGTTATTTATAAGTTCTAAATACGTCCCTGCGATATTTTACATTCATTCTTTCTTACAAATGCCTACTACTAACGGCTTAGACCTAAAGTTTTACTAATAAGTATTTACGTACGAAGATAAATAAGCATTCTTACCTTTGCAGTTTCCAACCACGGATTTCAGCGCTGGTGAACTTACAATGATTACTTAGGTAATCAAATACCATGAAAGAATCTACTTTTGGAAGGTTATCTGATTGAGCTTGCACAAAACCAGCTTCTACTTTATTACTACCCATATTAAGTACCTTTTATATTTAAATATTACAAAATTACACACTAAAACAACTTTTTTTAAATAAATTGCAAATAAAATGACCAACCGCGTCGCCGCCGCTCCGTCGACTGCGCTCGGACCGTCACAGTGACGTCACACGCATCCCGCGTACACTGACTAAGCGGCAGGAGCAGCATAATGTTTATAACTTAATATCTTCGTAAGTAATGGTCCGATTTGGATAATTCAAAAAGAAATATCATTATTATGTCATAGAGAATAACGTGAATACTAGTTCTATTGAATTTGCTATAACTTTACTGATCCTCATTCGCTGGTTTGCGAGAATATCGACGGAACTCAAAATTCTGTTAAATTGAACTAAATATGCCAAACGGTCTTAAATCTTTGATATATTATTATGAAGCCAGAAGAATATTATCGCTGGTGGAGCAACGAGCAACTGCAGATGCCGAATTCACTAGTGCTTTGTAAGTTATCGGCTTTGATTACTAATCGGCCAGAGTTTGGCGCGGCTAAGAGATATAGCGAAGGCAAATGCAGATATACCTCGTGCCTTCCATGTGATAAGGCAAAATTGGGACGGCTATCAGACATAGCTGAAAGATTCCTGCATCATAACAACAACATTATATTCTAAGAAATTAGTCATTTAAGTATGATTAGATATGAACGTAATTAGAGAAGTATTGTAAAAATTTTAACTGAAATTAAGTATTGTATAATGTTTTGATAAGAATGAATACCATAATATATACATTACTTAACACAAAATAAAAAAAAGGATCTCTTCTAGATAATATTTTGATATATTTATAATAAGCTGCAAATAAATATTTTAAGACAAAAGTTTACATTCTATTATTTATTATATTTCGTTCTTGCCTGTTCTGAGGGAAATGTATAAACTTTCCTCTAAAATGCTCATTATTTAGGGCCAGTGTCACAGAGCGAATACCAACTACTTAATGATATACCTCATATCTTATCATATATAAGACCAATACATATAATTTTATACTAATTTGGAAACAATTGATATTCCTTTCCTAACGACGACTGTTTGGTGCAACGGTAGCGACCCTGCCTTTCGCACCGACGGTCCTGGGTTCGAATCCCGGTAGGGGCAGATGTTTATATGATGAATACAAGCATTTGTACATGAGGCATGGGTGTTTATATACATTTCTATGAATATCACATATCAATGTATCATATATGTATGTCTATTCGTTTCCCTAGTATCCATAACACAAGCCTTACAGTGCTTACTTTGGGCTAGGCTAATTGGTGTGAATGTAGGAAATATTTATTTATTTATTTATTCTTTATTGGACATAATAAAGGGCTCCAATTCTTTTATTAAATCTAGAGCCAAACACTTATTAAGTCTATAAAGACCAATGAACTCGGAGTCGGGCATTTCAAAAGCCAACTCCAAATTCCTAAGACCAGCGTTACGTCTTCTATATATAAGAGCTTCCTCTTGACGAGCATGTTCTAAAAAAATTTCGTAAAGTCCCAAGTCTGCCATTATTTAAAAACATGCGATTTTTCACTACACAGGCGACAAAAATGATTTAAATAAAAAATATGAGAGCAAAATGTTGGTCAAATAGTAACATCTAACAATTCTTCAATTTGACATAAATGGCAATTCATATAAGTGTACCATATTACGCATTCCCATACAAAACTGTCACTTTAGATTAATTGCAGTTTATGTTTCATTTTATGATTGGTCAAATAACTTACCATTTTAAGATTTCGCAAATGAAACATATTATGGACGGAATATGAAACATACAATGTTACTATTTTAGACCCCCTGATGTCATAAATTGTGTTAATTATTTATTAATAACTAACACCATTAAACTCACAATATTTATTCATAAAAGTAAGCATATAAAAGTGCCAGTAAAATACTGTAATTATATTTAAAGAACATTTCCTTTAAGTTGCGTTTGTATTCATTCTTATTCCACTAAATAAGTGATCGTTAGTTTAATCAACACTTAACGGACTTAATTTTTATTTTATCTGTCTGTTTGAAACTCTGTTTTGTAGTGAGTAATTACACTTAAGTATTATTTTAGAATTTGTTCGGTCAGACATTTGGATATTTGTGTGAAATGATTTTAACCGTTACAGAAAAACAAAGAAATGTAAAAAGGTAAGAAAAATAGAAAACACATTTATAAAACGTATTTCAAATCTCATAGACAAAAAAAACACAGAATGGGAACTGACCACGCAGGTCGATTGGTGCGTGCTAACGACTGTAGATTTAGACGTGGCAAAAGTCTTAACATACCTTCCGAGGCGGCGAGGAGCCTAAGATAATATTTTTTCGGTCACCCATCAGATGACTGGCCACTGCGAATATGTCTTCGACTACGTAATCTTTGACCCAATGTGGTAACCACAGCTCCATTTACCTTTTTTCTCTTTCCTGGTTTAAGGTGTTTGTGTACACGGTTAGGGAAGATCGGGGCTACAATTAACAGAGGTAAGTATTAGGGGTTAAAGTATGAAATTGCCGATTTGTACTGAAAATCTATATTGTTTATTTTTTAAATTTTTAACAAATTTATTTAATCAAAATAGTTGCCATTATTATCTATACATTGCTGCCATCTAATGGGAAGGTCATTAATGCCTTTGCGATAGAATTCCGACGATCTAGACTGCACAAACTGTGTGAAAGCATTTTGTACTGCCTCCTGGGAAGAAAACTTCTTGTCACGTAGATAATTGTCCAAATCACGAAAAAAATGGTAGTCCGTTGGAGCAAGGTCTGGTGAATACGGAGGATGACGAATGGTTTCTAACTGCAGTTCCTGAAGGGTCAAAATGGTTTCTCGTGCTGTGTGAGGTCTCGCGTTGTCGTGGAGCAATAATGGTGAAGATCGATTCATGAGTCGGGGCTGTTTTACTGCTAGTTTTGTCAACATGGTTCGGAGTTCGGCACAATAGACATCTGCCGTTATTGCTTGACCAGATCGGAGAAAACTATAGTGAATAACACCATGCTGAGACCACCAAACAGTTACCATTACCTTTTTATTGGTAAGTTTTGCTTTAGGACACTGTTGTGGCATTTGACCTGGGGTCAGCCATTGCATTTTTCTTTTCCGGTTATCATAAAGAATCCACTTTTCATCACATGTTACAATTCGATCCAATATTCCTTCATTTCTGTACCGGTTCAACAAGGCAACACAAGTTTCAACACGCGTTTCTTTCTGCAGATCAGTCAAATCATGAGGCACCCATTTTTCGTATTTTTTTATTTTATTGATTTGACGCAAGTGAGTCAATATTGTGGGTAAGGTAACGTTAAACCATGCCGCTAATTCCTGGGTACTTTGACTAGGATCGGCTTCCACTATCTCTCTTAATTCATCGTTATTTACCTGTGTGGGCGGTCTTCCTCGTGGCTCGTTCTTTAAGTCGAAATTTCCATCACGAAAGCGTTTAAACCAAAATCGCACGGTGCGTTCATTAGTAGACCCCTCTCCAAACGCAGCATTGATATTGCGGGCTGTTTCTGCCGCGTTAGTTCCGCGTCGGAACTCGTATTCAAAAATAACTCGAATTTTCGCAGTATCCATCTTTCTTGTCTAAATTGAATAACAAAAACAATTGAAAGTCGATATTCAAATGTTTTACATTTTTTAAAAAAAGAACATCATAGAAACCATTTAAAAAAAGTTTCATTCGAAAACCTCAAACCATGAAGATTCTATGTCAATTCAAAGAACCTATTGCAATAAAACGGCAATTTCATACTTTAACCCCTATTATTAACTAGCGAATTTCTCAAAAACTATACATACTAAACCTACAGTGAGTGCTTTTTAAGGCAGCCTAAATCACGCCACATCGTTCTAGATTGGTCAGTTATGCACCGCCGTTAGCTAAGGCTAATGCTTTCTGCTGCAAATGAAATAGGTTATCATTTTGCCACGCATCGTGCAATTAGGGGAGCTTCCTTTTTTGGACAGATTATACCTTGGAGTTCTAAATCATTTCAATTTTGTATTCACCTTCTACACAAATACTGTCCTGTCAAAAAGTTACACATTGTGGTAAGTAAATAGGTACTTGTGTTACCAGTTGGTCCACGTCCGTAGAGAATCGGAAAAGATCTTACTCGTTCATACTTTGACCTAAATTAGTTATTAAACATTTACATTATTCAGACATTGAAATAAAACAACTTTGAAGATTTATTAAACGCGGTAATTTTTAGGTTTTTTTATAAATCTTGATATTTCGTCTCCTTTTCAGGAACTGTGTTCATTGTCATCGTTTGAAGATGCGAATACGGGTGATGACAATGAGTCAAAACGTCAAATTAACTAAAATATGTAGCATATTTTTTATCATGTCATAACGTGTTGGATGTACGCTCTTAAATAACAATAAATGACACAACATTTTTGGCAAAACCTAAATATTCTCTGGAAAATCCTTTTAAGTATTTCTACGTAACCCATTAAAGTTTTACTCAAACGTACTATTCAACGTTTGTTTAAGTTAAATGAAGTTTTAATATCAACTCTGGTTACACCTTGTGGTGTGCAGCAGAGTAAAATTTAACCAACCACCAACTCTTTACTTACACTTAAGGGTGTCCTGACTTACGACATAGGAGGTAATCACCATACATGTCCCGTAAACCACAATGGGCAGAAGCATTTTTTAATTAAGATCTTTTACTACGATCTTCAACCCGCTTGCCAAGTGTGGACATTATGGTGATATCCCCTAATTTTTGGGTTAGGCTGTGAACTTGAAAGCTGTGAATATCTTTCGGCTGAGATTATGACACGACTTAATCCTATTACAAACATTTTGTTAAACATAAATTTAGTTTTCCAACGCCATCTGTCCATTTGAATAGAGATTACTTTTTAACAGTGCAGCGCCATCTAGAGGTGTTTATAAGAAACGAGCATAATGCACCGACGTCACCCAGTTTAGCTAATAACCTAAACATTTTAGTTCCACCTCTGCGACTGTGCTTGGATTATTTAGCCTTACACTTTCTTATTAAATAAAAAGTACCTAACTAATTTAATTTAACATACCTACATTGTAAGGTTTGTTTTACCACGACAGTTTAATTTTGCTAATGACAGGTAATGCTTGCAACTAAACATAGACAGAGTTATTCTATCAATATTCAATATCCATGAACTTGGATTTATTATTCCAAAAAAATGCTATTTTATTCTGTACGTAAGTTACAGTAACTTAATCTTACTGCGTTGTTGGTGCCAAACAAAAAAGCGATTTTATTCAAAAAAAAATAAAAATTAACCAAAACATACTGCGACAAAAGGCTATGAAGATTACTCTAACATATAACGTCTTATTCAAGACCAAATTAACTATTATACAATTTTAATGTATTTTTTCGGGCAAACGATATTCTTCAATCTCCCAAATAACTTCATCAGCAATATGGAATAGGAAATTCGGACTCCTTTTTAATTTTTTAAGAGTAATAATTTAAAACTATCAATTCTACGATTATTTATATATTTTCTTGCTTTGTTCGTAAAAAACAAAGAAGTTTTCCTTCATAAACTTAAAATGTATTTGTTTTGAGGCAATGCTTATTGAAAATTAAGAAGATAGTAAAGGCCTCAAAATTAACAAGAAATGAACAAATATTTTAATATACTATGATTTTTTAATAATGAACTAAGTCTGATTTAATTAATTCTCCTCGTTAAAACCGAGTTATGAGATGGTGATTAAAAATTACAATGTTATTTTGTTATTTAAAAGTCTTGTTAGTGAGAAGCCTTATATATTTTTTTTTTAATTGGCGATTATCAGACTCGCTGGTTCTTTTGACATTGTGATGATTTTTTCCCAAAACGTTATGTAGTAGTTGGAATATTTGGAAAGAGGGTCTAAGTAACTGTGTTATATTTGATTTTTGTCTCTCTTTATTGTTAAGTCTCGAGTAGATTTATTTCTCACTTAAAAAAAAATATTTGGCGGCAAAGTATTTTTAAATTTTTATTCAAGTTTGATCAATTTTTTATTAAATGCATCCATCGTTGAATTTCGTGAGTATTCCCCTATTACGTAAATCAAACCGTCTTTTGTGGATAGGATAGTGCACCTAATGGTGGAGCTGCTTCGAGTAGTACTAGTAGTAGTGGTAGTCATAAATCAACAAATAAAGTACCGATTTATGCTTATGCTGTAAGCTTTTGTGAAATAAGACGTAGCATTGTGACTACGTTTATCATACTGTTTTTAAAATGAATAATTAGAGTTTAGACAAATAGACAACTGGGAAATATGAAAATATATTGTTTTAAACTTTCATGGTCACTAACATTATAGTAATATAAGTTATATATCGGTCTACCCTCCGACGCAATAAGAGACTTCGTCGGAGGGTAGACCGATATTTCTGCCAATAACAGCCTACCCGCAATTACTTCAGTCGCTCCGTGATCATGGCACTTGCAACAGTGCCGAAATATCGGAAACTCAAAAACAAGGTACATGGTAGCAATCATGTAAATAACTTATATTACTATAGTATTTACATTTACTTAATTACAACAACTGCAAATTAACTATGCGCTAAAGATGTTATAATGTATTAAATAAAAATATATTTCATCAAAATAACCTGATATTTGTTTATTAACATAACAACAAATGAATTATAGACACCATCATAAAATCAGTTTATAAAACGCTTTAGTAGTTTCAAACTTTGTTGTCTGAAACACATTTTATACGTGGACAACACTCTGGATACGGCTTGCTCAAATCTGGTTCTGTGATAAAGCATGGGTCACTGGCCACAACTTTACCGCATCTAAAATAATATTAAATTTTTAACAAGAGTATATACAAAAAAACCAATAGAAACAGTTTTAGAAAATGGACTACTTTCTTTATACAATCCTTGTATACACATGCAGTTTCCTTTTATTAGTTCATTTAAGATTTTATGCTAAACTATTATTAACCTAACTGGACGATGTCGGTGATAGCTTAATAATGGATTCTTATCTCTAGTGCTGCACTGTCTAATAGTAATCTCTAAATAAACGGATAGATGTCTTAACTGATGTTCCACAAAATGTTGGATTATACATACTACTTTTACATACCACGGTGTATTACTTAAAGTAAATTGTTTAGGGTAGAATCTTGTATTTCTGATATTCTTTTTTTATTATTTTAATGCGTTTAAACGATTATAGAAAATGTATGTGAAAGTATCTTCACGGCAAAATTAACGGCAATGTGATTTTTATACTAAATATGTAGGCGCTTGAATTCTATCTCGCCTGATGGTAACAGACGCGGCGACAATGCGAACGACGGGGTGGCGGAACAAGGTTGGGCAATTCTGCTGCACACTCTCCGAAATGTGGGATACATTGAGCTTTTCATAGATAAAGATCGTCATTGAGCTTCTTGGCCCTTCTCTCAATGGACTTAAGCATCTGCAGCTGGCAATGGATGGAACAGCCCCAAAGACGAGAACAGTACTCAATACACGATCGAACTTACGCTTGGTAAAGATTGAGCAACTTGAAATTGGCGTGATCTGTTAAAACTATTGAAATTGATATAAGAGATATGTTTTCATATAATATGAGTATACTTACGAAGCATAAAAGAGCATTTTACCACAAGTGATTCTGTAGCAATGTCCAATAGGTTTCACAACAGTTCCAAATGGTACGACATTGTTAATTTCTTTGATATAACAACCTTCTTTGCCAGCTGAAAATAAAAATAGCTTGAACGTTGGTCGTGTCAAATATATATTTAATTTTTTTTAGTTTCTTGAAGAACACCAATATTGTGGTTAGTAATTCTAAGAGAAAATACTTGACTAGAGGTTATAAATATCTTCTATAGGTAACTTAAAAAAGAAACGGAGAAGTAAATCTGTGAGTTAACATTTTTATTATTTTTATATCGGATTTTTTTATGACAAAACATCAATATTATTTCAGTTTAAAACAAATGGACCAAGTAAGCTGTGAATATTAAGCTCATAAGTGTTAACAACAAGCAACATTAAATTATTATTAAATATAAAAAACAACGTGATATTAGGTGAAATTCTATGTTATTTAATTTAACATAGAAATTTTGCAATATTATTTTATAAGTTATAAACTAGTACAGTTCTTTGTTCAAATACCCATACAAATATTTTAAAACCTTTTTTAGGGCCATGACACATTAATCGATTCTTTCGCTCGATTGAAAAGCGTAATATTTGTACAACGTCGATCAAACGCTAGGGGTCCTTAGCATCCATTCGCATCTAACATAACTTGTTTATAAGTCATCAACATCATTTGCAGCCTAATAATGTCCTCATTGTAAGGCATAAGTCTGTGCCTGGAGAAATGTGGCCAACGTATGGACAAAAAAGAATAAAGTAAAAAGACGACTGATGGCCGCTCGCGCGCGTCGGTGTGCGCACCCGAGCGAAGTTCCGCAATATTAAATTGAACTAGTGGCCTATTCGCAAACCCCTTTAACAAACTATAGTTATATGTGATGGTGTCTTCGTCTGCGTTACAATAAGGAACAGCATAGCCCAGGGATGATCCCGGCAGCCTCTAACCACGTGGCGGTCAAGGTATCGTGCCTTATCATCTTCCTCTCATATTTGTTGTCGACATTAATTTTCTCATACAGTCCACTAATTTTGTATCGCCCGCACAACCAGATATAAATGTGCTCTTCTTAGAAAAGTCTTCGCTTATTAAATACTAGCTGACCCGGCTCAGTTATTACAAAAGAAATTTTCTAAAATAAAAGTAACCTAAGTTACTCCTTATTACATCAGCTACCTGCCAATAAAAGTCCCGTTAAAATCGGTCCAGCCATTTCAGCGATTAGCCGGAACAAACAGACAGACAAAAATTTTAGAAAATGTTATTTTGGTGTAAGTGCCGTATATATATTCATATGCATGTAGTAAAAAACGATTATTTCAATATTACAAACAGACACTCCAATTTTATTTATATATATAGATGTATAGATTTATACCAAGTTGAAAAACTGTCACAGCATTTTTTTGCCTTTTTGTTTCTGGCAAACATATATTCATACCATTTATTGGTGCTACCGTTGTTGTTTCTAAATTCGATAACACAATTGCTTTGGCTACTTAATTTGCTTTCGGTACAATGAAGGTTGTCTAATATTTATTAGTGTATATTTTTTTATATGATACTTAAAGAAATTAAGCACTTGTGTTTTATTTTCATATTATAATAATTTATGCTTTTTATTATTAAAAGAACTTAATAGTTTTTGTCACAATGAGAAGATAAAAAAGTCATAAGCGGCCGCCTATGTAGATCCTTGCCTTTTTTTCTTGCTCATTCAAGAATGTCAAACATCTATATATACTAAAGATAATCTAAATCTGTTATTATATCAAACACGACGAAGAACAATAGTTAGAAAACCCCATTTTTATTTCTGATTCCCAAATTGCCAAAAAATAGGATTAAGCGGAAGTCCGCAGGTAGAGACCAGGGCTACCAAACTCAACCCCATGTAAGTTTATTATTTTTTTTCACAAAGGCTTCAATTATTAAGATAAACACATTTTCTTTTTCTAAAACAGGTGAGTAATACACATTGCCTAACCAAAAACCATTCTTACTATAATGGTTAGAATGGTTGGATGGACTAATAAGCTACAAGAAAATTATGACCCTTTATGCTTAAAAAGTTTGTTTAAAATATGTTCTGGTCTGAGCATGAGATCGTTAGGGTTGAAATAAAAGAACTCCACGGCTAGCAATGATACATTTATTAAAATTATCCTACAACTTTTGGTTTATAAAGTTATTTATGATTATATAGGGGTGGGCTAAATTAGGAGCTATCGCAGAACTGCTAGTCGTTAGATAGTTAAATAGTTCAATTCAAAAATAAAATAATAGCTAAATAACAAGACGCCACTGGCTTAACCGGAGCCAGACCGAATAAATGACACAATATATTAACTATATTACCTCGAAGCTGACTCGAGCCACTCACGGCATGAGAAGTCGGCCAGTCAACACCGATAGTATAGGTAACCAGACATGTGGCCAACGTCGCAGAAACATGAGACGAGGAGATGAAGCCTAAAGACGAGAGTAACAAACTAAGAGACCCCTATAAAGAAAAAAACTTTCATGAGCACACGTGGTCAAAGACCATACTGCATGGCGTCTCTTACGGTAGTTATGGATAGAAAACTGAGAATGTCACCAAAGGTTAAAGGCATGGCGAATATGGGTGAAGGTGATCAGTCTTCGGCTTCGTCATACCCTCCCTCTAAAGACTCAAAAAGTATGAGTTGATAAGAGTGGGTTACTGAAATATAAAGACAATAAATAGTCCACATTCGGTAATGCTTGCAATACAAATTGCTTTAAGAAAAGCTACAACAACTCACCAGCGGCAGCATATCAAGATTTAAAAACATCCACTTGGAAAGTGGGTCGTAGAGTCAACGTCCTTCCCCGGCCATGATCTCTAGTATTCGAAATTTGCTGATTTGACAAATGTCACTTGCTAAAGATTAATGTTAGCAAGGCAAAAGCCCGTATCATACAGCTACAGTACACCGATACAACACTACTGGACAAAAGTAAATATGTATCAATTAATTTGAACCTAAATAACACTTATTAATAGTAGGATACCGGATTGAATAAGTATGTCACGCTGTGAAATAATTTACTAGAAAACTAAGAAAATCGCGAAACATAGATGGGGTGCTTTGAAAAACCCTAGTGATGCTCTACCTCCGGGCCTCCGCTTTTTCTATTTTTTTGGGACATCTAGTCTCATAAGTTATTTATACTTTTTGTACTTAGCAGGACAGTATAAAAAATATGTTTCACAACTGATGTCAGATTATTATTAGGTCCATAGGTCGTTGGTTATGTCATCGGTTGTGATAACCTTGCATATTCTGATGGAATATAACAAGAATCACCTACATTTTAAAAATTATAATGTCTAGTTGAAATGAATATTGATTCAAAAGGGTACCAAACAGGGGTGACTATGCTAAATCTACGCTTTTTCTTTTTGATTTATTGTAATAACACGATTTTCTAAACTTGGAAATATTTTCAATTAACTTTCGATAACAGTAAATAGTTTGTGGCCAACATGCACAGTTAACGGTACATCAGCCTTCTACATAAAAATAAAATATTCGCCATTGATAAACAACTCTATGCTAGTACTGGATCAGAAAACCACGTAATTTTTTTACGAAGATCTTAGCCCGAAAAGTGTTTAACCTGGATAGCGGAAAGTTTTAATACGTTATGTGGTTAAAACCCATGATAAGTACTGTATGTGTGATGTATGTATAGCTATAGTTACGAGGCTGCACCCGGGTCTTATCTTTGATTGAATATAGATCAGTGCGTTGACAGCCGTCTTATGTTTAGGAAATTTTTCGGTTTCCGACCATAATTTAAACACCTGGAAAACTTACTAAAACAGGTTAACGCAATTTTTTTTTTTTGCAAATAAAGTTAACAATATTAAACAGTATAGGTTAGTCATATTTTCATACTGAATCATCACCCCAGACGAAGGCATTTTCTGTTGATTTTGAGTGTTGAGTAACAGCGTAATGTTATAAACCAAATATTAATAAGATATAATTACTTTTATTTCAAGTCTCAAGGTTCAAGTCACTAAAGCAAAAAATTAATACCTAGTTAGCCAAATATATCGTGCAAAAATTTTACATTAGCTTGATAATATTATTTATGAAAGCTTCAAAATTATCCAAAAAATAAACTTGATTTACCAAGATTTCACTTAACACATAACATCTTTTTACCTTGCAATTCAATGTCACAATTTCTTTATCAAACATTGTCAATTATTATTTTACTTTTAAAATGCTGCCTAAAAGACGCATTCATTATAATATATACTTACACATGAGTTTTGCATGAGTAAGCAATTCAACGAAACAAAATAATGATAAAACTTTATTAATAACTCGGAACCTAAAATCGGATCATAAAATAGCGAAAGATCAACCCCATTAAATAAATTTGTCGAAAATTTGTCAGGTTTTACCATTAGAACCCGGTTACAATATCTGTGGACCTGATGACGTCACGTCAGCGCTTAGGTACGGTGCACAAAACAAAAGCG
The DNA here is from genome assembly GCA_927399485.1 of Calamotropha paludella. Classification (NCBI taxonomy): domain Eukaryota; kingdom Metazoa; phylum Arthropoda; class Insecta; order Lepidoptera; family Crambidae; genus Calamotropha; species Calamotropha paludella. The sequence continues at coordinate 10,013,986 of OV656817.1, read as the reverse complement.
CGGGTAGGTGACAAGAGAACGGGGAGGCGGCTTGACATTCCAGCGAGGTCCACAGATATTCTAACCGAGTTATACAAAAGGTTTATCTATACATCCCCTCGCAAGTTACTCATACGCAGAGTTTGATTTTCACTTACAATATCAAATTATCAATTAACATTAGTGTCCTTGACATAAATATTTATTCTACAAGCAAAACAAATGCTTAGACGTTTCCAAATAACTCACTGAACTCAGAAGGTATCGGTGGAAGAAAAGCTTGCCATGTTGCACAGATACTAAGTCCCACCAATGCTAGAATAATATTTATTTTCAGCAGCATTTTGAATTTATTAAATGGGTTATCTTAGCACCACAATGCCTGATATGGGTAGCAATTACAAAGTGAATATTTAAGAAGTAGGGGCTATCACGATATTTAAGCCAACTTAAAGCATCTGTTAACCATTTAAACATAAAGTTTAAAACTTGTTGGAGGTTGATTAGCTAATATCTACTATATAGAAAAATGTATGGGAGATCGAAATGTTACGAAGACTACTAAGATGCGGTAGGAAAAACGTTCGTTATTCCCATATTTTATATACTGCGGAAACGTGAACAATGCGACAAGTTGAGAGGAGAAAGGCAGATGTTGGGAGTATCATGAACCGAATTTCGCACCAACATCTCTATACTCTGAGAACTCGGAATTAACGTCTATCGGCGGTTGTACAAAGTCGTATTTTAAAATTTTTTTACACATCTTTCGTCGCGACAACGACTCTATCGAGCGCCTCGTCGTACAGGGCAAGATGGAGGGCACCAGAGGGCGAGGGAGGTCACCCATGAGATGGACAGACCAAGTGAAATCTGCTGTGGGTGGCTCCCCGAACGAATGCAACAGGATGTCCGCCAGCAGGGAGAAATGGCGAATGATCGTGAGGCGAGTAACATCAGCCTCGGCTGAAGACACGACCTCATGACCACGACCACTCTGGCAAGAGTGTCACAACGAAGAAGGAGAAGAAGAAGAAGAAGATGTACTATAAAGATAAATGTTAAATTAGTTAAATATCTGGTTGTGTGAAAAGATGGTATTCTGTAGACTTCCTTATTTCATATTGTTACACCAGGTTGTTGACTGTCTGTAAAGATAACAATTTAACACTAATATATTTTTAATTAATAAATGTATTTTGTATAATAACATCCAATAATTCAGCGCTCCAAATTTCAATGAAGTAAGAGATCCTCAAAGTTGAACCAAAAAAATCATACTTGCTTTTCAAATCTTAGGCATAATCTTTGACACGTATAAGCAAAATAGATCTAAATTTTAAACTTTATTGAAGTATGTTAACGAAATTACTGTTAATTACTCTTAGTTACGACGATAACAACTTACAACCTACTCAATACATAGTCAATGAGTCCGAATAGTTGGATTATTTACGTTTAATAAAAATATTCTTTTGTAACAGCATTTCTAAGATGTGAAATAACAGGACTTAAATGACAAAACTCTTAATTGAATCTTCTTTTATTTCAAACTCGAAGAATTCCGAAGACAACGCAGTATTTGTGTTTTGGTACTGCTACAGGAACGGCAGGGCAGGGGCTGCGAAAATTCTAATTTTCATCACTTAGGGGATGTAAATCCAAATATCCTTTTGTTCACAAAGAGTTAAAGCGTCGCTCCTTTTTGTCTTAGCAATGTTGTACGTTGCAAATTGTTTGCGTATAGGAAACGTGTTACTAAATATTGTTACGATGTCAAACACCGCCACATATTTACTATAAAATTGCTTCCCATCTGAGTAATTCAGCAAGACACATCTTTGCTTTATTCTCTCCTATTTTTCCCGGATCATGGTCCTTCGAGCCGGATGATTAATTATTATCATAATCAGTGCAAATAATATTATTTATAAAGAATATCAAGCGAGAAAATCATTTATATTGGAGATCGGTTCAGTGACGTTAATCCGGTAAAAAGTAGTTTTATTAAAATGTTTGAAACGCGAAAATGAAGAAGTTAAAACAAGTCGGGAAATTGTCCAAATTTTTCTTAAAAACAAAAATGTTATTTGAATAATTGCACATAGTTTCGCGAAGTAGTAGCAATTTATACAGTGATGTAAAATTATTTGGATGTTATAAAAGTTCTTAGAAATTAAAAATAAAAACTACTTTTACTCGAGATAGGAAATTGCTCTACTACTTTTATTTTTTCGAAGACGTCTCTATTTTTGTCATTATAAATGAAATAAATTCAATTACATTTAAAATAACCATGGACTACTTTATAAGAATCAACACCAAATTTGGCAATTGAATCAGAAAGACAGCTTTGTTCCACAGCCTTCTTAATTCACTGCATTTTAAAGATTTTTTAAGCAAATAGATATATACCTATCTCGATGATTTAATTTTTTGGAGATGAAACGTGACTTGGTAGGCAACAAGCCATATAGGCATACAGTTCTGACCCAGGCAGTCAGGGTTGTATGGTGCATGTACCTATGCACCTAAAATTTCACTATTAAGAAAGTTCCTGCTTTGAGGGCGTCGTAACTATCAATAGTCTACGGCAATTTTTCAAGTTTCCTGTCCGTCTAAAACACGAAGCGACTATTTTGTTTTTCTATTAAACCTTTTTATTATACTTACATTGTTGTACTTTTCAAACACTTCGTTGTACCAATCTAAGTGACGCTTTTGGTCTTTGTTTTAATTATTAGATACTAGCGGCCCATCCCGGCTTCGCACGGGTGGACAAAATTCTTTAAATTTTTCTAGCGTTAAATATAGACTATGTTACTCAGCTTGAATATAGCTTTCCAATGGTGAAAGAAAGAAGAATTTTTGAAATCAGCTTAGTAGTTTTTAAGTTTATTCGTTGCAAACATACAAAAATACAAATCTTTCCTCTTTATAATATTAGTGTAAGTTATAAAATTTATCTAGTGAAAAGTATCCTGATACCTAAATATCTGATACCTTATCTTTATTCCTTGAAATTTACTCACATCTTAGGTTGTCGCCTGTCCGACCGTAGTGAATTTTACTAACACATGTTTTAGCATATTCGGGAAGTTTATGGGATTTCGTAAACCCTAGATTAGTTACTATTATGATTTAGGATTAACAAAAAGCAGTCTCAATGCAATCTGAGCAATAAAGGTACCTATTTATTGAGTATATAAAAGAGTCCGCTGGTCTATTACATTATTGTCTATCGTTTACTACTAAGAGATTAATTTATTTTTGCTATAACTGACCATTTAGAAAAGATAAGAACTTCATTTTTATTTACAATTTCATTTCTTATAGAGTTTAAATACGTCTCTGTGATTTATATCTAAACATTAAAGCAATATTAACTATGCAATGTTAGGAGGTTATCGATGCTCATATCAGAGGTCGTCTCAGTTGATATCGAAATATTTTTTTGCGAAATGCCTATCGACTTAACAATGCTTGATTAATTAAAAGCTATGTTTATTATTCACTTTTCACATCGAAAACTAAAATAACGATGAAATTTGATATCGCTGCATCATTATAGACTCATATATTTGCCGTACAAAAAAGTGTCGGATAAAAAAGGGGTCGTAGTAACAAGACTTCGATGTAGAGTCATCGATGTAACAATATTCACAGAACGATATTTCAATCACAAATATGTTACCCTCTCTATTGAGTATGCATATTGACGTCTTTAGATTTTTAGAGTAAATATTAGGTAATAAGCATTACTTATATAATGTTGATCCTTATAGTTTGCAAAAACGGCGCCCATTTGTAAATAATATTAACAATGTATCACACATATTATATATATGCCCGTGGTAACCTAAACGCTTGTGTTACGAATGGTTTGTAGAACATTACCGAAAAGAAAGGAAAGGTAGCCTATCAGGGACATGTATTGAGACATGAGCGGACACTTATGATGGGTAAGATTGAAGGGAAAAGACGCGTCGGAAAAAGAAAGTCATCCTGGCTCCACAACATCAGGCAATGGACCGGTATCAACAACGAAGAGGAACTTCCTCGCGAGAGACAACAAGCGTTACGCAGAGCTAACAGCCAACCTCCAGTAGTGAAGAGGCACTCCAAGAAGAAGAAGAAGAAGAAGCGAGGTTCGACCTCGGTCTGCTTGGTTCATAACTTACATCTTAACTCATGGGCTAGAGCTGCTTTAAAAGGCCACTGACCTTTACAAAATGGGCCCACATAACTTTCATTATATCTTTGTAGAAACGGTAACTTATTGACTTTTTATACTAACCCATTCCCGTCCACCGCAGCACTAGGCTTTATTCAAGTATATTCTTGCGGTGAATGTCTTCAAATCCGCATTCGCAGTTTGTTTATATAGTGTTTCATCATAAATTAACATAACAATTCTTATTTTCTTTTCATTGAATGCCCATATTATATTACATTTTTACAAGTTTTTTTTTTAATTTTCCTAGATGTCGTTTGATATACATAATTTGCTACGTAGTTTTGACTCGTTTTGTTTTATCTTATCCCGTGTTATCCTCCACTGTCTCGTGCAAACCGAAAACTTTATTAATTGATATTGATCTCATTATTGGAGTTAAAGTAAAAAAAAATAGGAAATAAGATAGATATTAGGTGGGTTGATGTATTGCTAACTAAACCTAAATGGTTACTAAATCCTTATAAGGGATCAAACTGTAAAGAAATTATTCGGTGATTATTTATTTACTGTTGTGTTCAAGAGTATTATGCCCCTTTCATTATAATAGATGCCTACCAGTACACACAAATGTGCAATATTTAACAACAACTAAAACTATAAATTGTGACTGACTATAATTTTCAGAAAAATCCAATATAGCGTTCAAGTGTAAAATATCTTAACTGAAAATGCAATTCATAATTTTCTTTTTCCAAAATAAACATTATAGTATAAATTAACAAGTTCATTCAGCCAGAAACAAAAATGATTGGCATAGAAAATATGTGAAAATAAAATCACAATAATTTTATCTCAAAATCTTTTAATTAATTTAATGAAATAAATAAATTCCATAATTTGGTGGCAAGATAGCTTCGAGAGTTAACGTTGGAACAATCCGTTTATTTTATGTTAACTCGGAAATAAGGAACTCTATCCAACATGTGAGAATCAACTGGAACTGTAACTCACCTAGATAATTTATATCGGCTAGCCTCAGGGAACCATGTACAAAAAAATGGTATTACTTTATATAACTTTGTACTTATTCACCACGAGATTAGCCTGTTTTATTTCACACACGTTTTAATAAAAATACTTAGTTAACTTACACAAAAACTAAACTAGAATGAGAAATTACTTCGACCTTAATTTTAATTAAATATATGCTACGTTCTCAATGATCTTCATACAAGTTGAAAGTTTACAGTCTAGTATAAATATAATGCAGCCTGAATTTTTTTCTTGGTATATTTCGAATTTTAGTCTTTATTTTCAGTCAATCACTGCAGTTAGTTATTTACACAATACAATGAGTTGCGAGATTTTCTATTCATAGTTTGTTTTCCTCTATGCATTTCACTTGAGGACAGCAGTCAGGATATGGCCTATTCAGATTTTCCTCAGTAAGGTAGCAATCAGAACCTTCTATTTGGATGACGCCACACCTGAAACCAACATTTTTTATTTTTAAATTATCACAGTTATCACACTTGTCATGGCATTAATAAACTTTCTCGTAACGATTTAGGAAGTCATGTTGTGAACGTGACTCCAAAAAAGAGTCGTAACGCCAGGATTAGAAAAAAAAAAACATCAAAATAAACTTGTTCAGTGATCCATTTAAAATTGATATTTTTATTTTAAAGAGTGATGTGATAAAAACATTATTACTATTTCCGTTAACACCTCGTGGTAAACTAAAAGCTGGCGTTTCAAGTGGTTCTACGTCCGTAATAACTACATCCATGAGAACCAAACTTGGCCCGCTTTGGTTAAAGTTGACAAATTGTTAAAGTTGAAATAAGAATACCGTGTATACAAATCGAGTTGATACACTCGATTTATAAAATTTACATGGTATTCGAATCTGAATCACTTTTCAATGTAATATATAATCATCAATTCCTTTACATATAACAAACAAATCGATAGTATTATTTAAATCATCATCATCCAACCTAAAGATGTTGACTATTGGACTCAAGCCTCCACTAATAATCCCTTCTCCTTTTTTGCCATAATCACCAAGCTTGAGATTGCACTAAAAGTCCATAATTCTGAAAACACTGCTGCCTATTTTTGTAGTCTATGGCAGATGTAAGGTACTCTGCTGGCCATCACACGGCAATATAATTATTTTATTTTTTATAAAATATAGAACTTAACCCAAATTGTATACATACTGTAGTATTTGTTATGACGTTTTTAGGTAGACTATTAAAATTAATTAATGAACACTTACGAAGCATAGTATAACATGGATCTGCCACAGTCAATACGGACGCACGTCCCAATAGGGGCAACTGATTCTCCAAAAGGTATGACGTCTTGTACTTCTTCCACATAGCAGCCATCTTTATGTGCTGAAATAAGGATACATAAGAAAAATTAATTATACTGATAATAATAATATAACACCTGTAAGATAAGTGTTTATAGTCATAATTTCTTTACACACAAATTCTCACTGTTAAATACTTAAATAACAAAAAATATAATCAAAATATAAAATATTTTCGAACAAACTCTCTACACCCATTTGATTAAATAATGATCTTCAAAAAAAATTAACCGCCAGCTGCCAGATTAGTAGACCGCTACCACCTTGGTCCATCTACATCATTGACATTAGTGGATCATCAATATGTGTAGATGATGTAAATGGACCGAGTTCAATCCCACAAACTAGAGTTGCATCATGGACAAAGAATTAAAATATGTGGTATTCGAGGAACTCGGATTGCGTATTGGTAAGAACGACTGCCTACGACTGCGGATGTTAAAAAAATTTCCGGTTATTCAATACTTGAACAAAAAATATAATCTCCAGCTTCTTCGTGTTTCAGAAGGCACGTTAAGCCATTGCCAATCTGTTCTAGGTGGTAAATTATGTATCCATTCTCCCTTCATATTCAGCAGTGGGGAAATTAATAGTAAAAGGATAGTAATAATAATAAATAAATAAATTCCGGACAACTCACAACAATTATTAATCTCAAAAAAAGTAGAGATTGTTCTGGGGGTAATGGATGACGTATAATAAAAAATAAATAGCTAAATACAGGACCATACTGAAGCACAAATACTGATGCTTATTACAAAAACATATGTCTTGCCAACATTCGAATCTAAAAAAATTGGCGAAGAAGTTAAGATCGCTACATTTTTACCAAGCGACCATCATTAATGGTGCGGAAAGCTTATTTTAAGTTTGATTGTTTACTAAGAAAAAGAGGTTATTTTTATCATCAGAAAATCTTACCTAATACTGCCAAAAATAGAAAATGATCACCCCTGTTTGGTGATAGTCAACCAAAAATTTTACAACTTGTAATCCTACCTAAATCAAATAAATCCAAATAATCATTAGTAAACCCAAAACAATTAATGGCTGCCAAAGATCTAACCGTATATTAATATAAAATGTCATCGTAATATTTAAATTTTTATTATCATATAAAAGTTAGTCACTCTAAATAAATAATTGTTTACCCGAAAGTACTGGCAAATAAAGTTTGATTCTGTACTGTATAATTTTAAATTTATTGTCTAATTTTTATTAAAACATTTTTATGACTATATTAATTAACCGCTACCAAAAATAATACTATTTTACTTTAGCGTTTATTTAGGGTCTGTTATACATTATATAACAATAAATCGTATAATGACATTATATCACGTAGGAGAAATGAAATAAAGACTTCATTGCGTTTTTCTGTAACAATAAAATATTTTTTCACAAAGGTATTTACAATTGTCTACGCCAACATTAATAACATTAATATTCATTCACCTGTAACAATAGAATAAAACAACATTTAAAGACTTTACTTCAACTCTTTTTATGTTTAAATCTATAATAGTATATTGCTAAAGAAAATATCGTCCTCTACACATTTTTTAATAAAAGATATCATCAATATCCATGACATCTAGTAGTCTTTGTCGATAGCTCAAAGATAGATTGCTAAAAATTGATCGCATACCAATGAAGAGGTTTTCCTTACAAATATAAAAACGTTTACGATTAATATCACAACATAAATTGGCATAAACTATTATTATATACTTATACCGAATACTCATTTGATCAAAATGCAGGTCGTATTACAACATTTAATAGATACATATGGTATATGAAATCCAAAAGTAGTTATTTTATAAAAAATCCAATTCTCATAACGTACTTTTAAAAAATTCCATTACCTAACTTGCTTACATAGGTTTTTATATACCTGTATTTTCTATTTGAGCAAGTTAATTAATATGCAGCAGCATTCTATAATGTAAAATATTAAAACGGATATCAACGTACGACATAGTGGCGCCACGTGTAATTTAGTGGAAGAAGAAAAATGTTATAAAAGTTGAATCGATAATAGTATTAATCGATTAAATATGATCTGTGTTGTTTTAGTTTCGATGTATGTTGGTAAAGGGTTTTTAAATCAAAATAACAGTACAGAGAACAGTCTGGATAACAAACTTTAAAAAAAATAAGATCTATCAAGTTTCTTGATGGTACTTTCTAGATAGTAAAGCTTCCGAACCAGCGGCTAATTTAATTTTAACTTTAGATCAAAGGATTGAGTCCCCTCGTGTTCTCTCTGCTTAGAGGCAAGTAGAGGTCATCTGTACGTCGACATGCAGCTGACATGCATGCAAGTAAACAGCAGACATACAGTATGGTAGCAAACAAAGAGCTCAAACAATCATGCAACATTTAAGCTTGCAGAACGAATGCAAGTACTAGGCATTACGTTACATTGCATATTTCAATCATCATCAACTTCTGAAATATAAACCCATGAATTGATTATTTTATCCGATGAAACTCATTTGAATTAATCTTTATATTAAATATAATAATATTAAATTATGCTTATGTAAAAGAAATTCATATAACATCATCATTATACCTACCCCATAAATTTAAAATGTGATGTTTTTATATGAAGAATATTTAAGTGAAATGATATTATACAAAATAAATATTATAATCAATAATCGCTATGATAAAAGAGATTATAATAATAGTTATTTCAAATGTTCGTTGTTTAATAAAGTCGTTATTGAAATGAAATCATATCAAATAGTAATACTAAGTGACAGGCACCCGTTTATTTCAACGATATGGGAAGTGATATAAGTTGTAAGACTAAATATGGCGTCAATAATTATACTATATTCGGTAATATTTTTACACTTTATGGAAGAAACAGAAAAAAAAACGCAATACAAAGTTATAGTTATGTTCCAAATCATATATAATAATAATAATAATATTTCCTACAATCACACCAATTAGCCTAGCCCAAAGTAAGCATTGTAAGGCTTGTGTTATGGATACTAGGGTAACGGATACACACACTTATACATAGATATGTAATATTCATAGAAATATATATAAACACCCATAACTCAGGTACAAATGCACGTATTCATCATACAAACATCTGCCCCTTCCGAGATTCGAACCCAGGACCGTAGGCGCGAAAGGTAGGATCGCTACCGTTGCACCAAACGGTCGTCAATATTAGTCAATAGTATAGTAGTACCTATATTTAGATTGTAAAAGTGCTATAATTTGCGATTGAAAATTTGATGTTTTTCATTTATTCATGGAAAAAAACCGAAATCAAAAATAACAGGTTAACTGTTTGGTATTGAGTATATTTTCCAGGAGAGCTTAAGGTCTAAAAGTTTTTTAGTTGTCCAATGACCGATAAAAAAGCACATTAATCTTCTCAAACAACATTATTATTCAAAGTTAAAGATACTAATTGACTTAATCGAAACTAAGTTTCTCGAGAAACAAAAGGTCACCGTTTACTATTCCGGTTTATCAAGTTTCTTAAGATTAGATTTAGAATAAGAAAAGCAAAGGCAAATAGCAAAATTTTCTTATCAGTAACTTATAAAAGTATTTACATAAGTGCACGATTTTATCCGTAGTTGTTTACTTAATACCGGAAGATGGTGTACATTTGAAGTACTTTTGTATAACCCTATAATCCCTACCACAACTTAACACTCTAACCACCACCCAAGTAGCAGGCTATGCGGTCTGCCGGCAGCCGCAATTTAACCTACCAGTGCAGGCCGTGGTTAAAATCTATACTGAGTTTAGAAGACCATACGAGCAGCTAGCAGGCTCACTGTTTATTTTTACTAGCAGACCGTGCGGTCTGCTACAACCTCGCAATTTCATATTAATTTTGTAGTGTGAGGCCTGCTCTTACAGAAAAGAGAGGCTACCAGATGCAAACTTTATTTTTTTCTACAATTTAAAAAATATGTTGCTGTACTTTTAAATTTGTATGATTACTAAGGGGTTATTTAAAGAAATGAAAAAACAATTTTAAATAATAGGTACTCAGTTTTATTAAAAAAAAATGGCAAAGCATTTGAAGCACACACTGGAATTTGAAGGGCAAAGTAAGCACACTGTATTGACTTTGGTTGTTACTGTACAGCAAAATTATTAAAAATATAATAATGCCAAAACCTGTTGATTTCGCTTAGTGCAACGTATAGGTGGCGTGACTTACTCGAAAACATGGCGGTGGGAGTGTTAAATATAGATGGGCCATTTTAGTTATAATAAAACCACTCGTCATGACCCATATCAGTATTTTTAATCATGTTCGGAGGAATATACACCATTTTTGATAAAATTTAACTATTTTTTTTCTGCCTTTGATGCTATACTTTTAACTAGGACTGGCTGATAGATAACCGTCGCCATGTCTATTTTTATGCATTACGTATTAGGCCTTTTTGAATTGAAACAAAACCAAATACGACTATCTATTTTACACGTTTTATTTATACGTTTAGCTTCTACGTAAAAAAATTAAAACCTAATAAGGTTTAATTTTTTTACTATTTTAAATATAAAATAGTAAAATAATTAATTTAAAAATCAAATATAATTTGTTACCTTTGCTTTTTAAGTGAAATTTATGATAACTAAATTTTGCAAAACTTAACAATTTTGATTCATAATCATAGGTCACTGACCTATATATATATATATATATATATATATATATATATATATATATATATATATATATATATATATACTATGAACTTTGATAATAAAAAACGGAAAGCCATATTAATATTTTCAAAAATAATTCGAATTGAAATATAACCCGTCGAACATCCAATAAACTATTTTTGACAGTGGTTTTAATTTAAAAACGTAAGTAAAACTATAAGAAATTCAACTGTGACTACAGTTGAATTATTTTCTTTAGTAACCTTGAAGAATCTTTAGCTAACAATTACAGTGTATATACACTTCTATAATGAACTGGCTACTATTGTCCATAACCAGTTTAAAAGGATTGATACTTTGATTATTAAGAATTACACAATTCGGCCTCCCAATTGTTATCTAAAGATTCTTTAAGGTTACTTAAGAAAATAATCTTTAAATGTCAAATGTTAGTTGTTTCATCCATGAGGATATAAGTAGGTATTAATGAAATTGGCATCATATTACTGAATTACTACGCTGCCTTGACGAGAAAGCAGTAAGAATTGTAATGAGATTCTGCGAGAACTGGTAGCTTCATTGAAATTAACGTGTCATTTGCCGATGAAAAAAAACGGTTGTAATATTTTAATCTGTTTCAGAATCCATTTCATTTCATTTTCATGATTTTTATTGGCAACATAAAAAATAAGACAATGTGATATGATATGACAAAATTTAAAGAATTTACGTCACATTTAAAATAACACAGACAACGGAATAAAATATAGTAATAGTGAAATAAACATGTCAAGGCTTGTTTTTAGCTCAAAATATAATAATTAATCGTTTTATTTGATACGAATTTGTTAATAGAACCAATAATTAAAAAAAATCAAGCCAGATGACTTAACAAGAAAAGTAAACTTAATATCGCCAAATTATATTTAAAATGAATCTTTCGATAAATATGTATGAGATCTTACTTCTTCAAAAATTTAAATGACCTTCTGTTTTGTTTACAAATGAAAACCTTGACCCCGCATATTTTTACGCCACGATTCAATATTATACTGCATTCCACCATTATGATACAAGGGAAGAAAACTTAAAAGATAGGTATGCTGTCGTAACCGTATATATACCCATTTCGACAACATTTTAAATTTGTTTCAGAAAACAATTCTTAATAAACTAAATAATCATCAGTTTTTATTTATAATCATGATGTTTCCCACATTCACACCAAGTAGCTTAACCCAAAGAAAGAACTTGGCTTCTGTAATAAATAGGATAGGGATATTAATGAAATATATTAATGATATTAATGAAATTTATAAAATACACATGACACAGACACAAATTCCCGTATTCATCGTATAAACATCTGCCCCTTTGGGACTAGTGGTAGTCGTCGACGTATAAATCATTAATTTGCTATAAATAATCTCAATCACTAATTAGACTTTAGCATCTCTTCTAAAATGACATTTGTATTCAGCGCGTTTTTTTTTCAGTCATTTATGGAAATTAATAGTCAGTAATAAAATTTCTGCATTTAAACCACTTCCTCATTTTGTCACATCTTTTATATTTTAGGAAATAAATTGAAGCTCTCAAAAAAAAGAAAACTGGAAAAGAGAAAAACCATTAATCTTAACGTATCTATATATTAATCATACTGCCACCGAATTTACATGATTCATTATATTTTACGTACATACTTAAGAAAATTTTATTCAAATTTATACAAGAAACGTCACTTCTTTCATTTCTATTTTGATAATTATAATATTGATTTATTCGAATTATTCGAGGAATTTGTTTGCGTATCGTTTTTTTACAGAAACGTATAATTATCTCACTCAAGGATAAAAAATCCCGAGCAACGTAGTGTTCGGATTTAGACTGATCGTATTTATATATTCGGAAGTGTTTTTTGTTATTTCTCTCAAAGAAAACACTTAGATTGATTCGATTCTGAGGCATATTAAGGTGGTTTGGCTTTACTGAACAATTATGGCCATACCGTCAAGTAAATAATGCATATTGACAAAAATAATAGAAAGTTACGAAAGTTATCTTTGTTTATGCAAAATTGTATGCATAATAGTCTAGTTTGGTTTTTATATCTGATTGTATAATATTTATTGATTCCAACACACAAATTAAACGTCTGCTAGATAAATTATTTTAATTAAGACTATAATTAATAATTCTATATTAGAAAGTACTCAATTCAATGATAACATATAGGATTATGCAGAATTATAATTACTGGGATTGTTGTATAGGTTCTATTCTTTATCTTAGAGCATATTATAATATCGTTTTGCGGGCTTATTTTTCAATTAACGAGAAATAAATATTGATCAGAAGAGCGACAAACACAACTTTTTGTTATCAGTTGTTGTTTGTTTGTTGAATGTATCGACATGTTCAATCTGCAAAATATTTGCTGAGCGAAAATGAACGCCTTACAATACAAATTATAGATTTAATAATAATAATATTTCTTATTTACACAGCAATTAACTTGTATTATGGATACTAGGTTAACGGATATACATACATATTAGCTACAAAGAAATGCCCCTGCTGGGACTCGAACCCAAGACCGCTGCTGTAAAAGGCAGGAACACTCACTACCGTTACACCAAACGGCCGTCGTGTAACTTGTAAAAGCTTATTGAAATCTAGACTCACCTAATTCCTTTGGTTTTGGTGGTAGATTCCCCATCCAAGTAGCAGCACTGGAGAATCCAACAACGACCAATAAAACCAAAGTCCTCGAAATCATTTTTGTCTATCTATTTTATATTAATATAAACTCTTGTGTGAGAACTATCGAAAAAGTTTCGTCAATATCCGATAATATCTCTTGGAGCTTACTAATGAAACTGACCATATTCGCATCGAGCAGTTGTTTTTATTCAAAACAGGCTGTTTGCACACATGAGACTTTGTTTTGATAAGATGTTTTAACATAACACAGAAAAACAAAATCAAACGTTTTTTTTGTTGCATGAAGTTTTATTACTGTTGTTTACTAATTTGGGTGCGCTGATTTCAAATCCACCCTCAGATTTTTTGTAGCAGCTCTAGTTAGTGAGATACAGGTACCTGTCTTGAATTTACAGAAGTAGTCGATAATTTCTATCAATAGCGGTGTAACTTAACTACACTCGCGAGCAACCAAATCGACTCAAGCCCTAACTCTGAGTATAGACTCTGTTTTCAAGAAAGTTATAGGAGATATTTTTAAAAACTATATATCATCTGAAAGCTCCAAACTGCAGCTTTAATAAGATATCACCATTATCAATATCCGTTCATTATCTTTGTAATTAATGATATCTAAACATAAATACAGGAAAAACAGGAATTTGTGAGAAGATGTTGTGGTTGGGTATTTTAGAAATAAAAGAAAATTGATTAAGAAAATACATAACAATTAAATAAATCAATACTTGGTATTCCCCCCCCTAGCCCTAATCACCGCTTGAAGTCGATTCTTCATTGATCTGATCAACTTTTTGACGTCCTCTTGAGGTATGTTAACCCACTCTTCCAACAATGCTGCCTTCAACTCTTCCACCGTCGAAGGGGCTTGATTTCTGGCTCGTACTCTTCGTTTTAACTGGTCCCATAAATGCTCGATCGGATTCAAGTCTGGACTGAGCGCAGGCCAGTCCATTGTACGCATCTGGACTTCATCCAAAAACTGCTGGGTAATGCGCGCTGTATGACAACGAGCATTGTCGTGCATTAAGACGAAGTCCTCGCCGACAAATCCTTCATAGGGAACAACGTGTTCCAGGAGAATATCGGTGATGTACCGATCAGCTGTAAGCCCGCCTCCTCGGCCTCCACCAGGCACGAAAACGAGCTCCGTCTTTCCCTCTAAAGAGATGCCGGCCCACATCATACAGGAACCACCGCCATATGCTACTGTTTCAGCGAAACAGCATTGGGCAAATCGTTCGCCCGGACGCCTGTAGACTCGGCCTCTTCTGTCGTTGCCATGCAGACACATTCTGCACTCGTCAGTAAAGAGAACCGACTGCCATTGGGCAATGGTCCAATTGACATGCTCTCGAGCAAACTGAAGACGCGCTTGTCGGTGGGCTGCAGTCAATTTGGGCCCCGTCGCAGCCCTTTTAGGAGTGAGATTGGCTGCTCTCAGTCGTCTTCTTATTGTCCACTCGCTTACAGCTACACCACGAACGTGCCTGAGTTCTTGTTGAACATCAACACTCGTCAGATGCCGATTGCGCAGCGATGTTGAGACAATGAAACGGTCGTCTCTGTCAGAAGTACACCGGTGGCGGCTGGTTCTTGGTCTTCGATTGAAGGCACCGGTCTCTCGAAATCGTCTGTAGACCCGGGACACAGCAGACTGGCTCAAGCGAAGCTGGGCAGCGACTACTCGCTGGCTAAGTCCTTGTTCCAACAAGGCAACAACTTGAGCGGCTTCTTCAGGTGTGGTATCCATGGTAACGTGGAAAAAATGATTGCAATTCTCGGAGATGTGTACATGTCAACTTGTGATAAGCGACTGATAAGGTGTGCCGGTTGCGAGAGCTTTTATAGGGGTGGCAGTTAGCGCAAGTCGCGGATAGCGTAATGAGCAAAACGACTCATAGTGCTATTGATGTAAAAATGAATGCGTTAGATTTTAAAAAAAAAAACAATATTAGTGTTTTATGAAAGCTTGTATATTGAGCTTTCTAATGACAGTCTTTTTTTATAAATACCTTGTATACTTTACGTAAAAACAAAGTTTGTAAGCAGAATGAGGGCTTGAGTCGATTTGGTTGCTCGCGAGTGTAGTTCCTTTATAAATTTCATTTTGTCTTCCTCAAGAAGGACGTGTTTAAATAATCCTCATCGTTTTTGTGTTATTTGTGGAAAACATCTGTTCCAAAAATTTCGTTCAAAAGTGTCGGACTTTGTGAAAAGGGGCATACTTTGACTACTTTGGGTTTCCGTTGCCGTCAAACGCTAAATACGCTTTGATACCACGTTTCGTATGTAAAGGTTGTGTTGAATCTTTGCAACTGTGGGCAAACAAAAAAAGACCCACTTTTAAGTACAAAGCTCCTATGACTTGCCGTGAACCATCCAACCATCATGACGACTATTATTTCTGTGTAACTGAAATCATAGGAATAAACCCTTAAAATAGCTCTAAGTGGATATATCCAAACCTAAAATCTGCCATAAGACCAAATTTTCTCCTGGGCCAACAAAGTGGCTACACAAAATATCCCTGTTTCCTATGCTTATGGGACAGCCGAGCTAAAGCTGAGCACTGGACAAAAAGAAACTAGCCTTCCAGGGCTGGCTGGGAGGCTTTGATTCCCGATAAACAAAATGTAATTAATGCTCCACTAGTATCCAGAGATCGAATTATATTGCCTCTTTTGCATATAAATCTGGGGTTTATAAAAGAGTTCGTAAAAGCTCTTAAGAAAGATGGCGAATGTTTCAAATACATTGTAAAAGTGTTTCAAAATTGAGTAGTGAGAAATGAAAGGTGGTATTTTCGATGGCCCACAAATCAGGAAGTTGATGGATGGTAAAAATTTTATCAACCATATGATAGCTGTCGAGAAATGTGCATGGGAAGAGTTTGTTTGGGTAGTGAGGAATTTTTTGGGCAATAGGAAGTCTGACGGCTACATTCAGACCGTTAAACAGTTGCTGATACACTTCCAGCGGCTTGGATGCAACATGAGTATTAAGCTTCACTACCTTCACAGCCATCTAGACTATTTTCCTGAAAATCTCGGTGACCTAAGCGAGGAACAAGGAGAGCGCTTTCACCAGGATATTCGCACTATGGAGGAGAGGTATCACGGGTACTGGAATGAACATATGATGGCTGATTATTGTTGCAGCATTCAAAATAGTACTCATAATACATCTCACTCTAGAAAATCTAAAAAAATATTATTTTTTTCAGAATAAATATGTTCAATATTATTTTTAAACTTAAACTATATACATTTTCAATGAAAAACCCTGTAACTTCATAACTCCAAAACTAGAGCTGCCACATAAAAACGGCATTATATTTTTGAAATCAGCGTGGAAAAACTATTCAGATTCATGTAAAAAATCTCATGCAACAGACATGCTGTTTAACAGTGATAATTTTACAATTCGAAATTTAAATTATTATGCATTTTTATTTAATCAACATGTAATCCTTACAAAACGAAATGTTCCTTTTTAATTATCGTTCTTGCAATTAAATATTAATAATATTATATTTTTATATGTAGATAATACATAAATACCATAAGAAAAATAGCGGTAGCCTTTATCTGGCAGAATCTTGTTGCGCAGAAAGTCACCTGCCATTACCAATGAAAAGGCATAAATTGACAGACATTGCAGGTAAGGTGAGGTTAATTATTTTTTTATTCATTACCAGCCGCCAAGCTATTTCAAATTATGCCTAATGACTTCTATGCGTTATAAAATTTAGGAATTATAAATTTCTGCGAAAAAAGGTAGACCCGAAAAATAGTAGTATTGATACATAACTATGTTATTAGTATACGCAATCAAAGTTTGTAAAGTTTCATCAATAATATGACCGTTTGTTATTATTAACGTCATATTTCATCTCAATATAACTATTAATAATTAAAAATATAATTGGTATTAGGTAATTACCTTATTCTTACTAAGGCAAAGAGATAATACCAATATTTTTTCGTTTGTTGATTGTAAATTGTTGAAACTATTTATTTCAGTTAGCGTTAAACTCATTTCGATATAGTAGACATTCGTGTGTCGCCGGCCTATTGAAGGACGCCACAACGGAATGTGTTCATGGGATTTACTGGTGATTCATCAAGTCGGATGTAAATACTGTTTTTATTACCAAATCTGTACCAGATCCGTGTGTGTATCTTCAAAATGGTCATCAGAGTGTTAGTACGATTAATTAAGCATTAGTTTGTCATTTTCATAATATTTACCTAGAACCATTATCGTTATCAATCGCTTAGTCTATTTTTGTTCATAGTCCTACCCCATAAATTTCCGGTCTTAAGTGTGACGAGTTTGAATATAACAGTTATTTCCTTGACATGTATGATCGATTGTATATAACCTGAATAAGATCGGAAGGTCATCGCATCACAATGTAATAGATACGTATTAAGTTGATTATACCATTTTACATTTAATTTTATTATTAACATGCATTTGTTAATAATACAATCGGAATACAAAACTATATTAAAAATAATTCGTCGTAAATTAACTATAGTTTTAATACGTAGATACTACACTGTTATTATTATTCAAGTATTTGTGAATACGAGTTTTATTGTCGCATAACAATAAAAATATAAGATTACCTACATTATTATTATATGATTAAGACAGTCGTATTTCTGTTAGAATACACAACAACAAATTTACAAATGTCTCAAATAAATGAAATTAATAATTATTTGTTTTCATTCTATTCCTCCTTTAATTTAGTGTTCTTTTGCATATTAATATGCTACAATATAAAAGTGCCATACATAAGATAAATATTTAATAATAATACAAAAACTATATCACAAATATATCGTATGGTAAACATTTAAAAATTAAAATATGAATAAAAAATTTAAATTTTTTTTGCTCTTTCAATGCATCCTTTTATGATAAATTTTACTAGATAAAATTCACCTAGTCTTAGGTGGGACTCGAACCCTCAGAATCTCACTATTCCGGCGAGTGATCCAATTAAACCACGGACATCTCTTTATTTAGAAATAAAATCTGGCACTTAAGTGACTTTATTACAAATATATATATAAAATAATATAATCTATCGCAAAATTGATAAAAGCCGTTATATTTTACGACTTATTTTTTTAAGCATATAACGAAAGAAATAAGAACTTCTAATACTGATAAGTAACCATACCGTAAAGCATAAAACGAGCAGTTTTCAGAATGTGATCTCCAACCTGCCTGCCAAGCGTGGAGGTTATGGCAAAACCCTCATATTTTTCAGGGGGAGGCTTCCGTCCAGTAGTGTTGTCCTTCCGCTGAGATGATGATGATATCAAATTTTGTACATGGATATATATTTAGATATATAATTTTCATTGCCCACATACAGAGTAAAAACACTAAAAAAGGTTACAACTAAATTGGCAAAGGCAACCTGAAGAGATCAGATAAAAAAGTTCCTATGAGAAAAGTTGATGTAATAAATTAAAAACTAGAAACACTTTTTTAGGAAAAATTGGCATGATAATTTTTATGGACCACAGCACGTCAATATAACACATTGTCAAATTTCGTCAATAGATTTACAGTAAAAAAGTAGAAGTTTCTATTGAGAAATGTGTGATTATTAGGTAGGTTAGTGTTGTTCATTGTACCTTGGAAGATCTAGTATTTTGATAATTAAAAAAATGTAAATGGCAATGAGATATTTTCTAGAGTATAAGTTAGAACAAGTAAGAAAATTAACCCCTCTGTTGTAAAAATGAAACTTTAAAAAATTATAGGTTAAAATGAATATTCCAAAAGGACATTATAGCTATCGTTCGTTCGATTTTAAGATTATGTGACTAATGAAGTTATGCTACTTAACGTTACGTCATAATATGAAGACTATGGCATATGAAGTAAATAATATCATATTAGGAAATGTATGCCAGCGAAGAGATAACCGGCTGAACTTATATTTTGATTTCAATCTTGTCTTTAAATATAATGAAATAAATTAGTTATTCAACAATACATTTTTAAAGGTACGAAAAAAATCAACTGGCGCCTTTTTTAATATGAGCGATCAAAATAAACCATAAAATTCAAACTAGAAAGGGCAAAGTCTTAGCTAATCAAACCGGTCTATTGGAAAACACCAATAAATGCTTTAAAGCGTTATCGAACTCCAAAAGAATTTATAATGTCATAAAATAAGTATATAATTTTACACAAATGATGTTTTGATTCTAAAACTAGAATGATATACAATCATAAAAGATTTTTTTTCCTAAGGAAAATGCCATATTTTTTTTTTCTTTCACATATATTCGGTATTTAAATATAAACTTGTTACATTACGTAACTGGTCTGGCCATAAATACTGTTACTTAAAACCTTTTCTTTATTTCAACTTTTTAATTATTTTGAATTCAGAGCGCGTTATTATTTCAAAAACTTCTTTCAATTTCGCGCCATTGCTCATATTTTTTCGTGTTGAACTATACAAATTACAACATGGAATGGGGTCTTAAAGAAAACAGAATTGCAGTGATCGCCTTGCACAAAGTGGGTATGGAGACGTCGGTCATATTCCAGACACTTCAAAAGCTTGGTATCAGCCGTATGTTCGTATAACTTTTCAACAGATACAACGTATCTTTTCTTTATAGGATCCACTTCCTCTGTCGTGAAAACTTCAGAACAGAGGAAACACTTCCTCTGTCGAAGACCATTAAAGATCGGGGCGGCCGCGTGCTGTTAGAACTAGAGATGGATTTGATAATAAAAAACGGAAAGCCATATTAATATTTCCAAAAATAATTCGAATTGAAATATAACCCGTCGAACATCCAATAAACTTCTTGACAGTGGTTTTAATTTAAAAACGTAAGTAAAACTATAAGAAATTCAACTGTGACTACAGTTGAATTATTTTCTTTAGTAACCTTGAAGAATCTTTAGCTAACAATTACAGTGTATATACACTTCTATAATGAACTGGCTACTATTGTCCATAACCAGTTTAAAAGGATTGATACTTTGATTATTAAGAATTACACAATTCGGCCTCCCAATTGTTATCTAAAGATTCTTTAAGGTTACTTAAGAAAATAATCTTTAAATGTCAAATGTTAGTTGTTTCATCCATGAGGATATAAGTAGGTATTAATGAAATTGGCATCATATTACTGAATTACTACGCTGCCTTGACGAGAAAGCAGTAAGAATTGTAATGAGATTCTGCGAGAACTGGTAGCTTCATTGAAATTAACGTGTCATTTGCCGATGAAAAAAAACGGTTGTAATATTTTAATCTGTTTCAGAATCCATTTCATTTCACTTTCATGATTTTTATTGGCAACATAAAAAATAAGACAATGTGATATGATATGACAAAATTTAAAGAATTTACGTCACATTTAAAATAACACAGACAACGGAATAAAATATAGTGATAGTGAAATAAACATGTCAAGGCTTGTTTTTAGCTCAAAATATAATAATTAATCGTTTTATTTGATACGAATTTGTTAATAGAACCAATAATTAAAAAAAATCAAGCCAGATGACTTAACAAGAAAAGTAAACTTAATATCGCCAAATTATATTTAAAATGAATCTTTCGATAAATATGTATGAGATCTTACTTCTTCAAAAATTTAAATGACCTTCTGTTTTGTTTACAAATGAAAACCTTGACCCCGCATATTTTTACGCCACGATTCAATATTATACTGCATTCCACCATTATGATACAAGGGAAGAAAACTTAAAAGATAGGTATGCTGTCGTAACCGTATATATACCCATTTCGACAACATTTTAAATTTGTTTCAGAAAACAATTCTTAATAAACTAAATAATCATCAGTTTTTATTTATAATCATGATGTTTCCCACATTCACACCAAGTAGCTTAACCCAAAGAAAGAACTTGGCTTCTGTAATAAATAGGATAGGGATATTAATGAAATATATTAATGATATTAATGAAATTTATAAAATACACATGACACAGACACAAATTCCCGTATTCATCGTATAAACATCTGCCCCTTTGGGACTAGTGGTAGTCGTCGACGTATAAATCATTAATTTGCTATAAATAATCTCAATCACTAATTAGACTTTAGCATCTCTTCTAAAATGACATTTGTATTCAGCGCGTTTTTTTTTCAGTCATTTATGGAAATTAATAGTCAGTAATAAAATTTCTGCATTTAAACCACTTCCTCATTTTGTCACATCTTTTATATTAGGAAATAAATTGAAGCTCTCAAAAAAAAGAAAACTGGAAAAGAGAAAAACCATTAATCTTAACGTATCTATATACACTCGGCGTCAAAAAAATCGCACCTCTAAGAAAATCACGTTCAAATGGCATTAACTCTGGATATGCACATGCAGTCGTATTAATTATAATTTTATTTAAAAGGTTACTTAATTAACTTAATAAAAAAACATTATTTTTCATTATCAAATAAAACCTAAAGCAACAAATAAAGGGTCACAAAAATTCTAAGGAAATTTTGCTGCTCGGGAGAGTCGCGAGTTGCGCTAACTTTGTGGGTATAAAGAGGTCAACACGGGTTCAATGTGGGTCATTCGCTATTAAACCGTTGAAGGGGACACACGCACTGATTTTACTGAAGAAAGAACATCTGGAAAATGGACACTACAGCTGATGAGGCCGCTCAAGTGGTTGCACTACTGCAAGCAGGGGTGCGGCAGTGTGATGTCGCCCGGCAACTGAATCTGAGCCGTTTTTCGGTTCGTAGAGTCTACCAGCGCTTTTTAGAGACCGGTGGCTATATCCGGCGACATGGGTCCGGTAGACGTCGCTGCACTTCGGAAAGAGACGACCGGTTCGTTGTGTCGTACTCTTTGAGAAATCGCTTCTCAAACGCTGTTCAGCTGCAACAGGAGCTCCAGGCAGTTCGCAGACGCACCGTGAGTGTATCCACGGTTAGAAGAAGACTGAAGGAGAAGAACATAGCAGCCCGCAGAGCTGCTACAGGTCCAAAATTGACTGCAGCGCACCGACGAGCCCGCTTGCAGTTTGCTCGCGACCACGTCGATTGGACCATTGAGCAGTGGGGAGCTGTTCTCTTCTCAGACGAGACACGAGTGTGTCTTTTCTGCAACGACCGACGAAGAAGAGTATACCGGAGGCAGGGTGAACGTTTCGCTCAAGCCTGCATCCAGGAGACGGTGGAATATGGAGGCGGATCCTGCATGTTCTGGGGCGGTATGTCGGCTGCCGGCAAAACCGACCTGGTCTGCGTCTCCCGGACCGGAGGTGCTCGCGGACAAGGGTCGCTGACTGCGCGCCGCTATATCACAGAGATCCTGGATGTGCATGTGGTCCCTTTTGCCGAATCTTTTGGCGAGGGGTTCACATTAATGCACGACAACGCTCGCGCACACACTGCAGCCATCGTGAACGACTTCCTGCGGAGGTCCCAAATTCCTGTGATGCAGTGGCCAGCGAGAAGTCCTGATCTGAATCCGATAGAGCACCTCTGGGACCATCTTAAACGTAAGGTTCGATCTCGGGATCCGGCTCCTTCGACTCTAGAGGAACTCCAAACCGCGGTGATTGAAGAATGGGGTCTTATCCCTCAAGAAGAGCTCCTGAAGTTGGTGAGGTCTATGAGGGACCGTATGGAAGCCGTCATCAGGGCAAGGGGGGGTAACACTAGATTTTGAGTTAATTTTAAGACACTTTTTGTACATTTTTTTTGTAAATTATCGATTATTAATTAGGACTTAATTAAGATTTTTTATTATTTTTCAAATTTTTATGCTTTTTGTATAATTTTAATTAAAAAAAAGATTGCACTTAATTGTTGTTTGATGCTCCTTTTTGTTACCTTTCTAATGATACCTAACACTATCCTCTATATAAGGTTTAGGAATTTTTGAATAAGATTTTTATAAGGTGCGATTTTTTTGACGCCGAGTTTATTAATCATACTGCCACCGAATTTACATGATTCATTATATTTTACGTACATACTTAAGAAAATTTTATTCAAATTTATACAAGAAACGTCACTTCTTTCATTTCTATTTTGATAATTATAATATTGATTTATTCGAATTATTCGAGGAATTTGTTTGCGTATCGTTTTTTTACAGAAACGTATAATTATCTCACTCAAGGATAAAAAATCCCGAGCAACGTAGTGTTCGGATTTAGACTGATCGTATTTATATATTCGGAAGTGTTTTTTGTTATTTCTCTCAAAGAAAACACTTAGATTGATTCGATTCTGAGGCATATTAAGGTGGTTTGGCTTTACTGAACAATTATGGCCATACCGTCAAGTAAATAATGCATATTGACAAAAATAATAGAAAGTTACGAAAGTTATCTTTGTTTATGCAAAATTGTATGCATAATAGTCTAGTTTGGTTTTTATATCTGATTGTATAATATTTATTGATTCCAACACACAAATTAAACGTCTGCTAGATAAATTATTTTAATTAAGACTATAATTAATAATTCTATATTAGAAAGTACTCAATTCAATGATAACATATAGGATTATGCAGAATTATAATTACTGGGATTGTTGTATAGGTTCTATTCTTTATCTTAGAGCATATAATAATATCGTTTTGCGGGCTTATTATTCAATTAACGAGAAATAAATATTGATCAGAAGAGCAACAAACACAACTTTTTGTTATCAGTTGTTGTTTGTTAGTGAGAGATAATTAAAAAAAATGTGCTTTTGAATGTATCGACATGTTCAATCTGCAAAATATATGCTGAGCGAAAATGAACGCCTAACAACACAAATTATAGATTTGATAACAATAATATTTCTTATTTACACAGCAATTAACTTAGCCCAAAGCACTGTAAGGCTTGTATTATGGATACTAGGTTAACGGATATACATACATATTAGCTACATAGAAATGCCCCTGCTGGGACGAGAACCCAAGACCGCTGCTGTAAAAGGCAGGAACACTCACTACCGTTACACCAAACAGCCGTCGTGTAACTTGTAAAAGCTTATTGAAATCTAGACTCACCTAATTCCTTTGGTTTTGGTGGTAGATTCCCCATCCAAGTAGCAGCACTGGAGAATCCAACAACGACCAATAAAACCAAAGTCCTCGAAATCATTTTTGTCTATCTATTTTATATTAATATAAACTCTTGTGTGAGAACTATCGAAAAAGTTTCGTCAATATCCGATAAAATCTCTTGGAGCTTACTAATGAAACTGACCATATTCGCATCGAGCAGTTGTTTTTATTCAAAACAGGCTGTTTGCACACATGAGACTTTGTTTTGATAAGATGTTTTAACATAACACAGAAAAACAAAATCAAACGTTTTTTTTGTTGCATGAAGTTTTATTACTGTTGTTTACTAATTTGGGTGCGCTGATTTCAAATCCACCCTCAGATTTTTTGTAGCAGCTCTAGTTAGTGAGATACAGGTACCTGTCTTGAATTTACAGAAGTAGTCGATAATTTCTATCAATAGCGGTGTAACTTAACTAGTTCCTTTATAAATTTCATTTTGTCTTCCTCAAGAAGGACGTGTTTAAATAATCCTCATCGTTTTTGTGTTATTTGTGGAAAACATCTGTTCCAAAAATTTCGTTCAATAGTGTCGGACTTTGTGAAAAGGGGCATACTTTGACTACTTTGGGTTTCCGTTGCCTTCAAACGCTAAATACGCTTTGATACCACGTTTCGTATGTAAAGGTTGTGTTGAATCTTTGCAACTGTGGGCAAACAAAAAAAGACCCACTTTTAAGTACAAAGCTCCTATGACTTGCCGTGAACCATCCAACCATCATGACGACTATTATTTCTGTGTAACTGAAATCATAGGAATAAACCCTTAAAATAGCTCTAAGTGGATATATCCAAACCTAAAATCTGCCATAAGACCAAATTTTCTCCTGGGCCAACAAAGTGGCTACACAAAATATCCCTGTTTCCTATGCTTATGGGACAGCCGAGCTAAAGCTGAGCACTGGACAAAAAGAAACTAGCCTTCCAGGGCTGGCTGGGAGGCTTTGATTCCCGATAAACAAAATGTAATTAATGCTCCACTAGTATCCAGAGACCGAATTATATTGCCTCTTTTGCATATAAATCTGGGGTTTATAAAAGAGTTCGTAAAAGCTCTTAAGAAAGATGGCGAATGTTTCAAATACATTGTAAAAGTGTTTCAAAATTGAGTAGTGAGAAATGAAAGGTGGTATTTTCGATGGCCCACAAATCAGGAAGTTGATGGATGGTAAAAATTTTATCAACCATATGATAACTGTCGAGAAATGTGCATGGGAAGAGTTTGTTTGGGTAGTGAGGAATTTTTTGGGCAATAGGAAGTCTGACGGCTACATTCAGACCGTTGAACAGTTGCTGATACACTTCCAGCGGCTTGGATGCAACATGAGTATTAAGCTTCACTACCTTCACAGCCATCTAGACTATTTTCCTGAAAATCTCGGTGACCTAAGCGAGGAACAAGGAGAGCGCTTTCACCAGGATATTCGCACTATGGAGGAGAGGTATCACGGGTACTGGAATGAACATATGATGGCTGATTATTGTTGCAGCATTCAAAATAGTACTCATAATACATCTCACTCTAGAAAATCTAAAAAAAGATTATTTTTTCAGAATAAATATGTTCAATATTATTTTTAAACTTAAACTATATACATTTTCAATGAAAAACCCTGTCACTTCATAACTCCAAAACTAGAGCTGCCACATAAAAACGGCATATATTTTTGAAATCAGCGTGGAAAAACTATCCAGATTCATGTAAAAAATCTCATGCAACAGACATGCTGTTTAACAGTGATAATTTTACAATTCGAAATTTAAATTATTATGCATTTTTATTTAATCAACATGTAATCCTTACAAAACGAAATGTTCCTTTTTAATTATCGTTCTTGCAATTAAATATTAATAATATTATATTTTTATATGTAGATAATACATAAATACCATAAGAAAAATAGAGGTAGCCTTTATCTGGCAGAATCTTGTTGCGCAGAAAATCACCTGCCATTACCAATGAAAAGGCATAAATTGATAGACATTGCAGGTAAGGTGATGTTAATTATTTTTTTATTCATTACCAGCCGCCAAGCTATTTCAAATTATGCCAAATGACTTCTATGCGTTTTAAAATTTAGGAATTATAAATTTCTGCGAAAAAAGGTAGACCCGAAAAATAGTAGTATTGATACATAACTATGTTATTAGTATACGCAATCAAAGTTTGTAAAGTTTCAGCAATAATATGACCGTTTGTTATTATTAACGTCATATTTCATCTCAATATAACTATTAATAATTAAAAATATAATTGGTATTAGGTAATTACCTTATTCTTACTAAGGCAAAGAGATAATACCAATATTTTTTCGTTTGTTGATTGTAAATTGTTGAAACTATTTATTTCAGTTAGCGTTAAACTCATTTCGATATAGTAGACATTCGTGTGTCGCCGGCCTATTGAAGGACGCCACAACGGAATGTGTTCATGGGATTTACTGGTGATTCATCAAGTCGGATGTAAATACTGTTTTTATTACCAAATCTGTACCAGATCCGTGTGTGTATCTTCAAAATGGTCATCAGAGTGTTAGTACGATTAATTAAGCATTAGTTTGTCATTTTCATAATATTTACCTAGAACCATTATCGTTATCAATCGCTTAGTCTATTTTTGTTCATAGTCCTACCCCATAAATTTCCGGTCTTAAGTGTGACGAGTTTGAATATAACAGTTATTTCCTTGACATGTATGATCGATTGTATATAACCTGAATAAGATCGGAAGGTCATCGCATCACAATGTAATAGATACGTATTAAGCTGATTATACCATTTTACATTTAATTTCATTATTAACATGCATTTGTTAATAATACAATCGGAATACAAAACTATATTAAAAATAATTCGTCGTAAATTAACTATAGTCTTAATACGTAGATACTACACTGTTATTATTATTCAAGTATTTGTGAATACGAGTTTTATTGTCGCATAACAATAAAAATATAAGATTACCTACATTATTATTATATGATTAAGACAGTCGTATTTCTGTTAGAATACACAACAACAAATTTACAAATGTCTCAAATAAATGAAATTAATAATTATTTGTTTTCATTCTATTCCTCCTTTAATTTAGTGTTCTTTTGCATATTAATATGCTACAATATAAAAGTGTCATACATAATATAAATATTTAATAATAATACAAAAAGTATATCTCAAATATATCGAAAAGGTAAACATTTAAAAATTAAAATATGAATAAAAAATTTCAATTTTTTTTTGCTCTTTCAATGCATCCTTTTATGATAAATTTTACTAGATAAAATTCACCTAGTCTTAGGTGGGACTCGAACCCTCAGAATGTCACTATTCCGGCGAGTGATCCAATTAAATAAACCACGGACATCTCTTTATTTAGAAATAAAATCTGGCACTTAAGTGACTTTATTACAAATATATATATAAAATAATATAATCTATCGCAAAATTGATAAAAGCCGTTATATTTTACGACTTATTTTTTTAAGCATATAACGAAAGAAATAAGAACTTCTAATACTGATAGGTAACCATACCGTAAAGCATAAAACGAGCAGTTTTCAGAATGTGATCTCCAACCTGCCTGCCAAGCGTGGAGGTTATGGCAAAACCCTCATATTTTTCAGGGGGAGGCTTCCGTCCAGTAGTGTTGTCCTTCGGCTGAGATGATGATGATATCAAATTTTGTACATGGATATATATTTAGATATATAATTTTCATTGCCCACATACAGAGTAAAAACACTAAAAAAGGTTACAACTAAATTGGCAAAGGCAACCTGAAGAGATCAGATAAAAAAGTTCCTATGAGAAAAGTTGATGTAATAAATTAAAAACTAGAAACATTTTTTTAGGAAAAATTGGCATGATAATTTTTATGGACCACAGCACGTCAATATAACACATTGTCAAATTTCGTCAATAGATTTACAGTAAAAAAGTAGAAGTTTCTATTGAGAAATGTGTGATTATTAGGTAGGTTAGTGTTGTTCATTGTACCTTGGAAGATCTAGTATTTTGATAATTAAAAAAATGTAAATGGCAATGAGATATTTTCTAGAGTATAAGTTAGAACAAGTAAGAAAATTAACCCCTCTGTTGTAAAAATGAAACTTTAAAAAATTATAGGTTAAAATGAATATTCCAAAAGGACATTATAGCTATCGTTCGTTCGATTTTAAGATTATGTGACTAATGAAGTTATGCTACTTAACGTTACGTCATAATATGAAGACTATGGCATATGAAGTAAATAATATCATATTAGGAAATGTATGCCAGCGAAGAGATAACCGGCTGAACTTATATTTTGATTTCAATCTTGTCTTTAAATATAATGAAATAAATTAGTTATTCAACAATACATTTTTAAAGGTACGAAAAAAATCAACTGGCGCCTTTTTTAATATGAGCGATCAAAATAAACCATAAAATTCAAACTAGAAAGGGCAAAGTCTTAGCTAATCAAACCGGTCTATTGGAAAACACCAATAAATGCTTTAAAGCGTTATCGAACTCCAAAAGAATTTATAATGTCATAAAATAAGTATATAATTTTACACAAATGATGTTTTGATTCTAAAACTAGAATGATATACAATCATAAAAGATTTTTTTTCCTAAGGAAAATGCCATATTTTTTTTTCTTTCACATATATTCGGTATTTAAATATAAACTTGTTACATTACGTAACTGGTCTGGCCATAAATACTGTTACTTAAAACCTTTACTTTATTTCAACTTTTTAATTATTTTGAATTCGGAGCGCGTTATTATTTCAAAAACTTCTTTCAATTTCGCGCCATTGCTCATATTTTTTCGTGTTGAACTATACAAATTACAACATGGAATGGGGTCTTTTAAAGAAAACAGAATTGCAGTGATCGCCTTGCACAAAGTGGGTATGGAGACGTCGGTCATATTCCAGACACTTCAAAAGCTTGGTATCAGCCGTATGTTCGTATAACTTTTCAACAGATACAACGTATCTTTTCTTTATAGGATCCACTTCCTCTGTCGTGAAAACTTCAGAACAGAGGAAACACTTCCTCTGTCGAAGACCATAAAAGATCGGGGCGGCCGCGTGCTGTTAGAACTAGAGATGGGCTAGTAGCCCGATAGTTTGGATTATTAGCGATTTTTATCCATTAATAGCCATCATTAGCCATCCATTGGCTAATAACCCCGCTATTAATTATTTCTTACATTTTTTTACCACCTTTGTAATTTAGGTCAATTTTAAAATCAAATATTAGTCAAAGAAACAAAAAAGAACTTAAATATTAAAAACATTGATGTCATTTAGAAAAAACACTGATTGTAATCAAGAATAAAAATCAATAATAAATATATACATTGTCATCATAGTAAGTAGTATCCGTGTCATAAAAAAAGCATTATGGAAAACCCAGACCGATAGTGCATGCGTCCCGCACTCCGCTTGGCGCGATACTACAAAAGGCACGTAAGTCAAAGACAATAATATGAAAAAGTTTGGATGATAACTCGATGAAATGTAAACACTGTGATAAGATTTATAAACAAGCCAATTCAAAAAGAATGGCTCAACATTTAACTAAATGTTTTAAGTGTCCAGTTGAGATAAAATGTAATATACCTACCTGGAAGTTCCTCTCCGGCTTTCTACACAAAAACACTAGCTATTCAAGCCCTCTTGAATACCTACTTGAATGTTAAATTATACATGTTGAAATGTCTCCAAAAAGTTCTAGAAAATTTGGTCGTTGCAAAAAGCTGCTGTTTTTCTGCTGCCAGTTTCAGCCGCATTCTCAAGTTGCCAACAACAGACCGAGTAAAAGAACAAAATTTAAGCCAATCAAGTGTTTTAAGTGAAAACTTTGAAGTATCTAGAGTACGAACCACTCATTCTGATGTTGCTTGTGAAATGACCGCTGAACAAAAATCAAGATTAAACAGTAAATATGCAAAGGCAGTGTTCGTGTCTCGTTGTCCGTTGTCTTTAGATCACCACCTTCTTTGGCAAAGTTTTATTGATGATTTAAACCCATTTTATAAAATACCAACTAGGAAAACACTTTCAACAACGCTTCTTGAATGCTGTTACACGGACATGAAGCAGTCTATCACAGAGAAGGTAACCCTCACAATACACGCACTTACAATGCGTTGGATGGAGCAACATTCGCCACGAAGGAATTATAAATTTTGTTTTATAAACACCAGAACCTGGTTTTAGTAGAATCTCTGCTTACCGAACAATTACGTCATACAGCAGAATATATTTCTTCCCCAATCATTCGAATTATGAAACAATTTGATGAGAAAAAGTTCATTGTTCTAATCGGAGATAACTCTAAAAATATGCTAAAGGCTTTTCAGCTCGTTGAATTGCAATATTGACATGTCACCAAGCTTGGATGTGCCGCTCATATTCTTAATTTGCTATGCCATAATTTCATCAAAATTAATATTATAGATAAAAAGGCAACTAAAGGCAACTAAAGTTGTGAATTCATTAAAAAACCACCAAGTTTTATGTTCATTGCTTCAGAAAATAGTCAAATCCAAAGGATCAGGAGAAACACTTAAACTACCAGTGAAAACCAGACGATTAATTTTTTAAGTTGTTTAGGACAATAATTCTCAAAATTAAAAACTACAAAAAATCGCGGAATATACATGGGGTTGATTCCGATAGCCCGAGAGCAGCTCTATCTCTGGACTTCCGCTTGACACTATTTTTTGGGATACCTCGTATATAATGTGGTACCAGCAAAGTGGTATTTATCTAATAGAGACAAAATTAAATATGGACAAATACTGTATTGACAATTATTCGATTAGCGTAGCAAACGCTTTTGTTTCATTGGAGAATAAAATTACTAACATTAATAAAAACTATATTTTAAAAAGATGTGGTTGTAAAAACATAATCAAAGAATTGAAAGATTTAAGTAAAATTTATCGGAAACTAGAAATAAATAAAAATGATCATAATGAGGTCATAGTTGTACTGTATAGTTTTATTTACATAGATTCAATCTTAGTCACGATCTTAGTATGTCATGATCTCATATAACCATAAATAATGTTGTGACAGAATTATAATAATGACTTAATCAATCACTGAAGTGATATCACTGATCAATCACTCAACCGTAAATTTTGGTAAGGAAGCATCTATATTTTTTTTATAAAAACATATTTTTCTGTATATTTAAAAATTACTAATTAACTTAATTAAAAGTTAATAATAAGAACGTATATTTGTTTCAAAATACCCTTGCGATATTTACAATATACCATTGGTTACGATTTGTATCGTTTAGAAGGAAAGGCATTGTGGCTTCAAACTTAAGTATTACTATCGCACACGTGTCATAATCTAAACATATTTCGCGTTCTACTGTACGTATGTATGTATATCATTTTATATATTTTTATGTCGTTCGTGTTGTATCCATTTAGTGTATGCATTCGTTAGTTTTTTCTCATTTTTTTCTATTATTGTCATCGTTACACCTGCTAACTTTAGTTATCTACACATAATTCTTTAGTTTGCTGGGAGAGATTTTTTTTTGACACACCATTGGCCAGACATAACTTTTATAATATTACATTGTAAAACAAAGTTGGTACAATAAAGACATTGCAAAAGTAGCTTAATTACGATTATTTGCAAAGTAAACTATTTTTATGATAAATAACAAATTTTCGAAAACGCTGAAGCTTAGAGTAAGTTGTTTAAAAATAAAACCCACATGTTATTAACTACTACTACTACTACGACATTGATCATTAATCTACTGACCTATTGACTTGACATTGTCACGTAACTTAACACTGGTTAACATACGCAGCAAACACATTCCTATCCTTCTTACTATTATTTATTCGACTTATTACAAAATTTAATAATATTTTAAAGGTTTTAAAACTCCAGACAGTCTCTTGTTCACGAAGTTGGCAGCCAAAATAAATAAACAGTCCTAATAAATCCTTGGGTAAAACTTTTTATTACATATTACCTATATATAAGGTATGTCACCTGTAACTTTATCAATAAAGAAAACAGGAGAACTAATTTCATATCAATTGTTAATATGCACAAGTCTATGTTTGTGCTAACACGATGAGAGAATAAATTTAGATAAAGAAAGAAAAGAAAAAAGAAAATTATGATATTTCCTGATTTTTAGCCATAATCTCGTTCAATAATAAATCTCGGGTAATATCAATACTTTCAAATGAATCAAGTGTTTTATAAATCCGAGTGATATGAACTTATTAATATTAATGTTCACGGGGCAATGGAACCAAAGTATTACTGACTCTAAATAATGTCGTTAAAATAATTTATTTTAAGGACTAATAATAAGGTCTCGAATATATTTGAAGGAAATTTAGAAAAATCCATAGACAAACTGGGCAAATCGGACGAACATCCTAATATACAGGTAAGCACTTTTATTTGAACTCAAGATAAGTATTCAGTTTTGATTCGACAATATCTGTCGAAACCGCTAACTAAGTAGTACGTTATCATGTTCAAAATAATAAATATAAGGTTACGTTGATAAGAAATGAACATTTTACTATATTTAAAAATGTAATATACTAATTTTAGCAAATGACGTGAGAAATTCATGACACTATTTAAAAAATCTTTTGCGTCATCGTCGAATTATTTATTGAGTCAAACTTATCAATGCGCATTTGAATAATTTATGTTTCGGAAAGTTTTCCTTTTACAAGAAAAAAATATGTCGCGGTTGAAGTTGCAGCCATAACCAATTAAATACTTAACAATTTTAAAAAGAACAACAACAACCTACCACAGTATGTCAGATCATCTCAAAGGTAAATTGAACTCTTCTTGTTGGAAATAAAAATTTAGGGTGGATTTATGTGGTGTTAACTCAATAAATGGTCACTAAATCTAAGTAAGCCATGAACTGATTATTTATAGACTGCCATGCCATCCCGAAAAAGAATGATTCTATATTATATACCCAGGACCATGTTTTTGTCAACTCTATTGAAAAAAACACTGCCAAGGAAATACACAAACGCAGATATTGTCCATGTAAACAAAAACAGCTAACAATCTTAGTAGTCGTCTTTAATTTAGGCACTGCCTAGGCAGTGCCTATGTAATAAAATAAATAGTTCTACACATAAAACTAGTTTGAAATCATTAATTACTTAGTAAGTTATTTTGTTTTTAAAAACAAAAATACAAACTGTTAGATATGGGAAAAAGAATATGAAAATTATTTACCTTTTGGACATTATTGAATAAAGTAGATTACAACTTTATGGTGTTTTTATCCTTTGTCGTAAACTGAAGTTACAGATAATAGTTTTTGAAATAGACATTTTTTGTTTAAATTTGTGTTGTTGTGGATATTAGTGCGTTATAATGGTGGATAATTAACTACTAAATGTTTATGAACATACAAGAGTGTTGGCAAGTGTAACCAAGCAGCACGTGTCTTTTCCTGCTCTCTCAAGAAGTCCACGGGGAGGTTTCAGTAAAACCTAACACATTTATTGAAACCTAGGGAAAAATATTCTTTATGTTCATTCATCATCATCAAATTAGGAAAAGAAATAACTCAAGATCTGGCAATTATACTTACTTGACACATGCTAAATGCACAAATCGTGCAAGCCACAAATAAAGAAAAAAAAATCTCTGAAATAGTAACTACAATACAGTCAAGTTTGTTTGATTTTCTTTCTCTCTAGGTAGATAGTTCATGTCTCACGGTATAAAATATAGCCATTTTCACTTAACACACCAACGCTCTCTAGCGCTTTATTCAAAAAAATCCAAATACCTACAATTTAAAAGAAGTTGAAAATACTTGTCGATATATTTTAAATCAAATTAATTCTGCTCAGGAATGCAAAGAATGCATTTTACCTAATAATCTTGGTTCCGTCTCGATACTGTTTCAATGTATTGGTCTATCTATCTTCTTTTAATGGCTATAAAGCTTAAAAGTGGCGCCTGCTTTAATTATGCAAATTGAACGGCGGTGCGGATACAAAATTAGATATTTACACTCCTTCGACATCAAATATGGTTGTCTGTTTTTTATACAAAAATTAATCAAATAAGTTTTAGTGTTTTAAACTTAGGTTATTGTCATTTTAATTATGATAAAAAACAATTTTATTTAATGTAATAAAGGACCGTGGAGTTTTAAATGTATTCTCATTTTGTATTTGTTTGTGTAATGAGTGACAATAAGACATAAACTACGAGTATGTTTATTATAAAAATATAAAGCCTAAAACACATGATCTTCAATATCATTAATTTTATTATTAATTTCCTCCTCAAAGACTTTTGTTAAAAAACAGCAGATACCGAAAACAAAATTGGTTGTAAAATAATACCTTTCATACTATTTTTCATCCGTTTAAAGATTCTGCGATCCTTATCAAATTGACGTCATTACAAATGGTGTAATGTTATTTATTTTATT
Source organism: Calamotropha paludella (assembly GCA_927399485.1). NCBI lineage: Eukaryota > Metazoa > Arthropoda > Insecta > Lepidoptera > Crambidae > Calamotropha > Calamotropha paludella. The sequence continues at coordinate 9,978,480 of OV656817.1, read as the reverse complement.
CTGACTGTTGTAAACTTGCGTTTATTACTATTGACTTAATTACTATGTCTTGATGTTTTTAATTTTATTTTAACATATGTCTATTTCTTTTTAAATTTAAATTGATCTGAGCCTATATTCATATTCATTTATCAAGCTTAAGAAAAAAGAAAAAAACCTTATATATTTGCATATCCTGCTTGTCTTTATCTATGAATTTAAATATGTGTCGATATATCGGTTTGTAATAGAAAACATATCTGGTTAAATAAATAAGATAATTATTTACATCAAAGTGATAATGTTTAAGGACTTGCAATACTTTAAGTATCTGGTCAAAAACATATCAATTGTAATGAGACATTAAAAAAGAGACCATAGGTATTGTCCCCGGCAAATAAGTTGAACATGATTTTGAAATCACGTGACATGCGCAGTTGTGAATAATGTACCTAAACTTGCTACTGCGCATGTCACGTGATTTCAAAATCATGTTCAACTTATTTGCCGGGGACTTTTATACTGCCGTCCTTACGATAAGTGCAATAAGTCGAGTTTTTGGGCACATTGACCTACGTACAATTTTACGTACAAATAATAATAATAATAAATATTTCCTACATTCACACCAATTAGCCTAGCCCAAAGTAAGCACTATAATGCTTGTGTTATGGATACTAGGGTAACGGATAGACATACATATATGATAATATAGATATGTAATATTCATAGAAATATATATAAACACCCATGACTCAGGTACAAATGCTCGTATTCATCATAAAAACATCTGCCCCTGCCGGGATTCGAACCCAGGACCGTCTGTGTGAAAGGCAGGATCGCTACCGTTCCACCAAACGGTCGTCAAAATTCTGCATAAAAAACTGCATAAAATTCCGCTTCATTTTATAGTCGTATAGTTAAAGTTTCAAGTCAATAGCTGTTATAGTTACGATGGTACACAAAAAAAGAAAAATTAAATCTTTAATCGCAATTATTTCGAAAGTAGCCGAAACTACTTATTGCACTTATCGTAAGGACGGCAGTATACCATAGGTATAATTGTAACCGTAACGCAGTCAATAATGAGTATAGACTGAACTTGTAGGAAGGTCTCAGGTCTAAATACCACTCAAACTTTTAATACTCTGTTGTTGTTTCGACAGCCGGTTATTGCAACAGTAGCGACCTTGTCTAATCGTTAAAGATCGAATTTCAAGTTCCGGTAGGTGTATTTGATTATATAATGAGCCATGATTTATATATGTTATTAATATTATAGCCGTTATTTAGACATGTAATGAACCAAACGTCAGAGTACACTGCTTCTTAATTTATCAAAAATATTAGATTAATTTATCAATAGATGTGGGGGATAAACAAACTGTTACCAAAAACAAAATAGCCATTTATTTAAAATTTTGTTTTTCTGTATGTATTTACAAGTAAATCTTTGAAACAACTTAACGATTTTCATCGAGAGCTTAAGATCAACTTGGGACAATATTTAGGCGTTATACAGGGTGTCCCAAAAAAAAGGGTCAAGCATAAGTCCAGAGTTAGAGCACCTCTTGGAGTACCCGAATCACCCCCATGTATGTTCCGCGATTATTCGTAGTTTTCGAGTAATATTTTTTTTTGAAAATTTTGGATCCAAAGTACTTAAAAATTTTAAATTAAAAAAAGTAGAACATATTTTAATATTTTTCTTTTTGCCACTGAATCATCTTTAGTGCTTCTTTTATGTCTAAAATAATCAGCATCGTAACTTTAGTGGAAATTTAGAAAACAGTAGTGTAAAGTCAAAATTTGAATATTAGTGAATAATTACTTAAAGATTCATCTTTAAATTAAAAATCTAAACAAGCGAATTCATGGTTTCTAAGTATGTGTAAAAACTTCTTTAGACTCTCTGCTTTCATAATCATTTAAAAAAAGAAGTACTTAATAGGGCTACTTTGGCTTAAATCGGCCATCAAAGACAGCGAGGTGAAAATTTCATAAAATTTACCAAATTCCTATCAGATGATAAAAAAAAATATCTGGTCTTGTATACTTTTTTTACTTACTTCTAAGGTTCAGATTAATTACAATTTAGCAAAAATTTACTACATGAAACCCATATTTAAATATTTTTCTCGCGGATCACATCGGTTGTAGTGTTGGATGTAACGTAGTACTTACCTGCTAAAAAATTGCCCGAGTGAGAGGATATGAAAGAGACCGCATTATTGCTATCTCTCTCACTCTCATTGGCGAAATGGATAACTGTAACTGAGGAATGCTATTCTTTGTGACAAGGGGATGAGGTGGGGGGTGTAGTCCGAGCGTCTATTGTGTTCTGGCGCCAGTCGTTTGCCTGCTTTTGTTTGCGCCTTACGTACGATACGCTCATTTGTGATTATTTGACGAACTTTGCTTTCTTTACGGACCTTGAGTGCGATTACGATTTGGTTTTGTGTGAATACGGGATTTTGACAAATTTGGCATTCTTAACGGACTTTTCAAGCTCTTCATGTCTGTGATGTCTTTTTCACCGCAAGAATATACTCTTATGCATTACTTTTATGGATATGCAAGAGGAAATGCTTCTGAAGTAGCCAGGTTGTTCCGGCAGCAAGTACAAAATGGAGGTGGACCTCAGCCTGAAACTTGGCCTGATCATCGCATGATTTTAAAAGGTACATAACTCTTACATGGAAGGACGCCTACCAGGTAGAAGATCGGGGCGCCCATCCGAAATGAGTGACCCAGATACTGTCCAATCAGTGGTCGAAGAAGTGGTGAGAGATCCATCAGTTAGTGTAAGAACAATAGAACGTCGAATCGGAATTCCGAAATCACAAGCACATCGAATACTTCATCAAGAGCGTTTTCACCCATATCACATCCAGAAAGTTCAGCAGCTCAAGCCCGCAGACTACCCGAGAAGGGTGGCATTTTGTCAGGAAATGTTACGGAGACAAGCTGAAAACGAAAATTTCTTTAAAAATATTCTATGGACTGATGAATCACATTTTAAGCGATGTGGGGTGTTTAATGCGCATAACTACCATTCGTGGAGTATTGAAAATCCACACCTCACAAGGGAATCTAATTTCCAAGAACAATTTAGTATCAATTTGTGGTCAGGCATCCTAAACGGACAGCTGATTGGTCCGTTCGAACTACCGGACCGACTGAACAGCGAGGCCTACTTGCATTTCTACGACGTGATCTCGGCGTCTTATTAGAAGATGTAAACCTATTAACGCGGAGAAATATGATTTTTCAAAACGACGGCGCTCCATGCCATTTTGCTAGAAATGTTAGACAACATTTGTCTGAAACGTTTCCAGGCAGATGGATCGGTCGTGGAGGGCCCATTGCGTGGCCGCCATGGTCCCCCGACTTGAACCCCATAGATTTTTTCGTCTAGGGATACTACAAGGAATTAGTATACGCCAAGGACATTACAAACGTCACAGTGTTAAGAACAAAATTAAGACAAGCGGAAGAAACAATAAAAAACAACAGAATTGCATTTATAAATTTAAAAGAAAACTTTTTTAGACGATGTAGAATATGTATTGAGCACGAAGGTCGTCATTTTGAAAACTTTCTTTAAGCTATCGAATAATAAATACTTTGAAAATAATGTTTTGTTTCATTTATTAAGTTATAATAAACCTTCGAAGGTTATTAAAGATGGCAGCAGGAACAGTTATTTTTGACCTTCAAATAATAAATGTTTAGCTTTTCTACAATCAGTTTTGGTTTATTAATAAATAATTGGAATTAAAAAAAAAACATATTCAGAAGTCGAGTTTTATGAAATTTTCACCTTGCTGTCTTTGATGGCCGATTTAAGCCAAAGTAGCCCTATTAAGTACTTTTTTTTTTAATTATTATGAAAGCAGAGAGTCTAGAGAAGTTTTTACACATACTTAGAAACCATGAATTCGTCTGTTTAGATTTTTAATTTAAAGATGTATTTTTAAGTAATTATTAACTAACATTCAAATTTTGACTTTACACTACTGTTTTCTAAATTTCCACTAAAGTTACGAAGCTGATTTTATACGTATTTTAGACATAAAAGAAGCACTAAAGATGATTCAGTGGCAAAAAGAAAAATATTAAAATATGTTCTACTTTTTTTTATTTAAAATTTTTAAGTTCTTTGGATCAAAATTTTCATAAAGTCAGAAAAAAAAATATTACTCGAAAACTACGAATAATCGCGGAACATACATGGGGGTGATTCGGGTACTCCAAGAGGTGCTCTAACTCTGGACTTACGCTTGACACTATTTTTTGGGACACCCTGTATAATTGAAATCGGATGACAGTTATAAAAGTAGTTGTCATTTATAGATAACGCACACGCTAATTTCTATAACTAATAAAAAGAGTTTCAGGCGATTTTCACATTAAAACTAAGCTCAATTTGTAACAATAGTTATGGCTTTTTTTGTGCGAATTTCATTAAATTCGAGTGCGCGTATTTGGGATCTACAGGAGGCCAAATATAGACTTATGTCAGAAAAGGTACCGAAGGATTTTTGTCGCTTCTATTGTTACGGGTGTATGGTTATTATCCCTTCATGTACCCAACTAAGTTTTGTTGAGAATGTTGGAGACGAATTCTCTTAAAGTTAGAAGAGCTCGAATGGAGTTGTCTAGTAGCTATAGAAATATTGCGCGGGGATTTAAACTCTCCCAAATGTGTAAATAAATTATCTCGACAAACAGGCCTCATAACAGTCATAATTGTTTGCGTATTCGCACTGTGGCGCGCACGCAATCACCGCCAAGTCGCATTAATCAAGCGCTAAACGCATTCCTTGTGGCCTATTCAGATTTCAACGTGTTAATTGACAGCCCCAAATCTCATTTGAACAAAATAGATGCAATCTTATGAACTAATAATAGTTTTAACTATTCTTCATTATCCATTTTTGTTAACTCCGGTTAATTATGTTTAGTAAATAATATATGACACAAAAAAGTCATTGATCTTTATAGATATTTGTACTCTCTACGAAAGTACTAAAGGAGTTTTTTGGCGACTGCCATAGATCACGCCGTTGGGGGTCGTCAACTTGCGTTGATTCGGGTTCGAGCCTCAGCTCCTTCCCCGTGCTGCGTCTCCAGAAGTAACTACCTCTGGGTAATTTGATGCCGCCAGTATGGCGGACGTCGTAGGAAGGGAGAATTGAAATACTAAGCTTAACTAAGCAACATTGCTTTGCTTATATGGTATAGTCAATCTGTAATCCCACTTTATCTAAACGGGTAAAACTGCAGGCAAAGGTTATCACACTAATGTTTTAACCACAAACAAATTCCATCTATAAACTTATTTCAAGAAGGTGACACCACGAGCAATAACTTGTATTTTTACAATCTTTTAACACAGAACCAGCCGTTAAAGTGAAAAAAAGGAATCGCTACTGTAATAAAACAGGGGTATTCTTAAATGACATATTTATAGCGTCTTATTTGATGATTAATCGCAAAAATGCATAAGCAATGGCACGTTTAGCAGGTATTTTTTAATATACATTCAGTCCCAACATTTGATTCCCATATTAAAATGATTCTCTCAAGAACGAAATACGGCAGCCTCATTTTTGAGGATAAAGGCTCTGGCCACTACGCAGAGTTATAACATTACACACAAATAAAATCGATATATACAAAATACTGCTAGACGTAATCGTACAATAACCTAGATGATGTTTATTACGAGGCTTGTTTAGACCTTTGAGAACTATGAATCTTCAGAGATGTAAATAATCAATCACAGCATAAGAAATCTCGTGCATTAAGTCATTCTCCGTTCCTGAAGGTCGCAACGTATACCACCGATTTAGCCCCGCGATAACAGAGCCACTATACAATAGGCTCATGAACACAAAAATTGAGAAGATGAATACTGACGTCTTTTGTTTTTAGACGATTCTTTGGTATGAGGTCTAATACTAGGCTTAACCGATTTTGGAGAAACCTGTACGCTAAAAATGTAAAATAATGCCAGGAAGTCCATGCATTTGCCGTCAATCATCATATCGATCGCCAGACGATCCGAACTGCTTTGATTCAGCAAAACACAGAAATGCAGTAACACAATTGTATCAGATGTTTTCATTCCTTTGAAGAGCTAATAGTGCGCTTCATTTGCTTGTCCACACACTGCCAGAGTCGTAGCACACACACTTGCTACATGCAACTAATATCAACGTCCTACCATGATCGGCTCTGGTGGCAGACATGAATCGTATTGCGTACCTATGGGTAATACTTCAAAGAAGAGCTTTGGCAATTGTTGATGCCGTATACACACCATAAATTTTTTCTCGCTTGGTACTACAAACGTGGGCGGCCATTCCGCAACCTGATTTGGATGATCTCATCCTGAGTACGCCGAATTACTACGATTGTGTTATATCCATTAAAAACAGAAAACATTGTTTTTATCTTAATATTACATTTATATGTCAGTATTAATTACGGTGAAAAATTGTACATTATCAAAAAGTGTGCCAAATCTTTATTAATCGAAAAGCATTGTCTCGTCGATTAACTCATACGAAAACATTTTATTTAATCAATCCATATAGATATTTTTTAAATTCCAATAGGACAATTTTTTTTTTATTCTTTGGTCCTTATTCACTTTTAATATACTATTTAATTTGATATTTAGTTTTTAATGCAAATAAACTTTTGATTCAACCCTTCTAGTCAAATTTTGAAATTAACTTCAGTCTTTAATAGGTGGGCGACAAATTTTAAATATTTTTTTCTATCTAAGTCTTAATAACAAAATATTATATTTTTACCTATAAATCAACAAAATCAAAAATATAATCAAATCAAATATAAGGAAGTCTTCGCCCTTTGGTTGAGGTTTCACTTTTAACCCAAGCAGTACGTACTACTGATGTGGACCCACTCGTAACACAAGAATTTAGATTACAACTAGAGTTCTTAGAAAAAAAATCCCTAATTTATCCATATGCCATATGTATCCATATGTCAAGACCATAAATTCATGTTTAATATATGATGCACGCTGCACAAAAAAAGACACGTTAAAAATGTCTAATAATCATAGAAAATTAGCACTCAGGTACAGTTTTTGCTTGTGGCTAGATCTGTAAATAACGTCATTCGAAAAAGGAATAGTTTTTGAATTTAGATCAAATAATTAATATCGTATTTCTATAAAATCCTGCAACGGAAGTGAAACCAAATTAATACCTACAATAACTGCCATTTTTCTGGGTAAAAGCAACACAAAATAACGTTGTATGAAGATAAAATGTTATTTGGGCCGAGAAACAATAATGAGACCCGTGAGAATGTTGGAAGTCAGTACTCATATCGATTGGACATACTCGACATACTGTTGACGATGCTTAACACGTTCACTGCGGTTCACCCACAATCGGCCTGATGCTGTGCCAAATCAATATGCGCACAGAAAAACAGGTCTTTCTCACTGGTGCGGAACAGGTTTTTTGGGCATTTTTACGAGTGCTATAGTCACTAATATCTTCTGCTTTAGTTAGAATGGGGCACGTATTTAAGCACAATCTTATAAAACTTCTCGTATAGATAACACCGGAAAAATAAAAACCCTGGACACGTTCTTGAAAAGGGTGCAAAAAGAAAAAATTGTGCACAGTGTTACAATAAGCTAAGAATGACACCGACTTTTTCAGAAGCAAAATAGAAAGTATAAAAAATTTAAACCGTCTGTGTCAAGTGTAATCAGTCTCTTTGAGTAACATGTTACCAAGATAGGCATATATATTTTAAATATTTTTTTTTACCCATTTTGATACTTTCGCGGTTATTCCCAGAATTAGTTAACTACCATTATTTTATGGGTTCTTACCACGATTTTTTTTATTAATTTATTTTGTAGGTCTTTGTATTTCCGATATTTCGATGCTGTTACAAGCACCATGATCACGGATAGACTATGTAACGTTTCTAGACTCGGTTAATAATAATATCGTGCTAAAAACCCATTAATTAATTAAAGTTATGTGTATAAAAAAAAATGTCTAATTTTGGTTTGGTTTTTTTTAATTACTATGTTTGGTAACACTAATAGGCACTAAGCTTATTAGATTTTAATATAATTTATAACTCGATATTTTATTTTCTTTCACTATCCCATCACTACAAAAATTACACTTTGGTGTGGTATCAGGCGTTGTCGATGTTTGATTGCTAATTTCTCATTTTTTTGTGGAGAATCCTGGGGCGGAGTCAATGTATGTACAAGTGATTCATGACATATACGGGTTGGCTAAGATAGTAAAGCTTTAACACCACTCGGAGGCGGCCCCGGCGCGGGTCGAAAGGCTACGCACAATAAGAAAGTCAAGTGGAGGCATGTTTGGACTGCCACCGCACCAGCTGAAAGTCACTGATTTTTTTACGCAGTAAACGTGTCAAAGTCATTCTGCTGAAATATTAAGAGGGCACGTTTCTTAGTACGCTTCTGGATAATAAGGTATGGATTGTATTGACATTATTATAATTGTATTGTATGGTAATTCAATTTGGAATGCAGATTAATGTAAAACTATTTTAATGTCATTTTCATGCTATTGTGAATAGCTGAATGAGCTAACCTTTATTTTACGTTAGAGCTCCAATATACCCATTTCAAAGGCAAATAAATTACTATAATCATAAATAATTGTTTATTTAATTATTCTGCCTTCATATTACGGCAAAATCAATACTACGCCAGTATTCGAAGAAGGGTATCATTATTATATTTGTTGTTATTCAACTATTACATGTTTATATAACTTTCTACAATAATTAAACCTTGTCTCAGGTGCCAGGCGAATTCGAACCAACAGCCTCTTACTCCGTTCCTGGCGAGTACTCTTCTAATTGGGCTACAGAGACCTTGACAGATTCCTGGAATTTTTTCAAGTGTTTGAAGCTCACTACCAGCACTTTCTCTTTATGATCTAAGTTACTAATACCTACAACATTGAATTGAACAACACAATTGATCAAGAAGAGACGGCTCTGTGATTATGTTTTTTTATTAGATTATTTAAATATTTTTTTACTACAAAAATTAAAATTGTCTCATAATTTTTCATTACTTTCGACGTCGAAGCTTTCAGGATAATACCTACCAATGATGTGCCGAATGTTTGACTTCTTGATGCAATTAATTGGTAAGTACTTATCAATCGGTACTTTTGTTCCGCTGAACTACCCCAAACCTTACAGCAGTATTACATGTTTTATAAAGAATTAGAAGCTATCGTGGGTGTGATATAAACAACTTCCAGGGCTGAAGGTTACGTACAAAAAGTAATTGTTTTTTAAGCATATTTTGCTATAGGAGCTTGAGATTTTGCTTAACATATGAAGGAGTACATAAAACTAATAATTTTTATAGATGTATTAGAAATACCTCCTTTAAGTCTACTCTATATTTTTAAAGGTAAGTTTCTGAGTCAAAGCAATTGGGTTGTACAGAAAATCTTATTGACGAACGTTATTAACGGAATAGCTATTTTAGTAGGGAATAAATATTTGAGGACGGAAAGAAAACGAGAGATTTCTTAAATTGTTTATTTTAAACATCTTCATCAAATACATCATCCATAAATGTAGCTGGTGCATTAATACCGTTAAATAAGGTCGATTCATGAACCTAAAACATTTAGCATTGGGTTGGAGAGTTCATTCAAAGAATAAAATGTCCGTGGATGGTTCATCATAACAATAAAACGGCTGCTATTAGAGGCCACTGCATATATTTTCGCGAAAAAGTTTTTCAATGTCCAAACACTGTATTCGCATAGTTTTAACGGAGGATTACTCAACTCAACCAGCCTTACCAGCTTTTTAACAGCTCATGAATTAAGTGATTTTACATTCAAGTAACTCACACAAAAAAAAAAATTATTGTATATTGCTTCTTTGTCATTAACTTCAAGTTGTAATGAGTAATATTTTTTTAGCTTACACTATTGGAAACTTTTGTGGGCGCATTTAGCCTGATAAAGCGTTTATTAACTGATATGTATCGATACTGATATCAATCAATCAAGTCAATAAAGAAATTTCACAAACAAACAAACTCAACTCAATACTAAAGACTATTAAATTAATGATTCGGCAAAAAATAGCAAAGACTCTAAGAAAATTGCATTTGAGTTTGAGTTTCATTGTTTACTATTAAAGGTGATTCACCAAATAAATATTAGTAGAATATATTGGATAATCATATTATAACTATTTCGCTGTTACTATTATTACAGTTGGATTTATTCTGTTTTTTGGTAAAATTAATTTATAAAGCATTTAAGAAAATATGTTGTTATATAATAACTACTGCATTACAACAAATAAATATTTTTCACACATAAAGCAAGTCAATATGATAAATAGACGAAGAAGAAAAGTGTTTTTAAGCAGTCACCTACTGGTTTACATATTTTTTATTACAAAAACAATTAAAACTCAAATGAATTTCAAACTATTGAAAAACATTATATTCATGGCTGTATATTTATAGATTCTTTTCCTTCCAATTAATGGATTGTGTGCAATAGTAAAAAAAAGAAAGACCTAAAAACATGAGGAGGGAGTCAATGCATCATTTTAAAATATTATTTTATTAAGTTCATTGTGCTTTTACATAAAATTCACAATACAAAGCCTTAATTCAAAAGAATTTTTTGAGGCACATTTCATTATTGCCCAGTATAGACTAATTGTGTCATTCTCCTTTTCTTTAATTGGTACACCATAGTACAAAAATGCACATCTTTTAGTTGTAACTTTACACATCGTTTTAAAAGGGTGCTTTTTTCCTTTTAAATTAAACAACAGCCGTTAACTTGGAACATACAAATATATTTTTCAAAATTCCAAAAATAAAAATTAACAACAGTAATTTAATTTTATAGTTACGTCATAACTTCCCGAGTTATTAATCGGTTTTAATATTTTTGTGTGGAATCGAATCAACACATTTAGGACTATATCCTGGCGGAGTTTCGAAATTCACAAAAATAAAAAAGTTATGACTAAAAAACATTGGCTCTATGGGATTTCCAATTGAAACAAAAAGCGCACGTTTTTTGAAAATGTTCGTTCTTATGGAATTTTAAAATTAACCGAACATTATTGTTTTTTTTTAAGTATTACGCTCCGCTCCAATAGATGGTGCTAGTTAAGCTTTATGCTTAGCGACTGCATCGACCTAGTGTATTTCTTATTTGTCAATCAGTGCGCCAATGGTGTAATATTTTTTTCGGGTAATTTATCAATGTAATACCTGAATGTTACGTGACTATACCGAGAAGCGTGGTGTGCTTGTCAAATGTTCTCTAAAAATGTTTTTCTCACCTATAAACACATCGACTATGTACTAGCAGGTACCCGGCGCATAGCTGCCGCAGAAGATTTTTTTTGGAAATATTGTTTGAATTAGTTTTCTAATAAAAGATATTAACTTTCTTGTCTACCATGGATATATTTCTGAAATATGAATGATTTGTACCATTTATTCTATTTTAGATCTTACCCATTTGGTGTCCGGATCGAATATCACCAACCCTTTAAAGTTATGTCGATTTAAAAGGCGACTAATGATTTTGAAGGTAAATATCATACATCTCCCGTAAAACATAAAACGGACAGCTGCGTTTTCCAAATTTGGCTCTTATTGTGGTCTCGAGCCATCCTGCCTAGTATGGAAATTATGAAAAAACCCCCCTATTTTGGGGCTGGCTTTCTTCCAGCGGTCGACGTCTTTCGCTTAAGATATTGATGATCTTTAAAGTGGAAAATATATTTACTTGCCGGTTGCCGTTAACTATTTGTCTTTGTCGATTACACTGCTATACAGTCATTTTGCGGAAGGCATACTTGAAGTCGATTTTGTATAAGACGAGTGTGCTGATAACGGGAAAAATACCAGAATGGTCAAATTGACTCCAGTTTTTGAGATAAACGCTTCTAACATTTTCCATAAAATGCTTCAATAAATGGGCCAAAAGATGTATTTAAAATTTATTTTTATTGTTTATCTTTACAAAAATACACAAAAATAATAATAGTTTGGGGTACCTTTAACTAGAATAAATAAATGAAGATCATGAAAAACTTTTTCTTTGGGATTTTCTCTTATTTACTTTGTAGGACAATCTCTTTTCAAGGTCCAACAATAGTCAGCCATCATATGGCTGTCCCATCGACCTTGATATCTTTCTTCCATTATCCTGATATCCTGATGGAACCTTTCTCCTTGTTCCTCACTGTAATCACCCAGGTTCTGCGGGAATCGGTCCAAATGGCTGTGTAAGAAATGCAATTTTATGCTCATGTTGACTCCTACTCTGTTAAAATTTTGTAGCATTTTTGCAACTAGTTCTTGATATTCCGGCGCTTTGTGATTCCCCAAAAAGTTTTTTACTACCAACACAAAGCTTAACCATGCTTCAGATTCAATCTGTGTCATATGGGCTACAAACTCAGTGTCTTTCATCAGTGTACGTATTTTTTCGGTAAATTCAAATCACGAACCAAATCATTGAGTTCGTCTTGAGAAAATCCAGGTTTCTTAGAAACATCTTCTTCGAACTCACTTCCACTACTGCTCGACTGACCGCTTGATCCCTCTAACATTTCAAAATCATCATCATTTACGTCCTCCTTGGCTCCAGTAACGCAAAGATTCTACGCACGGCTTGCACACGATCTTTGGCACCCAATATTTATTCCTTTTCACTAGTGGTATCCCGAAATATTTTCGGTAGACTGTTTTTACAAACTCTGTGATCTCTTTTCTTTGCTTTTGTAAACTAAACTTGCCACAAATAAAGCAAAAACTGTTAGGATCGTTTAAACAAGGTTTACGTGGAAAACTCATGTTTTTGAAAGGAAAAATGCACTTTAACACAAAACAACCGATTTATAACTGATAACTTCAGGGTCTGATAGCTATAAAGTTAAGTTGTTGCAAATAAATCCGTGAAAAGATAACAAACGTAAGTGAAAACAAATCAATGAACCACAATGTTTGTAGGGTAGTTTGAAATTTTCAATTATTTCTTAGTTCCGTTTATCTCAATAACCAGAGTGAATCAAAAATAAATAAGCATGCAGCGTGAAGGTCTAATATGAGTATTAACAAAAACCATTAACAAAATCCCTGCCGCAGATTTTTTTATTTTTTTTGTATAGCAGTGTTATCAATTGATGACGATGTTTGTCAAATAATGTTGAAATCATATCGTATATTATATATATACACATATATATTATATACACTCGAGAGCAATGAATCCGGGTCACTTAAAGAATCCTAAAAATCTCGGAAACTAAAAATGCTAGGTTAATGCAATAAATTGTATTTAATAGACAATGTAATACTCCTTAAATGAAGGTATTAAAACTCCTTAGTTATTGTAAAGTTATATCATAAAAAAAATCAAATTTGAAAAAGGGCCACTTTCGAAGATGGAACTACGAAATTACAGCATTTGGTTTTGCTTTTGTTTGTAATCTGTCATTTATGTGGGTACATAAACCATGTTGATAGTGCTCTATATTCATTATTCAAGCTGAAATTATGTCGCTAACGCCTGAAGAATGCACCAGAATACTTACAATGCTGGAAACCGGCCGGAGTCAGCGCGATACAGCCAGTACTGTCGGTGTGTCGCTGTCAACAGTACAAAGAGTTCTCCGACGTTACGAAGAAACTGGTTCTAACCTACGCAGACCAGGAACGGGCAGAACCAGGTGTACCACAGCACGAGAAGACCGATACTTGGTGAACACCATGCTTCGAAATCGCTTTCTCACAGGAACTGAACTCACCAATCAGTTTCGACGCCTCGGAGGAAGTAACCCAAGTGCATGGACAGTAAGACGTCGGCTTCCTGAATCTAACTTAAAACCCCTTAGACCTGCAAACGGCCCTAAACTGGAGCGTGGGCATCGTATTTCAAGACTAAGATATGCCCAGAGCCACGTAAATTGGAGTATTGAAGATTGGTCAAAAGTTATGTTCTCCGACGAATCAAAATTTATGCTCTACAAGCACGATGGAAGACACAGAGTGTATCGAAGACCAGGGGAAAGATTCAAGCAAGCATGCATCGAAGAAAAAGTAGCCTACGGTGGTGGGTCTGTACTTGTGTGGGCCGGAATTTCTTCTGAAAGTCGCACAGAGCTGGTGATCATAGAAAACGGCTCTTTAACTAGCGTAAGATATGTGGAAGAAATCCTCAATGATCACGTTGGTCCATTTATGGTCAATTTAGGTGAGGATGCTATATTTATGCATGACAATGCCCGACCTCATACAGGTAGGATTGTGAATGACTACCTTCAAGAGATGAACATTACTCGTATGGAGTGGCCAGCGCGCAGCCCGGATATCAACCCGATCGAGCATGCTTGGGACGAGCTAGGCAGATGCGTAAAACAACGAAACCCTCCCCCAATCACGCTTCGTGAGCTCAAAATTGCTCTCACAGAGGAATGGGAGAATATTCCCCAAAATCGTATAAGGAACTTGGTGTACAGCATGCCAAACCGCGTAAACGCAGTAATGGAAGCACGAGGAGGCAATACGAAGTATTAAAATTCAAGAAAATCGTAATAAAGTTCAAATATTTCATGTTTCCTATTTTTGTTTTAAGGAGAGATCAGCAGTTTTTTTCTTTATGTAATTTTGTGTTAATAAAATGTATGGTGACTCATATTTTTTTTACTTTCATTTAAGGAGTATTACATTGTCTATTAAATACAATTTATTGCATTAACCTATCATTTTTAGTTTCCGAGATTTTTAACATTCTTTAAGTGACCCGGATTCATTGCTCTCGAGTGTATATCTATGATTTAAATACTCTACGTTTCAACACTTCTTGAAACGTTATTTTTTTCGTATCGCGACAGTTTCTAACATTATAAATGAACAAATGTGCAACAAGATAGTGGGGAAAAGACGTATATACCTAATAATGTATTAAAACGGTACGGCAGCGTAAAAATACGAAAATACAATCATTCATTTTTATATACACGATTTCGAAAAAAAGGATTATACACCATACCTACTAGTTGTTTGATATGATAACGTTTCTACATTGCTAAAGATTTTCACTTACTGTCTGCTCCTAAACTGACGATAATGGGTTTAAATTCTTGTAGTTGCATAGCCATGATGATTTCGTCCACATAATCCATTTTTATGATGTATGATGATCCGGCACTGCAATCGTCTAGTAGTTCATAAATAAGACTTCCAGAATGTCGATAACCAAGTTTTTATTAGCTTTCGCAAACAATTTGGATGTAAGTTCGTCTTACTCTAGAGCACATGAGAAATAATGCCCCACAAATGAGGCGTAGGCCTTTTTATAGCGTCCTCCACCCACTCAATCTTACTTAGAACCAATGTATCTAGGGTACCTTTTAAAACTTCCCAATCATTAATGTTGCTAAGTTAGTGATTAATTAGACAAGATGCGAGCAAAAGTAAGGACAGTAAAGACGGATGTATTTAGATAATTCATTACAGAAGCATGAAAGTAGGAAAACATCCGAAAGTCTACGATTGAGAGAGATTATACGATAAAAAAGAGATGTAGTTTGAACGAAGATATTTGAAAATGTGAAATGGTTTGGCCATGATGAAAAGGAACTTATCGCAACGCATAATTTCGACTATCATAGAGTCACTTATATCATACCAATGGAGAGATACAAATTCATTGTATGTACGTTAGTTCAGGCTAGATATTCTTTTATTAATTACCGGCCCGCAAACTATATCGAAGTATGCCTTTTAAAGGCTTTTCATGACAAAAAATATTATGCCCATAAATTAGAAAACCTGAGAACCTGTATAAATGATTAACAAAAGGAAATTGCCGTAAAAGATTTATGAATCGGATGGACGGACAAGACATAAGCAAAATTTTAAAGATAGGCCAGTTTAAAAGTAACCTTAATTAGCGGACATATATGAGAACTACGATAAGAGCAAAGAAAGCGAAAAAGATGTAAGTATCAAAGAAAGTAGTAAGGACTATAAGTACAGAAGACGTTTTAAGTACGCTACCCAACATACCTCTAATCGTTGGTCTACTACAGCCTGTAATCACGATATAATTTTTTATAGTAAATAGGTAAACGTCTGACCGCTATTGTACCTAATGCGATCTAGGCTGTGCTTGCCTAGAATACACTTATTCACTCGTAACTTGAAGACCCCTAAATTTGTATTGGTCAGGAAACACAGACTCAGGCAAAGTGTTTCACTCTTTAGAGGTACGCATCACAAAATTGAAACCAAAACTCTTAGTGTGGCTCTATGGTAAATATAATGGTGGCGCCTATTTGTAAGTTTGATTGTCTGATGAAAAAATGTGGATGGCGGAACAAGGCTGTGCAATTTTACTGCCCACTCTCCGAAATGTATTCTATAAAAAACGAATAGGCGAGCCTCCTTCCATCTATGCTCAAAGCTTTTGAACTTATTACAAAAAATATCGTCATTGCTGATGAGCTTCTTGGCCTTCCTCTCAATGGACTCAAGCATCTGGAGCTGATATTGGGCGGAACTGTTCTAAAGACAAAAATACTACTCCATACACGATCGAACTTGCGCTTGGTAAAGATTGAGCAACTGTTTCTTACCTTCTTACCTACGCTAGAATACCAAGTTATTTTAAAGCTAATTAAGCATTACTCTCAACGAAAGAGCCAAAACTGAGAATTGGTGTAATGACATGACGAGAAGTTCAAGATGATCAGTGATCGGTACACGACAATCAATACACCTAGGAAAGAAGGAGTGAAGTCGAAAGGACTCCTTTTAGCGGTGAAAAGACATGCCTGGGTCTTTGATGGATTGAACCTTACCAGATTGGCATCGCCCCATTCGGAGACTGCCTGCAGAGACTGGTTCATGTAATGTAAAATACTTAGCGTAACATTTTCCTCAATATTTTTCCGGAAGCACTTTTCGGTATACTCTCAACCATTACAAAATCCTCTATTTTTTTATAAGGCGCTACGCGCTTTGCCACAAAATCCATGATTTCCTTTTCACTTGCTTTTGCTCCTGGCGCTAAAACAATAAATGCCTTAGGTCTTTCTCCTGAAATGGCATCTGGTATTCCTATTACTGCAGCATCGTGAATCGCTGGATGTAATTTCAAGACATTTTCCAACTCTGCTGGGGGTACTTGATATCCTTTCACCTAAACATTTTTGATTTTATTAAGATAATATAAAAAAATTGGAACAAAATACTTCATCATAATTTCTATTCGATAAAACATCACTATAGTTCCTCCTCGTATTAATTAATACGAGAATACGCCTTCGTGTAAAAGCATGAGAATATCAATTTATAAATAGATATTATTACTGAAAACTAATATCGGTCGTATCATCATCACATACTTTACCTTTATAAGTTCTTTGAGTCTATCAGTAATGTAAACAAGTCCAGATTCGTCAATATTTGCTATGTCTTCGCTTCGGTACCATCCGTTTTCCACAAATACTTCTTTATTTGCATCTGGGTTATTTCGGTAGCCTTTCATTACATTTGGCCCTCTTATTAGCAATTCACCAACCTGCACATAATCAAATTACGAGTAAGTCAACTACTTGAGCCTTTTATTCCTCAAAACTGGTTGGCAAGTATTTTTTTTATATATAAATGATTATTAATCATGAATACAAAATTTTACGTTTAAGTCCTTAATGGTTAAAGAGTACTCTTGTAAGGAAACGACCCTGGCTGCAGTATCAAGAAATGGTAAAATTTTTAATATTCGTGTTTATTTGCGAGTCTGATCCTTCAGGCATCTCACAAATTTGAGTTAGACATTGTGGCTTTAATGTGTGGACATAACTTAAAGATAAATGTTTCTAGCTCGAGAGTAAAGGCGCAAGAAGACGGGCGCGGGCAGTAAATATAATGTATGTTGTTTGCCTGCGCCCTAGGAAAGTAGGGAGGCAGGACTTGTAACAACAGTGAGATGGTGCCGCTGTTTAATGATAGTTAACTTCTTCACTCTTAAACAATTGGACGCGATTGCACGAGATGGAAATAACAAAATAAAATTTGTTTTTAATTTAATTTTTTGCGCTCGTAATGACATATTTCTATAAAGTATAAAATACGCATGTAAAAAACGACCTTTATGTTATATCTTATAGAAAATGACATTTATTGTAACACTGACTGGTTCTGCGCACACGAACGTGCTCAGCGACAGTCCTGACGCTATAGCTATACACCCCATAATAACTTCATTATGTTCAAAATTAAATATTTGGTATCTCGAAGATGGAACCATTAGAGGCGATGCAAGTTTTGTTCTCAAAGACAAGAAATTCAAGAGTTTCTTGTCTATTTGAGAAATTCAAATCTATCTCTCTTAGTACTCAATCTTTCTAAGTGTGAGGTATTGATTGGTAACTCATTCATTGTCAACTACAGAAGTATCGTACATTTTTGGTCCATTTTCGAAATTAGCTTCCAATATAAAAGTAATAGACAAAAAGTCTCTTCGTCTTGTTGGTGCCCCTATTTTCGATTAAGCTATCCCCCCTTTTAATCTCCGAACAAAGTGATAATTATCTTAATTTTTTGGCAAAATTATTTCAAATCCCTCATATGGCATTTTTCAGATATCCTGAATTGCTTATTTGATGATCGGTCATGGTCACGAGCCTTACTCCTTATTTGTTTCAGTGGTCTTGGGAACCGTAAAATTACTAGTATAGCCTTACCAGCATTTTTGTCTTCTGTTCATAGAACACACAGTCTCTAACTTGATATTATTAAATCGTCACTATCCAATGCTCAGATTGTGTACTTGTCCGAAGCTGAGAATGCTTGGGCTATGGCTATTCCGAGTAAGACGGTTCTTTTCATCAAATCATCTCAAAGTCGAAGGGACGAACCCATCTGTTAAAAAAATTATGACGAAATTTTAAATGAAGCACCTAATATTACAGAGCGTGCTCGTCACAGAGCGTGCTCGTCACATTGCCGTGCGTCGGCGTCCGGTTAAGGTTGCATGCGCTCTTTCTGGCCAGAGTTGAAACCTTTCTTGAAAGTACAACTTTAAATATTTCAATCAATCTACGATTAAGAGTCAAAACCAATGAACCTTACCGTTGTTATTGTGGTGAAATGGGCGGACCACTTGGCTACCACGGTTTCTCATGTGCTAGGAGTGATGGTCACGTCTCACGTCATTATAACTTAATCGACATCCTCTGGCGAGCATTTTCATCAACTAATTTACCAGCTGTCTTGGAACCAAATGGTATCTTCCGGGATGATAGAAAAAGACCCGAATGCATGACACTAAACTTGTCCCCTGGCGACAAGGTTTATCATTGCTTTGGGATGCGACATGTGTCGACACTCTGGCACTATCACATGTAGCCGCTACGACAAAGAAAGCTGGGACTGCTGCAGCAGCTGCTTAAAGTCACAAAGTTCGAAATATGCAGCCCTTGCCAGCAGTTACAACTTTGTTTCCTTTCTTTGTGGAGACTATGGGTTCATGGGGCACGAAAGCCAAGCTCTTTTTTAAAGAAATGTCCGCCCGTTCAATTGAAGCGACTATAGATGAAAGATCTGGCAGCTTCTTGAAGTATAGCTATCCAAGGAGAAAACGTTGCCAACCTTTAAGACACCTTTTCAACAACAGCAACAGGTGAGGCAGGACATCACCCTTTTCAATTTTTTTTGTTATCTTATTATATCTATATATGTAATTGATATTGTATTATTATATTCTTCAATTTTATTCAATTGTTTATCAACAAAAAAATAAACTATCAAAGTAATATTTTCATATTACTTATATTTTGTCCACAGCAAACTGTTAACCTACCTGAAGGCTCGGAGATGTGGTTGTTTTCATAGGCGTATTTTAAATCTTTTTTCACAAACTTTTCAAACATTTACATAAAGAATGGTATATGGTATTATTTTACTAAAAATAATTACAGTAGTTTAAATATGAAATTGCCATTTTAACGTACTGGCCACTTCGAATTAAAGTTAAACCTGCATGGTTCGATATTTTTAAATTAAACTTTTTTCACATTATAAAAACAACATTAAATATTTTAAAAAATATTACAATCGATTGACTTTCCATTGTTTTTACATTTGACTTTTAACGAAAATATGGGCAATTTGTTAATAAGAGTGATTTTTAATTCTAATTCCAACGTGGAACTAGTCCTGCAAAAACAGCTCGCAATAACGCAAGAATTCACACTAATCGAAATACTATTTTAACATTACAAGACCTGCACTTAGAAACCACCCGTCATCTTCCATAGTCGCCGGCAAATTGGACAAGTTTTTGAATGGTAATACATTATATTCCTAGGAAGCAGTATAAATTGCCTTCACACAGTTTGTTGGGTCCAGGTCCCCAGAGTTCTATCGCAAAAACATAACTGACCTTCCAATGAAATGGCAAAAATGTATAGACAATGAGGATAAATACTTTATTGAAATAAATTTTTAATGGTAAAAACTATTGTTTGATATTTTCAGTATAAACGGTAATTTTATACTTTAAACTCTTATATAAATTATTCGGTCTATAACTATGGTTATATAGTTAGACTAATTATTCTTTCACTTACTTGTCCAATTCCTAAGTTGTTCATGTCATTGTCAACTACTCTCAACTCTATATTGGGAAGAGCGTGCCCAACGGTCTCATAGTTCTTACAATTGGGGGGGCTAAGTGTTACAAGAGGGCCAGCCTCGGTCATTCCATATCCTTGACAAATAGCAAGATTTTTCTGAAACAACAATTGTATTGATATTAGTATTCTACGGATTAACTTCTTGAATTTATAGTGTCTTAATCAAAGAGCAAAGTAACATTTAAATTACTGATGTTCTAATTATTAGAAGTCTCATAAAATGTAAGCAGCTTAGTTACCGTCTTCATGTAATCTTTTTTTTGTTCGATTCTTAAACAGGAGTATAATATATAAATTACGTACAGTTTTTCTTATGAAACATTACTTTTACCACGACTACTATCGGATAGAAATAAGCCTAACGAATCGACGTATTGTCAGAAACTATGACATTTGTCTCCGTTTGTTATTTGTATCCGTTTCATAAAACTTGTAACGTTTATATTTTTAGAGAGAAATACAGTGGTAATCGTATTTGTTTATTAACCATTCATATGATAAGTTTTCTTTAGAACACCTGTCGGTCAGTGACATGTAAATCATTGGTGGCGATAATTGTCATCATGTCGTCCTGTCTGATTGTTTTATTTAGTTTTATAAATGTAGCTACTTAATGTGTTGCGATTGCTGGTACCTAACTATTGTACATACAAATGAGATCAACAGACTTACATTTTTAGCTTTTATCATTATCTTTTCTACATCAGCAGCCGGCAATGGTGCAGCGCCTGAAGTAATTCTTCTTATGAATTCAAAATGAGCCGGCGTAACTTGTGCATGTGTACCCAGAAATAAAACTGCAATATATGCAATTTATGTTAATATCCGTACATTTTAATTAATAATAACATAGCCTTTACTGTAGTGTTATATTGTTAAAAAAAACTAATTTTATCAATTCTCTTAAAAACTTTTATTGAACATACAAAACTGTTTTAGTCTGTATTTTATTTTAAAATGTTACTGTAGTAAAACCTTTTGTCGTCACGCTCGATACATAGGACCCACCATGTAAGGACTGATGCAGGTGTTAATAAAATCAATTCAATTTGTACAGTTCATAAATATATTCAAAATGTGAGTTTTTATTTTGATGCAAAATTAAGTAATCATGGAGAGTTATGTTCTACTGCAGACAAAAGTCGGGCTTGTTAAGAATTGATTGCATTTTTTTAATAAATACAGTAAAGAATATTACTTTTATTATTTAAGGCCAGACAACAAAGTGTGTAACACATGTTTAACTGTTCTTGCACAAGAAATACTGTAATACCAACATGTTGAGGACATTTAAAAATATTACTGCTTCGTAGTATAAAATAAGTAATTATTTAATACATTGTAAATTGCGTTGCACCAACTTTAAGGACGAGATATATCAGTGCTAGAATATTGGTTTCAATAATAATAATAAGTCAGTTTTTAATCATAACCTTACCCATTGGCGGAGCCACATATAAAAGATTTGCTCGGTGTACTTTCAAAGCATTTAAAAAAGTATCTGGCTGAAACTTGGGTAAAGTTAATAGTTTTAGCCCAGCTGCCATCTTTTGAAACATTAATATTGATAATCCATAAAGATGGAATAAAGGAAGTACTGTAAGCACAACATCTTGGTGTGTTTCTGAAAATAAAATAGGAAATTTTTATTTGAATTAGTGTCCCGCACACGATAATCAGATCGACTTTTGCGCCATCTTTTATCACCGAATTTGTAACGGATTTAACACACGCCCGATTGTCCGTCATTCTCCATAACTTTATAACTTCACTTATTTCGAATAAAACCGACAAAATTTAAGTCGTGTACGTTGTCTGTCACAAACTATGAGATAAATATCGATTACAGGTTGTATGCGGGACTGCAACGCTACGACAACATAAGCTAGCTGTATAAAACGGGTTTGAATAAATTAATTGTCAATTTTTTAATGGCTTCTGGAAGATGGTTATACATTTTTACACACATACAATAAGAGTTTCTCGAGTAAATGTTACTTCTACAGTTAGGAAACTAGCTTATTCGGATACCTAGCATTAAATTGGCATTAGTCCTGTCATTGTATAAATAAATGCATATTGACCTTCACAAAAATAAACGTTTCATAGATGTATGGGCAAGGAAGAGTTAACAGATCAAGATCTTTAAATAGTAAGAAGTGGACCGTTACAAATTGTTCTAATACATTGTTTTTGTACTTTAAACAATCTATTGATTGTTACTGCATTTCCCCACATCATGATTCCATACCTTAAATTAGATACAACATAACCATGATAAGCCTTTAATGCTGTTTCTAGGTTACTTAATTTAATAAGGCGCCTCAAAACAAAGACAAAACGGTTTAATTTAGTACATAGTTTGTCAATGAGTGGCTTCCATGTACAACAATTATCTAAAGTTATGCCCATAAAAGCAGTAAAGTAACAATACAGACTACAAAATACATAATAGTTTCTCATTATTATATCCGTTTTAGGTACTAATTCAACGTTTAAAATATGTGTCATTTAATAGCATAATTATGGTAACAAAAAGGCGCCTCACTGGTGGGGCAAAATAAAATGCCTACAATTTTGATATAGAATTTTCCCCCTTAATTGAAGGACCGAATTTCACTAGAAATAAAACATAAATAAATTATTTATATCTGGAAGAAAATCTAATCGTAAATTAATTTTGTTAGTTATTTCCAAATAGGTTTCATCTTAAAACAAGTAGTTTATACAAAAAAGTATTAAAATATGTATTTTTAAACGTAGTTTTTTTTAAATGCCAAATAATTATACTTAGATTTACATTTTTTTTCTTTTACTGTCAACTATAATAAAAAAACCAGCATTCTAACGCGCCAACCAAATTATCAATCAAATCAATATGTGAACCTACCAGTGTCGCGGCTTTGTAGGGCATAATGGAATAATTAGTAAGAATAGTCAGCACTAGTGTATTTTATCATAAATAAAGAATAAGTAAGAGAAAGAGTAAGAATAGTCAGCACTAGTGTATTTTATCATTAATAGATAATAATAATTATTTAAGACGTAGGTATGCACTCTTACCTGTTGTATCATAATATTGTTTTAATTCAGTGTTTTGTTGTTCACAGTTGGCGACTATGTTTTTATTTGTCAATTCCACACCTTTAGGTAATCCTGTGGTTCCACTAGAATATGGTAAAATTGCTAAATCATTCGGGTTCCGATCTACATGTTTTAATATAGTGAGATCTACGTGATTATCTTCTATAATTTCTTTGAACGAAACTACTTTCTCTGGTAGAGGTTTCTCTAATTTTATGGCAATGATTGGAATATCTAGCTTAGCGAGATTCAATGCTTTTTTGACGACTGGTACAACATCTTCTGAGGTGAATATCAATTTAACAGATGATATTTCTAGTTGCCTTTGGACTTCATCTAAAACATAAAAAGAAAAAAACTTGTCATTTGTGATAAAATAACATACAAATTTAAGAATTATGATATGTAGACAATATTTAAGTCTGTGTGTATATCAATTAGTACATAAAATAAGTGAATATTAGTTGTTTGACGTGACAACGTCTTATAAATTGGTTTGCCGGGTGACACTTCAAGAAACTGCGTTACGCTCCGCTCACGTTATGCGCTTACAATGAGAGCGAGTGAGAGGCACGCGTCCCTTCCACTCGGGCATGGTTAGCCCGCCTAAGAGCGAGAGAGACAGACATAAAAAGTGGAAGGAACGCGTGCCTATAAATTAATGTTTTAAATATAATTCTTTGTATAAATAAATGTTTTAAATTGTTACTATTATTTCATCCTTCTTCCTACTATACGAATGAATATTCACATTAAAATTATTTTACCACTCAAAGTCGTTGTCACGTAAAACTTTCGCCCGTATACCGACTTTATTTTTTATCGTGAATAGTAAAGCGTTTGACCGCTAGCTCGCCTGATGGTAAGCGACGATGCGATCTAGGATGTGACGCGCCTGCCTAGAAGATACCTATTCCCTCGTGACTTGCAGACCCTTAAATTGTATTTATCAAAAAACACAGACTCAGACAAAGACTTCCACTCTTTAGCGGTACGGATTACAAAATTGGAACCAAAACGCTTAGTGCGACTCTTTGGTATATCAATCATATAACGGGGGCGCCTATTTGTACGTCTGATTGTCCGCTGAAATAATGGGGACGTCGGAACAAGGCTGTGCAATTCTGCTGCACACTCTCTGAAATGTATCCTATAAAAAACAGATAGGCTACCTTCCGTCTATGTTCAGGGTTTTTCAGCTTATTATTAAAAAGATCGTCATTGCCGATGAGTTTCTTGGCCCTCTTTTCAATGGACTTAAGCATCTGGAGTTGATATTGGGCAGAACCGTCCCAATATAACGTTATTGAAATACAAGGCTATATTCTGTACGCATGTACATACACCCAGTGCACTTTCACTGGGTTTCTCCTAAATTACTTGCTAACTAAGATAGTGTTTGAGTGGGTCCCTAAAGTATATTCATAATTGCACAGTAAAGGAAGCTAGAACCGGGTATAATAACGGCTGCTAGGTCTGCTACTAGTTTTGATAAGACGTAAGTAATTATTAGACGTATATAAAACATGCCGATAACAAAATAGGTGTTAATGCAACTTTAATTATAAATAACTAAACGATTAACGGATTCAATTCTTAAATTCACATATTTAAGGACTGATACGCACTAAGCAGTGCACTATGTGCAGTTGGGCATTTGACTACCTCACTTCAAAGGCCTATGAGGGTAAATGTAAATTATAAATGTGCACACATTACTATCGCATTTTAGTTATTATTTATACGATACGATTCAAAAACTTCACTCAAAGGAGGAGGGTCAATAAGGTGGGTTTTCGGCCCCTTCATTTTCGACCTAAAAATTCAAACCAAAAATTTTATCTACTATATGGGCTAATAAATCGATTCCACCCCAAACGGAACCATCCCCAACCCCCCTCCCAAAAGAAGCAGAATAATAATATATGACTTAATATATAAAAAATAATATTACCTTTCAAAACTCTGTACTCTAAGTAGCTCCTCAATAAAAATGTTTTTGGGGGTGGTTCGTTTGGGGTGGAATCGATTTGTTAGTTCATATAGTAGAAAAAACATTTGGAATTTTTAGGTCAAAAATTAAAGGGCCCGAGAACCCGCCTTATTAACCCTCCTCCTTTAATGGTAACCTGCTGCTCTCGCAATTGAAGAGCTAAGAAATAGGAAAAGTAGGTAAGTCTATCTTTATTAATTTAATAAAATGATAAGGGCGGTTTCATTGAAATGCCTCAAATACACAATTAATAATTATTTATATTCTTTCGGATTGTTATCAGTGTGTAGGCAAATTTAATCATTTCTTATTTGATAAGATTTAACTACTATTTTTTACCATATCACAAAATCATAAATAACTGATTACAGACAGCCTCAATATCGAATAGTGCGCAGTTTTTAACGCATAATATTGTACGGACGTACACTAAAGTAAAATGTTTCATTACATTCGGTATAAAGAGGATTTAACGTTGAAACTATCGCTCCAGCTGCAAGTATACCAAAGGTAATGGTCGGGTATTCTGGAATATTCGGCGCCATGATTCCAATAACGTCACCATCTTGAATTTTGAACTTTATTCTCAGATTGGCAGCTAAAATACGAGATTGTTTGTGTATTTCTTTGTATGTATAAGATCTACTGGTAACACCACAAAGCTGTAAAAAATTGACTTTTATTAGCATACAATGAATCTGTTGTCTTCATTTAAGTAATTAAAATTTAATGACCTGCATTTTTTTTCATTCAACTTTTTTTAAATTAGTCATTCAACTTAACTGATATACCACTTTTATATTATATTACTAATATATCGATCTTTAAGGATATTTATTTATTACTAGGTGTGTTCGGCAATGACATTTTAATCACTATATTAAAAAGAAAAAATCTTAAATATGGTCTGTGATAACTCCATGACAATTAATTTCCTGGAAATGGTCTCGCATCAAAAATGTGCAAGTGAGAAAATATAAAAAATACTACTTTAATATGCTAGTCGCAAGTATTTCCATTAGGTAATTGTACTACCACAAGTAAAATTAAAATTCGCTCAATGTATTTATCGCTATTTCACTGGCAAGTCGTGTTATTGAACGCTGATTACCACATACAAATAGTTATCATAAACAAAATAGAAAGAAAACATACCACGGCTGTTTTTGTTGGCCATTTTTCAAGATCACGCCAAACATAATCCACTAAAGTTAATTCTGGTATAACAACATCTTCGTATGGAGATTTCACTACATTACCGTTTGACCAGATATTTATGTATCTTACAACGTTTCGATTATAGTTTAATTTATCGAAAACATGCTTTAAAAGGCGAAACCGCAACGTCATGACTGTAGTCGTGCCGGTGAACGTATGAACGTTGTCAATGTTAACTCATATTGATGCGTTGTGAAATCAAGTATAATCTTGCAAACCGTTTAAGTAATAATGGGCTTTTATTGTATACATAAACCAATAGCGGTATAAGTAGGCGTTTTAAATATTATGATACAATGTTTTAATTATCTATTTTCCCCTGTATCATATACAATCAAGCAAT
Source organism: Calamotropha paludella (assembly GCA_927399485.1). Taxonomy (NCBI): domain Eukaryota; kingdom Metazoa; phylum Arthropoda; class Insecta; order Lepidoptera; family Crambidae; genus Calamotropha; species Calamotropha paludella. The sequence continues at coordinate 9,951,097 of OV656817.1, read as the reverse complement.
AATAAATTATATACTCTCAGGGATGGTTGTATTTATTTTCCTTTTTATTGTTCTTCACTGCTTATTGGTGCGGAGCGAGCGAAGCGAGCGAAGCTCCCATGGATCAGCTTCAATGGCACAATGTCTGTTACGCCATAACTTCCCGAGTTCTTAACTGATTTTAATATTTTTTGTGTGGAATCGAACAACAGGTTTAGGACCAGATTGTGACGGAGCCCGAATTTTGAAATTCGCAAAAATTCCCATCGAAACAAATAAAAATATTTTTTAGGTATTACGCTCCGCTCCAATATATGGTGCTAGCGTAGCTTTATGCTTAGCGACTGCATCGCCTAGTATATATGTCAAATAAATATTTTCACCAGTTTGATATTAACGAAATAAAATATAAACTTATATTCTGCAATCTTACTTTTCGCACCAATGGTCCTGGGTTCGAGTCCAGCAAGGAGCAAATGTTTGTGTGATGAATACGAGCATTTGTCGTGACTGTTTATATATATATATATATAAGTACTAGCAGCCCGTCCCGGCTTCGCACGGGTGGACAAAATACTTTAAATGTTTTCTAGCATTAAATATAGCCTTATATTACTCAGCGTGAATGCAGCTTTCCAATGGTGAAAGAATTTTTGAAATCGGCTTAGTAGTTTTTGAGTTTATTACAAACATACAAAAATACAAATCTTTCCTCTTTATTATATTAGTGTAGATAACCATTCATAAGTTGATATCTTTAGAGTGTTGCCATTATAAAAGTTAGTCTATGCTCTTTGATTGCAAGTGAGAATAATTCTCATTGCTTTTTTGCGCTGAAGTAGATTTACTCACATTTAAATAAGTACCTACCTTTTGTATCCTTTAACTCGCTCTTAAATAAAGTTTCCACGATAGTTTCCATAATAAATGAATTTTATTCTTTTACTGTCTGTATTGAAATAAAAAGATGTCAAACAAGTCAGTCTCAAGTTTATATAATAGTTTGTATTAAAATAGTTTATTTTCGTTGATATTATAATAAATTTAGAAATCAAACCTGGCTTTCTGTTATTGGTTTCAATTAAATTATGGTTCTTCTGTTAAAATAAATTGAGCTTCTTAAACATATTGCTTAAATATAATGCTTGGGAAGACAGACTATTATCGAAAGGTCTTAAGACCAATCTAAAGCATTTGTTTGTTATAGCCATCGAATATTATTGCAAAGATGGAATATAATTGTCTCAAAAATGTTCTTAGAATGCTTACATGCGAACATATTTAAGCGATCGGTTAGTGAATAGCAACGACCTTACATATTCAAATACCAGGTCCAAGTACCATAGGTCCAGGATTCCGTACTTAGTAACGAAATATATAAGTGTTTATTATTTTAAAACCTCTTTTGATGCATATCAATTGTATATTTTCTTAATTATTAATAAACTAGCTAGCTAACCACGTGTTGTCATAATATAATGTAGATAATTATATTATATATACTTGTGTTCGAGTCCCGGCAGGGGCAGACATTTGTGTAATCTATAGATTTATCTAATATTATAAAGAAGTAAAGTTTGTGTGTCTGTATATTTATTAAATTGTAAGGGGTATTCTCGGGATCTACTGAACCGATTTTAAAAATTCTTTCACCAATAGAAAGGCACATTATTGCTGAATGTCATAGGCTATATTGAATGCTAGAAAAAATTTAAAGAATTTTGTCCACCCGTGCGAAGCCGGGACGGGCCGCTAGTAATTTCTATGAGTATTACATATCTAGGTACAATATATGTATGTCTATCCGTTACCCCGATAGCTATAACACAAGCTTTAGAGTGCTAATTGGTGTGAATGTAAGAAATATTAGTATAATTTTAAGCTCTGTTCAATGTATATTTGAAATAAATTGTTGGTGAGAAATCTCCGAAATTTATTATAAATTTATAGTACTTGGTTTTGGCATCTATGATATGTTCATTATTCAACAGCATTGCTAACAGTATACTCAAATACAGGTGAGTGATGATAATCAAACAGGTAAGTAAAGAAAATTTATTTTCCATTCATCATCATCACATTTACCTTACGACATCCACAGCTGGGCGTAGGCCTCCCTCAAAGATTTCCTTAATTTCCGATCCTCCGTTGCCGACATACAAAGATTTCACTCGACCTTGATAAGATCGTCAGTCCACCTTATGAGGGCCATACCCATAGAACGTCGTCCAGTTTATGACCGCTATGCGAGTTTTCCTTTACACTCTAATAAAATATTTACATCTTAATCTTGTATTTATATACCTAAGTCCTTTTGGTGCAACGGTAGTGATCCTGCCTTTCTCACCGACGGTAATGTGTTCAAATCCCGGAAGGGGCAGATGATTGTATGATGAATACGAGCAGTTGTACTTGAGCCATGGGTGTTTTTATACATTTCTATGAACATTACATATTTATGTATCATATATGTATGTCTATCCGTTAACCTAGTATCCATAACACAAGCCTTATAGTGCCTACTTTGGGCTAGGCTAATTGGTGTGATTGTGTGAATGGTGAAAAATATTTATTTATTTTATGTCGTTAAAAATTAATAACAACTTTAAAAACATTACTATAGAAGATATTAGTTTCTCACTTTCACGATACCAATTTATAATACAATATTGATATGAATACTATACGATTACGACGATACAGTTCGTATCTATTGTAGGTACACATACGAGTATTTGTATAAAAAAAATAACAAGTATGATGTCGAGAACCAATAATGTCTATTGCCGTTAAGATAAGGCGTCGTAGGTCAAAGTCTAAGTTTACTTTATCTATTATGTCACCTAACGACTTTTAAATTAGATATTACTTTTTCTATTTATCTAACGTTCAGAACAACATGTGCATTTAGTACAAGTTACACCAAACCACTACTTAGTTATATATTTTTTATGCTTCGCAAACAAAGAGATAATACATTTTTAACGATTGCCTTATTTTATTCCATTTATAAATAATTATTACTAACTTTTATAACCGTTAAAACTTAAAAAGTTAAAAGAGACCCAACTACAAACGTTATCAGCAAACTCAGGATTCAAGAACCTGTATTAATTATGGTCACAGTAAAAAAATGTTCTATGGTTACGCTTTATGGCTATTGAACTTATATAATTATATTTAATTAGAATTAAACACACCTTAGGAATACATATATCAATTTATTATTATTCTCTTTTTTATTTAATACCTAGTTAATACAATTATAAAAATACAATTATACGAAAATCTTAACCATGAAATAAAAGTCTCTTTTATGTGCATATCAATATTTTAGCGTTATGTGTGTCTTACCAGTCAAAAGATAATTACAATACAATAATTATGTTGATGGATTTCAGCCCTATATTAGTATCCGAATGTTAACATGAGTAACTGCCATAATAATTCATATTATGAAAAGAAATTGCTGACATATAAGACATTGATTTTCGTGTTATTGGAAATGTTACTCAGTTCTCTTAAGACGAATAATTTAAGTTTATCAATATTTATGTCTCATAAATACATAATGCATTTATGCAACATTGTTTTAAAAACGCCGTTTGTTTTCTTTTGTACTTTTCTACTATCCATAATAATTATCAGAATTGTTTAATTATAAACCGGTAATAAAATATTAATTCAATAAGGCCTTACATTTCAAATGGTTGAAAAAGGTTATTGTTACATTCTTTGCCCCGAATAACAACAAGTTTAGCATTTAATATAACATGACATAATAATGATATGATTTATCTTTAATCTATTACGTATGAGTAGGAAAAGGTGATATTTACATTTTAAATCATCCAGTGGTATATAACAAACAAGAACTTCCCCAATCATAACTAATTGGAGCTATTTGTGCAAATAATAAGGTTACTTATAAAAATAGAATTGCAGTGCACAAAGATTAACCAATCTAAATATTTTATAATTTTTATATATTTTATGCATTTTTCAATGCTATCTTATAAGATAAATTATTATTATCGAAAAATACTAGAAAAAGTCGACTCGGGTCACAAGTCGTCAATTGGGAGGATTGGACCGAATTTCCAAAGGTTGCAGATTCGGTTCCAGCCTGAGAATTCACTTGTGACCTGAGTCGATTTTTATAATAATTTATCAATCTAAAAGTGTTAATTAACAAATTAAAATCCAACTTGAAAAACATAACATCCATATCTATGGCTTATGTTCATATACTGTTAAAAATTTTGACGTGACAACGTCTTATAAATTGGTTTGCCGGGTGACACTTCAAGAAACTGCGTTACGCTCCGCTCACGTTATGCGCTTACAATGAGAGCGAGTGAGAGGCACGCGTCCCTTCCACTCGGGCATGGTTAGCCCGCCTAAGAGCGAGAGAGACAGACATAAAAAGTGGAAGGGACGCGTGCCTATAAATTAATGTTTTAAATATAATTCTTTGTATAAATAAATGTTTTAAATTGTTACTATTGTTTCATCCTTCTTCCTACTATACGAATGAATATTCACATTAAAATTATTTTACCACTCAAAGTCGTTGTCACGTAAAACTTTCGCCCGTATACCGACTTTACAGGCAACCAACCAGTTTTTATTATAAAATTAAATTATATTATAAATTACAATGTGGTTAATGAGTATGAATTGCATAATCTTTATCATTAATGTCATAATTCGATTTATCAAAATATTATATTGCCTTTAATTTTATTTTATTATCTATAATTTGGATGGATTTAATACGAGATATAAACACATAGTTATCAAAAATATAAGGGCACTTAAAGTATTGAACGCAACTTACAAAAACATAATATTTTTTCTTAATACAATAATAAAATATTTCGTTTACACAAACTTAGTTTTTAAATCTTTACGTAATATTTTACCTGATGCACTTTTAGGTATGCTATTTATGAATTCAACATCATCTATCCTTTTAAATGGTGCTACTTTATCTTTGACAAATTCTTTGATGTCGGTAGCCTCAACATTCTGGCCAGGTTTGATAACGATAAAGGCTTTTGGTACTTCGCCCTTGACTGAATGTGGAATTCCTATTACAGCAGCGTCGAGGACTGCTGGATGTTCACGTAGTACCGCTTCTAATTCAGCAGGAGGAACTTGGTAGCCTTTAACCTGTTGAAGAATTAAAAGTACTAAATTGTACCTAGTTTTGAAACCAATTATCACCGTCTTAATCATAATTCTGGAGATGGAGTGAAAATATAACTGTGCTGTATGTTTTGCTCCAACACAATCCAGAGGAAAGTAGTAAGAACTAAATGACTTTAGACAAAAGGTTATTTGGAGTTTTAAAACTTTTATTTGCATCTATTTAAATATTCTTTTCTCTATCGTTGTTGTGATCTATACCGAGTTTATGTTCAGTGTTTTAAGTTATCACTATCCTGATCAATTATAATAAATCACATCACATATCGTTCTAAACCCAAGATAAAGCACTTATGGAAGCGTGTTATGGAAATCGGAAATAACGATGTTACCACACCACCCAAACTGGACCTGAGGACTAAAATGTCCGTTCTCTACATGAAACCGGTTAGGAATCGAACCGGAGACTTTACAGTAGCCACACCATGATATGAAACCGATTTGCAAGCTACGAAACACAACAAAATAAATAAGACCTATCAATATATAACAATCCTAATATCTTAACACATGTAATTTAGTATAAAATAGCCAAAGCTGTTTATAAATAATAATATAATGCGACAGTCAAATTAATTCTTACAAAATGAAAAACTCTGCTTTTTCTCTCTCTCTCTTTATAATGTTAGCATAGATGAAAAAGTCGCTTCATTTTTACTTATTTTTGGTATTTAGTGACCGAATAACTAAAACTCTAGAGAAAAGATGATTTAAAAAAACATTTTAAATCAATAGAAGTCGATTTGCTAAATCTTGGTATTTAAAACCATACCTTAATAAGCTCTTTTAGTCTATCAGTGATAGTGATGTTGCCCTTTTCATCTGCTACAGCCATGTCTCCTGTCCTAAACCACCCATCCGAGGTGAAAACGTCATTATTTGCTTTTGGGTTATCCCTATAACCTTTCATCACCTGAGGTCCTCTGAGTAGTAGCTCGCCAGACTAAAATATTAATTCATTCGTCATCAGCAGCCCTACCATCAGGTCTTATAGCGATTCAAGTTGAGCTGTTGAAAAGAGACGCCACTATAGACCGCTTATAGCGGTGTCTCACTTTGCCAATCGAATTTGCATCGCGCTAAGAGATCATGGTAAGCCCTATGTTATTACAATTTGTAGCATTTCAATGCTAATTTTTTTTATCTAAATAAAATTTTACTAGAAATATTTCCATTTTTCTCCGGAGTCAACCCAACTCTTGCTATTTAAGCAAGTAATGTTATTCGATTAGTTTTGCCATAATAAAACTATTTTCTATAATCTCCACACTTGGCAGACGTGTTGAGGATAGAATTATAAGACCATAACATGGAAAACGCCATTGCCCATTTGTATAGAGATACGAGTTATCGTCTATTCACCTTAACGTGTGAAAAGTTGATGCAATTAAATTCTGTCTCGTATAAATATAATCATCGTAAGGATGGGAATAAATTCTTATTTTCGTTAAAAAAAATCACATTGTATATTCGTTACAATTATTTATACTCGCCTTATTAGGACCTAAAGCTTCAAGACTGTCATCTACAATTTTAGCTTCTGTTTTTGATACGGGATATCCCACAGTTTGATAGTCTTTAATTCCAACTGGTGGCATAATTACAAGAGGAGAGGTTTCTGTCAAACCATATGCTTGACGAAAATCAAAGTTTTGCTGGAAAATAAAAAATAAATTTAGGACATATTACAATACGATACACTAACCAATTATGTAGGCAATATAAACAGCCCGCACAAGTTACACAATAAATATCGGCCTTGATAAAGTAAGTTTTTTTCTAAACTTTTAGATCGATTTCTATCTTAAGATGAAATCTTAACATTTTTGACGTGATAACATCTTATAAATCGATGAACACCGGCTGCAGGCACGAATAAGCGTAAGCGATAGAGAGGCACGATCAGTCTAAGCGTTCGACTTCTGGCGCATCTATCTCTCTTCCACTTGATGAAGTGAAAAGTTAATGTTGTTTCCATTGTTTATTACAACAACTTTTTTAATTATCTTATGTTTATGACATGAGCATTTACTGCTAGATTTTTGCATTAAGATAAATTTTACTAGCTTAAAATTCAACTTGTCTCTTAAATCTGGCGGGATTCGAACTCACAGTGTTTAACTTTACAAACACAAATTATAATAGTTACGGAGCAGTTTCGGTTTGTATTATTTTTATGTTTGTCGACTGATATTGTTATGTACCTGTAAAAGTATTTTTATATTCGATGTTTTACGTATGTAGTTACGAGTACCTAGAACATGAAGAAATGGCGCTGGTATTATATAATTAATAACTATTATTAATTATTATGAACTATATTTTTCTAGATATCTAACAATTAAATGCTTTATTAACAAAAAATTTACGAAATATCATATTTTTATAATCGATCACTCCTACAGCCTAATTAACATTACCACGAAACCTAATGAAAACGAATTTTCGTAACGAAATTTTACATGCTAAAACTAAAAAACGTTCATAGTGTAACCTTCAAACTGGATAGGAAACAATGGCGGCGGGAATCCTCGAGAATCTGCGAGAATTCCTTGGAAGACGAGCAAAGTTTTGTGGCTCGTATCCACTTGTATTTTAAACAATTGACATAAATCTCATAATAGCACATACAATTTTGTTACAAGAACTCGCTTCTATTCTTTTTCGCAACATTGTATATTGAGCTTAGTAGCAATGTAAAGTACCTAAGCCTTGACCCACGTAGATACACTGCTCGATACCTACAGTATAAACTGTGGTTACTTTTCTTATACATTTTGTGAATAACAAATGTAATTAATATAAAATAACATTATGAAGAACGGCGCTTAGGACTACATTGCGTCTGGCTTGATATATCAAAAATATACAGGTCCGAAGTCGAACTGAAGAGAATTTTAAAATTTTCTATACACACCTACTTATTTAAAATGATAATCGCATTTGTAATGTTAAACACAAAATACAAAAATGACGAAACAACAAACTAACCAGCTTAATAATTGCTAACATCAGTCACACAAAAATATTAAAAATGATTGAAAATTTCAAACGACATCAGATTGCTTACTGTGACTTTCGTTAAGAAACGTTCTACATCTTTTGAGCTCAGTGGAGCGGCACCAGTGATAACTGATCTCAAATGTTTATATGTTTCTGGTGTTCCTGCTGGATGAGCTCCCATCAATAATACTGTTAACAAACATAAGATGGTTTATACAGGTGTTCAAATATTAAACAAAAATAAGACTCCATGTTAAGCATTATCAAGCTCTGTAGCTTTATACTCATCATTATCTACTGCAACTTGCATAGTCGTTACCAAGATCATGTACATTTCTTTAAACTATTATACTTTCATATTTTTTTATAATTCATCAATAAATGTGATTGGATTCTTACTTATGGGTGGTGCAGCATACAATACATCAATTTTATACTTTTCTAAGCACTTTAAAAAATTTTCGGGGTTAAATTTGGCCATAGGAACGATTTTTGACCCAACTGACATTTTGTGGAACATTATTACTGTGGCTCCATATATGTGAAAGAATGGTAAAACACCTATTACTGCATCTTGATGTGACTCTGAAATAGATGTGAATTTAAGTATAATTTTAATATTACTTTTAAAATTTCATTAAATTAATTTATTATTCTTTAAAAACATTTAATATTTTCTATTATTGATGGTATTATTTAGTTGATGATTAAGTTATTTGAAAAGTTACCGAAACGGTATCGTGTTTCTTTTTTAAAAATTATTTTAAATATTAAATTAAAACTATTATTTCGACGTAATCGATCGTGTGATATAGTGATATATATCGCTTACTTACCAGTCGTATCTTCGTGATTTCTTATCTGTGACACATTCATTTGTTGAAAGTTGGCTATTAAATTTCTATTGGAAAGCTCTACTCCTTTAGGAAGGCCAGTTGTACCACTAGAATAAGGCATAAAACATGTGTCAGTGGATGTTCTTCTAACTTCCTTTAAACAGGATTTGTCGACGTGTACATCTTCGCTTAGTTCATTAAAACACAATGTGTTTTCAGGGGTTGCATCTCCGTTTGTTTTTACAATTATAATAGGAATGTTAATTTTTGCTAATTTCAAAGCATCTTGTACAACCTTTAATGTTTCCGTCATAGTAATAATAGTCTTTGCATTGGACATCGCCAGCTGGCGCTGTACTTCAACTGAAATCGAAATGAAATGTTTAATAGTTGTAAGGAACTAAATTAGTTGTCTCATAAATTGTTATCTGTTTCATAAATAGGTAAGTATCGAACTTAATGCAACGCCTCTAATGCCACAGTGTTCCAATTTTGATAACAGCAGATTGTGATATACAAAATCGAATACTGTTGACATATCAAAAGAGAAACGACCCGTTTTATTTGTATTATAATTAAAACTCCACAATATCTCATTCAACAGATCAAAAAAGCATGTGTGGATTTGTTTTTCTGCAAACCATATTAATTTTTGCTTTAACACTACTTACAACAAGCTTAGTAACACAATTGATTTAACTAAGCTAGCATCTTAATTTCCGAGATTTACAGGTATCTTTGCTCCCGAGTGTATAATCCGATTACACCACTATGGTGTTAGCTTCTATTATCACTGAACACATCGTTATTTTTTGTGTAAATAAAATACTATTAAAGCGCGAACCGCTTGAATTTTTTAAATCAAACGTCTAATGAGATGCGTTTGTTTAATTATTTCCTAATTATACCTGGAAGCCAGTCCCATGACAAGAGGTACAAATACTTTGATAGATTGAAGAAAATGTCACTCACTTTCACTTGCTTCATTTGGTGAGTTTTTGCATGTGGGGTTTGTTTATTAGATGTAAACCTACAGTTAGTGCAAAAAAAATGTTAAGTATGTGTTAACCCTTAAAAATATGTTGACCCCGTGTAAGTTCTTCATTTTAATCGTTTTATAACCTTCTATTTTTCAGTTTTAATATTGCCAAAATCAGTTATATTTTCTGAAATAATTTACTATCGCATTGCCTTTCAACTTTAATTATTATTAAATTTTTTTCTGGTACACCCCAAATTTTTAAGGGGAAACCATCTCCCTTCACTAATTTATATACAGTCTACCTCACAACAATCTTTACGAAAATTTTCTATTCGATTTTCAGCTTAAAGTCTAACGCACAGAGTTCAGTGCCAAATCAGAAAAATTGAGTTTGTAATAGATGGATGTGCTATTCCGTAGAAAAGGGATTGAGTGGCACTTTTTTTTCTAGTGCAAATCTGGTGATTTAAATTCAATACTACTTCTTCTGTAATGTTTCCCTTTTTCATTTAATCAAATGATTACAAGTCCCGTCGTTCATCCCTTTCTTTGGATTATCTTTTATTTACAATACTTACAGGCAGTATAAACAGGATTAATAGTGGATATAACTCCACCAGCTCCTAATATTCCAAGAGCGATCAACGGAAAGTCTGGTATGTTCGGTAGCATCACAGATACGGTGTCTCCATCCCTAATTTTTAGCTTCAACCGAAGGTTAGCCGCGAAGGCGTTTGATAGATAGAAAGCCTGTTCGTAAGTATAACCTCGTCCAGTCTCTGAACATACCTGGAAAATCAGTACAGCAAGTTACGAAAATAGCCGCAATAAAAAATATTAATTAATTTTTGTAAGTGTGGTCACCAAATATGAGAAGGAATGGGCGACATAGCGAACAGTGTGCATATTTAAACGATTAAATTTGAACGATACATATTTTAAATTTTTGATACATCTGGAATCCCAAACTGAATCAATATAATAATATAGTAGGTATAGTTTTCGTTACTTCATCAAGACTATTACTCGAATTTCATCGAGAGTTAAGTTAATAAGTTAAACATCTATGCCTTAATACCGAATCCTTATATTCTTTACAGAAACATTATTTCGCTTGCGGGATTCAAACCCGCTTTCATTAATTTAGCAGTTATACCCAACCACCACTTAAACCTCCAGATTAATAACTCTCAATAACAACTGCCATTCACTTATTTTTACAAAATAATGCGAAATTAAAAAGGCACTTACTGATAGTGTCTTCTCCGGCCATTTCTCTAAGTTTTCCCATATATAGTCATAAACGGTACAATTTGGTATCTCGATGCTATCATATGGCGTCGTAAGGACCTTATCTGCAGTCCAAACACTATTTCTCCTTGCCAAGAACTTCGAAGTCTTGTTCACGCACTCCAACAACCGCCTTATCCTTGCAGCGCTCCTCATCGTCATATTTGTTGTCAAGCAAGTTATCACTGAATTCTGTAATGGTAAAGAAAATAATGTTTACGTTATCAGAGATGTAGGTATGTAGGTACAAAGTCCTTATCAATATTTAGATATATTATGAGTGGTACGCTTTAGATAGTGGTGCAGTGGCATCATTTGGAAAACAAACGTTATCGCTATAATGTATACCTATCTGATATTTGACAAAGATAAAATTTGTTTATTTGTATTAACCGGCAAATGTGTTATTTTTAATTTTTAATAGGATTATATTACTTAAGATTGCACCGGGTCTTCTGACAAACCGGCTAGCCTAATATTCCGCCGCAGTATAATGTAATTTACTAGATGGATTTATTTAGTGAGTAGAATCACCTTTTGTTCGAAACAAAAAAAAATCGATTGAATGAATTTCTCTAAGGTTGTTACAACCTAGCGAACTTACCTCAGAGTGACAATATTGATTTGCCATTTAAATAGTCTTATGGATTTGTATTTTATTGTACAGTCAATAACAGTACAACCTACCAAAATTTACATTCAACTGAAAATTCTACTCTCAACCTACATAAAACCTTTAATAACTATATGAAATGAGAAATTCGTCGTTTCGAATTTCTGGCGGTTGTCCTCGCGTTATTATTATAGAAGCTATTATGATAATTCGCTTTTTGTTTTCATAATCAGCAAAGTAGAGATTTCATAGCCACTGATATCAACATTTCGAGCTGATTGTAGATTGTTCCTAAGTGTAAAAAGCTGCAAGCGATATCGTCAAGTGGGTTGTTGATAAAAAAAAATCCGGAATACTGGAAAATTGAACATTTATTTTCTTCCAATCGGCGTGGTAGTGATTTTTTAGAGATTGCATTGCAGTCATCGTCTTTTTGTCGGTCTTTTCTAAATTCATCAAGTGTGATGCTACCGAGATATTGAGTTATAGGTAGTCCTGCTTAACATCTGAGACAAGTTAATTGTTTTCTTGTAATAATTTATTTAAATACTATTGCTACTGTTATTATATAGTAAAAATAATATTTAAAAATTGTTGCGAGAAAAAATTGTTTTGTTTATAATACTCTACTGTTTATTATACTGCCACCATGAGTGGAACCGATATTAGTGTATACGAGTTTAGTTACCACTATTTTTTTAAGAATTATATCATTCCGTCAAGTATAATAACGGGAATATTATTACCTTTAAAGGTCTCAGCATACGTGGCGTGTTATTTCCCGTGCCGTATGGAACAGGACGATTTCTTGACATCGTTGCATGCAAAATATAGCAACAAAATATCGATGTACCGGGAAACACGGATAGGACCAGACGGCACCATACCAGACAAGAAATATTGTCCCGTTCTGCACGTTCCGTGCCCTGTCCCATCTGAGATTCAGCCGCGTATGCGCATTACCTTTTCTTACGCTTGTACCTAGCCCTATAAAACCCCGGAAATACTTAATACTAGAAAATGTATTATTTTTTTTAGTTATTCAAAATAAACAATAATTACCTATTTCATAAAAGTAATGTACTAGTACCTGGAGAGAAAACAGCTATGTAAGTATAAAATAGCTCGGTAAAGTCTAGAAGTGAAGAAAAATAGGTATAAAATTGGTTTATCTAACAGTTCCTTATAAAAACTTTGATATTCGCCGTCCTTCCCTCTTTTTGCCATGTAAGATGTAAACGTCTTCTCCTTTTTTTTGTTATAGCATCTATGGCAAACATTTCTAATTCTTCAGTAGAAAAATTAAACGTACTGGACTAAAATTTGGTAGGTACCTTCACTGTACGTATGTTTGAAAACTACGTTCACGTTATGAAAGATGCACGTCACACACCCGTTACGTATGCTGAGACCTTAACTCTTCGTGGTAAGCTAACGCTTATGTAATAATTGATTCTACATCCATAGTACAATCCAAATAACGGGTCGGCTACGACCGCCTCTTTCTATAAGTTGAAGTAATAGCCCACCCGCTAAAAATAAAAATAAATGTAGCCTAGAACGTAAACTTTCAAAACGTTTCATAAGTTAATTTACAAAATTGTTTTAATTTGTCGTTTGCGATCGTGCATCTTGCACTTTATATGGAAATAAGTTAAATATTATGGTTTTATAGAGAGACATCTACTTCATCTAAGTAACACTAAAAATGTAAGTTAAGTTCGTTAACCCATATGATAGTTATGTAACCCATCAGCAAATAACGAATAATTATTTTGGGTCAAGTCAACAGATCAATTATCGTGCCTAAACGTCAAGGCTGTCATAGACGTAAACAATTCACTTTACGCCCAACTTAACGTGTTCTGAGGGCCTACCATCATCTCTAAGCGCGATTCAGTTTCGATTGTCAAAGTGAGACACCGCTATACGCGGTCTATAGTGACGTCTCTTTTTAACAGCTAAACTTGAATCGCTATAAGACGTGATGGTAGGGCCTCTGTTCTACCTTTTTGGTGACAAATAGAATCTTTTGTTTAAAGTGTCACCAATTTAGCATTCATTGACTTAGGTCACACCTTTTTCTACGTTTTATGGCCGTAACCACACATCACAATGCAACCATAAAACGGGGTCACATTGTAACTGCGATAATTTCATATTAATAAAATTATGCGTTATTATACCAAAAGAACGAGTGACCAATTACATCAATATTCGCGTTGTAAATAAATGTGTTCCTTGTTATAAAACAGTACAGGTAAAATGAGGAAATTGTAGAACTGAAATTTAACTTAAAAATTAAATACATGGAATTCAATTTAAAAATAATACAAGGTACCTAGGCATTCTTAAAACAAAGCTTTTATTATTCAACTATAAATTATGATACTTTCATAAAATATACGCACTTTCAACATCAATGTTAAAGGAAGGTAAACAAATATGCAGAATGTTGTTATTACACCACACGATGTTATACGAACTGATATCAAAGGAAGCGTCAAACTGTTAACTCGTATATTTAACACGTTAGTTTAATTTGTAACTTGCATGTAAGTTATAAAAAAATATTTATTCTACCGCCTTGATAGTATTGGTAAAACTATTAAAATATTTTGCTTTTGAAATTCTTTAACAAGATATAACAGTAGTAGGTCAATTCAAGGATAGCCAGTTCGCGGCTGTTTACCTAACCTACGTAAACAAAACTTTAAAAACATATACGTACTATGAGTTTGTTAATCTTACTGTAAGATCTGGTTACAATTATTTCTGCAGTATACATTAAAAAAAAGTAAAGCAGACTAACAGTGAGGATAAATATAACAAAACGTAAAAAATACGTATGAATAAACTTCACTTTTAGTATATGTTTTTTACAGGCAATAATTGACAATTAATAATAAAATTTGTAATAAGGCTTAAAATTCAGTATAAATCCGTTGCACTTAATGTGATCGTCTAATCATTGCATAAACTTATTAAAATGGAATAACTGTCGTCATAATAAAAATACAACAAATCAAAATCCTTCTCACAATATTGTTGTTAATAATAAGGTAAATTAATGACAGCGTAAGATTGACAGTTGTTATCTCAGATAAATATATAAATAGTCATACCATAAACAAAACAACATCGATTGTAGTGGTTCTTTTATACTACACTACAAAATACTCTATATTGAAAACTAACAACGTCCAACAACTTTTGATCAACAAACTAGTGATCAAGTAATGTAGGTAGACATATATACTCACTTTTTAACCGGACAACAGAAATTATTGCATACACGACAAGCAAAGATTGAAAATCTTTAGATAATGGGCACAATACGATTAAAACAAAACGAAAAGATTTAATATAAGTGTCATACGATTTGAGGATAAATGGCAAAGATCACGACACAAGCACTGAGTCTGACAACCGGCTGTGCACTAAATGAAATTACGAAACGAACGAGTGGCCAATTGCACGTACGCGTAGAGACCGAGGTCGATATACCAACTGTGGCATTTTCGACTTTGTTCTATCGTTATATACTAGATATAAGAACCATTTTAGCCTATACAATAACGTCTGTAAATGCTGTTGAATGTACATACATACAAAGAAGATGCTTATTGTGTTGTGAATTATTAATTTATGAGGGTAATGACAAATCAAAAGTATAGTGGCTTTATTGTGTTTAAGCTAGACAAGATTGGTTTAATTATCAAAGTTAACATTTTAGGTAAAATCATAAAAAATAAAAACTACATGTTCAATCAACCAATTATGTTATTAATAACGATAATAATCAACTTCATCGGTAAATATGACACATAATAAGATATATCTCGGCTCTCCAAATAATCAGCCATATTAGAACGTCAACATGCTATGCTAACTCTATCAATCACTGGCAAGATTGGAAAAACACACTTTTAACTAGCCAGGAAGATTAAACAATTCTTACGACCTGTCAAGTGTTATATACTCCTCCAGGTACCAGGTGTGTGTGTATTCATCGGGCAAACAAAGAGAAGTATAGGGACGCGGGTTAAAGTATATTATCCGACATAAAACATAGGCGCGATAATAAGTCTGCAGTGTGTGATCATGCTTCCAAAGGGCCAAACTACTACATTAGATTTGATAAACCCTTAAATTCTCGCGGCTATCGCGTACAAATAGCTTATATAAATTTTGTACAGTTGATCACTTAATTAATTTTTGCACAAAGGCTAGAATTGTAATATGAACTTGTGAACAAATTGTTATTATGTAGTGCAGTGCTCTCATCGGTTTTACCCGACCGCGCCAAAAGGAGGATTATGTTTTTCGAGCGTTTGGCACGCTATGCGGCCTGAAAGGCTCGATGGATTTTAGCTTGAGAGGTGTCCTTAAATTCCTATTTACTGTGAGAGTGACACAGAATATACATTTTGAATCGAAACACAACATAAGCTGGGAGTACCTCCACGCGGTGAAGGCGGTAACACGTAACGTTAACTGGCTAAAACCCCCATAATTAAATATCAATGTCTTTGGGCTTATGTTGTTGTCATTGTGTGTTTTTTGATATCCACCTCCTATTTGGCACGGTAGCTGTTCAAACGCCTACCGGATTTTTGCTTGCAGTTATGCAGTAGCCTCACACTGCTGTTCGTTAATATTTTTTTTTATATAGTTGCGGGTTAAAATTAAATAATTACAATGTCGATTGACTTCCATCCGTGTAGTTTCATTTCCTTTCTTTTTCTTGATAATTTATTTATATAAGTAAACTTAAATCTGCACAGTAGCCTACCCGGTCACGCCTGGTAACCCGGTATAGCATATCTATTTGTACTGACAAATAATTTTTAAAATGAAATGAGTAAGTAGTACACCATAGTACCGTTATAGACGAGACCTACCTCAAGTAGGTACATATAATTATGTATTTGTTGAACTTAACCAACTTGCACTTGATCGATTAAAAATGGCTCTACTCCGGACAGACAAACACACAAACAACAAATTTGTGTTTTTAGAGTATATATTTTCATATGCTAGCGGCCCGTCCCGGCTTCGCACGGAAAAAATTCTTTAATTTTTTTCTATTATTAAATAATTTTCCGTTAGCGCTATCTAGCGTCCGGTAGACGAACTACTTGCGGTTAAAGCGTTGCTATGGTAACGTTATTGAAGCAAGGGAGTGGAGCTCTCTCCCTGCGTCTGTATTTCCGAGTACATATAACCCGTCTGTTTTCAGGGCCAGGGTGAATAGGCACCTTCTGGGTTAGCTCGTTCCATCGTGGATTCTGTCTTTGCCCCCGGGCTTGATTGGGATCAAGAGCAAACCCATTCTAAATAAAAATAATTAAAAAAAAACAATGGAAAAAGAGCGGGAAAAAGAGCGGACAGACAAACACACAAACCACTGTGATCTTAGATCATAGATTTAGACAACCGATAGTTCTTTTTGCAAATCTCTTTTTTTTGTCTTGATTTATTTATCTTTATCAATGAATTCCACAATAAAATAATGTGAAGTCGTAGTATCGAATTTCCTAAAACTGAATTTATTTATATTTTATTATTTGCAGTTCCACGTGGAAACTAAATAAGTTTGGTAAATTGAATAAATGGAACATGCTGTGTACGCTTTATTTGGATAACTTAGTGTAGTTAATTGATGATATCAAGTATTATTATATTTAACACGTATTGACTGTAAAATGTATTTTTAAATAAATTAACACACGGACTGAATAGAAATGGTGTCACTAGCATTTCGCGAACTTCTGAGCAATATCCATTCCTGAAGTATTTGCATATGTGGATATAAAAGCATGTGACTCTACGATTGCCTCCTGATATTTAAATGACCCTGTATGAAAGGCATTCATCTGCAAGACATTGCTTTTCTTTGTATTGATACCTTTGAAATTACAGTGCTTAGAGAAAATCATGTACTTGCATTTTTGGTAAGCAGCTAATATGTCTTTTTTGTGGATTTAATCCGCGTGTTGACAGCGAGATTATGTGGGATTCCCTCTACTTTTGCGCTCATTTCCAAAAATCAAACCCACTGGATTACCCACTATTCCCACAAAGCAAACCATGCGCACGTTGTGGCACTCACCACATAGAACTTTTGCGGGTCGGCTGTAGCCCTACGCCTAACTGGAATCATTTAAGGTAGGTATCCTCAGACGTGCAGAACCCATGCATTGCTAACGTTAAGATCAAGCCATCCGCCGTTGTCTAGCTCCTCAAGTAGCTAATGTGTCAATTATTTCAGTAGATAGTAAAGAGCAAGATACATTGTGTGGGAAACTGGACATATTTCTACGTCACACGAAAGTATATATATATATCTTTATATATATAATTCTTCTGTGAGTGTGTATGTCACTGAACTCCTCCTAAACGGCTGGACCGATTTGAATGAATTTTTTTGTGTGTGTTCAAGGGGATCTGAGAATGGTTTAGATTCACAAATCAGTCCGGCAGATGGCACTGCAGTCGGCACAGCAACGCGTGGCCGGGACAGCTAGTATATATATATATATATTTAAAAAAACAGTTAAATGCATGAAACAGCTCAAAATCACCAGTATTTGTTTTTTAAAAAAAGGACACAAGATCGACAAATCTCAACTAGACAAATCATTGATTGAAATTAATAAAACAGTACATCCTTAAGTTTTATTAGAGCGGAGCTCCCATGGATCTACTTCAATGACGCAATGTCTCTTACGCCGTAACTTCCCAAGTTCTTAACCGATTTAAATAACTTCTGTGTGGAATCTTTGATTCGATTCTATTTTTATTCATTCCACCTTTTATTCATTCCATTCATTCCACATTCAGGACCATATTGTAACGAAGCCCGAATTTTGAAATTCACAAAAATAAAAAAAATGATCAAATACATTGGCTCCATGGGATTTCCCATTGAAACAAAAAGCACGCGATTTTTGAAAGTTATCATTCTTATGGAATTTTAAAACTTTTTAAACATTATTGATTTTTTTTAATTTATTTTTTAGTATGACGCTCCGCTCCAATATATGGTGCTAGCGACGCTTTATGCTTAGCCACTGCAATAACCTAGTTATAAAGTCCTAGTAGTTTACAATCTAAACTTCAGTTGTGTACAAACATGAAATTTTAAAGTGTAAGTAATAGCATTGGTTCAAGCATATCACAAAATGACATTTTTTTTTTATTTTTCACGTTGAACTTACCCAGACCACATTTCGTCGATTCGCAGTTTTTAATTTATACCTTAAAATAAAAAAAAATCGAGAAATAACAGCAAGAACATAAACATTTATAATTATTAGATACACTTTCTGACCCGTGCTCGCACAAATAATAGCGTACTTTTCAAACATATTCACAATCATCAATGTCCATCTCCATTATAAATTGTACGACGATACAATAGATAAATGAGACGATAAATATAAAAAAAGAAACTTAAAGATTCTTTTATATTATAATATTTATTTTTATCAACATATTTGTATAAAAATATACACAACTCAACAGATTTTTGGTCCCATTTTAACATTTACATTTTTTATTTAAAATTTATATAATAATAATAAATATAACATAAATATTTTTTTATTTGGTACTGACACATAGCACATTAACATACAATCCAAAAAAATATATAGTAAAAAATACATAGACTAAAAAACCTGCATCTTTTTCAGACTTTATTTTATACGGTCGTGGGCTTTCATAAAGAATTTAAGTCCTTATTAGAAGTCTAGCTGTACTGTCGCAATTATTTTTAATATAACAATTGTCTTAATTCCAAAGGAACTAAAAAAGAAATAGATTTACCACTTAGTATATTAAAAGATACAGTTTACTGATTTTACAGTTTTACTGAACCCAATAAAAAGAAAAGTAATCAGAAAAATAATTAGATAAATCAGAAAAATAAATCAGATATTAAATATACAGTTACAGACAAAGTACTACATAAAAATCAATATTTCTTAATTTCAATATTTTTAAAATTAAACATTTCTTCTTTCATACTTATTGTATCATGTATTAAAATAATAAAGTGTATGGCAGCACTTAGATGTTCTAGAATTAAAAACTATAAAGTAATTCATTTTTTTTTAACTTTACTGCCGAAATTTTTTTCGATTGTCACCGTTTTTGACTTGATATCAAAAACAAATTTGAAACATTAATGCCTTCATGTCCAATCCATTGAAAAAAATAGATTTCTAAGAGAAATACCTTTAATCATATCTTTTCATCAGTACACTTTACTTTGGATATTTATGAGTCAAGCATATTGATGTATTTGAATAAAATAACTTTTTTTTACGGATATTGCGCAAAATTAATTTTATATTTAATCCTGATGTTTCGATTCCTTTACAGGAGCCGTGATCACAGAATTACTAAGGTACTAATGGGCGTCATATGTTTTCTACTACCTTCACATTGTTTGAATCGGGCACGTTGCTTATTGTTCCTAATTTTATATAAATCAAATTGTTTTATTTTAAGGCATGAGAACGTTATACCAAAACGTAACTAAAAACCGTTTGAATTTCATACCGAAACGTTACGTTATCGCAAAACATAAAACCGTTTTTCTCATAACCAACGCAATGCAACCAAAACTGAAAACCACACGCCGCGCCACGCTACCACGATCTGGTATATGCACCAAAAGAGTGACAAAAGCGTATTGCTTTTAATCTAACAAAAAAAAATTGTAATTTATTTTTGATCATATTTCTGATCATTTATATTATGATCAGAAATATTATCAAAAAAAAAATTATAACCAATTTTTTTTGTATATATGACGATTTTTAAGCTTTAAGCGTTTAAGTTCCCATTTATTCACATTATATTAAAAATTACTAATTCATATATTAAAGTTTTAGTAAAAGCACGAAGGGATATCGTCATAACCATAATTACGTAAAGCTAAATCAAAACCTTGCGTCACGTTAGCTAACAGCGTTTTCGTTTTCATTCGTTTTGCAGTAGCCAAATCATCTCGACAACCGCGGTAGTGATAACCAAAACTGAAAACGGTTTGTAATAACATCATGGAAACTTCAAAACTGTTATGTAACGGTTTCCAAAAGATCGCCAAAACGCCCATCTCTATTTATTTTACATTTTATTAAGTTATAAAATTCCCACTACTGAGTATTAACAATTCGGAAATTGGGAGGCTTTCCGATAACTGGCCAAAGAAATTCGGGCAGGAGGACCGACCTCCATTTTACTTATATTATTTGCAAAAAAAAGCTAACAAAGAGAGCTAACTACATGACCTGGTATTGCAATGTATGTCTTTGCATGTATGATTTAATGATTATTGAATCCCAAGCAGTTGGAACGCACCAACCTGCGTCGCTATTGAAATAAGGATATTTCCTGATTTCAATAGCCTCGCTTAGCTTCCTAAGAACAAATCTTTGTTCTCTAGCGCGAATTTGAGATTTATTTGCGATACATTTGCGATACTACCAAGAGATATGGTTTCTGTCTTTTTAAGTCACCTCATTTCCATTTAATAACTAAATAAAATGTAAAATAAAACAATTTAATTCATATAAAATTTTGACAATTAGTTACGTGCCCGATTAAAATATTGTGAAGGTAGTTGAAAATATATGACGACCATTACGTTAGCTGAGCATCCTGTGATTAAGGAGTCGAAACGTCAGAATTAAATATAAAATAAATTATGCGCGAAATCCGTAAAAAAGTTGTTTTATTTAAATGTGTACTGTGCGCGGAAGTGTAATAACTAAATATATTGAAGTATTTTAATTAACCAAATTTAGTTTTATTTGCTTTGTTTGATTTATTTGTAGTAAGGACTGTATTGGTCAACCCGAAGGCACTTTCTGTATAAATGATAATAATATTACATTTTAACATAGTAAAATTGTATCAAGCAATAATAATATTTAATTACGTAAAAACACACCAATCTTCCCCAAATAACAGATAAATTAACTAAGTAAATGTTGTTATGCAAAAACCATTTTTCATTTGACTCTTTGTTGAAAATCAGTGTAGAGTTTTTACTGATTTGAGAAGGCTGGTGTGTTATTGGCTACACATACAAACATATTAAACTTAACAAATTATGCTTTAGGTATCATCACAAAATTTTATTACAAAAAAAATTGAAATAAAAGAAATAAATTCACAGTATGTTAAAAATAGCGAATTTGAATAAACATTATTGTAACAATATAAAAACTTTTTATAAAACTAGATAACCCAGATAACAACACAAATTAACTTCACATTTAATTTAGTCACACCCCATATTATGTTAAAAAATCCTTTTCAAGCAATTTCCGGCGGACAAATCAACATCAAATATAAAATTAATATCTGCAAACGGTACAACAGGAATATTCTTGTGTCCAACTAGACCAGGAGTACCAGAAATCCGTAAGAGAGTTATTTAAGGACAATAGTAATACCCCTTACCACAATTGTTCTAACACTTACTAATTTATATTGATTTTTTTGGGTTGGATAAAAATAAAAACGATAAAAAAATTAAATTGGAGTAGGTTGATGGATTGTTGACTGTACGCCTTCCTCAATACACAATGCTTAAAAGGAAAAAAAATATATTTGTTCCGGTAAAGTTTAATTCCTTTACTACAACTGGATACCAATTGGGCTAATAGTCACTTGATCAATTTTATTATCAACTTTATATTTTTTAACGCATATAATTTCAAATAAAATATAAGTAAAAAGGGGGGGGCTCTCTTTTTGATTTCAGTTTTAATCCGGAAAATCTTGCAATTTATTTAAATATTAAATTAAACTTTTAATATTTAAATAAATTGCAAGATTTTCCGGAGAATAAAAATCTGCTATTATTGCGATTTAAGTATTACTTATAATGTTTTGTTATAAGTAATACTTAAATCGTATGCTTATAATGTTTTGTTATTCATACCAAAATAATTTAAAGGCGATCAGTGTTAGCAATGTCAACAGCGTGTGTTTCAAAGTTAATTCAATAAAGTTCTATTTTATGTGTGATCGATCACTATCGGTCAATTAACTGCCACAGCGCCATCGGATTTTGAGGCGGCGGTCCTTAGTTGAAATTCAAATCGAATATCTAGCCACTGTGGTGGTTTTCCAGGAGAACGGGATCTCCGCTAAGGAAGGCTCTCTAAGGGACATAGATTTAATACGGCGCTCCGGCTGGAAAGAGAGGATAGGGTGTCATAGGAAACCTCTAAAGGCTCGCATAAGGCATATAAGGCTTATATAAGGCTAGGATATAGTACGCAGTGACGTAGAGGAGAGAACCGCCCGGTACATGTGTACCTAATAAAGCGCTAATTTTGTAGACCGGGTCTTCGCACTCTGAATCTACGAGTGCATTCAATTTTCGTTACTACTAGATCACCTAACGGCTATAGATTAAAGAGCAGACGGAACAAAAAAGATGATAGAGTACTTATCGAACTTAAGATACTTATCATTCATACATACAAAGTTAAGGATTCAAATGTGAGCCAGTTTTAAGGCATTACATACGCTAATCAGTATAGGATCCTATTCTGGACTGCATCGTTATTGCACCGTATAAGTTGATGATCGGCCTATGACTTTTTAAGGCAGAATGGCATTTATATTATCACATATATAGTTCGATGTATGGACAAAATTATTTTTCACCATTGAGACTTTCAACAATCTTTTTACTATATGTATGATATACGTCTATAAAAAACTCCGAGTCTAACACAATCACAACTTCAGTATTAGAGATCATGCATACATCTTTTTCAATTCTCTTCTCAATATTTTACCAGTTGAATTCTTAGGGATGCTATCCACCATTACAACTTCATCAATTTTTTTGTAAGGAGCGACTTTAGTAGATACATATTCTCGGATTTCTTCTGGAGTGACTTTGAAGTCCTTTTTTAACATTACAAAGGCTTTAGGTACTTCACCAAAGAACTCATGAGGTACGCCTATAACACCAGCGTCTTGGATGGCTGGGTGAGATCGGAGTATACTTTCTAATTCGGCTGGTGCCACTTGAAGTCCCTTAACCTGGAATTTGGAATAATAAAAATAATTATGGATAGCTTAATCCCTTTTCATATTTCTCCTTTTGTCGCGGATATAATACGTATGTACAGGTGATATAACCTGTTAATTACATTAACCTATATTAAACAGACAATTTTTTTAATTACATTTATAGAATATTCATTAATTTTTTGACAAATTTTGAAAAATAGCCCGATGAATGGATGTCAGCCAAACCCGAAAAATTATATAATGATGGAATCCATAAATTGCCCAAACTTTAGAAAATGTTGTTATTAATGAAGAAAATTATTTCGAATTAAAGGATTGTATTTAGTTTGTCTAATTTCACGTAGTTTGAAAAGCGTAAAAACGCGAAAATTAACTTCTAGACCTAAAAAAGTAGTATCGGTCGGCCAGTACAGTAATAATAGGTTATGTTACAATTTTGACTAAACAAATATTATGGCTCATATAAAATGACTCAAATAAAAAGCCAACTGCTTGTATTTAGTATCTCTATAAACTCCGTCTTTGTTTTATACAGAATAATGATAATTCAGTGATATTATTAAATTCAATTCATAAAAGTTTTTCATCAACGTTTTCTTATGACGTTATCACGTAAAATTATTATCCGTAAACCGACTTCACTGACAACCATTTTTACATTTTGTGGTAAATTGACGTGGTATTTTGTCGAATTAGCATATTTACTTTTTAATTAGTCATCTATTAAAGGTTAAATATGAGAGATAAACAATTTCGTTTTGTGCTGTTGAACAAATTAAATTACTACTGCTTAACAGCATAGCCTTCCACCAACGTTGGGTGGAGGTGGTGTTTGGCAAGTAAGTTATGTATTATAGTGTTAACAAATAAAAATGTGTTGTAACTCTACAACTTTACTCATACAAGAGAATCACGATACTCGAAAAATAATAGTTAAACAATACGAATAATGCGTAAATCATCGTTGTCTAAACTTTAACTGTTCGTATACGTTGTATGTATGTTACCTTTTCAAAAACAATAACATACCTTAATAAGCTCCTTTATTCTGTCTGTGATGTAAGCACCCACGCCAAATTTGTAATAACCCAAGTCACCAGTTTTGAAGTATCCGTCCTCAGTTAGACTTTCTTGTGTAGCTTTTTCATTTTTGTGATATCCTTTCATAACAATTGGGCCTTTCACGTACATTTCTCCTTTCTAAAATAATACATTATCTTGTTGTTAGTTTATTTGACCAAAGAAGTGATTTACTGTTGTGAAACAACATGTGGTGTCCGCACTGCGTGTAGTGTTCGGTAAGGTAGAATAGCACCAATCCTTAACACTCAAGCATACTGGAAAAGGCAACTATTGATACTGGAGGGAGGTAATCACTATACAGCTTCCATAGATTATAAAACGGACAGCATTGTTTTCCCAAATATAGTTTTTAAGAGAGGTCTTTAGTATGAAAAAATGTTTTTCCTTACTAAGCATACTTACTTCACCCGGAGGTACAGGATTACCAGTCAAAGGATCGACATATTTCACCCTAATGCTTGCCAAGATCTCGCCACACGAATCGTAATCGTACTGCTTTTGACGTATCAACGTAGCCGTACACAATGAAGAGGTTTCCGTTGCTCCAAAGCCTTGATTTATTTCGAGATTCGTCTGAGAACGAAATATTTTTTATTGTTTTTTTATATGTTGTTTTTTACAGATCGATGAAAATAGACATAAAAAGAATAAAGTATGAGTAGTAGCTATGTTTATCACTTTGTCCCTTATTTCTACTGCATATAAAAACTATTCATAAAATTTTACTAATTCTTATTAAAAGTTCATAATAATTGAAAAAAGTAGTATAGGTAATCAGCTGAAGAAGCACGTGCAAAAATTCATCGGGTCTGTCAATGTCTATGTAGCTCAAATGGAAAACACTCGCCTGAATAACAAGAGGTTGTCTGTTCAAGCCCCCTGACTCCTTATACAGGTTAATTTTTCTGCTAATAGATTAATTAAATATGGCTGAAACCTATTTGTTTTTCTCGAATTGTCTGTGATACGTATAGTTCATTTCTGTTCAAGTTCGTTCAATCGTTACAATATATCATTGAAAATCCTTATCACGGAAAATAATTCTCACTTCCAATAACAAATTAAGATTTCCGTTTTTTTGACAACTGATTTTTGCAGTAAACTTAACGTGTCGGTTCGAGCTGTTTTGCTAGGCTATGAATAAATGTTTTTATGTGATACCTTCGCTTTTTCCATAATAGATACTACATCGCTCGCTGCTAATGGCGCGGCCCCACAAACGATATGCCTAACATGTCTAAAGTGTCGATCATCTACGTCAGGATGTTTGCCCAACAGGATAGCTAAAAAATAGCAAGCACTGTAATCAGTATCTAAGATAAAGAAAAAATGCTGTATAAATTATTTTATCACAATTTTTTTATTTCTTTATTGACTTTTACTTACCTATAGGTGGTACAACGTATAAAAGACTAACTTTTTCACTTCTTAATAAATTCAGGTACAAAGTAGCAGAGAATGACGACATAGTAACCAGCTTACACCCATGTGTCAGGTGGCCAATAAGTGTGACTACCAATCCATAAATGTGAAAGAAAGGCAGAATACAGGGCACAATGTCTTGGAAGCTTCCTGGAATTTAGAGAAGTTGAGATAAATAGGTACTATATTTGATGCTAATTTGATTGCTGTTTCCTTTATATGTATTAAGCTAAGAGTTACTTAGTTAAGCATTTAACTGCTAGATTCTTATATAGAAAGAAATTATGACAAGAAACAAATTTAATTTTCTCCCTCCTGAGAAAAGTTAATTTTTTTCTTGTTCATCCCTCGTCAAACTAAAAATATGATTCTCACCTTCACTCGATTTTGCATAACAATTATTCTCGTTGCCCATTATTTCTATACTAGCTTTAAGGTTCTTATAAGTTATCTCCACTCCTTTGGGCAAGCCTGTTGTTCCACTAGAAAATGGTATAAAAGCTACATCTTCATCTTTTTTGTCAATTTTATCTAATACTGTATAATCAGTTTCGCCTTTTTCAGCTATTTCGGTGTATCTAATTGTATCTTCGGGAATATGTTGATTATGATTATCTACAAGTATCACTTTAGCATCGCTTTGAGCTTTCTTAAGTCCTTTGACAACAGTTTCATACAGAGAGGGTATAGTGACAAAAACTTTAGGTTGAGTAATCGTCGACTGATGTTGAACCTCATCTGGAAATTAAATATTAACTAGATAATTGAGTTTATTATTAAAACTTAATTAAGTCACAGCGAAAGAATACTGTATCTGAGTTCGGTTTAATAGAGAAGATCTTTTCCATTCCCATAATATCAGTCATCCTCGAAACGAGTAAGCTACTAGTACGTAATTCGAAAATGGTGAAAACGACAACAACAGAAAAAAATAAATTTTAAAAGGGGTTTAAAAAAGTTAGACCGCAACAGATAGCTATGACTCGAATTGAAGACTACAATCAAACGGCGCTACTTTTGCAACGCTAGGAGCCTTTTTCCCATTTTAGTGCTTTTTTGTTTTTATATTTTAAATTTTTCTTTCATAGCAACTCGATTGACAAACTTATGCTAAAATGTAGTAAATCTGAGTTGATAAATTCAGCATACATCGATACAATAAACGCTTATTTTTTAAATATTTATTTTTGTAGACCTTTGGTGATACAGCTTTTTTTTTGTTAAATAACATAAGGTTATAAATTAAAATTAAGTAAATATAAAATGTATACAATTACTATTCAGATTTATATCTTCATGATTCCAATAGCAAGGCGGTCAATAAGTATCAGATTCCGGCGGTCAATAAGTACCAAAAAGAAATTCGTTTCGTGGTCAAGTATCGGTTGTGTTTTCATATTATTTGTATATAACTGATAGAAACATATATATTTTTGCATGAATATAAGGCTTTTTTATACATAATTAAAACCGATTTGAATATATATCGTCGTGTTAATAGATTAAATAGGCTGTATTTTTTTTCCAAAAAAATGTTTCTTTCTTAGTGTCTTGCAACTTTTAAGGGCGATTTATAAATTAACAGTGAAACTTTTTAGAAGTTAATTGTGTGTTCATCCAACTGGGTGTACTGTTTTTTGTTTTCTTTTTAAATTGTTCCACTGAAATGTGTGTTATTTTCAGTTGAATAGTGCAAAAACTATGCCAGTTTTTTGTGATATTTAAAACTATATTATATACTTTACCAATATCGCTTAAATTTTTTCGAAAGTTTTTCCGTTATATTTGAAGAAAACCGGTATAATTTGCTTTACTTCAATTTCAGCCCGTCTACAAAATTATTCATATGACAAACATGAAAATAACATCCTAACTCTCGTATTCCGTATCAAAATAGTTATTCGTTTTTTTCTAGTGTAAACGTATAAACTAAAAATTACGTTTAAATGCTGGCGATCGCGTCGATCGAATGGTGTCAAATGACACAAACAAAGTACGCCATTACTATTGGCGCCCCAAGTAACAGACAGGTTTAATGCATCGTGTCCAATCGTGTTGTCGTGTACAACAAACGAAATTTTCGAGTCATTATTCTTAGAGTCCTAGCACGTGGCGTATTTTGAACGCTCAGACGACACGCGTTTCAGTAACGCGAGTTTTCTGTGCCGTAGATGCCCCGATTTGTGTTTGTATTATTCAAACGTGCTTAAAACGCGATACAAACGCGCTTGTGAAGCGCGTTCGAAACTCGTTTAAAGAGCGTACAAAAGGGCGTAGGAGGGACGCGCGCTCACGCCACCTCACCACCCGGCCCGCGCCGCAGTTGCAATAATAAAACGCGGAAGGTACGAGCGGCTACAGCGCATCTTTATAGCTGTATCTGCTCGTATACGCGCAGTAGACGCATGGTTCACGATCGCTTCCTGTGCCTAGATTACAAGGTTGCGTTCAATTCGCGTTTAAAATACGCCGTGTGCTAGGGGTCTTATTCCCCGTAACGCAGCGGGCGGCGGGATTAAAAAATAGAGCCTGGGGCTCTATTGCCAAGAGTAGCGCGCGGTTATGCCGCGCATCGCAGAATTTTACCTTTTGCGTCATGTTTTATACAGCTTTATTTGACCTCACCAGTGTGTGTCTACTTTAGTAGTCAGTCACAGATAGCGGTTATTAAAAAATGCAATATTATCAAACATTGTTTATCAGCTATTTACATGGGTGATTATCCTTACATCAAGTTTTACACTTATCTCGTAATCGATACCGCCTATGAAGATTTTAATCCGCGAGCGACAACGACTTTATAAATATTTGATTAGGGAGAGGTATTCGATTTTTTTTTCTATAAATAAATGAAATATGTTTTAATTTTTTTGCGAAGATCTCGCAGGCGTATTGGTTAGGTCTTTCGGCCTATGATTGCGGATGTTAAGCGACTTTTTGAAGGTTCTGTCAGCAAATGTGTGTCCAATACAATATCTGGGAAAAACACATACACCGACGGACGTTCACAGAATGGCAATTAGCGCTGACCGAATTCGTTAGTGAGCTTATGGCCCATAAGAATGTCCTGAAGTTGGAGCATACTGCTACGGAAGATTTATATTTGGTTGAATGAATTTTTTATGTATGTACAGTGATAGTATATTTGCTTATCCTAATTGGACCCACATGGCGGTCAATATAATTTCTCCCTGTATTGGCAATCCATAATTAAATTCTGTTCCCCAGCCGTTGATATTGGTGCAAATTCAAGAAACTAAAAACAAACTCACGTTCTTTATAAATTGGATTTAATGTTGTTACAACGCAGCCGGCTTGCAAGCTCCCGAAGGCCACTACGACGAATTCTGGAGAATTTGGCAGCATGACTGCAACCACGTCTCCAGATTTCAAGCCCAGTTTCTTGTGAAGAGAGGTGGCGAAATTAGACATATTCTTAGTAAGCTGGTC
Organism: Calamotropha paludella; assembly: GCA_927399485.1. NCBI lineage: Eukaryota > Metazoa > Arthropoda > Insecta > Lepidoptera > Crambidae > Calamotropha > Calamotropha paludella. The sequence continues at coordinate 9,921,153 of OV656817.1, read as the reverse complement.
ATATGTGTAGTTCTTCTTAGTTTCTGCGCATTCCTGGAAACAAAATTAATTTATAAATAAATTGTGAATAACATTTTTCAGAGTCGATAATTCCTATGATGTAACCCAAGGTGAAAAAAACTTACTTATAAAATTCTTAACATGGAGTGCGCTGCTAAAACTACTGATTACATGAAAAAGTAATAATAAGACAAGCGGCCCGTCCCGGCTTGCACGGGTGGACAAAATTCTTTAATTTTTTTCTATTATTAGATATTTTTTCCGTTAGCGCCATCTAGCGTCCGGTAGACGAACTACTTGCGGTTAACGCGTTGCTACAGTAACGTTATTGATACGATGTAAAAAGAGCGGACAGTCAAACACACAAACCACTGTGATCTTAGATTATAGACTAGCGGCCCGTCCCGGCTTCGCACGGGTGGACAAAATTCTTTAAATTTTATTTATTATTAAATATTTTTCCGTTAGCGCCATCTAGCGTCCGGTAGACGAACTACTTGCGTTAACACGTTGCTATGGTAACGTTATTGATACAATGGAAAAAGAGTGGGAAAAAGAGCGGACAGACAAACACACAAACCACTGTGATCTTAGATTATCGATTCGTGACACCAAAACTATTGTACTTATGTCAGTATAAATACTTTTTTATGTTTTAAAATTGAACAGAGATTTAACTTTACACTTTAAATTAAACTGAGAGTTAATTTTACATTATTAACACTCATTTTAACATTTTTGAAAAATCGATCCCAAAAGGATTAAAATGTGGGGTTAAAATTCCTATAGTAATTCTGTATTTCAATAATATTTCAGATATAAAACACGTTTACCGAAAAAAAAACAACAATATTTTATATGGTATCTTTCTATATAAGGACATATACGAGGTGTTATCGTGGTGACCTATTTTGACTGGTGACTAAACGGTACCGTAAACCATTACGGATAATGAGATATTTAGATAAGTTGTGAAACTCAAAAAGTTCTATAAACAGTCTGCTAACATATTGTTCACGCATTAAGCTTCTATCATCTCAAGCAACGACATTACTGCTTTCGTCATAATTGCTATATCCTTTTATCAATCGCTTACTTGAGGTTGCAGGATACCCTCAAGCTTATGACGTCGTCGTTGGATTACCATTCGAAGTCGTGGCATTCGAATCTTGGTCGCACACAAGGGATCACCCTAAATTTCATTGTCTGCAAAATACCGTTTTTTTTGTAAAAGTAGTAATAAATTGTATTCGCATCACAAGCAGTTTTTAATACTACACATCAGCACAAATATAACATAACTAGCCTACGTAACTGTTTCGTGTTGTTAAAACAATGTTTCCTTAAAACATCTCGAGTTGATTTCAGTACATATGTACATTTGCATAAATATGTGCTTAAGAATAAATGTTTCTAAGATAGGTCTGCGAATACTAAACGAAGTAGTCTAGGATGTGTGATGCGAAACTTCTTGACCATTTGCCTTGAATGGTACATCATATCATACAAACTGTAAACTAGTTCACCTTCTTAACCCTCTCTATGTTTATTATTCTTATATAGGTGAATTGTTTTTCTTTTAAGATTGAAAACAGAGCAATTACAGTTCTATTATTTACTACAAGCTATTCTTATCTGATTATAACAATTAATGTTTGTTTGTTCGTTTTGTATGCGCCCAGTCCATTTAACCGATTGTGAATATATTGCGAAAACGTTAATGGCACAGACGGTAGAGAAGGTTTACCCATGGCTATAAAAAAATAGTCAGCAAAACTACAACGTGGCAAAACACACCGGGTATAGCTTGTATGATATTAGCATTGCAGCGCGGCTTCGGACGCCCAAATTTTTATTTTACCACGTTTTTCTTATCTCACTTTTCTTATTTGTTTGTCTGTCCGGGCAAAATCTTGCAACTTAAATTTGAGGCACTTTCCGATAAGCTAGAAAGCTGAAACTTTCAGGATAGTTCAGAACCCGATGACAATGCACTCTAAAGCAACTTTCAACTTTCCAGATGCACTTTCAGGTCCACTTTCGGCAACTTTCACTTTTGTATGGGGCTTATCCGATTGTTGCGTAACACATGGTTACTTCGTGGAGTTAATAATTAAAAAGAATAAAATAATTATACTAGATTTAAAAAATCTAAAAATCCCACGTTTTTCAATGTCCTAAAAAGAATAAAATAACCCTGCGGGGCAAAGCGAGGGGCCACTCAAAACGTGGGGGCGCATCTTTACAATAATCGGCATCAATGCATGTCATTCATCTCTTTAAAATCTCCTCTTAGTAATATGCGCCCCCACGTTTTGAGTGGCCCCTCGCTTTGCCCCGCAGGGTTATTTTATTCTTTTTAGGACATTGAAAAACGTGGGATTTTTAGATTTTTTAAATCTAGTATAATTTTTTATATTGCCTACCTTCACATGTAAAAATGGAGAAGATGTTAAATATTGCAGAAGAAATTAAACAGTTGTCACAAAACTTTTTTGTTGAAAGCGATTTGTGATAGAGGTGTACAAAACTTATTTAATCATCGTTACAGCCGAAAAACGTTCACTGCTGGACGAAACCCCTTTTTCGAAATGAGAAGTTTCGTCTTTATCTCCATGTTTGTCAGGTGCATTGGAGATCACAGTAGAAGATTGTAATTTGCAATACTCTAATGTCCATTTTGTAGTCTACAGGAGGTATGTTGTTATTACCTCCAGTATCATAGGCACCTTATACGACACGCCTAAATCTGTAGGGCTGGTACAACGCTTTAGAAACCGTATTTTCTAACAGCATTGTTCATCTTAAGAAATTCTGATTACAAAAAATTTACCGGTCCTAGGCGTCAGGCGGGACTTAAACTCTGAGAGAGCACTCTTAAATTCATTTTTAATCTTAAAATCTAGCGGTTGATTCTATATAACAAAATTGGTTGGGTAAGTGTCTGTAATGTGAAAATATAGGGTGTCCATTTATTCCATATAATTTTATCTTGTCAGAATAATTTTTTTTATAACTTTCGTCAGGAATCATAACTGTTTTTTTATCGGTTATTAAATAGTTTACTTCTGTCATCCACAAAAACTAGCATTGTTTAAGTATGTATGCACATACATGTGCACAGAAAAGTATAACATAAAAGTAAAAGACACCGGTCTAAGCTTCTAGCTTAAGGACCAAATTGACTGGCTGTAATCGAAATCGTCACTGCGTCAACGTTTAGGGTGTTTACGTTTTCTTAAAAAAAGAATATCAATATTTGTTTAACCCTTTAAAAGTTACGATGCCGAGGACAGATATCTACATACACTTATTACTATTATTATTGTAACAAGATTTTGTTGCTTTAATCAAAACTATAGCGATACGGTTACTTAATTAAATCAAAACATACTCAATAATTTAATCCGTTATTTAACAACAATTTTTTTTTGAGTGAGTCGCTTGTTTCTATAAATGTGCATAATTTTCAAATCAACCCACATGACGTATGTCTTGCTCACGAATTTACATATTTATGAGTCTGTTTTTACCAAAATCAACCTGTATTTATAGTACAAGCTCCTCTCGAATTATTAAATCCACTTTTAAACGGCATAGTCCCGAGTGATTATTAGATACCAAATATCTCATGAGGAAAGAAAAAAATAAGTTAAAAGCGTTTTCCAGAATCGAACCTTAAACCAACAGTATAAGATAAATTTCAAATCAATTGATAAAACAGGAGGAATATTTCTAAATCTAAACACACGTGTATTTATTTAGTTTCCCACAATGGCATTTAATAAAACATATGAGGGGCACATTCAAGCGTTACCTCTTAAAGATCCATCCTCAGATATCATAACCAACCGGGACAGTTCAGATAACAAATGTGTCTAGGTGCTTTGCGATGTCTTCGTTTAATTCCAATTTTCAAAACACAAGCAATACTTTTAAACTATTCATAAAATGGCTTTAAAACAAGGTCATTACTTTAATTGTCTTTGATCGAAGTCCACGTCTTTACGTCTATAAAGTAGCAATAGCTTGCTTTTCATTTACATAATTTATTTCATTTGTATGTAAACTCCTTGTTTTCTCTGCATTTTCCTCGCAATCCAATCTAATAATTTAATACAAGTTTCGGCCACACATCGGTCTCTAATAAAATAGGTAATTTTAAGTAGTACCTTCTGTCATTCCGCCATGAAATTGTAACTTATCAACGTAACGTCATGAAAGCGCAATAAGGGGTGATTTTTTGTCTTTTGATACAAAAACATAAGGCTTAAACAAATATTTTTTCCTTTGATATAATTAAAAGAAGTTATAGATTTCTAAGCCGTAAACTAATATCACCTTGGACTTTGCTCCACGTCGTTTACAAATGAGACCGATGACTGTTGTACCGAAATCGTTGACTTATTATTATTTAATTTTGAAGGTTCAATTGATATTTATCGCGCATCTATCTTCGCTGTACTGCCAATGTTGCTGTATCACTGGACGAAGAAATACAGTATGACGTACGTTTACGACGTTGTAAGGCAAAGGTCTTATTAATAAATTCCTATTATTTGAATAGATAAACATTCCTACAGCTCTATTTACGGTACAAGCTCCTAAGACCGTAAAATGAACGACAGAGTTTTTGCAGTTCCAACACCAGCTGTCATCAAAGCAGCATGAATCCAGCTAAATTCAGTCTATAGTAAAAAAAAAATACAGTTTAACTATGGTCGGTAGCGTGCTAGAAGAAGATCTGCTAATGCCAGCTTACCAACATAAAGAGCGTATTTAAATTATTTGATAGGCTTTAAGCGGGAAAAGATATCGCAATATTATATAAGAAAAATAAAAACGTTAAAAAAGAAACAACATTTGCAATAACGAAACCTCTTCCGCATTCCTAAAGTCTAGCATAGGCATTCCTCATGTTAATTCATATTTTGATATGAAATCTCGTATTCAAGCCTTGCTACGGTGTTTTTCCGCGAAGTTACATTTTATTGTCCTTATGAACGTTGCGGAATCTCTCAAATAATGTTCAAAACCCGACCCTATGTATTCCAATATGAATCAGCGCCAGCTCATTAGTCAGCAGACACGAAAATCTGGCTGGCTTACGGATTGCCACCCTCCAGTCCAGGCTTAAAGATTATTAAGGCTTTAAAAATATTGCAACTTAGAAAGAAGAAAGGAAAACTCTCAAAGCATCCCTCGTAAAAACAGTAGCCGATAATTTTATACACACCAATTAGCCAAAATAATCACAGTAAATCTTGTGTTATGGATACTAAGGCAACGGGTAGACATACACACATAAATAAGTAATATTCATAGAAATGAATACCCATGTTTCAGGTACAAATGCTGGCATTGGTCCCTTACCGGGACTCGAATCCAGGACCGTCGGTGCGAAAGGCAGAATCGCTACCGTTGAATTCAAATGGTTGCATCAAATATGAAAATTGTGTGGAATCGACGATGGGCCAAAGCCAATTTTTATATCTGAAAAATTAGGGAAAGCATTGCGTATCATCATCATCATCATTGCTTATTAATGTCCTCACTGCTGGAGCACAGGCCTTTCCTAAGTATAAAAACATCCTAGAGAAATGGGCCATAACTACTACTACTGGGCCGCTACTCGTGCCCAGTTCGAATTGGTGGGTACTAAGTACTGCAGATGCAGCCAGTACCAACAGTTTAACGTGCCTTCCGAAGCACGGAAGAGCTCGAGATAATAAGTATTTGGTCCTTGCACAAGCTGTTTAACCTCAGTAATCGTAAGTTTAACACGCTAAATACTGCGCTAACATTTAACTTTTTTTTTAAATTTATATGAACTACTCTTGTTTTCATACGTATACTTAAAAATCACCAGAAGCCATATTTTATTATTAAAGCTTTAGTAATACTATGATCTGACATATATAAGTAATAATCAAAGTCTAATTTTGAATTTGTTTTGAAGTGAATCGTCAGAAATTCGATCTAAACATGTTTTCACTAAAGATAAAATAGTTTATACGATTACGTCATAGTTATAATAACAAATGATTCGATGAGATGAGAACCAGTAGGTACATGATTTAGGGCAACTAGTTTGTGTATTGTCTTACGTCATATGTGCGGTAGGAACGGTCACGACGTGGGCCGTTACTCCCTAGGCGCCTTTGTAAGAAGTTTCTTCGTAGTCTTAATACAGAGTGGGCTGATAATGGACACGAGTCACAGAGGGAAACTGTATGTGTCGCACTATTTCCCTCGGGATTCAGAACGAATGTGAATCTTTTTAAAACAACCGTTTGTGCACTTGGGTTTATTGGGGACCGCAAAGGGCGCCGATTTCCATATCGGAAACTTGAAAGGGGCAATGCGCCCATGTTTCAAATGGAGGCAAAAACCTTTAACACGGTACGTACAGACATTGGACCCTTGGAGAACGCAGTAGATGCATATATTTTTAGAACTACTGGTTAAATGCTGAAACTTGGAGGCAAAGTGATCGTTTCCGTTTCAATGCCCAGAACCCATAGCTAACTTGGTGCGCTTATGTGCAGTACGCTTTCTAGCGGGTGGTTGAGAGAAATCTCTTGGACTGACGGAAGTGGTTACTGCACCCCTTGCATGGTGGTCTTGCTTTGGCAAGTGTCCGGCTACCCCGAGAACGACACAGATATCGACACGAGAAACATCGAAATGCTTTTTGTGGAAGGCTTGATGAACTAGCTGGTGAGAGATTCTCTCTAAACTATTTCAATTCTCAGCGAAAATTAAGCGCATTGAATTTTCCACTGATTTAAAAAAACGACTAATGTGCGACTATGAAAAAAATATATCCCTTAGAAATTCCCTTAGACATTTATACATTTGTTGAAATTTTACCAGATTACGAAACGCTTTATTTTTCATATTCTCGTTTAATTAATGTAAGCTGGACCATTCATGTGTTTATCGTATGAACATTCTGTGAAGTGTTCACATTTCGGTGGAAATTAAATATTTAAAGCTCAAGCATTTGAAAGCCATCGCTATTATTCTATTTTCGGGATAAGATGTCGTCTTATTCTTTTTATTTTTGTGACCTTTTAGGTTCTTTCACATATTTTCGAAGTCATTAAATTGTAAAATTGTTATATGTTAAAATGTTATTTAAGTTCATAGAAAAAACACACCAAAAGACCAGTCAGTTTTCTTATATTATTTAATAAAATAAAACTCAACGTCATGTTAGAAATTAAATAGTATATTTCTATGTAAAAACTTTTCTAAAAATATACTCATTTAACTTTAAGAAAAAGTATAGCTCTTTTGACAAAAATATGAATTAATCCGCATACAATGGTATCCACTCAATAATGCGGTAAAAAACTATAAACCTGCAAAGAATATGTAATATTTTAGTAAATTAATTGTATAAAACTTATATTCCTTCTCTTGCTTTACCATATTTAGCAACATTTTTGTTATTTTATAAATTTATAAAAGCACCTATTTTTTATCCAATACACCTAGGTACATTTTGTTTAGCCTTATAATCAGCTGTCGGTGATAGGTAAATCAAAAATTAAAAGAATATTAAACAATTCATCAAGCTTATGTCGAAAACTAATCTGACGGCAAATTGCCAATAAATATGAGGTAACAATGCATGCATACATTATTCCGAACGCAAGCACTTGACTTTTATCTACATTCAAGTGCTAAACGATATTAACTGCCACCATCGAATTAAATGATAATGATAATAAGATCGATTATCAAATATTCATAATTAAATTAGAGTTTAGGACTTGTCTTTAACAACAATTCGCTTGCAAAATGGAAATATTATTTAGTTCCAAAATGGACATGATAAAGCACCGTACCCTTCAGGTAGAAACGAATAGTTAAGTGTATGTTCATCACACCATCTTTTGTATAAAAACGTTACATGCCAAGTTTTATATTATGAAACCTCAGTTACCTCTCTATAAATAAACCAGTTCAGTTTATATCCATTCAGATTTGCTAGTACTAAGACCAGACCTAGTCTTATGTAAGCACTTGATAGATTATCAATACACTAACAATTATAGATATAAATTATTATAAAAGAAAAATACAAGAAAAATTCGACTCGGGTTTCAAGTGAATTCTCAGGCGGGAATCGAACCCGCAACCTTTGGAAATCCGGTCCAATGCTCTCCCAATTGAGCTACCGAGCCTTGTGAACAATCGTCGAAATTTTCTAGTACCTTCCTGATTTTACGCTGTAGGCTAGCGTTGTTTCATCAATGAGAGGAAGATCCTTTCGTATCCGAAAGAAACATTTTTACAAATGTTTGGTCAATCGATTAAGATGAAACAGCCATTTTAGTTTAGGTTTATTAAAGTTGCTTTAAGGTTTTTATTCGCCATACAAACATCTGCCGCTTCCGGGATTCGTACCTAGGACCGTCGGTGCGAAAGGCAGAATCGCTACCGTTGCATCAAACGGTCGTCAAATAATAATAATAATTTATCTTATAAAATAACACAAAATAATAATTTATCTTATAAGATCGCATTGAAAATGCATAAAATATATAAAAAATTATAAAACTAGTATAGGTATCACAACATAACCAGTAAAATTTTCAAAGACTCCTCAACATTATGCAATTGTAAATCTACATCTAAAGCATTTTAATATGCTGCCATTAAACCATATTAAACTAATCAGATGCTTATGATTTAAACCTTTTATCGTATCAGAGGGTTTTTAGTATCATCGCTGTTTTTGTTTCACATGTTGATCTGCTCTATGATATGATATCTTTAGTATAGTACTAGGGGGGTCTTAACTTTACACCTAATAAAATTTTATAGTACCTACCTACTAGATTAGTGTTTACGATATCTAAGAAATAGATTTAAAAAAATACTTGTTATCCATGACAACCATTAACTACATTAAATTAATCAATTCATGCTTCCGAATTAAAACTTTGTTCACGTCAAAAAATATTCTTTATTAACCAACACGGCTGTCTTTTTTCGCATGTTGCTCTACGATAAGATATCATCAGTATCATACAAGGAGGGCTTAATTTTACACCTCATAAAAATGACAGACTAGACAGTGTTGACGATATGTAATAAGCACTTTTATAAAACTTAGGTACCTATTTAATGAAAATTATATTCAATTTGGTTACCTACAAAGGTATTACATTTTTATAAAGGATTATTTTTTACTTAGCAGAGTCCCTTTTTCTTACATGACATATCAAAATGTGCGTGCAGAAATATGGTAGAAATCTATACATATACTAATATATAAGTATGAAGAAAAAGTTAACTTTATCCAGTAGCAACACCTGTAGGGTCAAATAAATGTGTCGAGCAGAATTAAGTAGATCTTTTATTTTACCTATTAGTTCGATACAGAAAGGTCTACTATAATCTTGAGATTGCCTGCACAATACTGTTGTAATATTCGCCTTACTGGTTGGTATGAACTTGTCGTAACAGAAAAGCTCATTAAATTGATTACTTTTACTCACTATATTCAACATGCTTGTTAAAAGGATACTTAAATTTTAAACAGCATCGTCCTCATCTCAGCCGAAAGACGTGCTTTGATGGAACTACCCTAATGTGCGAGCATTCTCCTATAATCTTCATGCTCGGAGGAAGGTTATAGATCACAGTAAAAAACTATAATGTGGAAATCGGTATTGCCTATTTTGTGGTCTACTAGAGCTTTCTACACTATCATTAGTCACCTATTACGAAATCTTTAAGTAAAAGAGTTGGAGCTATTCTACACTGTCGGACACCTCACAGCTTATTTTATACAAAGTAAGATATTCTAATTAAAGTTGCTTTAAGGTTATTATGTTTATAAGGTTGTTGTTTGTTGATAAGCATTTAAGCAAAGTACGGAAAAACTAGTTTAGCATACACTCAATTATCACATAGTCGCTCGCTGCGGTCGACGAGTAGTACCTATGCAAATTATTCTTCGTTACCTTGAAGTTTTGTGGGTCGAAAATTCGACAAAATAGACACTCGGCTAAAAAATTTACGACACATTACATACAGTATGTTGCATGGGTATTTGGTGGCGGAAGAAAAGTAAAACATAGTACATTTCAGTCAAATAGTAAATAGTTTTTGTATATAACCAGTGCTTACATTCGCACGTAGACATTAATAATGAAATACAATAATCTAGTGCAGGAATATTAAAAACTTTGATGTGTGTCTTATTTTATTTTTTAGTATTATTTACTTAAAGAGTTTACGTATCTGTTTTATTATGAAAGCAATTATACTAACTAACCGAACAACAAGAATTTGAGGACTCAAAACATATCCAAAAAAGAATTTAAACGTAACTGTCGTTGGATTACTAGATGGATTAAAAATAACACCTAAATCAGGTTATTTTTTTGGTTTTGCTGTATCTTAAAGTTAAAAGTTAACCATCCAGATTGTTTGCTCAATAGTAGTTTTAATACATTGAGCGGTACATGCTACGGTTTTGTTTTCGTGTGGTTTCATTTATTGCTCTTCGATTGTACGTTTATTCAGTATGTTCCTGATGAATATGGTTCTTTATTAATAGGCAAGTTAGAACCTATTTGGTCACTTTGATATTAAAGATGAGTTTTCCAAAAAATAATGGATGTGAAACCGTAACAGGAACGAACGAAATCATTCTTTTTTAAGCAGTTGAACTTCGAAGTCAAAATGACGTATATTATTAACCTACCTATCAACCTACTCCATTAGCGTAGATAGTGACGGCAGCGATAGTGTAACGGGCGAAACAAAACAATTACAAACGAATTTTGTTAATAAATAGGACTGGATTTATACGATCTACCTCATTCTGTTGCTATGATATATTTTTATATATTCTTTTTTATTAAAAAAATATTGCGTGATCCGCGTTCATCCTTAGTTTTAGTGGTACCTACATTGTTTTTTATAAATCACAGCTAAAACTTTTTTCCTTGACTTCCTTTTATATTTATAAAGATCTTACGATTAATTTAAAAAACCCATTGACTTGTTGAGAATCGCTTCATAACACATAAAACATACTAAGTTATTTACTAAAGAAGTACCGATGATATTAAGACAATGTGAGGCAACCACAAGAAAACATTGTTTTCTTTTATTTCTGAATAAAACGTCACGTCATTCAACCTTTGATACCAACGTGTAGTAGGTAGCTAACGATGTTAAAGATTGTACGTCTGTTGAGGAAAACGGAACTACAAACTTTATGAAACTAACACAAAACTGTTTATGGAATTTGTGGATTGGACATATTCCTGCCATCAACACAGCTTAAATTTGTTTAATATTTTCAACCTTTACAGTTGAAAATTTAGGTATTAAAACAAAACATTAATTAAATTAAGTTTAATAATAGATGCAGGAAGTGTTATAGTGTCATGCCTATATATATTTTGAAAAATGTATTTATAAATACTTATACTCTCATCATTTTTTTTTTGTGGAGTCTGGAAAAATATTGGAGATTGTGATATGTATAATATTTGTAGAAAAACTAAATTGAATGTTTTGATTGTTTTGTTTCGGTTTGATTAGTAAGTAAATAAACAAAGGTTAAATAATAAATTGCCGATTATGAAACACAAGCAAACATCGCGGAACTTATAGATGGAATAGTTTATTCACACTGTAACAAAATAAACAAATAAATTAACAGGGCAGTAACCGCGAGCGTCGTTTTACTATAAAACGGAGCAGAATGGAGATGGAAACAAATTATGAATACATACCAAAGCCACAAGATTCTTGAACTTTGAAACGTCTCTCCATAAACGATCCAGGAACCTCTGGTTTGGCATGACTATATCAGTCAAAGGAGATTTTATTTCAAAGTCATTCGAAACGACGGCACTACGCGATAGCTGTCTTTGCCATTTTATATTTTTTATATGTGCTAAAAGCAATTTCCGAGTGGTCTGCATGATTGCGCGCGCTTAATGCGGTGCTCGGATCGAAACTGTACGAGGAGTCGTTACGAAAGGCCTGAGAATTACCGGCTCGAGTGTATCGATGAGATAATTAAGATAACTTTTCATTGTTAGTAGTGTCTGATAAATTACATAAATCTGCTAGTACAGTTAATTGCAAGTCGTAAATATGTGTACAGTACTTACTGATTTTGATTCAGTTGTTTGTTGGCTAACACACCAAGGAAACAGTGAAACTTCTTAGAACTGACTATTTATTACATCACCTAGGTACCTCTAATTTTTCTTAATAACACATTAATATAGAACTCTTTGGTTACGATAAGGACAAAGTGTTCAAGGTTAATTCAACGAAAATTCAAATATCATTTCACGAATTAAGCAGGTAAGTACATATTTGGACTTTATGTTTTGGTATCAGTCAACAATAAAATCTTAAAAATTTAGAAACAAATCCTATAGGTGCTTTGGTGTTTGCATGGGAAACGTTCTTCAAAAGCGACATCTGAAGATCAAAAACACCTTATGATAAAGAATAGCAAGCTTTTTTTTTATAGAAAATAGGCATGCGCTTGACTACCATCTCGCCTGATGGTAAGCGTCGATGTGATCTAGGATGTGACGCGCTTGCCTAGAAGGTACCTACCTATTCACTCGTGACTTGAAGACCCCTAAATTGTATTTGTCAGGAAACACAGACTAAGGCAACGGAAACACAGACTAAGCTAATTCAAACAAAAGGCAACTGTATGAGTCAATTACTTTCATAGAAAGTTACATGAATATTGAGGCGTCAAGAAGCTTTGATAATTAATTAATTTAATATATAGCCATTTATATAGTTTGTAAGCCAACAAGCCTACGCAATATTAACTCGAAATACTGCAAAATCTCATAATTAGTAATGTAAATATTAAATAAGGGTATGAATACACGACAATATTTAATCGACCTAAAGAAGAATGGGACTACGGCTTCTTTTAGTAGTTCCATCGTGTGCAAGGATGAATAAATTATCTACTTGGAAAAACAATATAAGTATAAAACAAAAGTTGGTTAGTAAAAAATAATAAACAATAAGTAAAAAATATCTTAATAACAGATTGCATTTATCATTTAAAAGTGTTCCCTTTAAAGATAGTTGAAGGATGGCGTGAGTAGATTTTATCGATTTTACTTAGGTACTTAAAAATACGACTAAACAAGTATTAACCAACAAACATATGCTGTTGATCGGACAAACATTAAGCTTGACATGCATGACTCTTAAGCGACATAATGGCTGTTAACCTTCCATTGCAAATTCTTTAATTTTTGTATATGAAATTCCATGGTTGCCTGTGAGGGCAAAAAGTGCGCCCACACCGTATAGAGGGATGGTTGCGAAATCGTAACTCAAATGGGTTATTAACCTAAAAGTACCCTAAAGGACATCGACGAAATGTGCCAAAACATAGAAAAACAATGTCCTACATTATAAATTTTGTTCTATATTTTTACATTGGTTGCAATTATCCGTAGTAAATGGTTGAAACACGCCTTCTCGAGCAGAAATCCTAACTGTAAGGCTTCTGTTATGGATACTAGGTTAACGGATAAACTCACTTATTCATACATTTATAAATAATGTCTGTCATAATGAAAATGGTGGGATAGTGGTTTACATAAATGGAAGTGTTCATTGTGTTATTGAGGAGCCAGACTTTGTTGAAGCTAATTGTTTGGTCATAAAGATTGATAACGATACTATTGTAATTGCTATATATAGGTCACCATCAGTTTAAAACATAGACGTGATTCTAAACTCTCTTAACTCTATTTTACAAAAATATAAATCACATAAAAACAGTTGTATAATTGGAGACTTCAATATAGACAATAATCTTACTTATAGTAAGGATCCTAAAAAAAGTAATAATCTAAATTTACTGGCGGAGCATGGTCTGATTCCGGCCCACACGTTTCCAACAAGAGAAGCTAATTGCCTTGATCATATAATGTTGAAAGGGTATACTTCATCTTAGACATTTGTTTTTAAAAGTACTTTTAGCGACCACCAACCGATTCTGTTTACCTTCATGATAAAACCTAATACAAAAAATAAAACATTTACTTCCACAAAAACGGATTACAATAATGCTCTAAAACAATTAGAAAATATAGATTTTTTTTATATTTATTCTATAAAAAATCCGAATCGTGCAACTGACTCTTTAATAATAACTCTAAGAGAAGTACTGACTGTCAATACAAGGGTTTTTGCGATTCCCGTAGTAAACGCATTTAAAAGTTTTGGATTACTACTGGTATTCTGCGATGTATGCGAAATCGTAATAAACTCCAACAAATAGCATATTTTTTGCTATTCTGATGATAAAATAGCACAGATCACGTATCGCAGATTTCTACTATAACCTTGTTTAGAATTTAAAGGAGTCTCAATATAAATCTGTGCTAAAAAAAATAATATACCCAAACATATTTGGAGAATAATGAAGAACGTATGGAACACAAGTAATATTACATCTGTCGCGACAGAATTATTGCGCACAAATCCTAAGGGACCTAATGACCCTATGAATGATTTGAACTCTTTTTTTTCGACAATTGGTCAGAAAGTCGCTCAAAATATTCCTCGAAACTCTACTGGACCTTGTTTCATTAAATCACAAAGTCATCTAAAGTCCGCGGTGCTGCTGGAAGTGGACAATAGTGAAGTCTATGGTACAATACAGAACCTTAAAAGTGATTCAGCTGCCGGTTGGGATGGCATCCCTTCCCGATTTCTGAAATTAGCATGTAATTCTATTATGCCAGTTTTAACCTAAATTTTTAATCATGTTTAGCTTGTGGCGTGTTTTCAAGTTCATTCAAGAAGGCATTAATAACATCTACTGGTGGACTGTATTAAACTGCGATATGAAATATAATGGAAACACGGTGATTTTACGATAATTATAGTAATTTAATTAAATATTCACAATACAATTAAAACAGACCTGTCAGCCTGACACACAAAAACAAAACCAAACCACGAGACAGAAAGGAAGATGAAAAAGTATCAAAAAGGTAGAATAATATAAAATAATATAAAAAAGGTTTGCGTATCAGCCAGTCGCCAACAACACCTATTATTATTGACTTATAAGTAGTAAACATACTTACATCTTGTTGCTTTCTTTTAGTCGTTTATTCCCTGTATGTTATTACAATGTTCAGGGATACTTACTTAAAACATATACTTGCTGACTTTGTTGTTATCAACAAAATAATGATATCATTGTAATAACAGAACACTACTATTATTGTAATAACAGATTTTTTTTTTATTTAATGGATTATGCATGGTGACGACGTATTATATTGTAAATGTCGTTACTTCTTCTTGTCAGTTAAATTAAAAGACATCCTGAATGAGTGGTAGGTAAAAATGTTGGACGATTCAAAACAGCTCATTTTAAGTTCATTTGAATAAAGTTATTTTCATTTTCCAGTCTTCAAACGGGGGAACAGAGACGATGTCAATAATTATAGACCTATATCGATCTTGCCACCATTGTCTAAGGTTTTTAATAAAATCTTTATAAACGTCTATTAGCGACTCAACTACTGGCCACTCAACCGAAGATGCTATCAGTAATTTAACAATATGGTTATACGCAGAGTACCGTTAAAAATCTTTGAGGATTATTTGAGTAATCGTTACCAATGTGTTAAAATTGGCTAGTACTGTAGTGGTGAAATGCTCATTTCTTACGGCACAAGTCGTCCCCGGACCAAGTCTTTTCCTGGTCTACATCAATGAACTCTGTCTTCATACTCCTGTTAATGGTAAGGTTTTTTCCTTCGCAGATGACACTGCTCTAGTATTTTTATTTTTTATTTTTATTTATACATAACAATTAAACGGGTTTATCCCAGTTACAAAATTGTTTTTCATAATACAATCATAGAATTATACACATCCATATAAACATAATATAATTAGATAAAATCATTCATTCTCCATAACTTTCAAAGCCGCATTCATTATTGGCTTCCACTCGTCAGCAAACAAGTCCAGTTCAGGAAACTTCACTAGTAAAGCATTTAAGGCCGTATGCATTCGGCAGAGTGGGGACTGAGCACGCGCTTCGGTGCGGCATGCAGGTGTAGCAAATAGAGGATGCCGCCGGTTAGCTCGATGGCGTAGGTACTTGTCAGGCACAAAGAACCTGGAAAGCTGCTCTACTGCCTCAGGCAGATCTATTAGCCCACGCAAAATTTTAAGGCCTATACAGATTTCATTCAATGCTCTTCGGACTTCTAGCGAATTCATTTCAAGGCTACCTAGCAAAAACTTAGTGGGATACAAAAAGGGATAGTAGCCGTAAAGGCGTTTATAAAAGTACCTAAGAAAAGCCTTCTGAACTTTCTCTAGAATAAGTGTGTATTTCGCTTAATGTGGGTTCCACACACATGCACTGGCTTCTAACTTGCTTCTTACAAGGCTGGCATAGAGAAGCTTTATGGCTGCAGGATCGTGAAAGTCACGTACATTTCGCATTACAAAACCTAGACGACTAAAAGCACTTTTCGCAAGTGTTGAGATGTGCTCATTGAAAGTTAAAGAACTATCAAAGATCACCCCCAGATCTTTTATGGAATCTGTGCGCTTTATATTAGCATTCCTCAACACGTACCGATACCTGATTGGTGACCGCTTTCGACTGAACGTCATTACAGAGCATTTCATAAAATTGAACTGTAATTTATTATGCTCACTCCACAGATACAAAGCATTAATGTCGTGCTGAATGAGCTCGCAATCACGTTCACTATCCACATCCGCAAACAGTTTCAGATCATCCGCATAAAGCAGACATTGGGAATGCCTGAGAACTTTCACTATATCATTGATCAAGATTAAAAATAGCAGAGGCCCAAGAATCGAACCCTGCGTCACACCAGAGGGAATTGTATATGATTCGGAAACGTAGCAACCGTAACGCACAAACTGCCTTCTGTCTCGGAGATAGTCTTCAAAGACTCGCACAAGTTGGGGCGAAAATATAAACTTTTCAAAAACTAAATTGATACCTTTTTACCCTCATCAAAAGGCCCAAATACATTTAAATTTTACATATAATGGAAACAAAATAGAATCAGTTAGTGAAGTTTCTTTACTCGGCCTCATATTAGACACACATATAAATTGGAAAGCACATGTTCAAAAGCTAAAGTCAAAATTTTCTAGCTTCGCCTACGCCTTACGTGAAATTAAAATAACAACAGATGAACGCACTGCACTAACCACCTACTACGCATATGCATATGCGTGGCTTTGTTACGGTATAATTATGTGGGGTAATAGTACCGACGCTACCTCTTTATTTACACTACAAAAGAAATTGCTCCGTATAATATTTAATTTAGACAATTTAACTAGCTGCAGATCATATTTTGTCAAATATCAAATACTTACATTACCTTGTATCTATATTTTGGAAGCATGTACATTTATAAAAAAACATCCTGAACTCTATGAAACGCGTGATGAATCAACAAAAAAGTACACTCTACGCAGACGGAACAAACTAAGATTACCAACCTCCCGTCTAAAGCTGCACTCTTCAAGACCCTTATTTGCGTCAATAGAACTATATAACAAGTTACCAGATTCTATAAGAGATCTATCTGAAGATAAAAAATTCTTAACACGTCTAAAGGAACTTTTAATAAATAAAAATTACTATAGCATCCAAGAATACCTTAATGACAAAAATTTTAAGTAGCATTTACTATACTTAATAGAACTGACATTGCTACATCGACAAAATTAATAAAATAATATCATTTCTAAAAAAAAAAATAATAATAATAATAATAAAAACCTCTAAAAAAATAATTTATAATCAAATAACTAAATAAATAGATGAATACATAACTGATTATTAATGAATAAACATTAAGCTCTACAGCATCCAAGAATAACCAAATGAGAAAACTTTGAAGTAACAATTAAATTTGTATTAACTGGCTTAAAAAATTAAAGATACTGATGAAAAATTCATGATAATCATAATACGATACTTATCATAATCAATTTAAATACACACTAAATAAATTAATACAATTAAAATATAAATTTAAGTATATATAAAATAAATTAATTTAAAATGTTAACGTAAATTGTTGTGAAGGGTTCTCCCCCTCTCATCCAAATTGCTGTGCCCGACAGGGTCCACAATGACCTTTAACCGTATTGTTCTAACATATTTATGTACATTGTGGTTTATGCAATAAATTATTGAGTATTGAGTATTGAGTATTGAAAATCGCATAGAGCCAAGCTTCAACAGGAGGACACCGCAGTCAACCCTATCAAAAGCCTTATAAAAATCAAAATAAATTACATCAACCTGTTTGCCACGGTCCATACTACTTGAAAGATGCTCGCTAAAGGCCAGTAGATTTGTGTCAACAGACCTCCCCGGTCTAAATCCGTGCTGCTCGTTACATAAATATGGCTTGATTTGACTGAAAATAGCATTGTATAATGCAATTTCAAAAACTTTTGCTGGTGCAGGAAGAATAGCTATGGGCCGATACTCTTCAACTAATAGTCGATTCCCACTTTTAGGTATGGGTGTGACCCGAGATAGTTTCCATATTGGAGGATAAGTGCCGGTACTAAGTATTAAATTAAATATATGACAAAGAGGAATAACAAAAGAAAATTTGCAAGCTTTTATAATATCAGCCGGCACTCCATCTGGTCCAGGGGTCACAGCAGGCTTAAGACGAACGATTGCGCGTTCAACCATTTCCTTCGAGAAACCGGTGAGAAGCACGTGACGGCTGTCAGCCACAGTTTCAGAAACAAACGAATTTAGGCCAGGACCTGAGTGTGAGTCGGCATAAACGCTAGAAAAAAAATCAGCAAAAGCATTAGCTGCGTCAACACCGGACCGATGCAGCCCCTTATAGTCAACGCTCGGTTCAAACCCACTATTTGACTGCAAATTACCGATATGTCGCCAGAAACTTTGGGGATTGAGGTGTAAGTTTTCCTGTAAACGACTGATATAAGACTTATAGGCCAATGAAATCCTCTGTTTAAGACTGGCACGTAACGCCGAGAACTCTGCATAAGTCTGGGAATAGTTAAAACGCTTCCACTTACGATGAAGATGAGATTTTGTTTTAATATCGCGGATGATATCCGATGTAAACCAAGTGGGATATCGCCTTGAATGTGATTTCAAACGCTGCTTCTTTGGAACACTAGAGTTAAAGATGCCGAACATCGTTTGATAAAAACATTGAGAAGCTGAAACCACGTCTTTAGACTGAAGTACGGAACTCCAGTCCGCATTGCGGATCATTTCGGTCATATTGACAATGTCTGCTTTAGCAAAATTCCAGTCCCCACAGCTATCTATGTTACTGGGCTCTAACAAATCATTACGAGGACCTGGTGCAATGCGCAACTCTATATCCAGTGGTGGATGATAAGGATCAATGCGTACAAGACCACCACTCTCCGAGTCTGTGACCTGAACTGTGCCACACATACCTTCACCAACTAAGACAACATCAAGTTTTCCACCAAAGGAATTATATATAGCGTTTTTATCATTAAGATTACAATAAGACATAAAATAACAGTAATTGATTTTTACATTAACAGATGCACTGTTCATATTTAAATCTCCAACAATAAGCACAATACCCTTTAAATCATTAATAAAATTTTCTACTTTCGTAAACCATTCAAAGTAAACATTATCCGCAGCGCTAGGAGAAATGTACACTACACACACAAAGAACGTTCGTCCATGCAGTACAAAGGAAGCCCACAGATCCTCTCCAGAACTAGTTTCAAGGTCTTTTCGACGATACAAAGATAGACCAGGTCGAGCAGCGAGCAATACGCCGCCACCCCACGACACACGGTCACGCCGGAGAACGCTCCAATCAGCAGCAGTAACTTCTGGATTCATAACCGAATCATCTAGAAATGTCTCGGTAGCAGCTACAACATCATGATGCGATATAAACAAATTGGCGTTCCAAGACCGAAGTTTAGTTTTGAGTCCTCGTACATTTTGGTAGAGCATATTCAGGATGTTCAATGTTGAATTGGTGTTTCTGTTGACCGAATCCCTTTCCTCTGTAATCGTATTTACACGTTTTGTCCCGGCTATCGTGCTTCTAGTGCGAATCATCCCGCTCCTGACTGGGTCGAAAGGGGCGCCTCCACGGTTTAATACATACACCCTCGGGCCAGCTATTAGAGGCGAGCACACTGTCAGAAGCAGCTTGGGGTACACATAATTTGAACGACGCATAAGGTCCACGTGCTTTAAGGCTTTCCACTGCACAAACATTGGTTCCCGTAATTTTTATAAGGTGTTTCTTTACTTGTTCTTCAGGAGTCCCAACTTTAACGTAATAGAGATGGAAATTACTTAGTCGCTCAGATGCCTCAAACTCAACCAAACCAGGGGCAGCAGTACCCCGCAACGTGCCACGAGGAAGACTTTTCTTACGGCGCGGTTGTTTAGCAGCCTCGGTCCGGTTCTGCCAGCCGCAAACAGATGGAACGAGAGCTTCTGTAACGATCGCTGGGGCTGGACCATGCTCCGTTCGGTTAATTTCGTTTTGCTTTGGTACCGCCATTTCCTGATTGTGCTCAACATGTGAACTCAGCTGGCTTAGGGTAGGAACGTGTGACACTTTTTTACTCTTAATCTGTGCAAGGCATGGACCAAACTCTGACTGTTTATTTCTGTCTGCTTGTGATACTTGATTCTGCTCGTGGGTATTCTTACTTATTACCGTCGAAATGTGAGTATCTCTTTTGCTCTTGGCATAACCAGCACTCCTCACTGTATCATCCAGTGCTGCAATTCTTTCAGTAATCCGAGGTGTTGTTTCGGTAAGTATCTCTGTAATTTTTTCTGAAACAGCTTTAGCAATCCAAGCGCTCACACTTTCAGACATAACGCAGTGCAGCTCTTCGCGAATAATTGCTCGTATTTGATCAAGATGTGGACAATCACAATCCGTGCCCATAGAGATAGTTTCATCATTTAAAGTTCGACGGGGACGTCGAACAGTAACATTGTCTGAGCTTTCTTTGGGAAAATTAATTTGAGGTACGCTATGCTTTTTATTTACATCAAGCTTTTCACAATGGCCTGCCATATTCGCAGATCGTGCTGGAATGTTAGAGTTATCTCCTTTTGGAAGCTTGCTATTGCACACTTGACATTTCCAGGAACTTTTATGCTCCTTTGTCATCGTGTTAAAATATCGTTTTTCAGAGACGTTTGCGCACATAAGGTCATAGAATTTGTGGCAGAGACAACATTGTAAATATTGCCTACATTCAATTGTACTTAAGCATCCCGCACAGATAGGTGATACAGTAGCCATTTCCAAGACGAGATAAAAATATAATTTAATTCACCTTAGATCACTTGGTGAGAGGTATCGCTCATTTATCGCTGGATACAGTGGTAGCGGGCGTTGTTTTTTTCGCGCGCGCGCCCTGTCGTAGTCACATCCGTGCTAATTTGCTCCGTTCAATTTTTTTTAAGAAAGTGTATTTTTTTCGCAATATTGATTGTTTATTGGAAACTAGTAGTAAGAATAAGTGTCCAATTAACATCTCACAAAAAAATACCTTTGAATTTGATCCAAGAAACGAGATTAAACAAAAACAGTTCAACATACAAGTGTGTAGTGTTAATTTCAATCGCGCAGCCGTTACCGCTACCCGCGTACGCATACCCACCGGGCGCGTGAGTCATCTTCAACACCGCACGGCCAAGCAAGGTGCTCGAGTCGCGTCGCACACAAGAATCTGTCTGTCTTCATACTCCTGTTAATGGTAAGGTTTTTTCCTTCGCAGATGACACTGCTCTAGTATACCTACTATAGAGATATTTGGGATGAGGTTCGTAAACATGCTGAGCAAGTGGTGATCACTTGGCTAAACAGAAATTTGCTGTCGTTCGATGTCGCTAAAACGAAATAAGTATGTCACCTTTTCTATCAATAGTAGCACCCAACCTAATTCACACTTTGGCATCTGGGCACTTACATGTGAGGGCGAACTATCTTTTCCTTGTAAATACGCTGGGTTGGTGGCAGCATCACATATTAAATACTTAGGTGTCGAAATAGATAACCATCTTTTCTGGGCCCAACAGATTGGAAATTTAAATGGGTCATGCTTAATTGCGTCATGTTGCTGATCTGGATGTATTGAAAATCGGTTATTATGCACTATGCCAATCCATTCTATTATACTGCGTTGCAGTATGGGGTGGAGCATGCGAGCCAAGACTGTTAACCACTGAAAGAGCCCAGAGGTCTGTGCTTAAAGTGATGAAATTTGTAATGTTAACAGATTATGAAATAGCAATTGTTTTGTCGTATTTCTTTTATATTTATTATTTCAAGTATAATGCCATATTAGAACGAGATATTTATACAGTATATTCTTCATACATTATTCTATCAATATTATGAATACCATAATCTAATTCCGCGTTATTCAGATTAATTAGGAACGTAATTCAGGAACTATTTAGAGGAATTAGTCGGCTAAAGTCAGATCCTGTAAAATGTCAGTAGATTCATATTTTTCTATAAATTACAGATTCTATTGTTGTAAGATGCCAGTCAACTTGCTTTTATAATTATTAATCGAATAATGTTTGATTCTATAATTAATCGTAATTTGGTTTGAAAAAGAAATTGAATTAATTTAACCAGTAATGTATAAGATACCCTATACAAAGTATCTGAAATACTAGATGCAAGATCCTTAAAAAAAAGTATTTCAGATACCAGATACAAATACTTTTCTGAAAAGGTATCTGAAATACTAGATACAAAATACCTATCTTTCAACTACTTTTTAAAGATAAAATACTTTGTGAGAAAACAACATTTAATTGAATTTAAGTTTATTTGTTCGACAAAACAATTTTCGAATTGATCGCGTTGATAACAGGGATCAGGAGAATGTGACAAGACAAAATATGAAGGTATTAAAATTGAGACTTTTTATGTTTTAGTTGACATTTGAGTAAAACTAATTCTTCATACATATTGTCGCTCATCTTCCTTCGATGAGGCCTCATTATCATGCCCCCAAAGGAGAAGAGTCGCTCCACAGGGGCAGAGCTGGGAAAACAGGTGTTATATTTTAGAAATATTTTTTTAATTGTAGGATAAGCATCTTTATTGTTGAGGTACTGGAGTGTCTCAAAATCACTGGTGCTACTTGTGTTTTCGCCACTAGCAATAGAGGAATCGGAGTCCTCTAGAAACATATAATAAGAGTCATCTTTTGTTTTTTTTTATATCACCTTCAATGTTGTTTAAAACCTCCGTTTTAATTTTTTGTTTTTCAGATCGATTGATCTTTCTTGTTTCAAACAGGACAAGTTCTTTAACATATTCCTTTCGCGCTTTTGGTACCCATTTCAGATTAAACATGGGATGGGACACTGAGGCTACAGTCAGGTCACAGGTACAGATGTACCTCGGAAAGTAGGAGTTAGGTGGAAGGAATTCCTTTTTGCCGTGAAAAGACACGCTTGTGTTTTAGAGGCGTTGAAATTAACGAGATTACTATTGCCCCACTGGGAAACGTAGCTTAGCCTCTGGTTTATTCGCTAAACCATGGCCTCTCTCATGAACATCACGTCGTCACCGCTGGCTTTTGCGCTAGACAGGTATCTCTCAACAACAGTACTGTCGTCTGCATACCCAACAATTCCTAGCATTAACAGGTCATTGATGTGTAGCAGGAAAAGCGTCGCAGAAAGAACAGCCCCTAAGGAACTCCGGCATCAATAACCACTGAGTCAGAGGAGCAGCCATCGACAACTACTCGGATCGATCGTTCAGTCATGAAATCGGCTATCCAACTACTAAAGTCAGCGGGGATACCGTACCAAGGAAGCTTGGTCAACAGACTTGCGTGCCAGACCCTGTCAAAAGCCTTCATGATGTCAAGTGACACGGCAAGTGCTTCGCCGTGCATCTCGAGGGCCTCGCCCCAGAAATGTGTCACATAAACTAGGAAATCCCCAGTTGAGCGTCCTCGGCGAAAGCCATATTGTCACGGTCATTGAGGTCACTTGCTGTTCGGCACTTTTTCCATAACCTTACAGAGTATGAAAGTGATGGTGATCGGTCGGTAATTGCATGGGTCAGCACGACTACCCTTTTTGGGTACTGGTTGCACATTGGCAAGCTTCCAGGATTTGGGGACGTCCGTCAAAAAGAATACTCATGCATATTCAGAAACACTCAGTGGTTAATAACACGCCATTATTACACACTAATATCAACCTCAACACAAAATTTAACAAGAAAACCAAAACCATTAAAGTGGCTCTTCGCGCTCTCGCCAAAACGTCCAATGTCGACTTAAGAAACGACGCGTTGCGTTCAGTTGCGTTCGGTGAGAAAACCTGCGAAGTTCATTTTAGTAAAAGTATCTTAGGGAACAAAGTATCTTCAAAATACAAAGATACCGAGAAAATGAATCTAAATATAAGATACAAAATAAAATATTTAGCAAGTATTTCAAATACAAGATGCAAATACGTATTTTGTATCTTGTATCTGTATTTCAGATACTTTTATCTAAGATAAGTCACATCACTGAATTTAACTTATATGGCCAGGGCAACCTGATCTGCTACTGACATAACTTAATAACAACCTTGTATAAAGGTCTTGATGAGCGAAAAACAAATACCTAATTTAGTTAATAGCGTAAACTGTGAGCAAAATAATGATATGCTATCAAAACGATTTAACATTACCTTGAGCATGATAGTACCTTGACTCTATAATCATTTGTCGTGAGCGCATCAACTTGATTTTATTTACTTGCTACAGTTAGTTTAATTTAATCCTTCTTTTTCATAATAGTTATGTATGTAAGATATTCTCAGTGGACCCAGGCTCGCCTGGGACCATAACATTCAAATACCGTCGATCGAGTGGTTTGTCTGTTACTACCTTTAATCACATCGTGGCTTACCATCAGGCAAGCTAGCAGTCAAGTGCTAATTAATCTATGTACTACGTATATAAAAAAAAAAAAAATTGTGCTACCGATAGTAAACTATATTATTTGCAGTTTAAGTTATTCATCTCCACCTAAAGCAAATACCAAGCAATGCACATTTTTACCATTTTTCAGAAATTGCGATAATTGGTATTGATTATGCAATAAACGAAAAATTAAAAGAAAATGTAAACATGCTCGCTATGAACTTTAAACTTATTTCAAAATATACTGTTACGATTTTAGAGTGTAATCGTGTAATTAACAGATTCGTTACGGATGGCACGTCTGGCGTGCCATCACTTTCATTTGCGTGTGGCGCTAGCCACTGGAGCCGTGTCATTTTTTAATCGATGATTACTCCTTCAAATTAAGATTTAGGGAAATCTATCTAGAATAAAACTATCTTAACTTTTCACGTAAATCAAGCTTACATAAAGCATAGCCTTCGTTTCTGGTAATTATGTGTAGCAACGAATCGGTTAAAATTATGATTAATGTACGAAGTGATCGTCTTCATGTGAAGAAATCACTTCAAATCTGATTTGATCTAATTGGATTAATAGTAATAATCATTCCTTTTAGATTATAAATCTATGTCCAACTCTGTAGTAAGTGGATGTGCTGTTGTCCGTGGATTAGAATTCGTTCTTTGACATCACCTAATGAAAACGAATCCTAATCCAAAAACCGTTTTAATGATGAATGAAAATGATGAACCCTCCTTGATGATATATGTAAGAATAAGTAATTTTGTCTTGTTTTATAATTATATATATTTTGTGCATTTTTTCAATGCTATCTTCTAAGATAAATTATTTTAATAGAAAAATACTGGAAAAAAATCAGCTCGGCTCACAAGTGAACTCTCAGGCAGGAATCGAACCCGCAACCTTTGAAAGTCGGGTCCAATGCTCTCCCAATTGAGCTACCGAACCTTGTGAACACCCGTCGAAATTTTCCAGTCCTTCCTAATTTTGCGTTGTCTCATCAATGAGAGGAACATCCTCTTATGAAACTAAATAGCTGTTTCATCTTAATCGATTGCCCATACATTTTGTAAAAATGTTTCTTTTTGTTCCCCGGCGGGGGCAGATGTCGAAGTTTACGGAGTGAACATTCCCTCCAAACCTCATTTTAAATACCTGGGCGGCCCAGACTCAAGCTGCCGCAGGCTGTACGCAGGAGTTCTACGAAGTATGGCCCTCTATGGGGCTCCTATATGAGCGGAGGCCCTGAACGCAGAGAATAGGGCCAAAATCAGGAGCCAAAGAGTAGTCGCTATGCGAATTGTGAGGGGCTACAGGACAAAGTCCTGGGCTGGTTCGTGTGTTCGTCTGCAACGGAGTGTGACACGAGACCGGAGGGGGGAAAATGCGCCGGAGGAACAGCGCCGAGTGAGGCAAAGAGCGAAGGAATCGCTGATGGGTGAAGCGAATGCTCGGAAACCCAACAGTGGCAGTGAGGACACTCGACGCCGTTCGCCCGGTGCTGCGAGAGTGGTAAGTCGGGTCGGTCACTTTCCGCCTGGCGCAGGTGCCTTCCGGGCACGGATGCTTTAGAAGGTACCTGTACCGGATTCGGAGGGAGCCGGCCCCAACGTGCCACCGCAGGTCCGCAGGCTCCGCAGCGTGTGGTCAGAGCCATGCTGGCTAGCGAGAGACCATGGGAGGCAGTGGTCGTCTTCTGTGAAGAGGTGATCTCATAGAAGGCAACTGCCGAGCGAGCCAGAGAAGCCGGTGCTAATGCGGCCGCTATCAGGAGAAGACGAACGGGCAGGGGGCGTCGTTACGCGGCCCTCATCCATGTTTGATGGGAAGGAGTCCCCCCGTCCCCCCCGTGGCGGGTCGAATCCATAAAGGATTTTCCACTGGTAGAAAAAAAAAGAAAATGGTTGTACGTTACGTCACGTAGGTACTTAGAGTACAACATACAATACATTATTTCATTACCACTTACACCGTTTTACAACTTTTTAAGTATAATAAATAAAATATATAATAATGGTTCACAATATAATCAAAAAGTAACCATTCGAAAACTTAAATATCTTGCACCAGTAGTATCTAGTAGTAGTCGTAAATTGAACCACTACCTACATAACCACAAATATTGTTTTCATATAGTGAAAACATATTTTCCTGATTGCCATAAAACTCTTTGGAAAAAAACTGATACGACAGCAATTTTTTCGACAGGACTGTGACGGAGGATTGTTATCGCTTAGAAAAGATACATGCAATCATAAAAGTAAAATATTTTTTCTACGTCGACAGAGAAATGGTACTATATATTATGGCGACATCTAAACACCGCCACCACTACACGAAGCAAAACAAATATTTTATGGCACAGATGGTGCTAGGTCTGAACATACGATGAGGATGGATTCATGAAACCGCTGTTTTACAAAGACGTTAATTTAGTGAATTTAGTCGCAATTTTTACCTCTTTTAGGCAGCTCATTATGAAGTTAACTTTTCTAGTTGCGGTAAAGTTACCTCAGCAATCGTTTTTTAACAAATATCAAAAAAATATCAGCAGAGCAAAGGAGACCTTTCTTTTCGGGCCAAAAATGCACCGTGGTACAAGTTTTTGAAAATATTCATAATAATGTACAAACACTTATTTCATATATAATATACCCATAAATTAGATTTTTATAAAGATAATAAAACAATAAATTATACACTTAATCACAACTGCGTACAACGAAACGCTAATGTGGCACTTGTGTATGACAGTCGGTTAGATTTTAACAAGTTTTTCGCGGCTCTGGAACTGGAACCCGGTATTTTAGTAAAGTAACGGCTGATAAAATAACTAAACGCTTAGAATGATTCCCAATAGCAAGAAATATCTATTTCTGCTCTTGATCCTATTGTATATATTAAAAATAGAAGAATTCATAAAGCAGTATGTCGCTGATAAACTTGCATACATTTTGATGTTTAAGACTTAATACACTGGTCTGCAGAAAAAAATTTTTTTGCACTCCTTCTTATTATTGTGCACGATTATTATAGATGTGATATTTCTCAACAGAATCTGGGTTTTAAAAAAATTGTATCACGTATATATTTTTTGTAAGGGAATTTTTAAGAAAATATTTTTTGTTCGAAAAATCAATAATAGTTTTAATAATTAGGACAAAATATTGCATTTAATCACACTAAAAACATTAAAAATCATAAGACAATGTAATTCCATGTTGTTTCTGTCATTTAACTTAGTAGCTTTTTTTGTTTTTATATTTTCTACTGGAGTTTCGCGACGAATCGAACTACAAAAATCGGCAAGCATTGCTCCCGATCATTTTCCGTTGTAGCGCCTTTCAATGTGCGATATGTCCTGATGAAATCTTTCACCGTGTTCATCAGATACCGCTCCAAGATTTTCGGGAAAGAAATCTAAGTAAGAATCTAAAAAATGAATTTGAGTAAGATGTTGCATTTGTAAGAAAGCAGAAGATCTTAGATGATTTATTTGTACTTTTCACTTTTTTTATTTACAAGAAAATTATGACAGACTGCTACGAAAGCGATCCATGCCCATTTTTCAGCTTTACTCATCTTAATTTCAAAATTTGAGTCTTTCATGAGCTCTCGTATTTGGAGACCTACAAAGATACCCTCTTTCAATTTCACGTCGCTGCTGTTTCGAAGAAATTTTGTTTAGAGGTATTGAAAGCCTTCTCCATTCTTATTCATGGCTTTGACAAAATTTTTCATTAGATCCAGTTTTAGACGGAGTGAGGGTAGAAAAATTTTTGAACTAAATGTTCTTTAATCACTTTACAACTTAAAATAAAACACGGAGTCACAGCGAGAACTGCGCAAGCGTATGCATTAGTGTAAAAATACCATCAGTCGATATCGTTCTCTCTCTTTCTATCATACCCAAGTCGTTTTTGTGTGGAAAAATATGATACAGACTGAATAAGTTGGCGTTAGTGCAAGAATGACTCACAAAAAATACAGAATTTTGAGGTATTTAATGTTTTTTTTTTAAAAAGGTATACGTGATAGCAAACAATGGGAAGCAAATCTAGAATCAGCATGTTAAGCTCTTCATATTTATCATATTTTTATTTAAAGGAGGATTTCGTTGTAGACCAGTGATATCGTCGAATATAATTGTGCTTGCCAGCTAAAAAAACAATTTGTTGCAAGTAATGTATATTTAGTATAGTAGTGTATTTAGTGGTACAAATGTATTTAAAAATAAATAAGTATTTTTTTCGGAATATACAATATTTTTGCTATTTTTGAATCTTAGGTACATGTTAAGCCTTAGTTATATGGAAGAAAGAAAGGCTCCTTTGAAAATTTGCTAATAATAATAGAAGCCGGACAGCTAATTATAGTGAAATTCAAAATTTTAGTATGAATGCCTATATCACGCTCAATGGAGTTAATAAGTCACACTACCTAGTCATGCTAGCATCATCAAACCAAGGGATTCCATTTAAATTTGGTTGGATTATCTTATACCAAATACCTTTTGAAAGTGATCTCTCATTGTAGTATACTGTTACAGCGCTCAGGCTGCGTTCCGGTCACATTCCATTAAAATTTGCATTTCTAATGAAAAAAACAGAATCCCTAATTGTAACGAGTGTGGAATCATCGAAGATGCCTACCATATTATGATGGAATGTGATCGAAATGTGGCGGAGAGATCACAGCTCTTTTTATACACCCAATTTAAAGGGGAGATAGGTTTTTGTAATAGCATTTTGACAACCCCGTTATCAAACACGGCCAAGATCCTATATTATACTGTGCAGTGTAGCCTATAGCGTAGAGAAACTTAATTAATATTCCTTATGTTACCTTCGCATTTCCTAAGGAAAACCCTCGATAATATTAAAGAAAAAAGTCAACACTACCTACATAATTTGATAGACCGTGTTTCCGGCCAACCGGTTTACCGTATTATTTGGGAAGATCTTTTGTTTGACCATTTAATAATTTCAATACTACAATGACAAAGGAAGCCGTCGAACGTTAAAAATAAATTGTTTAAAATTTATCGGGTTTAAGCAAACGAATGATCGTCTATTCGCATGCGAAACGTAAAATAAATCCACATTTCCAAAATTCTAAATACTTTAATATAACGTAAGTAACAGTGATACAATCCATAAGTCAGAGCTGTAATGATTATACTACTAAATCACTTTAATCACCTGCTATTTTAAA
This sequence comes from Calamotropha paludella, assembly GCA_927399485.1. Lineage (NCBI taxonomy): Eukaryota > Metazoa > Arthropoda > Insecta > Lepidoptera > Crambidae > Calamotropha > Calamotropha paludella. The sequence continues at coordinate 9,890,893 of OV656817.1, read as the reverse complement.
ATTGCAGCATTCTTACAAACATTTTCTGTACTTGTCATTTATAGGGCAAAGCACAAAGAAAGAATGACACATAAAAAATATTTATGCTTTATCTTGATGTCTTAAGACCTCTGGTTTCATTAATGGAGCTTAGTGTTGAATTTTGAATTAACTATGAGCGAATAACGAAACCGTTTTAGTCTTCTTTGTAAAGCGCGCTACTTTATTGAGGAATAAAACAACATACCTATTTAATTCTAACAAAGAAGAACAATGAGCAAACCCGATTAAGTGACTTGGTACATGTCGTTAACTTCAAATGACAACAAATTTTGTCTCATCATTTTTAAATACAAACATTTAATAAATGCTATGACGAGAGAGAGAGTACAATAAAAAATCATTTGATAATAGGTCACAAGTACTCACAAATATATTTCAGCGTCTTGTTAAAGTGTGTTTGATTATTAACGGTGAGGGTTAATTTAAAAAGGCACAGGTGACAAAATGACAAAGTAGAAAACACGCCATGTCAGCGCTCGTAATCAATTCAATTGGGACATGGTTGACTAGGCAAATCATATTATTTGGCATAACTACTTAACAATAAAAGATCTAATTAACAATTCCTTAGTATACTGGTTACAAAATATTAAAGAATAGTTTCTATTATAGTAGGTACTTACCTGAGACTATCTAGTTACAATGTGACAATGAATGAGAACAGTCAAATGAATATATAAAATTATTAAAAAAACTATTTTTATTGTATACAAAAATGTAACTAAAATTAGAGTTACATTACAATTAGAAATGACGATAAATTCGCATTTCGTAAACATCGAGTTTTATGGCACTGTATAACTATTAAAGTTGTAATTTTAATTAAATCGTAATTAATAAAAACTTTGCAAACAAGACAAATAACAATAAACTACGTTTTTTAATACACACAATCTTTATATTCATGAAAGATCGTATCGTTTGGTTTGTTCTTAATTCTGAGCATGTAGACAGGAAGCAATAAATTTTTGTACATGTCTGTCGTCATCCTCAATTATTATAACTGAAGTGCCCATTTAATTGCCGCAGGTAAATTACGCACGAATCTGTGCTCCAGGCAGAACAAGACCGTGCTCCCGTATTTGTTAAGATCACCATTTTAATGTCTTCCAAAAATTTCATGACATTTTCTAATTTTTTTACCAAATTTTCAAAATGATAACATTCGTTTACCGTTTCAGTGTCACTTTTTCGCAAATAGGTATTATGTATAGCGCTAGTAGTTTCGTACCTCGGCACATGTTTTCACACTGCATTAGGGACTCGAAGATACAGAAGATCGAAAACTACTTGGTCAAAATATCAAAATAGTAAGTAGTAATAGTAGCCCTTTATCATAAAGTATTTAGACCCGGCTTAAAACTGATGCTGTCTGTATTATTATTGCATAGCAGTCAGCTTCGGCGCCAGCTAAACATCGACGGTACGGCTTTTCTGCAGCAATATGTCGAGCCATTGAACACCATACCATTTAATTATTTGTTTTTTGACCCTTTTACGCTTTTTTTGTATGTTATTATTATATAAATATTGTTTTTTTATTGATTATATTGTGTTACAGTCCAATGAACTTATTTATTTCTTTCTATTTTCCTTTTAACAAAAAAGAAATGACAGTAACAGTTTTAAACTACACGTTTTCTATAGGGAGTTTGTTAGTATTTCAAGCATGTGATACACTAAACAGTTTATTATTAATTTTAATAGCCTAATCATTTGCGCTGACTATGCTCCTTTATTACTTGCAATCGGTCAGGTTTATACAGACCCTAGCAATCCAGTCTTTGACTTCATCATAATCAATGATTTATTAATCATATTCTAGCCTTCACTCATCTATTAATCTATAATCATACATAAGGATGCTAGTGCTAAAAACCATTAAATTGAAATCATTTGTTTACACATATATGAATACTTTGCTACTATTATGGAGTTGAAACAACGCCATTAGCATGCAATTGCCAAAAACTGAATCAATGTACACAATGGCCTCCCAATAGTGACCGCCCACTATTTCCTAAATGCGCATCAACAATGTTTTTTGTAATTCACACCACTAAAATAAAATTACATAATAAAAATTTTGTAACTATACTAAAAACAATTTTTGAGGTTTACCAACTGTGTCAATAGCGCATTTCAAAATGGCGACGAAACATATGCTTATTTTTATTTGATAACAAACTAGCAGACTGATATCGAGATGAGTAGTCACCACCTTTAATCCATCAATCCCAACATTTATATATATTCAAAATCAACATCTGTATTTTTTCTTGAAAGAAATCATAGGGGCAACACATTTGTGGCATTGTAACACTATAGTGTATGACTTATAATCGGATTGTTCTCATCATCGACTTTACAGAGATCTAAATGTAACAATATTATTTTAGTTAAATCTTTTTAAAAGAATTTTTCAGGTCTTCTTCTGTTAACTTATCTTCAAACTTCATCGAACTCCTCTGTAACAGCGAAAACAATATCTTTAAAAGCTCTACAAGCTAAATTCGGTTATCTTTCATTAAAATATGTATCAATTACTAGCTGTCTAAGCGTCTTTTATAAGAATATTTGAAAATGACCAGATATCAATATAGCACAGACGTAGCTCTGGTAACAAGGGTTGCGTGAAGCTAGAAGAATTAAAATGATAACAAAATATAACCACAGTGTGGCTTTCCTACTATATTTTCTTAAAAGTTTTATATCTCACCAGTGAATAATAAAAATATAATTTTATGAGAGCTCACCACAATCTATTGGAGATTCCCTATATCCTCTTCGAATAAGCGTTTTCCACCTTTCAGTATCTTCTCAGAGTTGCTGCTATGTGTCTTCATAAATCCTTCCAACCTTATCAGCCATTGGGCCCAATGCTCCCTTAGTTTATCAGTCGAGAGGTGGTAAGCATCAGCCTTTGAACCATCAGTGTAAGCGATTACTAACAATGCATCTCGGACATTCAAATGTTTATAGTTCAGATCGTTGCAAACAGCGCCGAAGTACGCAGCCAACTGCACTGGGTTGTCGTAAGTCAGTGATATCGATTTGCGTGGCTTATCAGATTTCTTCCACTCTATTAATGTAGGTTTATCCCTGGAAATAGAACGAAGAGCATATTTAGTTTTATTTTTTCAGAAATATTTGTTCAAACAATATAATATACATCCACAGACAAGTATTCTCAAGCGAATAGCGATATAATGAAACTTTTTTTCTACACATAGTAAATACAATCAAACATAGACGATGTCAATAGATGATTTATTAATATTAGTGTAATAAATATCTTCTTAGATAAATCGATAAGGCGATTTTGGCTTAAAAACAATTTAAAGCAAACAACACCAGCAAAAGTATTAGTACTTAGACATATCTTGATAAGTTTATACCAAAGCACATTCCTACTTGTAAATGGTTCTTATGTTGCTTATCTACATTGTACAGTAGTTAAAAATAATATTTAAAAATCCCTTTTATATATATATATATTTTATCAATCAATATTGTAGGCCTTATCCCATAAGTATAACATTATAAAAAAGCTAAATTAAATCAGAAAAGAGATCAATATTTATTGAATGCATCAAGCAAATAATTATGGCTAATAAAATAACATCTTTCGTAATGAGAAAGAAAAATGCGTTCCCGCACTCTCAATGCAGACGGCCGTAACTTTTTTCGTAGATTTTAATTTGTATATTATGAATTTGCAATGAATGATGGATACTAAAATATATCCATACACTTAGTTGGCCCCAAAATCGATAAAAAGGTGGTGCCGTGCTGGAACGTAAACGCACAATTGGTTCAATGACAAATTAAAACAGATTTCCAATACAAAATATCCACCATACCATATGTTGAGGGCAAGATACTTTTACTAACATTTTAACACATATCAATATTTAGCATCCAATGATGACAACAACTCACTTACATGCTATTAAAATATATACAAATAAAGGTGTTATTATATTATACAATAAGATTCTCTATAAATTTCTATTTATGTGAAAGAGATGCTTTAAAACATCAGTTTTAGTGCGTTTACCATAATTATAACAATTAACCTTGGCCAGAGTCAAGGACCATATATGAATGTCAGTGACTTTACAATTACTTATCAGAAAAAAATATCACCAATGAAGATATGCGGGATCAATGGGTAGGTAAAAATGATATCTTGTTTATCTTTAGAACAAGCTATCTACGCCTTTGTTTATTTCATTACTTATTTGATAACATTCTTGTGTTGGCAATTTTCCCTACTACATAACAGCTATTTTGATATTTATTGTTATGATGTTTAAGAAAAACAAAGTGCTAGATACCTCATGCGCAATTCTAAAATGTAGTCAAAATAAGGTGACCCGTTTTTTGTTTTAATTGTTATTCTACAAGTATTTTTATGTTCTGGTACATGTTTTTTTGTTGCAGATCATTGGGTAAAGTTTTCCTTTCACAAAACGTCATTTTGATTGACATGACAATAATGATTGTAATAAATCCTATTCCTTCTCTGATTCTGACTCAAAGAATAATCCTGATAAAATTTTTCAAAATTAAAAAAACTATAATAATACTTATTTACTAAAAACAAAAGAATATAATAAATAAAAGCACTATATTATTACTTAATTTTCAAATGAATCAATAAAACCAGAGGGTTCGAAAAATTTGATGATTTGATCAAACAATCCATCATTGAAGTCAGAGTAAGAAAGAGTGCATGCTTGGGAGTGTAAAATTCATACTGTATATTCAACATTATAAACTTACTCATAGTCTGCAATTGCATCAAATATTCCTCTGTATTTCAAAACAGGGTGTACAACATTGGACTCAATTGCCTTAGGAGATGATATACTTTTCAGGACTTCAGCAACTGAGACCCATACTCCTTCCACTTCTTTTTCTATACGAAGTTGAGTTTGAGGTTGTGTAAAATAGTTTTTTAGTGTAGTGTGGAATTTGGTGCCAACTGTCATTTGCGCTGTGAATAAAAACAAGTCAATTAAGACAAAGCAAAGTATTTTAATTGAAATACCAATTGTATTCAATTTTTTTTTATTGTAGAATAAGTCAGGAAGTAATTACTAATTATACTCTACTCAAAACCAATAAATAAAATACTATATATAAATCTAGCAAGCCACTACATTTGCATCTATAATTCTCTAAAATATGTGTACAATTGGCAGATAACATATACTAAAAGCAACATGTTGCTTTTATTTTAGTGACGGAGAAAGCCAATTTCTTGCTAATCAAGATCAATTCACCTAAAAAATTATAATAAAGAGACCAAACACAAACTTAAAAAATGTATTTCCATAATATGAACATTAATTCGAAACAACCATTTGCTTCTGAAATCCTTTTATAGAATAATTTTCTTAAATTAAATATTAAATGACATACCTTCATAAAACCTATTGAATTCTTCTAAGCCCATTTCAGCTATCCTCTCTTGCTTCCAATTCTCCAAAGCTAGTTTAGATTCTTCTGTCATAGTTTTATTCAGTATCAGTGTGACAGAAGGGTATTGCTTAGTGAAATCATTTTGATGAGGTTTGATCTGCAGGATCCTATCTTCGCTGACATATCCAGGCTCTGCTGGAGAACTTCGAGCAGCATTGCATGGAACAAATGTCTTGAAACCCCTAGCTGAGTTATTGAGAAAAACACCAAATAAACTCGCACAATTTCTACTGTTTTTCAACATTTTTTTCTTAAAAAGTTCTAGTTGCAAGAATGGGTTACATTTAGAGTAATTAGTCAGAATCACATTTTTTCCATCACCTTCTAATTTCGTGGTGTTTTCTTTTTCCGAAGCCGCACTGTTGTTTTGATGTGGATTTCTATTTTTAGCTGAAACTCACAGATAAAGTTATATACTTTGGTGCGCACGTGTAAACATCTCGGCGCCAGGCGTCATATGATTTGAATTGGCATAGCACGAAGCGACACAAAGCAATTGATTAGTTATTGCGCGTTACGCATTACGAAAGGAAAAGTAAACCACTGCGATTAGAAAGTGCCAGTGCTGCCTGTCAAAAATTAAGTACCAAGGTTACGGTAATCATTGATCTACAGCCAACTATTTCCTCGTGTCTGAGAAGCCTGATTTGTTTTTAGAAAGTTAAAAAGCATTTACAAGGTTACAGAAACCCTACAAATATATGAATACACACCTGTTTTCTGCGACCGCCGTTTCTTTTGGTTGCTTGTTTCTATTAATGGCCCAAACAATTCCTTATTCTCTCTATTGTATAATTTCAGCTTCTCAGCCGGTTTAAGTAGAGAACTGGGACGGACTACTTTATTCCTAACAAATTCTTTTAATTTTTTGTCGACACATATTCGACGACCGATTGCTATTATTGGCCGGAACATGACGAAAAAACAGGTAAAAGGAAATTATACAATTATCTATCTAAATTTGTAAGGTAGTGATATTAAAAAAATATTTTATGTTAGAATTGTTATAGGTAATTTTGTAAATTCCAAAGACTTCACTGCTGTTTTTAGCTGTCTCTATAATGTCTATTCTATTTCACAATAATGTCTCTCATGACTGTACCGTAGATAATTATACTCTGTGACTGTACTGTACCTTTTCTTTGGTACTATGTAGTCTGTACTACGTTCCTTTCTATTGTTTCTGACTTAATGGTAGGAGCGGGAAGCGTCGCTTAAGTAGTTTCGGTTATCATGTAAAAGTTATGTTATGATGGTTTTAGGTTAACGATGGTTTAGGTGATGATTAACCTTTAATTATTGGCGAACATGTAAAAGTAAGTGAAACAAAACCGCACCATGCGTCTTTTGACGCTGTTTGTAGACTTACAAAGAGGTTTCAGTTATTCTCACACCTTTACGAAGTATTTCATTATTCATCAATCATTCATTGATTATCTAATATTTATAAATCAGCTCTCATAATCATGCGCCATGTCTAATTGAGAAAATAAATTCTAGATCCTAGGCTGTATGAGCTTCGTACCCTTGTCTTGCGTTATAAGAAAACAACAAAAATTGATTCAATGCCTGGACTTTTTGGCGGGAGCAGGAAGCGTCTCTTTGATGGTTTTGTTTTTCTTGTTAAAATTTGTGCTGTGGTACATATTAGTGCGTAATAATGGTGGATTTTTTTTATTTATTTATTATCTAAAGAAAATCACAATAATAATACATAGGTTAGGTGTAATCATAAACCATCGAGCACATAACCCAATAGAGTAGAAATGTCAATTATTTTGTTTGAAAACAATTCCGCTAATTCGCCGCTACCACTCACACTGCTCTAACTGAGCTGCGATTGGCTATCCTAAGGTCAACTATCACTCTAGAGATGTGGTAGTGTCCAAGTATCTAAGGTTCATCGATATCGATAGCCAATACATCAGTAATTATAGCAATAGTGAATAATACAAACGTGTTCTCTTATGGAAATAAATGCCTATAAATGCTGCTAGTGATCAAATAAGAAGATATTAACCGCTGAATTGCACCTCAACAAGAACCAAACCAATTACCAAATTACATTTATTTAGTTTTATTAAAAGTAAAGATGAAATAATAATTAACCATTCATTGGTTTACTGATTTTTAAAATGAATTAGCTACGTATAAATTCTTCTGACTGATTTAAAGTTTCTCTTCGAGTGTTCTCGAACCGAGAATTCTCGAGAAAATTTTGCCTTACTCGAGACGAAAAAACATTGGTCGAGAAATCGAGAAATTTCATCAAACATTTTAGAACACACCGAAGTCAAAAATTTTAGAACACCAAAATCTGGAAAACTTGTATAAAGCTGTTATGTCAGTAAAGCCTACGTAGACAGAAAATGAACGGGTTTTCTCCTTGTCTGTAAACTTTGTGACGAAAATACGAAACCGATTGTCAGATGATGATATAAATGCCCTCGTATTTTTAAAGGCTTATTTCCATATAATAACAAGACATAGTGGGCTAGCTTTTGAAGCAGTTTCCACTTTAAAATGTGATTGTAATAAGTCTAAGATTATTTATTTATTTATTACGTTGTTATGTTTACTTACGTAACGAAAAAACTCCATTTATAACAAATATTGAAAAGTTGGACTAAACTAAATTACCTGTATCTTATTGTTATTCGTAATTATAAAGCTAGTCTGATTGTTCTTTGTTTGTACCTAATTGAAAAACTGTCGTTTCATGTTAAATAAGTATGTAAGGTACTAAATTTTATTGTGGTGTAATGATGACATTGTTTTTAGAAGATATTTTATTTGTTTTTTCCAAAGAAAAAGACTATTTAGTCCTAAAATTGTTTGTAGAAATAATGAAAAAAGATCTCGCTAGAGTTTATTTCGCTTAATTAAAGTTTTATATACTTACTTAAGTTAAAGTCACATGAAAATAAAAATAAATGTTGTTGATTGATAAATGTTGTTGAATATTGCAAAAAAAGCGTAGATTTATTTTTAAATCACACATATTTTTAAAAATTTCCATATTTCTCGACAACCCGGGAATTCCCGGGAAATAGTGGTCGAGAATTCTCGTGCTCCGAGAAATAAAAATGGTCGAGAATTGAGAAACCCTAGACTGATTGTTTCTCATCATGTCTTTTTATTGCTACAAAAAGCTAACACAAAAAAACAATTTCTTTGTTACAAACCGATTTATTCAAAAAAGTATAAAAACCGTTTATTTTAACTACACTAGATACCTAATATATCGGTATAATCGATCAAGATTTACATAATCAATAATGCACAACACTTTCAGTTAGATGATTAATGCAAATATTATAATTTCAAAATTACTTTTATGTTTGAATAAAATATGTAATAAGCTACAATAATGTTATTTATCGATACACCCCTTGATCCTTTGAATGCAACACTAGTGTTGAGAGCGTAGACTAGAAAGAGATGGCGTAATGAGAAATTACGTTATGTGGAAGCAGGACGCATTGTCTGAATGTCCAGTTTAACTTGAGCCGTGACAATTTTTTATAAAAAGTAATTTTTAACTATAACTTACCGATAAAAGGTTATTCCGTCGGTTTTATAATTTGAAGTTCTGCTGTTTTTCCACACCACCGAATAGAACAGCACGCCATTATGAAACTATTTAATTTAAATTAAATATCAAAATAAGCAGACACGTACGCACAGATCCAATACTGGTTATGTACTGTTTTAGTGGGAGCGAGCGTTAATATTTATAAGTGCAAAATCACTAATCAGTTGCGGAGGCGGACAGCCCAATATTACCACTCTATTGGGGTATGTGCTCGATGTCATAAACTCATTCGAGTTTTACCGTGCACCTAAGTCGTCGAGATTGTCATTTTTTTATACATTACTACACAGACAGACATTATTAATATTATAACAATATGTAGTTAGGCATTAAAAACTCAAATAGGAGTCGGGTTTACTGTGGAATGCAGTGCATCATAAGCATTTGTCTCACTCTGACATGTTACTAGCGCTAAAGTAACAACAGAACTTATAACTATAGTAGAGTCATTTTAATAGGCAACATTTGACGTCTGTCAGTTTTATCTTTATAGTGAGGTAACCTGCTCAAAATAATCGATTAAAGTGAATGAATCGATATGAACTTCAAACATATGTGAGTTTTAAAAATCGTCAGACGAATCCCTGTCCAATTATTATTTTTCTTTCGTTTTAAGGAGCAAAATAAGGCAAGTACATTATATAAGAAAAGAAATGCATTTATTAAGAACTGGTTTTAGTATAACTGTCATCTTTATCAGTGTTGTCAGCACTGAGAGAAATTATGAATTCATTTTCAATAATATTGTCTATTCTCACATCTCGTTCAAAATGACGACGTGTAAACTACTGCACACGCAATTTGTAGCAGAGTCATCATTTTAGCAGTACTGAAGGGTGGTTCAGTATTGTTCCGCGCTGCATTACCTTTTATTTGTGCCCAAATAAGCTCGATGGCGTTATATTGCCGATGATATGGAGGCAATCGAATAACTTCGTGTCCATGCTCTAGGGCTAGTTCATCGATCACATAGCGCAGCTTGGACGGCCTAGTCTCTATTTAACAACTCAACTTTTAATAAAGTTGGACTTGCATCCACACCATTTTTTACCAGCCACGAGATAATTTCTTGCTTTTTATTTGCTTGAGTTGGTGGTTTATCAACTTGTACTGAATAATAAGGTGCATTGTCGATTTTAATTTTCGATGGGTTTTGTAAATTGACTAGCAGCTTCTCAATACACTCTTTAAAAACCTCAAAGTTCATTTCCTCATGATAATCACTTGTAGTTTTAGAGGCGAATGCGAGGAGGCAGTCTGGAATAAAACCTTGAGAAGCTGATCCCGCGTGGCATATAATAAGTCGGGCTCCTTTTCCCGATGGAACTTTTGATGTGGGCCGTGTGTGGTTTTGTTGTGATGGTTGAGGCCGCTGTATCGTCGGTCCATGTCCGCGAAACCGTATGGTTCGCATTCAACCATGTTTCGTCAATAAACACGACATTGTCTCAAGCTGTGATTTTATTTACTTGACGTAAGAATGTTACTCTCTTCAAAATAATATCGTAGCGTTATAGCAGGATTTTGCGCTTGGCAGATTTTTAAAATCTAAAGCCAATCGATTTTAAAACCTTTGACAGAGACGATTTACCGCCAAAAAATAAGCCTGCATCTTTTAACGAACTCATTAGCTTTTCCCGTGTGGGAAATTCTTTTCTCGAGTAATATCTATATATGTGGTTGCGAATAATAAATACAATTATGTTTTAGTATAATCACAACGTGGTTATTAATTTATGGTGATATTTCTTCACAAGTAACTATCGCATTCGATTCTACTAATCAGCTTTCGATTTTTAGAGTAACATCCTTATTGTTTAAAAAGAAAAAGGGTTAACTGACGCAACATTGTAACGACGGCCAATTCTTAAGATCGGAAAATGTTTATTATGTTTAGAATGGTTTATTAGTGAAAGTTAATCGTAAAATTACTCTTATGGGTCATTATTACAATAAATATAAAATCTTAATTAAAAAAAGTTAAGCAATTGTGCTGGTCTAACAAAAAGAAATATGTATTATTTCATTCCCGCCGTTACAAGGTTACATTGTTGAATTTTGATGAATTGTCAAATGTTGCCTATTAAAATGACTCGACTGTAGTTAACGCACATCTGCTACATTCAGGCTGTTCTCACTTAACAATTCATATACAAACACACATACAAACACACGTGTGTACGTACATACACACATACAATATTACATAAATTTATCATATGCTCCATAAGATGTATTCTTTTAGTTTATTTTTAAGATATGTGTAGATTATTGATTAGGAAGGTTATAACATAAGCTAACCTACGTTTACCATATACATTGTTGTATCTTGGCAATTCCAAATTTCCACTTCTAATGTTACGGGTATTTATTCTGTTCAGGTTAATTGTTTTAACGTTTTTTTAAATTGTCATTAAAATTTTTCTCAATTAAAAGGGCGAGAACTATATTGGGAATAATTTTACAAAATAAAAATATTTTTTGATCGTCAATAAGTTGTCTTTTTAAATTCTGTGGTGTATTTTTTTATAGTATACGCAATTCGCACACTGTGAACATAAATGACACTAAACGAAATTTAGCGAAATGGAGTTAGAGCGACATCTGAAATCTACAGATGAAACTACACAATCTGTAAAGACCATTTTTTTAATACTTATCATAGATTTCGCTAGATGACACCACGTGTCACTTCATACTTCAAGATTATGCGATTGTTTATTAAGGAAAAACTGACACTAAGCCAGTTCGCGCCCAGTCATCGGCGAAATCAGTGCACGAGGTAAGTGAAAAAATGACACTTTTCGTTTAGTGTCGGTTATGTCGAACTTATCATGAAATATTTAATAGTAATTAACTGTAAAAGTAGCATTATTCATATAGTGTCGGTTATTACGTAAGATAATTAATGAAATTGTTACAAGTCATGTTAAAAAAGCAACTTTTTTCGTTTAGTGCCTTTTATATCGCAACTTTTCATGAAATACTTAATAATAATTGAATGAATAAATGCCGGATAGTGACGTTTATGCCCGTTAGGAGTTGCCCGTCTACACTGCAGCGCCTTCCGACATGTCCGGTACAGGGACTGATTGCGGTTGTTAAATTACGGTATTTAACCACCTCAAAATAACGATACCGCAATCTAAACCCTTAAGACGTATACCGTTATTTCACACAATATTTTATTTCGGTACCGAAATATTAAAACTTGCGTATTAAACAGTATTGTACCTACACCGACCGTTAGTTCGCAACATGTGTGTGTGAATAGATCCCTGTAGGTACTATCCCAGCAAACAAAACGATCGTTTAATTTGGGAGTTGTGCACTCGTGAATTGACGTTGCGCATTATACTTTATACTCCAATTGTCTGATATTCTGTTGAACTAAATTTCAACTTCTAATAAGAGCTTATATCATTCAACCGATGTTGAACGTAGTTAACGTTCTTAATGTTTAATATTTATAATATTTTTACAAATATTAAACATTAGATTAGGATGGAAACAGCTATAATATTGCCTACCTGAAGGCTCGAGACGCGTAGTTGTTTTTTTAAAGGGGTATTTCATATCTTATAGAAATATGGCTTTTTTTGTATTCACAAGAATGCAAATTGGTGAAATACAAGAATGCAGATATTCAGGCCGCATCACTAGATGCGGCTTGGCCATCACTAGAGGCGATCTGTGGACTCGGTTAAACCTACTGGAGAGGCAACGGATGTTTTATCACTGAATCCCACGCCTCGCTTACTTTTCTGGTAATGACAACAGCAGCCTGAATGGAGTTGCTCTCTTAATACCTGCTCACCATAGGAACTGTGTGATGGGGTTTGAAGCAGTAAATGACCGGATTATTAGCCTCAATCTAAAAGCATCACCTGTGAAACTGACAATAGTGCAGATATATGCCCCTACTAGCACTGCCAGTGACGAGATCATAAAGATATTCTATTCAGATTTAGAGAACTCAATCAAAAAAATCCCCAATAGAGAAACTCTTATATTACTGGGTGATTTCAACGCAAAAATTGGAAGTAACTCTCACCAGCTTAGCAATTGCGAAGGCAGATTTGGTCTTGGAGTACGCAACGATCGAGGCGAACGTCTCATACAGTTTGCGACGGAGAATGATCTGGTGATAGTAAACAGCCTATTTCAGCACCATCCTCGTAGGCTATACACCTGGACATCACCAAACGGGTTACATCGCAATCAAATAGACTACATTTTAACCAGATCGCGATGGAGAACATCTATCAGGAATGCCCACACTCTACGTGACTTTAATAAATTATCGGCGCAAATACAAGCGGGATGTAGGCGGGATCACAACGCCTATTTGTGCAGAATTTTTAAGGAGATTGATGCTTACGCTAACAAACACGAGTCCAGAGATCTCTGTCATAAACTTAGATCCATCACCAAATCACTAAATTCCAAGACCTGGACCATTGAAAACAGTGGTGGTATAGTGGTTACTGAGCTAGATCAGATAGCTGATGTTTGGAGAAGTTATTGCCAGTCGTTGGTTCCAGGATAATCAGTTTGATATATTTTCCAACACAGAACCTGGTTTTGAGAACCTAGAACAAAACATTCTTAAGTCTGAGGTTAAAGCTGCCATAACGCATCTTAAAAATGGAAAGGCTACCGGACGAGATGCAATCTCGATCGAGACAATAAGAGTTTTAAACGATATAGGCATCTATATCTTCCACACAATCTGCAACAAGATAAGGCATTCGGAAACATGGCCAAGAGAAAGGACTCATACGGTTCTCATTCCTCTACATAAAAAGGGTTCAACTTAGAAGTGTAGTAACTACCGCCTTATTGCACTTATATCTCACGCTAGCAAAATCTTACTACACATTCCAAATGAACGACTGAAGACATTCCTGACCTGGCCTGATAGCTCCAGAACAGGCTGGTTTTGTTAAGGGAAAGGGCACACGCGAGCAGATCCTTATTATCCGCTAGATCATAGAAAAGGCAAGAGAATTTAACAAACCAACTTATATTTGCTTTGTTGACTTTTCTAAGGCGTTTGATTCTGTGAAATGGCCAAAACTTTGGAGTGTTCTGCTAGACATGGGTGCACCACAACATCTTGTTCATCTTCTCAGGCTTCTTTATGAAGATGGAACTGCATCTGTACGAATGGATGATGTCCTGTCAGACAATTTTCATCCCAGCACAGGCGTTCGCCAGGGTTGCATATATCACTACTCTTGTTCAGTACTTATACGGAACTCATAATGCGTATAACCCTGGAAGACTGGACAGATGGTGTATCGATTGGGGGTTACTAATTATCGAATTTGCGTTACGCCGATGATACGACCTTGTTTGCGACCAGCCCTAGTCATATGGAAGAGTTACTTGTTAAAATGGAGCGAGTGAGCCTAGAATTCGGATTGAAGATTAATCGCAATAAAACCAAGATGATGATTGTAGACAGAGCCAGCAATAATTCGCCTGAAGTTACAATAATAGTGAACTGTGAAGTCGTCCAATCCAACATATACCTTGGAGCTTTAATCTCGAACAATGACGGATGCACTGAGGAAATAAAGCGACGAATGGCAATAGCGAGAACTGCGATGGACAGGCTAAAGAAAATATGGAAGAATCGAAATGTTACGAAGACTACTAAGATCCGGTTAGTACAAACGCTCATTTTTCCCATATTTTTATATGCTGCGGAAACGTGGACAGTGCGACAGGTTGGGAGGAGAAAGGTTGATGCTCTGGAGATGTGGTGCTGGAGGCGGATACTGGGAGTGTCATGGACCGATTTTCCCACCAACATTTATATACTCCAAGAATTGGGAATTAAAAAACGTCTATCGGCGGTTATGCAAAGTCGTATTTTGAAAATTCTCGACGCGACAACCAGTCCATCGAGCATCTTGTCGTACAGTGAAAGATAGAGGGCGAGGGAGTTCGCCCATGTAATGGACTAACCAAATGAAGTCTGCTGTGGGTGGCTCACTGAACGAATGCAGCAGGATGTCCGCCAGCAGGGAGAAATGGCGAATGATCGAGAGGCAAGTAACATCTGTCTCGGCTGAAGACACGACCTCATGACCACGACCGCTCTGGGAAGAGTGTCACGACGAAGAAGAAGAAGAAGTTACCTCAGGATTCGCTTAGCGGCCTTCCAGTGTACCCCCCCGTAACCCCCTCCCTAAAGTGCATTGAATTGAGATAAGTACGAGACAGCATGGGCTATGTCCGGTCTAATATATATTGCAATGTACATAAGCGAGCCGATGAGCTCTTGGTACGGCACATCTGCATTCACGTCCATTATTAGGTAGTTCCAGTTTTAAGCCTGGTTCTAAAGGTGTGGTGACACTAATTGCGTCTGGAATGCCAAATTTATTTAAAAGTTACTCGATGTATTTCGTCTGATCGAAAGAGATACCTTCACGACTTTGTTTTATTCTTGCCCTGCTAGTAAGGTTGGGTATTCATTTTTATGCAGGCATGTGTTTTTATGTTTACTTTATGTTCATCTTCTTTTTGTACTATGTTTTGTTTTGTTCTTTTTGTGTTATGTAAGACTTCTGTGTGTTATTCGTTGTTTTTAATTTATATTACTATTTGTTTAATTTGCTTATTCGTACATATACAAGGTTATTATATAAACACCATCCAAATTTTTTCTAGGCATAAGATATCATTCAAACACTTCATTTATGAAAAAAAATTGGGAGGTAAAATTTCCGCAAAAAAAAATTTTGTCCGAGCTAATTATTACAACAGCTGGTTACTGGCAAAATAGGTACTTACAGTTGAACGACCGACCGCCCGAAGCGCCCCACCGAGCTGCGCGCGCAAGTTGTAACGACATCGGCGCAATGAAATCAGTCAGCCGCGGACTTTCCGCGATGTACAATGTTGCGTTCACGCATTTACGTCGCATAATTATCTACCTAACGAAATGTGTTCACACTTGCAATTGAAATCGAGGGCGAAATTGAACGACGGGTTTATGTGAAGAAGGCCCAAAGCCTCGAGAACTTAAATATAATCCGTGCATTTAACGAAGTGACAAAGTGAAAAAACAAGTAATACAATAAAAGACAATGTTCATAAACGTGCAAGACTGTTTAGAGAGAAATTACCTACACTTTAAGGTAGTGATTGTTTTCAAACTTCATGTAAGTGTATTTCGTTTGGATTTTTAATTAATTATTTTGTTGGAGTAAAGCAAAATGTGTGCAGGGCGGCTGACTTGTGAAATTTTTCACAAAAATATAGAACTATTAATTATACATTTCTTTATCCTATCGTGTAAAATAGACAAAAATAACTTAGGTAGGTAGGTACTAAGGTTTTGGCACTGCATTTGTTTTTGCGATTTTCGAATTGCCTTTGCGATCCCTGTGTTTTTTTAGATTCTGTGGTTAATAAACACCCTTTGCTTTACTCCAACCAATTACTCTACATAAGTTGATTAAATTTTAAAAAATGCGACGTAAGTGCCTAAGGTGTGGTTTACTTTTATGTTCATTTTTTATTTATTAAAAGTGTTATCGATTAATATTGTTATAATCAAAGAACAAATCAACTTATCTCTTCTTCAATTTGACGTTCCTATTTTTTTTCGTTTAAATTTGCAACTTATGAAAATCATTGTAATGTATCAATGAAATACGGGAGGGCGGGGCGGGGGTCGTGTAATCATCTGCTACAACACCGTGCGTAGCGTGACTGTGACAGCAATCGGTAGTTTTCCTCGGATAACTTTGTGTAGGCTTAACTTAATATTTTAGTACTGAGTGATATTAAAAGAAAAAAATCTTGTTTCGTTATTTTCTTCAAAGAATATAATATATAAATTTGGATGGTGTTTATAAAATAACCTTGTATATATATTCTTTAATTTTCCGCCTTCCGCGCACCAAACAGGCCCTGTCAGAATACCAGCGTTGCTACGACACGCATTCGTGTCGTAACAACGCAAGCTAAGGCGGGGACCTGATTGACCTTGTGCTTTTACACTGTAACTTCTATTTGTAAAATTTATTTCTATTTTGTGTTGGTCAATAAATGTTTCTCTCTCTCTCTCTCTCTCTTATACCAAAACAATCCTTGTAGGTACCAAGATCTTTGAGAGTGGAGGTCTCTTTGAGTGCAGTCTTAAACCCATCCTTCATAGTGTCACTGGTGCTGACGATGAAGAAATCATCTACAAATACAATGCGACAATGAGGAGATCGTTACCTTCCCGTCAATAATACAAACAGTGTTCGTTGGCCGTCTGTTTGAGTGAAAATTTTAGCATGACTTCACACACTTGAACATTCCATTGATTTGAAGCTTGTTTTAGACCATAAAGAGCTTTCTTTAGAAGACATACTTTTGTCTTTGGGTCCGTAGAGAAGCCTTCGGGCTGCTCCATATAAATTTCCTCGTCGAGATCGCCATTTAGGAAAGCAGTTTCAACGTCGAGATGTTCCACTGTCAAATCTCGGTGAGCAGCGAATGTAAATAAAAGACGTACAGAGGACAGCCTACCTACGGGAGAAAAAGTTTCATTGTAGTCCACTCCGGCAACTTGAGTGAAGCCTTTTGCTACTAGTCTGGCCTTGTACTTTGCCACATTCCCACTGGTATCCTTTATAATTTTAAAGACCCATTTGCACTTGGTAGTTTTTCTATAAGGTCGGTCAACAAGGATCCAAGTACCGTGCTTCTGAAGGGAATCG
The DNA here is from genome assembly GCA_927399485.1 of Calamotropha paludella. Classification (NCBI taxonomy): domain Eukaryota; kingdom Metazoa; phylum Arthropoda; class Insecta; order Lepidoptera; family Crambidae; genus Calamotropha; species Calamotropha paludella. The sequence continues at coordinate 9,873,037 of OV656817.1, read as the reverse complement.
AATTTAGCTTTCATCGCGCCAAGCATTTTCTCCTTTTCAGGATGATTCACGACTTCCTTGTACGTTTTGGTTCCTGATCTGACGGGCTTACTGAAAATTACACAGTAGAAGTGAAATGTCCTTCAACAGAAGCTACCATAATTTCCTATGTGAAAGACAATAAAATAACACCAAAATGTTGGACACAAGTACTACTTCAAATGTTTTTCAGCAAAAGGAAAATGGCACTTTTCTGTATAGCACACCCAAACTTTGAAAAATCATAAGAAGGAGATATATATAATGTACCATATGATAACAGCATTGTGTGTTATGAATGCTGCAAAGAAATTCTGGATAGATGCTCTGTTTCCAAAATTAAAAGATATATATAATATTTAAGCATATTATTATTAATTCTTCGTTTAAGCATAGAAATTCTATGCTTTATAAATACTTTTTTTTATTCAAATTTAATTAGGGGCCGTCCATTAATCACGTGATGTTTTTTTGGCATTTTTTAACCCCCCCTCCCCCTTGGTGATACATGGTGAGGTTTAAGACTATTCCCCCCCCCCCTCCCCCCTATATCACGTGTATTTTTTAGTATCTACAAAGAATCTTTCTTTTTTAAATATCATAAAATACAGGTATAAGGTGTCATTTAATTTTATTATAGAAAATTTAAGACTACAATAATAACGTTTAGAGGTAGACAGAAAGGTTGCAGGTTGTTTTTTGACTGACATAAAAATAATGAAAAAAATTCGAAAAACTTTTTTATACTAATACTTGAACATAATTTAATGTACATTATCCTCAGACTACGGATTAGCAAGACTTTCTTCAACACCAATAACTGGATAAGCATCTTGCAAGTCAGCTGTTGGCACAGTGCTTTGTTGAAGATCAACATCGGTTTCATCAAGCCATTCGGCATCATCATTTTCGCGCATGACGCAGAGAATCTCTCTCGATCTATCATTCGATCTTCGCATGAGGATGCGGGAAGGATGAACATTATGCATCTGTAGACTATTATTGGTCGGATTCAGATGCTTGTGACAAGAATTCATAATTATGTTTCTTAGCTTTGTTCATTGTACAGAAGTAGTAAGCCGCTTTCGTTTTGTACGCGTTTGACGAAAAAATAAATACACGTGATATATTACTACACCCCCCTCCCCCTTGTTATATTTCGTGATTTTTTATGGACCTCTCCCCTTCCCCCCCTTTCGAGCCTCACGTGATTAATGGACAGCCCCTTAAAGGTGATTGTAAATTGACCTAGAATTGAACAAGTACGACCAGTAACAGACAGGAGTGACGTCATCGAAACCATAGGTCCGTTTTCGCGCGAAAATTTAAACTGTCAATTTAAAATCGCATTTTTTCCGATAACTTGTAATGTTTATTTTTTTATATATTTGTGGTCTATTCTACATGTTTTTTTTTTAAATGACAATAAAAATAAAAGTATTGCATGTTGCCTATTACAACACACACACACGCACGCAAGTAATCCTTTCTACTGCTGCCCTGCAACAAACGTGACACGACACGAGTAAGCGAGGCGGCACCAAATCAAAGAAAACCCATATATTAGCTGTTAAGGTACCGCAAAAAATAACGGTACCGTTATTTTAAATAACCGAAAAATATTTGTACTTATAATTAAGATACTGAAATTAAAAAGGTATGACGTCATACCGTTTTATAAAGGTATCATTATTTTCCGGTAATTCAGTCCCTGGTCCGGTAGGTCCTCCGGTCCTGCCTCGAGTTGAGGGACCTCTACCGGTCTGCCGTCTCCTTGCACCCTCCTCAGCTGAGGGGTGGAGACGGCAGACCTTGATAGACCTATACAGAGAAATTATTGTGAAAGGAATGGACTACCCTGAGTCTTGGAGCATGCTTATCGTAAAGTTTTATTTTATTTTATTTTAGTTTTTATTTTTTTTTAGTTTTAGTTTTTTTACACCCAAAAAAGACCAATGCGAACAATGCACAATTTATAAGTTGGCTGTAGGTCTTGAAAAGGAAAATTTGAAGGAATATTACGAAAGACATTTAAAGAAGAAAGCCGGAAGGAAAAAAGCGAATGATAAAGAAAAACCATCAGTGATTGTTGCATGCTACGATTTACAGGCTATGATGACAGTTCCAAGAGGAAACGTATCTACGTTTTGCTACTGCAACTCCAAAACGTAGATACGTTACCACTTTACCTCTCGTAGATACTTTACCACTCCGTATATACGATACTTTGACTAGTAAGTCAAAGAAAAACTGTTAAAACTTAACCATCTCAGAATTGAAATCAGACCAAGCAAGCTCTCAAGCAAATCGTGGAGCTAACGAAAAAGGAGTTATGTCAAGACAGTCTTTAGTAGCTAATGACTGTCTTGACATAATATTCTATTCAGATAACTGTTGTGGTCAGCAAAAGAACCAATTCATCATAGGCATGTAATTTACGCAGAAAAAATTTTAACAAATTCGATCGATAACTCACAAGTTTCTTATTAGAGGTCATACGCAAAATGAACGCGATTCCGTACATTCATCTATAGAAAAAGAAATAAAAAAAAGATTAAAATCTGGTCCAATCTATGTACCTTCCCAATACGTATGCGCCATAAGAAATGCAACGAGGTACACCATACACGGTAAACGAAATGGGATACCGTGATTTCATAGACATAAAACAGCTGCCTGTCCCAAAACTGAACAGAGTCATAAAAATTGAGAAAAATACTAGCAATGAGATCAAAATATTCTACAAAACGTCGTATTTTTATGTCTTTGAAGAATTTAATGTGGCAAAACGAACAAGAAATAAAATTCCGGTACAACGAGGATCTCAATTACTTGAACCCTTGTATGAGACTAAATTACAAGTATCCGAAAGGAATATAAATGACATTAAGAGTCTCATAGATGCTGGCTTAATTCCTAATTTTTACAGTTCCTACTATGATAGCATTTTAAACTAGATAATTAAGTATTATTGATCTAATAGTTAACTTATTTTGAGTCACGTTAACATTGCGATAGTAAAGAAAAGACTAAATCTTAAGATTTTTGATTAGGTTTCCTGTGGCAAATACAGATTTTTTTCTTAAAAAAATTTGTAAGCTTTTATTTTGTAAGTTTTATATTAGAGTGACTGTTTTTGTTACCTAATATCTTATCATTTTATGTAACAGAAACTTTAAAACATTTTAAATTGTTGCCTGTTGATTAAGAAAGCTTTGAAAAGATTTTGTTTTTTTTATAATTTCACAAAAATGTTAATTTTATAAGTTTTACTTCAAAGTTCAACAATGAACTTGTAAGTTTTAGAAGTACTATATTTTATGTTAGTGTTTCTAGAAGATTTTGTAGGCTTTTATTTTGTAAGTTGATGAAAAATGAACAATTTTGTAACTTTTATGGTTGAAATCAATATGGATAAATAAGCCAAATAAATTTGTTGATTATTCATACATTTAATTGTTTTATTTTTGTCTATTATTAAAAGTATAGAATAATTAATTTAAGTTTTTTTATTGTAATTAAAGAACAAATACTTAATTATTTAAAAACAAAAATGGCACTATGCTGAACTTTTTTTAAAATTAATATTTTGACGTACCCACCTACTATATTAAAAATAATCTAGCAGATTTCGTTACAGTAATACTTAAGCTAGCATGTAAAATAACAATGAAATATCTATTTCAATTCACAGAACTGATACAGTAGTTTTAAAAATAACAAAAACTTTAAATCGCTCTACTGAAAAATTATGTTTTTCGTTTAGTGTCATTTATGTTCTCGGAGTGCCAATTGTAAAGTATATATTTTTTCTAAATGAGTTTTGTATGTTCTGTCATAGCTAGACAGTCCATAACTTATTACTGATTCAGCCAGAGATTTTGAAAGGATTAATAAAGTTTGATAGGGAATTCTATATTTCATAATAGCAAATTTAGCGAGAATAGCTCTCAGTTTGTTACAAACGCTATTAATGTGATACTTCCAATTCAGCCGGTTATCGATAACCAGTCCTAAATAGACTTGATTATCTACTACCTCAATTGGTTCACAATCGCAAGTAAAGAGTCTGTCCTTTTTAATATTTTTGTAAAGACAGTCGTGGTTGTGTGCTATTAACCTTGGTTTACATGAAGTTCTACTTTGACTAGTACTGATATATGTACATTAATTTAGTTTTATTAACATTGAGGACTAGTCCAGCATCATATGACCATGCAATTAGTTTATTAAAGTCTTTCTAGAGCTTTTCGATAGCTTCTATGGGATTATCACCGTAGGTCAATAATCATGTATCATCAGCAAATTGGTATATGTCACACTCGCTCATTAAATTCGCTAAACTATTGACATAAGTGAAGTAGTGTAAAGGTACTAACACAGAATCTTTTGCCGTGCCTTCTGTCACATCAACTGGATCACTGCTTGTGCTATTTACTTTAACTACATATTTTCTATCTTTGAGGTAATTGTTACACCAGTTTAGAATATTGCCTCTGATTCTACTATCATTAAGTATGTCTAGTTAAAGTATCGAAGCCCTTGCTGTAGTCCACAAACACGACCATAACAAGTTGGAGCTACGCTCCAAAAAAAAAATCTTTTGTGAAACAGATAACGGTTGTTGAGTGATCAAACTTTTTTTCAAGATGACGATCACTTTTAAAAACACTGTAAATACATTATTGTTAACGATTACCATTTGCTCTTTTCTTTTGAGTAAGATATTTATAAGGTCGAGGACAACCCAAATTGTTTGCATTGTTTTTAGACAACAGCACTACAAGTGTCTACAAGATTTCATTCTGTACATACCTAAGTACCATATTTATTTTATTTTTTATTTATTTCCAAAGTTTTCTGCTGAAATAGGTATTTGCCTAAATTGATGAATCATACAATTGGTTATTCAGTGACATGAAATGTAAAAACGTTGGGACAAGTTTATTATTCATTCGGTATTTCACACGATATGGAAATCGTGTAGGTTAATCACCTATTTGCCTGCAAAGTGATCGTTGCAGAAATGGGTTTTTTCCCCTTCCTAATATGGCGTTTGGTTTTAATCCATTTAGAAAAATGGGACAAGGAAATTATATAAATGAAAACGATATTGCTTACTTAAATAAAGCCATAATGCTGATAAGGTAATGATAAAAGGTGAGTGCTTACGTAAATTATCCTTTTAGTATTAGCTTTACTATAGTGGTAGCTGGAACCAAACGTCATGTTGAAGGACAGAAGAGGACAGAAGGAGCTCATAATAATAAAATTTAGTCACTCATCCTAGCGAAAGCTGCTTAGGCTGCGCAATTATAGGCCGAACCGCTAATGGCTGCGCCATATTGCTCCAGTTAATATCAATAATCGATGGATTATTAATCGTATTTTCACTTTCACCGTTCCCGGTGTCTGTAATGAAATCTTGCAAATTAAATTTGACCCACTTACCGTTTTCCGATTGAGCTGAAATTATGCATGCATGTATATCGCATGACAATGCAATATTATCATAATTGAAGCTGATCTGATGCTGGAGTTGGAAGGCGATCATAGGAAGTCCTCAATAAAACGACACAACCCCATCGATTTGGCCTTGTTTGATTCGTATTGACTAGTACTTTGATCCTATATGGTAACCAGGGTCTGATGCTGGAGCTGGAAGGTAGCTATAGGAACTCTGCAATATAACGAAACAACCCCATCGAGTTGGGCTTTTTAACTTTTTAGTCCGTTTTAATAACAATAAATAATAAAAGCTTGTTTTAAAAAAAATCATATCTTGTTAATTATTTAAGATTTACTGATCTCAAAATATACCATTTTTTACTAAAGTAAAATATTAATGAATACATTTTCATTAAAATGTTGTACTAAGACGGTCTTAAAAGCTTAAGAACTGTGACCTTTTTCTCCAGCAAATTGCCAGCTTAAATGAGTTTTTTAGCGGATAAAAAATGTAAAATGAATCACCATAGCGGTTATAACCGACATTTTTAATTAAAATTTTGCTCCCGCGGTCCGACGATGAATGGTTCATTCTAGAATGAATTCTCTTTTAACATCTTATCGGGTCGCAAAAACTCAGTTACAGCTGTACATTTTTTAAATGCGACAATTACTTGATTAATTTTATTATATCCCTAAGACATAATACTATATAAATAACTTTTTAATAATTTTTGAAAAGGCTTGTTAAAAATGTCCAATAATTGTTAACAAACCTATGGAATTTCCGATTTTTATCTAACAAACATGCGATTTTTTCCATGCTATTAATATGTGCATTATATGATTTACAATTATAAATGTGTACACAAAACATAATAAGTCCTCAAGTTTCCAAACTAAACTCTCTCAAATAAAAGAAGTGACGACTTATTATTTGAAGTTCGGACTGGCTTAACGTAAGGGGATGCACTGTCGCCCGTACTGTTTAACTCAGCTCTTGAACACGTTAACTTATGAGACATTTGCTAACTCTCGGAGGTGGAATGCATTTGAACGGCAATCATAGGGTGATAGGATACTCGGATGACTTTGCTTTATTAGGGGAAAGGAAATAAGATTTAATACTGGCAGTTGATACACTAGAAGGTGAAGCAAGGAAAGTGAGTCCCAGAATAAACCACCAAAAGACGAGTATGCGAGAGTAAAAAAACACTCGAATACCGAGCCTTAAAACCAGAGACACCACTTACAAAGGTGTGGACAGGTTTCAATACCTGGATTGCATGATAACGGATACCAAAACCAGCCGGCCTAGTATCTATGCGCAATTTGAGATATTTCGCACACGATTGAGAGAAGTTTGTCGATATTGGCATATGTCGCTTTTTCTCAAACATGAAGTTAGTCATTTCTGAACTAAAACATAGGAAACGGTTCGGTAACGGTAATTAAAATGAAATATTACAGAAATGGTTTTTGGTTAAAAATAGTGGTATAAATTGATTACTCACCTCAAAGCACTTCGTATATTTGTCACAAAATTTCGTTACGAAATTAACAAATGCAATTTTTATTTGGTAAATAAGCAAACCACGCAGCAACAAATTTGTCTCCGGCTGATTGACGTGAGTCGACTGAAATTCGTTTGAATAACATGTTTCCCGGCACTGTTGCGTGTACGAGCCACACACAACAGCGCATTTTCCGTTCTGCCCCGAACCTCGTTTTGCCCCGGTCTCCTCTACTTTATTATGTAACAATAGCCACACCGTTCTCGTTTATTTAATTAGTGTTGTATGTTTTACCAATGTTTTACCATTTTATTTACTTTTTCGTAATGTGAATTACATCATTTTAGACATGGACTGACCACTTACATGATCAGCTGTGGTTGATCGTTTCTCCTAAATCTACGGTGTTTATTTTTTTTTGAAACCGCCGATACTTTAAACCAAATAAAGAGGATTTAATAAATCACTTGAAAGTAATAATGGAAAACCAAAGGGGAAAAAAACGAAATAAAGAATGTGAATTTGTTTTAGGATTCCAATTAATAAGGTACAAATTAAATATATGTGTCAATATATTTTGTAGAAAAACCCGGTATTTGCGACCGGCGATTATCGTTCCCCAACGGGATCAGTAAAAACAAACAACAAACGAGCACATTTAGTTAGCGCATGTAGCTTCCGCATAACTCAAGCAGTGTGCACCGCCCGCCCGCCCGCAAATAAATGCAGGAATCGCAGACACCGGCACCTTCACCAACTACTCTACACGTGTTTCGCCCCCACACGGAGCATCATCAGGAGCTGTTAGACCGTGCAATAACGAGCATTGTTTATATGTATTACGTCACAAAATGTGACAAGAAACGAGTTGTTAATACGAGCGTCCATATCTAGGGTAGGTTCTAACATGTTAATACTAACCCCGCCGATTTGTTTATTTTAGCCCCAAAGGTACATCTTTGATTTTGAATAACATAAAAAAAATAATAATTTAGAAGTAAGTAAATACAGCTATGTAGCATTAATAAGTACGAAATATGCTTCTGGGATATATCTTTATCTATCTGTTACCTTAGGATTCACAATAGAAAGCCTCACAGTGCTTTCTTTGGACAATGTTAATTGGTGTAAATGAAAGAAACATTATTATTATTATTTTTTATAATTGTTTCATGATTTCTGGTCTAAATATGGGTGTGTCAAATAATATAGCGTAAGTGACGTCGTTTTTTTGTCGTCATTTTTGTAATTGTCTTGACTTGGAAGATTGATATTTGCATTGCAAAATTAATCTGTTTTTCCTCACATAGGATAAACATTAAAGTGACGAGTTCAAATGAATATATTAGGTCACGGGACCAAAATCAAGTTTTAACTAGGTATACCCTAAATCAAGTATAACGCAACGTTAATTTTAACTTGGTACGATCATATTTTATTATATTAAAAGGAATTACACACAGACAAATAAACGGGTTTAATCTAATACGCGGCACCTGAAGAAAGTCTTTAATAAAAATGGTATTATGGTGTATATTGTATTGAGTACTTTGATTCGAAGGCGTTTTATTGTAACAACTAAATATTATTTTAAAGCTTGAACATTATGGTGTCTCGTTTATACAATCATATGTAGCGAAAAGAGTTCAGAACATTGTTATTAGCGATGCTTAAGTTATGCTTGACTTTAAGGGCATGCCACAGGGGTCAATAGTGGGTCCATTGTTCTTTTTTATATACAATCATGTCTTCCCTTATTATAGAAAGAACTTACGTGAGACAGTATTATTTGCAGATGATACCTCTCTAATTTCATAACATTAGGCAATATTTGCTCTGACGATGTAAACAATACTCTCGCAAAGGTAGTTTAGTGATAATCTAAAACTCAACTCGAATAAAATTAAACGTGTAAAGTTCTCTTATATTTGGTAGTAAGACAGATGAATACGTTAACAACGCGAATGGCGAAGCAAAAGAAGCAGTAAGGTTAATCAACGAAGTTTATGGATATCACGTTAGACTCTAGGCTGCAATGGGATCCCCATATGGATATCTTGCTGAAGGTTTTAATAATCATATAATATTGTAAATGAGGTTCATACCTTGTCAGTGTTATATCCTACAGATTATAGCTGTGGGGGTAAGAGGCAAATATTGATACTTTATTTATCCTCTAACAAAGAGTACTGCACACTATTTATAACTAAAGATTGTCTTCGAGAATTATTTAAGCAATTTTAACGTCATGAGTCCGTGCCACTGTGCCGTGAACTGCCCTTAGAGAATATATAAAAATTTGTTTCAAAATGTGTTGTCTGTGATATTGTGTGTGTGTTATATTAATAAAGGTAAATTGTTAGTAATTGTTATAGGAGAAAAATAAATGGAATAAAAAAAATCACTAGAATAAAAATATATTTCTGAGACGTATTTGGGAAATTAATTAATGAATTATAGATTTATCTCTACTTAAGTTCATATGACGATCTTAAATTAAAAATATTCCTCTTAAATAGCAATGACCCATTTTTATTTTACACAAGTAGGTAACAACTCATTTTCCTTTTATTAAATTATTCCATTTGAAGCTGTGATTCTCATTTCTATTAATTCATTTGTTTCTGCGGCGCTTTGAATTCGCATTGCAGCGGTTTCATTCACTCGTTTTAGTTGAATCACTTCAGTTTTCGGTTTTCCACCGCGTTCCTCAGTTATAATGAATTCTCTGCTGTTTGTTTGACTGAACTTTGCGATTGCGATGTAAATGAAACACGACGGTGTTTGAGATTTTACAACTTAAATAGAATTTCATGTAACTTTTTACGACTCATTTTTATATCTTAAAATTCTTATTAAAGTTTTTTTCAACAGTACTTTACTTTCGCAGTCTACGGTCAAGAGACCTTGACTTACAATTTTATAGGCAGTGGTGACTACGTGCTACCAGAGGGATGTCATGTCTGATTACCACATGCCACCATATTCTTGAACATCTGAAACGATACGTGAAGTATGATAGTTACGCAACAAACGTTTTTCGATTTATTAAGAATCAAAGATTCTTATTTTCTAGAGTACATCAAATGTTATCTCTGCCCAGATATAAGAATGCTACATAACAATTACACTATTGTCACCAAGTGAAACAAAGCCGTCTGTTGGTACTCTGAAGAAAATTTTCACACCTTCCAAAGCCAAGAGAACGGGGAGATGTAATTTTTCATTCATCACCAACATTCACAAAACAGCCGTTATTACCATTGATGATCGTCAAAGTGAGAAAGCTGTGTGTGTATACTGTTTGGTTTACCCTATGGGGCGAAATTTTACGAAAAATAAAAATAATAATGTTATGTACCCAAATCTTTAGGTGTATCCAAAGATTAGTAACATAACGCAATAATGTTTCTCATATGAAAATGCGAAAAAAGCATTTCCATAAGCTTTAAACTTGTTTTGATACTTGCCGTTTTATCTTGCGTGTATAAAACGATATATAGTACGTCTTAAAAACTTTTCCTAGTTACTTTTTTGTTTTGAATTTGTTCGCTCTTGATCCCAATCACGCCGGGGGGGCCAAGATAGGATGCATGATGGAATGAGCTAACCCTGAAGGTGCCTATTCACCTTGGCTTTAAAAATGGACGGGTTATTAGTACTCGGAAATACAGACGCAGGTAGAGAGTTCCACTCCTTTGCTGTGCGCATGATATTGAGGAGCGCTTGATGCGACAGGTAGAAATAGCAACCAAGAAAGGGTGGTGGCCCGCAGTGCGTCCGGATGTCCGATGGAAAAAAGGAGATGACGGTATGAGCATATGCAGCTCCTGAGCACTCTCTAAAATACAGTCTGTAGAAGACCGACAGACAGGCAACTTTGCGGCGGTGAGCTAAGGTATGAAGTTTGCTCTTCACCAATTTCAGTAGATTATTTTGCACCACACCGCACATACTCTCTGATTGCATATATTGTCACTCGTAGTTATTCCTGTATTCGTAGCCAGCTTTACACATTCGAATGTAAGCGCATTAGCAATTACCATACATTCGTATTTGCTCCGAATAATCTGGTTTTGGCTCGTTTTCAGTGGATAATGCGAAAAGAAAATTGCCTATAATTGATTTAATACCAATACCAATTTATATAATATTCATTAGTAGCAGAAAAATATTAACACATGTAACAACTTTAAAATGTTTCGCATTCCTTAAATATTAACATATGTAAAAACTTTAAAATGTTTCGAATTTTTTAACAATAAATAAAAATCAAACAGAATTTGAGTGTGATAAATAGAAAAGAGCATCATGAAGAATTTTCCTTAAGAAAGACATTCGATGTACTGTTAAGCAGCCGTGCTTATATAAATATTTAAAGTAGCTTAACTACGTGCACTACGTAGAAAAGTTTCATCGCGATTTTTAAATATCGACGGCGAAGTGCCAAGACCTCCTAACTGAAATTCGTCGAGTACTTAACTTTTTTGTCATTTCGAATTAAAATTCTTTATTTACATGTTTTAATGAAATTTCCAAAGCGTATTTTCTGTTGCAAGCGCATCAAGTTAAAAAATATATAAACAATTGTTTTACTAATTATTAACTTGTCAAGAAATTAAACGTTTTTTTCAGCTTGTGTATTATTTTGAAATTAGCAGTTAGGTGTTATTGGCACTTCGCCGTCGATATGAAGTTTCTAAGTTAACGCCTACTTTAAATTATGTGTGTGTGACGCAGTGGTGCGTTATTTCTATAAGATAATGAAGGTAAATTCCGCTAACTAATGGACTGTCTTAAAAAATAAAACTTTATAAAATAATAATGGTATGTACATTAGTGTGACTACTAATACAATTTCAAATGATTTGACAAATCACTGGAAAAGTAATTTCATTTGCTATAAATCCATCTGGTACATTATGAGTTTAGCCTACTTCAGCATATAATGACAAGTCACGAAACAGCTTTTCGGGCCACTGACTTCTGTGTTCGTGCCCATTCACTAATTAATTGATATTGACGATTGTAGAGCTCCAAATATTCTCACTGATGATTGATGATTGGTGGATGAGTATAACGTTGTAGATGATTTTCTAGTATTGAGGATTGCAAATTAGAAAGACAATTTAAGAAGACATTTGAAGGTACGAAATTGCTATGTCGTTACTGGCTAAACTAATTTCGAGATTAGTGACAAGATTATACAATTATTATTGTTTTTGACAACTTTTTCATAATTTTGTAGATAATTAATTGCATTTCAGGTCTTAACCCTTGAATGATAATATATTTGCGTTAAGCATAAGTGGTAACAGAGGCGACAGGTCACGCCAGTTGGTAATTTATATGATAAACCACGATATAATCGAAAAATAGTGTTAAGGATTTATTAAAAAAAAAAAATTAGCAATATGAAAATATATTCACTTAAATAAGATTTTATGTAAAATCTAAGCAAATTTTACTGTGACGTTCTGGGCAAGTGGGTCTTTTTCATTTTGTGTAAAATGTTGACCTTTCTGTCATTTTAATATATTTTTATTTCTACTATCAGTTCGGAAATTGGGAGGCCCTTTGGAGAAGAACTGGCGAAAGAAACTCAGCAGGGGGAGCGACCTCCATCTTACTTTTATTATTTGCAAAAAGAGCTAACTTCTCCTAGAGAAGTAGTTAGTTGTAATGTAATCGTAGTGTGAATTTAATAATTAAATAAAATGGAAAAAAAACAATATAATTTTTAAAAAATTTTAACAATTAGAAATGTACCTACCCGATTTAAATATTGTTAAGGTGGTAGAAAATATATGACGACCATTGTCTAGTCATCCTGTGATGACGGCTCCTGTAAAGGAGTCGAAACGTCAACATTAAATATAAAATAAATTATGCGCTATAGCCATAAATAAGTTATTTTATTTATTTATTTTTTTTGAAAATCGTGTAGTGGATATTTTAGCAACACATTTAGCTATGGGCATTCCCATAATTTACGTTCCAGTTTATGGTGGGAAAGAAAGACATTTTAGTCTTATTTGTGAAATGAAATAATGTCTACCAATAATATTAATATTTGTATAATTTAGATAAAATGCAGCTGTGATCGTGGTGTGTTAAAGCTATTTTGTTGTGTTATGTGATCGGTGCCTGGTCTGGATCGAATACTGGGCAGCTGATACTAGATTTTCTTTGGTAGCAGATTTGAAGCCACTGACTCTTCAGTGGTTCCAGCTAATTCGTCGATACAACCGTATTGTATACAATAACGACCAAGATGATGACCCATATTTTAAAATACGACCAATATGAGGAGAGGATTGTTTAGTGGAGATTAATTTTTACGAAACTGAATAATTTGATACTTCTATAAAATGAAATAACTACTTTATTACAGAATACAAATAGCGTTTTATTTAAATCTTGTTAAGTATTCTTAACACATACCTTTGTCAGAGTTATTAGTACAGTTAATTTTGTTAAACATACTTTACAGTATTTCTTTACATATATAATTTTTTTTTAATTATTTTATAGGGCCTCTAATACCAGATTATGACGTAACTTAAGTAAGATACATTTTGGATAACTTTTATACTATTGCCAAATAAAGGGTTAATATATACCTCAGTATCAAGAACCTAAGAAATTTGACAACAGCACATTAGCCACAAATCTTAAATAGACATATTTTCTTATTTAATATTGAACTCTTTATCTTGAACCTTGGGTTTATAATTATTAGATTGTAAATTTTGTAATTAATATTAAAACTATAAGTACACACTTCTTTGCTACATAAGTATTAACTTCTTATGGTGTTTTAACTGTGGACAATTCATTGTCATCATTACAAGTTAATACAATTAGTCCCCATGATACTGTAAATAACTAAGCATAGGAATTTCTAATAGTATGTTGCTTTATGGGGGATAAAAGACAGAAAATTCTTTTTCTTTATTACATTTACGTGCATAATGTTCTGTTTCGCTATGACCTCAATGCATCGTTCTACTTTTTCTAACCAATCCTTCCGTTTAGTTAGTATATTTTTACTTACTTTACGATACACGATGCTTGGATAAATAAAGGAAGAAACCCACTTCCTATAGAATCGGTAATGCAGCTAAAATTAAACAGGTTTGCTGATGGTGTCAGGTGTAAAGTTTCATAACGTAGAGTTACAAATACCTACTCATACTAAAATAAATGTGTGTATTATGGTTAGTTCTTTGAAATGTTGGCTTTTTCTTATATCTTTATCAACTCCAAATGCTTTACAATTAAGCATTTGATCGGTATTTCAAACCCAAAGTGATAATCAAAACATTGCGTGATCTGACATAACTGACTCAATTAGTTCGTTGGTGAGCCGCTTATGGATGCCGAGAAACTGTCGGCACAATCTGTGTCAAAAATTAATCAATATTAAGTTAACAAAAGTTTACAAACCGCTTCTCACAAATTTTTACCTAAACCCTAGTGTGAGCTATGAATAATTATTACCAGAATAAGTCCTCAAGACAACAATAAGCAGCGAACTATATACCACAAGCGTCTCCAATACAGTTTTTTTTTATTAAGCATTGCAAAACATTATAACAATTAAAAGCAACTTATTTTCGCATTTGAAAATATTTTCAGCGAGCTGTATCATGTCATTTCGCTTTATAAACTTGCAATAAAGGAGATGCAGATTAAGCAGAGTTCACTCTAGTCGCATTGTAATTATTTAATGCTCCCCACTACAAACGAAAACAAAGGGGACTGAAGAAGAGACAATGTTAAATGTCTCTGCATTAAAAATAGTTTGTATAGTCCACAATACAGTCAAGTTATACGCTTAAAAACACTTGTCTACAAAATTTAACTTTTTGTGTGCCTTAAAATTAAATACTATAATTTTAAATTACTTTGAAGTTACTGAATACAAAAACACAAATATTTTTTTTATATTAGCTCTTATTCCAAAAACATACCTAATAAACAAAATTTTAATTCAACATGTTAAAGTACAAAACCATTTTTTAATAATACTAGATTTAAAAATCTAAAAATCACACGTTTTTCAGTGACCAAAAAAGAATAAAATAACCCGGCGGGGCCAAGCGAGGGGCCACTCAAAACGTGGGGGCGCACTTACATCACCGCAGTTAGAAGGAAAAAATCAAGATGAGAATGAAGAATATGAAATTTCCGGGAAGTTGATATATTTGAAGGAGATTGTTCACAAGTTTAACATAATTTACAATTCTCTTATTGCCCAAAAAAACTATGAATGACTGCCCTAAAAGATTCCCATGCTTGTTTTTCAAAGCCCTGTAGAACTGAATCAAAGTTTTGGTCCTTTATACATATCACAGCTATGCCACATTTCATTTCTTTTCTCGATATACCGTGCTAGATATGGATGGGTGAAGTCAAGCAAATATAACAGTCGTTCGCATGATTGGTAGGTTCCCTCCAAATCATTGGGACGCCAAAAGGCGATGAACTTTTCTTTTTTTTAAGCTATTTAATCAAATTTGTAGAGAACAACTAAAATGTCAATACCTACGATTTGTATCGGTTTTTAATTTTAATTAAAATAACCAAAATAATGGAAGAAAGCATTTTCTAAACGCTGAGTTATTGAGTATAATTGTTTTATATGGGTTAAAATCATATGCACTATTAACTAGTTTATGCGACATAACAAAATTTTCACTAAAAATGTAAAAAAGGACGAAATTTTCACGTTTTAATTGGTAAACAAAACACATACAGAGTTAGACGCAACGAAGGAATAAAAAATAATAAAATTTCCAAAAATTTTGAACTGTTATCGTTCACGTGATAAATCTATGGAGTTATTTATTATCTGAAATATGGCACAAATGAACTATAAGACTAAACTAAACTATAAAAGCTAACTTTGAACTTTAACTTGTATATTTAGCTTCAGCAAGTGAAATACTATAAATGTAGTACATTTTCATGTAAAAGGCAAGTTTGATGAAGACCAGTGACATTAAATAGTTTCTTTTACAAATAAATTAAAGGTCAAAACGTTAAAGTGTATAAGTATACTGGCTGGATGTTGGATATAAATTTGGTTCTTATTTATATAAACTTATATTTTAATAATTTTAAGCAGACATTTTGAAGTATTTTATAATTGTAGGGTCTATTCTTGTTAATTTCGCTAGACTTAGCGTGATAAAATATGTTAATTCCTATCTTTTATGGCACCTTATAAAGGACCTCAGTTAACTAGGTTCGGAATATTTGTTAAATTGAATAAAAAATGGCATAGATCCAGGTCCCGAAGTAAGCATCTATTAATAGATATTATTGAAGAGGAGTTTAAGGGCAACATCGTTACTATCGACTTTGTTACAATGAAAAAAAGTCTAGAATATAACATCTTAATTCAAACGCGAGTGTCAAGTTTGCTTTTTAAAGTTACACTCCAATGTTGTGCATTTTATAGGGCGTACCTATAGACATACATAGACGTGTTAACCTATTTTTTCACGAACCTGTTAGTGTCGGACCTATTTTCCTGAATGAATAGAAAAAACAATGATGATATATTTTATATCCCACTACGGCAGAGCCTAGGAAGTTAGCAGTCTATGTATGTATATTTATATGGATGTCCCATCGGAGCTCAAATAACTATTAAGCTGATTTTGGCAAATACGGTACCTTGATAGGTACGGTACCTCATTGAAATCGCCTTGATTGTCCTTTGGTTATATTGATGATGGTATTATTGCCCGAGTCAGAAAGACCGCGATTTACTTTGGGCAGCAACTTACTAAAGAAATAATATACCTATATTTTTAATAGGTATAACAAATCCGACTATGAAAAAAATTTTTTTTTTCAAAAACTACAAACAAATTAAGCAACCTGAAAACAACTCAAATTAGGTCATTTTTTATTGATGTGAATTCGTTATTTCATCGTTTGTTTTTACCATAGCCAAGTTTTTTTTAAACTTCTACCTATAAAAAATTACATTGGGCGCAATAATAAAATATTGAAATTAAGCATATTTATAAGCAAATAAAATTGGAATTATTTAGCGCCCAATAGTCAGTGTTCCTCATAATGATTAATGAGTTAATTATTACTGAGATGGTTTCAGCAATAGGATTTTTATCTAATGTAAATTTCGTAGTTCGTGCATTGTACAATGCAGTGCATTCCATTAGACTAAATGAGTTTGTTGACACGCGTAGTTTGAAACGTTAATAATGGTTAATAGCTATAACGCACACGATATTTCATACGAGGTTTCAAGTCCAAATACTTTAAAATAAGGCAACTCATTCTTATAAAATTTTATACGTTTCAAGAATAAAATAGTTAATAAGAAACATTGACGTATAATTAAATTATCCAAAATGCTTTTTTTTATAAAACAAGTGCGAGTCGGATTCGCGCACCGAGGGTTCCGGACAAATCTGTAGGTATATCAGTAAAAGTTCACCCATCACGACAATCGAGTCATAGTTATGGTATTTTTATTGCAAAATGAAGATATAACAAAAAAATTAAGGTTTTCGGAATTTTTCTTTTATATGTGCTGTTAAACATTGCTTCATGCCAAATTTCAAGATTCTAGATCGACTGGAAGTACCCTTTAGGTTTTGATTCCCTCGCGAGTAGTTGCGAGTTCGAAAATATGCGGCTTAAATTGCTATTTCTTTTGATTGCGTTGACATAAAAGTTTGATTTTGTTACAGCTCAAAGGTATTATAGACCTGAGTATTTGATATGAATTTCAATTTAATACCTCTACGCGTTCATGAGAAAAGAGGTAGTAACTTTGAAATTTCCAAAAATATTTTTTATTATATGATGTAACTAAAAATTTACAGTTTTTGCAATTTTTCCTTTATCTGTACTATAAGACGTTACTTCGTACCAAATTTCAAGGTTCTAAGTCAACGAGAAGTACCCTGTAGGTTTTGATTCCCGTGCGAGTTTCGAAAATTTGCGGAAATTTGCGGCATAAACGTCTGTATCTTTTGATTGCTTTGGCTTAGGAGTTTGATTTTTTCACAGCTCCAAGGGACAGTAGGCCTGAGTATTGTATATAAACCTTAGTTTGATACCTCCACGCGTTCCTGAGAAAAACGGTCTTGACAGACTGACGGACGGACGGACGGACGGACAACAAAGTGATCCTATAGGGGTTCCGTTTTGTCCTTTTGAGGTACGGAACCCTAAAAATTAGCTTCTGTAATTTACATTAGGTATTTGGACTTAAAAGTTTGCTATAAACGAGTTGCCGCGTTGAAGTTTTCAATCATTAAAGTGAGATAATTATGTATTTTGACATAAATATGAAGAGTTGGTATTCTTATAGCTTTTTATTATTAACAAATTAATGTCTACTGCATGAACACAGGTCTTTCCTATGGATGAAAATATCATTTATTTATTAAACACACACACACAAAACACTAACACTGTATTGATTATAACATATAAGAGAAAAATAAATGTTGGTTTTGAACCTGTAAATAAAACAATTATAAGTGTTGACAATATTCGATATATCATTATTACTCTGGTTAAATAAATTAATATTATTCACTCATCACATCACATAAAAAAGATAGTGACACATTGAGAATAAAATTACAAAATAAATAAATCAAATCATAAGGAGAATTGGTCTTAACCCATCATGCGGTCTATTGCGGTTTGGTGCGTGCTAACGACTTCAGATGCAGCCCACCGTCCTACCGACGGGAATTTCACAATCACAAGCTTTAGTCAGTAAAATGTCTACATCTTATTGAGTTTAAATATTTTCATCGGAAATAATACCTACAAGTACAACAACATTTGGCCGTTCACTTATACACTCACTACAACAATTCCTGTTTGTATTATTGATATGATGATTCATGCACTAAGTTTCTTTAAAATGTGTAATTTTGTTCGACTTCTTTAGGGTATCTTCATATATATATATATATATGTCGATAATGTTTGTATAAAAGATAGGATTGGTTTTCCATTTAAAATGATCTCTATTTTATATCTGAAAACAGGCATTGTCAAGACTCAGTATAAACCTAGAATATATTAATAAACACCGATATGTGTTTCACAAATAATGTGAAATTGAAGTTCTAATAACTAATTTAAGACAGAGAAGTAAAATAAGTTATATCTTAGAATAATGATTGTGGTTTCATTTAATATTGTCAAGATATAGGAGTGGGTATAGAAAAACTCATAAACAAACACACGCAACATAAACAATGAGCGCAACACGTGGAAACAGATCAGCGGGTTAACTGTCGGTTAATAAATAACTAACCCTATTTCGTGGAATACAACGACGATGTTAAAATTAAACTGAGCGTATATTATTGTGTCTGTTACATAGAAATAACCAGAGATTAAACTGCCGCAACATCCGAAACTTCCAAAGAACTCATTTATTCATACGAATATTAGATTGCCTGTAATGTTTTTACGGTGAAACAGCTGGATTGATTTCATCAAATTTCGTATGAAAATGAATAGAACCCTGGAAAAGGACGTGGACTTCTTTAGTCACGGTAAAAATCATACGTTCTTTTGCAAATGTAACATATTTTAATTCCACGAGTTGAAGTCGCGTGTTAACACCAACACACCTTATAATTATATATTTTAAAAACGCTTAATGAATCGTACAAGCAATCCATAATATTGACTCTAACTATATGATTGAAAAAAAATGAAAATTTTCTCTTAAATAATAAAAAAATAAATAAATATTTGTTACATTCACACCAATAAGCCTAGCCCAAAGTAAGCATAGTAAGTCTTGTGTTATGGATACTAGGCTAATGGATAGAATACATATATCATACATAGATATGAAATATTCATGGAAAATATATACAAACACCCATGACTTAGGCACAAATGCTCGAATTCATTCATGCTTCCGAGATTCGAACCCAGGACCATTGGTGCGAAAGGCAGGATCGCTACCGTTGCACCAAACGGTCGTCTATAAATATATAATTATCTGCTCAGTATGTTTTGCATACATTCATATTTTAGTGTTGGAATTGGCATGTTCTTTGCCTTTTCTGCCGTTGCACAAAATATGTTTAAAATAATTTGTTAAGATAATTTATTTAACATACAGGTCGTGGTCTCGAAAATCTTTCTTCCCCAACCTTTATTGTTCTGCGAGCGATATAGCCTGTAAAATGCCATTTATGCTTAGCGGCTCAAAGATCTTTGTCGGAAATTTTAGTTGTTCTGCTGATGTACTTATTACGCAATTATTCGCGTAAGTAAACATCGGCCATAGCTATCTTCATAGCATCAAAACAGATAAGTACCAGGACGCAGTGGCGTATGTCATCACTATGCTTGAAGAATTTGGAAGTCGAAAAAATTTACTTGTTTAGAACTGTTTTCATTTTTTTATTAGATATTTTGAATGTATAATTATCGAATAAAATATAATAAAAATTAAGCTTTGAGGCTAATCGGATCAAAATTTACGGATTTATGACGGTTTGAATGACCGTACGTTGTGAAGAGCAGTGGTGTACATTATTTAATATTAGCTTCAATTTTTTTTTTTTTTTCTTCGTTTAGTTTTTGTTTTGTATCATACATTTATTAACAAAAAAAAATCGAAAAAAAAGTGGCACAAAAGGACGTAATAAGGGTGGTCTAACGTTAAGTCGACCAAGAAAAAGAGTAATGCCCATGAACGTAAAGACGATAAACTAAAAACGTTAAGTGCATCTGCCAAAATAATTAAATTGAACGCGTCTTTAGAAATGGAAATGGAATCTTAAAAAACACTTTAGAATCATAGATTTTCTTCTTGTTTTTTCAACTATTGCAACATTAATGAAGTGTAAAACGTGTGATGTCGAAATATCTTTTCAATGTTGCAAAAAAGAAGGTCTTGGCTTTAACATAAAAGTTAATGCGAAAATGTAAAGTGCCTTAGTATGTTTCATCACGTGAAAGAATTAAACGTAATGCACACGAAGTTTATTACAGATTTGCATTTGTAATGCGAGTTTTAGGCATTTTCGGGTGTGACAAATTTTGTGGAATAATAGACATCGTGGGTAGATTTATATTTAAACCGGCATATAATAATTTTATGAAGAAAATGAACAGTAACATAAAAACTGTTGCAAATAGATACTTTCCTCTATCTTTCAAGAAGGGAAAGAAAAAACTTGCAAGCAAAATAATATCCAAGATTCAATAGAATTAACAGTATTGGGTGATGTAACGTGGAAAAAAGAGGATTTCCCTCAATCTTTGGTGTGTCTTTGATTGGCTATTGGATATACCTGGCATCGTGATTCTATGTAGATATTTTGTAAGAAAATTATTTTTTTTTTAGTTATTTTCATTTTTCCTGTGTACAGAAATAAAATCAATTTTCCCGAACATGCAATATCTAAAGTCGGTGTCCACCATTCCGAAAAAACTACTAAACCGATAGTTTTAAAAAAAATTACACATATTTTACATAACTATCAAGTGGCGTCGAGTTTTTTTTATTTTTTCAATTAATATCAATCTTACAACAACAAATAGGTCGTTTTTATTGTCAAAAAATCAACATTTCAACTTCAAAATGATGCAAAAATTTTAAAAATTGATATAATTAAATAACAACCTCTACGTGAATTGAGAGAGACCGCAAAAAAAATGTTTTCGAGGCAACAGCGGAGAATTGCAATAAATCTGTTATTTCTTTATATTTTTGTACCAAATACTAATTTTCAAAGTAAATCCATACTAATATTATAAATGGGAAAGTGTGTCTGTCTGTTTGTCTTTTTTTTTACGGCAAAACGGAGCGACGAATTGACGTGATTTTTTAAGTGGAGATAGTTGAAAGGATGGAGAGTAACATAGGCTACTTTTTGCCCCTTTCTAACCCCCCACTTCCCAAAAATGGGGGGTGGAAGTTTGTATGGAGCATTCCGCAATTTTCAAGGTAGAAAGCTAAAAATTGGTATGCTGACTATTTATGACTACTAAAAAAATCGCCCATCATTTATTTTTTTGAAATCTGCACCCAACCCCTTAAAAGAGGGGGTGAAATTTTATGAGACCTTTCGCAGTTTTCAAGGCAGGAAGCTAAAATCGGCACACAAACTCTTTGTTACTAACGAAAATACCTGCCATTTTTTAGAAATCCTCCCCCAGCCCATAAAATAGGGGATGGAAATGTGTGTGAGACTCCGCAAAATTAGAACAGGTTCTTTAATACAAACGAATAATAAAATAATTTAATAAAAACGAATTAAATAAAACAATATTAAAAACATTAAATTTTACCATAACTCAATCAGCTTTTGAGAAAATAAACATTATAAACATAAATAAGTGTAACTCATGGATTCCGATAGATGGCGCTGATATGTTTATTGTATATAATGTTCACGATAGGTTTAATTGTTTAGTTCAATAATTAATAACAGATGGCAGTGTTCGTTTTTACAACGCGCTATTGTTGTCTACATGTAAAAGTATAAGGGCAAAACCTATTATGAATAAACAACACTTTGGTTTTAGTGCATACGGTACCTATACTCTGTTATTAGACTATTGATTTAATTACTTTCGTTCCAGTTTAAAAGGCTACAATTTCCTTTTAATCTTAGTTTTGCAATGACTATTAACAAAGCGCAAGGACAAACATTAAAGGTGGCTGGGGTGAACTTAGAAAAGCCGTGCTTTTCCCATGGACAGCTGTATGTAGCACTAGCTTTTGCCCGCGGCTTCGCTCGCGTTAAATTCGGGGTAGCACTGTTCCCCTTTCCTGAACACAGAAGAGAACTCGGAACAGAATTTTACACGTCATTTATTTTATTTTAACACACTACTATAGACTATATTATATGTCTTTCCATTTGGGGTCAGAATAAAAAGATTCTGGGCCTTGGACACATGCGAACATGCTACATACAGTCCATGGGAAAAGCACGGCTTTTCTAAGTTCACCCCAGCCACCTTTAATGATTGTCCTTGCGCTTTTTTAATAGTCATTGCAAAACTAAGCTTAAGAGGAAATTGTAGCCTTTTAAACTGGAACGAAAGTAATTAAATCAATAGTCAAATAACAGTGTAGTTTATTCATAATAGGTTTTGCCCTTATACTTTTACATGTAGAGTTGTAAAAACGAACACTGCCATCTGTTATTAATTTTTGAACTAAACAATTAAACCTATCGTGAACATAATATACAATAAACATATCAGCGCCATCTATCGGAATCCATGAGTTACACTTATTTATGTTTATAATGTTTATTTTCTCAAAAGCCGATTGATTTATGGTTAGATTTAATGTTTTTAATATTGTTTTATTTAATTCGTTTTAATTTAATTATTTAATTATTCGTTTGTATTAAAGAACCTGTTCTAATTTTGCGGAGTCTCACACACATTTCCATCCCCTATTATAGGGGCTGGGGGAGGATTTCTAAAAAATGGCAGGTATTTTCGTTAGTATCAAAGAGTCTGTGTGCCGATTTTAGCTTCCTGCCTTGAAAACTGCGAAAGGTCTCATATAAAATTTCACCCCCTCTTTTAAGGGGTTGGGTGCAGATTTCAAAAAAAAAATGATGGGCGATTTTTTTGGTAGTCATAAATAGTCAGCATACCAATTTTTAGCTTTCTACCTTGAAAATTGCGGAATGCTCCATACAAACTTCCGCCCCCCATTTTTGGGAAGTGGGGGGTTAGAAAGGGGCAAAAAGTAACCTATGTTACTCTTCATCCCTTCAACTATCTCCACTTAAAAAATCACGTCAATTTGTCGCTCCGTTTTGCCGTGAAAGAAAGACAAACAGACAGACACACTTTCCCATTTATAATATTCTCCCATTTATAGAATCTTTTTATTCTGACCCCAAATGAAAAGACATATAATATAGTCTATAGAAGTGTGTTAAAATAAAATAAATAACGTAAAATTCTGTTCCGAGTTCTCTTCTGTGTTCAGGAAAGGGGAACAGTGCTACCCCGAATTTAACGCGAGCGAAGCCGCGGGCAAAAGCTAGTCTATAATATTAATGTGTAATAAATAAAATCTTAAAAAACCGCCTTATATGGCTTACAGTCATGTCAACTGAAGACTGGAATTTTGTTTGTCTTTCGGGTCTGTTTTTCGGGGTCTTCAGAAAGTTTCTGCATCTTGACATTCCTCAAAGTTGCCTATATAGTTTCCTTAACGCTTAAAAGATATTTTCGTTGGAAAATATCAATAAATATTTGTTGGGATTTTCTGCTGATCCCTATTTCACACTTCAGAATGATAGAAAAAAATTAGTGTGTAAATACTAATTCTTTTATATCTTTCATTCTTTGCTCAGTAACTGAAAATCTTCAAATGAAGATAATATTTTCTTAACACAAATTTGAAAAGAGTTGGTCGGCAATAAAGACATAAATCAATGTTTTACGATTTTATACTTCAATCGAGGAAAATACAACAGAAAACATAAAAAATACATAAATTCAAGCAAAGGAATATTTCTTTATTATAAATTTATATCTGAGCCTAAGATTTCGGCAAAAGTTATAAGATGAAGCGCTTAATTAAAACTTTTAAAGGCTTTTAAGAAGGCTTTATATACATGACTAATGTATATATAGACATCATTTTGCGAGGAACGAACACCAAGCCGATAGTGTCAGTAATTTTAAATTTAGATAAAAATAAAATAAGCAATAATTTTCAGTTTTTTTTCGCCTAGTAATCATTCCTACATCCAGTTGTAGAAAAAGGTAAAATAATTTTTAGTCAGGATTAGCATTTACAACCACGCCATGGCTTCGTAAGTCCTACTTTGGGAGACCGCACCGAGAAGAAACTGCAAAGAAGCCTTTAGTTATGCCTTACATTATAGGGGTCCAAAAAAAATTTTTTTTTCTTGTGCCGCTAAAAGGAACTAGAATAAAATGACACTTCAATTAACGGAATTCATTAATAGATTTTACACAGTACAGTTGTAACCAAAAAACTAACTAAAACAAGGTCATTATCTCAACGAGATCTTTTCTTACTGTGACAATATGTGCAAGTTTGTTATAAAAAATACTTTGTTTTGTTTTTTGGAGAAACAAATTTAACTTTTTATTTGATTTTCAGATTTGCTATAATTAAAGGTATTTTAATTGACTGCTGTGACGTGGATAATAAGTTGGTTTATAGCGCTGATTTAAGTGGACAATATGACATCGCCAAGTGTGTAAGAGCCTCGTTGGCCTAATGGTACTGGCATCTAGGCCGATATCTCAGAAAATAAGTATTTAGATCCTTTGCGAAGTAAATTTGTTTTATCCATTCTGAGCGTACTCTAAAAAAAAATAACATAACTTAATGACAGTAAATCAAAACATTGAATCCTATGGTTTTGGATCTGTGTAGTAACACTTGGACTTAGAAAAGCCACTTACATAGAAAGTAAGTAATACGCACAGAATTAAATTACATATGAAAATGTTATTTAAATATACAAATAACTCTTTTCTGCAACAGAGAGTTTATTGTCAGTTTTTAAAAGCTAAGATAATTCTTACTCTGTTAAAAACTGAAATTTTATTTGTTTTTGATTAAGCAACTCAATTACGTTACGTGGTTAATAATATTTAATTTGAATTATTTTACCACTATCTACTGTCTCACACCAATCAAAGAAGCTACACTTTACGACTATCCCAGTGACCCAATCTAGTAAACAGCCATAATGTCCTGCAGGGCAAAGTATTACGTCACGGCTATTTTACGAGCACGCTGACGTCTCTTTTAAAGTTTTGAGTTACTGAGTTTCCTCGTTTTACAGCCTGGGTCCACACTCCACGCCAATTAATAGCTTATTTAGGCCAAAAGGGAGGGTTAACACCATTTAACAAACCGTCCTTTGGACATAATTAAATAGGCACGTCCCGTTTATAAGCGACTCGAAAGAGTTAATGGGTATGACATTTACAGTAAAACTTTTCGATAGCAAAATCTATTATGCTCTTATGAAAATGTGGAATTTTGTAATGATTAATTGCGAGGGCAAAATTTGAGTTTACAAAATTACGAACTAGCATTGGGATGGGGCGTAACTGATTATGACAGAAGTTAACTAATTCACACTTAACAAGAAACTAAAAGTACCTACCGTAACTAAAGTTCAAGTCTGAAAAGGCGACTTAGTATTGAAATTAAATAAAAGAATATTTAGATTCTTTTTGAAAAGGTATAGACTTTGGTGGAGCACAAAGGTGGGCACATCCACAATACTTTATATATACGAGTATAATAATAATAATAATAAAGCCCGTTTTATTTCCAATCTTTAATTGTTATTACATGCTTTTTTTTAATATATTTTGCAAATATAACCTGTAGTGATTAGTTTTAAATGTAAGTGTATAATATGTATAAATTTGTTTTTTTTTTTACTCGCTATCATTGCTTCCTTCAGTACCATTGATCGGAACCCCCTCTCGGGTAAAGGCCTCCTCCAGCTTCTTCCAAACCTTTCTATCCATAGCTTTCCTTCTCCATTCGCTTCCTGCAATCCCTTCTATATCTTCTATCCACCTCTTTCGAGGGCGCCTGCATAGAAATGGGTTGTTACAAGATAACTGACAATACTGTTGTATGTAAGATGTAAGATTTGGAGAGTAAAATATCTAATGTAAGACAAAAAAATAAAAAATACTTATTTTGCATTATTTTTTGGGATATGTCTTAAAAGTAAGCGATCCAGGCGATAAAAATACTAAAATACTAATTAATTTACTAATAAAATGTATTAACTAAATAATTAATTACAATAGCTTACTGTAAAACTCCATTATTGTCAACAGAAAGAATTCTTCATATATTATTACTTTTTGCTTTTTAGTGCAGTAGGTTACAGATAAATAGTATGTTATTTGGTACTAAATGTCATACTTAGTAAGTTATATTAGAATTTTCAGAATTTATTTATGGACAGTATCTGGGGGCACGGCAGTGCCCCCGCCAAGTCAAGCAAAAAAGCGGCACGGACGTACCATCCTTTTCTCGAAGCAATTCAGGCCATTTTCTTCCCCCTGTAACTTCGTTGTGGATAAAACTAGAGGACTGAATTTTCAGTAACCATGCAGGCATTGTAAAGACACGGTATATTTCAAATTTCATTCAATTTGAACTAGTAGTTTAAGAATTATAACGGGTCAAATTTCTTAATTTTGTCACTCACTGACTCACCGATCATCAAAATTCTAAGACACTTCTAGCAGACCTAGAAGCTTCAAATTTGGAATATAAATAGTGTTTGGTGTATGAATCAAGGAAAAACTAAAAAAACCTACAAAAATAAGAAAAGTTCATAAGTCAGAGAGAGGGCTTTAAGAAAATTCGTTGCTGGTAGATATACATACATATATACAATAAGTAGAAGGTACCGAAAAGGAAAAAAGTAGACTGTCTACAAAATACAAAAAGCAATGAGATCCCATCGAAAACAATACTTGTCAAAAAAACCAAGTCTCGCAACTCAGTTGTTTTACGGTAAAAAGTTGTGAGATCCATGTAATACCAAGTCGGTTATTAATTTATTCAGTCCCTACTTAAGCGAATTTCTGTCTTAATACGTCCAGTCCCTAAGACCACGATCGTGGTCCATAACAATTGAAAATCAATTGTGTCTGGAATCTTCGTACTCGAAGCATTAAGTTGTTACGTAATAATTAACAGCATCTTATAGTGACGCATATCAATATTAAAAATCTTTATTGTTTTATATAAATATATTGACTCGGCCATCGCATGAAAACACGTGTAAATTAAATTATTTAGTGCGATGGCCGAGTCAATATATTTATATAAAACAATAAAGATTTTTAATATTGATATGCGTCACTATAAGATGCTGTTAATTATTACGTAACAATGCTTCGAGTACGGAGATTCCAGACACAATTGATTTTCAATTGTTATGGACCACGATCGTGGTCTTAGGGACTGGACGTATTAAGACAGAAATTCGCTTAAGTAGGGACTGAATAAATTAATAACCGACTTGGTATTACATGGATCTCACAACTTTTTACCGTAAAACAACTGAGTTGCGAGACTTGGTTTTTTTGACAAGTATTGTTTTTGATGGGATTTGATTTTTATCGACAAACTTCAATTTTGTGTGTTATGTCATTTTTCCTGAAATTATTGATGATATATATGATTTTTTTATTTCCTTTTTCAAGTGATGTGGATCAAACAAATCACCGTTAAGTAAATTATAGGGTTATTAGTAGATCGGGGAAGGTTTAAAATTATTGTTAAAGATTTCATTATTTTTATTAACAAAACGTAATGTTTTATTTTAAATATATATTAGGTATTTATTATATACATTGTTTACGACGTACATAAAATCATTTTTTTATTTTGGCATTAATTTATTTATATTCAAATCTTATTACTTGCAAATCATTGACATTTTACGATCGTATTGCCTTTTACCATCTTGATTTTAACGTGGGCAGTTGTCGAAACATTCTCAATATTTGATGATGTTTCCATAACTTTATTGCCGTTAGTGTCATTTTGTGAGTCACGTGAGTTATTGCGAGAGAAGTTTACGATATCACAGTAAATTATAGACAGTGTGATAATTTTATTACTTTAACTGAAACTTATTGTACTCAATTAAAAAGAATAACTCTCATTGTATTCCAAGACTAATTTATAAACAAACTGTTATAAAATGCATAGTCAGTCCGTATTTAATTTGACCTGGATAAATATTCTTTAAGTTTACCCTCTTAGTTTTTCAGTCATAAATTATACACAGTTTCTGAATAACATTTTCTTAAAGATTTTTCTTTTATTTTGCTAGTAATATAAACTAGCTTTTTTTTATTTGTTAACAACATGTCGACAAGTCTATTTCAGTAAATAACGATATTTTAATTTCTTTTACATCAAAGGTAAATTTTATTTGATAAACAACACTTCAATTTAAAATAACATAAAGTAACAGACCTTTGTAGAACAAGTTACTATGTTTTATTTTATAAGTAAGAATTATATTTAGATAAAATATTTAATTATATTTATTCTGTTCGCTTTCAGTTTAGCAACTATTGGATATCACGATAAATTAAATTGATTAACTTATGTTTTAATATTTGAATAGTTCTTCCCTGCCATCCCTTGGTCTACGCCTTTACTGATGATGATTATAAATACTCGTAGCAAGTGACATTTTTTTCTAGTGTCTTGTTCGTATTATGAATAAGTATCTATACGTTTAATTTAGGTATATATGTATAAATTAATACGCAATAAAATAAACGATAAAAATTGTTATACTGATAATCTTTTGAATGTAAAGTTTTTCTTGTTATGCAATCGCTACTATTGGTGTGGCGTGGGTATGTAAGCCATCACAGGAACAATAGATCTTAACATGAATAGACAGCAGTGTATATTTGTTTATTTTCTAAACTTTTTAGAGCAACTAAACCTTGAAGAATTTGCATTCGCAATTACAGTGACATCACGCTGGCGTATTACTAATATATTGATTTCAATCGGAAATCTTTTGTTCATTTTATATTTAAAAATACTCTATCTAATTTTTTTTTAAGATTTTATGTAAATTAAGAAACTGGTCTCTAAACCCCGATGAATGATTAAAAAATTACAACGAGAATATATTTATACAAATTTCAGGTCATTATTAATTAATTGAAGCCGATGTACTACAGACGTGCGCTCGTAACGTAAGCATGTAATTTAACATGAAGGGTTATTATTCTTTTATAAAAATAATGATTATTTCGTTGCTAAAAGCATGTTTCTTCTATTATATAATAATAGTTTTTATTAAAGTCGGTGATCATATCTCCGAATTATCTTTATAACTGTGGCGATTATATGGATTAACGACGACCGACGATGGTCCTGGGTTCGAGTTCCATAAGGGGCATGTTTTGTGTGGTATTTAACTAGTCCGACCCTAAATACTGTTACATAAAACCTTTTCTTTTTCCACCTTTTTACTGGAACTACTTTTACAACTTATGGCTGGACTAGGTATATATATTTTGTGTATGTATGTTTATCTGTTACCCTAGTATCTATAACACAACTCTTACAGAGCTTACTTTGAAGTAGGCTAATTGATGTGGTTGTAAGAAATATTATAATTATTATTAATAATAATTTTACTGCTTTTAACAGCAAGCAACAACGTTCAGTTAATTTATTAAATTGTATTAAAAAGCATATTGGACTACAATTAAAGCAAAAATAATGTTTGTAAGCATTAGCATAAATCCTGAAAAAAGCATTCAAAAGACCACTTTAAAGAATCCGTCATAAAACTAATTGAGAAAATAGGTTTATTTTGCTCGTGACATCATTAGTAATACACAAGTGTTGTGTTGTAGTTTGAACGTTTTTGGTTTTTTAATGACGCCATTAATCTCGTCACCATTCCTTTTATATAGTCGAAAACAGCTGTATAGCACAAAAATAATATTTAAGTTTGTATTTACTCATTGCATTTTATTTTTTCAAAAACCTGGTTACATTGTTTCAATTATAAATCCGGTATTTTTACCCGACGAACGAAGAAGGGTACCTAATGTTACGCGACTATATTTATGTTAGTCTGTTCCCTTGACACGCTTTGTAAAATCTTCATATTCTATAGGCTTCTTCATATATTTGTTAGAGAGATCATAATTAGACAGCACTCGATCATCATTTGAGATGACAGCGTAAAGAGGACCGAGTTCAAGCCTAACCAATGTACAGTACAGACAAGAATCCTTTCGTATACAAACATCTATAACTAAAAGGCTGCCCACATAAAAAAAAGAACAATATTCATACCATTTCTTGCCTACAATGCGTCTGCCTACAAAACTTAGACTACCACTTACTTTGTGGTTTTTATTGTGTTAAACTCCATTCGTAATCTCCACTCTTTTTTGCTGAAAGACGCTTAATGCTGAACCGAAGCCCCAAGGCTGGAAAAAGCAGTACAAGATCATAATCAGGAAAACGCTGCCCATTTAGGTCTACGGGAGCTGTATAGTGATTTCACACAGCATTATTAGTCTTTTTTCGACACACTTAAGAATTAATTACTGGTACTATTCTATTCTGCCGCACACCACACGGCTTTATATCCAGCATTTCCTTGCACCATGTCACGCTTATTATTGTGTCATTAATATACCATGCCATTATTATTACACTCGAGAGCAATGAATCCGGGTCACTTAAAGAATCCTAAAAATCTCGGAAACTAAAAATGCTAGGTTAATGCAATAAATTGTATTTAATAGACAATGTAATACTCCTTAAATGAAGGTATTAAAACTTCTTAGTTATTGTAAAGTTATATCATAAAAAAATCAAATATGAAAAAGGGCCACTTTCGAAGATGGAACTACGAAATTACAGCATTTGGTTTTGCTTTTGTTTGTAATCTGTCATTTATGTGGGTACATAAACCATGTTGATAGTGCTCTATATTCATTATTCAAGCTGAAATTATGTCGCTTACGCCTGAAGAATGCACCAGAATACTTACAATGCTGGAAACCGGCCGGAGTAAGCGCGATACAGCCAGGACTGTCGGTGTGTCGCTGTCAACAGTACAAAGAGTTCTCCGACGTTACGAAGAAACTGGTTCTAACCTACGCAGACCAGGAACGGGCAGAACCAGGTGTACCACAGCACGAGAAGACCGATACTTGGTGAACACCATGCTTCGAAATCGCTTTCTCACAGGAACTGAACTCACCAATCAGTTTCGACGCCTCGGAGGAAGTAACCCAAGTGCATGGACAGTAAGACGTCGGCTTGCTGAATCTAACTTAAAACCCCTTAGACCTGCAAACGGCCCTAAACTGGAGCGTGGGCATCGTATTTCAAGACTAAGATATGCCCAGAGCCACGTAAATTGGAGTATTGAAGATTGGTCAAAAGTTATGTTCTTCGACGAATCAAAATTTATGCTCTACAAGCACGATGGAAGACACAGAGTGTATCGAAGACCAGGGGAAAGATTCAAGCAAGCATGCATCGAAGAAAAAGTAGCCTACGGTGGTGGGTCTGTACTTGTGTGGGCCGGAATTTCTTCTGAAAGTCGCACAGAGCTGGTGATCATAGAAAACGGCTCTTTAACTAGCGTAAGATATGTGGAAGAAATCCTCAATGATCACGTTGGTCCATTTATGGTCAATTTAGGTGAGGATGCTATATTTATGCATGACAATGCCCGACCTCATACAGGTAGGATTGTGAATGACTACCTTCAAGAGATGAACATTACTCGTATGGAGTGGCCAGCGCGCAGCCCGGATATCAACCCGATCGAGCATGCTTGGGACGAGCTAGGCAGATGCGTAAAACAACGAAACCCTCCCCCAATCACGCTTCGTGAGCTCAAAATTGCTCTCACAGAGGAATGGGAGAATATTCCCCAAAATCGTATAAGGAACTTGGTGTACAGCATGCCAAACCGCGTAAACGCAGTAATGGAAGCACGAGGAGGCAATACGAAGTATTAAAATTCAAGAAAATCGTAATAAAGTTCAAACATTTCATGTTTCCTATTTTTGTTTTAAGGAGAGATCAGCAGTTTTTTTCTTTATGTAATTTTGTGTTAATAAAATGTATGGTGACTCATATTTTTTTTACTTTCATTTAAGGAGTATTACATTGTCTATTAAATACAATTTATTGCATTAACCTATCATTTTTAGTTTCCGAGATTTTTAATATTCTTTAAGTGACCCGGATTCATTGCTCTCGAGTGTATTTTGCGCGACCGTGACAGCATTAGTGGATGGAACTCGCGGCCACTGTTCCTGCGGCCAGCGGTAAGCCACTACCGCCACACGCGTCTGTTAGCGTGATTGTATAAAAATGTCCATTTCTATAAATGTATCTGTAATATGTATGTTAAAACTTTTATAGATACCAGCAGCTCAACTTATTTATATTATTTATTGAAAAATTACAAATAATTTTTTATCATAATAAGTTAACAGCAGTCTAAAAAAAAAACAGTATTGTTTTGTCACACCAGTATCTGTTGAACACTGGAACTCATCCCGCGACGCTCACATTAACAAATAGCTGAGGATAATGTAAACAAGTCATTATAGATATAACAAATCATTTATACCCGATATTTGCATGTGCAAATCGTTCCTACTGCACAGCGATGCAATGAAAATATATTTTTGAATAAGTCTTTAACTGCCATTATAAATCTAGTGTTTTAATATCCTTTGTTATAATAGTCATAACATTTAATAATTATAAAATATAGATACTTTAACGAAATAAATAATAAAATAAATAAATATATGCAATAGATAAATTCTATATTACGCTCACTGAATTGAAACTGACTGTTAATTGACATATCAATTATAGCATATAACATAACTAATTATTAATACTGTTACACCATCGTCGAGAAGGTTGAATTGTGTCAATCTCAATAACAAGGGCTTTGTTTACTGACAGGTAAGGTGCTATTAAATCAATAGTAATTACTTAATAATGAATTGCTTTAGTAAGCCTAAAGGTGATTAGGCTTATGAGCAGTAATTGCTAGTAAATATTCACCTAGCATATGGCGAAACTTATATATTCATAGCACACAAAACCGAGTAATAAAAAAAATAACGCTTCTTTTTGTACAAAAAGCGTCTTTACTTAAACCTCAGATTTTCAAGCTTAGAATCCTATCCTACCCTATATCTTCTCTCGCCAAGGTCTTTCTATGAACATGATTCTTGAAGATAGTCGAAATTACTACATTGAAAACATAAAATCATACATCGATAATCAAATCATATCTACATAGAAAAAGGAGACGAACTTCTTTGCATTCTATGGATTCACCGTGCGAGTGCCGGGTCCATCGTGTGACAGGTACTGGAAGTAACCACCATACCTCTTCGGACCTGTAGACCGGAAAATGGGCAGTAGTAGAATTTCCCGAATTATGGCCTTTTATTACGATCTTCCATCTACCTGTCAAGAGAGTGGAGATTTTCCGGGGAGGCTTCCATCTAGATGGAAGAGGCCCATTTCTATCAGAAGACGTAATTCCGTTGAGATGATTAAATCCATATTTGGACAGTTAATTACTAGTTACAGTACTCATTTCAATATTTCGAACTTACTGAACGCAAATTTCTTATTTTTAAATGAAATATTAATGCGCTCTTCGAAGTCTCGAGCTACGTGATTGCGTATTGTGTGGTATGTTAACAATATAAGTGTAAGCTCCGTATTATTATAATAACTTTTTTGTGATCACGGCTCCATAACTGGGAAGTAATAGAATTCACAATTAGCTGTACTCTGTTATGTGGAATAGAAATAGTGACAAATTGAGATTTTCATAAAGTACGTGGTACATATTATTGAAATCAGTCAAGTATTAGACAAACGTTTAGGTAGAGTGAAAATTAGAACTACTCTAAGCACTTATATTTCGCATGTTTTTACTTTGTTACATTCAGAATCCTCTACTGAAATCATTGTGTGAAATAAAACAGAAGTTCAATCTCTTGGTTTAGTTTACCCAAGGCATTTAGTATAGGACAATAAATCATAATATTAACGTCATTTAAAATAACACCAGTAATTATTACAAACATGAAATATGGCTCACTGTCTGTCATTAACCTTGTGTTACACAATGCCCAAGAAGATGATGTCACATCGTTAACATAGACGGTCCCATGCCCTAATCATATGTGCCCTTAAATCAAGATAACCTTTGAGCTCGAAGATTTCAGCTGTGACCTACAAAACAATATGTGTCGTTGTTTAATTGATATAAGTGTTAGTGAAAGATTTCGCTCAGGTCTAGTTAAAAACAAAATATTAAACGTCCCAGTGTATACTCTCCGTATCGATAAAATAAATCTACCATAATGTTTAATCTATGTATATGGTCCTTACGTTTATGATATTTACCTACAAATTATTATGCGCATTTCCTCTTAGGCAATAGTCACTTCAGTTTTTGTATTTTATAATTTAGAATCCAGACCATATGTTAATGTGTCCACAAACGAAATCTAATAATTTAAAATACTAATACTATAAACTAATACCTATTAATATTGAAAAAATACACTAATAAAGAGCTTCTTTTGATTTCTTGGATTGGTGTTGTTGTTTGTAGCTTTAAAATAACATAGTTTTGTTATGTTTTCTGTTATGTAAGCATTTAACTGCTAGATTTTTTATCATCTAAGTACAAATAGTTAACTAACTTGTCAGGCGGAACTCTTAGTCCACACAATTTCCTTTTTTAACATTTGCAATAATTTGCGTACAATAGAGTTAGTTTTAATAGTTGTTGAACAGCAATTCATTTACACTTGTGCATTGTTTCAAAGTATGCAACCGAATGCCACCCTCCAGATTAATTTCAAACAACACAGGCCTTGCCAAAATGGCGGGGCAAATGTATATGAATCAACCGATGGGCGAGAACGCATCTGATTGGCGGCGCTGTATAATGCATTTTAGTTTTAGTCAATAGAGCTTTCAATAAATTCAAATAAGAATTATAAACCTAAATTATTAAATCGACTACAATGGCTATAGAAATCTTCAATGTACGAATAAACCTTCAGCTTCGAAGCGACGATTTCTCCTGTTTTTTTGCTCAATTGCTTGTCTCATTGAGCGTCTATGGGAGCAACGGAGATTGTAGGGCACTTTAGTTCACTAATCTTCTTGTTGAGAGCTTATTAGGACAAAGTGACAGGTGAGTCGTCACGTTTTTTAAAGTACACATTTAATTAGCTGAAACAAAATGCAGTGTTATAAATAGTGCCCGATGCCACCTTTTAAGCCTCAGTTGGACTGTATCAAGAGGCACCGCTCTTCCATGTATCAAATTACCCATAAAAGTTACTTAACTTAAGGAACTTAATTTTAAGGAACAAGAAAACATATTGCTTTTATTATACCATTTACATATTCTACCTTATACTTTAATGAAATGTGTGTGACTGTGTGTGTGTATGTGTTTGTATTTATTTAGTGTGTAATTGTAGTAAGTTATTAGTTTAGTAAAACCTCTATAGAATCCTTTGATTATAAACATGTCTAGATAGAGTGGTGCGTTGTAAGTATCACAAAAACAACAGGCCAGAATTTAGATACTTGTGTGCATGACACGCACACAAGTACACGTAACAACTATTGTTCTACAAGCGCGCTGCGTGATACCAGCCCCCTAAATATTTCCCATAAAAGTAGGTAGAAAATAAATTTCCATTGTTTGGAATCTATTAGTATTTTAACTCATTTAATTATGATGTTTTTCTATATAGAATGAAATAAAATGATAATTTTGATAAAAGTTTTTTATTGTTACTTTGTTTCTAGGTAACAAATTATACATGTAAGGTTCGTTTTATTCCTATTTTCAGTTTTCGTTTAGATGTTACATCCCAATTAATATTATCTAATTTTGTCTTAAAGTAGTATCTTAAAGCCAAATATTTTTCCACGACCAGTCTTATCAAATGAACTTGATGCAGAAGACCGCAAATATGATCAGTTTTTACTTCAAAATAATTAGCACCTCCAACATATTGTTTCATTACTGTGGGCACTATTTTTGCATAATTATTTGGCGTCATTATGAAATCTTGATTGATAAACTTCCGAGTAACATTTTCAGCAGTCTTACACGCAGAATATACATCATGAGAGGCGTAAATTAGTCCATCTTCATCTCTCAGCTAGCTTTAGCTGGTTGCCAAACATCCTCTTCGCGGCTTTTTCTTATCATATCTATCCACCTACTTCTTAAAATAGGATCATTAGGTATTCTGTAAAAAATATGAATACAATTAAAAGTTTAATTGACACCGGCTTCACCACTCAAAACTATCATAATTATTTAAACATATTAATTTTATTTCTTTCTTATTATCTTTGTAATTATATCCAAATTCCTTAAACCGTGGTTTATGATTAAACATTTTTGAAAATAACTAACGCTTTCATTTGAAATTTCAATTCAATGAACAGGCAACACTTTAAACATGTCGTTGCATCCTAAGACAAAATAACACTTTAGTAATTTAATTGTATCTTTAAGGAAATGTTTATTTAAAGTTTACTCACCAATGGTAAGAAACTTTTTTAATTATTTTCAATCGTCCTTTGTAATCCCTGCACACTTTTGGGGCGCAAATCGTCATTTTAAACTGTCACAAGTGACGTGCTTACCAAACAACGGCCGTGTCGCCACTGAGCGGGCGGAACGAGCTGATGAGCCAACTGTTGGCTGATAATATTTTTGGCGTTTAGACGCTCGAACTCTCTATCTAGACATGTTTATAATCAAAGATAGAATCATAATCTTTAGATTCTAGCCATCTCTTGAGAAGCCTCTTGCACTCATAGTATTGTTTGTATCGGAACTTCCACAGCCTTGCGTTTTCTTCTATTTTTTTGTGACATTCCGTATTATATGGTAGTGATTTTTTGAAGAACATAACTTTAATTAGATTTCAGCGAGCACGTTATATATATAAAAAAACGACTTTTAGCTGTACCGCTCCACACAGTAATGCAACATATTACGATAGATTGAACCAGAGGAGATCCTTATACGAATTCTGCGAGTCATCGATCGCTCGCAGCACCACCACTGAGGTTAAAGATTCCGGAGAACGCATTTACGTTGCCATTTTTTGGCCTTATCATTATGAACAACAAGTAAAATAAAGTCCAAGCACTACCCCGTTAAAAAAATTGAAAGTTTAAAAATATATAAGTAAGAAAAGCCAACCCTTTCAGATAATATCTGTTAGTAATATAAAAGTACATAATCTCTACAGAATTATTCATCTATGCTGAATTTGAACCATTGAAGCTAGACAGATGAATTTTTGCCTGTAGCTGACATCTAATTTTCCCTTGTAATGTAGAGACTCAATACAAAATGAATTTTAGAAATCTTACTCAACAAAAATTAAAATGGAGGTGATTTGTTATAGATAACAATATAAGATATCTTCCATAATTTTGTGCTTCCCTTAAGGATATCACAAGGTCTCAAATCAAATAAACTTTTTTTTGAAAACTTAATTGCAAGGTTTATTAAATCTCCTATACCTCCTCTATCTCCCCTAGGAGTTAAAATTGGAAGGCAAGTCCTTAAAATAATAGGTAAAAGTAAATATAATACCTTACCTACGTCCAACCCCACTCCAACCCAAATAAACAAAGATAAACTTCGAAAGGACTGTAGCTTTATTTTATGATATAGAAACGAAAAGTACTTACATATCAAATCCAAAAATTGGCCCACAAGGTCTTACCCTTAAGGTTTCTGAATAATTTTATGAATACGAAGGGAGTTCTTGGAGTAATTAGATTTATATAAAGGTTGTTAAAATTAAAGCCAATTTAAAATATAATTATTATAGTAAAAAAAGCATAAATTCAGCTTAGGTATGTTAGTTATGTCTATGTGTTTGTGTGTGTTACACTAGCCTGATGGAATCTTTCATAATAAATGTTATTAGTATAGACATAATATTGAAAAGCATTAAATTTTGGTTCAAACCGTAGTAGATAATGAGCTTTATCTTCAGCAAGCCTGTTAAGTGCCTAACAATTAGGAATTTAATCTCATAAAAGGTATCGAATTTAGCTTTTTATATCAATATAATTCTATCTTCATACGCCAAGAGGCTATAGAGGAGATATTGAAGACAATATCTTATCATAATACCATTCACCTTTAACTGTTTTATAATACTTATCATACTATAATAAACACGCAAAAGGTTATTCGCAAGTTTTTGAAGTGAAAACTTCTTTAGCGGCGCTGTGTACTTTTTTTGGAATGGGTAAAAATTTCTAAACTCGCGTCAGGACACGTGACCTGATCGAAAATTCGTAAGACGGCGTAGGGCGCTTGCGCGATGTGCGTATAGTCGTGTCATTTTTAAACTTCATAGTGACAGTTACATTATTTTTTTTTTTAAACTGTCATTATGAAATTTTAAAATGGCAGGTAATGTCATGAGAATTTATTTATTGCGCATGTGCAAAATCCTGCACATGCGCACAAAAAAATGCAACGAACACGACTTGGTGTGTTTGTTGACATGTTTGTATACGATAGCGCAATAAATGAATATTGTATTTTACCACATAAATGATAGCACTTTTATACTGATCATTAAAGCAATTCGTGCGAAATTATTCCTTAACCATTTCAAAATATCAAAAATGCACAACGTTAATATTCAAGTTTTCACTTCTGCCGGCACTCCCGGAGTGCAACCCGCCTTTTTTTTAATAGGAAATAAACTAACGTCTAAAGAAATTATACCTAGAAAAAAGTTGTCTCAGGTATCTCGTGGGACTGAAACATATACCCCCTGGCTATCCGGGCAAATACCCTTGCATTTCAGTTAACAAAACCTTGACAGATTTTACAAACCTTTTCCAATTCAACGGGGTAGGCCTACGTTTATATTTAGATTTTTAGACAGTTTTGTGTTCGTTGTTAGTTTAACATACGAGGGTGGGTCAAAAAGTTCGCGGAATGGAGGGTATAAAGTAAAAAATAAAACACAAAATTATTTTTCCTTCTCAATGTATTCCCCCTTAACTCTAATACATTTATTAGCCCTATCAATTAATTTATTAATACCTTCGAAAAAAAAAGATTTCTCTTTGTCGTCAAAATAGGCCGAAATTGCGCTCTTCAGTTCTTCATCGCTGGAAAATTACTTCCCTCGAAGCTCTTTTTTTCATTTTTGGAGCTATTTTGACTTCAGACTATTTTGGAAGAGATGTCTTCCAAAATAATCTGGGGAGGTTTTCCTTGTTGGGTAATGAACTTGATGACTGCGCGAAAGTCAATTGTCTCCATGTTGCAAATTTTCTTTCGGATTGACTTGTTGATTGATGTGTAGCTCAGGTAATTTTGACCTATTTTTTTTGAAACTTAGTATTAATACTCTTAATGGTGTCACAACTAGTGTAGGTAGTAAAAAGTCACCTTTTTACTACCTACACTAATGAATGAATGAGGGGCATGGAGGGGGGTCCATGCCCCTCATTCCACGAACTTTTTGACCCGCCCTCGTACATTGTCAGCCAAGGTTATGAACTGTATTTCATTTTGAATCTTCAAACCGGGGCATGCAACACGTTATCGACTTTTTTGTGTAATATTAGGACCTATTTTACTAATACGG
Organism: Calamotropha paludella; assembly: GCA_927399485.1. NCBI lineage: Eukaryota > Metazoa > Arthropoda > Insecta > Lepidoptera > Crambidae > Calamotropha > Calamotropha paludella. Next base: position 9,832,775 of record OV656817.1, on the reverse strand, counting down.
TTGGCTACTGTGAATGAGTACCTACCTATTAGTGCGTATAACTAAGAACAAATAACTAAGGCACCTTTGCTTAAATCACTATTTTGTTTTTCAATAGCTTGTCAATGTCAAGGCTAAGTACTAAAAAGAACAAAGTAAACTTTTGTTTATATATATATACATATATGTATGTATGTACATATTATTGTTATAAAGATATTGTACTTTTAGAAATCAACAAGTTTATTATGAATAATTCATATTATGTATTTGAGTACTTCCCACCTCTCATCTAAATAAGTCATCAAATATTTAATGGCCGACGTAAACGCTACATTTCCTCCATGATGCCGACAAAGCTGCACAATGAAATGAGAAATGAGCTCAAAATGGCTGGCGAAATTAAAGGAGACGCCAGTCACATTTGGCATCACCGCGCAAGTAATAATTCTAAATATTTCATGCCTCTGAGTCAAGTAGGTGAGTATATGGTAGAATAGTTTTACAATGGCAGTGTATTTAAACCTCAGCTATGGCGGTATAGCTATGTATAAAACACTTTTGTATTACTGGAAGGGAATCATTCTGTGTAATTACGAAATTAATTTTTAAGAAAAATACATATCAGTATAAATTAAATCAACTACTAAAGGCTGTTTTTATAAGGTCAGAAAGTTATCACGGAAAAAAATCTTTATGACTATTGTTTAAGTTTCTTTCTCATTATTACTTATATACGACAGTTAAATCAATTTACTTCATTATTATTTTAGATTATTATAAATTATATATTATACTAAATTAAATTATTTAAGGGTTTTAAGATCTGAACAAGTTTAATAAGAAAAACGTATTGATAAAAATAATACTAGATTTAAAAATCTAAAAATCCCACGTTTTTCAGTGCCCAAAAAAGAATAAAATAACCCGGCGGGGCCAAGCGAGGGGCCACTCAAAACGTGGGGGCGCATCTTTACAAATACTCTCAACATCTATGCATATCATACATCTCATTACATCTCCATAAGTAACATGCGCCCCCACGTTTTGAGTGGCCCTTCGCTTGGCCCCGCCCGGGTTATTTTATTCTTTTTTGGTCACTGAAATACGTGGGATATTTAGATTTTTAAATCTAGTATTATTATTTTATTCTTTTTAATTATTAACTCAACGAAGTAACCATGTGTTACGCAACAATCGGATAAACCCCATACAAAAGTGAAAGTTGCCGAAAGTTGACCTGAAAGTGCACCTAGAAAGTTGAAAGTTGTTTAAGCGTGCATTGTCATCGGGTTCTGAGCTACCCTGAAAGTTTCAACTCGCTAGATGGTCGGGAAATGCCTCAAAATTGAGATACAAGATTCCAACCGTATAGACAAGACGACAGACAAGAAAGCGACCTAAGAAAAACGTGGGAAAATTAGTTTGGGTGGGATTCAAAAACACATCTTGGCTAACCCGTAACCATTAGGTGGTCAAAATGCTTTATATACAGTAGTATCAGTATTCATAAAACTATTAGTAATAATGCTGATGACTTTATTAATAATAAAAACATAGAGGGCATTTTCCACGAGAGATACAAATTAATTTTAAGTATAATATAATATTGGCGTTTAATGGCACTTAAAAATAATTGAAGGCCGGTTAAATATATTGCAATTATATTTTATTTCTTAATTCTATCCGTGACTGTACGTTTGATAGGCGTTCTAAATTCACGTCGTACATTACTCTCATTCATATTGTTTTGAACACTATATCCTATTATGTTGAGAGTGATGTTTATTTTAAATGACCAATATATTATTTAACTAGCGGCCCGTCCCGGCTTCGCACGGGTGCACAAAATTCTTTAATTTTTTTCTAACATTCAATATAGCCTATGACACTCAGCAATAATGTGCCTTTCTATTGGTGAAAGAATTTTTAAAATCGGTTCAGTAGATCCCGAGATTACCCCTTACAATTTAACAAACACACAAACTTTACTTCTTTATAATATTAGTATAGATGGGTGATTTATGATTGGCTCTTCATGGTAATAAGACTTCGTTTTTCTGGAAAAAAAAACCGCCTGGCGAAATTAACTAAATTTAGTGGGACAACTGAGTCAATTTCTTTTTTTTACGATACATTCAAAGAACAACAGTTGAGCGATCAACAACGTCTAGTTACCTATGATTCATTGAATCTAAAAACTATGTTTACACAACCTCTATAAAGTTCAGCGATTTATGAGAAAAATGTCTTCACTGTACGTTGTACTCGAAAATGTTATAAAACGAAATCAACTTTAGTAGCCAGAAACAGGGTTGTTTTTTCGCTACTATTTTTGTTGGTACGCAAATAGGCGTAGGTGTCAAACTTTCGTGTTTGAGATGAATCACTATTTTGATGCATTGCTACGTTATAGATGATGATAATCTACTTTTATCTGACACATGGGAAATAGTCCTTACAGCACATTAAGTAGCGTCAAAACATGACTGACAAAGAAGTACTGATTTACGTCCCTATTCGTTTCTAATTCTGAATTTAACCAACACCATATTGAGAGCGTTAATTTGGAAATATTGTCATGCCTGCTTGAGGAAGAACCTCATCTTCCTCCTCCTTCTTCTTCGTCAATTCAGGAGGCGTGCGTGCGTGCTTAGTGCCACTGTATTGAGTCAGCCAGCGTCTAAAAAAGTTGCAACACTCGTCATGTTGTGAACGATCTCTTCACAGTTACCGTGTAACATGTCATTAATTAAATTTTTCTGTCAGCTGTATTTAAATCACGTGCATGTATTGGTGTAGCAAAATCTTTTACTATTTAATATTTTGTTTTGAAATTTATTTGATTATGTTAGCGGGCAAAGATATGTGACTGTAGATACCTTGTCTGTATGTAACTTGTTCTTAAATGCATCATATTTTGTACACGAGCCCGTTGACTACTACAAGTGTCAGGACATTAATAACAACCCGTCTTGTTAATCTAGGACGACATCCTACAAATCTGGGTCCAGTTGCAGATTAATGTGTAGTGGAAACTGAAGGCATCTCCTCTATCTATCAAGGATTTCATAAACATTGTTATGATTGCACAGTGTTGTTATTTTAATAATCTGGAGTTCCGTGCTTATAGTAAGTATAATATATGTATTTAGTTAGAAAACTAACAAAAGTACTTTCTTCAGTGTAAAAATTCTTGCCACGGAAAAATATGAAGGCAAAAAAGTAGTTTTCGAACGCCCCGTCGCCTCACAGAGTAAATTTATTTTATTTCTATTCATATCCTGCCATTACTGCTCTAGGGTTGTCCCCCAATAAATAAAAATACATTTTTATGATGTTTTATGTGATATTTATTCGATAGTATTGAATACGGCCACTATTTGAGATTAAGCCGTGTTAGTAATGGGACATTTATATCGATGGTTGTTTTAAAAGGCATTTTAATTACATTAGTAGAAATTTTGTTTTCATGTTTCACAAAAAATTAGAAGAGTTGTACTTGGTGTATTTAATATAAAAAGGACACAAAAGATTAGTTAAAATTGTAAAATTTAAAAGCATTTTGAATTTTCAATAACTGATTAGAAATATCTCACTTTTGAGTATTTTACTTATTGTACCTACCTATTGTTAACAAAATGAGATTAATATTGACGTATGTCAAAAGCGTGCTATCCATTCATAGCAGTTTTGTACTAACCCTTGTTATGTATGGTTAGGTGAAATATAAGTTTTCCCAAGTAACCTTGTCACCGCTACTTTACACTCTCATAGGGATAGGTAGAATTTAAAAGTTTTAAAGATATTTCCCAAAGACGTGGGAAACGGCTTATTGTATCGAGGCACCTGCGAGATGACAAAAACTTTCAGACAAAGGTATAAATCCTCAAAGCCGATATTACGGAAAGAAAGATCGCTTCTTTTTAACTGATGATATAACCTTTATATATTGCTTTTGTTTCCTTATTAATATTTTAGCTGATAGTATTTTGAAAAAATGGATGAAGTAAGAAAATGCTGTTTGTATGAAAACCCTTTAATAAAGCCACAACATAGGCATATTTGTTTTTAATATCAATAATAGTTTATATGAATAAAAATTAGTTAACAATAATAATAAAATAAAACTTATATAAGCGTATAAATTTTTTTTAATTTGAAAAATTTCACGAATCAACGAAAAAAAGACGGTCAAACCTTAATATCTTTTTCAATTCTTAAGAAATATTTACAAAAAAAAAATCTTGTAATATTTTCTTTGGGTATAAAAATTTTGTACTTAAAAGCTTTAAATATAAAAAAAAAATATTCTCTACTCATTTCTTGTCAATCCCTAGTGTCGCCTCAACAATATAACAAAACTCTTTGATGTTGTTGTTCCTACATAGAATTGAAATGATGTTATAAATTTAAGGACAGAAAGGCCAACCGGAACGCAGTTGCCCCAAGAGGCACGCGAGAACGGCGGCTCTTCACTCCAATAACAAACTGTGGAAGCTAACGCAGCGCGAACCTGTTCCATCCACTTCCAAAAAATAGTAACGGCAACAAAAGCCATAGTTTTATCACCTCCATCAGAACCATCAACCAACCAGCCCAAAGGGAGGAAGACTCCCAGAGGTTCCCGTGGTCCGCTGCGAAAGCTCCCACTACTTCTGAAAAGAAGCAGTTTCGCGTTTACGAAGCGAGCTCGCCTGGATGAAACCCAGCCTCCCAGGGGTTAGCTTCCCTAAACGCGCGAAAACATCTCCGAGCCCGCGGGCCCCATCCTTCCGTGGCAGACCCTTCCTTTTGGACGGGGTGCTAGCAATGTGGTGTAAGGACGGAAACGTGGTAAATTGGTTGGAGAGAGAGGTGAAGAACCTTAAGTCACCCATAGCCGGCACCACCCTGGCTGTCATCAGACAGTCAAAAGTGTAAAAGAGGCTCAAGGCAGGGCTTTTTATTCATACCAAAATCACTGACTCCGTGACACTGCACTGAGTGCTTTGTTCCGAAAACCTGTGGTACAAGGTAGACTCTTGGCAGTGTAACGACATGACGGTGGATGATAAACTGGGGGAGGGTTCCAAGGAAAAGGTGGTTCACCTGATCCTTGGAATCTCAGAAGACCAGAGACAAACCATCCTGGACAGAGAGAGAAGAGTGTCCCACATGTCCGGGAGCGGATACATCCGCTTCTTCACTTCCGAAGAGGAAACAGCGGCGGAGCCCACACCACCAGAGACAGAGGACACCCCGCAGATGGAGGTATCGACCCAACAGGGTTTGAGCGAGGTAGAGCTGAACTTGCCACTGGATGCTGGAGTGGAGGGCAGCGACGATGACGACATCTTCCGCAGCCCTTAACCTCCATATAATATCGATATTAAAATAAAGAAAACCTGTGTAGCCTTTTGGAAATGTAAGAGACTAGTTAGAAAAAGATGGAATTTCAATCTGAAAACCACACTATGGCTAATTTAGTCATAAGGATCGGTTGTATGGTGGTCCAGAATACCATTAAAAACAAATTCCAAAGTCTGCAAAGCCTAGCTAGCGTAACAACGACCGGATGCATAAGAACCACTCTATCAGCCTCACCTGAGTACCTCTTGAACCTTGGGCCACTAGACCGAGTCGTTCAGGAGGAAGCAACGGAAGCTGCCTTGAGACTAAGAGCAAACCGAATATGAAAACAAAATATAACAGCACACTTCGCGGTTCTGTAAGGAATCGTGAAGGAAATACCACTTCTAGAGACACCTATAGATAGAACACCATGCAAACACGTTTTAGGCAGACAGATATTATACCTACCGAAAAAAAATTACTTCAACTATTCTTTTTTTAATTCTCGTTTTATTAAAAGGCATTTCCGAGATTATAAATATAATAAATACAGGTTGTAGTACAAAATTTAAACTGACAAGACTTCGGTGCCTCACCTGCATTCCGCCTTAAGTAATTCATGCCAATCCGTCATACTGACTGTACCTACAGGGGCACTGTAGTAATTTCGTCGTACTGTACCTGCGTCGTTATTATTTGGTAGCTCTTTAACAAGGTTAGATAAAATACATTCCTACAAAGCTATATTCTAAGCCATCGTTTGAGAGCAAGAAGATAGGGATAACAAGCAGAATTTTTACGTTCCTGTCACCGCTAACTCATACTTTAAAAGAGTGCATAAAATGCGAAACTTTTAAATTAAATTCACGAACACATTCCCCGAGGAGGCGGGAAATAGCTTTGTCTCCGGCCACCTGCGGGATAACGGAGAATTTCCGACGATAAATAAATCCCTATTCTGACGTTCGATTTTTAAAAGGTCAGAACTTAAGTTTGTTAGTGATTTCAGAAGGGAACGATCGACGAACCTTAAAGGCTAAAAGTTAACAGATGAGATAACTAAGCTTTTATTTAAAGTTAAAGGTGACGATAGTTACTAAAGTTTTTAAAAATATGACTCGTTATGTTAACGTGTATATTACTTCATTTACAAAGGCTGAATGATGGTTATTATAAATTCTTTTTATAAATTTTACTAAGTGATAAGGCCGTAGCCTATATAATACGTATCAAATGCTACACGTTACATAGTAACTAATAAAGTATAAAAATATAATAATTTTTTATAAAACGAAATAATCCTCATAATATTTGGTCATATAAAAGATCTTGTTAAATTGATAACATGAAAAGTGAGAAGTACCTAATAAGTGAAGATCTTGAATGATATGTAAATTACTGTAATAAAGGAGACCTTTCTTTTCGGGCCAAAAATGTACCTTGGTACAAGTTATTTGAAAATATTCATAATAATGTACAAACACTCATTTCATATATAATATACCCATAAATTAGATTTTTATAAAGATAAAAAAACACAATTAATTGTACACTAAATCACAACTGCGTAGAACGAAACGCTAATGTGGCACTTGTGTGTGACAGTCGGTTAGATTTTAACAAGTTTTTCGCGGCTCTGGAACACGGTATTTTAGTAACGTCCGTAGGCTGATAAAATAACTAAACGCTTAGAATGATTCGCAATGGCAAGAAATATCTATTTTTGCTCTTGGTCCTACTGTACAATGTACATATTAAAAACAAAAGAATTCTTAAAGCAGTATGTTGCTGATAAACTTCTATACATTTTATGTTTAATACTGAATATCGAAAATTGTTTATATAACTTTAAGCTACAAAACGCTTCAAAATCAAAACAATTGTGCTTGCCAGCTAAAAAAAAAACATTTGTTGCAAGTAATGTATATTTTTGAATGATTTTTTTTAGTGGTACAAATGTATTTAAAAATAAATAAGTATTTTTTTCGGAATATACAATTTTTTTGCTATTGTTTGGTATCTTTGAATCTTAGGTACATGTTTAGCCTTAGTTATATGGAAGAAAGAAAGGCTCCTTTGGACAAAACGACAGCAGAATTGATCTGTCTTAAATGAATACATAGCGTGTTAGAATACCAATTTCATAATAACTTATTTCATTTATACTCCACCCTTAAGCAGTTTACTTTAAAGATAAACTCAAAGGCTTGATCTGAAAAAGCAATGCAATTTGTTAAAGTGATATATTTTATTGTTTAACAGACACACTGTCTTTAAAAAAATAAATATTTCGACGCATAACTAGTTTCAAAACATTATTTACTAAGTAAATAAATTTTATTTTAGCATAAACAAGTAACTATTATATAGTGTAAAAGACAAACGTTGACATTTTTTTCTTGAAAAAGAGTGTATGTTTCGGAAATGTGTACTCAAATCAATTTCATTAAAAAATACTAGAAACGTAAGAAGCAAAATATTTTGTCAAAGAGATTTTCCAAAATATGTTTTGCCTGTTTTATGGAATTTTCTCCGAAAATTAAATCCCTTTTTTAGCACTTTACCTAATGACAACGAAGTAAAATAATCTCTTCTGCTTTAAGACAATCTTAAGGGATTTTTGTAAGTAATATATATTACTTAAAAGAATTTTTATTAACATTAACAAATATAGGTACAAATATTTCTATGGAATTGACAAATATTTCTATGGAATTGAGTTTGTTTAAAAGAGTTAGTGAAAACATAATTCCACATGAATTGACTAAAAAATTAGAGTTTGCTGTAATGAAAACAAAATTATGCATTTTTATTTAATCACGTTCATGTCAACTTGAACCAAAGTAGTGGAAATTAAAACCTTAAGTTTTAATAGTTCTACTCTAGTTCTATTACACTATAGCTAACTTACACTATAATTAATTTAATCCTTTACTTTAATTTAACATCTTCACCACGCATTGTATCGTTTCCTTTTTGTGAATAACCTACACCTTCGGTAACCAATTTTTGTGTTTCAGTATTTCTTTTGCGGATGACGTCTCAATAATTATAACTTTTACAGAAAATAATGTGCATTATAAAATAAAAAAAATTAAACTTAATATTAAAAAATATCCTAACTAATTAGACAAAAATTAATAAGGTTTGATACCTTAAAATACCTTATAAAGACTCTGGACTCTGCCACCTAATCTGATCAGTACATATATCAACTGAAAATATCATATCCCAATCAAAAACATAAATGTGAAATGAGAGCCAAGTTCAATATTATGATAAATGCCTTGGTTGTTGACTTCAACGACAAAAGAAGTGAGATCTTAATGGGTGCCAAGTTCAATGGTCAGTCCTGAAATGTATTTATAAGTAACAGTATAACATATCATATCTTCTTATAACATAAGATAATGTATTGTAGCCTAAGGTCTGTCTTGGCTAGTTTTCATATATGAATTATAGCCTTCGCAAGTTCTAAACCTACAAGTATTTGTCGGTTCTTATTTTATAATTCCGAAAATTTGGATTGTTGGTAGAAACTAGCGATCGAACATAATAATTCGTTGGTAGGTTTATAAAAACTAGCCAAGACAGACCTTAGGCTACAATACATTATCTTATGTTATAAGAAGATTTTTGATTGGGATATCATTACTTTTTGTAGGTAAGTAAATATTCTCGTAACGCCGTGGGTCCTTTTAAAAGGACAAATTCAAAACTAATTAGGTATTTATGTTAAGCGTTCATAATAGAATCTAATTATCTAAAAATTGCCAGTTTTTTATTTATTCCTTTGTATTCATCTAATTACCTATCTGCATACCAAATTTTAACTCTCTAGGTCATCTGGAACTGGGTTAGAGTTTTGATCTATAGGTTAGTCAGTCAGTCAATTATAAAAATGAGGATTTTTGGACATTAATATCTAAATAACCGTTTGAGATAAGCTTATGAAATTTAGAACACATATGTATCTCGCAAGTCTCAATACATGAGACAAATTTGATAAGTTTATGTGAAATAGTTTTTGATTTATGAGGGGGTCAAAAGTGGCTCCAAATGGTTCGTGTAATATTACACACGGTGCGGCTCGCCAGTTCTGTTTCTTGAACTTGGCTTGACACGCTACCGCGTGTCTAGATTCAAAAAATAGCAAACTATTATTTTCTTTGATTTATGCCCTTAGTCAATTTAAGTGTGTTTCTATCCAAAATGCTGCACTCGCTGTCTATTATGATTATATATACTCGGGCCAGGTACTCTTCGTTCCTCGAAGAAAGAACAATATGCAAAATAGACCAAGCGTAGTTTTGAAGACTTTTTTTAGCAATCTTAGGGCAATTTTTACTGTGTCTCACTTATACATTTTTGAAGCTTGTATCTTTATAATATAGCAACCAAATTAATAGTCGCCGCGAGAAGACATAAGAAGAAATAACAAATCCCAGTCAAAAACATAAATGTAAAATGAGAGCCAAGTTCAATATTATGATAAATGCCTTGGTTGTTGACTTCAACGACAAAAGAAGTGAGATCTTAATGGGTGCCAAGTTCAATGGTCAGTCCTGAAATGTATTTATAAATAACAGTATAACATATCATATCTTCTTATAACATAAAATAATGTATTGTAGCCTAAGGTCTGTCTTGGCTAGTTTTTATAAACCTACCAAGGAATTATTATGTTCGATCGCTAGTTTCTACCAACAATCCAAATTTTCGGAATTATAAAATAAGAACCGACAAATACTTGTAGGTTTAGAACTTGCGAAGGCTATAATTCATATATGAAAACTAAACGGTGCGGCTCGCCAGTTCTGTTTCTTGAACTTGGCTTGACACGCTACCGCGTGTCTAGACATAAAAACTTAAACTATCATCCTCAAAATTAAAATTGTACTTTTTCAATGTTAATAAAAACATATAACAATTTACCCAATAAATTCAAATAATTAAAGAGTAAAAAAATCGAAGCGCAATTCAAAATCTTTTGAACTTACAAATATTATTACTTGAATTTATAATGGTAAATTCAATCCAGATTTGATCCAAATTATTACAAGACAAAATTAAACGTGTCTCAGGTGTCAGGCAGAACTTGAGACCACATAATCCCGTAAATATCTGGGCAAGTAGTTTTCTAATTAAGCTGTAGACCCATTTTTTCAAGCATTATTTAAGCTGGCTTCAGCGCTGTCTCATCATGTTCTAGGTATCCAATATAATATAATACAATCAATAAGGAAAAAACAGCTTAGTAAATCCTATATTTTTTGGTTATTTAAGCATTAACTGCTCGATTTCTATATCTTTTATAATTAAAAATAACTTTATAATAATATGATTTAGTATTCATTACTGTTCGTTGCAGTGTATCACTTATAGTGCAAGTGATACACTGCAACGAACAGTAATTCAACAATACTTGAATTTAATAGTGCAAGTGATACTTTATTCTGAATGATAGTGTAAAAAAAATTGAGAAATAAAAATTATGAAACATTTAATTTAAAATGTATCTTGTGTTTATTATTATTTTTGGTAGCAACCCTGACAAGGTATTGTTTTCAAAGCATTGAAATGAGCAGAACAAATCCTCTAATGACATTAGTTTGTGGAACGTAGTTAGTTTCCAGTGCGCTCATTGCAAATATTCTGTGTATAAAATTCTAAGTTTTGACATATACCACGCAAACACAGTTTTTATATGATATGCACGCTTGTTTCTTTGCACTACATAAACATAAAATATTTTTACTGTTTTACGCTACAGGCCAGCGTTGCTTTATCAATGGGAGGAATATCCTCGCATTAATAAAAACACTTTTAGAAATGTTTAGACAACTGATTGAGATAAAATAGCCATTTCATTTCATTTTTCGAATATTTAGAAAAGCCTAGCAAATGTAACGATTGAGTCTCCTGGCCTTTATAATATCAGAAATAAGTTGTACAAATGATATGATCACAATTTAAATTTTTTTTTTGAATAATTCTAATGTTATGGAGTGCGTTAAAATATACTTAAAAGACTTTATTTATGATACGAAACATCTTAAGCAAAGCTCTTTAACAAAAGCCAAGTTTTATTAGTTATTAGCTCTTATTTGTAGTAAAGAGCTTTCTCATTTATAAAAGAAATATGTGGGACTACACTGTTAGCAGATGCATTTCTTTAGTTTATAACGCAGTTTAGAGGCAGTTTGTTTATGGACAAATTGTCCATAAACAAATTGTAAACAGTGACCTCTCTTAATCAGTTTACTGGTTTAATATTAATAACCTTAGTCATAACTCGGATAAAACTCATTTAAAACTTATAAATAAAATTTTATTTACCTAAGTTGAGACAGGTCAATATACCAGATATGTGAACAGCGAAGCAGTCGAACTTGTTGATTCCTCCAAGTTTTTAAAATAAGGCTAATTGACAACAACAGTCCATTCGGCTGTTATTGTGGGATTCAGCTGCCAGTATTGATTATATGCCTATATTTATTCTCCAAAAAGAGCGGTGCGTGCCATATTTAACTTATCGTAAATTGTATATGGCGCGCATAGCCAGAACCATAGATCCTTGCGACAATCTATGGAATGTTATATATGTAAGGAAATATTATGCCACTTTTACAAACAAGACCGATGTTCATACAATAAGACTACTGTTTTGGTACAACGGTAGCGATTCTGCATTTCGTACTGACTGTCCTTTAGATATTTGTGTGATTAATACGAGTTACCTGAGTCATAGACAATTATATGTATTCCTATGAATATCACCTATCTATGTGTTTTAAATTTAACTGTTAACGTAGTCTCCATTATTGAAATAGTTCATTTTTAGGGTTCCGTACCTCAAAAGGACAAAACGGAACCGTTATAGGATCACTTTGTTGTCCGTCCGTCCATCCGTCTGTCAAGACCGTTTTTCTTAGGAACGCGTGGAGGTATCAAACTAAAATTTATATCCAATACTCAGGTCTACTGTCCCTTGGAGCTGTGAAAAAATCAAACTCCTAAACCAAAGCAATCAAAAGATACAGACGTTTATGCCGCAAATTTTCAAAACTCGCACGGGAATCAAAACCTACAGGGTACTTCTCGTTGACTTAGAACCTTGAAATTTGGTACGAAGTAACGTCTTTCAGTACAGATAAAGGAAAAATTGCAAAAACCGTAAATTTTTAGTTACATCATATAATAAAAAATATTTTTGGAAATTTTAAAGTTACTACCTCTTTTCTCATGAACGCGTAGAGGTATTAAATTGAAATTCATATCAAATACTCAGGTCTATAATACCTTTGAGCTGTAACAAAATCAAACTTTTATGTCAACGCAATCAAAAGAAATAGCAATTTAAGCCGCATATTTTCGAACTCGCAACTACTCGCGAGGGAATCAAAACCTAAAACGTACTTCCAGTCGATCTAGAATCTTGAAATTTGGCATGAAGCAATGTTTAACAGCACATATAAAGAAAAAATTCCGAAAACCTTAAATTTTTGGTTATATCTTCATTTTTCAATAAAAATATCATAACTATGACTCGATTGTCGTGATGGGTGAACTTTTACTTATATACCTACAGGTTTGTACGGAACCCTCTGTGCGCGAGTCCGACTCGCATTTGGCCGGTTTTTTTTGGTATAGGTCTTAGTAGTACTAAAAAGATCTTATTTTGTTTATTACTGTTTCATGTAACACATAATTTTTTCATCTTCTTCTCGGTACAATGTCTCCACATGTAGGACTTGCGAAGCCATAAAGAACAATACACGCAATGTATATGCTCATATACAGTTTTATATTTTATGCAGTTAGCAAAAAGCTGTTACATTGACATTACAAATAGAAATATAATTTTATTTATTAGTAATGAAAGTAAGGTTTCTAAATGTTAAAGTACCTACTCAGATTTACTTAAGCTACATGAAAATGCATACTTTTTTATGCACTGAATCTTCATTCGATACAAAACCGCCGATACTATACGATACAATTGCTATCCCATTCATTGCCCTAATTTGTTTAATCATGTTCTTCAACATTAAGTTTATTCAGCTGGTAACCTTAATCGGAACGTCAATATTCTTAATTTAGTTAGATAAATAGCAATCAATTCATTGCGCTGTAATTTCAATAAAGAAAAAATTTATATTTTTGATAAAAATATTTTGCGGCATGTTACATTTTTTCCTTTATATTATTTGTTTTAAGCCTAAAAAATAGAAAAAAAATGCTTTAAACAAATGCATGAAGAATTTTACCTTAATTGTTATTGAAAACCATGTTTGAATTTCAGCAAGACCTTTTTATTTTCTTCTTTTTTTGCCTTATAAACTGCTAATGCAATACGGTCATTGCAACCGATTTGACCATATTCATTCGGAGTAATCGTATTGTTACACTATGTTTATTTAATGTTTTATGATAAATGAGACCTTTCTTTTTGGGCCAAAAATGAACCTTGGTACAAGTTATTTGAAAATGTTCGTAAATATGCGTAGAACGAAACGCTATTAGTGCGGTGTTGGCGGGGCAGAATGACATAAATAAACAGTGTCAATTCTCACGCCGATTGTCGTTTTGTTATTAGATTTGTTTATTGGTGATAATCAGAAATGATATTTTAGTAATCTGGATGTTAATAGTACTTTGCAATAACCTTGACATTTACTTAAATTATTATTTGCTATTTTTTGTAATGGCAACAGTCACTTAATTTAGAATTTGGGTCGTTCTACTTTTCTACCGACAATGGTCTGTCCTTCGTCGTATTATGGCATCTCGTTGGAGTATTGATATTTACGGTTTTTCGGTAATTCGGTTCGAATAAACGTCCATATTTTTCTTATCTATTATTGGAAACAAATGAAAAATGTTTTATTTCAATTACAAACCATTTGTTTACAATAGTTTGGTGGTAACATTCCTTGTAAGTATCTAAGATACCTGTATTACGAAGTTACCGCTCTTCCTTTCCGGTTTAACTAGGGTAGGTGTGTAAGTTAAAATACAAAATTTAATTAGAAAGTAAAAGTACACGTTAAATTAATTAAATGTGTAGTATTGTGTGTATGTATGTATGTTGTGTGTTAGTGTGCATGTCATGTAGGTTAGTTTGTTTTGTGGTGTGTTATGTATGTCTGTGTTATGAGGATAGCATTATATACAGGTTAATTATTATTATGTAATTTTTCATTCCCTCCAACCAACATATTTTTTCTTTTGTTTTCCGTAGAATGCCGTGACAGAGTGGTAAACCGAAATGTGGTCTCCACAGAAATAGGCCACTTTGTCACATATTTTTTAAAAAAACCAACATTAACAAAAGAATTAATTTTTGTCGCAAAGGAAACTTGAATTAGTCCTTATGACAACACAGATGCAATTTCTTTTAAATTCCACACAGAAACCACAATTATGGATAGTTCAAAAACCAAAAAAACAGAAAAAACGTCGTTTCACTGTCGGTAGAAAAGAAGAACGACCCATTTACGTTTAAGTAATTTACGTTGACACCAAGAAATATATTTCTGTTGGTTGGTAACTATTAATTATTTAGAGTGATATTATTCTGAACCGTTATAGATAGCATAAATATCTATTAAAAGTAGATTGCTATTCTTAGCATTTACATAGGTTTATTGAATAACTATAAAGATCTTGTAATAAAATAATACACATTTATCCTTTTTCATTGAATTACTTAGTTTTCAACATCTTATGGGTCTTATACAATTCTAATAAAATAAGCCCTTTGAATCATAGTCCAGTAGGTAAGCGCAGGATGTCGTGAACTCAAGAATTATTAACAGCAGCAAAATTACAAAAGTGTCAGTCCAAGTTAATGTTGCCAGGTCATTAGAATAAGTGAAACAAAAATCCAGAAAGAATAGCCGATTTATAATGAAATAAACACCACGAACAAATAGCACTTTCAGAGAAAGCAAAATACCGAAAAGTGATTACATACTATACGGAATGTATAAATAAATAAAAGACTTTAATTTTAATGTGACACTTGTGACAGTCAGTTAGATTTTAACAATTTTTTCACGGCTCTAGAACACGATATTTTAGTAAAGTCCGTACGCTGATGAAATAACTAAACGCTTAGAATGATTCGCAATAGCAAGAAATACCTATTTTTGCTCTTGATCCTACTGTATTTATTAAAAACACAAGAATTCATAAACCAGTAACTTATATACATTTTATATATAAGATTGAATATTTAAAAATGTTTATATCACTTTAAGCCACAAAACGCTTAAATATCGAAAATATTGTGCTTGCCAGCTAAAAAAAGCATTTGTTGCGAGTAATGTATATTTTTGAATTATTGTAATTAAGTGGTACAAATTTATTTAAAAATAAATAAGTATTTTTTTCGGAATCTACAATTTTTTTGCTATTTTTTGGTATCTTTGAATCTTAGGTACATGTTTAGCCTTAGTTGTATGGAAGAAAGAAAGGCTCCTTTAACAATAGGTTTTTCTGTTTCAATATTTTCATTTATACTTGCATAAAATAACTTAAAATTCGTTTTATATAATCTAAATTCAAACGTGGATACAGATAGTAACAGGAATGTAATGGTAAGGTGTGTGCCATTTCACAAGTTAGAAATAGAATTTCGCGATGGCATGTGTAAACAACTTGATAAATTATTGTTTTACATCTCTGTATTTGATATGGCCCATATGCAAGGTTATGGAGACGAGAAAAATGAAATTTTAGATTCTGTTTTTAATTTATTTTAGAAAATAATGTGTTTATTAATGTTGGAAAATAATGGAACTAAATAATTAAACAAGGTATCTTTTTTTAATAATTTTGTAAAATGATGTCACATGAAAAACACAATCATTTTATTTATTATTTATTCAAAATATTTAGCTTGATCGAAAATAATCGATTGATCGTCGGAGATGATTCCATTTTTGTTCGAAATCGTACCGATACCTAAAAATGTCAAAGCTTAAAATTTTGAATTTACAACTGTCGCTAAATATAAGAAAATAACTTTAATTTTAGGGTATTGAACTGATTATCTGATTCCTTGACAAATATTATGGACTATTTCATCGCTGTGGTAACGACATTAGTTATGAACGAAAAACCATAGAAAATATGTTGTATTATATTTACTTTAAAAGAAATATAATAATATAATATAATAACAGTACTATAATCAAACAATCATAATTTAGTTATTTATAACAATCCAGATACAAAAGTTAATGAGGTAATGAACAATTAACGATACAATTGATTCAAGCATAATTTTCAACACGAGGCACTACAGATAATATTGAAACAGTTTAATTTAGAGTCACCATCTTTTACATGCCAATTACCTCCAGTCAGCGACCAACGCTTTTCTTTTGCGAATGTGTTTTGCTTTTGTATCGATTTTTATTAAACAAGAACAATTAATGCATTGAAGATTGAAACAGAAAATCATTTACAAATCAGGTTTAATAAAAGGTACAATTTTGAATATTTCTCTTATGAATTCGGTTTCCAATAACGTTACAGATCGCAAATTCTAAATGTGCCGCAGTGGCAACATTATGCCCGGGAAAACGTCAATTGCTTCCAAACTGCACTGCGGGCGAAGTTATCTTGATGTCATTATCTATTCGATTGTTAACCGAAAACGTACCTAACAATATTGTAATTAACCCGCAAATAGATAAATCGTTTGTACCGTTTATAGTGATCAAAACATATATACATTTACGCGTTCACTGGTTTAAATTAAATTTGTTTTTAGATGGTTCCAGATCACCAAAGGCATATACGAAAAAAAAAATTAAATCCACATAATCTCTAACACATTTTTAAAGGGACAAAAACCAGTAATTGCCCAGTTTCTTATAGCTGGTTTTCGGATCAAGGTTTCGATCTAAGATTCCTGCTTATGGCATATGTGTTGATTTTCAATGAATGCATTATTAATGTTCATATTGATTAAAAATAGTTTTATTTGTTTTTTTATATTTAAGAGATAGAGGAGAGAGAGTGTTTTCAGTCAACAAAATAAAGGTCTCTTTATCATGTTCTCCTTTGTTTTTTCGTCTATTTTCTTAAGACAAACCAATTGGGACCAAGCAATTTCCACCCAAATTTATGGAAACAACTTTCTTTCTACAAAGCTCCTAATGAAACGTAATTATCTGTGTTGTTTTAGGGTGAATTGTTGAGTCCTCCTTAATGATACTCGTCAAGGCTTATTACCTTCACAAATTCTCACATCATTTGTAAAACAGAAATTGAAAGTAAAGTAACCGTTTGCCAAAATATAGAATACTAATAACTAGTACTACAGGAACTTAATTTATTTTGCATTATCGTTGTAAAAATTAATTGGGCTGTGAAGAAAATTCTGGTTCAGTTATGAAGGTCGCCAGCCATATCATTAGGCTAAAAATTATATACAAAATAACGTCAAATTTGTTGTATACTGGCTGGCATATATGTAAAACTACATGTTAATCAAAATTCTTACGATGTTCTATGTCACTATAGACATTAAGGTTTATTGACTTGGTTACCAAATATATTCTTGTACACACGCATTTATAAGTTTTCTTTATCAAATAATATTATTACAACATTCGTTATCAGCACGAGGCTCTAGTATAATGAGTGATCAATTCAGTGGCATTAAATTATTGTCTAGTCGAGATGGGTACAGCATCTGGAAATTTAAAATTCGAGCGCTGCTTATTCATGAAGAATTGTGGAAGTCCATTGAAGGCTACGCTGATGGTGATCCTACCTCTGAAGATGTGAGAATTAGAAAAGATCAGAAGGCCTTGTCTAAGATTTCGCTCACGTTAGATGGTTCAGCCATTACTCACGTCAGATCAGCAAAATCAGCAAAACAAGCTTGGGACGCACTAGCAAATGCTTACGAAGACAAAGGGATGGGCCGCCGGCTATCACTCGAACGCCGCTTATACAAGTATGCTCTGAATGACTTTGTAAATATTGAGTCGTATATAAATGCTATTATGTGTACAGTACAAGATTTAGCAGACATTGGTAAAGTCATAGACGACGAGTCAGTCGCCGCTATTTTGTTAGGAGGTCTGTCAGTTAAATACGAACCTCTCATAATGGCACTTGAAAACTCCAATGTAAAGGTAACAAGTGATTTAGTAAAATCTAAATTATTGAACGAAATGGCAAAAGATGTACCGCAAAATGACGTCTTAGCATTAAGTTCGAAGACATCAAAAAACAAAACTAAAAAACCTGTTGTTTGTTATAAATGTCATGAGCCAGGACATAAGAGTCCTCAATGCCCACACAAAAAAGGAAAGAAGAAAGCCAATATTGGCAGTGTAGTCGAAAGAGTTACTCAAGAAGATTCCACGTTACTCACTGCATTTGTTGCCGAAAATAATGATAAGAAATGTCAACGATGGTACATTGATTCTGGAGCAACTAGTCATATGAGTCCTTGTTTGGAATTTTTTGAAAACTATAAGCCGTTGAGTCATGATGCCGGTTCTGTCACTATTGCGAATGGAGACAAATTGCCAGCTGTTGGAACAGGTGATATAGTTGTTACAGGTATTCCAAGCATTACGAAAATAAAAGATGTTGTTTTTGTACCAGATTTACATTGTAACCTAATTTCTGTTAAGAAAGCTGTTGACAAAGGCT
Source organism: Calamotropha paludella (assembly GCA_927399485.1). Lineage (NCBI taxonomy): Eukaryota > Metazoa > Arthropoda > Insecta > Lepidoptera > Crambidae > Calamotropha > Calamotropha paludella. The sequence goes on along the minus strand of OV656817.1, from coordinate 9,813,776 downwards.
ACACAGTTATTTTTGATAAGCGTGGTTGTAATTTTTATAATAACATTGATGTAACTTTTACTGGCAATTCTATTTTACAGGGTACTTATAGTGGTGGTTTGTATAGTTTGAACTTAAATCCAAACAAAGCACAAAAATTTGCAGCATTAGATGTGGTTGACAATACGGAACGTAAAGTGCACTTTGAGTTGACTGAATATCAACTTTGGCATAGGCGTCTGGGTCACCTCTGTCGTATCGGGATGGACAAACTAAAAAGAGGCCAAGCGACTGGTATGACTTATGCTGATGTAGATAAGGATCCCTGTATACCATGTATAGAAGGTAAGCAAGCCAGAAAACCGTTTTTGAAAGTTAAATACAAACGTGCAAGTTCTCCCTTAGAACTAATTCACGCTGACGTTTGTGGACCATTTTCTACTACATCTTTTAAGGGCAATAATTATTTTATTTTATTTATTGACGACTTTACACGTATGATGTTTATTTATTGTTTTGCTTTGAAGTCTGATGTTTTTGAGATTTTTAAGACATTTCATTCTTTTGTTGAACGACAATCAGATACAAAAATGAAATGTTTGCGTACAGATAATGGGACTGAGTTCGTTAACAAACAAATGTCCAATTATCTTAACAATTGTGGTATTAAACACGAGACAACAGTACCTTATAGCCCACAACAAAATGGAGTTAGCGAGCGAAGTATAAGGTGTATTGTAGAAAAAGCTCGTGCTATGCTAGCTCAAAGCAATCTTTCTAAAGCATACTGGCAGGACGCAATGGAAACTGCGGTGTACATCAAAAATAGGTCTCCACACCGAGCTTTAGTCAATGAAACTCCTTATGAAAAATGGTACAGTGAGAAACCTAATATTTCTTACTTAAAAGTATTCGGGTGTAGGGCTCTTGTGCATATCCCTTCATGTCAACGCTCTAAGTTAGATTTGAAAGCCGCAGAATTTATCTTTGTGGGTTATTCTGACGATCCAAGGAGCTATTTTTTTAGGGATACGGGATACCCGAGAAAATTAATCAAAGAGAGAGACGCTACATTTTTTGAAAATATTTTTACTGATTTAAAAGCATTTGATAATCAACATTTAAATGCTTTATCTGAAACTCTCATGTCTGAACAATGTACTCCTTTAATAAATAGTGATAATTTAATGCATTCATCTGGTGATGAAGTAACTGAGAATAGCAGTGAAAATTCTTTAATAGAAGACACCAGCGGACGTAGTCAGGAAGATGTTGTTTCTTCAACTGAACCATCTCATGACAACATAGATAACGCTATAGATCGTTACCCAAAAAGAGATCGTAAGCCTCCTGATTTCTTTTCTTATAATATTTTGGTGTCTAATTTTTTAGATGAAGAGCCAAAATGTTATTATGATGCTATAAACAGTGAGGATAAACATTATTGGATCTCTGCTATGCGGGACGAATATAACGCGTTAACAAAGAAAAGTACATGGACATTAGTTGATAAACCTAAAAATAAGTCGTGTATCAAATCCAAATGGGTATATAAAATAAAAAGAGATGCATCAGGTAATATTTTAAAATATAAGGCGCGCTTAGTGGCCAAAGGTTTCACGCAAGTGTATGGCGTAGATTATTTTGAAACTTATGCGCCTGTTGTACGTAATTCTTCTCTTCGAACACTGTTAGCATTCGCTGTTCAAGAAGGCTACAAAATTCGCCATATGGATGTCGATACGGCTTTCCTTAATGGAGACTTGGATGAGGAAGTCTACATGTTACAACCAGAAGGCTTCATTGATGAATTGCATTGTGACAAAGTTTGTTTATTAAAACGTTCCATTTATGGCCTCAAGCAGGCGCCGAGGTCTTGGAACATTAAATTAAAACAAACATTGTCAGCTATTGGTTTCACGCAGGCTCCCTCGGAGGCATGTATATTTAGAAAAACAATAAATGACAATGAAACTCTTTTGTTGGCCGTGTATGTCGATGACATAATTTGTCTATATAAAGAAGACGTAACTTTTGACAATTTCAAAAGTGACATACAAAAATGCTTCTCTATTAAAGATTTAGGACAAATTGAATTTTGCTTAGGTATGAATGTAAAATATGAAAATAATTGCCTAAAAATTTATCAGAAGACATACATCGAGAAAGTAGCAAAACGATTTAATATGAGTGATGTGAAAAGTGTATCTGTGCCGCTCAACAAAAGATTAGAGAAATCAAAGGAAGAATACTCTTACGACTGTCCTTACCAAGAGTTGATAGGATGTCTGATGTTTCTTGCTGTAAGCACTAGGCCAGATATTGCGTTCACGGTGAGTTACTTAAGTCAGTTTAACACCAAGTATGATGAAAGTCATTGGAAATGTGCTAAACAATGCTTAAAGTATTTGATAGCAACTAAAGACTTAGGTATAACTTACAGAAAGAATACGGATTGGATACTTCGTGGGTATTCTGATGCTGACTGGGCAAATTGTACCGAAGATAGACGGTCATATACGGGATATTATTTTAGTATCGCGGGGGGACCAGTTACATGGGAAGCACGTAAGCAGCCGACCGTAGTTCTATCATCTGCTGAAGCAGAATACATGGCCCTTGCCAGCGCTGTCAAGGAGGCTTGTTTCTTGAGGCGTTTATACGCTGAACTATCAGGTGAGCTTCACAAAGTTGTTTTGTATTCTGACAGTCAAAGTGCACTTACGTTAGCCGCCAATCCTGTCCACCACAATCGCACAAAACATATTGATGTTAAGTTTCACTTTATTCGTGAAAAGGTCAATGATGGAACGGTAACGTTACGTTTCTTATCGACGGATAAGTTACCTGCTGACATACTGACCAAGCCTTTAGGGCGCATCAAACATAAAACCTGCCTAGATGGCATGGGCATCACATAAATTGATATCGACTGCAATTGTAACTTAAGTTTTGTTGTATTGTAGTGTAATTTATGTTTTAGTTTTATTTTAATTTGTCTATGCTATTATGTTGTTTCTTTTTATTGCGAATGTGCTACTACCTTGTTTATTGCTTTTGCGAATTTAGATTATGGGGGCGTATGTTGTATACTGGCTGGCATATATGTAAAACTACATGTTAATCAAAATTCTTACGATGTTCTATGTCACTATAGACATTAAGGTTTATTGACTTGGTTACCAAATATATTCTTGTACACACGCATTTATAAGTTTTCTTTATCAAATAATATTATTACAACAAAATTTAAACCTTATTTTTTTTAAATAGTTATTGACCATTAATCAGGTACCCAAATACACTTGTATTAAATCAATTTTCAGTATACAGTCTTACAGATAGAATTCTATATCAATTTACGTTAATTCGATGAAGTGGAACACTTCATGACACAAATGACTTTTTATGTTCCTCTTTAAACTGTTATTCGTTTTTTTATTCAAATATATAAGAGATGTAGGTAATAATAAGGAATACTTGCCGGCATACATTTTATAGCTCAAATACTTTACAACTTTTTACACATCTATTCACATGAATACGATCAGCATGTGAAACCTTTTATATTTATTGAGGAGACTTGTTCTTGCTATTTTCAGTTTATTGCTCATAAACATGAAAATGTAAAACGTATGTGATGTAATATATTTGACAATATGTCGACTCTGTACTAAATGTTATAAATGATATAAAAAAACATTAATATTTTGATGTTAAAACGTTATATTGAATAGTATTTAATTTAACTTATACAATAACTTTGTAAAATATATTGTGTTTCATTCAATTTCTTTGCTTCATAACATTCAAATAAGAACTCTTATAACTTTACCTCTAGGGAATTAATCCTTTGATTCGAATTCGTATTTTCAAATATTAACGTTGAAGTCTCTTTTCGACTTTATATGGGAAAAATACGGTCAAGCGGAAGTCCAGAGGTAGGTAAAGAATCGCAAGCGTTATCCAAATCACTCATGTATGTTTTGCGATTTTCTGTAGTTATAAATTTTTTCATATTTCTAGATAAACCTTAATTAAAGAGCCACAGAGACAATAATTATTCAAACAAGTACTCGATTATTTTTAATTATGTGAATATTATACCTTGCATAAACAAAACCAATTATGGTTAACTTGAATACCAGACCAAAAAGAAATTTTTAACCTCGCGCTTAGTTAATATTAAATATATCTATACTAATATTATAAAGAAGTAAAGTTTGTGTGTTTGTATATTTGTTAAATTAAAAGGGGTAATCTCGGGATCTACTGAACCGATTTTAAAAATTTTTTCACCAATAGAAAGGCACATTATTGCTGAGTGTCATAGGCTATATTGAATGCTAGAAAAAATTTAAAGAATTTTGTCCACCCGTGCGAAGCCGGGACGGGCCGCTAGTATATAAGTTTAACTTGTCAGTTGTAAATGTCAGTTTAACTTTGTTAAGCTGACATTTCAACCGAACTGCTAATATAATTTTTTAAATATTTATTTTCCAAATGATTTTACTGTTATTTAATTCCAGTCATGTTGAAAAATCAGAATTGTGAGTTACTATAAATACTACAATACTTATAAAAACAAATGTCACAGAATATATTATTTTAATACATATGGTGATATGACTCAACCATAAAGAGCAAAATGCGTGGTATTCATGGCCAAACTGTCTTTTAACGTTATTGTTATAAACGATGATCTCACATTAATGCTGCATTAAATTGGTGTGGTTGATGACATCAATAAGTGGTCTATATGGACACAATGTGTATTGTTATCTTGTTCTTGCGATGCATTTAATTTATAGTATTTAAATTTTGTCTATTAGTGTTAATGGCTTAACACTTATGTAATTATTTTTTCTGAATCAAACAATCATAATGTTATAGTGTTATATTTATAATTTAAAACAAAAGAAAAGTGTTTTGATACAAGTCAATTAAGTCTGTATTATAATATTAGAAGCATGATGTGTCTTCTTGTAAGTAGTTTATGTACTTAGTTAAGATTAGATGATTAAGTAAGTAATGATGTATTTAGTGCATAAGCTGTCTAGTGTAGTGTAGACCTAAATAAATAAATAAATAATACAAGACATGTTAAATTACTGCGATTTCGCTACACCATGCTTACAGCCGTGGTAGTTAGGGTTGTTGCGAATATATCATTAAAAGTAAATAGAGGCATGGTATAAATTAAAATGCACACTGTAATGATTTTTTTAACACAACAGATGATACCGCTTTAATTAAGGCTGCCTGCTATAAAAATGTTTTTTTTTTGAGGAGACAGCAAATAAATAACATGTTTGTTTGTTAGCAAGTTAGGAAGTCTTACATAAAATGTGAATTAGAAAATATTAGTAAGAAAAAAGTCGTAAACATTCATCGCCTCACTTTAGCTATTTCTTTTCCTTCTAAATGACTTTTTCCACATTGCTCTCAGCCCTCCCATTTTCATGACGCCTGATGTTACGCGTACCTTTGCTCATTCCAAAAATATATTATTATTCTTTAGCCTTGTTGACTAAGCTTAATAAGATCTTCAAAAGTTTTTCCATGGATAGCGATACATTGCGGCTTTCACAAAAAATTCAATCCACGAAGAGACCTACATTTTCTTTTTTGCAAATATATAAATAAAATCATTATTTTTCTCAAATACTGTCAGTGCTGCACTATTTATATAAAATATCCTCTAGCTGTCACTTATATAATTTAATTATGACCAGAGTAAAAGTAAAGGTTTACTTTTAAAATACCGGTACATATGATTCATAATTATAGAAAATTGGTTCTAATATAATAATAATGATTGAGACTAAAAGGCAAATAACCGTCAAATAATATAATAAATATATAATTATTAAAATCATCCTATTTATATACCTATTACTTAAACATGGATCTCCTAGATGGATAAAAAAATTTGGAGCCCAAGGATTGACCCATTGCAATGTAGTGAATGCAAACGAAATTAATAGCTTAATGTGCCTTTAATTTAATGGATTCTATTAATTATGCGTTGGTTATTCAAAGTTTGGCCAGCTTAGGAAAAAATGCTTAACTTCTGCAATCGTAGACGGAACACGCTATTGGCCAATCCAACTACTCAAACATCTTTTTAGAAGCCGTAAACAAGAGAGTTATTATTTTTGGTAAAGTAAAAGTATGTTGAGTTCCGTTTCTTTTTGACAATGTCAACACGTATTTAACTGTTTATGGTATGACAGGCGGCATACTGCGCAGTACTCCAACACTTTTATTGTTGTATCAAACTTAAATTATTATTTATTATAATATTATAATATGAGTCATAAGCATATCAACATTTTAACATACTGATCTAATCGTTGCTCTGTGAAGTACAAGTACATAACATCATAGGAGCGCGGTCCCGGCCAATAACTGTCATACAAATTAATTATTTTCAAAAAATATTCCCTTCCTTTTTTGATAATTTTTGTAAAAAAAATGCGTCATTATTCTAACTATAGGTGTTATAAAAATTGCGGCCACAGTTAGGTTTACACTTGGCCCATAAAATGTGGCAAGATTATTAATGGTGCTTGGATGTTAGTTGAGACAAATCACAAACAGTTAGTTATCTCGTAAGAATTTGGAAGGTTGAAAATATACTATACTTTGTCCAATGTAGGATGATACTTTTGACAGTTGCCACCTATATACAGGGTATAAAGTTGCTATTACAATGTCAAGCCAAACATAAGGAAACAAACGCAACCTTAGTACGTAGCAATAAGGAAGTCAAAATTATCATCCTACATTGGACAAAGTACCTATACAAGTGCAAATATCAGTAAAAGCTATAACAATAAAATAGGTCATATATAGGTAATAAATATGCATATGAGTTAATTACAAGTTTCTTTCTTTTACACTAATAACTCAATCTCTTAGTAATGGTGATGTGTAAAAATGTTTTTATGACATTTTTGCATAATGTTAATAATACCATAAGTACTTGTTAGTATTTATGGTATTATGACCGAACACGATCTGTTTCTAGATAGTTATCTACAAACATACCGTGTTAGATTTTCCAATCTAACAATCAAAATTCTACAGCAAGTTATTTAAAATAACAAGGTTTATTACTCGATCCGTCTGTCCACTATGCTATCGATGATCTCACTCGTACCAAATTAGAGATCAGCTGTGGGCCAGCGAGTAGAAAATTATGTGGGACTCCGGGATCAATGAATAGCAAAAGTGGATTAGAAACAATGTGTGTCACGCGCCATTTGGAGATTTATTGCTGTTGGGTGCAAATCTATTGTGGACGTTTTATTTAAATGTCAAGATATTTTGTTTTGTTGAATTTCATTTGCTTTTTCTAGGACACTTTATAATTAAACCTTTTGTAGGGTAATTGATTAAAAGAAGAAGATAATATATACGTTTTGTATGTTCGACATAAAGAAACATGCGTATTGACTATCGTTTTCAGACTGTTTTACTATTGCACAGACAACAGCACATTGTTGTGACAGCAGTCTACCACAAGCTGTGATTTTTATTCAACATTGGACATTTTATGAATGATTAACAGTTGACATTTGAACTTTGACATAGATAGATGTGTTGTTTACTGTATCAAATTCATATTGGAGTGGTTTGATGACCTACCCTTTTTACCAAGTAATATAGATTATCATAACAAATAGATTATCATAAACTACTCTTCAATAACTACTCCACACGGGATCCTCATTTGATTGCGGAAAACCGATCATTTTTAGATAAATGTGCTTGGTTCCAATAGTTTCATATTAAATACTTTTAAAACCACAACTTGCATGTGGGACAAAACTTACGTGATCTAAATATAATTGTGTAGTAAAAATAATATGATAGAAAAGGGGATGCTTAGATGGTTTAGATACGTAGAGAGGATTGACAAAAGAAGATTGACAAGATATGATGAGGCAAATGTGAATGGGCAAGTCGGTAAAAGCAGACCAAGGCGAACTTTCAAAATAGAAGATGTTCTGAAAAATAGGCCAGTTGAAAAGTACACTTAACCGACAAGCTTTTATGAAAGATTTGATGAGAGTTTAAGAAGCGAGAGAAATATGTCAGGATCGTGGTAAGGGGAAATCTGTGATCTCTGTGAGGAAAAAGGCTTAATTGTTTGTATGGATGTCAAAATAATAAGGGAACTACGGACGGACTAGATTCACCAGCGTTGTTTTCGGTTCAAAGAAACCTTTATCCGCTTCCCGGAAAGACTGGAGTTTTAGTCAGTTAACACTATTACTGCCTTCATCACGTGGAGGTACTCCCAGCTTATGTTATTGATATGCAGGAGGGTATAAGCGGGCTGTATGTATCTAACTTTTGCCCTGACGACCATTCAAATGTCCTTCTCATTGTACAAAGATAACCTAGTAATACGGACAGATCAAATTGTATAAAAAGAACTTCATTTAAAATAATTATTATTTTTAATCTTCTTACATTTTTCACCTACCACCCAATGAGGACGTCTTTATACTGGCAAGAAGAACGGGCGCAAGGAACTCGTCAGCTTTAACAGAAATAACGATTTTTACATTATTATATATCGTTTCCATATATAATCCACAAAAAACAATATTCTCCTATTATCGAAATAAATTCATTGTTATGGTTTAATTACATCGTTGACTACAACAAAATCAGGAAGTATCTGTTTTAAATAAGTATACTTAAGCATTGCTTTGACATGCATATAATAAAAGCAACCTTAAGATGTATATTAAGTAATTATCTATAATACCGATAGTTTGAAAGAGAAACATCTCTCAAGGCAGAACCCGTTCACGAGCATGACGCATCGCTGGGCTCAACCATGTTTTAGGTTACACGTTACCACCTAAGAGATGTTTCACGAAGGCATGCCATACTCCTACCTCCTACAGTGCTATACTCAGTTGATACATATAACTTCCATGCATAGCGATCTATTAAATAATCGTTGAATTAGCAATAAACATTTACTTCCACTCGAATACTTATCCGAATTGAATAAAATATGGCTTAGGCTTTACGTTGGTCCTTAAGCTGCTAAATTATAAAAACCGAATTAAAATTGTTTTGCATTTTTTGTATGATTCGCGCACGGACAGACAAACAGGCAAAAATTCTAAAATACAATTATTTTGTGTTTACGTCGCAGCACCCTATATCGTATCAATATATGTTCAATGTACAAACTATGAAATTAACTAACAATTAATTAATTATAGTAATAGTTATAGTGCAGTCATTGAAGCGAAAAATAGGGTCTTACCTCTGAATTTTTTTACTGTGAACCGATTTGCATCGAATTTTGGAATTATGCTCGTCTTACCCTTAACTTCAAAAGTGAAAATGATCTGAGCTCCGCCAATTAATTTTAAGGGGTGTAAACAACCCCTTAATGGAAAAATTGACATTGATCCATTTTATCGCTAGAAAACATGTCTAATAGTAAGTGGTGAAATTGTAAAGTATTTTCTAACATAATTACCTCATATTAAAATCATTTTCAACCCCTTGAAAATCATACAACCCTTGCAAACAACCCCTAAATTGAAAAAATCACAAAAAAATACTTTGGTATGACATAAAAAGATGGAAGTATAGAGTAAGTAATTTTTTATATTCTCTATAATAATTATCAAATTTTTAACCCCCTTTCAACCCTTGAAAACTACCCCTTGATAAAAAATTGTTATTTTTTTTTTATTAAACAAAATGTATTGAAATTGGGTGTCTAGTTATATATTATATTAAACATGTGCTCATTCCTTTGCAGACGGAAATATATTGGTCACATTATAACGAATAAACGGTGCACGCACAGCTGATCACATGGCTTTTTCGTTGGCCCCTTCACTCAAATGTGTTATATATACATAATAAGAACGTTGGTATGTATTCATGCCTACGTTTCCAAAATATATGAGCCATATTATGTATATATATACACATTACAATAGTTGTGGGTCTCTATTATACTGCGTACTTTCACATTACTCCAAATATTCACACTCCGAAATTTTCAGTTACTAAGTAGAAAAAAATATGATAAGTTTTTGGACCATAACTCCTTAAATTTTCATGCTATCACAATTTATAGAAAACCATTGTAAAGATAATTAAGAGAGCTACAACATCCTTCATTGCAATATATAGTAAAAAACCTTTTTCTAATACGGTGAAGGGTTAAAGGGCTTAAGAGAGGCTGTGATTGCGCTACCACGCGCTCTTTAAACAATTATATCTCCGTCAATTTTTGTTTGACAGAAAAAACAAAAAAACCAAATTGTTTGTCAGAAAAATACCTAAATTTTTAATTCATACACTTTTATACGTGTCTGTCGTCATTTTTGAGATATTATGAAAAAAAAGTGGGTTTTTTAAAAATTTGAAATTTTGTTTTATTTTAAAATCGTGATTTTTTTGAAAAACATGTGTCCTAAAGCAGCCAAACTGATACTATCTATCAAACTCTTCATAATAAAGTTAATTCTAGGCGGAATACGATCAATTTCAATTTTTGTGGAAATGGCACTTATGAAACCCATTGATTTAAAAGAAAAAACATTAGATGCTCCCCTTTATTTGCAATACAGCTCACTTATTTTACGTGCAAAAGACTTTTAATAGTGCTCATTTTAAAGCTTATTTCAAGCACTACAAAACCCTTTTGTATTAGAATGCATTAAATGCATCTGCTCGCCGCTAGATGGCATTGACCACATCGATTAAATTTCAGACAAAATAAAAAACGGCTCTGATCTTTAATATCTAGCTTAATATTGCACTTAGAATACTTTATAAAAAACCAAATTGTTCATTGTTTTACCTGCTACAATTTTGTTTTTTATAAAATTTTCGATAAAACGTATATTTTTGGAGATATTTGCAAAAAACCGATGAAAAAATTGCGAATTTTCAATTGCCAATAACTCGAAAACCATCGGATTTTTTGAAAAACTTTATAGATGATTTTTTGCTTAAAATTAGGCTTTCTATCGACATCCGAGGTTATTTTGTAAAAAAAAATTCACCCCCGAGAAGGGGTGGCAACCACCCCCAGGGTGGTTGCGGAGTTCAAATCATTTTCACTTTTGAAGTTAAGGGTAAGATGAACCTAATTCCAAAATTATATGCAATTCGGTTCACAGTAAAAAAATTCGGAGCAATAATGCTTCAATGACTGCACTATTACTCGGAAGCCGATATTCAACATGTTATTTAACTCGAATATATGGAATCAAAATTCTGTCTTTCATTTTTTTATTGGTATCATTAAAGTTCGTTACTAAACAAAAAACGGTTGATAAACAGAGGACAAAAATGTATTGAACTGTTTCGTCTTCACCTTTTTATATAAGTCTGATTTATACCAAACATTAGACAGCCATTTCGGAGAGACCCCCTATATTACACTATTCTTTGTATTTCACTGATGAAATAAGGGCACTTATGCACTTTTGCGATTTTACGGAAGAGACGTTTTAGATTATTTATGCATTAAACATCATACTGTTCAGTGAAATTGCCGTTTTAACATACTGGCCACTTTTAATGAATTAAAATTAAACCTGCATGTTGTGAGTTTCAGAAATTTGTTTTTGACGCGATATTCAATTTTATTGACATTTAATTGTTTTTACATTCGACTTTAAAAATAAAGATGGATACATCGAAAATTAGAGTGATTTTTAAATAAGATTTCAGACGTGAATATAATGCAGCTCTCAATATCAATGCTATATTCTGAGCTGATTCATGTCAAAAAAAAGTAATAAATACTTTTTAGAAATAATCGAACAAGTTAAAAAGATATGTATTCCATTTGATTCTGGAATCCTGTGAATAAAATCCATGACATCAAACAAAGACTTGTTTAATGTATCATAATCATCATCACTCTATTAGTACCTGTTTGGAGTACTAGGAATTGGAGCATGGGATTTTTCCGTGAATAAAAATCACCATAGAGGTACCAAACTGTGCTACGCTAACCCAACGTGGAATGGTGAGTGCTAACAACTGCAAATGCAGTAATGCAGGGACAAAAGACTTAGCACGAAGACAAAGACAACGGGCACAGAGAGAAAAATTTATGGTTTACCCGAATGGGTCACCCAATGATGATCGGCACTTGCGATAACCGTTCGACCTTCACAATCATAGGCTGAATACACTAACCGCTGTACCACCAAATTCTTTATCTGTACATAAAAACAATGCGAACCGAAGTTTTGTTTAACCAGAAAATTATTAAATAGTTTACATGTGATCGCTGCGCTTGCGTCATTATCGCATTATAACTGTCCACTGACTGTATACGTGCGGGTGCTTCTTTCATATAAGCGCCTAGTAGTCTGACTCAATGGTTGCATTCTAGGTGATGTCATCGTATGTGGAATTAGAAATCGAGGAACACTTCAGCTCCACAGTAATACGGTAAACAGTAAAGCTCTAATGTTTAAAATCGTAAATCTATTATTGCACGGTGCTAGGTAGGATCGACTAACCATTCGATAGAAGTAGCTAAAATCAACAAGTCATAGTTTTATTAATACCTTTGTTTTGCCTAATGCTAATATTTAATCATCATGGAAAAAACTACTATATTGATGATGACATTGAATGAAATTTCATTCAAGATATACGTAGTAACTTTAATGTTCATGTAAAACACAATGTTGTAGTATGGCAGATTTCTTTTAATAAATACGTATATTTATTAGAAAACCTAAAAAATATACATAAAATTTCTAAATAATTCATTAAGATAAGTAACAGAAAATCTAAAACTTTTAATAAAAAAAATGTATCGAATTATTCTTCTTGGTTAGGATTCCAACCCATATCTTTCTTTATAACTGGGTCAGACGCAACACTAGACTTCTAAAGCGCCTCAGTGGGAAATTTTAATGTTTTGCATAACAGCTCCGCAAACAACAGAACAACGTTCAACAGTTTTTTCACAATTACAGAAGTTACACGCAGATTGCATAAACTTTTTGCATGTATCAATGGAACAAAAAGTTTAGAGATTACGTGAAAAAGCGTGTATCATTAATGTATTTTACCACAGTATTATAAGTCAATAATTATTAATTCTCAAAATGTCCGAAAATATAATTTCGGACATTTCAAAAAGTTACGAGTAATTCTGAATAGTCTTTTGGTGATGTTACAGGTTAACTTCATTATTATTTACCAGTCAGTAGTTAATAATTCATATTCAATATATTTTTTTATTAAAGTAACATATTTAAGTATTAAAATAGTTAGGATGATTGACATATAGACTACGGACCTACATTTATTGACAGTTCAATATATTTTTTAAAACACCAATAATTGTCTCTTTTTTCTCATAATGATCGCCCTACATCAGAACCTTATTATGACTGTAGCATTATTGTTAGAATAAAGTTCAGCTATTTTACATATTGGAGCTGTTTAATAAAACAGCTATCGGTTATGTCAATCATCGGATTCAGCAATCCATCTGATATGTATACAATTTGTATGGTCGCCTGTGTCCGGACCCGTTAGGGCAAGGCATATGATCAATTTTATCGACAAATCTACAATAATAAGACATTTTGTAACAAAAATGTCTAACAAAAAAGTTTGTGCGCTTTTTTATTGAACTACTGAACTACTTCGCTTCTGAAATCCCTACTCCCAAGCTATTTGACTTAGGGCTTATGTCTTGACTGCAGTTTTTAGGTAAGGTAATAATTAGTAACAAAAAAGGTATATTAACAGTCTTTTTTTTATTTAAAATTTTTACTTTTTAAATATTAAATAATAAATGTAAGTTTTTGATTAAACTTTTAATGTCAATTTATTGCTTACTTTTGTAGCCGTCGAGCGAAACAATTTTATGTCTGTAAGACCTCGACATCAGCAGATATGGCTTAATAAATAAACCCACCTGAACGCAGTAAAAAAATAATTAAAAAGGTCGTGTTTTAAAACCGTGGGGACCAAATGACTTATTATTGCGGATTTGTCGACCAGATTGATCATATTGCTTTGCCTTAACAAGTCGGACAGCGGTGATTACATATATACATAGATATGTACGTGATATACTACGTGATAAGGATATTCTAAAATTAGGAAAATATACATATTAAGGGACAAGTAAATTTTTATTTTTATTTTTGTAAAGAATGTAAAAATTTGTGGTTGTTATTAATTGTTTAAAAAGTTTTTAAACCTCATATACACTATGGAGTCTATTTAAGGTCACTGTATTAAGCAACAAACTTATCTGATTTTGAATCTTATGCCTTACCGATTAAACACTACTAATTTTCTTTGACAAGCTGGTTTTGGCCGGTCACGCACAGGCCATAAATTGTCGCCTACATTATTTTTATGGTCACAAAATATGACGACGAATATTGAAACAATCTTCCAATTGTTTATTTTAGAAACGATTGCAATTCGTCGTATTTTCACAAAGAAAATGAGTTCATTACACACAGTGTTTAAAACAATTGATTTTTGAGACATAAATCTTGATAAAGAGTTAGATTGTCACGCAAATTGTGTAGTTAACACAAATTTTGTCCGTCGGCTGAATAGTGATGAGGTCAAGAGCACAATCGTACAATTCTTGGCTAAGATATGAACTAAAAAGTTGGATCACATCTCTTTGGAGTTGGAACTATTTTATAGTCGACTTCATTACAATCGGATGTAAAAAGAACTGATTGTGGTCGAGTCGGCTGTGAAAAACAATTTCTGTTGATCAAATCTTCAAAAAATCAACGAAATTTCTTCCAACCTCAATGGTTTCCCGATCAGGTCAAAAATGTATTTTTTTAAATATAACAGTAGTATTCACAATCCCAGAGCAATGTAATTTCCGTATTACTTTGGGACTTAAATCAACAAGTAATTACTGATTGATAACATACCTACCCTACAGCGATTAAACAAAGTGGACGTGTTTGTGTTTGCTCTGTCGTTTTAATGCTATATCTGTGTAAAGTTTTCTTATAATTACATTAGTGTTGAATCAAAATAAAGCGCACGAAATTACCAATGAAATGAAGTATAAATCATTGTACGGTGTGGTGTTTGTGTGATAATGTTTTAAAAAACATTACGCGTTAATACAAATTAGTCATCGGACTGTGACAATTCATAGCAGCGTGAATTTGAGGTGGCCGTCAGACTCGCATTTAAGCATAACCGACGCTTCGTATAATAACTGATTTCGTCGTTGAAAAACCAGCGTAATCGGCTCCGTGCTACGGCAGAGTGCAGTACATGTATTACCTCGGCTTCCCCTGGATTATTTTTATCGAGCGTCGGACATCGGATTCTCGTTTTTTTTTGTTTTCTGCTTATATTGCGTCTTTTTATTTTATTTTTTAACAAAAATAAATAATATACAAATTTGAAATGACCTGGGGGTGTTGTCAAGAAAATCTATTTAGCACTAGCTTTTTAACATGTAACAAATGTAAGAAGAAATTTTACTTGGAGTGCATACAGGCGGGAAATGCTACCACTGTAAACCGCTCACTACCAAACTGGATATGTCCATTGTGCAAGAATGGAGGTAATAAGACCATAAGGAATGATAATACTCCTGTTCGGAGTGGTAACGGCTGTGAAAAATCAGACAATAATGTTACAACCCGTTCTAATAAACGGCAAGCACTATCCTCCCCACCAACTCAAGTTGACTTAACTTTAACACACGAAACTGTAAGAGATATTTTTCGGTCTGAAATGTCTGATATGTTCAACCTGATAAAGAACACGGTGGCTGGCTTTACTTCTGAATTAAAATCTATTGTTTGCGCCTTTTGGTGATGATAAGCTCCCAAGAAATAAAAAGATGTTGATCCGAGCAAGAAATATAATTGTGATACAATGCTACAAAGAGTATTGAGCGGTTACAGATTTGAAGTTAAAGTTAACAATGTAGGTAAGCTAACAAAATAGGAAACGATTGTAACGGTTAACTGAGTGTTGTCGCAGTTAAATATTAAAAATAATTTAAAGCGCTCTCTATGGGAGCTTGAACATGCCCCCGGCCTTGGAAGCACCGGCTTTCAATGAAGACATGTAGCCCAGAGCTGGCACTAGTTGTCGAGTAGAGGACATATTTTGCTGTAAGCACGTCTAACGATGCCCTTCGCCGTCCGGATATCAGCCACTCTAGTCACTAGATCGGTGCCGGGAATGATCTTCTCTATTCTTCCTAGATGCCACTTCAAAGGTGGAAGGTTATCATCTTTAATGACAACAAGCATATCCGGTTTCAACGGTGTCGCATCCTTCCCCCTCTTGGTCCGAATTTGCAGTTCCGACACGTATTCCTTCGCCCATCGACGCCAAAAGTGCTGACGTATCTGCTCCACTCGTTGATAGCGCGTGAGTCGAGCTGCAGGAATGTCTGTGATGTGGTCGCTAAGAGGTGCAGTGAGCGGTCGACCAACCAGGAAATGAGCTGGACTTAAAGGTGTGAAGTCATGCGGATCTGTGGACATTGGGCTTAAAGGACGGGAATTCAGGACGGCTTCAATTTGTGTGAGTACCGTGCTGAACTCCTCGTAGGTCAAATGAGCGTTGCCTACGACCCGTTTCAAGTGATATTTGCAGGATTTAACACCTGCCTCCCATAAACCACCAAAATGAGGAGCATAAGGTGGAATAAAGCTAAATTTGATGTTCTCACTCAAAGCGTATTCTAATATTTCAGGTGAACAGTTATCCAAATATTTTTTAAAATCGTTCATAAGGCCAACAAAATTTCGACCATTGTCAGAAAATATTTCAGCAGGCCGGCCCCGCCTAGAAATAAAACGCTTTAACGCTAATAAATAAGCCTCGGTCGACAGGTCACTAACCAGTTCCAGGTGTATTGCGCGTGTAGTAAAACATACAAAGATACAAATGTAACACTTTGTCGTTCTAGCGCCCTTACCCTTACGATTAAGTACGAGCATCGGTCCCGCATAGTCTACACCGGTACGCATAAAAGGGAAGCCAGGATCTAGTCGTTCCTTAGGTAGATTTCCCATTAATGGAGATGGAGTTCTGCCTCTCAGACGTTGACATATAACACAAGCATGTACAACTTTCCTAGCAAGATTCCTTCCGCCAATAGTCCACCACGTCTCGCGCAAATTGTATAAAAGCGCCTGTGGAGCTGCGTGTAGCAATCGTTTGTGCTCATATTCAAAAAGCAACAAAGACATTCGATGTTTAGACGTAATGAGTATTGGATGTTTTTTATCTAGAGAAAAAAAAGGTGAATTACTAATCCGACCACCCACGCGAATTATTTTATTGTCATCTAAAAACAAATTTAATTTAGATAAATTATGAGTGTGCGGTAAAGCGCCGTGTTTTGCAAGTAGCCTATATTCCTCCGGAAACGATTCCAATTGAGCCAGTCTAGCTAACGTTATATCAGCTTCTCTCAATTCACCTACACTTACAGCTCCTGTTAGCTTACTGCCCTTATCGCGCGTGTAATTAAGAAAGCGACGTACATATGCGACAGCATGCCTAATACGATTGAATTGAGAGTATCTGAGAAACGGGTATAGTGTTGATTCGCGAACTTGCTCGACGACGAAAGAATGTGTCAGACCGGACTTCAATTCAGGCAATACTTGTTGCGTATCAGTGTAAAGTAAAGGAATGTCATTGCAGCTGAAAGTTGACAGGTGAAGAAAAGATGGGCCTTCCCACCATAAAGAAGAGGATGAAAGACATTCCAGTCGAATTCCTCGCGATACTAAATCAGCTGGATTATCCTTACCGCTTACGTGACGCCAAGGATGTTCTCCCGTTAATTCGTGTATTTCAGCTGTTCTGTTTTGAACGAATGTTTTTTGAAGATTAGGTGACATGTGTAACCAACCTAAAACAATGGTTGAGTCAGTCCAAAATACAATGCTGTCAAAAGGACGCTGGAGTGCTTTGTTTACTTTGTCGTATAACCGTGCCCCGAGTAAAGCTCCACATAATTCCAATCGTGGAATACTTACGGGCTTTAAAGGAGCGACCTTACTTTTTGAACATAATAATCTTACCGACACCATATCGTTTTTGCCAACTGTACGTACGTAAATACAAGCGCCGTAGGCGGATTGCGAGGCATCGGTAAAAATATGTAGCTCTATACGTGTAGCATCGGTACCTATAATATGACGCGGGACGCGCACGGTGTTTAACGCAGATAAACCATTCACGAATTGCGCCCACATACGCGACACGTCTCGTGGCACTTCGTCGTCCCAGCCCAATTGCAACAGCCATAGTCTTTGCAATAAAATCTTTGCTAATATTATGGTCGGACTGAGTAACCCTAAGGGATCATATATCTGCGAAACATATGATAGAATGATAGAATTGCGCGTTTGGTAACATTGCAATTATTAACGTCATCTTTAAATTGTGTGTTAAAATAAAATTCATCAAGTCTATTATACCATCCTAAGCCTAATGTTTTGCCTTGATTGTTTTCCCCTAGCGACAATTCTTTCGACGCGCAGAACGGAGCTAATGATTCATCGAAATCAAAGTTAAAAGTCCATTTTCGCAATGGAAAACAGGCAGACTGCAGAACTTGAGAAGTTTTTTGGCATAATCCTAGTAATTCGTTTTTATTATCTGCAGATGTAATTAAATCATCAACATAGAAATCGTTGTCGATTATTCTCTGTACTTCCGTTTCTTTACAGTCAAGTGCAAGCTGTTTTAAACACCTAACACTAAGGAATGGGGCAGAAGCGGTCCCATACGTTACAGTATTTAACCGGTAAATACCTAGCGGCTCGGAAGGGTTGTCACGCCAGACAATCAATTGTAGGTCGCGTTGTGATTCATGTACTAAACATTGCCTGTACATTTTTTCAATGTCAGCACAAGCAGTATACCTATGTTGCCTAAAGCGAAGTAAAATGTCAAATAAATCGCCTTGTAGTGGCGGTCCTACTCGCCGTATGTCATTTAATGACAAACCACTAGTAGTGTCTGCGCTTGCGTCGAACACTACTCGTAACTTTGTAGTGGTGCTATGCTCGCGGAACACACCGTGATGCGGTAAAAAATAATGTGGTATTCCATACGAGTCCACCTTAGTCATGTGACCTAAGTCGATGTACTCATGTATAAAATTGCTATACAGTTTTTTATAATTAGGGTTTCGTCCTAGTCGCTTCTCAAGTGCTATGAAACGACGCTCGGCTTGAGAAAACGATTCACCTAACTTGGCTGGCGACTCTTTGAGCGGTAAGCATACACAGAACCTTCCGTCGCCATTGCGCGTAGTAGTACGAACGAAATGCTCCTCGCAAGCACGCTCCTCGTCTGTTTGCGTGTATCCAGCCCGAGGTAGTTCCTCTAACTCCCAAAACTGTCGCAGCTGAGTATCTATTGCGTGTGTAAAATTACATAAAGACTGACTATTATTGCGCGTAAAATAATTAATAGGTCCGGAAACTATCCATCCCAACTCGGTATTTTGTAAAACAGGCCCATTAGGCAACCTTATTTTGCCATCGCTAAGGAGGTCCCAAAATATGTCTGCTCCTATTAGTATGTCGATATTTTGGGACTCGTAATAAAATGGATCAGCAAGCTGTATATTGTTTGGAATAACAAACCTTGCGCATTGTTTATATGCAGCTGCTGGCAATGAAGATGTTACGTAAGGCAAAACAAAACATCTAATTTGCGTTTGGTAGGTTCCAATGCGCGATTTTATTTCAACATCACAGACCTGCGTAGACTGTGTAACTGAGTTACCTACCCCTCGAATCTCGTAAGTGGACTGTATACAAGTTGCGTTTAATAAATCACATAAAGATTTTGAAATAAAACAATGTTGACTGCCACAATCAAGCAGCGCGCGTGCGTGGTGATAATTATGATCTTTATCGGCTATCTCGACCATTGCAGTAGAGAGTAATACTGGGTGCATAACAGATTGATGCGAATTGTTTGCGTTATCACTATCAATGTGCGTGCTATTAACCTGAGACGAGCGAATTTGGGTGGGGTCGGAGTAAGCTAGCGGCGGCTGAAGTGCGGGCGGCGCGGGCGACTCCCGGGCCGCACTCGAGGCGGCGCCGTAGACTGCGTGGAGCACCGTTACTGGCATGTCACTAGGCGCGTCGTTGTGAATAAGTGTGTTGTGTTTTTTGTTACATCTTCTACACGCCCCGAACTTACACGCAATCAATGAATGCCCTGGTCGTAAACAATTCTCACATAGCTTGTTTGCGGATATAAATTTCAATTTAGTGTCTAAATTAGAGTCCAAAAACCGTTGACATGAATATAGTGCGTGATCAGCTTTACACATAATGCACGATTGCTTATGCGTGGTTCGTAGCTGTGGCTTATTGGTGGAAATGTTGCAGTGTACCTTGCTTATCGACGCATTGTGCGTGGCCGCGTTATGGCTTTTATAATCATGATTAGTGATTTTGTTGTGCGAAACCTGCAACGTTTCCAACATATCAGCGCGGTCTCTCAAAAACATTAGCAGATTATCAATTTTTAGGCATGAATTAGAATCGCTGTGACGTGTTGTGCATTTAAACTGTTCCCACTCACGCTCGGTAGTATCATCCAACTTAGACGTAACAATAAAAATTATTAATGTATCCCAGTGCTCAGTTGGTTCGCCTAAGATTTTTAATGCGCGTAAATTCTTAAGTACTGTGTCTATGAGTCGTCTAAGCAAGTGGGGTGATTCTTTAGACAGTTTAGAAATTGTAAATAGCGCCTTGACGTGATTATGAACCAATAGACTGCTATTGTTGTATCTGTTGAGAAGCAACTCCCATGCTACCGAATAGTTATCGGCCGAGAACTCAAGAGAATCAATGACTGTCTCTGCGCTCCCCTTTAATGACGATTTAAGATAGTGAAATTTTTGTATATTACTAATTTCTCTAGAGTTGTGCACTAGGGACAAGAAGGTGTCTCTAAATTCGAGCCAATGCTCGTACGCACCGTGGAAAGTGGGCATGGATATAGTGGGCAGTTTTATTGATTGTAACTTGTTACTACACGCACTATTACACACATTGGAACTCTCATTTGCCTCGGTCTCTTTAAGGATATGCTCGGCCCTAGATAATGCGCTATAATAGCTGTCTTCAAACAATTCTCGTTGGGTTAACTGTGCGTCTAAATCACACTCGCGTACAATTTTTTCGATTTTTGTTTGAAGATCGCTAAATTCAGTAAATAAACTTGCCGCGCCCTGAATGCGTAACCTTAAATCAATGCGTTTATGACTAGACAACTGTTCATTTGAAATACTATTGATGTAATTCGCTAATCTAGTCAGCCTACCTTTAATAATGCCACGCGATTTTATGCACTCAGAAAGTAAATCATTATCATTTTCGCTATTAGCAATAGGTCTATAAGGTGACTTATCGCGGGATACGGACTTAGTAGCCTGTTCTAGACTCATTATGGTGGTGTGTGAAAGGACTTACGGTTTTTTTTTTCCGGGACAGCACAGATGATGCGAACTGCGTTGTAAAACTGTCACCGATAGCGTAACACGATCACTGAAACGTAAATAAAGCACGGTATCACACAACTGAACTAAGAGGACAGGGTTAGGGAGGATGGCTGGCCGTACCGAAAATGCGTTTTTTCTGATGTAGGTCCTAGCTGCAAGTCCTCCGACGCCTTAACCTGGGTCCCGTGAGCTCTTAGAAGCTTTTTCTTGCTTTTCGTAAGCTGAATTTCCTCTGCGGTCGAGCTGCTTACGATGATGTCCAAAGGTCACCGAGTCGTATCTTGCGAAATATGCGACGAAGAAGGACCACACTAAGTATGTTTGCGCCTTTTGGTGATGATAAGCTCCCAAGAAATAAAAAGATGTTGATCCGAGCAAGAAATATAATTGTGATACAATGCTACAAAGAGTATTGAGCGGTTACAGATTTGAAGTTAAAGTTAACAATGTAGGTAAGCTAACAAAATAGGAAACGATTGTAACGGTTAACTGAGTGTTGTCGCAGTTAAATATTAAAAATAATTTAAAGCGCTCTCTATGGGAGCTTGAACATCTATAAAAGAGGAAATATCGGATGTAAAGGAATCAATGAATTTTATGAACAGTCAATATGAAGATGTTATGAAAGTACTTAGTTCGACAGCTGAAACAATGAAATCTTTGCAGTCAGAAAATGCGTCCCTACGTACTACTATTTCCAGCCTGAACATTCGTATCAACCAATTAGAACAACACTCAAGGCTCACTAATATTGAAATACAATGTCTCCCTGAAAAAAAAAGTGAGAATTTGCTTACTATAATAAAAGCTCTGGGAAATGCGTTAGGCTGTAAGATTGAAAGAGAACAAGTAGCTCAATGTACAAGAGTTGCTAAAATGGACAGAAGTAGTGATCGACCGCGCTCTATAATTGTACAATTTACTACACCTTATATTCGGGATGTAGTGCTGGCAGCGGCTTATAAATATAACAGAGCTAATCCTAGCAATAGACTTAACTCTGGTCTGCTGGGCATTCCAGGTGAAAACAAACCAATATACGTAATTGAACACCTATCAAAAGCCAATAAATCACTACACGCAGCTGCAAGACTAAAGGCGAGAGAAGTTGGATATAAGTATGTGTGGATTCGTAATGGTCGCGTCTTCATGAGAAAGGATGAAACATCAGACTACAAAGTGATCAGGGACATTGAAAGTCTAGATAAGATCATTTAGTTTTAATTTATTTTTGTATCACAATTTTATTATGCATGCGTGTAGATAAGTTTTTACTAAATACACTTTGCAAAATTTAAATATTTACTACCAAAACACACGTGGTTTACGTACCAAAACTCACAAGTTCTTTACCCAGCTATGTTCTAGCGACTATGATGTGATAGTACTTACTGAGACATGGCTGAACTGCACGGTTCTTACTAGCGAGCTATTTGACGAAAGATATATTGTTTATAGAAAAGATAGAAATGATGCTAGATATGTTCGAAAAAAGGATGGTGGTGGCGTACTGATAGCTATCTCGAGCAAATTTTCATCTAGGCGGGTCAACGATTGGGAGAGTGATTACGAAGACCATTGGGTAATTATTGACATCCCAAATTCACATTCTATTCGTCAGCTAGCTTTTTGTGCGGTTTATCTGCCTCCACCTGTGCATCGGTCTGTGCTTGATCACTTTTTGGATAATTGTAATAGAGTCATTGGTACTTCTTCTTGTCACTTTTGTGTTTTGGGCGATTTTAATTTAGGTAATATAAACTGGGAGACGTTGAGCGAGTCATCTAGAGAAAACTCCGTCCAAGATATGTCAAAATCGTTAATAGATTTCTTGGATTTAAATAAATTGCAGCAGCATTATCGTGTGTCAAATTCATCCGGGAGAATTCTTGATCTGGTGTTGTCAAACTTGTCAAACCTTACTATTCACGAGTCTTTTCATAAAATGGTAAAAACTGACCCATTACATCCTGCTTTAGACATATCGCTGAGTATTGTAAATGACATCAAACTTCCACATAATAATAAAAATAAGATACAGAATTTTCATAAAGCTGACTATACAAATATATGTACACAGTTAATGACGTATGACTGGGATGAGATATTTAAAGATCTGGACAATGTTAATGATATGCTTAAAATCTTTTATAACATAGTTAAATCAATTATAGATAAATATGTTCCTCTAAAAAGAACTAATGGTAAAAAATATCCACTTTGGTTCAGCTCGAAACTAATAAGAGCTTTGAAGGAAAAGTATAGGCTTAGGCTACGTTTTAAAAAGTACAGCAATCCAATGGATGAATATGAATTAAAAATGATAAGCTCTCGTTGTGAAACTATGCCACTAAAATGTTATGAATATTATATCAGCAACCTCGAAAAGGACATCTTAGGGAACCCAAAATTGTTCTGGTCGTATGTTAAGACTAAACGAGGTGGCACTGGAAATTACCCAAATTCAATGACTAATGGACGTGAAACAACCACAAATGGTTCAGAAATTTGTGAACTTTTTTCCTCATTTTTTGCATCTACTTACAAAAGTGCAGAAACATCTGATACTCAACAGTGTGTAGTGAATTCTCTTAATAGTCAGCTTGAGGTCTTAAGCCAGCCACTAGCTATGCCCTTTCTTGATCATGATTCAGTATTGAAGAAATTAGAGACTGTTGATTGTACTAAAGGTGCCGGGCCAGATGCTATACCTCCAAAGTTTTTAGCGATCTGCGCTAAACATTTGGTGAAACCTATAGTCTTAATCTTTAATAAGTCGCTGTCTAGTGGGATTTTCCCTGATGATTGGAAGGTAGCAAAAGTGGTCCCTATTCATAAAAATGAGAGATTAGATACAATTCAAAATTACAGACCCATCTCAATTTTATCAACTTTAGCAAAAAATTTCGAGTCCTTAATATGTCCGTTTATTACGAACCACCTTAAAAAATATCTTAGCTTTAGACAACATGGTTTTGTTCAGCGTAGATCAACTAGTACCAACTTGACGGAATTTGTTGAAACTATATCACAAGCTCTTGATTCCAACAAGCAGGTCGATGTAATTTATACCGATTTCTCCAAAGCTTTCGACCGAGTTTCCCATGCGGTCTTATTGCAAAAACTGTCTGCATACGGTATTTGTGGTTCATTGATAAACTTGATGGCATCTTATTTACACAACAGGTCTTTTTTTGTCGTTGTTAATGGTTTTCAGTCACAATTACGTGGAATATTGTCATGCGTACCACAGGGATCACACCTGGGACCTATATTATTTAATATCTTTGCAAACGATATTCCTGAGTACCTTAAAAACTCTGAAGTGTTCATGTATGCCGATGATCTGAAATTCTGTAGACAGGTTGAAACAATCGATGACTGTAGAAGATTGCAAAAAGATATTGATGACCTCATTGGGTGGTGTGATATGAACATGATGGAGCTAAACCCAACTAAGTGTTTTCATGTTAAATACGCAAGGAAACAGAGCATAATTCGATGCAACTACAGATTGGGCAACCACATAATTCACGAGCGCGATCAAATAAATGATCTGGGAGAGATATTTGATAAAAAATTAACGTTTGTTCCACACATAGACTACATAGTTAAAAAATCATCAAAAATCTTGGGATTTGTGATTAGGAATGTCAAGATTTTCAGGAATAAGAAACTAAAAATCTTACTCTACAATAGCTTGGTTCGTAGTATCCTTGAGTATTGTAGCGTGGTATGGAGGCCACATTTCTCTAATCACGCTCTGAGGCTGGAACGAATACAAAAACGTTTCCTTTGGCATTTTTCTTCCTCTGCCGGTTTGGTCAAGAAAAAGCAGAGAAGAATATCTTATAAAAACCAACTAAAAATCTTCAAGATGGTCTCGTTGGCTGATTGGAGAGTGCTGAGTGATGCGAGTTTCGCATGGAAGATATTTAATGGAGCTATCGATTGTCACCAACTTCTGGCTAGGCTGCATATACGTGTCCCTAATAGATATCCTCGCAGCAAATTAACGCCCTTGCGTCCACCCCTTCGCAGAACTGTTTTCGGTGCTTATTCCCCTATTTCTAGAATTTCTAAAACTATAAATAGCTTGAGCGAATATATTGATATTTTTTTTGACTTGCACAACAGTTTCCGAAGAAATATTTTAAATAATATGCCCCATTAAATTAAATATGTACCATTTCGTTTATTTTAATTTGAATTATAGAAAAGATATGCATATGATTTGTAGAGTTTTTAAAAGCCTAAAGTATTTGCTTTTTTAGTCCTGTTTGTTTAATAATTTTATTTGCATGCAGTATTTACCTGTAAGTGTTTGTTACATTTGGTTTAATGTTTTGTTAAGAAAAAGTTGTTTCCTGTAAGTATTAATGTAAACAAGCGTTGGTAAATCAATAAAATAAAATAAATACATCTGTGCTTATAAATTCTTATCTTGGCTAGATTAGTATTAGACACAAATTAGTTTTGTTAATTTGTTATTTGCCGGTTCATTGTAATTTTATATCTCAGTTATTATTTCGGTCGGTTATTATTTGTCTGGTCCGACTCCGGAGCTAATAATGTTAACCTCAACATTGAATACTAAGTAAATAGCCCATTATCAGAGTGCCTGTTTGTTATTCATATATTTGCAGAATATTAGAACAATGTGTCGTTTGACCAGGCTATTCGCAGAACAGGTCTCCAAACACACGTTCATAGAATTGATAAGCATACTTTAAACGGCTGTGGATATGTTTAAGTGTCCAACATTTTTTCAAAATGATTATACAATAAATCATTATCTGTATTATGAATTGTAGTGGTAAGTACTTCGCACAAAATTAAAAGAATATGAAACTAATAACTTTAAAATAGAAATAACTGCCTAAAAAACAATCTCGAGTATAGCTGACGATAAACTAGGATATAACAACAAATACTCAACCGACTAGAATCTTAAACGTACGAAATTAATTCTTTGAGCCTGTTTACGAGCATGAATGAGATCATCCAAGA
The DNA here is from genome assembly GCA_927399485.1 of Calamotropha paludella. Taxonomy (NCBI): domain Eukaryota; kingdom Metazoa; phylum Arthropoda; class Insecta; order Lepidoptera; family Crambidae; genus Calamotropha; species Calamotropha paludella. The sequence continues at coordinate 9,787,240 of OV656817.1, read as the reverse complement.
CTTAACAAGAAAATATAGCCTTATAAAGTTATGACCAGTGGTCGGAGTAGGTATATTGATTTTAGATACTTGCGTCATGATATCATAACATGGACATGCATTTCTTCCGGAATGTACCGGAGTTTCCAAAAATTTGGTAAATAGAGTAATAAAATAAAAAACCATATGTAAGCAAACAAAATTGTTTATTGTGAATACAAATAATCATTATTACAGTTTTATTAAAAACAATTATTTTTAATCCTCATCGGTTACAATTTCTACATTTTGATTTTCTGTCTCTATACAATTAAAATAAATAACTATAATTTTTTCAATATTTTCGATTTTTAAGCTATTTCTTTTAACATCTAAGATCCATTTGTAAGTGGAAAATGATCGTTCAACATCTGTAGATGTCAATGGAGCGAATTTGAAATAAAGTTTCTGATTATTTGCTACGCTTTTTTCAATACTCTCGCTGTATTCTCTAATTGTATCTAAATCTGGATTTCGTTCCATAACTGATTCTATTTTATTTTTTATATTCTCATTATTGCACTCGTTAAGCGTAGCCCTTACTTGATCAAATACTAAAAGTGAATCAGCTAGAGATAAATTTTGTTTTTGTAACTCTTTTAGGGCTAGTAGTATAATAGAGTAATTTTCTTCGATATATTTTAAATCATTTTCTAAATTTTGTTTTTCCAAAATGTTTTTTGCGTTTCGTATGGCTATAGCATCAGAACTGCTCAAGCAGGATAAAACTTCTTTTATTTTATCTAAATGTTGAGCGTAGTAAGATGTTGCCTGTAACCAAGTACCCCATCTGGTAATGACTGGTTGCGGAGGCAACGGTAAGTCAGGATATTTTTCTTTTAAAATGTTTACCCTACTAGGAGCCTTTAAAAATACTTTTTTAACATTTGATATAAGAATATCAATATCGTTGTATTCTGACCTTATCTGCTCACTTACACGATGAAGAGCGTGCGCCAAACATGTCACATGCTTCATTTCAGGTAAGTAATGTTTTAAATTTCGCCCTGCAGATAGCATGTACGCGACACTGTCAGTGCAAAGCATTAAAATATTGTCAACTTTCGCTTCAAAAGTGTTTTGCCATAAATTTTCTAGACATTGCAGTACAAATTGTGTTATTGTTTGTCCATTTACTGCTGTTAGCATTTTACAAGCAATCAAATAAGGCCGGCCTGCACTATTACTAGGATGCAATGGTTTTATTAGGAAATTGACTATGTATCGACCAAAAATGTCTGTTGTCTCATCCAGCGATATCCATAGTTTCTCATTTTTATTAATTTCATAAATCGAATTGATTTTATTCCTATAAAACTTCTCCAAATAAACTTTTCGTAACTGTGATTCGTCAACCACTTTACGATTGGTACAAACGCAACAACAAGTACTGCACATATATTTCTGAAAAAACTCTTTGAACGCTGGATTTTTCATTTGCGACCAAGGAATATTGCATAGAATCAGGAACTTAATGAGGTCGAAGTAAAATTCCTCTTGCGGTCTCTTAAATTTTCCTTGATGTACAGCGCCTTCAATGTGTTTGGTAATGTTGCCTCTATTCACAGCTTTCAAATGACTTTCACACTTTGTACAGTATATAGTGCCACTAGCGTTATCGTAAAGTAGCTCAGGATAGTGCAATAACCACTTTAGCACTGTTTCAGCCTTGACCTTTGCCATATTTATTTATATGTCACCTAAAACAATGATTTAAATTTACAATATATACATACACAACTGTAAAGTCGATAATGAAATTCTGTTTCATATAAAGTGATTTTTTTAACTGAAGCGGTGATAGCCCTGCGGTGTGCGTACCGGACTCTCATGCGCTATGATGATTGCTATAAAGTGATATTTTAACTGTTTCCAAGTTCTAAAACCTTCTTAAATAGTGAAAATAATTAAAACTTACCCGTACAAAAACAACTTCAAATGGGCCCAATCCAAGAGTAATAAATCGATGTCCGTAGTTATAAGCCAAATTCGTCGTTTTAAGTAGATTTCAGAAGACAGTACACAAGCCAGGGTCAAGTCAAGATATTCACAACACATAAAATAAGCGCACTCCACGAACCGAAATAAGTGAGTGAGCCACTTGGTCTGGATGTCGGTGCGAGCATTGTTTTCGAACAAACAGTCAATGAGTCATCCAGGATACTTGATTCTAATTGGTCAGATGCGTTGAGCATAGACATAAGAGGACAAAAGACCCTGTTTGCCGGATGTCGTGTGTTGAAATGAATATTATTATTATATCATTTTATAAATGAGAGCGAGTGAGAGGCACGCGTCCCTTCCACTCGGGCATGGTTAGCCCGCCTAAGAGCGAGAGAGACAGAGCGAGAGAGAGAGTGAGAGAGATAGGCATACACACCGGTCCATGTCTTGCGCTTCTATTTCGCTTAGGCGGTGATATATGAAATTCAGTGCGAGATTCTTTGTATAAATTAATGTTTTAAATATAATTCTTTGTATAAATAAATGTTTTAAATTGTTACTATTATTTCATCCTTCTTCCTACTATACGAATGAATATTCACATTAAAATTATTTTACCACTCAAAGTCGTTGTCACGTAAAACTTTCGCCCGTATATCGACTTTACAGGCAACCAATTTTTTTTACTATTAAATTCTGGCCATCTACGCCACTAGCAGCATAGCGTTGAGAGTATTGATACATTTTTAACTAGTTTCATGTAATAATTTCGATGTTTCGGTATTTTTATCATAATAATCCGGAAACTCGGAGGCGTATCCATATTAACATATACGTTTGATGTCAGTGACCTTAATTCAATATACCTACTCCGACCACTGGTTATGACAGTGACTCGAATATTCATCTATATATTATTTACTTCTAATTTTTATGGCTACACAAAGATTTTTTTTGACGTAGATTGTTATAGGTGGTACAAGCATAGTGTATATAAACTGATTTTTGTTAAATATATTTTTTAAAGAAATTTTACAAGAAAATATCAAATTATCTCTGGTGTCAGACGGGGCTCGAATCCACATCTTTTTTTTTATTATACAAAATAGGCATGCGCTTGACCACTATCTCGGCTGATGGTAAACGTTGATGTGATCTATGATGTGACGCGCTTGCCTAGAAGGTACCTATTCACTCGTGACTTGAAGACCCCTAAATTGTATTTGTCAGGAAACACAGACTCAGGCAAAAAGTTCCACTCCTTAGTGGTACGTATCACAAAGTTGGAACCAAAACGCTTAGTGCGACTCTTTGGTACTCCAGGCTACGGACGAGCACCTACTATTTCAATTGAGCCAGAACCTTGACAGACCCGTCGAAATGTTATTTTTAGAGTAATATTATGCAAAGATATAGTTGAGTACTTAAATAGCTATCCATTTAATGCATTAATTTTGCTATTTTATTATCCATTGCTGTTTCTGTTGTTTAATTCAATAAATAAAAAATAGTAACTTGGTACAAAAGTCCGAGTTTATATGATAAGGGAATTAAAGAAAAGAAATATTTCATAAGACAAACTTTAATCAGTTTAAAACGACAAATCATTAGACATAAGAAAGAAGTATGAAACAAGATATTGTAAAAGGGACTAATCAAAAAAATACTAATAAAAATAAAACAGGTTCTGTATGTAGGTATATATAAACAATAATTTTATATCAACTAGAGAGTAAGGAATGCATTAGCTTTAATAAATAAATACGGTTATTAACCTAAATAAAATAAAGTTTAAAAAATGTAATAGCAAGTAAGTGTATTTACAATCAATTAATGTATGAAATGTTACCATAATAATTAATAATAAAGAAAACTGTTAAATAATATAAATAAATAATTCCCTTATTTTCCTTAAGTAGAAATTATGAATGATATATAAAGAAGTAACAAATAACACGTAATGCTCATACTATGAATGGGAAAGTGACAAATCATAGAAAGAAAAGGCATAAAAGCATGAAATGGTATAGAAAAGCAGTGCAAGAAATAAAACTGTTAAAGAGGGCTTCGACAATGTTGGAGGAGGAGTGACAAAAAGGTTCAAAATTTCATAGTGGCAAATGTTTATGTTAAGAGCTTAAAGGTTTCTTCTCAATTCATGACTGTATAATATAGTTGAAGTCTTAAAAAGTCTATAAATTTTGTTTAAGTCTAACTAATTAGTTTGAGTTTTCTGATGCTAATTTATATTCTCGACATTTTTTCTATATTTATTAATAAATCACCATCAAGTGCAAAAGCTATTGTGTAGAAGGTACTGAAAACACATGACGGTATTGATATCAATATTATATTAATAGAGAACACATTATTCTCAGAGTACAATAGACATTATAAACAAGAGCCCTTGTAAAAGGTCATTGACATCATCTTACAAGCATGTCTCTATTTCTTTATCTTTCATAGTTTACGAGTGTACATTATAGAAATTTATTTTTGGATAGCCTACGAGCTATTGAAGGGAGATCTGATACTTATAATAATAGATCGGTTGGAAAGACAATATTTAGAGCTCTCAAAAATAGAAAAGAAATAAAAATATCGGAAATGAGCGTGAATAACAAAAAAGATTCTTGTTAGTTTCATTAATTAACTAAAGATAGGTAACAAAATTGTGTAACCTTTGACATTAACGTATTCATTCTTACATAAGTGTTACTGAACTCCAAAGTTCAAGACTTCGTTCGTCGCAACTTTCAAAGTATCCTATGCAGTGTTGGCATTAGTCGATTAATTTTTCAATCGATTGCTTAATCTGATTAATTTTAATCGAATTAAACCTAATCATGATTAAATTAATCGCGATTAAAATAGTAATCGTAATCGTGATTACTTAAATTAATCACTAATCGTTAATCATTAATTTGATTAAGCAGATTAAAGTTTTTATTATCGAGAAAAAAAAATCACTTAGCCTATGTATTCTAAGCTGAAATAGCTAGATGGCAATACAGAAACTCACGACCAACTAACGTAATCGATGCGGTCCGTCACAAATTCACAAGATGACGTTGTACAATCATTCTAAAGTGGTCGGCAATTTTATCAGGGTTCCCAACTTTGGGGTTTTCCTCCTAAATTTAGGGGGTACCACCCTTCATAATTTTTTTATATTTTATTTATCGAGAAAAATATATTTTTTTTAGGTTAATGCTTATAAAAATATTTTATTAAATTTGATCTTTTTTATGATCTTACGATTTTAAAAAGATTTAAATGTAATTTTAAAATTGCTTATTACTAAGGTGAGATGGCAAATGTTACACATAATTTGTGTAAAGCTCGCTCGTTTTTTTTAACTTGTTCCCACTCTAATAATCATACATTTTATAATCGTGATTTACGATTAATGATTATGATTAATAATCTTAATCGGGAAAAATTGATTACGATTAATTAATTTTAATCGTAATTTTTAATCGTTAATCAGATTAAATTTTTGCCAACACTGATCCTATGTAACGTAATTCAGGGAGTCTGCTTTAGTATCTAACGTTTACCGTCTCGATATACGAAACTCCGAAAATTGAAGTATGTATTTTCGAAGTGACCCTTTTAAAATTTTTGAAGCTATGAACATTAAAATGGCCGTCATTTGAAAATAGTTTCAAAAATTTACTGCAAATTTTACACCAAAGGTCACATCAAATACTTACAATAAGCTTATCTAAAGAAAATTATGTATTTTGATTAATGTTTAAAAAATTGAAGTTTGTTTATATAATAAAAATAAATGTAATATGAGTTGCCGCTATGAAATTCTGTTGGTTGCAATTATATTTTTAAAGTAGGAACTCTCTTAACTCCTACAGAACACTCACTAAATAACATTAACAAATTAAATATATTAAAAAATAAAAACAAGAATTATTTACACATATTATATTTTATTAAGTACCTAAATCTATACAGATACAATGATTGAATATTTTATAGTTAACTTGTTACATATAAAAAAATAGTTAATGCTATGATATATATATGTAGGCATATAATTGATTCTTACTACAAATTAATCGCAAGAAATCGCAAAAATGTAAGCAAATATTATCACAATTACATACTTTCGATATTTTAAGGTTTATACCTAACGAAACATATTGCTTATATAATTCACATATCTCAAGACTTTTTTAGAATTAACGTTGTCAAAATACATAGCAGAAAATTAAATGTGTGAAAAAATCGCTCGACTCGGTGTGGCTTTGAGACAAGCAAGGTCTAATAATTAAGTCGATAATGTCAATAAGACATTAGTGAAAATCATCATTACTAGCGTAATATTATCCAGGAACAATAAGCCATTACACACCACTCGGGGCTAGTGTTACGCAAAAGTCTTGGTTTTGTCCTAAAATTTTTGTAAAACTAAGACCACGACCCACTCCGCAAGACTTGAACAAGAACAACACTGAGTGTGCGGAAATCTTGCGTCTCGAAGGCCGCTATTATGTAAAGCGGTTTGAGTGTTGAGTACTTATTATACCTTGTTTCGGGAATATGTGGCAAAATAAAAATAGAAATATTATACAAACTTTTTGAAAGATTTTTAACACAAGGTACTTTCTACTTATAAATTGTTTTTATTCGGCTTAGGAATAAGTTTAAAGACCCTTTAATTTAAAATTGAAAGAAAACAAAAATATTGTGGCGCAGCTAATTTAAGTTACATCGATACGCCTTATAATAGTAATACTGGTCTTCACGACACAAGGAATCCTAGTGTGAAGTCCAGTGAAACTGTAAGCAAATAAATATTACTGTTACGATAATACTCAATGAACCTTTGATTGTAACAGTTACCAATTTATGTGCTGTGTTGTTAATTGAACTCAAAAAAAATATATTACTCATAAATATGTAAATATTGTTGAAATATCATCGGTCAAATAAGTTTCTATCAAGTTAAACGACACAAAATATTAGACTTCTGCGGTGTCAAAGAAATAGACAATGTTTAATATACCTATATATAAGTCAAAACATAGAGATAGCCTATTGTAATTACCAAAAATAGGTTGCTTATGTAGAGAAATAGAGATAGATTGAGATGGAAATAGACACTGAATCACGCGAGATTAAGCCCCAGCTAGCAGCAGCGTACTGCGCACTAAAGTTTGTATATTAGGTCATAAATTGTGTTTTTTTCCATACAAATTGTCCAATTTATATTCGTCACGCACGACACTCGCGAAGTTGGTCTTCCTGGGACCCTATTTTTGAAACGTTCGAGCCCATCTCGCATGTAAAATCCGTGTCTTGTTTTTTTATTCCCTGTATCGCGAGAAAGAGACGGCGTGCACTCTTCACATTCAATCTAGGCTCGTATGATTAAACTATAGAGTCCTTGCTGTCATGTAAGCTCTTGAGCCTATAGTAATGGGGAGGGGAAGGGAGGGTCCTCCAACGGCTTATCTCATGCAGATCTTAAAAAGCTAATTCAATAAGTATTGACATAGGCATATGTCAATATAAAATCCATATGTAACTACTCTCTAATGAAATAAAACATATTTAATAAATTCCTGATATAAGGCTAACATATCATTGCAAGACATGCAAGACTTTCAAGATTCTTACTGCAAGACGAAATTGAGTTCGTAAATGCGGTCGGAATGGTTTTTAGTGATTCCTAAAGTACGCATGAGCTTTAGATAATAACTTTATCAAGAAAATCATAAGTCGATCGCACCAACCACTCCGACATCGAGTTTTTCAGATTTTTTTGCTTTAAATAAAACTAATTTCTTTGACCTTTAAAACAGTATCCATTTAATATTTTTTTACTAATTGGATAATGGTAAAATCAGATGTAAATATATAGTATCAAGCGATCAAATTCACATAGTTATTAAGCCAGTACTATAGCATTTACGTTGAGTTATTTTGAGGTAAGTATTAAAATCAACTTATTATTCCCAAATTATTATTACCACCAAATATTTTAGTAGGCTTAATTAAGCATTAAAATCCTAATATATACTTATTGAAAGGCTAAACCTTTATGTTATTCGAAATTTGTGCCATTTTACGTAGAATCATTGCAGTTTTGTAGAGCTTATAAGAGGTACATATATTTTTAACAATAATAAGTATCATGGTTCACTCTATGGGTCTCAATAACATTCTAAATTGATGCTTAATTGTTTTTAAACCATGCCAGTTATTATGCGGGTAATATTCATAATGTTAGGACCACTACTAAGCTAAATAGTAATTAAAATATCTTCAATTACAATTATGTGCAATTATATGCGTATATCTTAGATGTATAAGTAAATAATGACATTGATACCTATATATTACCTTTAAAGTGGTTAAATTATGGAATACAAGAGGGGCGGTAACTTATGAGTTCCTCCGTTTCTTAAAAATTAGTATTTTATTATATTTGAATAATATTAGGTACAGGCATCATCTATAGTTGTATTTGCTATTCTTTAAAGGTTTATTGAGTGATATCTTGATTAATAGAATTATCCATTAGTCCTTATAATAAAAAAGTAACCATTCTTTAAATAAGAGTTGAATAGCAAGAAGAAAAAATGTTTGTGGTCTTTATGAGCTGAAATGTACTCAGAAGGATATAAAAAGCTTTTAAAGTCTTAGCTATAAAACATTCAAAGGTAGGAAGTAAAAAGGAAGAAAATAATAGAGCCTTTTTATCAGTAATTCTCGAGATTTGATAGAATATCAAAGAATACAAAGAGACTTTACAACTTCGGTGTTAAAAAATCCATCAACGATAAACTGAATGTCGAACAAAGCTTCTTGTTGCGTTGTATTATTTTTAACCAAAAGTGTTAAGCCATTTTCTTATTTTCTCGATAAATTACATTTCTGAATATGGAAGACACGAGATGATAGCCGAAATCTAAGGCTAACTTGATTTAATTTTATTAAAAAAAACTAACATGTATGAAAATACATATATTTCAAATCGAGCAGTAAGACATAATTTATTACATTTTTCTATAAGTAGAATCCAACTGGTTCTACTTTAATTATTTTAATATTTTTTCAAATGTTTTTAGCATAGCGATTACTTAATTTTACAATGATGGAATAATTAGTAAAAAAATCACATCAGCTAGTAATAGTACCTTTCTAACAAGCAGGCTCAGACGGCGCAACCGCTAAATTAATGAGCTGTATCAAAAGCGAAAATATATAAAAGTTAAAAATTCCTCATTTAACCTTTCTTTAGCTTTACCTCTATAGGTATTCACGTAACGTCACTATTGACGTATTATGGCGCAACCTCCTTAAAATGATACAATTTATATAGTGGACAGAATTGAAATATTACTTATGTGTCGTCAAATATTAAGAAATAACTCAAGATTTTTCCTGATACAAAAATACAACCAAAAGAAGTTAGATAGAAACATAAATCGACATATATTTAGCTGTGTATGGAAGACTTATTGAGGTAATTTCGCTGCTAGAAATTCTCGGTTTAAGAAACTCGTTGCAAGTGTAAGCGCTCTTTATGAAACTAGCTAAATTGAAATTTATAGTTGGGCAGGTGCTTTTAGGCTGTGGATATTAGATCCTAGTTTGCTAGCTCTAGTTTCTCATAATATAGGTCATATTTACGAGACCTAGTTGTTGGGCAATTGTGTTACGTTAGATATTACTAACGTATACATAGGTTGCAATTAAACGAATTATATACAATGAAATTTTTAAATCTAGGAAAATTTTCCTCTTCCCTTTAATAAAGTATTTTAAAGATACATCAGGAGAACATTTTTTTGTATTTCAACGAGAAATTTTAAAACAATTTTGACCACATCACTTGATTTCTAAAAATACGTCCGCAATAAAAAAGTTAGTGCAGAGGTACGACTAAAACTCACCACGTTAAATGTGGGCGCTCAATAATACTTAAATAGTAATAAGGTTAAAAAATCCTATTCTATAAGCTTTAATGTGTTTACATTCACGACCTCCAAATCAATATTTAGTATATTTTGAAGGTTGTGAATATAGATAAGATATTGTAAATCTTGTTGCCTTGAAATCTAAACTAAATGAATAATCTTTTTTTTTATTTCTTAGACACAATCCAGAAAACAGTTAAAAGTCCTGAAACTTGCAGAATGCAGTCGAAAGCATACATAATCCAGTGGTGTGTGCCGTCTGCAATTCGTTTTGTGGAATTACAAGTCGTACATAGTGACGTTATTTAAGACAAACTGAGGACATACCGCGGAAATTCTCAGTTTTGGCAATATTCTCGTGGTACTTCTCTAAGTTAAAGTTAGCTATCTGAAATGTTTACATAACCCACAAGTGACTAGACATACTTATGAACACACCTATTGCGTTCAGTGGATAGGTAAATGAAAAAAAACAAACATGGCAATTACAATGACGGTTGGCATTCTTATAAGGCCTGAGATGAAATTATGGCGCTTACCAGAGAGTACAAGTAAATAGCATAGGATCCGGCTTTGCGCAATTATCCGAGAGGATAAAAAAAAATGATATGTATAATTATTCCTACGCTTTTACGCCTTGATGTCTGACACACACATACACACACACACACATAGTTATAAATTATTCATTATTATTAATAATTCATTGTTATATTCTTTATTGCACGCAAATAATAAAGAATATACAATAATAGGTAAAACTGTTTGCAAGGGTGGACTTATCCCTAAATGAGATCTCTTCCAGTTAATCCAGAATAAGTGTGGTTGGTCGTATAAGTGAGTGTCACTAAGTGCAGACAAGTAGTCATGTGAAATAAATGTTTAAATAAAAAATGATATACAGTAAACATATAAATATATACATATAATACATTCAGATATATGTATATGACATATGTATCCACAAATAAAATATACATATAGCTACTTATATAAAAATAAAAGACAACATATAGAAATAATACACATATGATTCGATTATTTTAATAAATTCAGAAAGTGCTCCTTCAGTTTCAATTTAAATGATAAAATGGATGAACATTCTTGTATCACTTTAGGGAGATTGTTCTAGAGCTGCGCAGCTCGCACTGATAAGGAGGTCTACAAAAAGTTAGTGTTGCTTCTTGGGACCTCCAGCACTTTAGTGATGCAGGACCTTCGGGAACGGCCTCTCACCTCTAGGTGGGGGAAGATACCGGAAACGAGAACGAAGATAGGCGGGATGTGCATGTCACGACGCTGTCGAATAGGTAGCCATTTAAGCTCCTTACGAAAATGTGAGACGTGGTCAAATTTTCGTAGTCCATAAAGAAAGCGCATAAATAAAATTCATTGGTCATTTCAAACCACGCCCAATTAAGTAAACGAAGAGTATAGCTTTATAAACTTTAAAGTGTCGACCCAAATGACGAAGCATATATCGTTTGTCGTTGTATGTAAAAATATTATATAGAAATTTAGTAATTAAAATTGTTCAAGCTTTAGTTTCGTAGTCCCATATATTTATATAGTTACCCTAGTGGCAGTTTTCAGCAGATACGAGGTCAAAGGAAGCATATAAAATTTATCTAGAACATTTCTTAGCAAAGTAAGATATCAAAATTTTAGCAAGAATTGAAAAAATCCAATACTAAATTAACTTTTCTAGCAACGCATATTTAGCTGTTTATTCGCTTTCTCTGTATTTACAATTACAATATTGCGAAGACAGTTCGTTTAAAACTTTCTTTAAGATTTAAGAAGCATGATTATTATGCGCATCTAAGAATATTAAAAAAGCTTTTCGTGGTAATACGTCAATTTGGTTGAGTAACTAAGAGGACTTAGCAGTTTTGACACTTCAAATTAAAAATATCAATGATTATAATTTATTATATTCATTATTTAGTATACGAAGTACAAAAAATGCTTATTTTTAAACTGAGTAATAGGTGTGGATTGATGAGTATGGATGAAGCAAGCGCCAGAACCTTAGCCCCTATAAGAACAATGTTTTGCCATAGTTTTTTCACAATTTTATAGGTTTCATCAGCTTTCGTTGTCATTTCTTTACCACACAACTTCACATAAATGGCTAGAGAAAGGCTTCAATGCTTTTTTTTAAATTTGTAAGTACAAGAACATTTGCTTTAAGAAGATTTGGTAAATAGACGATTCAGATTGCGGTTATAAGGTATTACAGAAGCGTTTATATAATATAAACAATCAAAATAACACGTGGCGTAAGACAACGCTCACTTTCTGTTTAAATAATCTATAAAGAAAATTGCAACCTCAATTTATACCAGTTGCTCCAGTTAAGACTACGACTAGATTGAAACATTGTAAATAGTCATTAATCCATGAGTTTTCATAATAAACAATAGCATGCTGAAGACAATATTGCCAATACGTTCATAAAAAGCTTGCTTGTGAATAAATAACACAACCGTATCTCAAAGATTAAATATATGAGTAATGAATATTTGAAATACATACAATTTAGGGAATAAATAATTGTTCTTGTAACTCCAAGTAGGACGCGTTATTCTTTTCTTTTTTAATGTTTCTACTAAACAAATCAATTAGCATGCTAGGTTAGTATCTAGTCACGTTTACAAATAAGATGTGATCTAAATTTATATCCAATTATTTACACTGTGACTGTCATGGGCATGATGTGTTATTTATTTTAAATATTCTTATTCAGAATTGTATTTAGCTGTTAGGTACTTCATTATTCTCGGTAAAACCACACGTATTCGTGTTTGATCTTGGAATTCGTTTGACTTTTAAATGTGTTTATGTTCTTACTCAGCTACCAATTTGCTGGGCCACGGAGGTTTGATGTATGGCGTAGTGTTTTATAGCTATAAAGTCCTAGATTTCAAACATATAGGAATATGGTAAAATATGGTATAATATAATATATAGAATATACGGCACGCGAACAAGATTGGTTATCCCAAACGTATTAATGAAGTAAACTTTGATATTCACTTTATGCCATATACCGCAGATATTTGAGAACTGACGCTAGAAGTGACGTGATCCATCCCTACGCATTCATGCTCAGGGTCGACGGTCCTATAACATAAATCAGACAGTCACTAGTATAATTAGTGTTTGTGTGGGTCGGATCACTACTTAGTCTGTATAAGACTATATAATACATGAAAAATATATTAAAAAGAAAGAATAATGAAATACACATTAAACACACATCATGTCATATCTCATCTAGTCACGACTACTACTATGATTAAAACTTAGGCTAATTTATTAAGATATATTAAAGATAAGCCTTTAAAAAGGTAATCACTATAACAAGGTATAATTATATAGCTTTATACCTATAAAGGTATAATTTTATCCTTATATGGTACCTATAGAAAAATAACAATTTATGACATAAATTGGTAAAGTAAATGACATAAACACATTCCACAACATTGCGCAATTGGTGTTTGGTAAGTTGCAAAGCGAATTTGCTTTGTGCTCGAACTTTTTCAAGGACCAATTTATAGCCTGTCTGTCTAGCCTGTTTTCGAATTATTTAACTGGATTGAACCGATTAAGGGATATATACATATCATTTTAGGCTTCAGGAGAGGAAAAATTCAAGAAAAAAGCCTGCAATGTTTATACGGGATATTCGTATTTATGAGAGTTATTATAATTGGACAGAACCACCTCACTTGGTTCTACTGGTTCTCAATAAAACAGACAAATTATAAACACATACCTATATAAACGGCGAGAGACGAAATGAGTTAAGAGTGTAAAGCTAGTGAACTACATACAATATATTTACCTCAAACGCGTACAGGTTAGGGATGCAATCACTGCAACGAAATATGTGTAATATATGTGTATCTTCTTTTTTATTTCTGAACAAATATGTTTAATTTTAAGCCTAAGTATTGACAATAATGCAGTCACATATATTTTTACCTACAACAGCTGCTAGTATCTTGTTTCACATTCAATTGTTTCTCGCAGCCAAAATCTACTCGGTCAGTTGGACAATGATTTCCACTGAAATCAGATACAAGATACTAGCAGCTGTTGTAGGTAAAAATATATGTGATACACATAATTGATAATTCGATTCCTAATCAGATTGTGATGTTACATTAGTGAAATGCCTGCGTACGCCCGAAAAGCTAATCAAAGAAGCCTATACTAGACGGGCGCTGCAAAACACAATTTCCATACCCTTCAACCGAATTGATAGGTATTTGAGCCTCGATAATGTTTTTAGCTTTGTTGTATGTAGCCACCAGCTAGCTCATCATATTAACTTGTATGCTGTTCAACTGATAGCCATGAAAATCATAGCCGTACGTGAGTTATTGTATGATTAGGCATGAAGAACATTTTTAAGTTCCTAATGCGCACAGCAAAAGAGTGGAACTCCCTTCCTCCGTCTGTATTTTCGAGAACTTATAACCCGTCCATTTTCAAAGCCAGGATGAACAGGCACCTTCTGGGTGGTCCATCGTGGATCCTATCTTGGCCCCCGGGCTTGATTCGGATCAAGAGCGAACCCATTCCAAAAAAAAAGTTATCAACTTTATTTTAACTTGCCACCAAACACAGGCAAGACAAATTTTTCTAGGCTTTACAAATAACAATTACACTAAAACTAAATACATGATAGTGTAAGACGTAGATTTCATTTTACAAGCCCTTTTTGTATTTTTTCCATTGCTTTACAAATCTGACATTTCAATGGCAATTATTATATAAGTTTGATAATTTCATCGTAAAAGGAAAAAAACTGGTGTTATAGTGAATATTTATGTTAAGTGGCTACACCAATATATTTTCACTTAATAAGTTCACTTACTAAGTTTATCACAAGATACTAATATCTCTTCATATTTTTTTTTCAAACCATAAGTTTGTTCATTCCATAAATGCTTTTTTCTCATGGGTCGTTGTACTTTTTTACCGACAATGGTATGTCCTTCGTCTTATTATGGCATCTCGTTGGAGTATTGATATTTACGGTTTTTTAATTCGGTTCGAATAAACGTCCACATTTTTCTTATCTATTAATATTATGTAATTTTTCATTTTCTCCAACGAACATATTTTTTCGTTTGTTTTTAGTAGAATGCCGTGACAGAGTGGTAAACCGAATGTGGTCTCCACAGAAAAAGGCCACCCTGTCATATATTTTTTTAAAAAACAAACATTAAAAATGAATTTATATTTGCGGCAAAGGAAACTTTAATTGGTCCTTATGACACCACACAGAAATCACAATTATGGATAGTTCAGAAACCAAAAAAACAGAAAAACGTCGTTTCACTGTCGGTAAAAAAGAAGAACGCCCCTCATATTTTTTTTTAACATGAAATTACTTTATATGAAGCATGTTATGAGGCAAATAATGACGTCCAAGTTTATTCTCAAGCAATCTTTGCATTGTCGTTTCCATTATATTAATGGTATAAATAATCCTTTAAATTTTTTAATGTTGTACTCGCCAAGTTATTCATAAATACATAGGAACTCAATCAAGCATAATAGGCATTGCAAAATGTAGGTCTAGACTTCTAGGCGGACTGGTCTTTAAGATAGTAGGCGTGCTTGCCCTACAAAACACATTTGCTGCGGTTTTACATAATTTGGCACATTTACATAAGTTCACGGTTCTCAGCCAAAGGAAAATAGATTCAGACGCTTCTTTCCCCACCTTACCTGCTATTTTGATATATTAGATTTAATTCTCTCGGGAATCTTTTATCGTCGGCTGGCATAAAGCTTTTCTTCCGCTTTCGTTTCGTTAAGAATAGATTTACCAAGCGTTCCAAAAATATGTGAAAAAGTACAATAACAATAGATCTTGACCAAAATGAAACTCTCAAAGAAACCATTTGATTTACCTTTCTGAACTACTCGACTTAATTGAAAACAGAACTTTCGAAGAGGAAACGGGATACAAATAATCATTTTGTTATCTGTTGATAAGGCAGCCTCACTGTTGTAACATAAATTTTATATCAGGTTGATAATGACGGGTAAATATAACACCATCGTGAGCTCAACAGCGAATGGTAAATAAAAAATAAAATGTTTTGTATTCAATTTATAATGCGTGCATTTACAATAATATGTTACATCACATAGATATAAAATATTTAAGAAAACTTTACTTGTACTTTTAAGACATATAAGAAAATTATACTATTACAATGAAAGGATTTTTTTACTGTACTGTAATTATAAAAATATACATAGAGACATGAATAGAAATAAGTAGTAAACAAACTCCACGCGTTTTTGTCTTTAAAATAATCATCGATATTATAGTACCCTTCGTTCACGAACTTTTATTTTAAACTTTTCAAAAGGTAGTTAATTAATCTTATGTCAATTATAACAAAAAAAATAGTTAAATCTCTACTTAAAAGTCTTTTTGTTGTTCGATGCCTGATACTTGGAACTATCTATATGTTTGAGTTAATAAAAGTATGACATACCCTTCACGAAAACAAAGCCTCTTTCGTCATTAACGTCTCAATAGGATAAGCATAAAAATATAAAGAAAAGTCTGCTTACGTACATATCATCTAAATGAAAAATGGGTAACACATACAAGTAACTGAGTAAAAGCTTTACCGTTGCAAGAAAAGTACTAAGCAAAAAGAAGACTTTACAAATGTTAGAAGAGGTTTTCTATTGAAAAAAGAAGCTTCAAAAGAAGATCGTAAAATAAAACGCAATTTTATAAATAAATTTGTGAGTGATCGATACCTACTCTCTGTTTGAAAAAAGTAAAAGTGATCTTTGAATTTGTCACCTGACGGTAGAACAGTACCACGCAATCTTAGAATAATGTTTCTAAAAGAATTATATTAAAAAAATACTTATTGCAAGATATGTCTAAAATCAGGTTAACCTACTGCCATTGAATGATAAGTTACACAACATAATATCTGAATGGTGCCTAGAGATATAAATCACTTAACCAGACAGGGACTACAATACGAGATCAAATGAAATGCTCCGAATTTTTAAGAGCACTTTCGAAAGTACCAATAAAGAAATCTCCTTTGCTATCGTTTGTAGGGTGTGTATATTTTGTGTTAAATAATCAACCAATCCAAGTAATAGCAAACACTTTTATATTTCGAATTGAAAGGAAGAAAAAATAATCTTGGTGCCTGTCGATATATTTCTTGGCTTGTCAATTTACACAAAATACAAATCGGCTTTCCCAAGTTGAACACTTTTTTATTTCAGAAAGCTTTCATGTAGGTATATGAATATTAATATAGATGAAAGCAGCTATAGGTTTGTTGCCAACTATTTATTATACGTGGAAAATTTAGTACTATTGCAGAAGTAATATCTGTATTTAATTATTTGTTGCTTAATTTTAGTATTTTTTGTTAATAATCAGTACAGATTTTGATAATCTCCTTTGATTATATCTTCGCTATAGCGAATTTAAAACAAAGTAAAATTTCACATTCTAGATTTTTTTATATTTCGTGTTTAGCTACATTATATTATATTAAATGTATGGGTTTTTTTCTTGATCGATCCTGGGGGCCAAGACAGGACCTACGATGGAGCGAGCTCACACAGAAGTTGCCTATTCACCCTGGTTCTGGCTTAAAAGAAAAAAAACATATACTCGACTCACAAGTTTTCTCAAGTGAGACTTAAAGCGAGTCGATATTTTCTAGTATTTTTCTATTAGAATTTAATA
Organism: Calamotropha paludella; assembly: GCA_927399485.1. Lineage (NCBI taxonomy): Eukaryota > Metazoa > Arthropoda > Insecta > Lepidoptera > Crambidae > Calamotropha > Calamotropha paludella. The sequence continues at coordinate 9,769,564 of OV656817.1, read as the reverse complement.
TATTTTCACACTCAGTCATCATCTCTATTTACTCTTTTAAGTATTATATATTCTTACTTATAAAATATTACAATTATTTTTTCACCTAATACAGAATATTTTTTAGTTTGATTTTCTAAATACATACACATGCATTATCAATAATAAGGTTTTTCAATTGCTTAATAACAGAAGGGGCAGTAAACTTGTTGACCTTAACATACAGAACTATTATTAGTTTGGTACTCAAGTGTCCCAAACTACTTGGTCTCTACGTTGACTGCCACATAACCTACCTATATTACATTCGATTTACGTTTTATGTCTCTAATAGAAAGAGGTAAAGCTATTGTTACCTCAAGAAATCCAAGTACTATCTCGATTAATATAATATTTTCCGAAATATACCTACGTATGAAATTATGAATTAACGAAAAGGTAGATAATCCGTTAAAAGGTGGATGGAAGAAAAACTTATTTAATTATTGACAGTACAGAAACAGTAACCACTTAATTATTGCTTTTGTTTTATAAGTTCCTATTTATATATCACAATAAATTAGTTAATAGTAATAATTTCATTATTTTGTATCAGATAAACGTGGAATATCTACAGCTTATATTTTTATATAACTATACATTTGACTCATGTGAGTCTTTGTTTTGGTAACTGTGTCATCGAACACGTCACATAGCAAATACATATTGATAGAGATATCACACAGTTGCATAATATTTATTTGTTCCTCATTCTTGTTATTGTTTATTTTTGAGGCACATTTGTTTTAGGCGAAAATTAGATCATATGAGTTTGTGAGTTTTAACGCACACTGATTCAGTCTAAAGCCATCCTCGGTCGAGGGCGCACGCGTGACCTACGCTGAAAATTTTCGTCAATTGAATTTGAAATGATGACAATGTTAAGTTAAAAAGTTTAATAAAGTGCCCATCTATGAAGTGTTTGGAATTTTAAAGGAGACCCTAAAATTCGAGGTACGTTTTGTTGGTCGTTTATTTTATTACTCCGGCTATCTGTTTCTGTTTTTAAAGTTTGTGTATCCAGGTGTATGTTTATGACTTTTTCTTATAAATTTTCTACGGTAATCATTTAAAAATTAGATTCCTTTACAATTCACAGTTTTTGTTTTATTCTAATTTTATTTAGTAAATGAGATGAGAAGTAAACTTAGGATTGCTAGACATTTATAGCTTTCTATAAAATAAAAAAAAAAACTATAAAAGCAGTATATAAATAAAAAAAAATGTGTACTAAAATGTGCATCTTAAAACAATATTTTTAATATACTTTCAGAAATTGCATTTATGGAAAATCAAAAATACTATGGTTTTTTATGAACAGTCATCAATTGACTGTTGTTTTTTTAATGACACCAGATGAGTTTTAAAAAACCTTTTTATAAACTCTTCCTACTGTTTATTATCTCAAGACAAGAGGTCATTTAACTGTGTCTTCTCGATGTACAAATGAAAACAATATGTGTGTAAAAGTATTTTAAAGATAACGAATGGTTATCGTCGTTTAATACTAGAAAAAAAGTAAACTTGACGTTCCTAGTTTCAGAGTGCTCAAAAATATATCTGAAATGTCAAACTTATAAGCAAGGGCTATTACGGAATTTGTGATTATTTAAATGTTTTGTTTAAAAATTACATAAAAAAAATTAGTAAAAAGTAACAATATTTTTTATGCATGAAAAATTAATTTAAATGAAGAAATTACGAAATACATATTTAAAAGGAAAATAAAAACAATCCTTGCTGAGTATCTTGCCCGACTACTTTTTCTCGATACGGCTTCCGACAAAGGAATTGCATAACAGGGGCATAATTTTTTTTATCAAGAAATGCACTGAAAGTACTCGTATTGTAAAAAAAGATATATCTTTATCTTTTATTAAGTAGAATATCAAAAACTTAAAACATTATCATATGAGATAGAAGGGAAGGAGCTATATCCTTTACTAAAATTAAATTTTCTTCTGAAACGAAATTACTTCATTAACATGCAATATAAGTTATTTCTAACCATCAAGAATACCATTTATGGGTCGTTCTTCTTTTTTACCGACAGTGTAACGACGTTTTTCTGTTTTTTTGGTTTTTGAACTATCCATAATTGTGGTTTCTGTGTGGAATTTAAAAGAAATTGCATCTGCGTTGTCATTAGGACTAATTAAAGTTTCCTTTGCGGCAAATATAAATTCTTTTTTAATGTTGGTTTTTAAAAAAAATATGTGACAGAGTGGCCTTTTTCTGTAGAGTCCACATTTCGGTTCACCACTCTGTCACGGCATTCTACAGAAAACAAACGAAAAAATATGTTGGTTGGAAAAATAAAAATTACATAATATTAATAGATAAGAAAAATATGGACGTTTATTCGAACCCAATTAAAAAACCGTAAATATCAATACTCCAACGAGATGCCAAAATAAGACGACGGACAGACCATTGTCGGTAAAAAGAAGAACGACCCTTATATCTTTTATGACTAAAACAGTAAGCGTTATAAAAAAAGTCATAATAAACACGCTACAAATATACGCTACATTTTTAAGTTTACTGTCTGTCGTGTGTTTATAAAATTTCAAGTAAATAAAAAAATTAAATATAGTTTATGGTTCCTCATCAATTCTTCGTATATTTTGAACATGTTGATGTCATTAAACGTTTAATGTCCTACAAAATTACCAAATTACACATGTCAGCGAAAAATAACAGTGAAATGAAACACTACGAATACCGTCGGTTTCTCGAGGTAGGACTTACGAGGCCATGATGTAGTTGTGGCATTCAATACACGCATTACAAATGCTCGTATTGAATAAAAATCATTTTAGCTTTATTTATCTTTACCCAAAACGCCTAATTCTCGAGAATCTACGAGGAGCTCAATGGCGCAGTATATAGAGATATATCAACTTATGATATATGAACAGCCGCAGAGGTCGATCATTATATTAATTAATTATTTATTTTTTATTTTAAATAGATAAGAGCTTGATCGCTATCTCGCTTGATGGTAAGCGATGATGCGATCTAGGATGTGACGCGCTTGCCTAGAAGATTTCACTTCACTCTTCACTCGTTACTTGAACACCCCTAAATTATATTTATAACGAAACTCGGACTCAGTTTATCGGTACGTTTCACAAAATTGGAACTAAAATGCTTAGTGCGACTCTTTGGTATATCAACTATATAACGGTGGCGCTATTAAGCTAACCGATGAAAAAATGGGGATGGCGGAACAAGGCTGTGCAATTCTGCTGCACACTCTCCGAAATGTATCCTATAAATAACAGATAGGCTAGCCCTTTCTACCTTCAGCTTTATGTTCAAGACTTTTCAGCTTATTATTGAAAACATCGTCATTGGATGAGCTGCTTGGCCTTCCTCTCAATGGACTCAAGCGCCTGGAGTTTGTATTGGGCGGAACTATCCCTTTGCGCTTTGTAAAGATTGAGCAATTGTTTCGGCTTCGGTGAAGTACCTTCTCACCTTTGCCTGAATGTCTTTAATACTGTCTTTGTAACTTCGTTAAAAACATCCCGTATTTATCGGTGTTACTTGGACACTGGTGACCTGTAATACGGATTTTATATAAAAAAAACCTGTCTCAGGCTCCAGTCTCCCACATAAGTGGTAGTAAGTTTGTAGAATTCGACTGATGTATCACCTTTATGTGGAAGAGAAATAAATATTATTCTTATTCTGAAAAAAAAAGAAAGCTTTTTTGAAGCTAATTGAGCCGTACTCTCAAAGAAAGAGCCAAAATTGAGAGTTGGTGACAATACCGATAAGCTCAAGATGGTCTGTGATCGGCACGGATACATGACGGAAAGTAGGAGTCAAGTCGAAAGGACTCCTTTTCGCGGAGAAATGGGTCTTTGATGACTCAACAACAGTTATCACATAAATACAAACAGTAATTCCTCAGACATTTTGTTTTTGGCTTAATGTATAACTAATTAAAGGTAAGAACAACATGTAATTTACAGGAACGTGGAGAAAAATACCATACTAAAATCAAACATTACAATATTTTATTAACCTTACGCATTTAAGAATAATTAATTGTAATTATTAGGACCAAAAAGAAAAACAAAATAGTTAACCCTGGAGGCAGCCGAGTACATTTCTTTAAATTTTGGTAAGGTGTCCGAAAAAATCTCAACACTTGAGGAATCTGAGGCCCTAGTGCGAATTTGCGCCTCCATACTCGATATCGTTTGCGTAAAATATTACTTTGGATTTTTGTATGAGCGCCTCTAGCGGTAACCATCAGGAACTAAGAATCTTCATAGAAATTTGTAACGCGCTCGTTATCGAGTATCGAATGCGTAAACTCGCACTAAGGCCTCTGATTATAAAACTTGGTCTAACGTGCAACGTTGACTCCGAAAACCTGTGCCCAAGTAGTGGGGATATTAATAGGCTGATGATGATGATGATCTAATTCCTTACGTTTCGACTCCTATATAAAAATAAACACGTTTAGTATCCATAAAAAAATTTTAAAAACAATGAATGGACGCAAAACTGTAAGAACTAAATATAAGAAACAATAGGAGTTTACGTAGTAGTATTTTACAGCTTTCATAATCATTATGTTTTTAAACTTAACCAAGCTCATCTGTTTAAACATAACATAGGAAGATAATATTTATTAAAAACAAAAAAACGGATGCGGGCGGGCTTTTATCACAAATACACTAATATCTCCCATCTATACATATAAATAAAATTGGAGTGTCTGTTTGTAATATTGAAAAAACCGTTTTTTACTTCATGCATATGAATATACGGTAGGTATATAAACCAAAATAACATTTTTTTAATTTTTGTCTGTCTGTCTGTCTGTCTGTTTGTTCCAGCTAATCTCTGAAATGGCTGGACGCATTTTGACGGGACTTTTTTTGGCAGGTAGCTGATGTGATAAGGAGTAACTTAGGCTACTTTTATTTTAGAAAAATAAAGTTATGATGCAATGTTCCACGCGGACGAAGTCGCAGGCGGCCGCTAGTATTAGTATATAATCGTTGTGCGTCACAAGTATTTCCTGCGCGCTCTTCGACGACTGTGTGATCGTTTTTCTCTTTGCGATATTGCTGTCTCATTAAAAATCAGCCCCGTATCCCCTTATCTTGATAAATGTATAAAAGGGTACAAAATTTACTTCAAAGGTTAGGACTTTATCTATAAAGATTGTAATCATGCACAATTGAGATATCTATAGGCACACATTTTCTAAAAACACTAGCAATAGTCTGGTTCTTCGTTTGCTTACCATCTGATGTTCCCGAACGATATCGAAAACCAAAAATTTTGTAAGCATAGTCCGTAACGAAAAAGGTAAGAAAATGAGTCATATCTTTTCATATTTTTTATAATATGATAGATTCAGTAAGAGTTGAAAAACAAACGGATAAATACTAATTTCATGTGTATCGAATAAAAAGTTGCATAATATTCATTAATTTGACTGATATTTAACCAAATGGCGCTTTCGGACTCAACAAGGGTTGCATATGACCTCTGGGCCATTAATTGACGATCTCTATTTTAAGAATTAATTATTAAAAAAATGTTTTTATTCTTATCCTGGACTCTCAAAATAAAAGACTGGCAAAGAATCATTTGCGGTTTCAATAATTAAGCAGATATTAATAATTTAAATATACAACTGAATTTGCAATAACTATGGCATTCAACAACCATATTGTAATTAGAATTGCAAATAATCACGATCATTTTCCTTAAGTATATGTAAAAATCAATTGAATACAAGTTTCAAACTCTTATTGAGCTGAACAAATACATCTCAAATCGATTTAAGTTTTTGCATTAAAGAGTATCTGCTCAATAAATTTATAAAAAAACTACTTTAAATGTCCATTGAACGTTAAAATATTTTTCACTAGCAAAACGATACAAATACTTAAATATTAATTCTGACGTTTCGATCAGGAACGATCATGTTCTTTTAGGAACAATGTTCATAGGACGACTAAATTAATAATTGACGTGTTATTTATTTGAATTCTAACAATATTTTATTTTGTATTTTATTTAGTTACTAGTTATACCAACAGGCGTAATCTTGTCAAAACTTGTATCATGGTCTTGAGTTTATCACAGAAGAAAGGAAAGTTATTTACACTAGATTTTGTTCTTTTATTAAATATTAATGGAGTAGCTGGCACATTTTTTATTTCAAATATTATTATTACGCTAGTAATAATGGAGAATTGCAAAAAAATATCAAATCTATACATCTGCCGTTAAAAGTTTCATTGATGCGGGATCTTTGAAGAGTATGAAGGGGTCTTCATATAAAATATACGGGCCTATAAATATACATATCCTAAACTTATGAATTTTTAATTACTGCGAAATATTTAATTTCTACGCGATCAGGTCAGAGCTGGTATGAAAAAAAGTAAAAATATAATTATATGTACACTTACTTTAGGCTCCTAAATTAAAATTAAATAAAATTTTCTGAATTAATATTGAGTTCTGAATAATAGACTAACTTTTTGAAAAAAAAAAGACATTTTTGGTTAGTTTATTACGCTCTAAGTTACTTTAATACTTTTGTTTATTTTCCGTCTTATGTTACCTTTTTAACATAGGTACCTTATAGTATCTTGGGTTACTCAGTCAGGGCATACCATTATTTTGGCTGAATTCTCTGACAACACTACGTCAGATGTCTTTGACATATCATGTCGTTTTTGGCGTTTGAATATAATAACGTTTAGTCTCCGGGGATTTATTAATTAAGAACAATTTTCTCATAAAAAGCTGTCGCACAGATTTCTCACACTAGACAATAGTAAGCAATACTGACATATGAGTGACTCTTAGTGTATATTTTTTATCGTAATGTTGTATGTCTGTGATAGAATAAGGAAAGAAAAAGTGTCATTATTAACACTAAAATCTAGCATTCATGACTAAAAATTAAAAATATATAGCTACATTGATACCGAGTTGTGTTGCTAACGTGAAAAACTAAATATTTATAAATTTAAACTATAAAATATCTTTATCAAATATTATCAAATGATAAATTGACATTCAGAACAAGAATTATAGTGTTTTGAATGTCAATTCGTTACGTCTATGGCTTATTCTCTGAAAGATTGTTTGATCATTTTTTTAAAGAAAATTCAGTATCATTTTAAACAAAAAATGCACTAATAGGTACGGTATTTTTCTTTATCTTTGATGGATTAAAGAATTACGGCCATTTTCTATTCCATTCTTATCCCTATCCTACAATAGCCTACCTTGCTAGAACTCAACTCCGTTACTAGAACGGCTATTATAGTTATGTAAATAATTTCGCTATCTTTGTTAAAATTTATGTTTAAGCCGATATTAATGATAATTACATTGTTGCATTATTCACCATTAGGTGTTGGTAAACATGCAATAGTGTTGGTATGTGAATCTGTACTTTCATAATCTCTTAAGGAGTCCGCACTGAGACTTTACGCAAAGGAAGTGTAAATGTACTAAAACACGAGAACAAGATTTTAATTTTCCATTCATCATTAATATCATTAGATACAAGGGAAAGTAACACTTATCAAGAGTAAAAAATTAACACGTACACAATATGAAATAAATTAAAACTTAACAAGTAAAGCAATATGCATTAATTACATTCGCAAAAAACGTTGTATTTATTGAGAGTTCACATAGCTCAGGGTAATGGTAAAACCGTGTAATCTGAAATAATCAACTTTCCTGCGCAAAAAGTTGAGGGTAAAGGTCGTTTTTCTAAAGTATTTTAATTTGTCATATGAGAATGATGACTCTTGTTATCTATACAAAACAGAGCAAAATAAAAGCATTTGTTTAATATTTTTTTAAATTTATATATATACAACCTTAGCATTTTTTCGGTGACATTAATATTTTTGTTTATTAAAAACATTACCACTGTATAAATAGATTATTGTACATCATTATTTTTATTGTTGTTTAATAATTTACACTTTGTACACGTGCCCTTATTTGTTAACATATAATTCGTTACTAATTAAAAACAAGCTTATTTTGTTTACCTATTGTTTTCGAACTTGACACCGAATTCAATCAGACCAAGCAAATGGAAACAAGTATAATATATGTTATTTATTTATACTTTTACACATAGAATAGCACAAATTAATGCTATTAAACATTATTTACCACGAGATATGTGTACAGACACACTAAAAGTAGATGCATACTTTTATAAATAAAAGGGGACTGCAAAACTAGAAATGATGATTATAAGTGCATTTTAGTTTTTTCGCTGAAATACTTAAATCAGCTTTTTTTAAATACCTTTACTGCTCTTGAAGTATTTATTTTTTATCTGTTTTGTGATAAATTTGGCCACGCACTTTAACTAAAAAAGTATAAAATAAAAATTACCAGCTCCACCATTTTTAATTTTCTATCAAATATATGTACTCCTTACGTTGAATTAAAATCAATAAATCCATTTCACTTTTCTTTGTTAGATAAACTAAGAATCATTAAATTTTATGTAATTACTACATTTGAAGTAATAATAATATATTGGAAATATGTCTTCGATGAAATCAAGGTCATCCTTGATGCACCTTGACTGCTTGTTAAATGAAAATTTCATAAAATGATGTTTTGACAATCAGATAAATTGTCAAAACCTAACGTACTGAATAAAAAAAACCTATTTTTTTGTTTGTAGAAGAGAATGTTACTTGGAAAGTTTGTTAAGTGAGACTATATTTACTTCCTGTTTTTGTTACGTACACCACAAAAAATACCGATGTTTTGAAGTTATTGAGCATGTCATTTATTTGCACTCATTTACTTTTTCATTTTCATTCAAACTAATTATTCATCTCTTATGTAAGCCTTTTTTATCAATCAAAGTAATTGAAATTAGTCAAATGGAGTATTAGCTTTGAAATAAAGAGTTGATGAAACGTGTACTGCTAAGGATGATTATAAATGCCTTTCAAATACAACAAGTGAAAATAAGATTTAGGGTGAAAAGGAGTTGATATGGTGCCTTATTGACTCCTCATTAGATTTTTAGTTCTTCATCACTAATATTAAAAACCCAACCACCCAAAGCTTGTTGTTAAATTCATATTTTTGGGACGTATATTTGAAAAAGAGATTTTTAAAATTGACGGAGACTTGAATATCTTTATGTACTCATAAAGATATTTAAGTAAACATAGCAATCTCCTGAACTGTATTATGTCTTTGGTACATGTATATCCAAAAATAATATTGTAATGCAATAATATATAGGGTGTCCCAAAAAATAGTGTCAAGCGTAAGTCCAGAGTTAGAGCACCTCTTGGAGTACCCGAATCACCCCCATGTATGTTCCGCGATTATTCGTAGTTTTCGAGTAATAATTTTTTTTCTGACTTTTTGAAAATTTTGATCCAAAGAACTTAAAAATTTTAAATAAAAAAAATAGAACATATTTTAATGTTTTTCTTTTTGCCACTGAATCATCTTTAGTGCTTCTTTTATGTCTAAAATAATCAGCTTCGTAACTTTAGTGGAAATTTAGAAAACAGTAGTGTAAAGTCAAAATTTGAATGTTAGTGAATAATTACTTAAAAATTCGTCTTTAAATTAAAAATCTAAACAGGCGAATTCATGGTTTCTAAGTATGTGTAAAAACTTCTCTAGACTCTCTGCTTTCATAATCATTTAAAAAAAGAAGTACTTAATAGGGCTACTTTGGCTTAAATCGGCCATCAAAGACAGCGAGGTGAAAATTTCATAAAATTTACCAAATTCCTATCAGATGATAAAAAAAAATATCTGGTCTTTTTATAATTTCTAAGGTTCAGATTAATTACAATTTAGCAAAAATTAACTACATGAAAACCATATTTAAATATTATTCTCGCGGATCACATCGGTTGTAGTGTTGGATGTAACGCAGTACTTACCTGCTAAAAAATTGTCCGAGTGAGAGGATATGAAAGAGACCGCATTATTGGCGAAATGGATAACTGTAACTGAGGAATGCTATTCTTTGTGACAAGTGGATGAGGCGGGGGGTGTAGTCCGAGCGCCTATTGTGTTCTGGCGCCAGTCGTTTGCCTGCTTTTGTTTGCGCCTTACGTACGATACGCTCATTTGTGATTATTTGACGAACTTTGCTTTCTTTACGGACCTTGAGTGCGATTACGATTTGGTTTTGTGTGAATACGGGATTTTGACAAATTTGGCATTCTTAACGGACTTTTCAAGCTCTTCATTTTGTGATGTCTTTTTCATCGCAAGAATATGCTCTTATGCATTACTTTTATGGATATGCAAGAGGAAATGCTTCTGAAGCAGCCAGGTTGTTCCGGCAGCAAGTATAAAATGGAAGTGGACCTCAGCCTGAAACTTGGCCTGATCATCGCATGATTTTAAGAGTACATAACTCTTACATGGAAGGACGCCTACCAGGTAGAAGATCGGGGCGCCCATCTGAAATGAGTGACCCAGATACTGTCCAATCAGTGGTCGAAGAAGTGGTGAGAGATCCATCAGTTAGTGTAAGAACAATAGAACGTCGCATCGGAATTCCGAAATCACAAGCACATCGAATACTTCATCAAGAGCGTTTTCACCCATATCACATCCAGAAAGTTCAACAGCTCAAGCCCGCAGACTACCCGAGAAGGGTGGCATTTTGTCAGGAAATGTTACGGAGACAAGCTGAAAACGAAAATTTCTTTAAAAATATTCTATGGACTGATGAATCACATTTTGAGCGATGTGGGGTGTTTAATGCGCATAACTACCATTCGTGGAGTATTGAAAATCCACACCTCACAAGGGAATCTAATTTCCAAGAACAATTTAGTATCAATTTGTGGTCAGGCATCCTAAACGGACAGCTGATTGGTCCGTTCGAACTACCGGACCGACTGAACAGCGAGGCCTACTTGCAATTTCTACGACGTGATCTCGGCGTCTTATTAGAAGATGTAGACCTATTAACGCGGAGAAATATGATTTTTCAAAACGACGGCGCTCCATGCCATTTTGCTAGAAATGTTAGACAACATTTGTCTAAAACATTTCCAGGCAGATGGATCGGTCGTGGAGGGCCCATTGCGTGGCCGCCACGGTCCCCCGACTTGAACCCCATAGATTTTTTCGTCTGGGGATACTACAAGGAATTAGTATACGCCAAGGACATTACAAACGTCACAGTGTAAAGAACAAAATTAAGACAAGCGGAAGAAACAATAAAAAACAACAGAATTGCATTTATAAATTTAAAAGAAAACTTTTTTAGACGATGTAGAATATGTATTGAGCACGAAGGTCGTCATTTTGAAAACTTTCTTTAAGCGATCGAATAATAAATACTTTGAAAATAATGTTTTGTTTCATTTATTAAGTTATAATAAACCTTCAAAGGTTATTAAAGATGGCAGAAGGAACAGTTATTTTTGACCTTCAAGTAATAAATTTTTAGCTTTTCTACAATAATTTTTGGTTTATTAATAAATAATTGGAATTTAAAAAAAAATATTCAGAAGTCGAGTTTTATGAAATTTTCACCTTGCTGTCTTTGATGGCCGATTTAAGCCAAAGTAGCCCTATTAAGTACTTCTTTTTTTAAATGATTATGAAAGCAGAGAGTCTAGGGAAGTTTTTACACATACTTAGAAACCATGAATTCGCCTGTTTAGATTTTTAATTTAAAGATGAATTTTTAAGTAATTATTTACTAACATTCAAATTTTGACTTTACACTACTGTTTTCTAAATTTCCACTAAAGTTACGAAGCTGATTATTTTAGACATAAAAGAAGCACTTAAGATGATTCAGTGGCAAAAAGAAAAACATTAAAATATGTTCTACTTTTTTTATTTAAAATTTTTAAGTTCTTTGGATCAAAATTTTCAAAAAGTCAGAAAAAAAATTATTACTCGAAAACTACGAATAATCGCGGAACATACATGGGGGTGATTCGGGTACTCCAAGAGGTGCTCTAACTCTGGACTTTCGCTTGACACTATTTTTTGGGACACCCTTTATAGTAGCAATAATAAATACAATTTCTCGTATTTTGTATTTGAGTGAGATACGAAGGTAGGTAAGTAGGTGATTCTGTAAGATATTTTAACCAAACAAAGAAGATTGTGCATCTTATTAGAGAAGTCATAATATCTTCAGATTACCGACACAGATTTGTTACTAGATTGTTGTTAGATTCAATCCTCATGGAAGCTCAATATTTAGAAGGCATGTTTACTTACTAACCTTAGTAAGTTGAGGCTGACGAGGTTAGGACGGCTATATCTGTCCAAACCTCGTCGTATATTGGTCCTAATTACAATTAGTATCATAGGGTGCCTTTATTTAATAGTAGGAGAGCCAGTGAACCCTCCGAGTAATCGTATGTCTGTAAGGCTAGAAATTCTTATAGTGATGAGTGATAGCATGATTAGTACGGTAACCATCACCTGGCACGCCCCAGCCCTGCACGTCATCAAGCCCTATATTTTTGAAAGTGTCGACAAAATTTGAAAATAGAACTGCTGTTGCTGTTACACCCATAGCATCTTTCCCCTCACCTGTCTTATGCTAGCCAGAACCGCCTGTCATTGTACCTACCTACTTACTTTAGATTGCTTAGACAAACATATACGAATGTCAACTTTACAGAATAAAGTTTATTTTAATTTATATATTACACACCTTTCGGTTCACCTGTCAGGTACTTGTGCTAATCGAAATCGCCTGTCAATTTTTTTAAACCTCACAATGAATTAACAAATTTGTTTAAAAATTGTAAGCTTACAGCAACAAGCTTTATTTTTAAATTTTTCTCTACACTTTCAAAAATATACTGATTGATGACGTGCAGGGCTGAGGCGTGCCAGGTGATGGTTACCTTACTGAGCATGCTATGACTCATCACTATAAGAATTTTCAGACTTACAGACATACCGTTACTGGGGTTCACAAGCTCTTGGTCTATAACACTCCTTAGGCACAATTATTTTCTAGCTTATATTATTTGCACTGGTATAGTTTGGCCTTAAAAATTGAAAGTTAAGACTTTATTATTTCATATATGTGCTGTATTCAAATTTATTAGCATACGTTTCCTTCGGCATTACAATCTCAACGCAATGAAATATTCATAACCCTAAAATTATTTCTTATACAGGTAACAGTCCGCCCGAGTGCTGATAATCGGATAGCAGTAATCCTGAAAACTATTGTTTATAATTGTATTCTGTAATAAGATAGGAGTTGCCCTGTCCTCCATGCTTTTGTCAAAGAGGGTAAGACACAGCCACATTAAAAAAAGGTTAGGTTAGGTTACGCTCGCTCGCGGACGCTATAAAAATTTGTATTGTGTTTGTATTGTAGGGCTCGGAGGCGTAGTTGTTTTTTACACGCGTATTTCATAAAATAATTATACAGATAAGACATATCTTATAGAAATATTGCATTGTGAATGCAAAAAATGAAATAAAAAAACAGAAAATTTGTATATGTACGTAATAGGAATTATGAATTGGTTCGTTTAACGACAAAATTTGGGAGCTGAAAATACAGCGACATACATAATTTAAGGCGGAATGAAAATAGGTCAAACTAATTTAGGACTTATGACGATTGTGCGATTAATCTTTAGGGGAATAGTTTGTATGCCAATGAGAAATAAGGCTACAAAAGATTAAGATGTCCATATATAATCCGTTAATGTGTTATTGTATTGTTAAATTGTCTTATTTATTTTGTTAGTGCGGTGTAGGTATCCTAATAATTGCATTTTTTATATTTGTTCATTTAAAACTAATTCCACTTAAAACGGTACAAATGGTGAACTTAATCTCATAAGGCATTCTCTAACAGTCAACCGTAGAAATAGTAAAAGGCAGATAACCTTTTGGTGCAACGGTAGCGATCCTGCCTTTCACACCGAAGATCCTGGGTTAAGGTCTCGGAAGAGGCAAATGTTTGTGTGATGAATACGAGCATTTGTACCTGAACCGTGGGTTTTATATATATATTACTATGAATATTTCTTATTTATGCATCATATTTGTATGTCTATCAGTTACCCTAGCATCCATAACACAAACCTTACTGTGATTAGTTTGGGCTAGGCTAATTATTGTGAATGTAAGAAATATTGTTATTATACTTATTCTATTTTATGTTATATTTTTCATTACAAATCGCCATTTGTGATTAGTCTTGTAGTGTGTTTGGTTTCATGTAGATATTGCCAGTGTAGCTGGGGGAGTCTAATATTCCTGGTGAAAAGACTACGGATTGTAATTGGAGACGGGAACCATTTAGTTCGGGAATGCAAACAAGATTTTATGGTCACAGTGCTGAGGCTAATTTAGTTCCAAGTTATTTATAAAGAGTATAGGCGGACTGGACAGATTTGTAAATATTTCGCCATAAAAACTTTTTGTAATTAAAAAATAGTAACATTTTGATAATCGTGCGCACTATGTTCAATTAATGTACCCACTGGACATAAAATTGACAGTGAATTAAAGCGATTTTCATCGATTTAATTTAAACTTTTGAGAATCCTGAAACTGTTATTAAAACAAATATTGAAGGTAAAATTATTGAAGAAAAAACTGTATGGCATTTATAACCTGTCTTCCCCTATGATTATGATGCATTGGCTTTTATAGGGCCTTAATTTAATAAATAAATTTTACTTATCAAGATTTTCAATATTGGTTTTATATTTAATACAACAGTTTTCAGTGTAATATTTTCAGAAACTGACCATGTGCTTGAGTCCAATTACCAATTTTCATGTTTCGCAGCCACATTTGCTTTATTGAGTCAAATGGATACCTGTAATTATAAAACAAAAAAAAATGACAATAATTAATGTAAAAAAAATAGTTTCTATATACAAACAACCTAATCGCATAGTCTATTAAATCATTATGAATAGTTTCAGCGGAAGTGAGTAGAAAAATCCCGATTATGTAAATTAAATCGTAATATAAATAAAATTTAAACAAATATCAGACGACATCCTTAAATTCAGGAAACTTGTATTTTTATGCAAATTATTTGAATTCTTTTTATCGTGGCAACGTCTAAGTATTATATAACGTTGTTGCTCATAATACTAAACAAAAAAGAATATCGATACATTATCGATAAGTAACTTACACAAAGATATTTCTTACAATAATCAACTTTCTTATGAAATTATAGCTTTAATTAAAGTCTAATTGCATCAAAATGTACCCTAAAATGACGAACAACATCTTTCTAGAGTTTTTATTTGTTCACGGTTTCACTCACTTGTGAAAACTGTTGCTTTTATGTTAGCAAGTTTTATACTATAAAATGTGACCGCATATTATAACATTTTAAACGAACCAGTTTTGTTGGGAATCAAAAATGGTACTACAGTACTCTATAATACTACTAATACTATCGAATAATACTATTCATCTGATTTTAACACAATCAAAGTCACTCGAAATAATTTGATGGTTCGTCTATTGAATTGACAATTTTAGATCTCGGGATCTAATTTTGATGATACACGATTGGACGTTATGAATGTTATGACTTGATAAAATGAAGTATTGGTATCTATATAGTCATATATAGATACCAATACTTTATGTACCTCCAAAAGTAATACGTATATATTAAGTAAAACACCAATCCTGGCACTTTATTTCTTATGTCAAAAGAATACAAATTCCTTCCTAGTTTTGAAAAAAGCTCGGGTGGGGTCATATATGGTGCTATTATTACGTTATTTTAGGTCATTATAACGAAGCTCTAACTTATATTGTTTTGAAAACACGATATGGGGGAAACTGTTACATATGTTTCTGCCGCTTGCAGATACATTGGTTCGTAGCTCACAAAGTGAGTGCTTCTCATGTTGCAAAAGTCCACTGCTGGATAGAAATCACCCCATAAAATAGGGGAATATTCCTTAATCGTCATACTTGACAGACGAGTTGGAGATCGCAGTAATTTAAAAAAGACAGCTGCCCGGGTCGTCGGGAACAACGTTGATAGTGCGAAATCCAAAAGTGTGAAAAGTTGGCCCTTCAGCACCAATGTTATTCTATTCTGACGGACACCACACGGCTTTTCAACTATAACTTGTTTTTTGAAAACAAAATCAAACCATCTGATCATCAGTCAGCACGAGAACCATAGATGGTTTACGTACTGATAGCCAAACTAGATGATAACATTTTTAGTAAGCTATTAATGCTTATTTTGAGATCTGGATAAGCGATAATATTACTTATTAATAAATGCGTCATAGGGAAGCGATGGTCAGACGCATGAACCTATCTCTGCAGGCAGTCTCCGAATGGGGCGATGCCAATCTGGTAAGGTTCAATCCGTCAAAGCTAATTCCTAGCTAATAGTAGTCCTTTCGACTTGATCCTACTTTCGAGATGTATCCTTGCCGATCACTGATCATCTTGAGCTACTCGGTATGTCATTGTCACCAACTCTCAATTTTGGGTGTATTATTGAGAGCCAGGCTCCCTTCAAAAAAACTTGGCATTCTGGCGAAGGTGAGAAGGTACTTCGTAGGTAGAGAAGGTCGTTTGAGAAGGTATGCCGAAAGAATTGCTCAACTTTTACCAAGCGCAAGTTCGATCGTGATTTAGTACTGTTCTCATCTTTGGGACGGTTCCGCCCAATACCAGCTCCTGACGCTGGAGTCTATTGAGTCTATTGAGGGCCAAGAGGCTTATCGGCAATGACGATCTTTTTTATAAAAAGCTCAAAAGCCTTGAGCATAGACGAAAGATAGCTAGCCTATCCTTTTTTATAGGATACATTTTGGAGAGTGTGCAGCAGAATTGCACAACCTTGTTCCGTCGGCGCCGTCCCCATTTATTCACCGGACAACCAGACTAACAAATAGGCGTTACCATTATATGGTTGATATACCAAAGAGTCGCACTAAGCGTTTTGGTTTTAGTTTTATGATACGTACCGGTAAGGAGAGGAAGTCTTGGCCTGAGTCTGTGTTTCCTGACAAATACAATTTAGGGGTCATCAAATCATAAGCGAAAAGGTATCTTCTAGGTAAGTGCGTCACATCCTAGATCGCATCGTCGGCTACCATCAGGCGAGATAATGGTCAAGCGCCTGCCTTTTTACTATATAAAAAAATTACGCAATATAATTCATTTTGTTGTACAGTTGACAGCAAGCCAAACTATATAACTTTTTTATTTCTCTATTTGATTTTTAGTTTAAAGTCTGACACGAGAGTTAAATATCAAGTGAGGAAAAGTGACAGATTGTGGTAGTTAAGTTCAAATAAACAACACTACATGCAATTGTAATTGTCTGTGACATGATCGGGTGTGCGTCTTTAAGATAGCTAAAAATAATTTAACTGCTCAAGTAGTTAAAGTATTTTTATTCATATATAAATCTTCAGTCGACAGTATATCTATTAACATACTTTGAAGTTTAGATCTACTTCATGCTATTGCAATAGGTACTACTTTTTACCTATTAAGAAGGTAACACACACGTATTACACACGTTACACACGTATTTTTTATCTTATAGAAATATTGCATTGTGAATGCAAAAATTAAATTAAAAACAAAAAATATATTAAGAAGTTGAATGAATGAATGAAATGAATGAAAAATACTTTATTGTTACACACACAAATATACAAATAGCTTAAAACAATATATATATATAGAACAAAAGGGTGCTACAATAGGCGGTCTTATCGCTTAGAGCGATCTCTACCAGACAACCTTTGGGTGGAGGGAAATAAAGCTATCAAGGACAGGGGTGTGATGCAACAAAAGAAAAGAATATAAATATATATATATAGGATTTTGAAAATAACTATAAAAAAAAAATACAGTATCTAAAAAACATTTAAATAAATACCCAAGTACATAAATCAGAATAAATAATAATACATACACAAATATCCAATAAGCTAAATTTACAAACAAGCAGCTTAGCAGTTATTGGGAAAGATAAAACTTTTTAACTTGATCTTTGAAAGTAGTTATTGACTGAGCTCGCCTGATCGAAACTGGGAGTGAATTCCAGAGACGAATAGCTTGCACAGTAAAAGAACAGTTATAAAAGGTAGTACTATGTGATGGGGTTAGGAGGCTTAGATTTTCTGATGACCGAAGGAGATAAGAGTTAAGTTTTAGTTAAGAGAGAGAGATAAGTTGTCTTAATAGTACATTAACATAGACGAAAAAGGTTTACAGGTGCGTTAAATTTCTGTCTGAATCTAAACATCAGAAGAAAAGTTACTACAATGAGACCTCTAAAACATTTTGTGGTTTTGTCGCTCTACTTTGTTGCATAATTTCACTTGTAAGCTCTTTAAAATAATAAAACAAAAAAACTGCGTTTTGCTAGTCTGAACTTATTTAAGACTGCAAAGCTTGGTTGTGAATAGAGTTTAATTTATTGCTTTGCCTTTGAAGTAGCATAAAAGTAAATGAAAAATAAAGGGTTTTTGGACACAGAAAGGTTTATTGAAGATTAGATTAGATAGTTTTTCATTATTTTGACGAGAAAAGCAAAATTACATAGCTTAATGTTTGACTGTCCATCATACTCGCCCATTTATTTCTATAATATTAATTTTGATATTTTTTCCTTAATTAAGGAACAGTCTTAACGGATAAAAGCTGAATCAATAGAATATAGTGTTGTATTTCTATTAAGACGGGTATCACACCAAAAATCCGCATTATTATAACAGATTATATGACCGATCATTATATTTTGCATAAACATATAGGGTTACTTTAGTTTTGGTCTTAACGTATGGGAAATAACGAAGAATGACTAAGGAATTAACTTAAATAGGCCTATTGAGGATAGATGTTTGACAATGGGTATTAATGTTCTTTACATAGACACTAACTTTTGGTAGCAAGATTGTCTTCTAACAGTTGTAAAGAGGTGTAGAGTAATAATGACTTCAAATGTGCCCCTGCTCACATAAATCCTCCTAGAGAACGCATACAAGCACATGTGAGATTAAGTTAAAAAAAATTGAGAAATAGAAAAAGGCAGAATACTATAAAAAAGTATTTTAATCTCATTTAATAAATAATCATAGAATGATTTAAGCAAATAAATAGAATTTCATGGCATAACATTTATTTAAACATTTTTCAACTTAATGTGGAACTATCCAAAATAACTTATTAGAACATTTTGAATTACCAAACAACAAAGCAAGTTATACAATTTATTAATTTAATTCTGGGTTCGATAATATAAAAAACATATTGTTTATACAAACACACAAGCGGTACATATTATGTCTTCCTAACAGGTACTGAATAATTGTATACTTAGCTTAGGTCCGTGCGGTGTGGCTGCTGCGAAGCAAGTGGGCCGAGTACGATTTTTTTTTTTATGCTAAATGCACCCTCCGGACACGGGGGAGGGAGGTGGTGAATTCTCCATGGATACTTCTGGCCGGCCCGATAGTTATGTCAGACTCGTACTGACTAAACACCACCCGGGATTGGCTTGCACCCGGAGAAGGTCATAAGCCGTCGTCTGAGGCGACCACCCCTCTAGAGAGGGGTGGGCCGAGTACGACCGGAGCACAGTGTTTTATAGGCGGTGACAAACAAGTGACGTCACATCGGACGATATTCTCTGACGTCATTCATTTGGCTCTATTTAACAATTTCTTTCAAATTGACTATGATTTAATTATATCAAAATAGATTTAAAGGAGGTTAACTAGGATATTAAGCTTTTAATTGCAAAAATAACTTAATGGGGACAAATTGTAAGGTTATTTATACAACACACATTGATTAAATTGGAGATATTAATGGATATGTGAAAACAGAGTTTAGATTACTTAAAGGTTGGTTTTTGCTTTGGTAAATTATATGATTGTTATTGAAAACAATATGTCATTAACATACAAGAAAATTTCACAAACTATCTAGCGAAAGATACTTTTCTTTAAGGTAAACAAGAAAACATATGTAAAATACTTAATTATCATACTTTATAGTTAATAAATCTAACACACGCGTGTTTTATATGCTTTATAAAAGAGTTTATATTATATTATATCAAAAGGTATGATTCTCCTGTCTTACTAAAAGTCGACGTTTCCGTCCGTGTTATGAATAGTTTTTAGGATTGCTATATTATTTTAATTTATCTTTGATATTATAACATTGTCACGCTAATTTAAAAATAATGGAAATTGATAAGCTATTAAAATTGAATTCGCCTTAAATCAATCGATACCCAATAGCATTGTCAAATAACATATTCAACAAAAATATACGAAGATTTCCTATAAATTTGACCTCTCTTCCATCTCGTATTATCGTCCTATGATGTCTACCATCAATCAAAATCGTTTAAGCACACTCGGAGGTCTTCTAAAAAGGAGTAGCTATCCGGGTTTGAATATCTTCCCGTAATTTGCGAGTCATCTGAACTGTTACGTACAAAACGACTATGTTACTTAGACGCTGTAAATCTTTAAGAAATATTGTCGATACTGTTTCAGTAAATATAAGGCAATAAACTTCGTTGCTTAGTTTTGTTAATGATTCCGTCTGTTTTAATTACTATTGAAGATGCAAGAAAGTAAGTCTCCACATTCGGCTCCAAGGATAACTTGAACATAATCTTTCTACATGCACTGAAGAATACTAAGATAAACAGTCATGATAAAATAAGATTAATAACATTTACAATGCCTTTATTGAATGTCAACATCCTCGTCATGCTTCATTTCCCAGTAAATCCAAAGACCTTGGCACAAACCGAGCAGAAATTGCAAGAAACTTGGCAGGGGTTGTTGGTGCTTCCCTTAATGATGTGTTACATAGTTTCTTTGTTCAAGAAAAACTTCTATATTGTACTTATTGTTATTCACATTAAAAATATGTCATTGCGTTAAAAACCTTTTAATAAAACTGTTCTACCACATTTCGTTCCACATTAAACGCAGGTGGCGTTTACAAACTAATTTACTGTACAGATTGAAAAAATATATGATACCAGTTCACTGGCAGATGCCGAGCATATTAATTCAAAAACTTTACGAGCTCCGTCTGCTTTCCAACTTCAATAATGAAATAAATTGTTCTTTTATTTCACTATTTAAGTTCACATTTGTTTGCCGGCACAAGCTTATGGATCTTTTTCAATCCTTTTTCGGGTTCTGTTCCTCGAAAGGAAAAAACGGAACCCTTATAGGATCACTTTGTTGTCCGTCCGTCCGTCCGTCTGTCAAGACCCTTTTTCTCAGGAACGCGTGGACGTATCAAGCTGAAATTTATATCAAATACTCAGGTCTGCTGTCCCTTGGAGCTGTGAAAAACTCAAACTTCTAAGCCAATGCAATCAAAAGATACAGCCGTTTATGCCGCGAAATTCCGCAAAATTTCGACACTCGCAACGGAATCAAAACCTACACGGTACTTCCCGTGAACTCAGAATCTTGAAATTTTTTACGAAGCAACGTCTTATAGCACAGATAAAGGAAAAAATTGCGAAAACCGTAAATTTTTTGTTACATCATATAATAAAAATATTTTACGGAACCCTCGGTGCGCGAGACCGACTCGCACTTGGCCGGTTTTTTTTTACTTGAAGACATAACTTATATTCGGTATAGATTAAATCTAACTTTAAGAACTTCAAACTGTTGTGACAGCCGCAAATGCCATGTTATTGACACAAATAAACTTTATTGACAAAATAAATATAATCTATCATATTACTTTAATAACCAATGATCTTCGCTATCATTTTATTTTAACCATATAGCAAAGAAGTTGGTTATTATTCCTACTTATATTGAGCAGAAAAAAATAACTTGAGAAGTCAGACCTTGGAATTTATTTTAAATAACAATATATTAATATAAATTAAGACAAAAGATAACAGAAACCCTCCAGTCCTATTAAGAAAAGTCTTATTATTGTACTTTTGTTCACCAAGACATAAAAGGCTTTTCTGGCAAATATATTTAGAATTAAATTTATTTTTAATAGATGTGAAATGTTGACATCTTATGTATTATGAAGGACTGACACAAAAATCATAAATTATGTGGTTATTTCGATAATCATAGAATTGTAAGTTCATTTACTAGAAAGCCGGCTGAGGAAGGAGGTTTTATTTAATACGTTTTTACTCGGTATAGAAATTATCGGAACATTTTTTCAATGACTTTTTCCTGCTGTCTCCTTTAGCTCCACTGCTATCGGAGCAGCTGACGTTCGGAGCCCTTATGTGTTAGAGGAAAACTACTATTGTTATGACTTAAAGCCGGTATAAAATGACTCGCCCAACTATAGCGGGCTCCTCCCGGACTATTAGTTATACCGCGTATGCCGTTAAAAAAATAAATTTCAAATCTACGGCGGCTAATATTGTTTAAACAACTTACAATCTAGAAATTTTCTTTGAGAATTATTTAAGGAAATTGATAAAATGACTGTGCATTCTCAATAATTATAATTAAAGCACTTAAAAAAACGAGTGATAAGCATTCGTTCAACACAAGATAAAAGATAAAGGAACTGTTCCAAACTATATAAAATTAAAAAAAATGTTTTTTTGAGTGGGTGTAGTGCATTTTATAATAAGATACCACACCACGAAGTAAGATGATATTTAAAAAAAAGGAAAAATAATAACACTTAGGAGAAAAGGCAAGGACATAATTATGATAGTTTAAAAGACAAAAATTCGTGAAGTGTAAAGCATTTACTTGATTAACTAACAGCTAAAAACGTTTTTGTATTGCAGTTTCAGTAGCGCATAAAATGTTTTATTTTATTCAATGAGTTCTGTAACATAAACTTAAACGTCTAAGAAAACACCTTTTGTCGAGTGTATTTTCTGTGCCCTTACGAAGACATAGCATAGTTTCAATGAACGAATTGTAACTTTAGAATTGAATAGAAAGCATTTTGTCTTTTATCACAAATAAAATTATTTTCGTACTTTATGACATTAAACAATTAGCCTTTTTAAATTTAATTCGAGTCACAAAACTAGGCTAGGCAAAACAGACCAGAGGCCCTACCATCACCTCTAAATGCGATTTAAGTTCGACTGTTGAAGAGAGATGAGACTATAGATCGCGTATAGCAGTGTCTCACTTTGACAATCGAACTTGCATCGCGCTAAGAGATCATGGTATGGCCTCTGGTCCTGTTTTAACAGAATTTTCAGTTAATAGACGAAATGAATATGAAATATCTAATAACTAGGCAAAACGTTTTTTCTTTTGCTGAGATTATTAACAGTTAATTGAATTGACTAGATCCTAAAATAAAAATAAAAGAAAGCAACATAAGTTTATGAGCACCGTTACTTCACAACGATGACGTGTTCCGTAGTTACCTTACCTATAGAAATAAATACAACGTAATACCCGACTTGGACTAAAGCTTAATGCTTTCCTTAACCGGTTAAACTGTTATCCTTAGCTTAAACGCTTTATACAAAGTTTAATGAATTGGTCAATGAAATTTAGTGGTCGGTAGGCCATTACACCTTATTTAATAATAAGAATGTAGTCGTTTTTCTTCGATAGTCCTCTCTAAACGCCCCAATGCTTTTGAGGCAGAGTAAGTTTTGTAGTTTCAAGTGCATTCGTTATCTTGGTGTCTGGTTCAACTGCGATTAAAATTTGAATGCCGCCCTAGAGACTGCAGCCGTGGCATAAGCATAGTTCACAGTTTAAAGTTGTTACCACAAGTTTAGAATGTTCTTTGGGGATACTGTAATGAGAAATTGTAATACATCCCACGCCATTGACTAGAGCTTGTAAACCATAAAGGTTTGTGAATGAAAAGCCATATTGTCGTATTTGGGCATATCCGTATATCATGGGTTATTCGTCATCGATTCATTAATGATTTTGGACGAGGACAGCAAGGAACTTGTCTCATGGCAAATAATTTTTTTTTAATACCCAAATTAAAACCTAAAATATATTACACAAACGCAATTTAGTTCAAGTTATACCTATATCTCAAACCCGCAGTTCTAGCAAAGTATGTACGAAATACGAAACTGTTTAGTATCATATTACGTGAAGGTAATATTGTTACAGAACAGGAAGGTGTTTTTTCTAAGTAGTACTTAACGCGAGTAATTGCCGTGCCGTTGTTCTCATTTTGCTCTTTTACTGTTATTGATGCCAATTAGAACAAATAAAATAAACATAATTGTTACCGCTATAATGTAAAAAAGTGACGAGAATATAGTTGATTCTTATTAATGAATGGAAGATTATCTAAGATATAAGAACTAATTATTTTACATAGAAATATGACCTATTATCCGAATCCATTGTGCATTCCTCATCCATACGAGGTAATGGCTAGCCGTTCAAAACAACAACCTAGCTGGCTATTCAATTCAAGCGCATTCTCACAAAGGCATTTGGAATAAAATTCTTTTCCCTTTGTAAAAGTAGATTACGATTTAAATAAGGATTTATTTTTTCAGATTCTGCGCTTGACCAGGATATAAATAATGGCTGCATGGAAAATTCTCACAGTTATATGGGCCGTCTCTGTTTACGCTGACAGATGGGATCATCGACACAGACGAGATATCTCCACATCTATTTGTGATCCTGCACATAACAATACGAACAAGGTCCAGTGCTACTGCAGTCGTTTGACTCATCATCCAGATCAAATAGGGGCTGCGGAATGTTACCAAACGGCTTATAACTTAAGTCAAGATGACTTTAGTTGGAAAAGATTTATTGCATTGCAAAATGTGAGCCGCCTAACCTTAACAAACACAAGGGGTATGGCTATGGAATACATACCTACTAACGCACTTAAATATACCAAAGCTATACTCAGATTAGATGTTAAATATTGTACAGTAGAAAATATACATGCGTATGCATTTGCTAACCTAAGCTTGATGGAAGAACTGACGTTAAGGGACAACCAAATCAAAACTATGGCAGCAAACGCATTTGCACACCACGCTCGGCTCAAAACTATCAGTTTGGATCAAAATAACATTGTAGAAATCAATAGAGATATATTTATAGATTTACCATCATTGGAACAGTTGTTTTTGACAGCGAATAAGATAACCACTATCCATGATAAAGCATTTCTTCACTTATCAAATCTAAAGGAACTGGAAATAGATAAAAATAAAATATTCAGCTTGAACAGTGAAACTTTTTTTGGTTTGCGAAATTTAGAAAAACTGGAACTTAGTGGTAACAGTCTAGAGGTTGTTGGAGATAACACCTTTGCACCCTTAGTAAATCTGCGGTTTTTAAATTTAGCAGATAATGTAATCCAGATGTTAGATGAAAAAGCATTTAATGGACTTACAAGGTTACAGGTTTTGTCTTTGGAACATAACAAATTATCTGCCCTTAAGAATGAAAAAGTGTTCGACGGATTACAAAGCCTTACCTCTTTAAGTTTGAAAAATAATGAAATAAGTGCAATCAAGCCGGAAGTAATTTTGCCTATACTGAGTAATTTTTACGGAAAGACTTCATTGTTCAATATCGATGGTATGTTGTTTTTTTTTTCATTATATTAAATGAGACCTAATTAACAGATAACTATTGTATAATTTCTTACATGCCATGATACTTAGTATTAATTGCTTATAACATATACAAAATTAATGCAGTTAAAAACAAATACAAATAATTTTACAAATAAACAGTAAAATTATTTGAAACTTAAAGAATCTTTTTATTCTTTGTTTTCTGTTTTGAAAACCAATAGTGTAACAAAATCTGTAAATTCATTATTCAGAACGTTTGATAAAATAACATAGGCAGAAATAATTAAAAAGCTGACTCTTATCTTATTTATCTTTAATGGACATATTTCTTTAAGGAAATTCTGCGAACTATTTTCAGAATTCTCGAAAAATGCGAACGGAAATTTCTCACAGTATACACAAACATGTTATAAAATATTTTCCAATTCTGATTAAAACCGTTGCAGGATAAATAGTCAGTTTAGCAAGGCATTTTATTCAAGGCATTGGATTTTAAACTGTGCTTTCACCTTAATTTTGATTTTCCAGGAAACAGACTAAGTTGTGACTGCGAGCTGGATGTATTCAAGCCACTCTTGAATAAAACTCAGAATGCACGACTTAGTCTTGATATTCAAAATTTACAGTGTCGCCCTAATGATGAAGTGAAACGAAAATGGGATAAATATCAAGAGAAAAATTCTGGACACGTATTCGATGATGTGGAACCACAAGCAGAAAATGCTGCATATGAATATTACGATGAAACTGAATTGAACGGCACAATATTTTACTTTGATATGAGATTCATTTTGAATTGTTCCGGCGAAGAAACCACTACGTCACATGTACCTGAAACTAGTTTTATGTCTACTGCTATAAGACATCTAGCCCCACATATTGTACCTACAAACCAGCCATATACCAAAGCTACTAATAGTCCTATTTCAAATGTTGTTTCCACAACAATAAAGCCTATTCCGAAAAAACATACACAAAGTGAAGTCGATAGCAAAGGTACGTTAGATTTATCCATAGCTGAAAATACTGCTGAACCACCAAATACAAAAGAAAAAAGTAATCGTGATTTAAATGATGACAAAATAAATATTAATAATTACAATAAAATGAAAGAAAAGCCTTTCTATGATAAAAATGAGAGAGTTTTTACAACGACCCGACTTGCTACCGTATCAGCTAAGCCCGTAGAAAATAATCAGTATGAAGATCATGACATGGCTTCGGACGAAGCTAAGCCAGACCGGCTAAAATCTCATAATAGCTTTGTAGAAGAAGTGGAAGATTCACCCAAATTTAAAAATAATCATGCCCATAGAGATGATATCTGTATGCCGTTACTTATTCCAATAGTCTTTATTTTGGAACTATTTTTGTAACTAGTTATAACATAGATATAGCTTAAAATGTTACTATTAGTACCTATTATTTAATAAAATATCTCATTGTCAATAAAATAAATAACTTTAAGTTTAAATTTGATCTCATTATTTATATAGTAATTAAAAGTTTTTCCTATTTTATTTTGTCCTAAAATTTCTCATGAATACTTTATTTTTACTACTTTAGAATCATTTCATTTCTGTGGCCGGGTTTTATAAATACTAACTCAGATATTCATCTTCAGCTGTCATGTATTTTGAAATTGTAGGATGACAATACAATAACATGTTGAGAAATTCATTAATGACCAATACTTTGTTATTAGTATCCAAACAGCAAAGTATTAAGAATATGTGAATCTTAAAGTTGCTTGATATTTGTGATAATAACTCTTAATTTCATGCTTAACAATGCCTGAAATTATGAGCTTAAAAGCTACTACTTCAAGCACTTTTTGGGTAACTAGCCCTAACCTGTGTATTAATTTTGCGTTATTAGTTTTTCTTATTTCAGGTCATGCTACGTCATATTGGAATGGAAAAGGCATTTAAGAAGCAATAAAACTAAATAAGTCTTTCATTATTTTGTTTTATTCTTTTCTAGATACAAGTAAGTAAATTAGAAAAAAATTGTATTATTTCTTAAACACAATAAATGAACCTTATTTTGTTTTGAGTACATACAGTAGGTATTCTAAGACGCAAATAATATTTTGGCTAATGTAAAAAATAGTAGAGATAATAGTTCAGTCGTGTCAGCCAAATATCGTCCACTGCTAGACAAAGATCTCTCTCAAGAAACTCCACAACCGCCGATCCTGTGCCCGCATTCCAGTTTCTTTCCGCGACCTTCACCAGATCAGTCGGATAATTCAGTATCGCCATTCTTTTTCTTTATATCTCAAAATGAGCGTCACTAAAACAGAAACCGTGAGTTTCTAAATGAGTGAGAAATGTCTAACGCATCTTCTCTGGGTAAGTAGGTATAGATTCATTAGAAGTGAAATCGTTTAATCGGGTTTCTTTTTCACATAAAGCGCTTGTGTTATTTAAAAATAAGTAATTGTTTTGCAGTGCTATATATTAATTGTGATATTAAACCTAACCCTTACATACTAAATTGTCAATGTTCGCATGCGTCGGCTCTGGGCTATTTAGGTATTCACTTTTCCTTAAGTAGTAATGATTATTTTACACGTCGAAATACATGAAAGATTATACAAACACAAAGACACGTATAAATCTACGGCTTTATCACTAGATGTGATTTCTTTAGCCAACCTTGGGATGAATAGAAAAAAAATACAAAACCATGATGTAGTTAGCGCTGCACAAGCGTATATTGGCTGTATAACAACAAGACAAAAATATAACAACTAATAAATTCAAATAAATACACTTTATAAAAAATAAGAGCCTTGGGCATAGGAAAGTAATTCGAGTAAACGACTGCATGGGCAGATAATATTATTGCACCAGTTTCTTAAAAGCATTAAAAGACTTAGCAGCTGTTGAATGTGCCGGTAATGCATTACACAGACGTTGCACGCGCATTTTAACAGGAGGCTCAAAGTATCAAACTTTATTCTTTCTAAATTATAATAACTAAGTCACATTATGTTTAATATTGGGGGATTTTCAACGTACGTACCGCGAAATAAAAAGAAATTTGTCAATTTGTACCTTCAGTGAAACACTGTCATGTTAGTTTTTTTTTAATAAGTTAATATATGTTTAGAATGCTACTGGTAAGTGTCACTCTCATCTTCGATTTGCTCATAAATTAGCCTAGCTGACTCTTCTCACATTAATCGGTTTGCGGATAAATCTGGACACACCTAAAGTGATTTGACTCGTGTCATATTTCCGGGAGCGGTTGCCTTAAAAAATAGTTCCTTATGAAATTTTAAGGAGTGCGTCATACGTAAAGGAAATTATTGTTTTGTAATAAATATTATTTTTTATGTTAAAGGAACAACCAATGTGGACATACTGTATCAATGTTTTTCTAAATTTTCATTACCATTTTCGTATTCATCAAACACAAATTTCTTTAAATTGACTTTAAATTAAACCTTGTCATAATATTTTCTTTCGTTTTTACTTATGGTAACTGTGGCCCAACTAAATATTAAAGGACAATGCCTATTCGTGGTATCGTCTTTACTCGTCGTTG
Source organism: Calamotropha paludella (assembly GCA_927399485.1). Taxonomy (NCBI): domain Eukaryota; kingdom Metazoa; phylum Arthropoda; class Insecta; order Lepidoptera; family Crambidae; genus Calamotropha; species Calamotropha paludella. The sequence continues at coordinate 9,740,421 of OV656817.1, read as the reverse complement.
TGCTTAAACCAAATTTATATCAAAAACTAAGTTTTTAATTTTCACAAAACTATGTAAAATACTTAGCCAAAACTTCGACGGACAATAATCCACATAATAATTAGCAATGAATTCCCTTCCATATTACCGAGTGCTTTCATTGACAGTTTTCTCCTTGGTATTGGCATTTTCTAACGACCGTATCGATTTGCCAAATATAATACAATCGATACGTTATTTATTTCATTAAAATATCGAATTGGCAGTTCACATTCTAGCATATTAAGTATAAAACATGATTTGAAAGTAATATGCCACGAGAGGACGATTTCATCTTTCTATGGTTTTAACGGCGCTCTTTTTTCACTGATCTTGTTGCGTCGTGCTTTAACTTTTCATACAGTTTTTGTAGTCAACCTTTATAATAACATTACTTAAACCACCAACAGTGAGTTTATACAATTTAATGTGCTTTATTATGGAATACAATATATCACATTAACAAACGAGTAGGCAATGTATACTATAGCCCATATTAGACCCTTCGAGTCTAGACATCGATCATGCAGTTACCTCAACTTACATGACACGCAACTGTGTAGATAATACATACATACGCATGCATAAACGTTATTAATAGCTCGCACGATAAAAAATTAAGGGATCGTCAATCAATTGCCAGCATAATGTTTGCATATCAATAAAATAAACGATCTTGCATGCACGTAAAGCATGTCTATGAGTGCTGCATTGCCGTCTAGAGATCACAGAGTACCAAATATTATGATGTCAGATTTTATTCGATATACGTGCAATGTGAATCTTCCATGATCGATCATAGATATATGCTAGTGTATTAGGGGTCTTATTAAGAAGTTAGTAGGTATATCTGCTATTTTAATACTCTGAAAACGAATATATTTTATAATACATAATAACAACGCATGGGTATTTAAGTTATTCATTTAAACTTGCATTTGGCAATCATAATTGTTAATAATTTAGAAGACTGGCAACAATGGGACAATCGGGCGGGATGGAACGGTCAAATTGATGCAGTCAATTGAGTGTTGTGATGAAAACCTTAATGATCTAAAATATTATATCTAAATTAGTATTATACAAACTAAAGCATAAAAATACTCGCATCCAGCTCACATCCATGTGTTTATAGATAAAACTTCAAATGTAAATAAAAACACAAATGAAGAAGGGGAAAAATGTTAATTTGATGAGTTTTGTTATATATATTTTTTCATTTTATCCGTCGAACTACAGAAATTTAATGATGTAATCTACACTTAGCAACCTTAAAATATGGTTACAATCATCATGTTACAAGATCATTCAAAGCGATACCAAAGTCCATACTACGATGGGTATTGTCCTTTATTAGTAACATAATTTATTAGTGCCCTAACGTCACTGCTGAGGCTATTCCACATTTTAAAATATAAAATTGTCTTCTTATAAGAATATGTTGGGTTGTTTTCGTTATAAAGATAAAAGGAAGCTTCATGATAAAATCTATTCATCTTGTCTAAATGACTAAGTATAATAATTTTATATAATGCAGCTCTTGAAAAAGTGCATTTTGCTAAAGTTATGTAGAAAAGATAGCCAACAATAATAAAGATAAAGGCCTGAACTATGTGTATCAGAACCCATTCGCATTTTATTTTTTGCTATTTTTTGATAAAATAGTTAACTAAATTTATAAAACTAAACGTGAATAATTTAGTAATTAATGAATGTTGATATTATCTTCACCTAAAATTTAAACTACGGATCGTTTCCTAAAACGGATCTTCACCTAAAATTTAAACTACGGATCGGTTGTGCAGTTCGTAATATGTAATTTTAAAAAATAACACCTTTGAAAGATATGATCGATCCTCCTTTCGTACGCGATCTAAATTCATTATAAGTATTTTCATGGCAAATTTGTATAATCAATAAGGACATATAATAGAATTTAATACCGAGAGAAAAATGAAAAAATGTACCTGCTGTTTAAGAAAGTATAGTAAACAATCGACAGTTTATGATAACGCCAGCCACCAAGTAATAGCCGAATATGTTAATCTCTAGTTAATCTGTGATGTGTACTGACGTGTTGATAGGGAAGTATTTGGAAAAATAGGTTACTAGTTAGATTAATGTTGCAGAAAAATCGAAAATCGAACGATCGATAGCATTATCGATAGTATCAACATATTCTTACTATACTATTGATAGTATCGGTAGCAAGAATTTCATCAATAATATCGATTCTATCAACTATCGATACAATCGATTTTTAGGCAAGACTTAGTGAGCATGGTCGCATAGTAGAACCATGACACATTTAATCGACCGTATACTGAGAATCCGACCAACATATAGAGGTAACTAAATAATGTAATGTAACAAAGTTGTATGTTGTAAACGTCATACAGTTACGTACTACCTTTTTAATCCCACTTGCACAGCCACCTATACATGTGAGATTTGAACATTATTGTTTTGTATCTATGCATAAAATGAACACAGGTAGGGCCCGATCTAAGGGGGGGCAAGCCGGGCATTTGCCCAGAGCGGCAAAAATGCAGGGCGGCAAAATTGAGTTATTCCTATCTTCCAAATTAGCTATTAGCCATTTACCACCCAAGTTTGAGAATTTTATGCGCCACCTTCCAACCTACTTCACGTTGGATAGTGGAAATATTAAAGTATTTTACTTAACTGAATTATTTTAGTTCGAAAGAAAGAAAGAAAGAGTAGGGATCCGCAAAAAGTACCGAAATCTAAGTAGTATTGCTGGAATAAACACAACCTCTTTTGTGTTTTGATAGATTTTATTTATAAGAAGTATTGTATGATTTCGTCATCTGTCTGTCTAAAATTTACATTCTAATAAACCGAGTTCAATAAAAAGAATCTACTTAAATCCTAGGTATTTTCTACAGGTTATGGACCTACAACCTCTTTTCTACAAGTATCGACGACCTCCGTGGTCGAGTAGTGTGTACACCGGTTTTCATGGGTACGCCACTCCGAGGCCCCGGGTTTGATTCCCGGCCGAGTCGATGTAGAAAAAGTTCATTAGTTTTCTATGTTGTCTTGGGTCTGGGTGTTTGTGATACCGTCATTACTTCTGATTTTCCATAACACAAGTGCTTTAGCTACTTACATTGGGATCAAAGTAATGTATGTGATGTTGTCCAATATTTATTATATATTTATTTATTTACCGATACTTTCATATCGATACTAAGTATATTTGGATACGATACTTTGTTCCGATATTTTTGAGGTATCGATACTTTTATAAGTACTCGATTTATTTAACAAAATTTAAGTCACATCATTAGATTTGGGTCGTAGCGGATTACCCTTCTATAGACAATGGTTTATGTTTAGAGCGTGTGTTGCCAGTTTCTCGTGATTGGTACCTATTCTCCTATTTAGTAGATTTATTTTGATCAATTACCTAAAAAATGATTTAATACAGTTAAATCCTAAATTTACTTCTTTGCTCTTGCTTTTGCTAATATAGCACAAGGGAAAAAGGCCCATACACAGCAGTGAATCGCAATAGGTCGATGATGATGATAAAGTTGAAAGGTACATAACTATGTCGATAAAAAAAATTATCACTCCATCCATTCAATAGTTCCTGTGAAATTTTTCAAAAGACATACATCTTATACTTATAGTAACATAGAAACTCTTATCAACTTTCGTATAGGTTACTTCTTCAGAAGGCCCAAAATACTGACGTGAATATTGTAGGTAGGTATAATCCTAACAGTATGACGTATTTTATGTAGGTACTTGTACTTAGCATCCCCCAACAAAACCAGCTCATGACTTATATGGTTTTATGTATGTAAAGGGCGGCGAAAATGATCTGTGCCCTGAGCGGCAAAATAGCTAGATCGGGCCCTGATGCCCATACCAATCCACTTAAAAAAGGAATGTGATTTTATAACAAATCACTTTCTTGCAGGGAAGACGTATTTTACAGAACATTCATTTAACCTTTTACATATTACATTAAAATTCATGAGTATTATTTAAGTCCTTCTTAGCAATCTTAAATCAAAATGAACTAAATTGTATTGATCTTGCGTGTACTTTTAAGTTATGTATGTAACATACTGTACACATTCATGTCAGATAGGTTTTGCCCTTTACGGTTATACTAGTGGCTCGTCTCGACTCAGTTCAGGGTTTTATCTCACTCTGCTGTTAAAATGCTAAGTTAAAAATGGGTAATTACCACTTATTCAAAAAACATAATAATGCCAACGTTACCGTGAAAGCGTCAATAACAAACTTCCATAACATGACAACTTACAAAGAACCAATCGGTAAGTCCCAGGGTTCGTGCCGCCCTTCGCGCGCTATTACAATTGTGGAGAGTAGCGCCATCTGTTGAATATTTAAATAACGAAAACTGTGCTGGCTTCGAATTAAAAAGCACTAAGAAAGCATCCTATGAAAAGCAAACAATCCCAACAAAAATTAGACTTCATTATAATACTTACCTATTTTATAGATGGCGCATTTGCACGTTTTTAATATCTTTATTTTTATTATAATTTATTTATTTAAGCATAATAGCTTTAAGATAACATATATGATATTTCGTACCACTTGCTCAAAAAAGTGACATTCTATGCCACAAAAAGCGAACATAACAATAGTCATTTTTAACCTGTTAAAAACAGGAAAAGAAAATTGTACTGAATTTCATTCATCCTCTAGGGGGAGAATGTGATTTAAATTTGGAATACTTACCGAAATTTATACTGAACTACATCTGTGTTTACACCATCGAGTTTGTATATACCTAGTCTTGCCATAAATATAGTAAGATAGAAAAAACATTTTTTTTAACTGCTTAAAACATTTATTACTTTTACACTATGTTAGTTTAGTACATAAATATAAAACAATTAAAAATATATAAAGCTTATTCGAAGTGGTCTCCATTGACTGCAATACAGTCCTTTAAACGTTGAGGCCAGTTATCAATAGAAGCACGCACTCTTTCCATGGGAAAATTCTTCACTGCCAATCGTATAGACTGTTTTAGGGACTCCAAATTATCATGGCGTTTAGAGCAAGCTGTACTCTCTAAAATTGACCATAAATCATAGTCTAGTGGATTAAGATCGGGACTAGACGACGGCCAGTCTTCAGCTCTGATGAAGTCCGAAACGTTCGCTTCTAACCAAGACTGCGTGGAACGAGCTTTATGACCCGGCGCCGAGTCTTGCTGGAAGGACCATACTTGTTTATTGAACATGGTGATGTTAAGGGGCTTAACTACCTTCTCAAGAATGGTATCTTGATATACTTGTGCCGATGTTTTGATACCTTTTTCACAAAAATATGGTTCAGTCACTCCTTCATAGCTAACACCCCACCAAACCATCACTGGACTCGGATAATGTCCACGTTGCACTCTGTCGACTAATTGGGAAGCTTCCTTAGAGCTTTGAGCATAAATACGGTCATTTTGTTTGTTAAAATGTTGCTCTATTGTAAAAATTTTCTCATCCGTAAACAAAATTTTTCTGTGACCTCCCTTTGCGTACCGCTTCAGTAGTTGTTTCGATTTTACCACCCTATTCTTCTTTAAATTATCAGTTAAGAAGTGACCAGTGCGTCTCTTATAGGCTGCAAGTCCTAAGTCATCTTTTAAAATACGTGACATGGTTCTAGGTGCTATCTTCATTTCCCGAGATAAAATCTTTTGCTTTCGGACAGGATTTCTTCGAATTCTTTCCCTTACTGCTTTGACCACCTTTTTCGTACGAACACTACGTGGACGGCCAGATCTTTTTCTATCATAAACAGAGGAAGTCTCATTGTACCTACTAATAGCCTGGTACACAAACATTTTACTAATACCAAGGGTATGGAGAGTTTTAAAAATTACATTTGGCTCCATACCTACTTTGTGTAATGCAATCACAGCGATTCGGTTCTCTTTATCACCCCACTCCATTTTAATATCGCAAAATATTATAAAATGTATTGGCGCCAAAATGAGACAACACAATGAACAACCGTATAAAAATGACAGATTCGAAATTCAAATGTAATATTTTTTTATTTTTAAGTGTAACAGTATTTATGGCCAGACTAAGTAAAGCATTACACATATTTTTGTAAAAGGAATACGCATTTATTATGCAGTTTATTGTGTTATTTTTTTTGCAAATGGTACGAAAAGTAGAGTATTTTCCTAGGTGATAAAGCTGTCTTAGTCTTGGGTGAACTTATATCCCTCGCTACACTCAGGACTCGTCTTAAGTTTTTAACACCCTCGCTACGCTCGGGAGTAAACCTAGAGTCATTCGTTGCGCTCGCGATTTAAATCGTCACCCGCGACAGAAGACACTGCTTTATCCCCTTGGTTAATTATCTACTATTTTATATCCAAAGAGGCTACATGTAAAATCCGAAGCATTTTATATGGATCCTTATGTTGCCTCTCGCACACAAATAAGCGTATATTACCACCACATTGTTATCGCCACATATGTATAACCCAGCTTTGTGATTCCTTGCACACTACAATAGGAAAATTTAAAAAAGAGAAATAAGTAAAAAACTATGCATTGAACTATAGGCTTTATTATAAAACCTTAAGGAGTGTAGTTTTTATTTACATATTGATATTTGGCCGTTACGTCTTGTTCAATGTTTGCACAAAGTTAACAGAAAAAGAAGAATTGTGCAGATTTTAATACTTATTGGAAGTATATTTTTTACACTTTAATTTTCATAAAATTTTGTTAAATTGTACTATTTAAAACGTGATTGTACTTGCGTGAGTGTTGCGAAATAGCTGTTTTGAAGGGTAAGCAAAGAAGTGAAATTATAAGTAATAAAAATTTTATAGAGCTGGTATCATTCAAATGGTGAAAAATTTGTGATATGATCCACTATCGATAATTTCCAGTTTCCACACGTAAGTTAAGTTGAACATGTTTTCAAAAATCAATGTATATTTTTATACTTTATTTATTTATTTTTTTACTATTTACTATTTTAAGAGTAAATATGAACTTAGCGATAATTAGAAATGCTTCCACGAGTAAAATTTAATATTTTACTTTGCTTCTTGCAGGTTAAAATAGCACAAGGAGGCATATTTATGTAAATATTCCCCATAATCCAGCTCGATAGATCGCAAACGACTGTGAAATGTCAAATTGTGATACAAACTTAGGCTTGCCAGATACCGCGTAGGGGTTACGCCGCTTTTTCGGCTATAACAACACAAAAACCCTAAATAAGCTAAACTGAATACGGGGTAAACAAAGTTCACGTATTTTCATCAATGGGCTGGAGCTGGCGTAAGATTTAAATCAATAATTCGGCTTCATAGTTTTTATGTACGAAGTGATTTGTATGATTTCACCGTTAATTATTATATATCTTGTAAGCCGTGTTATATGAACAAATCTGTTTTAAGCTAACAAAGACAGCAGCATCATGAAAAATGTGTAATTTTTTTTTATGGTTTTATCCATTTTAGATTTGTTGCTCTGGAAGAAAGAACATTTTATTGGGCGGCAATGTGTATAAGGATACGATAACCATAAGGCATTTAATATCGATACCGTCAAGACGGAGAAAATTTAATAAAAAAATTGACGATTCTCTAGTCGAGAGGCTTACATACCGGTGTCAGTGATGACGCCACTCCGAGAGTTCGACCCCGACTGAGGTAATGTAGAAAACTAACTTTTCTATAATGGCTCGGTTCTAGGTGTTTAAACACTTTTGTGTTTCTATACTATTTGTTTGATTCTATACTTATTTTTTTTTTATGTGTAATTGATGTTGGTCGCAGATGACCTTAACAACGATACCGGATTTAATACAACAAGCCGAGAGTAGCGAGCCACCATAGTGGTTTTCTAGCTGGACGGCATCTCCCATGAGGGAGTCTCCGAACCAGCATAGAGTCACTACGACGCCCAAGCCGGAAAGGAGCTGGACGGCATCTCCAATGAGGGAGTAAGATTTATTTAAAACGTTTTAACTGGCTATTAATGTACATTAAATATTAACGATTTTATTATAAAATTTCAATTGTCTACCGTAAAAAAAACTAAAAACCCGTATTTTTGATGTCGGTAACCCTCAAATTACGGAGTAGTAGGTAGCATCTCTATACAGACTGGATATGAATCATAGATATGAATGTTCGCTACTATGAGTGGCACGCGTATCCCGCCCACTTACGACTTCTAAGCTCTTTCTTGTGTTCTGTGGGAACAATTATTAAACCCATTAATTTCAGTTAAAGGAGATTGCGCCAATTACTATTGCGTTCGTTTGCGTTACTTTAGACAATAAACCTGAGAATAACTTGTGAGCCGACTAGTTTTTTTCTAGTATTTTTCTATTAAAATAATTTATCATATAAGATAGTATTGAAAAATAAGTATATGTATATATATATATATATACATATATGTATACATGGCCATTATATAAACGCCATCCAAATTTATATATTTTATTCTTTGAAGAAAGTAACGAAACAAGTATTTTTTCTTTTAATATCACATATATCAATACTAAAATATTAAGTTAAGGTTATACAAAGTTATCCAAGGAAAAATACCGATTGCTGTCACAATCACGCTACGCACGGTGTTGTAGCAGATGATTACACGAACCCCGCCCGCCCTCCCCTATTTCATTGAAACATTACAATGATTTTCATAAGTTGCAAATTTGAACGAAAAAAGATTAGGAACATCTAATTGAAGAAGATATGAGTTGTTTTGTTCTTTGATTATAACATTATTAATCGATAACACTTTAAATAAAAAAAATTGAACATAAAAGTAAACCATACCTTTTACACTAAGTCGCATTTAAAAAAAATTAATCAACTCATGTACAAGAATTGGTTCGAGTAAAGCAAAGGGTGTTTTTTACCATAGAATCAAAAAAACACAGGGATCGCATAGGCAATTCGAAAATCGGTATAACAAAGCAATAAAATCAACGATACGACATCTCAATATTTGAAAAATATTCAAAATTGAAGCTGGAGAAAAAAATAACACGAGTAAAATGAATTTATTTTTAACTACTTTATCCAACAGTATCAATAAATTCAAGGTTTACACATTTCATATTTTTCAGCTTAAAATTATTGTAAATGTTAAACATCCGCTCATTTACTGCTAAACCCGAACTTGGAAAGGCGGCAGATAAATATGGTAAACGAGAAAACAAGGTTCTCAGTGGTTAGCCTTTTGACTTTTTAATAGTGTAGTTGCACATCAGTCGATTGTAACTTAAATTATATTCGATTATAACTTTATTGTCTTTTAAGACTTACAAATTGTTTTATTATAAAAAACATAGTATGTAGGTTGGCGAATGGAATTTTTTTATCTTTAATTTCGGCCATAGTTGATAACTATCGTGAGGCATCGTGTGGAAGTGTTAGCTGGTTTTAGCTCTTTTCACGCACCACCACATGCCCAAAAGCGAGGAAAACCGGCGGCGTACTTACAGAACTTGGACAACTATGTACTGCAGTACTTCGTTGAAGATCCCCGGCGACGCCGCTGTCGTTTAAACAACAGCCAATACTGTGTGTAAAAAATCTACATTCCTCTGGGATGCTTCCATATTACTACCGAAAGCTCGAAGAGTTAACTACCACTGACCACGAACCAAGAATAATATTGTAGATTTTTTGTGGAGTGAGATTAATCGGCGAGTGTCTAATGAATCAAATATTTTAGAACTATAAAAACAGCTCATTATAGTCTTAGAAAATAGAAAAAATTGTTTTGGAAGATTCCCGTCTGAAGAAGAAGCAGCTAGCAGCAATGGTTGGAATATCCGACACAACCATTTGAACATCCTACATCATCGTCTTGGGATGACTAAGGTCAGCTCACGGTGGGTTTCCTTCAAAAACGACAACATGTCGAATGTTCTCGTCAGTTTTTGGAGCTCTGTTGCGATAACAGTTAATGGAAATGAAACCTGGGTTCACCACTATGAACCCGAGTCGAAGCAAGAGTCTATGCAGTGGCATAAAAAGGGCACTCCGCCGCCCAAGAAGTACCGAGTCTCACGATCGGCCGGAAAGATCATGGCGACTATATTTTCGGATACAGTAGGTATTTTACTGATCGACTATAAAGAACACGGTGTCAATAGAACGGGACAATACTACGCTTCAATATTAGAAAAGTTAAAGGAGGCCATTAAATAAAAAGAAAAGGAAAATTGACCAAAGGCATGCTCCTTTTGCATGACAATGTACCGAGTCATGTTGCGACGGCTGCTATTCACCGGTGCGGCTTCGAACAATTCCATCACCCTCCTTATAGTCCAGACCTGGTCCCCAGTGATTATTATTTATTTCCAAAAATGTGCAATTTGTACGGCTGTTTCTAGTTGATATTGAAGAAGATAACTAACGGAAATATAATTCTAATTAATTTGAAATAAAAACTAACAAGTTTAGAGATGACAAAATATATGCCATAATTTATTTTTCAATTTATGTAATTTAATTTTAATTGTGACTTTTTTGTGTATGATATGACAGAAATTGGCCATGTCATTTAATATTTCTTTTATTAGTATGAGCTGCCTTGTAGTCAATATTTTGTTTATTACAAATATTTATTGGCGGCGCAAAATATACGGGCAAAGCACGCAAAGCCTATATCGTAGAGGAAATTGAAAACCATCGAATAACATTAGGGATTTGAGTGAATGTCGTAAAATATATCCAAAACGGTGCGAAATGGAGGTACTAAATAAAATGTTTTGGCATGAAACGGATATATGATGAGATTTATTTATTTTTATTAATATAGACCTCAATATAGCTTCCGAACGGGAGAAAGGGAATAGGTTGATACGAAATTGGATTTTCCATTGATGCCTTAATCCATGACGGTTTTTAAGGTTTATCGTTATAAACACTTGTGGAAAAAAGTAGGAGTTAAGTTAAGCTCCGATATTTTGATTATAAGTTTTATTTACTCATACGGTGTCTTATAATACCTGTATAATCCTGAATATGGTAGAAAGTGTACCAATCATAGAACCCTGAAAAAATTGATTTTTATTTGTATAGAAAACAGAGACGACGACGACGACCGTTTGGTGCAACGGTAGCGATCCTGCCTTTCGCACCGACGGTCCGGGTTCGAATCCCGGTAGGGGCAGATGTTTGTATGATGAATACGAGCATTTGTACCTGAGTCATGGATATTTATATATATTTATATGAATATTACATATCTATGTATTATATATGTATGTTTATCCGTTACCCTAGCATCCATAACACAAGCCTTACAGTGCTTACTTTGGGCTAGGCTAATTGGTGTGAATGTAAGAAATATTTATTTATTTATTTATTTATTAGAGACAAAAAACTGACAAATGTAACAACCCTTGTCGTAGCGTAGATGAACTATGGTTTTTGATAAATCCATTCCATGAAATGTTATAGTCACTCGTTTCGTCACTCACAGTGCACTTGGTCTAGGGTTGATACTGTGCAGTTTATCATTAAAAAAAACACATTTTTTATTACATATTTTTAAGGCTTTGTTATATTTTTTTAGGGTTCTATGCTTGGTACACTATGTACTATTTTCGGGACTATACATGTTTACCTAATACCCTATACATAAAGATATTTTTTTTTAATATGATAGTTCGTTGCACTCATATAATATTTATTATATTAATATATTTTTTTCGTGACCTACCCCTACGAAAAAATGGCAAAATTATATGTATGTATTTTATATTCTTGTTTTTTGCAACTAAAAACAACCTTCTTTCATCTGTATTCCACCGTCACAACCTTTCTGAGAAATTGCGTTAGTGTAGTCCTACGAGATAGGGGCTTGTCCAACAACGATCAAATTACGCCAAAATGCAATATTTTTCCACTCATTTCAACTTTTAAAGCAGTACTGAATTCCATATGTCGTAAAGCATTTTGGGAGTTTATGGTTAATGAGTTTGGTTGGTTTGGTTCATAATAGGTTAAAAAAAATTGTATGATACTTAAATTTTGTTATAGAAATTTCTGGATAGAATTGTTGCAAATACTTATTCACTAATGTGGAGCTAATGCCATCTGTGATAGAAAGTCTTAATCTTGCTCCATACAGCGATGTTATAAGTAGCGCTAGGAGAAATTGAAATTAATTCGTACGAAAGGCCAAGTTGCGTATACAGAAAAGCAACTTCTAAACGTCCTCGGAGATGAAGTGATGATTTGCGATAGGGCTTCTAAGCAGTAATTTTGCATAAAAGCTGCTGCTGCTCCATCACAGACGAGGTCGTATAGATCCATTTTTCTATAGTAAGGCAAGAATTTATTTAAGTTAAATAAACAAAAAACTTATAAAGGCACCATTTATTAAGTCGCAGGACGGAGAAGTATTTCTACGTTCTGCGTTACAAAGATAGGTTTTTGTTTGGAAAAAAATAGTCATTAGTTCGAAATTCCACTAACTCTTTTTAGCCAACTTATCCATTACAAAAAGTTATGTTGATTAAAAATAATAAAATATAATTGAGGCGTTTTCTTATAAAATGTGTGCGAAAAGTTTTTGTGATTTCGGATTTTAAATCCTCCAACCTCAGTGAGTCCTATAGAAGTTTTTGATCGATTAAGAAACAGAATTGATAGTCATCATAAAAGTTCCTGTGAAAGATGCCCCCTGTCTTGCTAACTGTATTTTTTTTTTTTAATCTTTGAATGGGATGAAAGTTTCTCATAAATTTATTTCCTGACCATTTTTCGGTAGCAACAACGGTTAAGGTACCTCCCTCCCTTTAGTGCCCCTTCCAAATAAATCCACTATGTACGAGGGCGGGTCAAAAAGTTCGCGGAATGAGGGGCATAGAGGGGGGAAAGGTGACTTTTTACTACCTGCACTAGTTGTGATACTCATTAAGAGTATAAATACTGAGTTTAAAAAAAAATAGGTCGTAATTACCTGAGCTACACATCAATCAACAAGTCAATCCGGAAGAAAATTTGCAACATGGAGAAAATTGAGTTTCGCGCAGTCAAAGAGTGGGCTTCGAAATCTTGGAACATCCTTCCTATAGCCCAGATTTAGCCCCAAGTGATTATTATTTGTTCCCAAAAATGAAAAATGAGCTTCGAGGGAAGAAATTTTCCAGCGATGAAGAAGTGAAGAGCGCAATTTCGGCCTATTTTGACGACAAAGAGAAATCATTTTTTTTGAAGGTATTAATAAATTAATCGATAGGTCTGATAAATGTATTAGAGTTAAGGGGGAATACATTGGAAGGAAAAATAATTTTGTGTTTTATTTCTTACTTTTTACTCTCCATTCCGCGAAATTTTTGACCCACCCTCGTATATACACAAATGTGCGAGCCGCGGATGGACGACACATTGGTTTTCTGATAAGGAAATCTAAAATCATACTATTATACCAGATAGAAATGAAAGGAAGTGTTGATTTTTGAGAGTTTATTTTTCTCATGTCAGAAATATTTGTTGCATCGAAATTACATGTTCAATAATATGTTTTAAGCAATTATGTCCATTTCACAGATAAAAGGCCATAATTCATCGTCACAATTTAAAGCGTACAAATAAAGGTCATTTCTATTTCCATTATTGTAATAAGCACCACAGTCATAATTATTTTTACGATTCTCATCATACCAATTTACAAAGCCGCTATCTTGAAGTTTATGACCTGGAAAAGTTGAAAACAAGTACCAATCAGAATCAAATGTTTTTGAGTACACTGACGAGCTGTGTGATGCAACGGTAACGGCCTCCGTTGCATAATTAGCATCTTTCTCAAGGTCTGGTCATCGAATGGGTGACCACATAAATAATTTCGTCCTGGCTGCGTTACTAGTCGTTAGCACATACCAACCTGCATTTAGTTCGCGTGGTCCTTGACCATGGCCCGTTCTCCCTACCATGATTTCGTCCATACGCAAGGCCCATGCAGTATGATTGCGTATCCATAATAATACGCTGGTAGGTTAAGAAAAGTAATTGGTGAAGAAAAGTTAAACTTAATTACGTTACCTTTGATAGTGTAAAACTCATTTATCGGAAACATCTTTTTGAATCCTGCATGATATATATTATTAATATTTAATAATCCATTAATAATATTAGATTCCATGTTGCTCTCCAAAACCACTAACGAACCACCTTCCATGAAACATGTTTCCATAGCTTTGGACCAGGTTCTGGGATTATTGTTCACTTTGTAACACTTTCTCATTTCTTTGACATATGTGTATGCTGTAAAGGTAGATACACTTGCTTTATTAAATCAGTAATTAATAGATTATAGAAAAAAAACTATCTATTTTATCTTGGCATATTATGTATCCAACACACACCATCCGCGTAGAAACATTTACATTAACAGTGGATATTAGTATGTTGGATGACGGGTTTCGACGAACGGGATTGACCCTACCTTCGAAGTCAAACAATCCCTGTCTCATGTTCCGGAAGTTGTGTGATGAATACGAGGATTTGTACTTGAGTTATATACATTTCTATGAATGTAAATTATTTATTTATCATATCTGTATGTCGTTACTCTAGTATAATCTTCAAATAGGTACTTATTGAAGATTTTTATTCCTATTAAACTAAATATCACTCAACAATAAAAACACTAAACTAGGATAAATCATAGTATTTTGTATTTAAGTTCTCCCATATTTAAATAGAATGGTGGTGGTTTTTAATTTGACATACCTTTATCTATAGTAGGACAAGATATGCCCTCGACTTTTTTGCAAATAAAAGGGCGGTGCTCAGGTTGTGCGTCACATTGGGAAGTTCTATAGACGCCTGTTTGTATGTCCATCACAACACAATGTGGCTCTCCGGTAGCACTATCAACGTTTTCTATAGAAATATTAGTCGGCTGACCTGAAAAAATAATACGATATTTCTGAAATTTCTAGTCAGAATCAAACCCTTGTTACGCTGTTTTTTAATATTTAAGTTGCATGTGCTATTGAGTATCTTCTGTTAATAAAAGATTTAGATATAATTAAAAAAAAATATATAAAAATAACCAAAGGCATTAACATTATATTTGCATTATATAGGCAATATCATAATTATTTGAAAAGTCCTTTATTTGATTGTGTTTCTCACCACCTATTTAAATTGGTCAAAAGGCGGACGTAACTCACCGAATAAAATGTCATCTTTGACCAAAGTGTACCGAGTTCTATGTAAAGTCGTGTAGTACAAGTGTGTAGCTTACCAGCAAACCGGAAATTATATTAATGTGTTTAATGCATTGTGAATTCTTAGTTGGAATAAAAATAAATATACGATGCGATAAACGATACGATACGATACGACTAACGATAATGAGCTATAAATATACGATAAACATCAATATTTTGGTTTATAAACAATATTGTGTATATACATTTTTATATTGAATACACGCATATACTTTTGTTCAAATAAGTGGAAAAGAAACGCTGAATAATAAACGTCCTGCTTCAAATGAAAATCGAACCTACACTTTGCGAGCTGTGCAGGCCGCTCAACTACCGAAATATTTCGACGACCGGAGTTTTTATAAGCTCTCACCATTTAATGTGATGTATTCACCTAATGCAAAATGATCATGAATGCCAACAAATATATCGCCCACTACGTCAACTGGTATATCCTTAGCCTGTAATAGTTTTGTCGCCACCTCCCATTCATTGTCCGTGGTTGGATAAAATAGTTCAGCGCCTGTCAAAAACATAACAATAACATTAATAACACTTATATTACAATTATATTAAATATACTACATTGATAACACCACAAAGTGATCTCTGCCAACCTTTAGACGGATGAGACTGGATGGAAGTCTCAAATAAGTCGGTGTAAACGAAAAAAAACTAAAAATAATATATACATATAGTCTAATAAAGATCATAAGGAAGTTCTAAAGATTGGTAGCCTGAACAGTGAAGCGTGTAAAGAAACAGAGTAAAACGTGGAACCTCAAGGCAATCGCGTTTGATGTTTTAAGGAATTAAGTACGCCATAAATTCAAAAAAGCTACTTGAGCTGAAAAAGGAATTTAAATATGTGATCATATTTGCACAGGCCAAATATGAATCTATTTCTATACTAAGGTACATGTACCTAATAAAGCCCTGTTCCTAAAATGGCCGAGTTTCAAAATTTCATCCTTTTATAAATGCAAATGAAGTGGAACTCCCTCCCTGCGTCTGTATTTCCGAGAACTTATATCCCGTCCATTCAAAGCCAGGGTTTAGCCAACCTTTTGGGTTAGCTCGTTCAATTCTGTCTTGGCCCCCGACCTTGATTAGGATCAAGAACGAACCCATCCTAAATAAAAATAGATAAATGTGTTTAAATTTTGTGTCCAAGTTCGGTTAGTACCGTAGACAAAACTGCAAGTTCATTTCAAAGGAAGTGAACCGTCATCTTTTCAGTGATTGTATTTAAAATATGTAATATTTTTTGATAAACTTTACTTAACGTGTAAACTTTACTACTAAAATAAACAAAATCGATTATTTTTCAGATCTTAAAATTGAAGGTTATTTTTTTATGAAGTATATTAAATTTATAAATAACTAGCTTTTCCGGTTATTTTTCATACTCTTGAAAAGGCCCACCAAAATCGTGAAGATTTTTTTTCAATATGTTGACATATCTTGTTTTTACAAAAAGATATTGTTAGCATAACAGCACAAAAGTGTTCTTTATTGATTTAATTTAAAAAAAATTGTTTTGTAGTTAGATTAAGTTTTGTTAATCCTAAGATGACCCGCCGTACCATGTATTACCAAAAATATTATTGTAATAGACTGCTTTTATCTAAGGATGTGAAATATTAAGTTAGGTTTTGCAGAATACACCTTTATAGTAAACGCAATTAATGTTGGGCCATGATAATTACCTATGTTATAAAAAACCCACTTTAAGGGTTTTTAAAAACAATTGTTTTGTTCAAGCAGTTTTGTCAAATACTTTGAGTTGTACGTTATTTTCATTCACAAATAAATGAGTTATATTGAGATAAAATTTGTTTTCTTATTTTTTTATTAATTTAATTGAATATTGTAAAAAATGGGCCTTAGAAGGCGCGAGTACCTTACTACATAAATCAGTAGGCTTTGTCTGTACATTAACTTTTTGTAATTTTATGATAAATATTCGTTTTATGAGTCACTGATACCATTTCTACTATTTTTATTTTTGTCTGTCTGTATGCCCTTCTATAAGTCAAGAATGGGATAACCGATTTCGATGAAATTTGGTATATGGTCAGAACATCTGATTGCCCAAATTATAGGCTATAATAATCTCTTTGTCTGTCTCTCTTTCTGTCTGACTATCTGCTCGTCCTTATATTAGTCAAGAATGGGTCGACCGATTTCGATCAAATTTGGAATATAGTAAGAATATGTGATTGTGCAAATGAAAGGTTATCTATACTACTGTATAAATCTATAGGTTATCTTTAGACAAATTTTATGATAAATATTTGTTTTATAACTCACTGACACCAATTCTACTATTTTTAAAATGTCTGTCTGTTTGTCTTTTGTATGTCCTTCTATAAGTAAGAACAGGTTGACCGATTGCGATGTAATTTGGTATTTGGTAAGAACACGTGATTGTGCTAATAAAAGACTATATATCATATCGGTAAATACCTTATAGTCCTAACTAATATTATTAATACGAAAGTGAATTTGTTTTATAACATTTACATGGGGGGGACCTTTTATCCAGAAAAAAATGCTGCTCCAAAGGGATAGAAATAAAACTTTTAATCGGTAGTCTACATAAACGCTAGCAAAGCCGCAGGTAAAAGCTAGTCGAATATAAAAGTTTTGGCGTCACTCAAGTTTATTAAGCTTAAGAAGCAATATTTGTGCAATTAGTGTAATGAATAGATTAATTCACTAATAAACTTATAACAACACTCATCACAAATAGCTTAAGAGTCAATGGTATTTGGTTCCCAATGAGGAGGGACTACCCAAAGGAGGCGGACCCGGATTTATTCGTGTACCAATATATGATCACACACTGTCTAAATGGCCGAGTGTTAGATACGATTCTTCTTTCGGCTAAACTTTTATGTTTTAAGTCACAGTAAACTCTGGAATTAAACGAAGATTATTCCACGGACAATAAAAAGGTATATATGTAAGCCAAGGTAGCCGTAACGCGACGGTTGAGTTATCAGCTTTGAACTAAACGGATCGTTACAAGAGAGCGAACTTACCACTCGGAGATAACAGGAGTGTTAATATAGTAATTTAAGCATTGGTAATATTTTCACAAATAAAAATTTAGATAATTAAAAATTTTGATATACAATACTTTTGCTTTTGCTTATTGGTGTGAATGGAAGAAATATTATTATTATTTATAACAATCAAAATCCATTCATAGCATAAAGTATGATAGTTCACTATCACTTCAAATGTTGATCCAAAATTTTGTCTTACAAGTAACATATCCCATCGAAAACATTATCTTCTGCGCTTGTTTGCACAGAAAACATGAAACAAAAACTTTCGTTTTTATACACAAGCTGCCTCCTGCTATAGGAAAATGTTTCTAGTAAAACAAAACATTTTGTTTAGACGTGTATATACATGCCAGCGTAATATGACAGTCGTAAAGAAATTAAATAAAACCTTCCCCTCCCTATCCGCACGGTGGACCTTCAAAAACAAATACATTTTGTACGGATACAAAAATGTGGCGTGTCTCTTGCGCTTGTGTTTCTGCAAAACACACCGGCAAAAACACGCCTTAAAATACGAAAACAAAGTTTAATTAGTATCTATGAAAGCAACTATTCAACAATTTTGTCACAAATTGTAGATGTCACAAACAATAACTTAGTTCTAGGTTGGTGTATACTGCTAAATTACTGCTAGGTTGGTGGCTAAATTAAGTCGACTCCGTATTCCTTTTCATTTGATTAAGCGAGTGATTTTTTAAAAAGTAAAGAGTGGTTAGCCTGTTCGTATGATTGTAGAAATCGAGCAACTTGCGCAAGTGCCAGTCTTTGGATGGGTGAACAAAAACATGCTATGCCTGGCTCCTCCGTGCTTGAAAGTTAAGCTAAACGCTGCCTCTATTATCTTGCAAGTTGCTTAGAGTAATGCTAGTTTTATTTAATCTAGTTTAACATCAAAACAACCACTAATAAACGTACCTTCATCATCACACGTTAAAAAAGATGAATTCCAGGAACTGCCGTCTTTATGTAGTTTATAAAACGCATCGTACTCTATAAAATATGTGTAATCTTTTCGATAAAAATTTACATGGTGAGCAGATACCACCGTCAAGCCTGTAAAAAGGAAATAGAAAAATAAATATTAAAATACGTAATTAAGTTAAATCTTTAACGTTATTTTTATATCTTGTTGGTGTTTCTCGTGCTAAAACGGCACAACGTCTTACGGCTAAAACAAAGTCCTACGGCTTTTTATGACAGGAAAATTTTTGAGGAGTATGTGACGGAAATAATAATAATAGGGGATGGCGATCCCCTTCACAGCAGCTAGTTAAATTTGGTTGAATTATCCAACTTCTCGAAAGAGTAGTCTCCATATACCATGGAGGCAAAAAAGAGGTAGGCCTTTGATTCCCACATGAGATTATTTATAAATATTTTGAGTAAGTATTGTAGTTGCAAATATATCAAAAAAAATATTTTATCAATAAGCAAACTTAAACAAGTTATCTAAGGAAAAAAGGCCTTTCAATACAATAGTATATTTACGCATTGAATATTAAAGAAATTCTACACGCTCGTTTCTTATTTAACAAATAATTCATAGAATTAACGTAAAATAAAAAGCATGGTAAAATTCAAATTAAAAATCTTTTCACCAATTTTATAGTTTCGCATTTTTGTTAGTTAATACAAAATTATTTATTTGAAATAGAAAGAATAAAGAAAACATTGTCTTACCGAACACAAAGAAGTAAAGGAACATGACCACTTATTTCTGCACTCAGACTGATAAAAATGTGCCAAGAGTTAATTGACTTAATATTTATATGAGATAGCATTCATAGATGAGTAGCAATAATTGTTATTTATGTTCGGGAAAGAACCGTAGTTAGAGGGTGTTACAATTATAATCCCTAATGCCTTTGTAGTGTTTAATAAATAAAACCTAATAAATTTCATTAACCTATTTTCTTTAAAAATAAATTATTTAAGTACACTAAACTAATAAGTGAGAATTTAAGCCTTTAAATTAGGCTTATATTTTAAGTAACATCACACCATGATAACGAGACAGCAAATAACAAATTTTACTAAACTAACTATACATTAGTTGACAGTTAACGAGAATAACTAAAAATAAACTTTCTTGTCACTTTCTTTAATAATAGAATTAGTTTGGTATCATTATCTCCAACCTGAGACAAAATATAGAACAACTATTCTTTCCTGTATTGTATGACCCGGTAACTCTTTGCGGTAATTTAGTCTGTTATAAATTATTAGAGAAATACCGGTTCCTGCGGGAGTTAAATTTCGGGAAAAAGTATATGAGAGAAAAAAAGCATTAATTGACCAAACCTTAACATAACAATAACATCAAATAATAAAAGAGTGAGAAGAAAATAAATTACAATCAAACAAAATACAAAAAGTAAACGTTAAAATACAAAAATACAACCTTCCTTTACGACCTTCCCGTCAGTCGCAACAGTGAGATCATTTTAGTACGGGTAACAACACGTTAACTTCTCAATTGATAGTAAACGCTATGTGTAAGACATTAACCTGAAAGTCCAGTGGAGAAATCATACCGACTCAACAACTTATTAACATACCTCATTATTTTTAAAATGAATAAAAAATGTGAATGTTTATATAAAACTGACAGACCATGTACAATAAAGTACACAAACATTTTTCATTACAGACGTCGCCATCTTTGACAAACTCGATTACCAAAAATAATAAAAATAAAATAGCATATGTACAGTTAAATTTAAAGTAGAACAAGCAAAAACGGAAACAGTGTTTTAAGCGACATTTATTCTACGACATAACTACAGGAGGAGTCGTCAAAAGGCAGAAGAATAACCCTTGTATTACGATACTAGAAGATATAGGTATTTTAATTGTGAGATGGAGGGTAGTTGTAAATTTTTGATATAGGTATTAAAATCAAAGTCTTAATTTTGAAAAATGTCAGCTTAGAATAAAATGCTTTCAGTTTAAGTAAACAGTTAATTAAATTGTAAGCATAGTACCGTTATTATTGGTATAAACTCGAAGTATCTATCGAATAAATTAAGCTGGGCAACAGATCATATATAATACTTGGGTTACATCTTAAAAATTGATCATGCCTACATATAAAACTGCTGCCTTCTGATAAAGTTTTTGATATTTGGTAACCAAGTGCTGGAGTCGTCCTCTACCTATTAATCAGGACAGCACTATGTTTGCTTTCAAAAGGAAGCTCAGAACTGTATCTTTAAAGGAATAGAAATTAGATGGCTAAAACTGAAAATATTTTTTAGGTTATTGTGTGAAATACAATCAAGCAATTTAATCGGTGAATTGAATATTTAAGAATTTAATTATTAAATACAGACAGAACTGCAGAAACCGTAAATGCTCATATTTGAAACCTACCTACCTTGAAAACCACCCTAGATGTATATATCCCAATAAACTAGAGTATATGCTTGGAAAAGGTCAGGTCAAGAGTGTAGTATGTCATGATAAGAACAAGTGGAAGAATCTTTTAGTCTCTGGTACCTCTCTGTCCGTCAGCTTTATACATAATATGAATGTATAAATGATGATTAAACAACATTATATGCATTGTTCTGTTGCTAGTTTAATCATCATGTTAATAATATCGGACACAACAATACCACAACCAGTTAAACTTTTAACAATTTATAAAAGTTCTCTACTTATATAAATCGGGAATAGAATCCGGCATAACAGACATTATGGCGTCAGAACTAGCAAATTAGACATCGGACAATGGAACTAATCAGTTATATAAAAAAAAATATTATTAAATTCATTAATAATTTTAGTTTTATTGAAATTCAAACTTGCATTGAAAATATTTATAATTGTTTTCGCCAAAATGTGAATAGTAAATTGCTCCGGACAAATAATTGTAAATCTTCAATAAAAATTTGAAAATACGCCTTTATTGTAAAAAAATACAAGTCTTATCATAGATAACGTAATCGCTATTGATATAAAACTCAAAAACTTATTCGAATGAAAGCAATGTTTACGAATAATTTTAAACAAGAGAATTTTGAGTGTTTTATCTGATGATTTTGTGGGGTTCGTCGTCTATCTGTAAACCACATCTATGTACAAACCTCTTATATGTTTAGTGTAAATCTTGTAAAGTGAATGACCAACCAACCAATCCAACCTCATAGTTGTTTTTGTTATACCCATAATGCGTTATGGGTTTTACCTCCTTGGTTTATATTTCTCCTTTAGACGTATTTTGATAGATTATTCCCAATTTTTTTATTTATAAATTATTTTTTTTATATTTATACTCTCTATTGATCTAAAATTCATTTCTGCTTACCTAAGCCATTGTGGGTAAATGAGGTAAGCAGGCGATATAGACTGCTGTATTGTGAAGATAATGTTAATAAATAGTGTTTAAGTTATTTTAAGCTTTTCACGAAAGATTTATTTATCTGTAAAAGAACTAAAGACTTAGATCTTAATACTATATGAAATATGTAAATTAATTCTACATAACCTGTATAATATTGATTTATTTCATTATATATACTAATATTATAAAGAAGTAAAGTTTGTATATTTGTTAAATTGTAAGGGGTAATCTCGGGATCTACTGAACCGATTTTAAAAATTCTTTCACCAATAGAAAGGCACATTATTGCTGAGTGTCATAGGCTATATTGAATGCTAGAAAAAATTTAAAGAATTTTGTCCACCCGTGCGAAGCCGGGACGGGCCGCTATTATATATATTTCTCTATATTCATTTTTTTATTGTCATCATTCCTTATAAAATAAAAACTATAAAATCTTTCCCTGAAATTCTTACTACAGCGCTAGAAGTGGATGCTAGTGAAACAGGATGGGACAAGATAGACACACTCTGGAGCATCTGAGCTCTTAGGAAATAAGGGCTTAACTTAATTCTCTACTCAAAGTACTGGTGTAATACGTGCTTTGCTTATCCTCCGTTTATCTGTCATGGTGACAGAAATGTGCACTAGGTTTCATCCCTTAAAACTACTTACAATTAGGTGAGATTAGAGACAATTAGTTTGCCTATTTCTAAGTAACGCTTGTGTTATGGATACTAGGGTAACGGATACACTTACATATATGATCTATAGATATTTTATATTTATAGAAATATATAAATAACCATGACTCAGGTACAAATGTTTGTATTCACCACACAAACTGCCCATTCCGTGACTAGAAGCCAGGACCTTCGTTGGTGCGAAACGTTAAAGAGTATTAATTAAAGAAAAGTAATTATTATTATTATTATTAATACTCGTATATTATGACAATACTTTGTGTGTATGTGTGTGTGTGTGTGTTTGTTACCATATTGTCTCGCTATCCCAACATTGCAAAACTAAACTTGCCCTTACGTACTTCCGCAAAAACATTACAGCGCCATCTAGTAAATGATAAAATTAAAATACACTTTTCTAAAATTTATACGTCTTAATAAAATATTCACTGTGTACAGTTAGGAACTCGTTTTTAAACACTTACTAACCTTATATTGTATTTTACGAGTAATAAACCTAAGACTGAAGTCGAATTAACTGGATCTGCTGAAATAAAAGTAAAAACGATAGTGTGTTTCTACGCACTACAGCGTTATCTAGTTAATATTAAAGTAAAATTATTTTAATGTCATTTTATACATCAAGAGCATAATCGTGCGTAATCGAGTGGCTGGTGTATTGGTTTTCCCGTTAACGCCACGGCTGAGGTCCCGGGCTCGAACTGAACTTTTGTGTATTGGCTGAGATCTTTGTTTCTGAATTCACTTTTTCAGAATTGTTAACACAAGTTAGTGTTAAAAATACAGTCGTAATTTAAAAGACAATTTTCTTAAGCACATCCTATATACTTTTTATCGACTGCAAATAAACAAGGTCAAACTTGACATGTGTCAGCAAGATAAGTTGAATAATGCTTACTTGTTGCATTTCCTTTGTACCTATTATAAAAATAAAAACTTGATAACTATTGCTCAATATATATTTATAGGTAACTATATATTTCTTTAGTGAATATGATATTACTATTTAGTAGGTATAACGTTTGCTAGTATATGTTTCATTCATTCCAGATTCGATTCTCCTGAAAGTTTACTTATTGAAGTTGTTGATCTGAATTCTTTTACAATTTTGACTCATTTAGTGGTTCTTGCTCTTATATTGTTGATAAGATTGTCTCACTCGAAAAAAATTAATTCTACAACTAGGTAGGTATCATTTTCGTGACGATTTATTCTGATGAGGCGGTAACTACGTTTGTCATAAAAATATTATAACCTGAACTTTGAAATTTAGAATAAAATTGTATGAGTGAACTGAAGTTCAACACTCTCTTTTATTATGTAGAGGGGTGGTGCGAAAATCAAATAATTTCACATCTGCTACAGAGTGTTGCCGTTAAATGAATAAGGTAATTTAGAGAGGGATGAACGCAAAGATTTAAAATTAACTAGAAGTCCATTCACAAAATTTAAATTTGACTTTTTTATTCAGAATTTATTGTTTATAAAAGTATTATTATGCATTTTTTTCTATAAGTATATTATTATAATTATATATCTTTTTCTTCAATTCTGTTAATTATCCAATAATTAAAAAGCTCAAAGTGTATCTAAAAGCTGGTACATATAGGTTGGTAATTATTTGTTTCTCAAAATCTATGTTTTAGTGGTTTAGTAAATTCTTGAAATACTTATATAAAAGTGGACGCTACAACGTCCTTTACGTACTTTTATGTTTATAAAAAATAGTTATACCAAGGAATAATTGTTTTATTTATCACTTACCGAAAAGATACAATACTATGATACAACTACAATTATATTTTGATCACGTAACACTATATATAAAACTATACTTTTACATATAGTGTTAATTAGGTTTTGACGATATATTGTTTTCATGATATGCCACTCTAGGGTCCTGGGCTCGATTCCCGGCAGAGTCAATGTAAAAATTATGGGTATGTGGGCCAACTATAAATATCATTATTATATACCATAACTTTCTAAATTAAATATTTTTTTATATTATAAAAACTTATCTAGTATACTCTCTTCCTTGAAAAAAGTACGTTCCGGATTATTGAACCGGCATCTGGTGTCGTTAGCATAGATAATATCTTTTGTTGATGTTATTTTCTTAAAAAAATATTTTTTCAAATGAAAATTTAGAGTTATAAAATCAAGTGGATCTTGAATTCGGTACAAAAAGACTTATATAAAATGCAAAAATATATAAAAAAAATATGTCAACTCATCGAACTGCTCCAATTTTGTTGACAAAAACAGACGCCAAGGATCGTACTTGCTGTCGTGTATTGGAAAGACCTGCGTCCAGTATTGAGCGATGATCATCATCATCATATCAGCCGTACGACGCCCACTGCTGAACATAGGCCTCCCCCAAGGATCTCCACAACGATCGGTCCTGTGCTGCCCGCATCCAGCGTTTTCCCGCGACCTTGACCAGATCGTCGGTCCACCTCGTAGCGGGCCTACCCACTGAGCGTCGTTCGGCACGCGGTCGCCATTCGAGAACCTTTCCGCCCCAACGGCCATCAGTTCTCCTTGCTATGTGTCCTGCCCATTGCCACTTCAGCTTCGCAAATCTTTGAGCTATGTCGGCGGTTTTTGTTCTCTTACGGATCTCCTCATTTCTGATTCGATCGCGTAGGGAAACACCAAGCATAGCTCTCTCCATTGCCCGCTGGGCGACCTTGAGCCTTCTTACAAGACCCATAGTGAACGACCACGTTTCACTGCCATAAGTCATCACTGGCAACACACACTGGTAAAAGACTTTCGTCTTAAGGCACTGAGGTATTTTGGACGCGAAAATGTATCGCAGCTTCCCGAATGCTGCCCACCCGAGTTGGATTCGATTCGATGATAGGCTGATGATAATGCTGATGATGAAATAAACGGAAGCTGAATTTTAATATATTATTTTATAATGCTCTCTAAAGGCAGTTTAATTCAAAGAGTAACAAAAGCCAAGACGTTGGGTAGCCAAGACATAAGCCATTGTATCCGTGTACCTATTGCACAAATATTTGATAGAGTGAATATTTTCAAAAAATGTCCCCATAACATAATAAAAAAATAAATAAAAATAAAAATTCCCACAATCACACCAATTAGCCTAGCCCGAAGTAAGCACCTTAAGGCTTGTGTTATGGATACTAGGGTAACGGATAGACATACAAATACGATACATAGATATGTAATATTCATAGAAATATATATATAAATATCCATGACTCAGGTACAAATGCTCGTATTCATCACACAAAGATCTGTCCCTTCCGGGATTCGAACCCAGGACCGTCGGCGCGAAAGGTAGGATCGCTACCGTTGCACCAAACGATCGTCATTAAGCTTGCCATATTAATTTTATTCTGAAATATTGTGTTGCTGTGTAGTGCTGTTGATCCTGTCTTGGCCCCGGGCTTGATTGGGATCAAGAGAATAATATTAGACATACATTGTTCTGAACCCAAGTTAACCCTTGGCATGCCTGGTAGGGTCTGTCAGACCCACACCAACGCATGCTCTATTATAGTTCATTCAAATTAAAATTGCGCGCTTCACCGTACTCAATAGCTGACTGTTACTAAACGCGGAACGTGCTCCGCCCGCTTCTTCAGGCCACAGCGAACTAGTGAGGTAGAAATTCGTGCATAAAGCGCGCGCGGGTCCCACAGACCCCACCAGGCATACGGTGTGATTTTATTGCGTAAGTATTTATTTCTTTTTTTCTTATGGTTATTGATATTTCTGCGTTCAATACTAATAGTTTTTATACTTTTAAGGTCCAACATGGATAAATATTTGCGAGACGAGGATATTGGACCACCACAAGATGGAAATTGATCTGGCTATTAGCACAAAGCCGAAGCATGAGTGTCAATGATGATAAGTTTCACTATATTTGGAAGTTTGATATTAAGAGACGTGCGTTCTTGACAATGTTTATTTCTTGACTGGTTTTAACAATTAGCTACACCAGTATATATGGCTGGACGATTGGAGACAGATAGCAGTATTGGGTATAGATTACACTCACAACAATGAGATATTAAGCTTCTACAATCGTACTAAGCGTGGCGTAGACAATGTCGAAAAGTTCATATGATCTTATGATATATCGCAAATTCAAGGGGATGGCCGCTAAGTGTATTTTTGGATGCTCAACACTGCTGGAATAAGTACCAAAATTACCCAAATGCTGTACTGTCCAGAAGTTAAAGTAATTGACTAAGTTTTATAAAAAGTTTGGCACTTGCGATTGTTGAATCACATTTGCAGTCAAGAAAAAATAATATTTGCCTTTTGCGGATCTTCGTAAAAGAATAACCAATCGTATAGGTGATCAAGCTAGCCCACCATTGAAAAAATCTACTCCTCGAATAAAGCGCAGATGCCACGTTTGTTCAGCAATAAAAGATCGCAAATCTCTATACATTTGTGAGACGTGTAGTGGTTACATTTGTCTTGACCGTTCAATTTTTCAATGCGCAAAGTGCTACCAAACCAAAGCCCTACAAAATGATAATGCAGGTGATGAAGACTCATTATTTTATTGTTAAATGTAAATCTAAGTTAGTGTCTTACATTTCATCAAATCTGTTTAAGATTTCTTTAGTTTTGATACAAATAATATGTTATATAATTACTATTGTTCAAATTTTCTTAAAAAAATGTGAGTTTAGTTTTATTTGATTAAAATACATAAAGTTTGTTAATTATTTAAATGATTTTTATTATTATCTCTTATTTACTCTTTGAGCATACTTATTAAAGCATTAAAACACCCTTCGTAATAAAATTTATAAAAGATAAAACAAGTTGATAATCTGGGTCTGACAGACCCACCAGGCATAGCGTGTAACTTTTAGCCACCAGGCATGCCAAGGGTTAAGTAGCTAAAGCACTTGTGATATGGAATTCAGAAAAAATAACGGTACTACAACACCCAGACCCGAGCCAATGTAGAAAATTTCTTTTTTGACATTGACCCGGCTGGGGATCGAACCCGGATCCTCGGAGTGGCTTTACCATGAAAACCGTTATGCGAGCCACTCCACCACGGAGAAATAAGTTTTTCGTTCGTTACTTATGTTAAAAAGTTATGAGTTTATGGCACCTAAGTACTGATTAATTTAAGCACTTTAGTTGTATAGTATTCATGTATCTCAAATCTCTATAAATTCTAGTTGAATTTAATTTAAATAATAAAAAAATATCTCTATACATTTTATACAGTATAAATATAATACTACAATTTTATACTTGCGATAACTATAAGAAAATAGACTATAATAATATATAAAAAATAACACAAGCCAACAAAATTTGACAAAGTTTCTTACCCAGACACCTGAGTATATTTTCCCGAAGGATTTTGGTGCGCTGAATCCAAATCCGGTCGCAGAATTGCTCTATCACGTCACTGAAACTGATCTAAACTAAACTGATGACAGTATAGGTAGCATAAAGCAAAATTGAGAAAAATGAAGTTCAAAATACGATATCTCAGCAAAAATAAAAGAAGAATTTGTAAACAAACTCAACGCCATTTGAAAGTTCAAGACTTGTACTTTAAGAAGACTCATGTAGTTTTTTAGGTATACTAAAAACTGAAGGATCACATAACCTCAAAAATGGGCGAAAACGGCGTTTTTTGCACTTTTAGGTTAGAATATTTCAAAAACCTGACGTGATAGAGCAATTCTGCTACCGGATTTGGGTTCAGCGCACCAAAATCCTTCGGAAAAGTATACTCACGTCTCTGGGTAAAATTTTTGTTGACCTGTGTAATTAAAGAATCTTCTATTGGCATATTTAATATAATAAGAATTAGAAAAACTATAATTTATATTAAGCCACCCGCAATAATACATACTTTCGTTCGCATACAGTTTTGTCTGTAACAATATAATAAAAAAGCGACATCGTCTAAAACCTTAAAGACTATAGACGGACAAAGGGCAACTTCAAATTTACTCACCGAGAGGTTCATTCCACATTATCATTTTGCTATAAGATTTTTGTTTCGACTTTTGTATATATGCATAGACTGTTTTTATTTTAGTACTTTTGTAACAACGATATGTGAATAACCCCCCCGGGTTGAGTCTTGGCGACCCGTAACACAGGTTTTCTTTCTTTGGGCACCAGTTCTCATACTACCTATAATATTATCAATGATGTAACCTATAGTATGTATGAAAAGAATAAATTTAAAACATTATCAAAAATTTGTAAAAAAAATGAAAAATTTTAGTAAAATTCTTATAAAAAATATCAGTGAACCTTCTATAAGAAAAATAACCACAATAAAACCTTTTCTTGACTTTTAATATCATACCTTGCAATGAGTGGATAGATAAATACTATATAGACGTCCGCCGCTGGATGGAGGTCTTCCCCAAAAGGGGGTCCATGCCTGGGAGATGGATTAAAGATCGCATCCAAAGACTAATTCGAAAAACGCTACTGCTCATTTTGAGGTCAGCGGGAGCAGGTGGAATTAATGGTTGGTACTATTTTATACTGCCGGATAACACACGGCTAATATAAAGCTTTTATTTAACCTGGAAAAATGTACTACCTATTTAAATAATGAGAGATTTTTTTACATAGATTCAATGTGTCAGGAAATTATGCTCCACATATAGGTATAAGACAAAATTTTAAAATATGCTCTATTTCTCTCTTTTTATATTTATTTATTTAGGAGCTTTTGTCTTCTGACATGCCAGCTCCATTGAACAATATTTAAATTATTACATATCTTATACAGCTACCAATAAGTAACAGAATATATAACATAAGCATATAGCTGCCGCAGATTGGGGGTTACTCAGAATGCTCTGAACTCTATTTCTCTTGATAATAATGGTATAAACTAGCTGATCCGGTAACGCGTTGATATGGTAACTCATTGCTATGGTAACGTTATTTAACGTTATTAAAAAGAGCGGGAAAAGAGCGGACAGAGAAACACACAAACAACAAATTTGTGTTCTTAGACGGGTGGAAGAAATTCTTTAAATTTTTCTATTATTAAATATTTTTCCGATAGCGCCATCTAGCGTCCGGTAGACGAACTACTTGCGGTTAACGCGTTGCTATGGTAACGTTATTGATACAATGGAAAAAGAGCGGGAAAAAGAACGGACAGGCAAACACACAAACCACTGTGATCTTAGATTATGGACTAGCAGACCCAAATGCATTGCTATGGTAAAGCGTATACAATTGAAAAAGAGCGGGAGAAAGAGCGGACAGACTTGTACAACAATTTTGTATTCTTAGATTATAGATTTGGTTTTTTAGAGTATATATTGCTAACAAAAATGAAATATCTAACCACATGTAATAAATATTGTCTAAGTTTTGTTTAATAACTGACGTGGCGAAAGTTATTAACTTCTGCTATAATACATCAAATACACAATTCATAAGTTTACATATAGTTGAATTTAATTAATGCTCCCACAGCTAAGTATGTACTTTGTATTTAAGTGTTATCAATATTATTTACTCATTAATAACATTGTATGAATATCGAGGTCAACTACAGCAAACTATATGGTTACATAATAACGTTTGATAATAAGAATATAATTGTAACAGAAAGGTCCGAACAATAAGCGGGATCCACGAATCATCCCTTTTTCATCCCCAGAGAGTGGACTGTAAAGATCTTTCGTCCGTCTGTAATAATGTACATGTTATTATCTTGAGATCTCTTGAGGGATGGCCAAGAACTATATGAATTAGTGGAATAGACGCCATTGTTATTATTGTCTGGTGCGAGATGAATCTTTATACGAAAGAAATTAATATGCAGCCAGTGGTATTCAGAAATAAATTTTAAAATGGTATTAATAAGAAATAACATTAATAATGAAAAACATGTTTTCTATAATATTATTACAGCGTTTAATTACAATAAAAAGTAAATACATATCCATTGTGTTAATTTGAAAAATTCTTTGATTATTTGAATAGAACATTATTCCAGTTAGATATAGGCTATAAACTTTAAATATTACGTATTATTTATTTTTATACTGTTTAATAAAATGTAAAGCAATTTAAATGAAAATCTATTCACCTTTCAACTACCTATTTTGTCTGACATAAATCTATAGTTGCGATTTTTTATATTCTGCCTTTTCTCCAAAAAGTGTACAATTATCTAACTAACATAATGTTCTGTAAATAATAAAAAAATATATATCTCTTTTAAATTATAAATAATTTATACACTATAAATATAATATTACAATTTAATACTTGCGATACCTATAAAATTTTAAAAAAAATATTTATTAGACTTAATTATATACAAAATAATTAAATAATCTTCTATTGGCATATTTTATATAAAAAGAATTAGAAAAACGATAATTTCTCTAAGCCTAGCGCAATAATACATTCTTTCGTTCGCACACAGTTTGCTCTGTAACAACAGGTACCTATAATAAAAAGTTTATGCGACTTCGTCTATAGCTTTAAAGACTATAACCGGACATAAGACAAATTTCAAATATCAGTGAACCTTTTATAAGAAAAATAACCACAAAAAACCTTTTGTTGCCTTTTAATGAAGCTTATTTTCAAGGGAAAAGAACGCTGCACTATGTGCCTGGCTTGAAAAAAATACTAAAGGGAAAAGTTGGAAAGATAAATTAGGTTTATTCTCCTGTGAAAGATATACTTTAAAAGAAAACCAAAGTGCTGTGTAAAATTAAGGATCTTCTAATAAAAAATTAAGCGGATTCCGTATCTTTTAAAGGTGTTTTATTTCAATGACTGGACGCGAAAGTATAAGAACATAATTAAAGCGCTATTTATATATTGTACTGTAAATCATACAAAAATTCTTCAAGTTAAGAGAGCTACATTGACATAATCACTTATCAGAGATAAGAAGAGTGATTGGAATTTCATATTTCAACAGTTAGTCATCGTTGTTAAATATTTTTTTTAAACATCTATTTGATGGCCTTTTTTATATTTAAATAAATTACACGAAATCTGTTTTTCATAATATATTAAAAACAAATACTGTATTTTTGCCATATCTGTACCTACAGTAAACAATTTTTAACACTGTTTCCCATAATAGGATTCCCTGAGTTATGGGGTCTAATCTCTTTCATCTGAAAAATAAAGAAAACGAAACTGAAGAATTCTTGAGAGAAAAAATAATTTTTAAAACCCACTAAAATACATATTGGAATAAGTAAGATGATTACGGTACTAAGTAACTAACAGACGTGCGACCGCTAACTGATAACTTATTACTCTTCGTTTAAAATGCATTTTTCGCATATATTGATGATTAAACAAAGTACTTTCCAGCTTTGCTTGAATTCGGTCCACTATTTGCTGCAATTAAGGCAGGTATCTTAATTTTGTTGCAATAGCTTCGCTTTCTTTATGCATACAATTTTATGCGGTTATACTAAAAACTCGTCCATTTCATACCACCAAGCCTTTGCTAACTTCAGCCTTATTTAAGTACTTAAGCAAAAAATATACGAAGAAAGCCGAAATCTAACACAATAGTAAACAGCGAGACGAGGCGGAAACTGACGCCGTAACAACACAAGAAATTACTTAGGAATATCAACCCATAGAATTCATCTTGAAAAAAAAAATATAGACAACAATGTCGCTTATCTCATATGACACTTGGATTTTGAGTCTTATTTTTATGGTACTAAAGGGTGCAACAATACAAACGGACATATTTCTCGGAGCACGGAACGCTCTGGAGCAATATAAAGTGTCTTTACGAGGTCGTTAATTTTTATACTGAGGAGGGCCATTTAAAAACATTTTGTTCCAACGTAGAGAGGAGTTGGCACGCCTACTTTCTTGAGCAGCTTTTACATACAATTTAACTGTTATTATAAAGATATGGAGCTTGATGGTAGAAAGTGTTGCCATTAACTCATAACCATTAGTCACATTTACCTCGGGTAGCTAAATACATTTTTTTTCGTTGGGGATAAACAACACAAAATAAGCGAAATACTAATCGTATTTTTACAAGCATTGTATTTTTAAATTTTGTGTACATACGTTTGCAAATATCTCTTACTTAAACATAGTTATGCAGAAATGAAACTGAGTGCAATATTTAATTCAGGCACTTGAGCAATTTATAATAAGGCTGGATTTATAACTAATGTTGAATTGCATCCGCCTTTGTATTAACACATATGGTAGACCCGTACGGATTACCTGTGACGCAGGCGAAGGTGGAGTTGTAAGGGCTATATCCCGTATCAGGAACTCGTACATGCGACCCGTACAAATCAGCTAATACTATACAATAACGTTTCACAGTTACACAGAAATCTTACTAGTACGAATTTTCTGGAAAGCTAATGAATTTCCATATACAATATGTCCCGTCACCAGTGTCGGAGAAATATGGCATTTTTTATCGACAAATTGCACCTCAAATTCGGTTTTCCTCAAAAAGCCAATAATTAATTATCTATTTGTTTTTCTTTATTTTTTTTTCTATTTTTTATTCCGTGACAATTGAAACATAATCGCTGTGTAACTGTTGTCTACATGTTTAGCTATCAAATGACACCTTTTTAATGTTGATAGGACATTTACATGAGTAGTGGTGGTCGAATTAGTATAAGAGCCCAGGTCTTGGTTGCCAAGAAAACAAAATGGCGGCCGTAAGAGAAAAACAAAATTTGAGGGGCAATTTGTCGATAAAAAATGCCATATTTCAGACCATTAAAGGCTCCGATACTGGTGATGGGATACACAAGTTGCTTTTTCAACACACATTAATTGTTTTTTGTTCTGTTCCCGAACTATGCCCGTCGTTTTACCTTTCCCTTTCGAACTTTTTAACTAGAATGCAGCCAGCATTCTTTAAAATTATACTATACGTTTACTTTGCTATACTATACAATTATAAAAAGAACTGCTGTTCAAATACTAATAAATGCAAGTGTTTTTATATTTTAATTATTTAATGAAAAATCCAAAAAAATTAATTACTCACTAAAGCCTCGTTAATTAAAAAAAAAAAAACAAGCAATAATGTATTTAATCAACCAAGTAAATATAGGGATAATGGTAATAAAGAGAAAGATCCTCTATTTTTCCACTTTCCCTTTTAAATGGAGATCCGTCAAGAACAGTAGACGGGTAGGCATACAACATCATGATTTGCAAGTCGAAACACCAACGGCATAGCTTTGAATATTTTGCGATTCTCTATTTGACTTTGAAATAGGATGCAACTGCTTATTGGCGACCTTTGAACAAAAAAAAAGAACAATACTTATAGTTAGGTATTATTGTGATCATACTACCTAAGATATGGTAATCTGAGCCTAACATATTTTGTTTCTCATGATTGTTTAAGAGCTATCTACACCAGTTATAATTTGATGCCTAAAACTCGATTGTTTCAATAGGTTTAATTATATACAAGTTGTCCCAAAAAATAGTGTCAAGCGTAAGTCCAGAGTTAGAGCACCTCTTGGAGTACCCGAATCACCCCCATGTATGTTCCGCGATTATTCGTAGTTTTCGAGTAATAATTTTTTTTCTGACTTTTTGAAAATTTTGATCCAAAGAACGTAAAAATTTTAAATAAAAAAAAGTAGAACATATTTTAATGTTTTTCTTTTTGCCACTGAATCATCTTTAGTGCTTCTTTTATGTCTAAAATAATCAGCTTCGTAACTTTAGTGGAAATTTAGAAAACAGTAGTGTAAAGTCAAAATTTGAATGATAGTGAATAATTACTTAAAAATTCATCTTTAAATTAAAAATCTAAACAGGCGAATTCATGGTTTCTAAGTATGTGTAAAAACTTCTCTAGACTCTCTGCTTTCATAATCATTTAAAAAAAGAAGTACTTAATAGGGCTACTTTGGCTTAAATCGGCCATCAAAGACAGCGAGGTGAAAATTTCATAGAACTCGACTTCTGAATATTTTTTTTTTTAAATTCCAATTATTTATTAATAAACCAAAAATGATTGTAGAAAAGCTAAAAATTTATTATTTGAAGGTCAAAAATAACTGTTCCTGCTGCCATCTTTAATAACCTTTGAAGGTTTATTATAACTTAATAAATGAAACAAAACATTATTTTCAAAGTATTTATTATTCGATCGCTTAAAGAAAGTTTTCAAAATGACGACCTTCGTGCTCAATACATATTCTACATCGTCTAAAAAAGTTTTCTTTTAAATTTATAAATGCAATTCTGTTGTTTTTTATTGTTTCTTCAGCTTGTCTTAATTTTGTTCTTAACACTGTGACGTTTGTAATGTCCTTGGCGTATACTGTCCTTGTAGTATCCCCAGACGAAAAAATCTATGGGGTTCAAGTCGGGGGACCGTGGCGGCCACGCAATGGGCCCGCCACGACCGATCCATTTGCCTGGAAATGTTTCAGACAAATGTTGTCTAACATTTCTAGCAAAATGGCATGGAGCGCCGTCGTTTTGAAAAATATTTTTAAAGAAATTTTCGTTTTCAGCTTGTCTCCGTAACATTTCCTGACAAAATGCCACCCTTCTCGGGTAGTCTGCGGGCTTGAGCTGCTGAACTTTCTGGATGTGATATGGGTGAAAACGCTCTTGATGAAGTATTCGATGTGCTTGTGATTTCGGAATTCCGATTCGACGTTCTATTGTTCTTACACTAACTGATGGATCTCTCACCACTTCTTCGACCACTGATTGGACAGTATCTGGGTCACTCATTTCAGATGGGCGCCCCGATCTTCTACCTGGTAGGCGTCCTTGCATGTAAGAGTTATGTACTCTTAAAATCATGCGGTGATCAGGCCAAGTTTCAGGCTGAGGTCCACCTCCATTTTGTACTTGCTGCCGGAACAACCTGGCTGCTTCAGAAGCATTTCCTCTTGCATATCCATAAAAGTAATGCATAAGAGCATATTCTTGCGATGAAAAAGACATCACAAAATGAAGAGCTTGAAAAGTCCGTTAAGAATGCCAAATTTGTCAAAATTCCGTATTCACTCAAAACCAAATCGTAATCGCACTCAAGGTCCGTAAAGAAAGCAAAGTTCGTCAAATAATCACAAATGAGCGTATCGTACGTAAGGCGCAAACAAAAGCAGGCAAACGACTGGCGCCAGAACACAATAGGCGCTCGGACTACACCCACCGCCTCATCCCCTTGTCACAAAGAATAGCATTCCTCAGTTACAGTTATCTATTTCGCCAATGAGAGTGAGAGAGATAGCAATAATGCGGTCTCTTTCATATCCTCTCACTCGGGCAATTTTTTAGCAGGTAAGTACTGCGTTACATCCAACACTACAACCGATGTGATCCGCGAGAAAAATATTTAAATATGGGTTTCATGTAGTTAATTTTTGCTAAATTGTAATTAATCTGAACCTTAGAAATTATAAAAAGACCAGATATTTTTTTTATCATCTGATAGGAATTTGGTAAATTTTATGAAATTTTCACCTCGCTGTCTTCGATGGCCGATTTAAGCCAAAGTAGCCCTATTAAGTACTTCTTTTTTTAAATGATTATGAAAGCAGAAAGTCTAGCGAAGTTTTTACACATACTTAGAAACCATGAATTCGCCTGTTTAGATTTTTAATTTAAAGATGAATTTTTAAGTAATTATTCACTATCATTCAAATTTTGACTTTACACTACT
This sequence comes from Calamotropha paludella, assembly GCA_927399485.1. Classification (NCBI taxonomy): domain Eukaryota; kingdom Metazoa; phylum Arthropoda; class Insecta; order Lepidoptera; family Crambidae; genus Calamotropha; species Calamotropha paludella. Next base: position 9,703,368 of record OV656817.1, on the reverse strand, counting down.
GTTTTCTAAATTTCCACTAAAGTTACGAAGCTGATTATTTTAGACATAAAAGAAGCACTAAAGATGATTCAGTGTCAAAAAGAAAAACATTAAAATATGTTCTACTTTTTTTTATTTAAAATTTTTACGTTCTTTGGATCAAAATTTTCAAAAAGTCAGAAAAAAAATTATTACTCGAAAACTACGAATAATCGCGGAACATACATGGGGGTGATTCGGGTACTCCAAGAGGTGCTCTAACTCTGGACTTACGCTTGACTCTATTTTTTGGGACACCTTGTATATACATACATACATTTCGTCGAATTAAATAAAATTAAATGTTAATTGGGACACCCTCCTGTAGTTAACGATTGGTACAGTCATGCAGGGCATGGTTTAGTATATTTTTCATTGTTATGTTTAATAATTTAAAAAAAATGTATTGTGGTTGAATTACTGCCGGTTAGTTGAACTTTTAATGAATCGTACATCAAGCATCGTTGCAATAAGGCATCGTTTAGCCTAGCAAACGATCAATGGTGTTGGTTAAAATGAAAATCAATTATATTACTTTCGAATTTACATGCGAAACCCGTTCTATAAGTGGTATTCCTTTTTAATAACAGAAAGAATTATACGAAATCACTCATTCTGACTATAATAACTAATAATATTAAATGACACAATTAACACCGTTAAATTTTCATGTATTGACATTGTAAACATACGAGCATTTGCAATTTAATAATCTGTTTAAGGAATTATTAAATATATACACGTCGACAAATTCAACAGTTTATGTCGAGATTTACTATACACATAAAACCTATTTATGTAATGGCAAAGAAATAATTTCCCTTTTTCATATTAAAGATTATTTTTTTTCACAATGAAATAATATTGACTAGATAAGCTAACAATTAATATAGATGATTTTTTTATTCATTCATCAGGTCCCATATCTCGAAGTACAGCTTACAGATAGTATTTACAATAAACTAGCATTCTAGTATGTAACGATGGAAGTAAACACGCATCAATACAATGTTACAAAAGAACAAAGTCTGTAACAAGTCGCATTAAGGAGTATAGTAATGAGTCCCGTGAGTGTAGTTTTTGTACATGTTTCATACTTCACACATACATATGTGACATAGGTGTTGTAGAACGACAGGAATCTATCATTCATTGTCATCATTATCCTATTAATGTCTCTGTCGTTTTTAATACTTCTTTGCACGACCACGGTATAGTTTCTATATGTATTTCTTAAACGAAAACCTTTATAGTTTCGCTGTTTCAACGTGCTTGGTAATAGCTTATCGGCACGGCCAAATGATTTCGTTTGGTTATATATTATTTAGATATTGAAATTAGTTATAAGATCAACAATTACTTATAGAAATTAACCATGTTATAAAATTAAAACGTCAATCGCCTTAAACCTATTTTAACTAATGAACAGTTTTGTCCCTTTTTATAACTTCTTTATATGCCTTCCGAGCTCGAGATATGATCAGCCATCTGATGTCTTAATAGTATAAATTCACAATATTCGTCGTTCAGCAAATTTTAATGCTATTTTAAATCAAATGTCGTTTAAACGCATGTATTCCGTATTCCTAAATTTTAGTCCACAGACTAAAAAAGAATCTTAATTTAGCCTATACATATTTTTTTTTTTTTATTGCTGAGAGTTGGCAAACAAGCAAACTGCCCACCTGATGGTAAGTGGTAACAGTCACCTATAATACATACATACCTATAATATCAATATTTATCTTAAATAAAACGGAGAAAGTTTCTTGACGGCTAGCTATTCTGATTTTAAAATTTACCTTTGACTATGTTGTACAGAAGTAGCTGTGAAGTAAAGGAGATTGCTCAAATTGGCCCAAATGAAAAAAAAAAATTGACTTATACGGTAAATCTTGGCGTAATTTATACTTTATTTTCCAGTCATTAGATTTTAACGGACACTTCTGTATAATATATTCATTTTAAAAAGGACTTTCACTTTACCGGTTTGGAAAACATACGAACGAATCATTTTTAATGGCTATGGGTGTAGTAACATACAGCCAAAGACTGATCGAAGTTGTTTATCATTTCATAAGTAAGTACCTACTAGTTCCTTGACATGCATTTTTTGTTAGACACTTCTAAACAATTTGCTCTATTTAATTACAATTTCTAAATGAAACAAGCCAGGTTGCTTCTGAAAATCGCAATCACATGACATACTTACCTGATTTTAAATATTACTCTTGTGCATTAATTTTAAAAACAGGCAACTATCTGTTAATCTACATGATCTATATATAATGTAATACCCACGTAATTTCGGTACCTTTTCTTGATTGCCCTAGTTTACTTATTTGTTTTTTATTATTTTGATACCTATGTAGGTGAGGTACCTTTTGAGGTTTGCAAACATAACCTCAAAATCATTCAGTGTATATGGTTTATAGAAGTTCTTAGGGGTGTCCGTCAATAATATTTGTTTCTACAGTCATTTATACATAATTTCGAAACTAGGAAATAAGTTTATATGATTATTGGTCTTTAGGCCAAACATGTATGGAAGCTGAGCAATCTCCTTTCAATAATAAACAAAATCTTAACCCTAAGCTACGCCAACACTGGAATTTGCAAAGCAAAGCAGTGTCCTTCGCCAAACGTGCCACGAATACTCACAGGATTAGGAATTTGCCTTTAAAATTAAGGAGATAAGCCGGCTGCTGGTAGCTTCTTGAACTCGACATTGATTTGTAATAAGAAAGGCACAGTTATTATCTATAAAGCACAAGTTGTTCTATCGATCTGGATTAGTTAAATTTGGTGGCCAATGTAAGCACAGTTTATAGACAGGTAAGATTATCTACAAAGGATGATAAATACCTTTTGTTATTATAGGTTACTATAATACTCGTTTTAGCTCAAACCTATGTTGCTAAGATCATCTCAGCCGAAAGATGTCCACTGCTGAATAGAAGCTTCCAATAAAATGGGAGAGTTTGCCATAATCTTCATGCTTGCCCGACAAATAGAGATCGGAGTAAAAAACAATAACTCGTAAAACGCTACTGCCAATTTTGATCCCTCCAATACCAATGTCGCCTTTACTACGCACTAAGTGTGTAGAGTTGTTGTTATTCTGCTTTACTAGACACCACAGGATTAAAATATTTCTGTTAAATGATGGTAAATAAAAAGGTTGCTTACCAATTAAACCAAAGTAGGCATGTATCATACCGATTACGGGAAAACATTCAAAACCTGCAAATGTTTCGTTCACTCGAGTAGAGATTCGATAACACACTTTTTTATACATTATTGTGTCGACTAACAAATTCCTAACAGTTGACAAAACTAATTGGATACATATTTATGGATGTTGGGTTCACTTTGAACTCTTAATATAATATGCCCTTTATACCTAAAGTAAAGATGAAATTTGGTGATCCTGATTATTAAATGAAAAATACAATAAATGTATCAAAGCGTATGTATATAACCATTCTTGTTATTAATGAATACTGTTGAGCTTACTGAGGTGTTTGGAATTGGACTTTGACTTGTTCTATTTTCATTTAGAGTTGTATGTAAAAGTTATATTGTGGACGAAATAAATCTCTTATCAGTTTCAAAAATTGAATACATAATAAATAAGCTCCTCTTAAGCTCTTATACAGAATTACTATCTTCACAGTATGAGAACACCCTTGTTATCGGGTAAAACCGGCACGCTTACAGTATTTACACAAATATGCAAAGGGTTGACACAAAAAGGAAGACAAAATATTGAAATTAATATAACGATTTAATTACTTTTGCTTTAAAAATTAACAGAACAGAGTATACTTGCGATCAACCATAATAATAATATTATACCAATTTTTTTCAACTTGTTTGCAATTCTAAGCTGCATTGTTTTCAATATTCCAATAACAGAAATAATGGAATATATTTGAGTTATAGAGAGAAATAGATTTTTGTTAAAACATTAGTTGACAGCACTGATTCTACTAAAATATGACTGACCATTGTGGTTTATAATGCAATATTGTAATGTGACATATTTAGATATCTTGAATTGGCATAGATTGTGGAAAAAAAACACTGACAAATTAATCGCCTTATGACATAAAAAAAACAAAATAGATGTTTGTAGGTCTTGTAAGTCTATTTTTAAATGATACCAATTTACAAAATTAATAAAACGTTTAATTTTGTTTTTTTTTTATATCCAAATCTGACGTTTCGACACTTTTACAGGAACCGTGATCAGAGGATGACTAAGGTAATGCAAAAAGAGTAGTATATTACTTACTTAGCTTGCTACTGCGTAATAAAATTCATTTTCATGATATTCACCGCAAAATATTTAAAGTTCTCGTTTACATACTCATTTATTAACTGTATACTTTTAAAGCACACCCTTGCTTAAAATAAATGACAAAAGTAAATAAATATTTTCAACTTTTCAGTACTTCTAGGATTCGTAGGTATCGAATTAAATAGGTAATGGAAACTGACTACATTCTATGGAACTTGTAATCCTCATTCTAATATGACGAAGTATTACACCTAAAACTGCTTAGCTAATTAGCAACATATTGCATTTTTTATGAACGGCCGTTCAAATAACTACACTAAGAAGCCTGAATATATATTTTCTAATGTGCAAATGTTTCTATCGTTAATGTTAGAATTAAGATTTTAAATTTAGACTTTCTCCTTGTAGTGTTGAAGTGTTATACAAACTAACTAGCTCCAACGCTATATATAGTAATGTTTGCACATTTGGAAAATACACTCAGCCCTCTCTTTGCACAAGCATTGCGTTACACCTTTTCTTCTGAGCGATCTACCGCCCTGAACACCCGCGAGAGCTGTATAGATTGCAATATTACGGATCTTAAGTTTATTTCGATCCACTTATGTATAAATATTTTACCAGCTTCTACCTTATGAAGCAAAATTTAGCTTCACTAATTGATATTTAATTCGATTTCTTTTTTAACTGGCATTTTCTTTCTACAATATTTATATATTATTATAGATATATTTAAAAAAAGTCTTAGAGTTAAAATTAAAAACGTTTTAAAAGCAACAATTTTTAAATAAAGAGTAATATTTTTAATAATAAACGTTTATTCTTTTCAGCCCATACTTACGGTTATTATCAATTATTTGCGTGTTCAAAATTTTATATAAACAATATTACATGTTATGACTCCTGATGTGAATTCCTGCTGAATTTACATATAGCTGCTGCCAACGCCGCAGTAATGGGGAATCCCACTGGTTAGTCAATAGCGATTTGTCTTTCAAGATATTTCTATTTAAAACCATTCTCGTGACTCACACATAGCACTTGAAATAACAGCAGTCGAGTAATAACTCTAGTCAGCATGTTAAGAACGAAGTAAAGAAACATCGATTAGCAAAGGAATCACGTTTCAAATCCGTATCGACTTCCATTACTGGTCTCAAAAAAAGGCTCCATAAATGGCACCATATATCGTGTTTCCAATCTATTAAAACCCGTTTAACGGGTTAGAAACTCGAAAAGTAGTAGTTAGTGTCCAGGGGGGCCATTCAATAGATTCGTATAAGTGGTCCGTTACTCCGACTATATCCGGACTAAAACGGAAAAAACCGGAAAGAACCGGATTAAAAAAGGTTACGTTAATGGCGGGCCGTGAAAAGTGATGCAATTACGGAGAAATTGAGCCTTCCTTTTGTTTTCTACCTTTGATGGATTGGTCCCTATTTTATTTCGCGTCGACGGCTCTTTGCGGCCGTAATTCTCTCTAACTGTTTTATCTAGTCTGCAGCTTTGATGCAGATAATAGTATTAATAAAATATAATGCATTTTTTTAAATATTAGTTAAGTATAAAGTAGTCAAATTAAATACATAGTAAAAATAGTTTATTCAAATTAATAAAAAAATCCTGTATCGCTACTTTTGTATAGAAAGATTGAATAGAACTTATTACTTCGATGGTATCCAGCTTTATTACCACAGTATTTTATTAATGATTAACAAGACTTATAGATCTTGTTATGGCTTTTTGGGGTTTCATTGACAAAGGAGGTTTGTTCGGCCAGTTAAGGAGATAGCGCGCGGTTGTCTTTTATCACCGTCATTCTTTCGTCACTTCTCTGGTCTATCGAAATATATGGAGATGATTACTGGATCGCTTTTGTTTCCGGCGACCGCGAACAAGTACGTGACGAAATTGTCACTATGCCTTGGGTTTGCAGTTGCCGCGCGTATACGAGTGACAAAATTGCCACCATCCCATGTCAGTGTTGCCGAACCTACCGAATTTTCAGAAGATCTCCTGACTTTAAACTCAATCCCCAGATCTAGAAAACATTATACATTTCTAACTGCTTTTTACTTATGTATGTTAAAACGAACTCACTCTTATATTTACAGTCCTGGTCGTCTTATCAAAAAAAGTGGTTAATAAATTAGTCGTACAAGTGATATGTGATTCATCGGTTTGGGGTATGGAATGCAAAACTGGTTATTTTGATGTTATTCACTATGTTTCTTTGTTGTATTAAGTTATTTCATTATTCAAAAGTTCTGCTAAATTTTTATATTTTCTAAAATATTAGGGAATAACAACCCTAATCTGGAGACACTGTCAAAAAAATTACGTCACTTGTCAACCTCGTGAGCACACTTCACTTTGGTGATGTGACGTGACACTGACATCAACTTTTTATAACCGTAAGAAAAGTCACCGTGCGCGCTAGCTTTGAGTACCTATCTTTTGCAATTTTTTCTCGAAATAGCATCACAATTTCTTTGTTTTTAGCCGATTTATTTAAGTCGCACAATTTTTTTTTGTAATTAAGTAATGTTCATAAAGTTATGTTAAGAATTATGAGACGTTATTTAAGTCATATTAAATTCGGGTTAATCCCTAATAAGTAGGAATTTTGTCCTGTTAAAATATATTTTATTTAGATACTAGCGACCCGCCCCGGCTTCGCACGGATGCAATGCTCTACTATATTATGCATGTATTATACATATAAACCTTCCTCTTGAATTACTCTATCCATTAAAAAAAACCGCATCAAAATCTGTTGCGTAGTTTGAAAGATTTAAGCATACATAGGGATATAGGGACAGAGAAAGCAACTTTGTTTTATACTATTTAGTGATAAATGATTTAGGGTAAGAAGAAACCTACTAGTGATAGAGAGTCCGCATCGTAACTTGTATAACATCGTCGTTTTCCACTGTCCCTTCAAATTGGTCACGTGTGTGCAATAAATTTACTCGTAATAATATTTCTGGAATATTTTAACTATTTAATTTGCGAGTTAGTCACTAACTTATCATTATAGACGCCAAAGTAAGTAATTCCTCTCTTCCTTATTCATATCAAGCTCACTCAAACGAAAGCAGAGAGCAAAAAATTATGAGAACCGTAAATAATATACCTACATTATTTTTATCTTTATTTCAGATAAGTTTAGTTTCTGTTTTAGTTTTAAGGTCACAGCAGTTTTATATAAAGAATGTAATAATGTGTTTCGGACACATTTCTTCTTCTTAACGTTCTCAAAGTTCGGCTATCCCGTGGTAGGGAGCAGAAGCTAATAAGCCAATGCAATTATAGCCACTAACAAAAATGACGGTGAAAATCTTAAAGATATATAATTAGGTAGTAACTTCGTGAACTCCGATCATTTTAAATCATTTAAAACGTGCAACATCAATTAAACAAGATATAGAATCTGAAAGAGGTGTAAAACATAAAATTTCAAGTTTGTATTATGTTATACTAGATATCAATCTCGTGACTGTCATCGGGTTCAGTCATTTATTAAAGTTTAATATCATCCGTTAATAATAACTAAATTGCTTACAAAAGAAAATCACAAAATTAAGGATTAAATGTGAATTGTATCCCGTGCTAGTGAGAGTAAGGTCACTTCTTGATACATTCTTTAATAATTTGAGCAGAAACAAAATGTATAGAAAATCTAAATATAAATTAATTAATAATTTATCGTACACATTATGTATTTCACTCGTTTAAATAAAATCAGTAATGAAAATTAAAATAATTACTGCATGGATAAATAAAATTAGAACAAAAAGGGTATCACTAGTGAAATACTTTTTATTAGTAGTAAGTTTTTGTTTGGCATCGGTGGAAACGATAACCTTATAATATTTTTTGTGACTTATGTGACAAAAATGGCACAACAAGTAGGGATCAGCAAAATGCGTGTTTTGTCAGAAGAAATAATGTCACGTACAGCCAAAAGCCCAATAAGTAATATTAAAAATGAGGGTAGACATTTGCTACGATTTTTCTGAGATGTTAATCTATTGAAAAACCGCGAGAACAGTACCACTAAAATTGTGAATGTTTTAATTTAAATAAGTAGGTATCATTTTGGAATTACAACACCTAACATATTATGCTCTGTTCGTTTTGCACCAACTTTTAATTTGGTTATCACTGTTCTTGGACAGCCAAAAGTCAATATTTTTATGTAGGTAAATATGGTAGTATATTTTATTATAACACGTTACAAACAGACAGAAATATAACACTCGAGCGTAATTTTTCATTAATGCCAACAAAATACGGCAGCCTTGTATCAAATTTCTGTTAAATAAAGATTTATTTCACTTGTTACCTAAAGTATTGCGCCACTTCAATATCGGCATATGTACTGCGAACATCTGTTTAACAATCGGTCCATATCCGTGCCATAATTCACGAAGTACGCGTCAATGTAACCCCCGCTAATTAATTCAGGGCACGGAATACCGACAACCCGATATCTGTAAGGCTGGGTTCAGGTTTGAAAGCATGAGGGTGAAAAATTTTAATTGACTCTGTTTTATTTATTTTTTATATTCGGATTAAACCCCCGTAGAATGCTGAATACTTGTGTCGTAAGTCCAAATATGGGTATAAACTACTACAAAGTTGTTAACTTTAAACTCGATCTCCTTAGTTTAAAGTATTCATCTCAACCGAAGGGTTCCCAAAATAGAATAGTTAATAATAATTTTCCATACCTAATCCATAAGGAAAAAGTTGAATATGTTTCATGAAAATCGAAGTTTATTGCCATAATTAACTATCTACCGTCTATGCGTCCCGTCAGAGGGCCGCAGCGAGGGGTGGGGGGGCCCGATGTGCTCCTTGGCATGTCGGGTGGTTAGGGTCATGCTGACGAGGCAACGATAGGTGGAACCACTGGGAAGCAGGAACCGGCAACCCAGCCATCTGTCTCGAACCTCCGATGTCGCGCCTGAGCACCAACCCACCACACCTATATCCGATCAGTAATCCTAGTGCACCTTTTTGATAGGGCACTCCCAGATGTGCGGGCTCCAAGGAGGGTGGGAAGCTGATCGGATGAACCACATTAATACCAAATATGGATCCACAAAGGTTCACTAATACCGCAAATACAAGCGGGACGGCCGAACAATCGGAATCCCCGCCACACGACACCATACCCGATGAAAACTCAGAGGGAACACATCAGGGGCAGGCTGAAAAATCAGTACCCCCTGGCATAGAAACTACACCTCCTCTGGAGGACCCTAAATCATCCATCGAAGAAAACTGGACACTGGTTGGCCGGTCTGGGCGGGGAGTCATCGGGGGAAACCCTGGTGAAACCAGTGCTCAGTACGGCCAGCCGGTGTCCGGTAGAAAGGCGAAGGTCAGGGCAAGATTGATGCGGAAGAAACAACTTCAGAGCTTAGCTCGGGAGTCTGCAACTTCCGCAACAAAAGACGACCAGCCAGGTAAGGCTCCGGGACCGCCGGGGGCGATGAAGGCTGCAGACCGGGGAACCTCGCTAGCATCCAAGCTACCACCGGTGACTACCGGGCCAAGTCATGACAAGGCTCCGAGACCGCCGAGGGGGGCGAAGGATGTGACACGGGGGGACTCGCAAACACCAAAATCTACCCAGGTGACTACCGGGGCTCACGGGAAGGTACCGAGACCGCCGGGGGGAGCGAAAGGCGCTATGCGGGGAAACCCGTCAACGTCCAAGCTACCTTCGGTGACTACCGGACCCTACCGGAAACAGGGACGGCCAGCAACATCCGAGGGCGCGGAAGCCAAACGAGCGGCAAAATCCAAAGCGAAAAGGGCACGTTTCGATGAGACCATGTCTCCTCGGGGCGAGTCCAAGAAGCTGAAGATGGAGTCGTCTGATGGCACCCGCCACCGGTCCTACGCTGCTGCTACAGGAAAGACGAGGGACGTTCGGTTCGCTGTGACGTCGACCACCGGGTTTATCTCGAGGGCGGCGGCGGAGCGGATCGAAACAGAGCTCGAAGAAGCCCTGATGCAGGCAGTAATGAACGCCGGTACATCCGGATACACAGGTCCAACGATCGCCTTCTGCGGCAAGCCGACCTATGTAGACGGACACCTCAGACTTGCAGGTGCCAACAATGAAACCCTTGAGTGGACTACACGGTGGGCGAAGGAACTGCAAATTCCGGACGTGGGAAACCTCACGGTTGTGCGGGCTGAGGACATTCCCAAGAGGATCCGATGCGGCTTCGTCCTACCCAAATTATGGAAACGCGAACAGGCGCTGATAGGAAAATGCCTTCAGTTTGCAAATCCAGACTTAAAACCCGAACGGTGGCTCCTGAATGGGGTCCAATTGCAGGAGAGCATCGGGTCTACATTTGTGATTGTGTCCATCCCGGAGGAGATCGTCCTAGCTATACTGGCTAGGGGACGCCGACTCAGCTTTCTGACTGGGTCGGTGTACCTGAAGTTCAGGGATGCCAGGGGCAGGTTTGTTGACACACCACCACATACAACAAACACTGACGACTCCACGGCCATGGAAATAGACACCACACAAAAAGAAACCACACAACAGACGGAACCAACACCGTCGACCTCCACAGCTCCAGTCCAGGTACCCAAGGGCGCCGAGAACGCGGGACCGTCTTGTCCACTTTCTTCTGGCGAGGGAGAGAATGCTGCGGGGTCTCCCTGCGCGGAATCCTCGCTCTTAAGTGAAGATGAGACACTGGGGCTCGACGATCTGGGCTTGGAGGACGTCATCTGTCATGATGGCATCCCCCTCTAATGTCCAGTTCTATCAGGCAAATCTCCAGCACAGCGTAACCGCAACGGCTCAGCTTCGGCGGTGCCTGGAGAACAACTACACAGCAGTCGCCCTAATCCAGGAGCCGTGGATTAGAGGTGGCGCCGTACGAGGACTCTCCAGTCTAGGAGGTAAGCTCGTGCATGCCACCTGTGGGGACGTAAGATCCTGTATCTATACATCAAAGAACATTAGAACACAGCCGCTACTAAACTTCTGTTTCAGAGACTTATGCGCTATAAGGCTGACACTTAACCAAGATAATCAAGACCAAGACCTGGTAGTAGCATCAGTCTACATGCACGAAGATCTTCGTGTACCATCGGAGGAGCTAGCTTCCCTGGTTCGCTTCTGTTCAGAGGCAGATCTAGAGCTGATTATCTCGACAGATTCCAACGCCCATCACCCCCTGTGGGGACAAGAACCGAGTAACACTAGAGGTAACCAAGTAGTTGAATTCCTTCTTACAACAAATTTACAGATAGCGAACATAGGCAATAAGCCCACCTTCGTCACCAAACGAAGCAAGACCATTATTGACCTCACCCTCGCAACACCGACAGTGGCCGCCATGTTGTCTGGCTGGCACATCTCTGACGAGGCGTCCTGCTCGGACCACAGGTGGATACGATTCGACCTACAGGTAATCACCGTAACTCCGACCCCTAGAAGGTACCCAAACAAAACAGATCGTCATCGATACACCCAGCTACTTGAGGAGTCGCTGAGTAAAGAAAACAATAGCACGAGCATATACAACACCTCGCAACTGGAACAGCAGGTAAAGAATCTAACAAACATCATTATAGAATGCTTTGAACAAGCCTGTCCCCCCAAACTCCCACCCTCCAAAACTTCGGGGAAACACCAGTGGTGGGGACCCGAATTGGAGAGACTAAGAGCTGAGGTAAGGAGGAGGTTTAACAGAGCCATGAACACATGCAATGATTATGACTGGGAAAACTACAGGGCAGTTAAAGCCAAGTACAAAAAACGAATCAGATACTGGAGAACCGCATCCTGGAGGAACTTCAGCACAGAGATAAATACGACAAAACAGGCAAATAGGGTAAGGAAAGTATTGGCTAAACAAGGTCCAGGAACCTTAGGCTACCTCAAGAAAGCTGATGGCATCATGGCCCAAAGCCAGGAGGAGTCAAACGCCATCCTTCTACAAACCCATTTTCCGAACAATTCACCGATTCAACAGATGACATGGACCGATGAACCAGTCATCCCTACAGAAGAATGCTGGCGACTAGCCAATAAAGTGATTACACCTGAAAACGTAAGTTGGGCCATAAACAGTTTCTCTCCCTTTAAAGCAGCGGGAACAGACAACATCTTTCCTGCCCTTCTCCAATGGGGGGAAGCACTTATACTCGAAACTCTCACTCACCTGCTGCGAGCCTGCCTAGCCTACAAGTATACACCGCATGGCTGGAGGGACGTAAATGTAGTATTTATACCCAAACCAGGGAAGTCAGACTACACCAACCCTAAGTCATTCAGACCGATTAGTCTGGCATCCTTCCTACTAAAAACATTAGAGAGGATATGCGACAAGCACCTACGAGAAGGAGTGCTGAGGTCTGTACCTCTTCATAAATCTCAACACGCCTACAGCGCGGGGAAATCTACAGAATCTGCTCTTCATCAGGTGGTTAGTAAGATTGAAGAAGCTTTTCAAAACAAACTTATTTGTCTTGGCACCTTCATTGATATTGAAGGGGCCTTCGACAAAACCAACTTTACCAGCATTGAATCAGCTCTAAAGAGACATGGAGCTGAGCAGCAAATCATAGACTGGATCGTTAACATGCTTCGCAACAGAATAGTAAGGGTTGCAGGAGACAGCCAGGGAGCGATCGTGGCGCGCGGATGCCCACAAGGAGGAGTACTCTCGCCATTACTCTGGAATATGGTAGTGAACGACCTCATCACCTTACTTAATAACAATCACTTCTACACCATAGGTTATGCGGATGACATCACTATACTAACTATAGGATTTCAGGCCGGTATAATCTGTGACACCATGCAGGCAGCTATGAAAATAGTTGAAACATGGTGCCAAAAGTACGAACTAACAGTCAACCCCGCCAAGACTGAAATGGTAATGTTCACTAACAAACGCAACATCAGCAGCTACCAGGCTCCAAAACTGTTTGGGACCACATTACAATTGTCCAAAGAGGTAAAATATTTAGGTATAGTTCTGGACAGCAAACTAAACTGGAACAGCCACATTGACCACAAGATCAAAACTGCCAGCATTGTGCTATGGCAGTGCCGACAAATGGTAGGTAAGAGATGGGGCCTGTCCCCGAAAATCTTCCTGTGGCTCTATAACACGGTGATCAGACCAATGGTAAGTTACGGTGCTGTAGTGTGGTGGCCCAAAACTACCCAGTCAACCTGTGTCAACAAGCTACAAAGTCTACAACGCCAGGCATGCTGCGCCCTCACAGGTTGTATAAGCACAGCCCCCACGGCGGCACTGGAAGCGATGTTAAATCTCACCCCGCTCCATCTACACATCAAACAGGAAGCGGCAAAAACAGCGCTGAGGCTTAGACTCTACAAACTGGTAAGATCAGAAAAAGTAAAACACCTCAACGGCCTACTGAAGGACTGGCTAAATACTCCGTTTATCGATGCACCCTGCGATAAAATAAAGCCTACCTTCATCTTTGATAAGAAATATAGAATACATCTGAATGAAGACAACAACCCAGAGGTAACACACAAGGCTCTCATGATATTTACCGACGGATCCAAAACCAAATTGGGAACCGGCGCGGGAGTATTCTCAGAGGACCTTAACATAAACTTCGCCTACAACACCGTATTCCAAGCGGAATGTATGGGCATCACTATGGCAGCTAAGGCGATAACAGCACGGAAGGTAAAAGGTTGTAAAATCAGAATTCTTTCCGATAGCAAGTCAGTCCTACAGGCTCTGTGCAGCTATCGAGTCACATCCAGCCTGCTCCATGAATGTCACCTAAACCTAAATGAGGCAGGAGCATATAACGAGATAACTATCCAATGGATCAAAGGCCACAGTGGATCACGAGGTAATGAAGCAGCTGATGGGATGGCACGGAGGGCATCGGATATGGTGCCTTTCGGCCCAGAACCCATCATCCCCATTCCGATCAGCTGGTTCAACAACAGTATTTGTGAACACACATCAAAACTGCATCAGCAGCAGTGGAACTCTCTGGAGACGTGTAGACAAGCTTGTAACGAGGCGCCATAGCTATATTGGCGACTCGTTGCTTTCATTGCGCTCTTCTCTGGCCATTTTTCATATTTTCTTTTCTCTTCGTTTCCTATTTTAAATTTACTGTCTGTCTCTGTTTATTTGTTTTGTTCGAAGATGATTCTTACCAGAGTCAGCGCGTAGAGCGGTTGACTCACCGAAAATAAATTATTTAAATATATTTATAGTGCTGAGCAGTTATAATAAGCTCACAAGTATATAATAAGCTCATAAGCATAATTCACAAGTTTCCTGTATATATGTATATTCTGTACCACCAGTTCCTGTTTATAAGTCTATAAGTTTCTTTAAGGCACTATTTTGTGCCTTAATTCCTTAAATATAAAAACAAGTGACCTTTTTGTGTGAGCTTTTATTTCTCCGGCTGCACCCCGTCACACTTTTTTTTTTTTTTTTTTTTTTTTTTTTTAAACTTCGATATGGTGGCGCAATGAAAGCAACGAGTCGCCAATATAGCTATGGCGCCTCGTTACAAGCTAAACTCCTTCTACCGCGGGTGGACGCTCGTGTCTCCAGATCCTTACTACAGCTAAGTAGATCAGAGCTGCGCCTAGTAACAGGCGCCATTACTGGTCATGGCAACTTTAACAGGCACCTTTTTCATTTAGGTATCACCGACAGCCCTCTATGCAGAGGATGCATGGAAGTGGAAGAAACAGCAACCCATGTCATAATGGAATGCCAAGGAGTTGCACACTACCGGGCAAAACATCTCGGCTCGCTGGGCAGTCTCCGAGAGGTTCTCACCAAGGTGAGGGCACTTGGAGCATTTCTGGCGGAGCTGGGATGGCTGGAATAAACGGGTATACATCCTCCAGACGCAAAATAGGCGCTTGAAGTCGTCGAGTTGCGGATACCGCCCGTATTGGATGAAGAAGAAGAAGAAGAAGAACTATCTACCGTCACTCACTGACGATTGTAATAAAGGCGAAACGTGAAATATTAAAAAAATATATACAGAAGTTATCCTCTTTAATAAAAATGTTAGCGAAGAAAACGTACCTACTTATTTACGCGGATAAATATGAGAATCTACTAGTTAGATTACAATGAGAGTCCGATATTCAGCCAATTGCTGTGTTAATGGTTATCACATTACAAATACCTCAAGCACTCATACAAAATAGAATGTAAATATATGATTGTCTATTTCATGGGAAGATAGATTTAACTGTTACCTTTGGCTTCTGTAGATATAAGCAACAAAAAAGTGAATACTTACCACTCATGTTCACTTTGATTGTAAGCTTGTTTAGGCCCAAGCGCCTCTTAGATCAGAATAGCAATGAGATCATAACTCATTCTACTCAGTTAACTACAATGGGAGTATTGTTGGTGTCGGTAGGCACATCGACATATTTTTATATAACCGTTCACTCATTTTCACTAATCATCCACGCGATCGACACGTCCGCGTAATAAATTGTATCAAGTTATACAAGGTGTCCCAAAAAATAGTGTCAAGCGTAAGTCCAGAGTTAGAGCACCTCTTGGAGTACCCGAATCACCCCCATGTATGTTCCGCGATTATTCGTAGTTTTCGAGTAATAATTTTTTTTCTGACTTTTTGAAAATTTTGATCCAAAGAACTTAAAAATTTTAAATAAAAAAAAGTAGAACATATTTTAATGTTTTTCTTTTTGCCACTGAATCATCATTAGTGCTTCTTTTATGTCTAAAATAATCAGCTTCGTAACTTTAGTGGAAATTTAGAAAACAGTAGTGTAAAGTCAAAATTTGAATGTTAGTGAATAATTACTTAAAAATTCATCTTTAAATTAAAAATCTAAACAGGCGAATTCATGGTTTCTAAGTATGTGTAAAAACTTGTCTAGACTCTCTGCTTTCATAATCATTTAAAAAAAGAAGTACTTAATAGGGCTACTTTGGCTTAAATCGGCCATCAAAGACAGCGAGGTGAAAATTTCATAAAACTCGACTTCTGAATTTTTTTTTTTAAATTCCAATTATTTATTAATAAACCAAAAATGATTGTAGAAAAGCTAAAAATTTATTATTTGAAGGTCAAAAATAACTGTTCCTGCTGCCATCTTTAATAACCTTTGAAGGTTTATTATAACTTAATAAATGAATCAAAACATTATTTTCAAAGTATTTATTATTCGATCGCTTAAAGAAAGTTTTCAAAATGACGACCTTCGTGCTCAATACATATTCTACATCGTCTAAAAAAGTTTTCTTTTAAATTTATAAATGCAATTCTGTTGTTTTTTATTGTTTCTTCCGCTTGTCTTAATTTTGTTCTTAACACTTGTATAAAATACAAAAATACAAGAAAAACTAAGTTTCATTAGAAATTCCTGCATGTTCTATCAAACAAAGCTATATCTTTGTGAAGGTATTATTTTTGCTGATAATTTGACTATGTAGAGCCATATGATAAGTTAAATTATTATTTTGGTAGATCTTAACCTAGCCCTGATACTAAAGTTAGTTTTCAAATAAAATACATTAATGAATTTATGGTAAAATCTAATTAACAAGGTATGATTAATAGCACGTCAACAATAAACTGTCAAATTTTGTCAATTTATATTGTCCTGGTTGTTCTTTGAGGTTGTCAAATGGAGAACAATGTTTTCATTGGAAAATTGCTTTAAAAAATTCTAGCAGTTAGATGCTTATATAACAAAAAATATAATGATTACATAGGAGTTTCTTCTTTATCAATTGATGAATATTTGTAAAAGTATTATATTTTGAAGAGAGCCTAGAGTTATGAAGAGATAGCGCTGACAATTCAACGCTTCAAACTGAAGTGTTTGGTTGTCTGAAATGCATTAAAATAAAAAATCTATTTGTGTTTTGTTGGTTTTGATAGTTGTAGCATTTTCTCTTTTGATTGAAATAAACTGGCTAAGAGGCTCTTTATTTTATTGTAAATATTCATCAATACTATCAAATAACAAACCATATAGGTTTTTCAATACTTGTAAAAATATTACATTCGGTGATTTTAGGTAGAGCTCTAGAATTATGAATGTGTTCGGTTTTCTGGAATACCAAAATCAAATAAAAACCAACAAGTTTTGATATGTGTAGCGTTTTTCCTTTTGGATTGAACTAATTTGGTCAAGTCGCCCTTTATTTCATTTTGAATATTCATATTCTCAAATAACGAAAAATTCAGACTATAAATCTCAATAATTTTGCTAAATTACAATACATGTTATTTAATACTGTTGTGATAAAACGGCGTTTTGTAGTATTTTTATGGAGATTAGTATTTTACAAAAACATTAAACGATGATTATGTAAAAAAAAACAAAACGCACAACCACTAATACAAACACTATATACAAGTATTTAATTTAAATGCAACAAACTCAATCTCTTAAAAATATTATGATTTATAAAAATAAAGATAAAATTATTTTTTATCAATATAAGCATTAGCTATGCGTGTATTGAAAGTCTATCAAATATAGTATAGTTTTGAGACTTGATGCTTTTTAATTATTTGTAATAAAACTGCTTTTCTATTTATTTTATGATATGTCACGTTACCATGTTTAACTGAAATAATGATTTTTATATTTGAATGGTTTATTGGTTTATTAGATTCTCCGAATTTTAAATTTTTGTAAAGTTTATTGAGTGTTTCATACAATGTTAGCTATATATTTCCAACAGTATTTTTTATTATGTACGAGAACATGAATTCACATGTTCTCGGTATCCACTCGAGTACCTACACTTCAAACTGAGCTACCGCGGCCTTGTCAGATCCTTTGAATATTTTCGAGGGTTTCTTAGCCGAATAATAGCGTCATTTCTTCAGGTAGTAAGTAATTTTACACCTACAATATCTAAAGTAATACTGTATAATATCAAACAATCTTTAAGAGAGAAACTGTTATGTAATATATATTTTTGTTATGAAAGCATTACACTACTTAGTTTTATATTTATTAAAGATTTGTTTTAAAAAAAATCGACTTGTTTAAGTAGACAGGCAGGACTTGCCTCATGCCTAATTCAAGACAAGTTGAATTTTTAAGGTAAAAGGTTTTCTAAAATTAAGTAATTATATATCATTTAAATTATCATTCCGATATTACACCTTATCAAATTATATTTGCAACATAAAGAAGCCAAGAGTAAAAGTATATCCTACTTCTAACAATGCCAAACAAAACTATGCTTAGCGTGTGTTTGCGGAAGTGGCTCCTGGATTCATACGTTGGTACAAATCTGAGGGCCTATAATGAACACATCAAGGTTACTCAATTACTGTAAAACGTTTACATACGTACCATAAACAGAAGTAAATGTGCCAACATAAAAACACTCACATAACGATCTTCATTCTATCAATAACTCGAAGACTTGTAGTACTTTCATAATATAAAAACCATTATTTATTTTCAATACGACAACTAAGAATAGCAGCGGTTCATAAAAAAGCTGTTGTTTTACAAAAAAAAAATAAAAACTACGTCTCAAAACTAAAAATTCTAATGTCTTAAAAAGATTGAATTGGTTGCATGTAATTCAAATACGTGTCTGTATTAGTGGTTGCAATTTTTGTTTGAAAGAGTACAAGTAAAATTATTGAGTTTTATGGCCTGTATTTATCGTTATTTGATAATATGAATATTCAAAGTAATAAAAAAGGTAACTTGGCCAGTTTAATTCAATCAGAAGGGAAAACCGCGCAAAAATATTTTTTATTATAAAGGAGAAACTGCAATGAAATTATTATATTTTTTGTACAAGCATTTATATTCCTAGAAATCTTTTTTCTTCGTTTGATATTCAGCTTGAACGAAGCCGATCTCAAATGAGAAAATTTGACAGTTTGTAATAGGTTAGCTTGCTGTTGAAGAACTGTTTTGCTAATTACACTTCCATAAACCCATTATTGCCACTCGTAAAAAATAACCTTACTAGGATAAGATACTATCTACATATTACAAAATGGCATTGGCTATACATAGCAAAATTATCAGCAAATCATCCAATTCGATATAGTTTATTTATTTTTTGTTCATTACAATAAAAAATGAACTACACAAGTGGTAAGTAGATATGTGTGTCTTTGATTTCTGTATCAACAGAAGTTATAAGTTTTAATAACTGGAAAGAAGTTTAACACGTTCGGAACGGTGCACAGTGTTTACAAACCCCGATTTTGTCTCATGCCCTTTTTATTGTTAAAATCGTTAGTTTATATCATTCTAAGCACTACAGTGAAAATCCGGCATCGATACGACCTTTAGTTTCGACAAAAAAAATGTTATGCGTAACTCTTAACGAAATTCTTTAAATTATAATTTTATTTATGTCTAAAGAAATATTAATGATTTAGTTTGGTGACAATCCTAAATCTAATAAAATCCAGATATCATCGGGATATAACAAAAACTTTAATATCTTTCGAATAACGCGGAATTAAATTATGGTATTCATAATATTGATAGAATAACGTATGAATTATATACTGTATAAATATCTCGTTCTAATATGGCATTATACGTGATTTAATAAACATAGAAGAAATACGAAAAAACAATTATTATTTCATAATCTGTTAACATTACTTATTTCAAAAACCGACAAAATTTTTATTGTTATGAGTGTAAACAATACGTTAAATATTTTTTTTAAATAATCGTTAATTTTATTTTTTATTTATATTTTTGTGTTTTGCCGGACCCGGGTATAGAGAAACTTTGCATTTTTTTTTGTCGAAACTAAAGGTCGTATCGCTGCCGGATTTTCACTGTAGAGCTTAGAATGATATAAACTAACGATTTGAACAATAAAAAAGGCATAAGACAAAATCGGGGTTTGTAAAACACAGTGCGGTGTTTAGATATCTATTTATCCTGATATTATGGCCAGGTTATTATTATTAAGATTACTTGATGACATTATCTGAGTATATTTTGAGATTACCTGAGTGACCTTCGGATAATTTTAGCCCGTCAAAAGGTATTTCATAGAATAGTAAGGAAGAGGCTATGAAGGTCTGGGCCTTACTACCTTTTATTTCAACATCAACGTGGCATTACGCCAAAATTTACAGAAAAGGAATTAATTCAGGAAATCTAACGATTAAGAAATGCCATCAAAGAGACAAAAAGCTATTTATAAATAAGAAGATTATCGTTTTTAAAAATATTATAATGAATAACGTAATCAGTATAAAGTATCTCAATTCAAAAGTACGAGTACAGTATAGTTTAATATAAGGGACTATCCATAAATTACGTCACACGAATTTTCGGACTTTTTAGCAATTCCCCCGCCCTTGTCATAGGTTGTTACTTGTGTGTGTAAACACAAAAGTTGTAGATCTTTTTATTACCTACAACTTTGCCATTTATCTATTTTCATAGGACTAGTAGTTTTGCCGGAAGTCGAGATAAACCGTTTTTTACCCTGAAAAAGTCATCCCCTTGCCCGTCCCGACCTCAATGGGTTTCAGCCTACTATTTTTTTGGTCTCAAAAATTATTGATCCTGGTCTATTTAATAAGGATTTTGTTATGCTTCCACTGAAATAACAAAAAAACACCTTTAATTTTATTTAAGATCCAAATAGTCTGTAAGCTTTACAAACTTACTAACCCAATTACGTTAGGACTAAAAAAGGTTCCAGAGTTTTTTTTTTAAATTGTGGACTAAAAGGCTCGAGTCCCTTCAAATAGGTGTTCGTGACCTGCGTAGAATTCCATACCTACAAGAGTTGGAAACTTCTTTCTTGTTTTGTATGTACAACCGTTGCATTACAGTACTGAGTAGTGTTGTAAAAGATTTGAGTACTTTAGTATCAATTTTAGGGCTCGAGCCTTATTTTTATAATGCGAGTGGTCACTCATGACACAAAGGACTCATGACTCGTGTAGCTCTCTGGCCTATTATCATATTTGTATTTGCCATATAGACCTGAACGAATATTTATATCGTTATTAATATTCCTTTAAGATTCTTATACTTTTGTAAATCCACCAGTTATCAGTTTTCTTCAAAGAGTAAGCTGTTTTTAAAGAATACAGTCATTAGTCCTTTTTGCAATGACTGAGCCCTTTTTAAAGGACTTAGCCTTGACTTTTGTTTGTTAAGACTTGAGTATATATGAAACGACTCAAAACTAAGAGTTGCTTGTGCTAAATTTTTGTGTTACACTTGAGTCTTTCATTTTGGACATCTTAGGATTCAAGTCTTTTACAACACTAATACCGCGTACATTTACACCGTGAGCATTAATATTTTTTCGATGAATATCATTAATTTTTTATTACAAATTTGTTTGTACTATATTCAATTAGCACACAAGTCAAATTTAAAAAATCAAATAGGTCGAGATTTGAATATTCCGTTGAATATTCTGTGGTAGTGATAACTGCCTACCAGAAGGCTTAAATGCTTGTTTGCCTTAATTACATTATAAAAAGAGTGATGATTTTCAATCAAATATTAATTTGAATTATTCAAGTAATGTTTCCACACTTATAAGACCAAAGGTTAATAAATTATAATGATAAATAATGACTCAAAATTATGTTTAAGTAAGTAACCCACAGAAAGCCAAAATATAAGAAACAAGTAGATATAAGATATAATATGTAAGGATATTAATAATACTTATACATAATGTTTCTTTTAAAGGGTCACGCCGGTGCTGGTTATAGCTGAGTTCCATACCTATCGATTTGACCACCATGTATTTCCGCAATTTTTTTTTAACTTAGAATAAGTAAGAAAGGTCATTAAAATATTGAGCGTTAGAAGTAGCACACGTACTTGTGATACCATAGCTTCAGTCATATTGTGAATATCAGGATTAAATAAAAAAAAATGAACCTTTTTTGGCATCCGTTAAAATTGTATTCATTTCTATAAATGACAACACAAAAGAGTAGGAACTATATATTTAGCAAAAGTCACAATCAAAATAAAATGTAATATAATTAAATGTACCTGTATCGTTTCATTGCAAGTTATAACCGGCAAGTTGTAGCGTTTTTATTCTACTTCATTTTTCACTCACTCTATTTCGACTATTGATTCAATAATATAATCATGAATATTTGCTGCATATAATCTTAAGCGCCACCTATTACAACTACAGCAACTTAGTGGTGCCACGGTGTTTTCTATTTTTTTTCCATTATATCGACTTAATCTACCCATTATAATTTAGGTCGTATTATAGTGTTTATTTACATTCATATTATTCTTACTGACATTTATATTTTTTTATTGTTTTTTTGACAATCTGTACCCATTTATTGTATTCAAATTATTATTTAATTTTTTCGAGCAATTTCTATTTCATTACATTATTTTGACGTGATCACGTCTTATAAACCGATGAACGCCGGCTGTTTTGTCAATTTTTTTAAAAGTGAAACGAAAAGTTAATTTTTTATTACAACACCAACTGCAGCAAAAAAGGTAATAAATTAGCGATATAATCTCATACATTTGTTCTTTGATTGTTAAAAAAATAGCATCGGTCGACGAGTGCAGTAATTATAGATTATGTTACAATTTTGATTACATAATTATTATGACTCATATAAACGATCGTATAAAAAGTCAACTGCGGAGGATCTTAAATATCACACGTAAGTTGTAAATAAAATGTTAATAGCACATTGTTACTTGTAAATAATTTAAATAATTTAAATTAAAAAATATTGGAATTAACGAGTGCAAATAAATTTTAATTTATTGAAGAAATTGTATATTTCTGTTAACTCCTTCTTTGTATTCTACAAAATAATGATAATTCAGTGAAAATAAAATTGAATTGAATTCATAAATGTATGCAATTTTTATCAATGTTTTCTTATGACGTTATCACGTAAAATTATCGTACAGAAACCGACTTGACAGACCAATTTATTAATTTTTTTTTGTATATCTAATGGTAATGTACAATGTGTGTACAACTGGAACAAAATGTATCTATCTATCTATTATGTTCTTTTTACTGTGACACAGTTTCACACAGACAAGAATTCAAATTATTTGTAATTTGAATTCTCGAAAGCGAATTAAAATATACAGTCGCTTTTTTAATCCTTCCACATCTACGAAAATGCACAAAGCCGACTAACTCCCACTGAAAACAAAAATAAAAATGTTTCAACTCCATATTTTGTACAAAAGCCTCGACTACATCTACGGGGATAAAACATCTGAACATAATTCCGAGCGACAAAAAGTTGTAGTGATAATTCCGTGTTGGGTTGAACTATGCAAATGCAAATTAAAGCCAAATTAATTAAGTCCACGGCCAAAATTTGGTGGGCCGCGCAGTGGTTGTTATAAAGTCGTCTTTATTACGAATTATGGTGCGGTAAATGGCCACTGCTTTGGATTCGGAAGCTTTTTGTATGTAAAAAAATTAAACATTTAAGCTTGTTCTAGTCGAGGTGAATATTTTTAAGAACACTGAACAAAATATATACATAAATATCTATAGATCATATTTGAAATATAGTTTAATTGCCTTTTGCTGACGTTCTGTTTTGGTTCTATAGTCTTTATTTGTCTTATAAAGTATTATCTGTAAAGTCTTACTGATTCTAAAACGCTGAAATCGATTTGCCTTAAAGACGGGTTTTATGTAGTTTTAATGTTTACTGCTGTCAACAGCATACACCAGCCTTGCACACCGGATACAAAATCACCTTTTACTGTCACATTTTCAATATTGTTGTATACAATCAGCCGACCCATTTTTACATTTTTACATTGTGTCAATCTAGAAAACGAGTTATTCTATACTAGCTTTCCGCCCGCGGCTTCGCCCGCGTGGAATTCGGTTATATTGCGGTATAAAGCACAACTATAAGAAAACTTCTCATTCCCACGGAAAAATCTAAGAAGTGCGATGTAACGCTGGATACAATTAGTTGTTAAACCAAAACTGAATGGTACACTTTATTATATGTTTTCCCTTGTGGAGCAAAAACATGCAGATTCAGTGCATGAGGGCACTGGAAACCCGGGAACACGCTACATAGAGCTGATCATGCGATAAACAATGTTTTTCCAAGCTATCAATCCACTTCTTATGTATTTTAAAAAACACATCGTTACCATGTTTTAAAAAACACCCAGCGCCATCTATCGCTTACCTCAAGAACTAAATAACGTAACTAATACTTATACCCATTAGTAATTCGTTGACTTTAGTGATTTCAGAATAAGTAGGTGTAAAAAAAACAATTTAGACGATAAAACAAATTGTACGTCATCCCTCGAGAATTCCTCATTTTCGAGGATTCATTTTCGTATCATTTAGCTTCAAAATTTACATGTTTATGTTAGTTTGCAATATTTTACCTTGTTTTAAAGGACACACAGCGCCATCTTCAATCCATCCATCAAGCAAACAATATTTTTGATTTTCCTCGGGAATATCAATATTTTTCCACGATAAAAAGTACCCTATTATTTAATCCGGACTTTTATCTTTACGTCTGCAAAATTTCAAAGCAATCGGTTCATTAGTTACGGCGTGAAAGCGGAACAAACAAACAAACAAACAAACTCACTTTCCGATTTATAATATTAGTAAGGATTGTCACTGATCTAGGTGGTTACGGTAACACCATCTTTAGCAATTTTCACAATATAAGTGATATAGCTTATTCTAATAACTTAACTAATTTACTCAAGGGGCTATACCAGTGTAATCAATGAAAAATTTGGCCATTTTTGGTATTTCTTTAAAAAGAAAGTTCTGGATAGATTGTTTTGAAGTTTTTGACATAAAAACGTATATTTTCAGCTATATTTAAGGTGCCAAAAAAAAGTTCGCCAACTGCTGACATGATTCTGGCCGAATGAGTAGGTAGCTGTAACAAAAAAATCAAATAGTTGAAGGTATTTCCTATACAATGATTGTCAATTTGGCATTTAACACTTAACTAACAAGTAATTTGAGATCGGAGCAATATAATGTTGACTAGTATAAATATATCATTTATTGCAAATAATGTTATTCAAATCAATATAACTTTTCACAGGATATTATGAAAAAGGCTTACGTCCATGATTTTATGTTTTGCATTTTCAATGCCATGTAATATGATAATTTTTATAGATAAATACTAGAAAAAATTACTAGGCTCACAGGTTGTTCTCTTACGTCTTTTGTCATTTGTAATAGTGTTGTGGATGCGATTAAATAGTATTATTTCTACATACTTTAATCGCATCCGGAATTACTCATCAAATAAATATCTTCCAGAGAAAACCTTTTTCAATTTGCTTTACGATCGTTGCGAATTCCTGGCAATAAAGTAGGATTTTATGAATAACGCCAAAATGAAACCTCGAGCCAAAGTTTCCAGGAGAAATTACGGTACAGGCAAATGTAATACACAGACAATATTTACAGTCACTTTACCTCCTCGCTTTACCTACACATGTAAAGTACTTAATCGAATAAAATATAATAAAAACGTCCAATTTTTCGAGTTATATTGGGCTCTATATTTTCGATTGAAAAGTGATAATATCAATGGGTTTAAGTATTCCTTTGAAGCAAATGAATTGCGACCACTAGCTATACTTAATATGTAATATAAGACATCACATACATTGTTTTAAACCCAAGTCAAGTAGCAAAAGTACCGGAACATCCAGACCTGAGGCAATATAAAGTCTGTTCATTCCAACTTGTCCTATTTTGTAAACAATCTTGGCACAACTTTTTAACAAAATCAGCCATTTAAAAATAAAATAATAACAAAGTCAATAATCTATTACAATAAATCGTTATTATAGACTGAAACCTATTGAATCTAGTCTAGTTACCTACATTCTATTTTAAACATTGATCCGACCGGAGATCGAACTTAAGATCGCGGAGTGGCTTTACAATGAAAACCAATATGCGAGCTACTCGACCATATTTATTGAGTGAAGTCACATGAAAATCTCCGCAGTTTTATTTTTAAACGCCTGGTAGCATCACACTGTATATCACTACAAAACATTCATAATCTGTACATGATCACTATATGATCATTCAAATAACGAATATTCTTAAGCAAATGACGTACATATAAGTAATACCAACCAGTATAAAGGGACAGACCGGAATAACCGTAAACATTCAGTTTGCTCGCGTGTTTAAGAAGCAAGCAACTGACGTTTTTGAATGAAAGGTAGGTTGCCAACTTATTTTTATTAGTATGCAATTTCTTGACTATCAAAAAAATAAAATAATGAAGGCAAAATATTATTTATTGGGGTCCCGGTCTCACAAATGAAGTGCATCAACAAAGGCTTTTAATATGGCGCTTTGACGGCAGCTACCGTACCACGCTCGCTTCGCTCGCTCGGCTTACTTTACCTGTTTATGGTCACAGCTTAAACCGAAGCTAGTTTACTTGGTTACTCGAACAACAGCTTATTGTTCTAGGCGCCACGGCATAGGGCGGCAATTAGCTACATTAGCGAATCCTCATTTGTGACTGTCGAAATCCATTCTTTATCATCATCATCATCATCTCCGCCGAAAATGACCTCTACTAGATGAAAACCTCGCCCTAAAAGAGGGGTTTTGTCCTCACTTGGCAAGCGGGTAGGTAATAAACCAATGATTACCCCCAGTCTCATTAGTAGATATTACGACAGCCTTAAGTGTGAAGGGTTGGTACTATTCTACTTTGACGGACTTCTGATTCTACATATCATTGTAGATTTCAGATGTCTGTGCTATTTCAATTAAGATAAATATATTTTAACACAGACTCTGTCTTTATTGATATGCAGAATGTATTCCATTTGTAACAGCATACTGTTTGGCAATAATACGCTTCCTGGTACGTTTCGTCCAATCGCTCCTTACCTAAATTGCTGCCGGGTCTAAGTGCTGTCGTGACCTACAAACGAATGCAAAAAGTATACAGTTATAATGACAAAATATACCAGAACTTACCATACCAGGGCAATTAATTTTGGAGACCAGTTGCGCTTCGAATAAGCCTATTTTTATACCATTAGCGCCTACAGTTTGGGAGATATGATTTCTTTTGTGTCCAAGTAGAGAATATTTCAAGTAAAACAAACAAAATGGCTGCCACATAGCTGATAAGTGGTTTGGACTTAACTATGTAGTGTATTTGTGTATTAGAATAGTTGTTCTAACAAACTTTAGAATATCGCTAGTCCATGACCAGACACACTGTATATTAGGAGTTATACGCTAGAAACAAAGTGAGCGGTCTATTCATCTTATTATTACTAAATAAACAAACATCACCAAGGTTAATATTTTAAGGATAATACATGCCCCAATAAACTTGACTCTCTTAAATGAAGTGCTGAGGAAGTTGTGGTCGCAAATCTAAGTGCCGCCCACCGGCTGTCTCCGGCGGAACGATGAGTGAACTGAGTGACTACCCTTTATAAGATGACGGCACAACTTTAACACAATTTAGGCCCACTGAGAGGCTTCCTCCTGGCCGTTTTTTTGTTATAGAATATTATGAGGTAGCACTACGGTTATGATTGCAAAAAATATGATTAAAAAAAATATAAAAAACACGCTCTTTTGGTAAACTGAACTAAACAGCGAAAAATAAATTTCAATATAACAATTAAGTAATTAACGAGAAAATTAATGTCATTGTTAGAAAAGCTGTGGGTGCTCGTTATTTATTTTTGTATTTTATGTATTTATTATTACCAAGATATTTTACTATTTTTATTTCTAAATGCAGAGTTAGTGTAAGATGAATGTCGTACAACGTAGTCGTATGAATCTTATGTTTTGAAGTGGATAAAAGTCGCGTTAATGATTCCGTTACTACCGAACACACAAACAAACTAACATACAGGTTAAGTTAATAAAACCGTATCAAAAATGAATTTTCCAATGCTATTTTCGTCGTTTAAGGCTATATTGCCAAATGCTTGTGCGGGTGGTATTGTTAAAACTCCCTAACCCCCAGTTTCTAAGAATTCAAGTTAAAAAAGTTGAGAGTGCCAAGAGCCAACTCTGTTCGAGCGTGAATAACAACGAGAAATAAGCCCATTGGGCGTGTTATGTGCCGTTACCGTTATAGGCCTGTAAAATATGATTAACCGATCTTACACCTGGGAATCAATCTAATCTATAAAGCATAGATTTTAATATAAATAATGGAAAACACTGTTCTTGGTCACTGCATGAATGTGAATTTTGAGATCATTTTGCAACTAGTCTAAGAGATACACTTTTAAAATTGTTAGTGAATTCATCTTTGGAATTAAAATATAGAGGTACTCGACGAACAAATGGTAATTATTTAAAATATTATATTTATTGAATGGAGGGTCCTACATCAAGAAGATGCTTTCCCAGAGGTATTCACATAAGCTACGAGGGGAGGTCAAAAACTTCGCGGAATGGAGGGGATGGTGGCGGTAGGTTCGTGTATCCAGATAGACATTAATTGAGCATCTAGTATATATTCCAAATTCGAACCTTATTAGCTCCTTAACCTTTGAGTTATCCACGAGCAAACAAGTCATCGTAAAGAAATCAACAAGTATGGAGAAAATAGAATATCGCGCCGTTATTAAATTCCTAACCAAACAAGAAGAATCCGCTCATACAATTTTTTAAGAGATGTTAGCGGTTTTCGGGGACTGCCCCTGGTAAAATCATGGTTTATAAGTGGGACGACCTTTTCAAGCAAGGAAAAGACTCAACTGAAGACGACCCACTTCCTGGACGGCCACCGCAGCCGAAATCATCGAGAAAGTAGAAAATATTTTATTGGAAGATTCCCGTCTGAAGAAGAAGCAGCTAGCAGCAATGGTTAGAATATTCGATACTACTATATTGAATATCCTACATCATCGTCTTGGGATGACAAAGGTCAGCGCTCGGTGAGTTCCGAAAATGCTTTCTTCCCTTCAAAAACGACAACATGTCGAATGTTCTCGTCAGTTTTTGGAACTCTGTGGCGATAACAGGGAAGAAGTTATTGCCCGGATTGTTACTGGAAATGAAACCTGGGTTCACCACTATGAACCCGAGTCGAAGCAAGAGTCGATGCAGTGGCATAAAAAAGGCACCCTTCCGCCCAAGAAGTACCGAGTCTCACAATCGGCCGGAAAGATAATGGCGAATATATTTTGGGATACAGGAGGTATTTTACTGATCGACTATAAAAGACGCTGTGTTAATATAACGAGACAATACTACGCTTAAATATTAAAACAGTTAAAGGAGGCCAATAAAGAAAAAGAAGAGGAAATGTGACCAAAGGCGTGCTCCTTTTGCATGACAATGCACCTGTGCACATGAGTCATGTTGCGACGGGTGCTATTCACCGGTGCATCTTCAAACAACTACACCTTATAGTCCAGACCTGGCCCCCAGTGATTATTATTTATTTCCAAAAATGAAAAAGAGCCGCATGGAAAGAAATTTGACGACGATGAAGAGGTGAAGTCGGCAATTTCGGCCTTTTCTGACGCTAAGGACAAATAATTTTTTATGATGGTATTAACAAATTATTTAAACGATCTGAGAAATGTATTTGGGTATGTATTAGGGGGAATCCATTGACAAAGAAAAAAATAATTTGGTGTTTAATTTCAACCTTCTCCCACCCATTCCGTGAACTTTTACTTTACTTTTTGAACTTGAATTATTAGGCTAGGGAGTTTTAAACATACCACTCGCACAAGCATTTGGCAATATAGCCTTAAACGACGAATAAAGCAGTAGGATTAGCGCTTAGTATATCTTTTTTCGACTTAGTCGTATTCTATTGTATGCATATACACGTTTCCATCATCATCATCATTATATCTGCCCACTGATGGTCATAGATCTCCCTCAAGGATGTGCATAACCATCAGCTCTGCGTTACCTGCTTCTAACGTCTTCCCTTGACCTTAACCAGACGTCGATCAACTTTGTAGGGGGGCATACCAGCGATACCTTTTCACCCCTATAGCCATTTGATTGTATCTTTTTATGATTAAAATAATTAAGTTAATAGAAAATGCTGACAGTCCTCTTTTCTGGATAATATCATTTTAGTAGTTTGCAGGTTAATATAGTTCTAACATTTTTACTTCCCATCACCGACACTTTCTACCGTAAAAGGATGCACGTTGATTTTTATGTCCCTATTTTGTTTATGTCATCTTGGCGATTTGATTCCTTATCTGATGCAGTGTTCATAATGCAACTAAAGTAATTATTGTCATAAATGCGTTGTAGTGTAATATTTATTCCGGAACGCTCTTATATCACTAAAACTACAAAAAAATATGAAAGAATGTGATTTTTATATATTGCATTCCATTGAGTTATACGTATAAATTACTTCGCTAAAACTACTAAAGACACCATCAGTTCAGAAATTCGGAATCATATACCATAAGTCATAAATCTAATATCTTTACTTCTAGCCGTATTTGATTTATGATCTGTTAGAATAACTTTGTACTTATGATACTGGTATTGTACATTAATTATATATTTCTAAGTAGATGTAGTAGGTTAAAATTCTGAAACAATCTTTTTTAACTGTGTGTGATAATTATTTCATAGAATCAGGTATTTTTTTGCAGAAATTCATATCCATTTATGAACAAATATAAAACTTCAAAATATTTTTACATTGGGCGGCATAGAGCTAGAATTTTTTTCTTTTTTAATTCACAACTTTAATAAATGAGGCGATTTCTACATATAATAGACATATTATGTATGGTGATGTCTTCAATTAAGAATGGTACAAACATTTCAGTATATTGGTAAGCTTAAAACACCTTTGTCGATAATTACGATCACATTTGTTTTATCAGAGGCAAGTGGTCGGAAAACGTGTCTTTCCAATTAAGCAACCATAGCCCTTACGGGTGAATTGAAGGGCCATTATCCATTTGCTTTTTGTTGAAATGTGCCTTATTCACCACCAATTAACTTAATAACAGACAGGTAGGGCTCAGAGGAGGCGTGGTGGAAAATCTTGGATGTGAATGATAACTGTTCATTAATACGATGAAATGTTTATACATTGTGGGATCATAAGTCCTAGCACAAACATATAAGTAAATTCAGACTTATAATTATTGCTTAAAATACTTACAATAAATAACAATCATAGTGGAGTCTGATTGAAATTCGATTTAAGTTTTTATTTACAACGGCACAATTACAGATATCAAACAAACAAAGTAATGTATAATAAAGAAAAACTTAAATAAATCCAAGTGCATGCCTGCACACAATTACAAATGTGCACAACATTTGATAGAAACGACAACAACCATACACCTTCATGTTCAAAAATACATAGTTCGAAATTTTACAAAAAACAAAGTCAAGGTTGTAGAAAAAATATAAGAAAATACTAAATTTTTTTTTTACAACCTTGACTTTGGTGAGATGCCCGTCTTTAAGGATCTCTTGATAGAAAGTGTACTACAATTAAATATATCAAAGTCAGAGCTAAGGTTTATCTTATATATAAAATTCTCGTGTCACAGTTTTCGTTCCCATACTCCTCCGAAACGGCTTGACCGATTCTCATGAAATTTTGTGAGCGTATTGAGTAGGTCTGAGAATCGGCCAACATCTATTTTTCATCCCCCTAAATGTTAGGGGTAGTCCACCCCTAAATTTTTTTTTTATTTTTTAGACAAGATTTTTAGTTTCAATTTTTTTATGATACAACATACAAAAATACATACAACCCTGAATTTTCACCCCTCTACCATCAACCCCTATTTTTTATTAATTAATTAAAAACTCTTCCTAGAAATAATATACATGGCAAAACAACGTTTGCCGGGTTAGCTAGTAATACTATAAATACATTATATTTCATGGATTTTTCATGGATAGCTAGCTCTGTCTACACACTTTATTTAAACTCACAAGTTATCACACTCACAAGTATATTGAGCGGAGCGAGCGAAGCTCCCATGGATCAGCTTCAATGGCACAATGTCTGTTACGCCATAACTTCCCGAGTTCTTAACTGATTTTAATATTTTTTTTGTGGAATCGAATTTACAAGTTTAGGGCCAGATTGTAAACGGAGCCCGAATTTGGAAATCCGCAAAAATCCTATCGAAACAAAAAAAAAATGTTTTTAGGTATTACGCTCCGCTCTAATATATGATGCTATCATAGCTTTATGCTTAACGACTGCATCGCCTAGTATTATAATTGTTGTTCACTTGTCTTGCTGCTATTGTTACTTAACGTGAAACTAATAATACTATCTTAAATAATTTCGTGTTAAAAATCTATTATAGCAGTAGATTATTTCTGAGATCTTAAATTTTAATTGTATATCTCAATAAGGCGAATTGTATATTGAGCTTATTATCAACCAAGACAGGCATCTCAAATTTTACTCGTATAAGTAGCATTATTGGCTGTTTCAAAAAGCCTTTTAAATGACTTTCAAATTCACGAATCTAGTAGCGGCAAACTTCAAAACAGTTTGGTTTTTAGTCTAGCCACTGAATTAGACATTTCTTGCACTTCACGTCAAGTTATATCCCTTTGACGGTATTAAGTTTTCACTTGAAAGCTTAAACTGAACTCGAAACGAGTGCTGCTTTAATTACATACACCACAAGCTAAATTGTTACGAACTTGTCAAGAACTTTAATATATCTCTTCATGGACTGTGTAATTTTGGTTACTTATTTAATTATGTGACTGAACTAAGACCGACAAGTAATCTCTTTGAGTGGCTATCTTTTTCTTTACAGTTCGCAATACTCAAAAGCGCTGTGGTTGATATTAATATAAGGGTTTATTTAATTGAAAAAAGAGTCTAAAAGTCTATTTTAGTCAAATAAACTGCCCCACGTAGCTCCCGACCCAGAAGTGCCCATAATACTGGCCACGTTGCCACATTATTTCCGATGAGCTCTTTAACTTGTGATGATCTTGTAAGTAAACTATGACTCGGTTTTTATTGTTGTTGTATTTTACATCTTTTTTTACAAGATCTGATAATCTTCTTTTGTCGACTTAAATAATAATAATAATATTTTTTTGTAACAAAACAATAACATCACAAAACATCAAAAATAAACATAATGAGAAGGTTTACAATGTGTTCAAATCAGGTCTTCAACTCCCAAACTAGAACGTGTCCTGTATCTTAGGAGTAAGGGATTCTCAATAATATTCTCAAATGAAAACTGTATTTGCGTTTACTTAAGTAGACTTTTGATCTCATCATAATCTAAAGAAAGAAGTTGATCGTGAACTGTTGTTTTAAATTTGAATTTTGTTAATAAGTATATTAGCTTATTTTATGTATTCTGTTATAAAGTTTTGAGCTGAGGACTATTAGTTGATTTTGAGCCCACGATATACGACTTTTTATTTGTGGGCAAATAAGGGCAACTTGACGCCTCGTTGATATAACCTGGTCAAAATATATACAGACAGAAACAAGCATTAAATTTAAGGGGTAATGAAAGCTCTATTTATGTGCATGTGTAGTAAACTACTCGTTGAAAGCCAAGAAATGTTCAACCCACTGGGCAAAACTCTCTAAATGCTTACTATTTAATTTGTTGATTTACAGTGTGATATGGACTTATGATGACAGATTCATTATGTTGAGTAATCCCAGCATCTTTTTCTCAACAAGGTCCGCCATATAAGATTTACAAAACTATTTAAAAATATAATATAAAAAAATGTCTTTTGTAAAATGCTTGGCAAATAATCATATCGAATTGAAAATAACTTAACTTTTCTTTATTTAAAATAAAGACAAGATAAGTCACGATGAGATATAACCAAATAAATCGATTTATTTGGTTCTATATCGTCAACTGTTGGCAATAGAGATTCGAATTAATGGTTTTGTCAGTCACCAAAACTTCATATCAAACGTTGCCCTTTGAAGCCTTTCATGTAATTTGTCTTTGAAGTGTTGCTATACCTATATTAGAAATTATTTTCATGACTTTTCTAGCTAAGGCGATAATTTAGTGTCTATAAATTTACGGGCATTTTCTGAAAATTTCGGTAATATAAAACTATGTTATACGTTTTATTAGAACTACCTATTAAGATCTATAAATAACTAGCTGACCCAACCACGCGTTGCTGTGTTATAAATTGAAAATAAAACCTATTCCATCTTTTAAGTTAGATCAAATAACAGATAGTTACGAAGTTTGATCAAAATCAGTTAAGTAGTTTAGGAGTCCATCGCGGACAAACAACGTGACACGTAATTTATATATATTAAGATATGGCGCAAATGTTTTATGATTGCTCTGAGGCGAGTTGTACAAGTCCAATAGTTTGTGTTTTGCCAATAATTTAATTGATTACCGATAGAACTGGGAAACATAAAAAAATTATGTATGTTAATAAAACGAAGCATCCGCAAGCATAATCTGAAGTAACTCTCATTTATTTTTCACTTTAATGCTATAGCTTATATAATGTATCTACAAAACAACTATTGTTAATGATACAAACTTGAAATTTATTAGGCGTATTTCATTTGCACATTCATATAAAAATTTTCACTGTGAATGATGCTGCCGCCAGATTCGTATCTGTACAAGGAAACTCAACGAATAATAATGACACGGTTACGAAATATTTATTACATTCAAATAAAATTTCTACCATGAATTGCGAGCAGTATAGTTTCCGAATGCCGTATGGTAAAGTAGTACCTATAGCGCCAACCTTCCATACTCAAGGGTGTCTAAAAGTCGGCTAATAATACTGGGGGTAATTACTATACATATATCATGTAGAACAATAAATGGGAAGGAGCATTTTTCGTAATATGGTTCACTGCGATCTTCAACCCGAATGCTAAGAATGTAGATTATTCAAACTCCCTATTTTTTATGGAAGTCTTTCATCCAGATATGGACGTTTTTCGGCTAAGAAGGTTTCCTTGCGAGGGGACTTTGCGGAGAATTTTTTTAAATATGTTTTTTCCCGCGTACAAAATTATTAATTTAATCTGATTCTGTAGCTAAAACCCACACTGATACTGATATTTTAAGTGTCTTTTATTACTAGAATTTATTTATAGCAAATTTGGTCTGTGAACTGATATTACTCAACTTGATCGTTCTGGTATAGATGTAAATTTGAATTACGAACAAAATTTCTACTATATACTGCTGATGGTATACTAATCAAAGAGTTAGATAGATTATTAAAAAATTACATGAAAATGCCTTTCATATATTTTTTTTTCATGTCTAACAATAAATAACTTGGGTGACCAAGCACTGAGTACGGTACAGATGAAAATGATATAGGTAACTAGATTTATTCTGTTTCACCAAAATAATGATAAAGATGCGAATATAATTTCTTTACTTATTTAAATAAATAAAAATACAAAAAATAAATATTTCCTACATTCACACCAATTAGCCTAGCCCAAAGTAAGCACAGTAAGGCTTGTGTTATGGATACTGGGGTAACGGATAGACATACATATATGATACATAGATATGTAATATTCATAGAAATATACAT
This sequence comes from Calamotropha paludella, assembly GCA_927399485.1. Taxonomy (NCBI): domain Eukaryota; kingdom Metazoa; phylum Arthropoda; class Insecta; order Lepidoptera; family Crambidae; genus Calamotropha; species Calamotropha paludella. The sequence continues at coordinate 9,667,443 of OV656817.1, read as the reverse complement.
AAACACCCATGACTCAGGTACAAATGCTCGTATTCATCATACAAACATCTGCCCCTACCGGGATTTGAACCCAGGACCATCGGTGCGAAAGGCAGGATCGCTACCGTTGCACCAAACGGTCGTCAAATCAGTCATTTAATCACTTAGTTGAGAATTAGACTTACCGCAGATTTTAAATTGTTTTATTTATAAAAGTTAAAACTACTTGAATATGTAAATTAACAGGAAACTACTAAATATAATAATTAATATCTCTCGGCACTGTGTAGTGTCTAGTAGCAGATTGCGCAGTCGCTTGGGTAGCGGAAGGTATAAGTTTTAATATGATAAGATGAAATGATTTTATTCAATGTATTTATTGAAAGTCAACAACTATGATATGGTTTCGTAAATCTTAAGTCGGGTGACCTTGTGCCGAGATGAAGCCGCAAGAATCGGCGATCTGGCGATTTCTTTATTAAATTTGTTAATTTTATCCAACTTTACTTTTTTTATTATTCTCTTGAGTAAGTATATTAAAAAATATTTGTACCCTATATTTTATACTGTATGCTTTTATAAATACCAGGGATAGTCTAGTCTCTCAATTTCCTTTCAAATACATTATGTTTTTATTTTACGTACTGTATGTATGGGACAGGAGATGTTTTATCAAAGTGTAATTAATTTTTAAATTATCAGAAGTATTAAATTCAAATGACATTTGTCTTTCGAAGTAATTCAAATGTATAGCTTATTTAAACAATTTTTTTGTATTACCCACATTCAATAAAAATTGTTTTTAAAATTATTACTTTTGCAGTTTTATTTTCATCCATCCTCACTTACTCCATTTTCAGTCACCCACAAATAAAATACACTCTGGAGTCATTACGCAACGCAGCTCAATAAAATCAACTTCGAATTTACTCCCATTTCAGTATTCAAGAAGATATTCGACATATAAAATCCTGAAATAAACCGAATTTATTGTTGTGTCCAAAATAAACCAAAGCACTCTTGTTATACACCGTGAAACAATGGGTAATAGCGATTGTAAAATTCACGGAAACTTGGCTCTAAAGTATTCCGATAATGCATATTAAACTGGGCGAAATAAAAAAGAGTTTATAGCTTTATCATCTTATCCCAGACAGACAGATCGCTTAGTAATAAACAAAAAATACTTTAACGAGGACATTCTGCGAGTATTTTCTTTGATGATAATAAGTTGTGTCAAACAGTAATTAACTTTTTAGAATATCATGGTTAAGATCACGGGCCGAAGAGAAAGTTTCCACCCTAATTAAACAATTGGGAAGGGTACCTACAGCTCAATAGAAGAGTAAAAACAACAAAAGAGTAATTAACACAAATACAAGCAGAATAAACAGGTTCGATTGGTATTATATATTCTTGAGGCGCTGGGTCAAGTAATAACTTTTAACGTTGAAACCGAGAAGAACCTCCCGTGAGATTTTGTGCTTATTGCCGAATGCGCGTTGTTCCCTGGCCAAGATGGGATTTTCAAAGTCGTCGAGTTAGATACACACGGCAGCTGGCTAAAACAGCTTGCCATAATGAATGGGTTAGGCGAAACACAAAGGACGTTGAAGTCATAGACACAATTTGGATATGAGCACGTCACATTGTTAGCACGAGAGCTGCAAGATGGACCAAAATGAAGCTGGAGTTGAAGCCAAGATTCTCATTAAAAGTACGGAATTGTAGACAAACATTAAACAAAGTAGAAAACTTTGTAGAAAGGGTACAAACCAGATTATTTGTTAATGTAAAAAAATATAACTTATTAAGTCCAATATGCATTTTTAAATTCATTCACACAGTGGAAATATTTTACGCTCATTTGGTCAGCCTCGTTAATTTCGAAGTAACTACACAAGATTATCTCAATGAAATCTGAAACATTAATTTTAATTAATACCGCTTCAAGACTATAAAACTTCAGTTGCCAAATATGAATCCTTAGGCTCAGTTCCAAGACATGTGCCCGAGCATGTACTAGACTGAAGACAGCGGTAATGTGTCTGTGCCATCTGGCGTCTTGATTAAATCATAAATATGCAGCGTGGGTACCGAGCACGTTCACTAAGCATAAACAGCCGCCATTTCACAATAGTTTCCGGTAGCGGCCATTTTGAATGTTATTAAAAGTTTCCAGAGAAATAGTGGTGAGCTTTATATAAATTTGTATAGTAAAGACCTAAATTAATTAATTTTAAAAAAGCTAGTTAGAAAATATAATCACTTAACTTAGGTAGCATAAGAAGGGTAAAATATTGTTTCTATAAGTATTTATTATACCTACTCTTTTTTCAAATTCTAGAACAATTAACCAATATATTGTTTTAAATTTTCTTGGTTAGTAAGATTAGCATTTTGTTTTGCATAACTATAATTCTTCCGTATCGATGCAGCATATACTATGTTGAAATATCAGGACCTCAAATATTCAAAAAATAAACAAAATTCCACCCGCTTTAAATAACACTAGTGTTACTGACCATTAAAGTTACAAACAAGAATTATCTTTTCTTATTACTCTAGCTTAATAAAATATTATAATACAGGAAAAGAAGGCAATACATCATTCTATTTGCCAAAAATAATAATATCGCCTTAAAAGCCCTGCAACAATTTCGGAAATAATTCCCATTTATCGTCACTACGGGGAGTAATCTCATTCCATCGCAATAATGGCTTTTGCCATTTTCTTTGACGTACGGTATTGCACAGGTTTGCGTGTACTATTATTGATTCTTGGATATATAGTCCGTCCGTAATGTTAAAGTATCAAAGAAATATAAAATACGCCTGTGAGAAATGACCATATCTCCGAGCCCTCAAGTGGGATTCGAACCCACGACCTTTCGTTATCCGGGAAAGTGCTCTGACAGTTGAACTACCGAGACGCTGGCAGACAGGTCGAAATTTGCAAATGTATTTCAATTTCTACTATGAGCTAGTATCGTGGTCGTTTTTTACGGGTATATTTTATATCTTAGGCCCCTTGCCCACGGCTACTTTTTGTAGTGATGCGGCAGCGATTCAGTAGCGCGTTCGTATCGATACAGTCGCAATGCGGTCGCTAGCTGTGTGCCCTCGACCACGTAAACACGATTCAGTCGTGATGCAAACGCGATACCGTCGTGCTTCTGTCGCGATGCAAACGCGATTCAGTAACGGCACAAAATTACCTGCGATCGCTACAGTTGCAAGCTGGACTCGGTTGTGGCAATATTAGTCACGTCTTTGAAGCTGCTTTTATTTAAGCAGCCGAACCATGGACAACCGAAGCGTGGGCAACGAAAGAAGCGTCAATATTGGATGCACCCATTTAATAAAGAGCGATTACTTGGTGGACATTATGTAACAACGTTTAAAATACTAAAAAAGTATGAACATAAATTCAGAAGTTGTTATAGAATGTCATATTCGACGTTTTGTGAATTGCTTTCCATTGAAAAACCAGAGTTGACACGGGCGTGTTTGCATCGATACAGTTGCGATACTATCGCTCGTTTACGAAACGCGCGACAGCATCACTAAAAAAAGTCGCCGTGGGCGAGGGCTCTTATAGAAAATATGGCATTGTGAATGCAAAAAATAAAACAAAATTTAAGGTATCGCCTAAAATATCAACTACTATTACAACTATTACAACAGTACCTATTTCGGTACAGTTGTCTTCCGTTTTGTATTTTTAGTACCTTTGTAATATTTATACGCGTCATTACAGTAAGTTTATAGTATCGTATAATGGTAAAAGCTTAAGGTTCTTGTCTGAAATAATTCTAGAGACATATTAAGAGAATTAATACCGCACCACGTTACATGCAAATTTTCAAGTCATAATACTTTAAAATAATGAACCTGATGCTTTTGCATCAAAGAAAGATAAATAAGTCTAAAGTTAATAGATAAAATTTTGTATAACTTTATAACCGAATATTGATTTAATTATTTTTCGAAAATGTTTTTCACTAACTTTAGATACTTATGTATCTTCCTCAAGTTTATAAAATTTTACATAAGCCATTTTCCTTGGTTTTCAAAATAGAACTCTTGTTACTCCTTATTAAGACTACAGGAAGTAGTATTTTTATACGTGACTATAGAATAAATAAACATCAATTGACGTATGTTGATATTTCAAAAACTCAAAAAGAAATCGATGGATCGACGATTGGTAAGCTGTTTCACGAATGCCAAAGCAGCAGCGCGATTCACTAATGGAAACAATGGCGTAAAGCTCGACGAAAAGCCGGCATTGACATCAACATCAAGCATGCTATGTATGCTAACGTGATTTACGTAGCCATCGATTTCTTGGCTGTGATGTTTGTAAGATATGACATGAAATACAATCAATACTATTTCGAAGTAATGTTATTTGCGTTTAAATTATATTTTTATGGCTCGTTTAATTTTTTTTGTGTTATACATATACAACAGCCATAATTTAAAGTCAAGTTGTAAAGGGAGCTCAATGCTCCTAAAAAAAAATATTTTTGTCTCACATTGTGATCACCGCCGAATAAAACTATTTTACATAAATATTAAAATGAATCACAGCACTGCCGTAGTACTGGAATCCAGGTAAATAATTTTAGAAAATAGGGAAGCGGGTTTAATTATGGTTAGTGAAAAAAGCATTGCAAAGCACGTTACGAACGTTCAGTAAATATATAGTAACAAAAAACTCCTTATCTTTTACCAAGAGCTAATCTTTTATTTTGTGTATTTTCGCGATGAAGGAAGAGATCGGACTTTACCAATGGATAAAAAGACCGTATGGAGAATGGACCATAACTCACTATACAGGCCCAGTATGGAATTGTAAATTCTAACCACTGTAAGTGCCCTCTGAAGCATAGAGAAATTCTAGATACGAGGATGGGTCAAAAAGTTCGCGGAATGGAGGATAAAAAGTAAGAAATAAAACACAAAATTATTTTTCCTTCTCAATGTATTCCCCCTTAACTCTAATAAATTTATTAGACCTATCAATTAATTTACTAATACCTTCGAAAAAAAATGATTTCTCTTTGTCGTCAAAATAGGCCGAAATTGGGCTCTTCACTTCTTCATCGCTGGAAAATTTCTTACTTCGAAGCTCTTTTTCATTTTTGGGAACAAATAATAATCACTTGGGGCTAAATCTGGACTAAAGGGAGGATGTTCCAAGATTTCGAAGCCCACTCTTTGAACAGCAGCCATGACGGCGCGAAACTCAATTTTCTCCATGTTGCAAATTTTCTTCCGGATTGACTTGTTGATTGATGTGTAGCTCAGGTAATTATGACCTAATTTTTTTGAAACTTAGTATTTATACTCTTAATGAGTGTCACAACTAGTGCAGGTAGTAAAAAGTCACCTTTCACATGCCCCTCATTCCGCGAACTTTTTGACCCGCTCTCGTAGAAAAATTTTGGTCGTCCATCTGATGATCAGCCTTGCCATTAATGCTACGACTCAACTATAGCAAGACTTGCACTTATGCCATTCTGATATTTTATTAACTCTTAAACCAAGACTCAAAGGCCCTGAATGTTCAATTTGGCTACGTGATTATTTCGTACACATTAATCATTTGCTTATTAATGTCCTCACTGCGTAAGCTTTCATTTTAGGTGAAAATACTATAACCGGATATAATCCACAAAGCGATCCTAATATAGATAAGAGGATGCTACTGCAACTGAAACTAACCAAACGCTTAATATGTTTTAGGAACATGGTGTGTGTTCCCTTTCCACAGGTTTTAAGGTTACTTAGGACTTACCTAGTTTCTACAACTGTTGGCGATAATAGTCGTCGCGACGAACTCACCATGTAAACGCGCCTCTAAATTAAAATACTCGAATATAGTTCAGTTAATTTATGATGATCATAAGATTAATGATTGGAACATGATTTTTTTAGGCATCTCACATCCTTCATTAATTGCTTTATTTTTCTACATCCGAATGTTGTCTGGTAGAGATTACTCTTAGCAATACTGCCACCTAATGTAGTAAATGATATGTAACAATTGATTCATTAATTTAATTGCATATACCATTGTCACTGCCACTAATGTGGTCTAGGGATCCTGAAACCTTACAGTGGTGCCCCGAACATTAGTTAAATTCAAAATATATTTCGACAGTAAAATAGTAAATTAATATCAATAATTACCCTAGCCTAAAGTAACGCTTGTATTATGAATAGACATTTCTACTTACGTCTGGCAGTTCGACTGATCAAAGATTATCTACATTCCAGATGGTTCGTTCGAGCCGAACGATTCGAGGTCTGTGTAAGGAAGAATCAGCACAGCAGATGTTTTCTGCGTTCAAATAAAACGAAAACTGTTCAAGAAGCACTTAGTGGATCTGAGACTGAGCAGTGGGCGAGCAGCTATGAAGTTATCAATCAAGTTAATCAGTGTTACTCTTGTTGATTTACTGAAAGGTGTGAAGCCTATATAGTTCAAAAGGCGGAGACTCTGAGAATAACTTATTAACCAAGTTGATTTTTCCTAGTAAGTTCCCGTTAAAATATATTATATGAAATAGCACTCAAAATACAAAATAAATAAAAATCATAAAGATATGCATATTTTTTTCTAAATCCTCCGTTATTTTGCTATATAATTCTTCACGCTCTTCTTACCTAAAAGCTACTTTCTGACATCATACTATGATCTTACTTCCAATTTATAAGACATCTAATTATATTTCTGGCGGCAACCTAAAGAGGTATTAAGCAATGATAACAGTTGAATGTTATCATTCGAATTTAATAAACAACAAGCCTTATGCAGAACTTATATCAATTTACCAGTTTCGTAACTTGGTCTAAATTTAAATATATTTGTATTTAAATTAATTCATTAACTAGAATAAGTTTATTATCATCTGTCTATGGCATAACTTATATTAATTAATAAAGTAAATACGTTTTATATTTAAGCAATAATTTCATCTCAATTTGGAGTCAATGTGGCTCTGATTGTAATCGTGTTATTTTTGTATGTAACAACTTATTTAAGATGAAATACGATGATAAGTATTTTTTTTGATAAGTATTAATTTTTAGAAAATGATTTGGCAAATGTTAAACAAGTTACTTTAAACATCAATTTTTTATGTTTTTATTTATTCGGTTACAATTTTTTTTTACTTCAGTTGCTTTCTGGCAGTAACATAAATTCATATTTTAGCGACCTTTCTAGTTGGGGAATTGGGGGGAACGTTAGGGAATATTTTTCCACTCTCAAAAGTCAAAATTACATTCAAATTCAAATTGTAACTTAGCTGACTATAATTTGAAATTCAATAACAATTCAGCATAAAATAATGAAGAGGCAATGTAACTGAATAAGAATAGCTTTCGAAAAATGACAAATTAAAACGGGATCCGCTGAATTTAATAATGGGAGATATTTCAATTTTCAGTCATCCAAAAAATATAATATTTGAAATTTCCTGATATTTTTGAGAAAAAGTATCTACTTGGTTAAGAAAACGATTTCATAATAATTTTTATATTTTGCAATAAAGTATGAGACGTTTTAACTAGCTATTAGATGTTATCTAGATATATAATAAATACATAACTGTAGCTATACTTTTGCATATTTCATCAACATTACAAGTGCACGGGTTTAGGGCTTCCTTATGTATAAACAATATAAAGAGAATGGGCTTTAAAAGATAATGTGGGACTAATTGAAGTGGGATTAGTTAATGTAGTCTTTTTTGTTGGTGTAGCAGATGCATCCGGGATTAAAGAAGTTTACTGAGTCTTCCTAAGCATGGAACTGGAAGACTGGAGATAGTTAAATTTTGGTTACCCATCTGATGACTTGCCCTTGAGAAATGGCGATTTATAGTGTTGGTATTATAAAAACTACTTGTGACGAAAAACCTATAAAATTTTATGAGACGGCCATTTCAGTAGTATTAATATAACTGTAATTAGTATTAGTTTAGAAGTCTTATATACATTTGAAATAAATTCTTTTTAGTAGTTAACAATACACGTGTCGAGTGCTAACCTAGTAGGTTCTTCGTAAACTCAATGGTTCGTTGGAACTAGGGACGTTTCGAATGACAGAAACTTGCGTCTGTTTATATTCAACTCGTGCAAATCGGATTTTGCTGAAGAGACAAACATTCTTCAATAAATTATAAAATTACTACTATTAGTCTCCTGTGCCCAAAGGCTACGGATCGTTAATTTTATGGTTCCATTTATATTTTTCAAATATGGTTAAATAACAGTCGATTTAATTCACCTCCACTACACAAACTAAGTTAAAATATGTCTACCACCTGACTTGATTCGTGTTGTATGCTGTTAACTTTTGCTAACAGAATTGCTCTGCATTTAAAAGATGTGCTGAATCAATGAAATTAATAATTATAAAGGAGGACAAATTAATTATTTCAATTTTAGTATTGCCAATAGATATCTAAAGATTCTTTAATGACAATTCTAAAACAAACACAATAATTACTTTGAAAAAAATGTTTGTGTGTCATATATGCATTAGAATCCTGATGCGCATGCGCATAAGCCCAAAAGGATTTCAACCAAGGACCGTTAGGGAGGTGGACAGGGTCTTCTTAACCAGACTCGCTTCCAGTAGCCACTTTCTCTTTAAAATAACACAGGTCTGCAAAAAAACAAAAAAGTTCAGCTGCATGAGATATTTTTGCTGAATTATATGTTTGACTTCTATTACTCTCCATCACGTATAGTTTTTTTGCAAAATGATGACAAAATTTTGAGAAGAATCAACTATTTATTACAAACACACTGCATAATATTTATCACAACCTGTCAACCAATTGTTTTATTTAATTTATACATTAATTTATGTTTACTCTCTTTCCTTGTGAAACCTTTTTTTCTTTTAATGTTGCTTCTCCGAACTCGTTTTTGGTTTCCTTCTTTGGTTTCTCGCTTAGGCATCCAACAGTAGTCCGCTAACATACTGATATCCAGTCTTCCATGGTAACGTCTATATCTATAACGTAACGTCTATAACGTCTATATCGCGTACATCTTGGTGAAATCTTTCCCATTGTTTTTCACTGTAGGCGCCCAAGATTTCATGAAAATATTCAATATGGGAGTGTAAGAAGTGAGCTTTTAACCTCATCTTGCACCCTTGAGCCTTATACGCAGCCAGCATGCGCTGTACAATACTTTTATATTCGGGATCCTTAATATTGCTCAAAAGCACTACATTTCCCATGCTTCTTTTTCGATTGATTCAGGAAAGTGGGATTCAGGAAGGAGGGAGGTGATCCAAGATCATCAAGTATTAATTTGAAGTAAGCAAAATATACCTTCTTCATAAAATCACTTAAACTTCTTTCACTGTATATTCACCACAAATATAACAGAAGCTGTCCAGAGAAATAACAACAACCTCTATGAGCCATAACAATTATATAAAAACAAGAGCACAGTAGCGTTTGAATGCTGGATTTCAACTGAATGTAGCAATATAGAGTCAATGGACTTAGTCTGTTAGAATAATGCAACTGCACGTTTGCACTTGCTTGCAATTGTTTACGTCCATATTATTTTGTCTTTATTCCTAGATAATTATACTATTAAGGTAAGTAATCCTAATGTTAATTAAATTTGAAGGTTAAAAAAAAATTAAACTAAACAAGAATTTACACAAAAAAAAATAAAATTAGTATTGTAAAAAAAATTGCTGTGATGGATTTTTTTTAATATTTTTTTCGGTTTTGGGACGTCAAAATCTATAAGAAAATGTATAAAAAACCCATGCAGTTTTTTCATTGCAGACCTGTGTAATGTTATTAAAAACAAACATATCCTTTACGCCTAGAAAACCAATTTCTGTTTTTCTATTTTTAAAGCCTTCTGATTTAATAATCAAACCTAACAAGAAATTACGTAGAGGGCAAAAATATGATATTATGTTATTCATTTAATTTTGCAAAAACATCACAGCGGCTATTTTATATACCAAAAACATACATATACGAACATTTTACTGAAGCTCCTAGCCCTATGCGGACAACATATGACAGTAATTATCAAGTATACAAAAGGCAAAATTAACTTAACTTTGCTATTAGGCATGCTTTGATAAACATGATTACCGATATCACCGATAAATAATTATCAAAATTACTGGTTAATCATATTAAAAGTAGCATATAAGTTGTTTAACCAATAGATCTACATTTTACCCAAAATGTATAATACCTATTATAATAAATCTACCGCAACAAAGTTTTCATACATTTTGTAATGGCTGGTGGCGATGACTAACAGTTTATATTAGGCTACAAATACAAAAATCAGGCCAGACGCCGCCGCGTCCTAATTTGTCTTTCGTTTTAAATTATTCCTATAAATTACATGAAAATGTATCGCAAAGAAAAAGTAATGATAGGGTTAATGTTAAAAGCCAAAGTATTAAATGACCTGTAAAGGTACTTAAGTCGGCTGCTATGATGTATTTCATTAGCACTTAACTAAAAGACTCTTGCATAAGCAATGAAAGTATAAAGCGATGGTGTATGTGATAGCGTATTTATAAAAAAAAACAACGCTTTATTTAACGTGTTGTAGATATCGGATAATCAAAAAAAAACCGTTGTGTGTACTTATGTACGCACGTAAGAAGTTAAACTTCTTAATCGTTACTAAACATAGATAACTAAAAATTTTCTACCGTGTGCTCGTATTTTCTGTATGTTAAAAGAAATATAAATTTATAAATTATAAAGTGATCAGTAAGAAGCATCAAAAGATTAACAGACTTTCTATATATCAGTCAATCAAGTAATATATCAAAAACCATTAAAATAAACTGTAACCAATAGTAATGTAAAAATAATAATAATTTATATTATAAACAAATACATACCAACAGTTAACCTCAAATCAATAAACGCACTTAAAAAAGTTTATAAAATAAAAATCACTTTTAAATATACTTGTTATGTTGTTATTATATAATATAAAATTGTTATTATAATTTTATATAAATTATTGTTAACTACCATATATAATTTAAAATCACACACACAAACATTCATAATTAGCGGCCAACTTCATCCTGCTGGTTTATTCGATGTCGCTTTTGCGGCCAACTTCAACATGATAATTTTGTGTCACAGTCTATGTCGTTTTTGCGGCTAACTTCCACATGATAATTTTGTATCTCAGTGATGCGCGCGCATCTTAAAATTTCACTCTCATAATTTTTTCATAACGCGCCTAAAGAAGTATAACTTCAATAAAAATAATTAATTTAATCCGAGATTTATTTACCTAACTTAGCCAGTTAGATTACATAGAGTATACAATTTTACAAAGTTCTTAAACATTTGTTAATTTTTTTATTCGTTCCATAAACCTGCCGTAGTTGTTAGAATTAACCTTTAAACCGATTACTAATCGTCGCTGAATATTCTGACGTCGTGCGTAAACCACTACAGTAGTCCAATAACTCGCTAATGTCACTTGTTAAATCACTATTCGCTCCGAAAATTACTTCCAAATCGCTTCGATCGTTATTCAAAATTAGAATTACGAGTTTACGCAGTCGCGCTTCGCTTCATATATGTGCGAAAGCTAAGGCCACACATTTGCGAACGTTCCAGATTAGCCGTGGGAAGTCCATATAAATCACGATCCACATAAGCAGCCTCTCATCTCGCCTATGCAGTATCGCGAGCGCTTTCTATCCCTTTCTTTGATACGTTACTCGTATTCAGCGGTGGTCGTCTTTTGGGTGAGAAGATGAGGTTAGAGTACTAGTGCAGTAGTTCAGTAGCCTAGCGATTACGGTGTCTGACGTAATTTGCACACCAGGGTTCGAGTCCCACAGTCAGTCTTGCGTCTTAGAAACTCTACAACCTTCCTTTCTTTTTTATTGTTTCTCACTTCTATAATGTAAGATCATTAGCTACCAGTTATTAAAATATTACTGTTAGTGAATCTTTATGCTTTTGTAAATCAAAATAAATTGAAATGTTAACGAAGTTAAAAACTGAAGACATTAATAGGTTGATTTTGATAATGAGAATTCAAAATACAATGGATTTTTGAAGTCGAGTACTTGTTGTTTATTTAATACTAATACACAGGTAGGCTTTGGTTAAAGTGACATGAGAAAAAAATACAATGAGTGTCATGTGTAATAACCCTTAGTACGTTAATGTCTCGAACACACTGCATGCTTGGATAAATTCATGTTTCAGAAATAGTCTAAACAACTTAGCGTTTAGGATTGCGTTAGAAATTGAATTAAATATGTTGCAGATTTCCCTACACACTATTTTGCGCCCTATGAGGCAATAGTCACAGCAGGATGTAAAATTAATTAATGTTATTAACATTTATAAATTAATAATTGGAGACTGTATTATAAAAAATAGTTATTATATTTTTGTTATTCATATCGAGCATAGTGTGCTAGATACTAGGGCCGTTGCCGTGACCGTTGCTGTGGCCGTTGACCGCGATGAACTCCGAAACTACTCAATCGATTTGGTGTTTTTTTTTCATTTTGCTGGTATTTGCGGCTAGTATTATGAAGATGTCTCAGTAAGAGTGCAATTTTATAACTGTAGTGCAACTTTTTTCGTGCAAGTGGCAACACTGAAATTTGGTAGCTGTCATCTATGTTTATTCCGATCATTAAAATAGCGCCTTTTATGAAATAACAACGCGTTATAATTGTGAAAACTTATAACGAAAATGTCGAGAAAGTGCACCTAATGTGTCAACCATTCGAAGAGTGGTAAAAAATTTAAAGAAACTGGGTCGATTATGGACATTAAGACTCCATCACGTCAACGTATAGGTTGGTTGCTGCTGTAAACGAAAGGGTCGCCGATTCGGCATCGTTATCTTCTCCATCTATTAGGATCTCAAACCAACAGACCACGGAAAACACCGACAATTCGTTCAATGGGTAATGGAGCAAAGTGAAGTCAATACCAATTTCCCAAAAAAATTCATCTTCTCCGATGAAGCGCATTTCTATCTTAGTAAAATGCTTTTTTACCCATTTAGACATTAAGCTTTTTGTGACATTTAAGCTTACATTTTGATACTTATAAATACAAACATATTAGTGAGAGGTACATTCTTGTTCGCAAACACATTTTTTTATAAAAACTCAAATAAGCAGAAGGCATAAGCAGACCTATTTATTCAGGGGCGTCAAACGAACATAAATATAATATTTGCGTTACGATTTTCAGACAAATTTGTTTTAATGCTTAGTGAAATTGATTTACTATTTATAAGATAAGTTGTATTAATCATACAAACGCGCCGTTTCTAAGGAAAATCGTCTAGAGACACCTTTCTTTGAAACAACAAACCGAATACAGATCTCAAGGCGTGGAAACTAATTAACGAGTTTATTAAACCAATCATAAATAAGGCGTACCAATTCGAAAGTTGCTGAGGATTAATAAATCGCGATTTGCATGACACTTAAGCGTGATTAAATAGGGTATTTGAACAGTAAAGTACTCTTCAATCCAATTGTCTTAAGAATTTTCATACCTATATTAATGTATACATCCGGGTGAGTACTTTTACATGGAACAGATAGCGAATTATTCTGGTAAATATTTTCTTATTTAGTTCTTACACGTCCGCGCACATTACACATTTGAATAAAACATTTTTTGCGCGGAACAACGGATTTTGCGCATAATTTATTTTATATTTAATCCTGACGTTTCTACTTCTTTACAGGAGCCGTGATTATAGGATGACTAAGGCAATGGTCGTCATATATTATCTATTACTTTCACAATATTTTAATCGGGCACATTCCTAACTGTTCATTTTTTATTAATGTCGAAGCATTCGATTATTTAAATTAAACCTAAGATTAAATTAAACTCTAGAGGTTAAGCTTAAAATAATGTTTGTCAGTAAGGATTTGTTTACAAAATACGATTTAATCAAATGGAAAACGTCAGATTAGTACCTGGGTGAAATCCTAGATGGCGTGACTTTGAGGAGGCGTTGCAAGTTGGCAACACTGAACGTTTCTGAGATGACTCTTGAGAAGCACAGACTGTTAGCGTGCTATAAGTGTAAAACGTTTAATTAGCATGCTATAAGCGTGAAACAGTTCATAGTGACGTTAGCACGCTATAAAGCTATAACGTTTACTTCATGGTTTATACCGAGCGGGACGTCACTTTTGGTTGGACCGCCACGCAAGGAGGTTGTCACGCCATCTTGGGGATCATCACGTTTCTCATCTTTCGAATTCTCGTGCATTGCGATTCTAGACTGCAAGTGGTTTCAGATAATAAAGGAGTCTATCCTTCATCCATACGCGCTCTTATTTTGACGATCGCTGCAACTCGTCATGGATAATAAAGAGCATTCCGATGACCGGCGTGAGGCCTCGCCGTTATATAAATAGTTTGATATTGGTGAAATATCTCAAGGCAGAGTAGCATAATTTTTATAAGCCCTCACACTTATTAAGGAATAGAATAGTAGCTTCGGTGTGGCGTAAGAATGATTAAACAATTATTGTCTATTCTTTTGACGATTTAGACGAGTATATATTAAATAAATATAATAATATAACAATAATATGTAAGTCCAAAGTTGTAGGATGTAACGTCAGCCATTCAAAACATGAATTTAGAATGTCATGATATGAAACTTTTTATAAACCTTACTCCACGTCGAGCGTATATAATGGTGAATGGCATCAATTACGCGCCATAACATGTTTCTATATGAGCCTAGCTAGTCGTAGATAAGTTAGAATTTGAAACGCGTGAATAAAATTTGGCTCTGTAAAACGAAAAAGGACGCACACGCATAAGGGAAAGTTTGAATACGAGATTTTCACACCTCCAATCTTTCAATCGACTACAAGTCGATATCAAAATGGAAGCACGGTCAGTCAAGAGTTTTTGTATTCAACACACCTAGTTTTAGCGCGTAACGTAAGGCTTCACACTCTAGGTCTACATCTAGCATTATATGATAACAATGATTAGGGATTTATTGAATCATTAGTTGCGAGTTTTAAGTAGGTATTAATTAATAAATGTCAAAATCAAATAAGACGCCAAATATCAAAACATTTTCTTATTAGCAGTAAAAATAAATAAACTATAAATATAGAAAAATTGGAAAAACGATTTTCCTGTGAGGGGTCTGAGTCACTTTGGAGTTTTCTATCAAACCTCTAGGCAACTGAGATTTTTACCGTTACCCTTAAATTAACTTAACTACATTATTATATTTACTTATGTTCACGACTGCACCAAAAGTGACCTAATCGAATTCAACATCAACACAAAATTTTTCGTTACACTGATCGTCATTGCATTACAATCACAGTTTGTATCCTATACTCTTAAAATGTCGACGACAAGGAGTTCATGGGTATTGCTGTTGATAAGTTGGTTTCATTTGGCATTACGATAAAAAACTCACACTATTCTTTGGTCTTCACACTAGGTCATGTAGTCAGTGGTTTTGTTGACTATCCATAAAATACACAAAATCGTGTCAAACGGGTAACATCTATAGGTACAATACTGCGAAAGCCTAAAGCCGTAGCAACTATTGTTTGGTCACACAAAAGAAACAATGGCCTTGAACGTACAAAGGGAATGCATGCCACATATGTAGATACTGCTACCACCTTATATAAAAGACGTAGGTTTATGATGATATGCTGATTTTAACTCCTATAGCTAGTAAAAAAACTATTTTTTGCTACGTGGGCCAAGTGCTTAGTCTTATCTATGAGAAAAAGGAACTTGCAATTCGCATTGTTCGATCGTTCGGACCATAACGTTAATAATCCCATATTCCGGTTTGATCGATTATATCGATCATAAAATTGAGACTCAAATTTAATCTAAATATAAAATCTAAGAAACTGAGGTAACAACATGTAAGAGTGAATTGTTTAGTACTCAATCAAGTGTTATATAAGAAATATCATCATCTAAGATGAAAAACCTTTAATGCTGGATGGTGGCCTCTCCAAAAAGGGGGAGGGGGAGAGGCTATAATCTCTGCACTTGGCAGGGTTGGAGATCGCAGTAAAATACCGTTATTGGCACCACACTGCTTAAATAATAAATACAGTACCGACCTACCGACTGGGCAAGTGAGGAGTCACTGGTTCACTGGTTAGAGTTAATACGTAATATAATAATGTTAAATAATTCTAAGTAAATAACAAGATTATATTGCAATACCCTTACAGGGTTCATGTAACGTACTTGAAACGATTTATAATCACCTTGTTAACCACATGAGTGCTATAAATGTTTGATTTAATACTACAATTAATTACCCTGCCATTGAAGCGTATGAGTTTCTTGGTATAAACCAAAAATATGTTACATAGGAGGCATTGATTGGTTAATAGCAGTTTTAACAACCTATCCCTAGTAACTGATAGGGCTACTATGGTTTTATTGTGGTTGCTTTTGTTTCTGTTAAATAACGGGAAATAATAAAGATTGCCTTACAACCAAAGTAGACTTATCTTTTACTAATAACTTATCTTTACTCTATGCTAATGGCCACTCACGTCTATAATACACCGTAGTCGTATTCTCATAAATAATTTCATATAGATTATTCATCGGAAACCATAAAAGTATCATCAAAAATTACTTGATGACCCTATATAAAATTGTCAGCATCAGAGCGAATAGAAGGTTCTTATAAACAGTTAAAATCCTTTTACTAAAAATACCAATTACTGTATATGTTAACTTAAAACGCAAAATCTCCACACAAAATTCCATCTAAATAATTAAAGCCTTTTCCAAGAAATGCGAAATAAACTTATTTACAAGAATTTCTCTTCTCAAAGAAGAAAGTCTTATATTTAATATAGTATATTAAAAGGATTACTATACTATAGGCAATATTATTACTGTCATGGCAATCATTCTATTTAATTTTTTTTTTTTTTTTTTTTTTTTTTTTTTTTGCCTGTAAAGTCGGTTTTACGGCCGAAGATTTTACGTGACAACGTCTTTTTCTCGGTAGAATATTTATTGATATGAATATAATTAAATTGCACAATGCGCGCGGCAGACCGATCATAGTTGAGTGGGAGAGAGACGCAAGGCATTCGGCGGGCCTCTCTCTCGTTCGGTGACTCATCGTAACGTTACCGAGCGTTACACTTTTTCATAAGTGACTCCCAGCCGCAACCTAATTTAAGACGTTGTCACGTCAAAAACATATTTAACTATAATTTATGCTATTTTTTTGTTTTACACGATAACATATTTATCAGTAATAAAACTAAGATAATGTGTTTATAAAACACGTATCATATGAATCTGACTTGCAAATTTACTGAAAAAGAAAGTTTGGTTTCAACTGAGGCTGTAACGAGACCATTAGAAACAGTTTGGAGAAATTGTTGTTGGGCTTTTAACGTGCATTGCCTGGTTTTGGCATGTTTATACGATGTCGGGGTCAGAGGAAATTTATCGTGACGCATTCGGGATGTCATTTGCTTGAGTAGTATTGTACTGTTAACTGTATGCCAGTAGAACACTTCCAGTGAAGTACTTCAGTACTTTTAGTGTTTTTAATTTTTTTCGATAGTTTTTAAATAGGGATGGAGATTTCATTCATAACGGCGAGGACTTATGCTCTAAACGAAATGTATATTACTTATATTGGGGCATCTGGATCAAAAAAGATCCAATTATTCACTATTCACTCATCATTGGATGGTCAGTTTTGGTATTTGCGTACATCACTTTACTTAGATGTTAACTGATGAATCGATCCTTATCACTTTTCACTCATAAATGATTACGCAAAATGCTCATTTTCAACATTTTCATTAATAACACTGCTGGTTTTTACTTAAGTGAATATTTATTTATTCATAGAAGAAATGACTTACTATTCAATTCGATGTACAGTACACTCTACAACTGTAGACATCAATATAAGATTGTGATGATTTAAATAGATCCATTTATCGTTATTAATACATGTTGGTGGTGTCAATTAACCTGAAATACTCATTGGACTTATTAAATAAGATCTATTAAATCATAAAGAAATAAAAAAATAAATATTTTCATGTAATAGTAAAGTCATTTTCTCTACACCATTAACCTAAACATAAAAAATTTTTAAAGCACAAATCTTATCGTGATAATTACAGCTTAGAATATACGATGAAAAGGGATATACATCATTCAAGGTTGTAAAATTAGGGCAGTGTGTAACTTTCGAAATTATGTACCTTGTTATTTTGAAACATATCTTTTCTCCACATAGCTTTTTCATATCCTCTAGTGAAAATATATTTATTGTTTAAAAATCACCAATTACATTTTTGTAATTTGAATAGGGTAGATATACTTGATGGTGGTTTTATTAAGAGACGAAAGATATGGTCATTCCAATAATATAGCTTTTTCTTTCAGAATAAGCTCCCTCGCTCACTCTCGAATCCTTGCACATCCACGATCATATTGTCATTATTTATCATAATTTTCTCACGATGTTAGTTAATGGTTGGTATTAAATAATGCGGTCATTAATAAACAAACAAAAAGCAGATACATCAACGGGTCCAGATTGAAGCGTATCGAGCAATCAATCACAAAAAGTGGAGCCTTGTCTTTAAATTAAACCAAGTCAAACAGTGGGTCAATACCAGTGCTATAATATGACTGACGAAAATTAGCATACATTTCAGATTTTATGAGTCATAAGGAAAGTAATGGGAATTTAAAAATAATGTAACGTTCGTGATTTTACAGTTATCGAACAGAGATTAACAGAGCTTTATCTGATTTTCTATTAGCTTGTAAGCCAACAATTACAAACCTTGATTTTTTAACTTAGAAGTAGTTTTGACTTGTTTTGTAGTTTTCGTTAATAGCGGATAACTGAAGAGTACGCTTTTTATATAGATGTTTAAGTAGTAACAATTTATTGCGATCAGAAACTTTGACATGTGGAACATGCCATTGAACTTTCTGAATATCAATTTCAATTTTGTCTTCTTCATGATTGCACAGTTTGAAACGGTGCTATTTCTGTACAGAATAAGTTCATGTCGGCAGTTTATAATTATTTTGTTATAATGTTCATATTTTGTTTAAGGGAATAATAGCACTAAAGTGTCCGTCAATAAGTTTAATGACGTTTAAGTAATAATTATTATTTTTACAGATTTCGCTTACAATGTCTGCTTTGCTCATAATGTTTATTTAATTGCGCTGAGAGTTTTTTATATGGGTTTTTTTCTATTTTGTCCTCTAAAATTGCAATAGTTTTATTGATATTTGTAATACTTTTTTAATAATATTTTAATATAACTTTAAATTTGTCAATATTTTTTTTATTAGAGTCAGTAGTAGAATTAAATTCATTTAAAGATGGTTTAAAAGTAGTATGCTCCCTTACATTCATCATTAATGCTGTTTTAGTGAGTATATTGAGTTCATTGTTACAATCCTTTCATTTATTTGATAATGCCTGATTCCTTTAGTTCTTATTGAAGAACAACAATTGAAGAACCTGATTCCTGTAGTTCTTATTGAAGAACAATGAAATTCTATCAATAATTGTATTGATAGAATTTCATTGTCGTGATTAGTTTTCCCATCTTTGTGAAGCAGTTAACAACTTGAGTCTTTCTATTAATTCATTATGATCATCCCAATATACGTAATCAGTATTATTTTATATTTTTTGCATATCGGTATATACCTACCTAAAGGTATAAGATTTTACGATTTTCAGACCTTAGTGGCCTTTTATTTAACCGTACAGATTAAATTTTCCTTTAGGAGCCTTTGTATAATGAACTTTATCTTTATAAATTACTATTTCTTTTTCATTTACTGATTTCAGATTAGGTTTACGGCGAATTAGCAGTTCTTTAAAACCTGGATTCATAGTTAATTCATAGTCTCTGTTGCTTATATTTACTATAGAGATCATGTCTGACTTTGATGCATTATTTTTAGCTGAAATTGAGATTTCCCATCATTAACTTTTTGTTTTCAGTTCCTATTGCAAATGGCACATTAATATTGCTATCGTGAATACTGATTAATTCTTCTTTGTCGAGGGATCTCAAATTTTAATTATTATTTTTACGTGGACTTTTATCATCAGCATTTTCAAAATATTCAGAACTTTCACGAGAATCTCATACTATGGTACTTGGCAAATTGTTCATAATCTGAAGATGACCTAAATTTTCAGTGTTCTTTGATGTGGTCATGTCTATGGAAACATTTAGTGCAGGTATATCTTTATCATTAGATTTGATTATTGTTTCCAAATTATTGGTGATAGGCTTAAAAACCTTTTTGAATTTAAAATTTGCAAGATCTTCTTTATTTTGAATCTGTTTAATTTTATTATTGGTGTTATTTACTGATTCAATCAGTTTCTCTTTAATTTTTTCCCACATTAGATGTGTTTGACCCGAACGTTATTAACTGATATTTTTGCCCAATTGACACATTTCTTTGTGAGAAGTTTATTTATAAAGTTCTATCAACTGTATGTAGAAAGCTATAAATATGTCAAAACTTTTTCTATATCTGCCTTGTATGTTCATTCTATATCTGTTTTAATTAGTGTTGTCTTGTTAAAATATAATCAAGAATTAACATTATCTATTAGATACTTTGTTTAGGTATTTTTGAATACGTTTAAGATAAATAAAAATAATTTATCTGATCATGCCTGCCCATAGAAAAATAATGATTTGATTTTCACATGCCTCGTCATCGAATATTATAATAGAATTTTCCAAGGCATCATTATGATGAATCACTTCCTTGTTGTCATTAAATACATTGAAATGAATACCTGGAACTCTTTATATGACTTGACCTAAAAAGGAATATTTTGGTTGATATGCTATATTTGAATACATTTATATGTTATAAATCATTTTATATGAGCGGGAGTTTGATCCTGGAGGTATTAAAGTTTAGTTAAAAGCGAGATTTTTTATATATTTTTTTGTGGAGTAGCATTTCTTTTTTGAGTTTATATATATATTTTTATCTTTGATTAATTTTCTAAAGAAAAAATTAAATGAAATATAACCCGAAAAACAAAAAGGAAATAAAAACGAAATTTACGTTAATTGTTATAAATGTAAAACTAATTTTGATGAAAGAAACACTACACTGTGTCTGTCATGTAAATGAGGCATGATTTCGATTGCGCTGGAGTTTCTGAAAAATTATATAAGGCGTTACAAAAATACCCGTAAATCGGAAACGGGATTAAAAGGTCACTTATGAAGATTCAATTTACAATATTTGTAAACCGTAGTATCGCAGTATCACTTACCGACAACATTTATTAAAAAAAAAAGTTTCATTAATGTTCCAACCCTGTTTCCATATAATTAAAGTGTAAATATATTAATTTGTGTATTTATATTAATTTTTTCCTAATATCCGCGGAACGACATAGAGTTAATAACGAAATGTACAGAAGCCGCTCAGATCGATATTACAAGTCAAAGAAAATGTTAAAAGACCTTACATAGGTCTATATTTATATCTCATATATTTTATCATATATTTATGTTAGGTCTCTTTCAACCTAAACTAACACTGACTTTTTCGTATCGAACAACAAATTTACAGGAACGGCTCAAAATGTGCTTCGCTTTGCTCAATTCACAACCTCGCTCCCCGAGATATGGCTTGTGTGGCATTTCTTACCATCTTCGGTGTTATTGATGAGAAAACAGATAGCGGCCCGTCCCGGCTTCGCACGGGTGGACAAAATTCTTTAAATTTTTTCAAGAATTAAATATAGCCTTTTTTACTTAGCGTGAATGTAGCTTTACAATGGTGAAAGAATTTTTGAAATCGGCTTAGTAGTTTTTGAGTTTATTCATTGCAAACATTCAAAAATACAAATGTTTCCTCTTTATAATATTAGTGTAGATGTAGATTTAGATCAATCAAATAATAAAAACAACAATTATCGAAAACTAACACGATATAAATCTTAAACAATATATTTCTTTTGTTTAATTAAATGTTAATATAGTAAAAAGCTATTTAAAAGCAAGCAGGAATAGGCCAACTATAATTCCTTTTTGGTAGCTCTAAGGAGTAAACTCCAGAGAAAAGACTCAAGAGTTATGGCCGAGACATGGTTTTCTTTTTGTTGGCAGATAGTTCCTCTTTCAGTACGTTACAGGATCATTAGAATGTCTAAAATGGGACCGATTTAAAACTGAGTATGACTTGAATTCCTAATTATCATATAATGGAAAAACTATTAGTAAAAAATCAAAAAATCGAAGGTTTTGGACAAGCTTTTTTATTTGACTTTATAATGGCATTTCATTCATAGTTAAGTGACGTTAACGTTTAAAACTTTATAGGAGTCATAAGTTCATTTAATAATAATAAGATAAAATACAAAGAAGCCTGAAAGATAAGGTAAATATTGTATGAACAGATGCTTCTACGTTTTAATTTACTAGTTTACTTTTTTTCGATAGGGATTGTGGATGTATTTTCCATAGGGAAGACTTATGCCACAGCAGAGGGGACAGGCCTCCCCCCAATTCGCTTATGTCGTTGTAAGGTGGATATGTTGAGAAATATTTTTTATTGTTCATTTATATACTTCGAAAAATTAGTTTAATCAAAATAATAGTACTATTATTTTAATAGGTAAGCATTTGCCGCTATTTCTTCCTACCTAAAGACGGTTAAGACTGTGAATATTGATGTTTACGCTAACAAATACACTTTAGGTGAAAATTAAGTTATTCTTTGCCTTGGGTGTGACATTCTTACATCGATTCGTCATTAAATCATACAAAAAATAATTCTTAAGTTTATACCTTCCAAATGTAAGCCATAATTATTATGTTAAATTTTCCTTAAGGTTATGTTTTAACCAAGTTGCTCCACTTTAGTTAAGAAATAAATGTTGTTGTCCGACCTTTTCTGTCTACATTTATTTCCAGTCATCAAAACGAAAAAGTGATCACATGATTATCACCATAGTTACTTTGTGAATACAGCTTCTGAAAAAGTCTAAACACCAATACTTAATATACAAATAAACGGGATTGGATATTAAAAAGTGTTTCATTTCTGCGAATCGTGTTATGTAAAATGAAAACCATTAAAAACGTAGCAAATAAGTAAGAATAAAGAAAAATAAAATACTCGAATATAAAAAGGATTAAAGCGATTTGTGATAATATCTTTGCTTTGATAGACTACGAGTAGAACAAAAAAAAAATTGTGAAAAAAAAAATTATGTCTATCGATTTTCCTAAAAGTAAAAGATTCTATTTGCGTTTGGATTTCTAAGGCTCCTGTACTGAAGCCAACCTTATTTACAACTCTACCTTCCACGTCTCAGATCTTAATAACTGATTCGCTTAGCAAATAAAGTAAAAACTCTTAGGCTACGAGGCTGCTAAATGAGAAAAATTCTCAATCTCAGCCGACGGGATTGTTGTCAAAGTATTCGAGAAGTCGTTATCTGGTAGATAGGTGCGAGTTCCGAAGACGCTTTGTGGCTCGCTTTCCGATAACAAGTTTTTCCCTAAAACCTTACAATTTATATCGCCTCGACTCGACTTTTATTAATTAAAATTTTTGACACCTTAGTTAAGCCCGCTTTGTTATACCATATTATTTTAGAAAAAAAAGAGATAATTTATGTATTTTTGTAATAATTTTTAAATAACGGTTATATTTTGGATATTATTTACATCTCTCAATTTCTATGCAATATTTTGGCTCTTAAATCATTACTGCTGTATCGTATTATTTTTTTTCTTTATTTATTGATTTACCAACATTTTAGTACATTATTACATTCATAAACAACATATTCTAAAATTTAACACTAAATGCACCAAACAATTATAGGTAAATACAACATGCTCAAATAGAAATTTTACAATTAATTTAATTTAAAATATATAATTATTATCATTAGAAAATGTCAAATAATTGTATTGTAGATAATTGAAATAATTGAATTGTAACTTTGTTTAAATATATTGAATCATTATTTTAATAATATAATTGTACTAACATAATGTAAGTGCATTGTTATCAACAAAATAAGGATGTATATTTAATTCTGAAACAAGTGATTATTATGATTGTTATTATGCTTATCAATGACGATTTTAAAATCAAATCAATCAATATTTCAAAATCATCATTTGACCACTTTACAAGTTTACGTATTAATCATTTGTTAGAATCAAGCGTTACCTGGTGGAAGTACATATATACTATTCATGCAATAAGTTATGTAGCTTAATTCCGCAAAAAACAAGCAAAGGCACCGCCCGCCCCACCGCAAATAAATGCAGATACCGCTGACACCGATACACCTTACATATTCACCAACTACTCTACGCGTGTTTCGCTCCTAAACGGAGCATCATCAGAACTTATAACCATGTTAATGGCAGAGACCATGAAAGTTTAAACAATATACTACCTTTTATAATTTTTATATATTTTATGCATTTTCAATGCGATCTTATAAGATAAATTATTATAATAGAAAAATACTAGAAAAAATCGACTCGGGTCACAAGTGAATCTCAGGCGGGAATCACTTGTGACCCGAGTCTCAGGCGGTTCCCGCCTGAGATTCACTTGTGACCCGAGTCGATTTTTTCTAGTATTTTTCTATTATAATAATATACTACCTTATTCAAATATGAAATCGCTATAACAGTACATAAACTCCAATATGGATATTTTTTTAGGTCAGAATCGATTTCAAATTAGTTTATTTCTGGTTTTATATTACTGCGTCACCCATTTGATTTATCGAATTATTGTTTTCTACTTCCATGGCGCCTTGTCGTTAAACATTAATAATGTTATATTAATAGTCTACGTCATTTGTCAAAGTTATCAGGATATATGATTCATAAAACAATTGAAAATTACTTATAAACTTCACGCATTACTGTATAGTCTCCAACGCTCACATCTGATTTACGATCTAAGTTATTTGCAAAGGCAGTCATCAATTTGGAAATTACAGTCTTATCGTGAACTGGAGAGTTATAATGTCGTATTAACTTAGTTGTAAAAGTAATATAATTGCCAATTCGCGAAGTTTTGATGTTTGTCGTTGTCTTAATGTAGGTACAATAACATAAGAACGCCTTTCGGTTAGAATCGTGATAATAGATGTTCGGCCCGCTCCAAGAATAACTGATAGCGTTTGTGTTGGTAACAATTTACATAGCATTTAGGTAAGTGAATTACTGTGCTGTTATAGTAGTTTACGTTACGAAGTTAAATAATCACTTACTTCTATGTTTAATTTACTGCAAAAGATATCATCCCAAAGTCATCACATCACCTAATTGACTTCTTACAAAGCTTGGCTTTAATTTATTGAATTATAAATAAGTATATTTTAACACAGCTTTAAATCATTTATTTATTAAGTATAATAATCAGTAGGGAATAAGAATAAACAAAATATCCAGATGTCACTGAATATTTTCATTAATGTCATTGTATGCAAAAGTGAAGATTTTTTTTCTCTCAATATTGTGTACTTCTCTTCTAGTCATATCAAAATTATTTTTTTGCATTGTTATTTCAAAGTAAATATGTTCAAAGTAAATATGTGCTGCTATTGGTGAACCTATTTTCAAATAAATAAGTAACTAATACAATTGAATTATGCTCATAATATCGTCTCATACTTTTATATAACTCATAAGTATATTTTTTCTGCAAGAAGTACACTCTTCTATTATATTTCATAAAAAGTATAATAATGAAATTCGACGCTTCGTTTTTGCAAACATGATTTAAGAGACGCCCGTCTCTTTACGTGCCTAACACGGCGATCACGTGAACCGATTTTCAACGCTTTAGCATTTAAGAGATCCGCTTATAAGAAAATATTCAATTGAAATTGCCTACTCATGCACGTGAAAGAATGCCATCGATATCTTAAGAAATTTGGTAATTTGCATTAGTTCCATCAAGAGAGCCGTAAAATAAGATTTGAATACTTGAGTTTTAATCTATTATAAGCTTAGTTTGCTTTGTCAGCGTTAAGTTTTTCGATATATACCAAATACATATTCTCTGTGATATCGAAATTTAAGAAATTAAATAAAATTTCAATTTTTGACTGTAGAAATCCCTGCAAAATATTAACGCATATTAAAATCAATCACATAGTGGACAATAATATTTTTCCAAGTCTACTAGATAACTGGCTTTGTTATGAAGTAAAATTGTCAAGGTCAATTATAACTAAATTATTATAACTAATACAAATCTTGTATAGAAAACCCATAGCATAGGAACAAAAACATATACTTCATGTTTAGACATTGTTTGTTATATAACTTATCGTACTTGATGAATTATATTTATTAAGTGATAAATATTGTTACGAACACACAAAGCGCAAAGAAACGAGCGCGGAACTACATAGAAGTATAGTCTCGAAAACCGGGTACATGCGCGAACTTTCCAGACACGGCCGATCACGTTCGCGCGAGTCGGGTACGTTCCAGAAAGGAACTTACTGGAATGGTCTGGGGCTCGTCTCGTCCCATATAAATAACAGTCAGTTCAGTTTGAGCTACCTTCGAGGCGACTTCGAAGTGAAAACCAGTGATCAAGAGTGATACTAGTGAAACCTACGACTTGGCTACGACCTAGGACATTGTTAGTGCTTAGTGTTTGGACCTAGTGCTTAGTGTTTGGACCTAGTGCTTCGTGAATAAAGTCTTCAAAAGAGTCAGCAGGTCTTTCTCTCCGAATCTATCGAACCCTAGCACGCAACAACTGGTGTCAGAAGTGGGATTTGGAGATGCCATTGACTCCGAGAGAGGACTTCAAGGAGGACTTCAAGGAGGGCGTCAAGACAAGGGCACAACGAGCTGCGGAGGCCACGCCCACTGAGGACCAAGCTCCGCCCACTGTAAGCCAAGCCCCGCCCACTGGCCTCCACCAGGCCCCGCCCACTGACCACGCCCCTCAGGCTCCGCCCACTTTGGCTCAAGCCCCGCCCACTGGCTCCACCCACCTTGCCACGCCCACCAGACAGGCCACGCCCGCCAGACAAGCCACGCCTACCAGCGGCACCGAAGCTTGTACAGCCCCTCAAGTGACTCTTCAATTAGGAAGTTTAATTGAATTATTGGAACTGCAAACGGCTGAAATTCGGGCAATAAAGGAATCACAAGAACGCAAGCTCGGCGCTTTGCAAGAGTCACAACAGTCACAAGAACTCAAGCTCGGTGCTTTGCAAGAGTCACAAGAACGCAAGCTCGGCGCTTTGCAAGAGTCACAAGAACGCAAGCTGACTACGATTCAAGAGTTTCAAAAGGCCGAAATCAGAGCGATTCGAGAATCACAAGGGAAACAAAAAGACCTCCAAGAAAAAGCGCTTCGGGCTATTAATGATGTTAGTGACGCGGTGATTAAGCTTCGAAGAGATGTCGACGTAATGGAAGAACGATTTACCGGGTTAGGACTGGATGTTGGAAATGTAAAAACCGGCCTCACTGAACTACAAAAGAAAGTAGTGCGCCTTGAAACCACGGGAGTTGCAATGTCTAGTGGAACTGTAACTGATCTCCCACTACAACTCGACTAGACCTACCAAGATAATCAGACTATTTTGATAACTTTTCTGAACCAGTGTATAAATAGTTAAGATTTCCCTAAGTTATTACATTCCTAAGGCCAATATCGTCTAATACCCACGTTGTGTAGCAGCAACCCAGATCCTTTTAGAATAGAAGAGTGAAATAACAGCATCGTAAGAGAAATTATAGAACGGAATTAGAATATCGTTTAAAAGTAATTGTTCCTGACTAAAATAATGAATTTAAAGCTTTATTGGATGGAAATAAATATAAAAATTAAGGAAGGAATGGAGCTCCCTCCTCGCTCCAACCCAGTGAGTGTCTTCCGCTAGATTACACCCCCCTCTTCCAAAAACCCAACGGAAGTTCCTTAAAGAAAGAATATGAAGTTATAGCTTGTCGACGCCATGCCATGAACTATGAATGTGGTGTGAATTTAAACCAAAACTACGGAAGATAACAATCGACTAAAGCTCACTGACTTCTAACAATTCAGAAGAGAATCAGTATAATCCAAAAGATAACCTAGGATCCACTTGGGAGACTTGGTTGTGAGGCAAGCCTGCGCTGTCGCACTTATTGCGTAGAACTACGACCCACTTCTGGCCGAGTCCATTCCAACACAAAGCAGCGCCTTGGATTGGAAGTACAATAAATCCCCGTCCATCCTAAACCATCTGACCTAGTCTGGACGATAATGATCCTAACAACGTCTTTGTCTCGCCAATAAGCCCCAATACAATTCTCACCCCCGCAGGTTTGGAGCATGTTAAGACCGCGCTCCGCTTGGACCGTACAGCCCATCCAACCGAACGCGGCCTAGTGTGCGATAATAATCTCAGCTGCGTGTAGAGTATTGGTTTTATTTCGGTTCACAAAAGTCACTATTGGACTTATTTAACCTATGCCCGAACTAAACCCAAGTGTACATTCCTGACATAACGTCCCAAGCTACATTCATACCCTTAAGATATACATAATATAAAAGAATATAACAAATGAGTTCATTGGAAATAAACATAAAGGAATAAGTGAAGTGTCTATATAGTTATAGGATTTAGTTTCCCTTTTTTATAATTAAGAGAAGGTTAAGTACGTTATAATTTAAGTAGAATTAAGTGGGGTTCCGTAAAGTTCAAATAAAAGTATGAGTTTAAATTATAGATGTTTAGATAGTAAGAAATCATTTTACCGAATTTAATTTCACTTTGTTTCAATGTTAAATTATTAAGATTATTTATCTTTCTTAAATGTTACAATATTTTATTGTTCTATTTTGTTAAATTTTATAGTTTTATTCCTACTATTAAGAGACTATAATTAAAAGTACGAACGTACAAATTAATGAACCGAATCCTACACTATAGTTAAATATCCGAAAAATACACGTAATTGCAACCTCACCGTTCTAACTAGTTGTGAACTCTATTGATATAAACTCTTATGGCACCGACATTTATGTGCGAAAGAACTTCAATTAGTTATGATTTGTGGATTAATTCGTAAAAACGCAACATAATTAAAATAACGAACCAAGAAAACAAAAAGACACAGAAACACAGAAAATAAAATCAAAAGAATTAACACAGATATACATAGGACAACAAAATTAAATATAAAATAAAATTTAATTTAATACTATCGATGTCATTCCACATTGGATGATTCATCATTCAATTATTTCACAAATGTTTCAAAACTGAAAACAAAATCACCCAATGTTGAAATGACCCGACTTGCTTGGTTCTAAATATTTTCGAATAATCAAAATTTTTAATTTAATAACCAATTAAACAATAAGTCTACAATTCAGACCAAGCCAGTCTAAGTAAAAGACACATACCAACGCAGTCTTCTCGATCTTGGGTCTCTAGCTATTTCTGAAATAACTACTAAAAAGCACCCCCAATTTAACTACCTAACGAAACGTAAGCATAGAGACCCCAGACCTTTCAGGATCAACAGGTACATTTCCTTGTTCTGTAAGAAGCATAATTATTTCCTATCTCCCTCCCAAACATGATCGAATAATTTTACTTATAAACTAAATTTAATCGCGAAATGGTGTGGAGTGGTTTAAGGATCACTGGATCACTAGTGGCTGGTGCTTACTAACTACAAATCTTAAATCTTATTCTAATTAATGTGATACTTAAAACTATACGAAGAGCTGAAATAAAATAAAATTAGCTTATATCTACACCAACCTCCCCAGCACGCTATCCCAACCACGATTGATTTGTCTTTTTTTGTCCATACCATTTTCAGACACAATTAAAAGGACTGTTTAAGCCGCTAAAGACGGTATATACATATATATTTTATAATAAACTATCCCTCATTTTCCCTCGAGTTTTGCCTTTTGCTAAACTAAAACAGCCACCTTTACATGTGTTTTTGTAGTTTCGAGCAAAGCTTTATATATCAAATAAATAAAGTACAAAGAAGTTCGCGATCTGTACTTTCTGATCCAACAAAACAAAATAAACTAAAATAGGCTTCCACACAAAAAATGACCTTGTGAAGCAAGTGCCATCTTTCTTGCAAGGATAGTATTATCAAATTAATTAATAATCCTGTCCCTGTTAGCCTATAGTTACCTTTTAGTAACTTGCAATGTTTTTTTTTTTTTATTTATTATTTTAATAATCTACTCTTCAAGTACAGTACCTAAATTTGAGAAACCCCACTTATTTCCAAAATAATACTCATCTCATTTATCATAAATGTGTTTGTTTTGTTTTCGGCAAAAAAAAACTAGGAGGTTAAAACCTCAGCTATTTGGATAAATTCTCCTAACACTTAAAACTAAAATCTTGAGATTACTCTACAATTTCATCTCGAAACTATTGAAAAAATCCAAATGCTTCAAAATCTAGTGTCATGTATGTGTAAAATACCCCGATATATATATATATATATATTAAAACTTATTTTCTAAAATTTAATGGCCTCTCTTTTGATAATAATATAATGATTTACTCTATCCTCTTTCGAGTAATAAACCATTAATTTTATTTGCATTCATCTAAAGGTTGGTCTACTATTCTTACACTAAATTTACTTATTCTAAGTTTACAACTTTATTTAATCAACTTTTCCTACGGGCATCGAACCGTAGGTTGTTTGAAAGATTTTGCAAAATAATTTTACTGACCAACCGATTTCCCATCACCCTTATGTCTACCCAGTGTGATAAATGAGTACTATTTTGGAATAACACAACATAACAACAAATTTAATTGGAAATACAGAAAAATTTAAATATATTGTTATGGATTCGTCCACTCCAAATTAAGTTGAGATTCGTAACCAATTTACAATAGACCAATCCCTAACAACCCTGTGCAGGAAAAAAACAAAATTATAAAAATGGAAAATAAATAATTAAGACATACTGAAACGGCCAGCCCGCCCGCCTACTTTCTCACTACCGCTTCACTCCACGATTTTGCACGACTGACCCCCGCTCCCCTGTCTTCCGGTCTTTTTTATAGGTTCGTCACCATAAGTACTCATCCACGACCATCAATACGCGGCAAACAATTATTTATCTAAAATCTTGTTAAAATTTTGTCAATACGGTGCAAATTTGGAACTCTTACGCATTAGACTCAGCAATTATTCGAAACCGAGGATTTTGACCACTACGAAGAATGAAATAAGACACATTTTACTTGACCTATAAAACTAGCACGTCGAGACTTGCGCTGCCTCTATTTTTTTTTTATAAGCTTTGTAAACCTAACGCTGAGAAATTAAAAGTTTCTTTGTCGATCTGTCTCGGTTAAATATTTTTTTTTTCTAAACTATAGTTATAAGCTAAGCTTGATCGTTACAATCACCCCCAAAACTTTTATTTGGTGAAACAAAATTTCAGCCAAATAAAATTTTTCATATGCATTCACTGCGTGGGTTAAATAAAGAGAACAAAATAATATGTTAGTGAATTACGTAAATTTATTCATTTTACATAGGAAATAAAATTCATATTCTTGGTTTTCCTACAAAATTAAGTTTCATAAACTCCACCCCCCGCTTCCCTTAGCCATGTAAATAACTCCACTCTTCTAAATTCTCTCCATTTCACGGACATCAAATTGTAGGCCAACTGGGCCTACGACACTTTGAAGATTTTTTTTTTTTTTATTCTATCCACTTTTTTTTAAATAAAAAAAATTCTTTTAATCCTGGTCACGGCCCCAAATTGTAACTGATCTCCCACTACAACTCGACTAGACCTACCAAGATAATCAGACTATTTTGATAACTTTTCTGAACCAGTGTATAAATAGTTAAGATTTCCCTAAGTTATTACATTCCTAAGGCCAATATCGTCTAATACCCACGTTGTGTAGCAGCAACCCAGATCCTTTTAGAATAGAAGAGTGAAATAACAGCATCGTAAGAGAAATTATAGAACGGAATTAGAATATCGTTTAAAAGTAATTGTTCCTGACTAAAATAATGAATTTAAAGCTTTATTGGATGGAAATAAATATAAAAATTAAGGAAGGAATGGAGCTCCCTCCTCGCTCCAACCCAGTGAGTGTCTTCCGCTAGATTACACCCCCCTCTTCCAAAAACCCAACGGAAGTTCCTTAAAGAAAGAATATGAAGTTATAGCTTGTCGACGCCATGCCATGAACTATGAATGTGGTGTGAATTTAAACCAAAACTACGGAAGATAACAATCGACTAAAGCTCACTGACTTCTAACAATTCAGAAGAGAATCAGTATAATCCAAAAGATAACCTAGGATCCACTTGGGAGACTTGGTTGTGAGGCAAGCCTGCGCTGTCGCACTTATTGCGTAGAACTACGACCCACTTCTGGCCGAGTCCATTCCAACACAAAGCAGCGCCTTGGATTGGAAGTACAATAAATCCCCGTCCATCCTAAACCATCTGACCTAGTCTGGACGATAATGATCCTAACAACGTCTTTGTCTCGCCAATAAGCCCCAATACAATTCTCACCCCCGCAGGTTTGGAGCATGTTAAGACCGCGCTCCGCTTGGACCGTACAGCCCATCCAACCGAACGCGGCCTAGTGTGCGATAATAATCTCAGCTGCGTGTAGAGTATTGGTTTTATTTCGGTTCACAAAAGTCACTATTGGACTTATTTAACCTATGCCCGAACTAAACCCAAGTGTACATTCCTGACATAACGTCCCAAGCTACATTCATACCCTTAAGATATACATAATATAAAAGAATATAACAAATGAGTTCATTGGAAATAAACATAAAGGAATAAGTGAAGTGTCTATATAGTTATAGGATTTAGTTTCCCTTTTTTATAATTAAGAGAAGGTTAAGTACGTTATAATTTAAGTAGAATTAAGTGGGGTTCCGTAAAGTTCAAATAAAAGTATGAGTTTAAATTATAGATGTTTAGATAGTAAGAAATCAATTTACCGAATTTAATTTCACTTTGTTTCAATGTTAAATTATTAAGATTATTTATCTTTCTTAAATGTTACAATATTTTATTGTTCTATTTTGTTAAATTTTATAGTTTTATTCCTACTATTAAGAGACTATAATTAAAAGTACGAACGTACAAATTAATGAACCGAATCCTACACTATAGTTAAATATCCGAAAAATACACGTAATTGCAACCTCACCGTTCTAACTAGTTGTGAACTCTATTGATATAAACTCTTATGGCACCGACATTTATGTGCGAAAGAACTTCAATTAGTTATGATTTGTGGATTAATTCGTAAAAACGCAACATAATTAAAATAACGAACCAAGAAAACAAAAAGACACAGAAACACAGAAAATAAAATCAAAAGAATTAACACAGATATACATAGGACAACAAAATTAAATATAAAATAAAATTTAATTTGATACTATCGATGTCATTCCACATTGGATGATTCATCATTCAATTATTTCACAAATGTTTCAAAACTGAATGTTTCAAAACAAAATCACCCAATGTTGAAATGACCTGACTTGCTTGGTTCTAAATATTTTCGAATAATCAAAATTTTTAATTTAATAACCAATTAAACAATAAGTCTACAATTCAGACCAAGCCAGTCTAAGTAAAAAGACACATACCAACGCAGTCTTCTCGATCTTGGGTCTCTAGCTATTTCTGAAATAAATACTAAAAAGCACCCCCAATTTAACTACCTAACGAAACGTAAGCATAGAGACCCCAGACCTTTCAGGATCAACAGGTACATTTCCTTGTTCTGTAAGAAGCATAATTATTTCCTATCTCCCTCCCAAACATGATCGAATAATTTTACTTATAAACTAAATTTAATCGCGAAATGGTGTGGAGTGGTTTAAGGATCACTGGATCACTAGTGGCTGGTGCTTACTAACTACAAATCTTAAATCTTATTCTAATTAATGTGATACTTAAAACTATACGAAGAGCTGAAATAAAATAAAATTAGCTTATATCTACACCAACCTCCCCAGCACGCTATCCCAACCACGATTGATTTGTCTTTTTTTGTCCATACCATTTTCAGACACAATTAAAAGGACTGTTTAAGCCGCTAAAGACGGTATATACATATATATTTTATAATAAACTATCCCTCATTTTCCCTCGAGTTTTGCCTTTTGCTAAACTAAAACAGCCACCTTTACATGTGTTTTTGTAGTTTCGAGCAAAGCTTTATATATCAAATAAATAAAGTACAAAGAAGTTCGCGATCTGTACTTTCTGATCCAACAAAACAAAATAAACTAAAATAGGCTTCCACACAAAAAATGACCTTGTGAAGCAAGTGCCATCTTTCTTGCAAGGATAGTATTATCAAATTAATTAATAATCCTGTCCCTGTTAGCCTATAGTTACCTTTTAGTAACTTGCAATGTTTTTTTTTTTTTATTTATTATTTTAATAATCTACTCTTCAAGTACAGTACCTAAATTTGAGAAACCCCACTTATTTCCAAAATAATACTCATCTCATTTATCATAAATGTGTTTGTTTTGTTTTCGGCAAAAAAAAACTAGGAGGTTAAAACCTCAGCTATTTGGATAAATTCTCCTAACACTTAAAACTAAAATCTTGAGATTACTCTACAATTTCATCTCGAAACTATTGAAAAAATCCAAATGCTTCAAAATCTAGTGTCATGTATGTGTAAAATACCCCGATATATATATATATATATATATTAAAACTTATTTTCTAAAATTTAATGGCCTCTCTTTTGATAATAATATAATGATTTACTCTATCCTCTTTCGAGTAATAAACCATTAATTTTATTTGCATTCATCTAAAGGTTGGTCTACTATTCTTACACTAAATTTACTTATTCTAAGTTTACAACTTTATTTAATCAACTTTTCCTACGGGCATCGAACCGTAGGTTGTTTGAAAGATTTTGCAAAATAATTTTACTGACCAACCGATTTCCCATCACCCTTATGTCTACCCAGTGTGATAAATGAGTACTATTTTGGAATAACACAACATAACAACAAATTTAATTGGAAATACAGAAAAATTTAAATATATTGTTATGGATTCGTCCACTCCAAATTAAGTTGAGATTCGTAACCAATTTACAATAGACCAATCCCTAACAACCCTGTGCAGGAAAAAAACAAAATTATAAAAATGGAAAATAAATAATTAAGACATACTGAAACGGCCAGCCCGCCCGCCTACTTTCTCACTACCGCTTCACTCCACGATTTTGCACGACTGACCCCCGCTCCCCTGTCTTCCGGTCTTTTTTATAGGTTCGTCACCATAAGTACTCATCCACGACCATCAATACGCGGCAAACAATTATTTATCTAAAATCTTGTTAAAATTTTGTCAATACGGTGCAAATTTGGAACTCTTACGCATTAGACTCAGCAATTATTCGAAACCGAGGATTTTGACCACTACGAAGAATGAAATAAGACACATTTTACTTGACCTATAAAACTAGCACGTCGAGACTTGCGCTGCCTCTATTTTTTTTTTATAAGCTTTGTAAACCTAACGCTGAGAAATTAAAAGTTTCTTTGTCGATCTGTCTCGGTTAAATATTTTTTTTTTCTAAACTATAGTTATAAGCTAAGCTTGATCGTTACAGAACTACTGGAGTGGCGCAAGGACCAAGAGTGAAAGTGCCGCCATACGACGGCACTACTTCTTGGAACGCTTATCGTCAGCAATTCCAGACTGTTGCTACTGCCAACGGATGGACGGAAGAACAATGCCTGACCGCTCTCACTGTTGCGCTCTGAGGGCAAGCTTTGTCGGTCCTGGAAGCACTGCCACATACAGGAAATGGGTTCCAAGACCTAATTGAGGCACTTGAATCCAGATACGGGGAGCGACATCTGGAACATGTGTTCCGCGCCCAACTGCGTGACAGAGTCCAACGCTCAGGAGAAGGACTACAACAATGGGCGCTGGAAATTGAAAAACTCGTCAGGAAGGCACACCCAGGAGCCGACACCAAGATGGTAGACACGAATATTGTTCAAGCATTTGTCGACGGAATCAAAGACCTGGAGGTCAGAGCTGCAGTGAAGCTTCGTCACCATACCTCGCTAAAGGAAGCATTGGCGCATGCTTTGGAGGTCGAGGCTGTTCGCCATGACATACGGCAGACCCATAAGATCCGCGAGGTCTCTGAGGAAGTCAAGGAGGTTAAGGCTCCTACGAAGAATAGTTCTGGAGCCATGTGCTACAAGTGTGGCGAGAGGGGCCATCTTCAGCTCAACTGCCCGCAGAAGGAGACCCAGATGGCAAGGATGAAAAAGATCGAGGAACAATTAGAGGAGCTGTAGAAGCAAGTAGCTTCGCCCCCTGCCCGGGATCAGGGAAACGAATAAAAGCCTGGACTAAGGGGCGAGTACTGGCTGACTTGGAGGAAGCCCCGATAACCGTTATCTCCCAGGCATGCAGCGGGAATAGTCTTGTGATTCAGGGGACTATTAACGGGATGGATTGCAAAATGACTCTAGACACAGGAGCCTCTAGAACAATAGTGAACCCAAATCTAATAAAAGCCGCAAGGGGACACAAGAGGAGAATTAACTGTCGGCTTCTTACTGCCTCCGGTCAGCCAATACCCGTCCTGGGAGAAATGTCAGTTACGATGTATGTAGGGGGGTCCTCATACTCTCATAACGTTATCGTGGCTGAGATTATGGATGATTGCATCTTGGGTTTGGATTTCATGAAAAAACACAACTGCAGAATTAATGTCGCTGAGGGAGTTTTCAAGTGTGGTGAAGAAGAAATCTTCATTCTTGGAGGCGCCTGCGGGAAAGTCGCATGTGCAAAGAAGGTGATTATACCTGGACGAGCGGAAGCTCGGGTGCTGGTGAAACTGCCGCCAGCTGAAAAGAAAAAGTCAAACAGATGCGTATTGATGGAAGACGCACCTACCAAGACATCGGCGCAAAAACTGATGACGTCTAGAACTCTTGTTAGTGGAAGCAGTAACGCTGTGGTCAAGGTTTTGAATCTTGGCGATCGCGAGATCTGCTTGAACAAAGGTGACGTCATTGGAAAGTGCGAGGAAGTTGTCTGGATGAAAAAGTGTAGTTTGATGACAGGCGTAAACTCAGCCAACAGCAACAACTACGGATTAGTGACTGAGCTACTCGATGACTGCAAAAGTAATCTGACTTATTCGCAGCGCATGAAAGCTAAGAAGTTTTTACTGCGCTACGCGAATATCTTCTCCAGTCAAGAAGGGGACCTTGGAAGAACATCGATGGTTCAGCACAGGATAGATACCGGAAGCGAGAGACCAATTCGTCAACGAGCAAGACGGATACCAATTGCAAAGGAAAAAGAAGTTGAAGGCCTTTTGGAGGACATGAGAAGGAATAAGATTATTGAACCGTCTGCAAGTCCGTGGTGCTCACCTGTTGTATTGGTAAAGAAGAAAGATGGTACCACGAGATTTTGTGTGGACTATAGGCGTCTCAATGATGTCACTAAGAAGGACAGTTATCCATTACCTCGAATCCACGATACTTTGGATACCTTGAGTGGCATGAAATGGTTCTCGACCCTAGACCTGAAATCTGGATACTGGCAGGTGGAAATTCATCCAAAAGACAAGGAGAAGACAGCTTTCTCGACCGGTAAAGGTTTATGGCAATTTAACGTTATGCCCTTCGGATTGTGCAACGCACCCGCCACATTTGAGCGACTCATGGAGTGTGTACTGGCAGGCTTAGTTGGAGAGGCTTGCTTAGTCTACTTAGATGACGTCATCATTGTCGGCCGTGACTTCGAGGACCATTTGCGGAACCTGGAGCGAGTTTTCGCCAAAATAGAGGGAGCCAATTTAAAGTTGAACCCGAAAAAGTGTCCTTTATTCAGGAATAAGGCCAATTATCTCGGCCATGTTATCTCCAGTGATGGCATCCAGACAGACCCGGAGAAACTGGAAGCAGTTCAAAAATGGCCTACCCCTAAGAACAAAACCGAAGTGCGGGCATTCCTCGGCCTATGCTCATACTACCGGCGTTTTGTTAAGGGCTTCTCAGAGATAGCCAAGCCATTACATCGGCTGACAGAAGATAAACGACAATTTAGTTGGGATGGGACTTGTGAAGAATCTTTTCAGAAACTGAAGAGACATCTGTGTGAAACACCAATCTTGGGGTATCCGCAAACTGAAGGTCTGTTTATAGTCGACACGGATGCAAGCAACACGGCCATTGGAGGGGTGTTATCTCAAAAACAGGGTGAAAAAGAAGTTGTTATTGCATATTTCAGCAAATTTTTATCCAAGCCAGAGAGAAACTACCGTGTGACAAGAAGAGAACTCTTGGCTGTTGTAAAGACGCTGCAACATTTCAACAAATATCTCATCGGCAGACAGTTTTTACTGCGAACTGATCACGCAGCCTTGAAGTGGCTACTGCAATTCAAGAACCCAGAAGGTCAAGTAGCTCGATGGATTGAACAGCTCCAGGAGTATGACTTCAAGACGGAACACCGCAGCGGAAAGACGCATGGGAATGCCGACGCACTCTCACGAAGGCCGTGTTCGGAAGACTGCAAACATTGTGTTAAGCAGGAATCTAATGATGCGACATTAAAGCTAACGAGAACAAGTCCTTTGGGTCTCTGGGAGAATGATGCTATGAGGGAGGCTCAAGAGAGAGATGACGACCTTCGGCACATCATCACATGGAAGAAACGGGGTGACGTTAAACCAATCTGGAGTGAGGTTGCACCCACTGGCGCTGTCACTAAGGCGTACTGGGCGCAATGGGATAGTCTGATACTACAAAACGGAATACTCTACCGGAAATGGGAGAAGACTAACGGCAAAGAGTTTCATCTTCAGATAATTGTCCCAAGAACGAGAGTACCGGATGTTCTCCGTGTAATACATGATGGAGTATCAGGAGGTCATCTAGGTGTCAAGAGGACGTTAACAAAAGTACGAGAACGATTCTACTGGTTGCATTGTCGAGATGATGTACAGGATTGGTGCCGCAAATGTACTACTTGCGCTGCTGTAAAAGAACCACAGACCAGGAGCCGTGGGAACCTGCGGTTGTATAACGTCGGTGCACCGTGGGAACGAATTGCAGTTGACGTAGCTGGGCCATTTCCTGTAACGGAATCGGGAAACAAGTATTTTATGGTCGTCATTGACTACTTCACCAAATGGCCCGAAGTGTTCGCCATACCAAACCAAGAAGCTACAACAGTCGCTTCTAAGTTAGTCGAAGAAATGATATGTCGCTTTGGTGTGCCTCTAGAAATCCATTCGGATCAGGGCAGGAACTTCGAATCGCAAGTATTCCAGGAAGTGTGCAGAATTTTGGGCATGCATAAGACGAAGACCACCGCGTACCACCCACAGTCTGATGGAATGGTTGAGAGATTTAACCAGACCCTTGAGAGGCATTTGGCGAAATTGGTAGACGACAAACAAAAGGATTGGGACAAGTATATACCACTCTTCCTTCTGTCGTACCGCACCGCCGAGCATGAGAGCATAAAAGCTACCCCGGCGTATGTCAATTACGGTAGAGAACTACGAATACCAGTCGATCTATTGACAGGAGGGTCACCGGAGGAACCAAACACCGTACAAAATTATGTCTGCGATTTAAGGGAAAAAATGCGGTATATACACGCCTTGGTCCGGGAAAATGGGTTACAGTCAAGTGAGAAAATGAAAACCAGATACGACCGGAATTCGAACACGAGCGGCTTCGTGGAAGGGTCACTGGTGTGGCTACATAACCCAACTCGCCGGAAAGGGAAATCTCCAAAGTTGCAGACCAAGTGGGACGGTCCATACACAGTGGTTACCCGACTGAATGATGTGACCTATAGGATTCAAAAGCAACCAAGAGGGACATTCAAAGTGGTACACATAGATCGTCTGGCGCGCTACCATGGCAGTAACAACGATGCTCGGGACGAGCATCTCTAAGAGGGGAGTAGTGTTACGAACACACAAAGCGCAAAGAAACGAGCGCGGAACTACATAGAAGTATAGTCTCGAAAACCGGGTACATGCGCGAACTTTCCAGACACGGCCGATCACGTTCGCGCGAGTCGGGTACGTTCCAGAAAGGAACTTACTGGAATGGTCTGGGGCTCGTCACGGCCCATATAAATAACAGTCAGTTCAGTTTGAGCTACCTTCGAGGCGACTTCGAAGTGAAAACCAGTGATCAAGAGTGATACTAGTGAAACCTACGACTTGGCTACGACCTAGGACATTGTTAGTGCTTAGTGTTTGGACCTAGTGCTTTGTGTTGGACCTAGTGCTTCGTGAATAAAGTCTTCAAAAGAGTCAGCAGGTCTTTCTCTCCGAATCTATCGAACCCTAGCACGCAACAATATGTAAATGTAACTGCAAGTCCCGAACCCGGAACAGGTTACCTTACCTACCAATAAGATTTTGTTTGCTGTCATACACCCAACAAAATGAAGTCGAAAATCAATTCACTAATATAAAGCTTATTATAACTACTTACTCGTACATGTGCTATATCTGCACAAAAATCAATAAAGAGCACAGTAATAATGTTGAAAAGCCAAATCAAAATATTTTCTTTTCACTTCAATTTCTAGAACCCTGTTTTTTTTAATTTCCAGAAACAACATTATTTATTTAGTACTTATTGGTTTTCAAAGTAGTCGTAGACCAATTACTTTAATTTCGTAAACAGTGCCTTTGGAAATATGAAACAGGATTATTTAAATGGATTGCCTGATTTTTAAGAAAAGAAATGGTTTTTGAGTAGCTTGAAATATATTTAGGTATACCTAACAGTGGCGTGGGGTGAAAAAAAAGGAAGGTAAAGCCGGACCAAAAAACGGCTAATGCGTAATTAAACAAAATATCATATTATAAAAAAATATGCAATAAATTACATACCTGACCTGAGTGTGTTCATGTGTTGTGTTAGTTTACCTTTTCCATAACTACGACGAAATGTTAGGTTTGGTGATTTGCTTGCGTTGCGTGCGTTGTATGTAATTTATCAGTTGTTAGTGTTCACCACCTTCACCATACATGACATCACTGGTATTATATGAACAGTGCATGTCGAGTATGATAAAAGTGTCTTTGAAAAAAGCCGTTTTAAGCACACGTCACTCGCACAGGGGTTATAATATATAGAAAAACAAGAACCAAAAATAAGTGAAACTTCACTTGCTGAACATATTCTACTAACTATATTATTACAAATGGTGAATGTTTTT
The DNA here is from genome assembly GCA_927399485.1 of Calamotropha paludella. Lineage (NCBI taxonomy): Eukaryota > Metazoa > Arthropoda > Insecta > Lepidoptera > Crambidae > Calamotropha > Calamotropha paludella. The sequence goes on along the minus strand of OV656817.1, from coordinate 9,626,075 downwards.
ACTTAATTACGCGAAAATGGCTTAACGAATTTGGATGAAATTTGGCATGCATGTAGCCTTGGACACGGAATAGAACAATCAACATGGCCTGAATTCCACACATACGAAATCGCAGGCATAAGCTAGCAAATAAATATCAGTAGAAATATTGGATGTTTTTATTTTGTTACTTGTCGTCTTCGCCATATATATATTCTATAACCCGATAAATTTACGTAACATTTTTTTTGATAAATTATTTATTTATACATGATTTTAAATTATAAATTATTTTATTTGTATTCTAACATAATTCTACGGTTTTTCTTCACGAAATGAGCCAGAATCCTTTCATAAAAGTCGCTTTTTTGTTGCAATTTTAACAATAGATGTTTTTCAATTGATATTACTCCGAGATTTGATAATCTTGCCTCACTTTGGCTGTTTCGTGTATAAGTATGAATCCGCTTCAATGCCGAAAACGACCTTTCCGCGGAAGCCACCGATACGGGAAGAGTCAAAATAATTTGACATAAAATTAAAAGCTGAGGAAAAGCTTCATTCAACGTGGATTTAAAAAGATATAAATAAAGTTCGTAAACATCTAAATTACTAATTGATGAAGTACTGTATAAAACTTTTAATTCGTTTTTTAAGGCGTGAAAATCAAATATATTTGGAAATTCGGATATTAATTTAGACACGCTTTCCTCAGGAAAACTACTACGGTAACTCGCGTATTTCGATTTGTTGACTAAATCAAGAAAAGTTAAGTTCTGAAAAGATGAATAACGGGAGTTTATTTGGCTTTTGATGTTATCTATTATTTCAACGAATAAACGCTTGTATTGTGTTTTTAAGTCAATTTCTGTATCCAGCCGCCGGCGTCGTCGTGGTGGTTCACAATATTCCTGAATACTACTGAAAATAAAATCAAATTGCTTTAAAAACTCTTCTGACATCCAAAATTGAAATGCATTTATTTCTCTAACTGAGGTTTCGATGTCGACTTGTTTGGTTTGAAGCAAAGCAAATAAAATGTCAGTTCTGGCAAAAATCTCCGAAAAAACATGTAAAAGGAAACAAAATTGCATATCTTCTAATTTACTTACAAACGACTCCGACATGGATACAGAATCAACATCCCACGATTGGGGATCATCTAATATATGATTAAACGTTTCAATCATATCTAACCTGCAATTAAATATAACATTAATAATGCGTGAATGATAATGCCATCGCGTTTCAGCTACTCCAGGCATACGACGGTCGGAAAACTGTTTTAAAAGATTTGACCGCTTCGACGATTTGTTGAAAAACCTGACAATTCCATTGATATGACCAAAAAATGATTTTAATTCCGAAATATTTTCCAAGGATTTGCTTAAAACCAAATTAAGTATATGAGCATAACACGGTACGAAACGTGCGAGAGGGCATTGACCCCGTACTAAAGACTGAACGCCTCCGCGTTCACCTGACATAACGGCCGCACCGTCGTATGTCTGACCGATCAATTTGTCTTTGCATCGATATTGTTCAAGAATATTAAGCAACTGAGTCGCTAATACAGCCGCTGTCCGGCTTTCACTAACGTCGTAAAAACCTACAAATCTTTCCTCCAGACCGTTTTCGGTTAAATAACGAAATATGACTGATAATTGTTCCCTATGACTAACATCTGGGGTTTCGTCTATCATGACTGAAATGAATTTAACTTGGCTAATCTCAGACCTAATCTCGTCTAAAATTACCGCCGCGATGCATTGTATAAGATCATTTTGAATGTCTCCCGAGAGACCGGTAAACACGGAGTGTGAATTAGATGAACATTGATCAAGATGAGAGTCTATAACGCTGTCGTACTTACTCAAATAAAACAATGTTTCTGCATAATTGCCACGATTGTCTGAATTTAAGTTTTCACTATGGCCGCGGAAAGATAACTCCTGTTTTCCAAGAAGAACAACAGTGTCAATTAAACGTTTCATTAAGTTTCGATTACGCTCCACTTTTCGATTATGGGCTTCATAACTATTACCGAAAAATGTTTCTATTCTATTATTTCCAAAATCGTGTAATAATAAACAACTGCGTAAATGTTTTTCAGTTTGAGTATGTTTCCTAGCCGAATTTGTCAAATTATTAATGTCTGAAAAACCCGTTTTATTCCAAGCACTGTTTGTATCGGAAAACAACAAACATGGAAAACAAAATAATTTATTTAATTTGCAACTGCCCGTTAACCAATTGTATTTATCATACATAGAACTGTGAAAATGTTTGAAAAATCCGTCTTTACGCCTATAATCAATTTTTATATCGGGACAAGCCCGTCCATTTTTTATGATATATTTTTTATTTTCGAAAGATTGATTGGAGAACGAAGTTAAGTCATTTAATAAGTAATCTGTAAGACAACAGTCAATTTGTATCAATGCCGCCATTTCTCGTCTAACCGCGTCACGACAAATAACAAAGTTAAATAAACTATAAAGACAAACCTTTACGAGGAAACGAAACAAACTATTTATTACAGACTAACACAACACTCGGCAAGTAAAATTTCACTTATTTTTCACATCTATTCATTCACATAAACAATAATTCACATAAATGCTAATTTATAGCCTAAATTACCCGTGCTGACCGTGACTGCGTAATGAGTAATCTGTGATCAATCAAGCGAGCAGTGTTGCCAATAATAATTTTGAAATTCCGCCAACTTCATAACGAAGTTCCGTTAGCAATCCGTTAAATCTCGCAATTTTCTCGTCAGTAAAATCCGTCGAATTACCAAGCGAAATAAAATAATAATTCAAGTTTAATAAAAATCAAGTGCAACAATCCATAAGATCACTTTTTTATCAAAAAAATAACAATATAATTAAACAAAAAAAGAACAATACAAATATGTTTAAAGTGTGACAGAGTTCGCATCATTATTTTGCCTCCTGCTACCTTGTCTAAAACAAGAGAAATTCTTGTACATGTATGTCGTAGACAGTATCTTTGGTACATGAATAGTATTTACGCAGTAGAATTGACATAACAGAAACAAAAATTTAGCTTTGATTTTTGAAAAAAAATTGTTGTAATTTGAAATATAAGAATAAATCTATCTTTATTTAAATAATAATCTTTTTCAAATTCCGCTAAACAATCCGTTAGCCGTCAAAATACTTTTTGTTCCGTATCTTCATAGCCCTAATCCGCTAGATATGACGGGAAATCCGTTATGTTGGCAACGCTGCAAGCGAGTGTCAGCCTCAAGGTCGAGGTCGCGCGAAACTAGACGCACAAGCGAAACGAAACCTTAACGTGAGACAAATAAAGATTGGTAGGCTATCCGAGATCGAGTTATCTATAAACAATTATTACGAGGCTTTTGCATGTATTTGTTTATGTATGTGTGAGTGATTTGCATACATTTGGCATTTGTAAATTCCCAATATTTTGATCGGGTTGCCGGAGCGGAGGAGCGCGTCGCACTTGTCGCGTCATATGATTGTAAACTGTGTTTGTGTGCGTTTGCTATTTCAAATACATTGCGTATCTTGTATACGGGATATAGAAGAATATTTTTACAAAGCGCGCAATGTAATTATGGCGTTTGCAATCCGAAAGCCGTTGAACTTCGGCTTACATTACAAAGCGGGGTAAGCTATTATTGAAAATAATAAAAAAATTATTAGTGATCGCCAAGGCAACCCGATGGGAATCGTGTTATATGCACGCGTCGCCACTGATACCTAAACAGTATTCCATAAAAATTGGAAGAAAAATCCTCCGGATAGCGAGAGGCTACGGTTTGAGTCGTATCTGAAATATGAAACAATGATTGACAATTGATTTTTTTTAATAAAAATTACTTTAGATATAAAAATTTTGCAGTTAAAAATGTTTTTGTGATGCTTTAATCTGCTATATTTATTTCCATCTGACATCATTCCTACATCAGTATAAAAACGTCTTCGGCAATAAATAAATGTGGTCATTGCCATTCCTACACTCGCTTAAATCTTATCTCTCTCCAAACCATCAAGAAGAGGATTTTTTGCTTGCATGTGAAAAAACACGTGTAACATCAGTGGAATTCAGAACTACGCGCCGTCTCAAAACAGAATATATATCTGAAATATCTAAAACATGAAAATGTTCAAACTGCTATAAAGATTTCAATCTCACAAGTTCTATAAGATTAGCCCCAGTGCCTCTAACTGAGCCTTATTTGCCAATGATATTCTAAAACGAAGAGCAAATTGTCTACACGTAGTCTACACATGTAATCTAAACGTGTTTAGACGAATCTTTCAATGGTATAGATCACACGATCTCGCTTCAAAATGTGGAATTACTTGGCACTTATCGAGATGAACCGTTTCTTACTCCTGAAATCGTTTGTGGATAATCGTGCGTGATGTTATTATACACTCGTAATTAATAATTACGAGTATGTATCTTGAAGCAGTCGTTTAAGCGATAAGACCGCATTTTGCCTTCTGGCGTTTCTAATACTTTGATGTATATATATCTTTATTGGTATATTTTTATAGTAATGTATTGTAGTTTTCTCCAATATTATTTTCAGTTCACATCATAAATAAATAAATAATAAATAAATATTTCTTACATTTACACCAATTAGCCTAGCCCAAAGTAAGCACAGTAAGGCTTGTGTTATGGATACTAGGGTAACGGATAGACATACATATATGATACATAGATAAGTAATATTCATAGAAATATATAAAAACACCCATGACTCAGGTACAAATGTTCGTATTCATCATACAAACATCTGCCCCTTCCGGGATTTGAACCCAGGACCTTTGGTGCGAAAGGCAGGATCACTACCGTTGCACCAAACGGCCGTCAAAAATCATACATAAGTTAATAAATGGTTCTTCTTTTGTTAAAGTTATATTTAACAACTTCATATATCTTTAAATAAATTTAAATAATACTAAGCTTACCACTACCAAGTACCACAATAACTGTTCATTACCGCTTCTAGTATGAAACGCCAAAAAATTGCTTCAGTTATCGAAAAAGTTATGTAGTTATTCTTCTTACGCTCTGTTCTACGATCTGACTTTCTACAAAATTATAAAAGTAAAAAGCAAACTTAGCTTGTTAAAGCAAATCAAGTTTATCTGATCTATTTAGGCTTATAGTAAGTGTTTGCTTATTTGGAAAAACTACACTAATATTATAAGGAGAAAGAACGGATTTTTATACGTTTGGTTATACTTAAGTGTAGACATCTCTGAATTAACTTATCTGTTTGTAAAAGTATTTTATCTTATTTTACGAATATATTATATTTAACTTAGGTTAAGTCGGGGCGGATCGGTAACTTATAATATCGATAGTTTTATTAAAAACCTATTTATAATCATCAGTCTATTAATGTTCCTACTACTGGGGCATCTGCCTTACCTACACATAGAAACTCTATTAAACAAAATGGGCGCTAACCTACACCGCTCGCTAAAAGCGGATAGGGGGTTATAAAGACTGCTATATATAACTTAAAATTATTATTATAGTCATAAATGTATCAAATATAGTGGCCCCAAAAAATAAAAGAATTATGGACAATATTCATTGCGTATACATAATACAGAACGACAGCACTAATGATTTTACTTTAAAAAATAAAAACAACCGTACTAACGCCTTAGCCAACAGTAAGCTCGCCGTAAAACCCTGATCTCTGTTTATAATCTTACTGCAAAATTCTGTTCATTTGGCTGAACGGGGCTACAATATTATACAAAGACGTTACTGCCCAACTGGGAAACGGCTTAATTGATTTTAATAAAGACGTGCTACTCGGGTAATACAAGCTGGATTATTAAGAAACTTGAGGGTCACTGTTGCTACGGCTACATTGGCAATGGTCTACATATATACGAATGTATATTATTTTCTACACTAAAACTTCGAGATTATGAGGTCTAAAATTTCACTTCATTACTGTTATTACTTATTACATAAAATATGAATGATACTGTATCTAATATAAATAAAACGAAATGACCTCATGGATTTATTTTTTCACACTATGGAAGATTTAGTCAAATTCCATTCTTTTGTGAATTTTATATTTACTACAATTCTCTAACGCTTGTTTGAGCATGGATTTTTTTAAAAGACAAATTAAAAGTACTCGGAGTTACTAATTATTATGGTGACAGAAAATTGAGAGAGACGAGAAAATAAGAAAGTAATCAAACAACCTAGACAAAAAAGATGTTGTGGCAACTTCAACTGAAAATTAAAAGAAATTATATAAATAAATGGTGCTATATAATAGGTAACATATATATTACTTAATTAAATTAATATAATATTCTATTTATTTATATTTAATAACTAGTTAGTATATATGCATTGTATCATTGGAATCTAATTAACAATCAATAAACTATTAGATAAATACCGAGAGTATTTTGCTTAGCTAAAATATTAATTTACACTTACCGCGTTTTGCATCAGAGCAAGCAAACACCCAGCCTGTTTCTTTTGTTTGTGATTTAGTGATAACGGCTACGCGACTCCTTCTAGGGCAAGCGCGGTCTGCCTGGTACTTTATTAGTGACTTATATGCACCTCTCTTATATTCTTTTCCCGCTAATATTGCTATCGTTTAATTGTGGCCTACCGTGATTTGCTTGAACAGTACTAACCTAAAATATGACTATTTTCTGTAGTTGAAGAACATTGTTTCATGTTTCAATGACAAGACGTGAAGATAACCCTAAAGCAGAGACCATCTACAATGCTTAGAAATATTTATTGTATATTTTTATTTAAGCATTTAAATGCTTTTATTATAAGAAAAATATCAATAATAAATGGATTAATATCCGTCTAACATTTATGATTTGACAAATACAAGTGACGTTAATGGCAGGAACGAATTGACAAGGACGTAATGTCAAATTAACGAAAAATTTCAGGACCACCTCTCGTTATGACGACAAAAATGTTTATTTCATAAAATATTGATACGTAGGTTTTTTACTTTTCAAACAATTAAAAATTGGTTGTCTGTAAATTCGGTTTATGGACGATAATTTTACGTGATGACGTCATAAGAAAACATTGATGAAAAATAAATTCAATGTCAATAAATTGATAATTTGGAATGACGAAATTGGGCAAATAAATCAAATTTTTAAATGCCTGCTTTTATAAAGTCAGTCTTAACCTGTTTGATATTATAGAAAAAAAAATTGCATGGTGGTTGGACGGTTCAACTTATCATTACCTTTTTTGCCGCAATGGAAACCACATTAAATTTTCACTTCACTTTATAAACAGTTGACAAAACAGTTCACGTGTAGGTTGTGTGCTGCCGCTATCTCTCTTCTACTCGGAGGCATCGGCCGGTGGAGTGGAAGTGAGATAGATGCGTCACAAGCCGAACACTTAGACCGATCGTGCCTCTTAATCGCTTGTTCCGCGCTCAGGCGGACAATGAGTCATGCTTTTTCGTGAATGCAGACGGTGCTTTTCGATTAACCCCTTGAAGCACAGCATTGTGTTAAATGCGTTATTTCTCTCCCTATCGGGGAAAAAATATCATTCAATCAAAAAGAACTATTACCAAAGCCGCAATAAGGATTAAATCAGACTGCGCGCTTTAGAGCATTTTATAATGCTCGCGGATTTTAGGTATCGTTGTTGCGCGCATAATATAATGCTCTCGGGTTTTAAGTGGTTAATAAGACGTTATCACGTCAAAATAGTAATCAAGGGTAACTGCAGTATCAATACTTGCTAAACTGAATCCAATTTTCTACTCCTTCTAAAATATTGATTGCAGTACCACGGGACTTTAGCTACAGACTCTTGGCGGCCATCTCCTACTCTCAAATATAAATTCTAAACAGTTTCATCTAGACCTCGTTCGCAAAGGAGCTCGGATTACAGTCAACTTTAGAGATAGAGTTTTGACGGTATTATAGTAAGAGGTATGTATAAGGGGCTCGGATTACAAAGCGGTTCTATGTAGTGATTCCAACACCGGCTTGGAGAGGGTAAAACGTACAGCTTTAGCGGAGTATGTCCGATAGCGAGGGTTGGCGGAAGAGTCCTGGATGCTCAATTGTTCTCATGTACAAGTGGGGCATACATAAATAAAATATTTTCTTTTTCAACGCAGCGCGTCCTTTTCATGGTGATAATCTTATCTCAAGCATTTGTCTCACTAGAATAAACTTACACACAATTTATAACATTTTGAAACAATGCACTGCAAACAGTTTTATCTTAGAAACTGTAAAATATAAGGAAAGGGAACTACGCAAACCTATTAGAGTTTAAAATACTGGAAAACCGACTTTTTGAAGTAAACAGGACATTTTCGTAATGAACACTAAAAGGACTACTGGCACTGTCACTTAGGCATTTGTGAATAAACAATTGTTTAACTTTTTTATAAGTCGGTATTTAAGAAACCTGTAAAAATAGTTTAAAAAAACTCCGATCTTTTTTACAATGTTAGTTTTTTTTCTTACAGAAAGACGAAACTGACAACCATAATCACAGACAGAAACATGACCACAACAAAATATGGTATTCGTCGGATGATTTGCATTCCTAGTAAAATTGCATTTATTTCATGGTTATTTTCTAAGTAAGTTAATAAAGGAATCACTATTATTATTGGTATTTTCGAAACAACCTGAAGGGATATCTCAATATTTTCCCAGAAATAAATTACACAGTCAGTTACACTACTTCGAAACGATGCTGGTCCCTTGGCAAAACCGTACTTCGTCTTGATTTGGAGGGGAGCGGGATCCAAAGCACCATCCGTAACAGCAGTTAGTAGAGGGCCCAAAAAGTGCGACAGTTACGCATAGCTTTACACTAGATCACTTAACTGCGTATATACTCGTATACAAACAAAAAGAACAAAGTTATGAAAAACGGCTGCACTTCCTTCCAAATGCACTCATTAACCATCGAGATTTCATTTTGATATCGATTTGGTCCACCTCAGTCTTGACCGAAAAGCCGCACTTATTCCTTTTAATGGAGACGCAGATAGCAACTACATCAGACGTGTCTTATCTCAAACATCCACGGTACTCTCTAGAGCATAACTTCAAAAGTTACGTTGGGGTTTATGTATTCGCTATGTGCAAAGTGGGAGGTGGGGACCGTCAAATCGATCGCAGCGCGCGATGTGCCAGAAATGTGAAATAACTCTGGACTGTCATGTGTCAAATTGCAACATTTTCATAGAATTCCATACTAACGTTATTAAGTAGTTTAAGTAAAAATGTTAAAATTCGCGTTATGGGTCACAGTACATGTTGTGTTATAAAGTGTAGAAACAATGGGGAAAAGCTATCCCTGTGATTGTTCGCAACTTGTTTATGATAAACTCTTTTCTGTGTCGATATAATGTATCAAAGCAGTAACATGTTTCCATTTGCCACTTTGATTATTAACACAGCCGTACTTAGCATTCGCAACGACACGTTCATCATTTATCTGGAATTAAAATTAATATTAAAATAATTAATATAAGTTGACGTGAACTAATTCATAAATACAATTTTATTAAGTAGATATGTACTCACATTTAATGATGTTTTGTAGGGAGTTTGTGTCACAGACAGTTGTCTTATATTCAGAGCTCTTATTAAGTAGCTTTGTCCGTTGGTTCTAAGCTCTTCAACGTCTCTCACGTGGTGTGCTAATACTAATTTGTTTCCTTTTTGCACAATTTGAGGTTGGTAATTTATATCATGTCATACTGATCCCGTGCGTATTTTAACATACGTTTTTTAGTTAAAGCACTTATTATAATATGCACAAACTTAAAAGGTATTTTAATTTAATATCGCTCAAAAACATCCGGTAATTGTTAACAAATCATCCAGTTGCCAAAATTAGACAGATCTCAAGTCCACAATAATTGTGGTCATTAGGGACGCTGTCATCGCGCACACAGCGAATACGTACGTACATAAGTGACCAATAGTCAACCAGAATCTTGTAATATCTAACTGATGTGGATGATATGGCTAATCAAAAGTAATCGGCATTAGAGCTCATTTTTTTTCGGACTGTAATGCTCTCCATAGTGACTGGCTGTTCCCGTTCGATAAAACTGACCCCGCTAGCCGAGAAATGCGCAAGTTTTTTTGGTCGATGCATCCTACCTAGTAAGTAAATGAAGTAACGAGAGGAACTCTCGTTAATGATCATAGGCCCAAGTGTCTAGACATTTTGCTAATGACGAACTAACAAGTACTTTATATCATTCACTGCCGACATAAGATTACAGTGTTATAAAATCCGCGTGGATTTACTTGCCTTCGTAGGACAACTCCATCGGCTCTAGAATATGACGATATAAGTAAGCTGATAGAGACTTCTTAATATCATGTGGGTAGAATCTCACTTATTGACACGATCGTGGAAGTAATCTGGCTGGGTATGGATTTGTTATTCTGTTTTTCTGCTCGGTTTCTATCTTGGTTTAGTGCAAAGAAACGAAGAACTTTAAGGTGAATAATGTCAGTGGCCCCGACGAAATTCCATTTAGAATACTGTCTCTGTGCTCCTGAGTTGTCGCCTGTCCTACTGCATCTGCGCTGCCCCCCTTAAGTTAATAAAATAAAGTTCCAAGTCCTCAAAGCTTGCACATGTGCACCAATGTCAAAAAAGGGCGATCATGTCCATACTCTGCAAAGTTATGGAAAGAGAAAATATTATCCAGGATCTCGTTAGTGGCCCCGTCAACACAGCCAAAATATGATAAAGCACTTGTTGCATCCTATTACACCTCGAAATCCTTTGATAAGATAAGATAAAAATAATTGTATTCATAATAAGCATTTATAATGCGTATATTGAACGTCAATAGCTACGCCATGGCTTTGTAAACAGATCAATTATCTAATATATATATAAAAAAAAATCGTGTTTAATTTTTTTTTCAGTAATAAGCAATTATGCTTTACAAGAGGTAGGTGCACCACAGATACTGGGGTTGCACTTTTGAAACACATTTTTGATACCTAAGAGGGAAAGCAAGACGTAATCGGTATTCTTTGTGACCTCTCGAAAGCGTTTGATTGTGTCAACCACAATACATTATTAAAAAAGTTTGAAAATGATGGTATATCTAAAAACTCCTTACGCCTTATACAATCTTATCTGCCCTCCCTTATTTTACCAAGAACTTTTGTGAGACAGTATTCTTTACTAATGATAACTATTTAGTTTTAAAAACTGATAGAAGTAATATGTGCTCTGACAATTTAAACGATACTCTCTCCAAGGTATTACACTGGTTTACTTTTAATAATAGATTATTAGGTAACTCGAGTAACACCAAATGAGTAAAGTTCTCTTTACGAAATATAAGACAGGTGAATACGCCAATAAACGTAAATGGCGAAGCGGTAGAATTTTTGCAATCCACAAAATTCTTGGTTATCACTTTAGACGTTAGATTACAGTGGTAGCCCCATATTGATGCCTTATCAAAAAGTCTTAGTTCCGCCTCGTACGCCGTTAAGAAAATAAGGCTCATATGAAATGTTGAAACAGGAAGAATGGTTTACTTCTGCTACTTTTATAGTGTTAATTAGCAATAGTCCGTAGGATCTTTCCTGCGGACTATTGCTGTGGGGTCAGCAGCTAATATCAAATATATATCTGTTCTTCAAAAAAGAACAGTGCACGCTATTTGTATCTTAGGATCTAGAATATTTTAAGGAAATTAATATACTTACAGTGTCTTCCCAGTATCTTTGAAAATATTATGTGTGTAAAACTATATAACACTTTTTCTAAAAATAGTGATAACCTTTCAACACTAGAAATAAAAAAAAACGATTTAATCTTCAAATTGCAAAAAAAGAGTCATTTTTAAGAAGATGTATATCATTTTATAATAAGGTGCCGCACCATAGAACTGAATTGCCTTTAGAGAAATATAAAAAAGTTATTAAAAAAACTCTTCTAAGACTACTCTGCAAAGGCTATAACAAAATTGGTGATTAATTGGATGACAAAACGACGCCGACTCCACGACGAGTTAATGGCCTTTACTTTTAGACTTTTACTTCTAATTAATATTTGGTAAAGTTAATTTTTCTAATGCATTTTTACAGGCGCTAGAAAAGTTTCCTTAATGATAACATTAAAGGGAGAAAAAATAGCCCTGCTTTGCCTTGCCTTGTGTACTGCCTCTCTTAACTTTAAAACCTAAGAAGTATCAGTCGTAAAACTGCACCGTCTCACATAACTGTTTTGTGTATGAGAGATGTCATTAATATTAATAAGAAATAAATATGGATCCAATACCGATCCCTGGGGCACGCCCATATTAATATGTTCTCTTCAAACTTTTTTGTTGAACAATGAAATCCTTATATGACATGGCATTAAATGAAATGAGAAGCTGAATAGATTGCTACCATAAAATTGTACTGTTAGAGATTTCATGATTACGGATAGCGGGATTCTTTCATGGAAACGGCTAACAAGCCGTCATTCATGGAACCGGCTTGTTAAAATTAAATTTTTATGTTTTCAAATACAATTTTTAAATTATTTTGCCTCTAATATTATGTATGTACTACGCAAACACTTTTTATCACTGTATCTAATATTATTTATTACTTATTCTTTATATAGAATACAAGAAATGTAACTAAATGATTAAATAGTTTATTTGACTCTCTAAGGCACTGCAAATTATCTGAAAATTCGCAAATATTGCATTGGGTGCAATGGTGCAGTAAATAACATCTTATATAAGCTTCGCGAAAAGTTGCATCTGATTCTAAGCTCGTTAGCTGCTTAAGAGATAAAGACGTTTAAAATCCTAAAATTTTAAAAGGAATTTGACTTTGTTTATCGGGTAGGTATATCATAAACTCTTTGAATAAAAAAAACTAAAAAAAGTAGAAGTAGTCAATTATATTACTAAAGATACGCTATTTTATTTCTAGACATTAAAATAAAAAATGTGATGATTGTCTGAAGATCGGGAAAATACAAATATTTCTAATTCATATTCAGTTACAGAAGAACGGGTATAAACAAATATCATTATTAAGTATTTTGTCACGGCGGCAGATGTGCTGTTTTTTTAATGTATAATTGATGTAATTGATGTTGGTCGCAGATGACCTTAACAACGATACCGGGTTTGGGACAGCGAAATCCTTAAATGGACCTCAAGCCGAGAGTAGCGAGCCGCCGTAGTGGTTTTCTAGCTGGACGGTATCTCCCATGAGGGAGTCTTAGAACCAGCATAGAGTCACTACGGCGCTCTAGCCGGAAAGAGATGTGTTGGTGCTTTCGTTTACCGGATAACGATAAATGAAATATAACAAACGCGTTGACATTGACGTTACTGACGTGACTGAGAATTCACTTGTGAGCCGAGTCGATTTTTTCTAGTATTTTTCTATTATAATAATTTATTTATATTATAATAATTATTAAAAAATATTTTTAATATGTAGCGATAATATTGATGTATTTTATTAAATCGAACAGAGGTAGATATTAACAGGACATACAGATTTTGAAATATCTGCATATAAAGTTTTATTTATCATAAATCTCTTCCCAACTGTTAAATATACTAAAGTGTGTATCAAAAAATTCACTTCAAACAGGTAATACTTTTGTTCTGATAATCAAAACTCGACATATATGAAACTATTGGGATCATCAGTCTAAAAAAGCAATATATGACTAAAACTAAAATAGAGACTCCAACTTTTACGGGTAAACTATACATAAGCAATTTGTTAAATTTTATTCATATGTTATGCACCAAAATGGAATTGCCTTTTAGTTTTTATATCATTCCTATACATACTTAACTTTGCTATCTATTAACCACACGACAAAGGCCTTAACAGCATCATTTTTTTTATAATAATAAAAATTAGTAGCGGAAATTACATAACTCGCTGTCCGTGAAAAGTAGCGTAATGGTGGGACAGCGAAAATTCGCTCTATTCAGCCGGGCCCGCCAAATAAATTGTTACGATTTTTCTTTGACGCCTCTAGAATGTTTCTTTTATGCGTGGGTTCTATATTTTGTGACAAGCGACAGCGATAAAGAGCTTCTAAGGGATTCAAACCCGTTGTAAATGGAAAATCTATAGAAATCGGATAGAGGAAATATATATTAGAAAATTGTGTAAGAAAAAATGGGTTGATTTGTTAGCTTCGATGAAAGTGTACTCTGCTTCTGCGATGGGTCGGTATTGTTATTAGACATGACAATCTACCTTTATAACATTGGCGGTCATACTACACCTATAATCCCAAAAATCTTGCATATACCTATTTCATTTATGCAAATGCCCAAGTTCAAAGTTCTTTATTGCACCATGTTTTAACAGATATCTTAAAAAACAATAAAAGACACAGACATGGCCCTGCTAGGGCACTGCGATTACTTAAGTACGAAAACGGATATAACGCCTTTTTTTATATGAGCATCATTTACTTTCGCACTGTCGTGCGTTGCCCATTATCAGTACCATAAGGTCACTTACCACCATATTACCGCACAACTCATTTTCGTTGTGATAAAAACGTTTTAAAATGAATGTTTGTTGTTATCTTCAACCGCTGTATGATTGAATGATGAATTATTAATTATCGTAGTTATATTTTTTTAGTAATCATTTTTGTTGTCATGTTCTTTTTATCATTATTATATTCTACTTTTTATATTTGTGTACACTTGTGTATTATATTCTATTTTTTAAACTTGTGTACTTGTGTTACATAATGATATGTTAATTAAAGTAGATAATGTGAACAAGAGAATTAAACTCACTATAAAAAAGAAAGCATTAGTTATTTTATTATTTGTTATTGAAACATTTAACTGGTTGATTTAATAATAGACGTAAAAACTAAAATAATAATTAATAAAACTTTTTATACTTACAAGAACTTAAATAATGTAAAAATGTATTTCTTTCGCAAACAAAAACCTATGAAAAACGAATTGAAAAGTAACAAAAAAACCGGCTAAGTGCGAGTGGGACTCGCGCACGAAGGGTTGCGTACAAAACTTTGGTTAAGTAAAAAAATCACGTTGTATGGGAGCCCCCTTAAATATTTATTTTATTGTAATTTTATTATTTATTATTAAAATTATACAACTGAGTATTTTGTGAAGCTTTCAATATTTCAACAGGTAGGTTGTTGCCATTAACGATATCGAACAAAAAGGGCAAAAAATAGCGTTTGTTGTATGGGAGCCCCCCTCAAATATTTATTTTATTTTGTATTTAGTATTTTTGGTTATAGCAGCAAAAGATAATAATAATAATTTGTGAATATTTCAACTGCCTAACTATCGCAGTTCTTGAGATACAGCCTGGTGACAGATAGTCGGACGGACAGATGGACGGACAGACAGCGAAGTTTTAGTAATGGGGTCCTGTTTTTACCCTTTGGTTACGGAACCCTTAAAATGCATAGTAGGTAAATCAGAATCTTCTTAGCCAATATAAGTATTATAAATCTCTCACTAACGACTCACTTCGTGCACATGCCTTTGGTTTGCCATGGCGTCTGACGTTTTCTGTTTCACCACCGTAATGTTTCGTTTTCGCACTGTGACTAAGTTCAAGCGACTCCGTACACAACGAATTAAAAACGCTTCACTGCGCTTTTAGTTCGGTGTTTGTTTAATAATTTCTATATTGCTATTTATAGGTGCAACGCCTTTAACTGTATTAAATTAAAATGAGATGATCATAGTTTTGAAAACAATTAAAATTTTATTACCTTGTACCTACTAGACATAGAAATGTTATATAGAAGACACAGGATGCCAAAAAGCTTGCATATTATCTGCTTGGTGTTTAACGACGTACTGTGGTTTATGACGAGAAACTTGTTGCCTCCTGAACTGAAAGGTTACATTGATGTAGCATATTTTTCAATACGGATAAATATTTCTTACATTCACACCAATTAGCTTAGCTCAAAGTAAGCACTGTAAGGGTACTAGGGTAATGGATAGACATACATATATGATACATAAATATGTAATAGTCATATATATATATATATATATATATATATATATATATATATATATATATATATATATATATATATATATATATATATATATACCGCTATGGCTCAGGTACATTCTGCTCTTATATATCATACAAACATTTGCCCCTTCCGGGATTCGAACTCAGGTCCGTCGGTACGAATGGCAGGATCGCTACCCTTGCACCAAACGGTCGTCACGGTGTGTCATCATGATATTGTTTAAACAACGATATACAGGATGACAAACCTCAACATGTATCGGATAAATATCTGTGTTCTTTATATTATAAACTCCGTGCAGTTCAACATGACTAAAAAAGTTCTGTCAACGTTTATACTGAAACTTGATAGTTTTCCATATGACGGTAGATACTTAAAAAATCTAAACTCTCCCGCTTACGCTTGTCACTTACCAGTTGTCAACTAGATTTATTTCTTACTAGTTTTTGCTTGCGTCTTTACTCTTTTGGAATGCTGAAAGAAGCAATTTTGACCACAAGATACTTTTATTTTAAATAAAAGTTATCTAGGTAATATTATTCATTATATATTGCGGCACTAAAATGCCATCTTTACTATGTGACCGCTATTTTCTCATTACGGCTTTGCAGTAGAAGATTTTTATGAAATCATAAAAAATAACAACATATTTTTTTAACCTTTCTTAGCAATTGTTTCTTTCCCTTAACGTTATATAAATTATGTTTTTGATGTATCGTAAAGAAACTTTATTTTCCATAAATTAAGAAAATTGTTCTTTGCTTCACATGTGAAAATTTAATCACAACTATGAATATGACCTTTCATTTACCTAAGAAACTAATTAGTTCAATTATATTCATACGTTATATACAAAACGTAGCTTAAATCATTTCGTTCCATATTTTCTCAGAAATGGTTTCTTGAATATTTTCTTAAGAATAATATTAATAATTCTTACAAGAATGGTTTTTAGCATACTTTCTAGTTATTTTTACTTTTTGCAGGTAAAATTTATTAATGTACCTATATTGAACATCAATGAAAAGGAAGGTGCTCGTTTATATATATCTGATTTCATGTAATACACGTACAATTCATTTTACTGGTAAGCTTTACATATAAGCTTACTGAACAAACTTTGAGCGGGCGTGACACTATCGTAAACGAACGAGTCTTGTCTTCGTGGATGAATGGAGTTTCGTTTTGTCTATTACATTTGTGTATTTCTTGATTTTAAGTATGTAGTGTCATTTAGTTTACTACTCTGTAACGTTCGGCGACATTACTACGTTGCAAATGTGCGGGTTTGAAACTGATATGATTAGTCTCTGTATTTGTATTGGCCAATAATAGTCGGTTATGCGCCGGATAAAATAATATTTTTATTTATTTTATGAAAAACCACATTAACTTCATGTCTTTTATAAAACTTTTGAATGAAAGTCCTTCAAAGGTTTATCTCCTCATGGTTTTTTTTCATGTTTTTTCAAACAACAAGGCAGCGACTTACATAATTTTGATAAAAACTAATTAATGAATGTTCTCTACTTAAGTTCGAAAGTTGTTGCTACGATTTTTGTTATACCGAACACGGTGTGCCCAAACTTCAGTGTTCCATATTTTATTGGAGCGATGTAACACAAGTGCGAAAAGTCCTGTTTCGATAAAATATACGGCCATAACTCATTAGTTGTGTTTCATTGAGTACTGCAAAGCTGAGACACTGACAATATTTTGCGATTTATAAGTGATATAAGGACATTATAGTTCCATAGACACCGTTATGCATTTATCAATTATTCAACGCATTATCAACTTATTTTACCGCTTTGGTGTTTAATTTTTCAAAAACACTAACACACGTTTTATTAATTTTATATCGAAATCTTAAATACACATTTCCAGATCTTAAAGACATAAACTTATAAATGTCGCGTAGAGACGTATAGTCATATAGCCCATATTTCAATTTGTAGCGTTTTTACTACAAACGTTATTTTAATTTAGTTGCAGTAGAAAGTTAAAATACAAGTTTTCAAGTAAGCCCTTAGGTTACCGTATTTACATACAAAAGTTTTATGCTTTATACACCTCCATCGAGTTCTAGTTTCTTGAGATCCTTTCTGCCTTGTCTAATCGTATATAAAATTAATGTACTATTTGCAAAAATCTGATTTCTCAACCCAATAGTTTGGGCTAGGCTTTGAGTCAGGCCAGTCACTACTACATATAATTTTGGTTTTGAATAAAATTAAAGAGTAATCTACAGATACTGTAACAGCCTGGAGTATTAAGTTATTTCTAGTTTTTAAGTCATAGTGGCATAACTATAGCTAATAGAATATAATAATGTAATTATTAGAACTTTTACAGGGATTCCTAGTTGTTTTGAAATTAAATATAGCCTATATTCACTTTGTCAATCCATTTTCAATATCGGAGACATTATTTTTAAAAGCAAATGAGTACTAGCATCTTTGAAGTTCCACTCTCACAAAATTTATTCATTTACGACCACTAAGCAGCTACGCACACACACACACACACACATATAAACCCTAAAATACTCAAAATAGTAGAATATCTTCTATTGCAAGAAACTATAAGAAATCACTTTTCTCTGAATACGTTAATAATTTCTTTTTTTAAATATTCGACGAGCTGTCGAGAGATAATGCTTAAAGTTACTACCTAAGTTAATCACGAATCGAGCAATCATTAATAAATATTCTATTGAAAAATATAATATAAGGTAACATATCATTGTTTAAAATTTTGGTTTTATTGATGCATATTTCACTTCACCGATGCCAGGTAGTTTACGGAATTCGTTGCACTATGCCGTCAAAATAACTGCCACTGATAAAATAAAGTTTACAAATTATGAATTACCAAAATATATATTATTAAATATATAATTAAACTTAACGCTACATATTAATGAAACTAACGACCTCCGGACGACATACTTAGTTACTATTCAGTGAATCGTAATGCCGTTTACTAAATTACAACCACGTTTGGTAAATTTAAATTGCTGTTTCCTGAACTCCTGTTAGAGGTTCACTGGCTGTTTTACTTGTGCACACTCAAATATTTGTAACTTTACTACGTACATTACTTTGGGATTTTAATGTGTTTTTAACTACAAAAGTGACTTGAATGGAAGAGTCGATTTAGACTTTAATGCTTAACTCAAGATAAAAATTATTTAAAGGTTTTTATTTGCATAAAGTGTTTATTTTACTACATGACCAGAGAGATGGAGTGAGGCGTGACGTGCGAACATAAACGTAACACGTGTCACACATTCGCGCACCGCGCAGTGAATAGCAATCTACTATTGCTATTCAGTGTGTTTTTCGTAATCTTCCAGTTCACCGCGCCGTACCGCGCAATTACGCTATTCTGCTATGTTGCAAATAAAATATATTTCTAAGTATGAAATACCTACATATCTCCAGTTAAATTGAGTGACAGTAAGTCACGGTATTATTCGATGCAATATACCTTTGCAATCATAGAAACAATCATATTATTCAGTTACTTCAAACATTTTTAAAAACATATATAGTTTTTACACTTTCGCGCTTTATCAGAATAAACGAAGCATTTATTCTTGTTTCTTCAATTTGATAATGATGTTTTAACTCCTTCACAGGAACCGTGATCACACGATAACTAAAAGGATAAAGAACAACATGAATAAACGCGCCGTTTATCCGGTATTTTATAAATTTTCGAAGACATGTAATCAAGTTTTTCTTTGGTTGGGTTGGGCCAGGATGGGGTTTCACCCGTGTGCAGTTGCTGGAACTGCCATCGGGCGCGTCTCCCGGGTGGCGGATTGGGGAACGGCCTCCAAATATGGGGGCCACCGGCTTGACCGGCGCGGACCAAAACCATCAGGGGGGGCCTCGGCTGGCTGACCCGGGTAGCCTAGGTAGGGTAACGGCAGCCGAGCAGGGATATACCGTAACCCCGTACGTTGTGCGGGGCCGGGGGCCGCTATCCTTTGAGGTGGGGGCTGCGAGGAAGAAAACCTCTATAAAAATCACAAGAGGGGGACCTTACGGTCCAGTCCGCAATGCGGACGCGTTGGGGCGTGTACTGGTCTGAGGACTGGTTCCGGCCCACCCGCAACCCTGTACGTGGTGCAGGGAGTGGGGGCCGCCACCTCGGTGGGGGCCGCGTGGAGACAACCACTCTAAAAAACCTCAAAGTCCCGGCACTGGGATTCGTGGTATCGGGGCGCCTCGTAGAGGTGGCTGGCGGAGAAAGGTCAGCCCGTTAGCGGTCGCCCTGGGGTACCTCCCGACCCCCCAGGCGTAATTAGGGTTACCCGGGTATAGGGATCTCTGCCCGGGTGGACTTGTAGTTCTCCCTTACTCGTGGGTTCAAAATGGATTCAAATTTAAACTTAAATAAAAAACCTTTTGTTGCTGAAGAGGAGAGTGCGGAGGCGGATGCCACAGCCAAAACTCTTCTGGGGGACATCTCTGTGTCCGGGAATAAACAGAGCCGAAGAAAACGTCACATCTGTATCAGATGTTGCCGGAGAAAGTGGGGACAAAGCTTTAAATCTAAGTGACAACAAATTTGAGCGTCCAGCGCGTACACGCATAGTACCCGTAGAAAATGAAACGAGAAGCAGAAGTCCAACCCCAGCGCCTTTGGCAGATAGGGTAGGATGTTCAACTCGTTCAAAGAATTACAGCAGAAATGCTTCACGCTCTTCACTGAGCACCGAGGATGAAACACGCATTGATCAGGAGGCTGATCGCGACCTTCGAGGTAGACTTCGATCAAGAAGTAAAAAACAAGCAGTTACCGTTGCAATGAAAACTGTAACTTCACCAGAAGTAGTCACCATCAGATCTGAGGGACAAGGAGAGTCATCAGTATCAACTGACGACACCCTGGTTACAGCCACGTCACCATGTAAGGACCTCATTTATAAAGAAACTCCTGGAAGACTGTGGCAGAGACAGAAACGAAATCGTGAGGAGGTCAGTGCGGAAGGCGACAGCAGTGAGGATACGGCACCAGCATCAAAGATCTCATCACAAAAACGTGGAGTGGGTCGTCTATTGACCACTGGAAAATTCGCTGGACAATTAAAAGCGAGAGACGAAAAGAAGAGAAAACAGAAAGAGGACATGCATCAACAGTTTGAGGTAGACATAGCTACGAAGATGGAACAGACAAGGTGCTACCTCTCTGAGTCGTCTATGTCATACGATTCCGAAGGCCCTACTGCATCAGATCTAAGGCAGCAAGTGCTATCGAGCGTGGAGGTGATCCGAGAGGTGGCGAGTAAATCTGGCCATCTAAAAGGCACTTTTCAGCGTGCTCTCAAAGATGCTGCGACTTCGATCCGCGAAGCAGTGGATGCGCTACACAGGAGTACGGCCACAGATGAGAACAGAAAGCTGCAAAATGACAAGGATCGTCTGCAAAAAGAGCTTAAGGAAATGCGCAAGGAGCTCACGGAAGTCCGAACGCAGCTATCTCACCTGACGAATTCCCAACCTGAGGAGACGTCTTCACTCAGACGTGATATCATGATTGAGGTTGGTACGATGGTAAATGCAAGGCTCGAAGCGCTGGAGGAAAGATTACCACCTGTTAAGAGATTGCGGCCACCATTAGCAGCCGACAAGCGTAATGATACAAGTGCCCTTTTGGCTCAGCCAAAGTCTGTTGTACAGCCCAAGAAACCAACAGCGTCCACATCGGCTGTAGCTGCGCCACCGCAACTAGATGATGTTAACATAACTGAGTCGGAAACAACCAAACAGGCACCTAAGAAAGGAAAAAATAAGAAGAAGGTAAAGAAGAATAAGGGTACTGGCACCGCAGAAGCTTCAGTTCAATCACAACCCGGTGTCGGTTCTTCGGCCACCAAGCCTGCAGAAGAAAGCTGGCACAAAGTTGGCAAAAATGGGAAGATATTGAAAGAGAAGAACAAGAGTGTACCAAAGGTCCCGAAAAAGTCACCTCAAGTGGCAAAATCGAAGCCGGTAAAACTCAGACCTCCAAAGTCAGCGGCGGTAGTGGTGACGCTGCAACCAGATGCGGCGAAAAGAGGGCTAACTTATGCAGCTATCTTAGCGGAGGCGAAACAGAAAATTGCGCTAAATGAATTAGGTCTTCCACCTTTACGAGTCCGAAAATCTGCAAGTGGAGGTCGTATCTTCGAAGTATCTGGAGCGACGGGCCAAGAGAAAGCGGATACATTGGCCAACAAACTAAGGGAACTCTTAAAAGAGGAAGATGTGCGCGTCTCCAGGCCAACTAAATGCGTAGAAATGCGTCTCTCAGGCCTGGATGATTCTGTGTCAACTGAGGAAGTTGCCCGTACAATTGCTGATCTAGGCGGATTTGATATTAGCGAAGTCAAAGTGGGGGTAATCAAGCAAGACTTTTCAGGTTTGGGTACGGCCTGGCTTCGCTGCCCCATTTAAGCTGCAAAAAAGATAGCGGAGAAGAAACGGGTGCTGGTCGGTTGGGTGTCAGCTCAGGTAAAATTGCTGCAACCAAGGCCACTTCGTTGCTATCGTTGTTTCGAGACTGGGCACGTCAAGGAACACTGTACAGGAGAGGTGGACCGCAGTGATCAGTGTTACCGCTGTGGGACTACAGGCCACAAATCCAGCTCTTGTTCGGCCGAACCGCAATGTCCTGTTTGTGCTGCGGCTAAATTTCCATCGAATCATCGAGTGGGCAGTAAATCATGTACTGCGCCTCCTACCAATTAAAAGTTGAACAAAGCTATGGGACCTAAAAGTTCGCAAAACTTACAACAGCCGGCGCCTAACTGTGCTATGGAGGAGGATATAATTGCGCTTGATAATTAATGGCTTTAAAAGTATTACAGGCGAATATCAACCACTGTGCCCGTGCCCAAGATTTGCTTGCACAAAGCATGAGACAGTGGTCGATAAACATAGCTGTAGTTTGCGAACCGTACTATGTTCCTCCCAACGATGATTGGGTTAGCGATCTTGACAACCTAGTCGTATTGATAACTCAAAGATCTTTTGGCACACCAGCATTCGAAAAGGTTGTGAAAGGAAGGGGATGCGTTGCGGCTCAAGTGGATGGAATCACCTTCATAGGGGCTTACTTCTCCCCAAACAAGAGTGCTGCGGAATTTGAGATGTTCCTAGTCGAGTTGGGTTCCATGGTTGGGCAAATTTATCCTGCGCCAATAATTTTAGCAGGGGACCTTAACGCTAAGGCTATTGCGTGGGGTCACCCTACCACTGATATTAAAGGCGAAATTTTAGAAGACTGGGTTGTGGCGAACGGGCTTGTCATTTCAAACAGGGGAACGACATTTACCTGCGTTAGACACAACGGTGGCTCTAGAGTAGATGTCACCTTTGCAAGTCCTAATATGTCGGATCGCGTTTTAAGATGGCGAGTGCTGGTGGACGAGGAAGATCTCTCGGACCATCGGTATATACGTTATGACATTTCTCTCCCTACATCAAGCTCACTCACGGACAATTCTCGTACACTTCTACAGGAAGGCCCGCGATGGGTTATAAAGCGGTTAGATAAAGAACTATTACAAGAAGCTGTCATAGTTGAGTCCTGGCAATACAACCAAAATATACCCGTTGACATCGATACGGAGGCTGAAAAACTTCGTCAGGCAATGACGCGCGTTTGCGATGCAGCAATGCCTCGAGCTAAAGTCATCCCGCCGAAGAACCAAGTGTATTGGTGGTCCACAGAAATTGCCCAACTGCGAACAGAGTGCGTGGGGGCAAGACGTCAATACACACGGAGCAGAAGACGACGACGTAGGGATGAAGCCAGGGAAGCTTTTCTCCACGAAGTCTACAAAAACAAGAAGAAGGCCTTACAAGCTGCCATCTGTAGATCGAAAACCCGATCCCGACAGGAGTTGTTGGAGATGCTCAACCGTGATCCATGGGGAAGGCCATACAGAATGATAATGGCTAAACTACGTCCATTTGTACCTCCGCTGACGCAAAGTCTCCAGCCACGCGTAGTGGAAAATATTACCATGGTATTATTTCCAGACAGGGATGAATTCTCACCCCCTATAATGGCACCAGATATAGAAGAGAGAGAAGAAGCTCTAGACATCCCTGAGGTGACGAGCGCTGAACTGAGTGCGGCAGTCCTAAAACTCCGAGCTAAGAACACAGCTCCCGGTCTTGATGGCATTCCTGGCCGCGTTTGGGTTCTCGCCATAGAAGAACTAGAGCCCATTGTGCTAAATTTATTTACCGCTTGTCTAGAGCAGGGCCGACTACCTGTCCAGTGGAAGACAGGTAAATTGGTATTGCTGCGGAAAGACAACCGTCCAGCAGATTCTCCATCGGCATACAGACCAATAGTCTTGCTCGATGAAATTGTGAAGCTTTTGGAACGTATCGTGGCGAAACGTCTAAATAATCACCTTGAGCAGATCGGTCCTAACCTGTGTGAAAACCAATACGGTTTTCGTAAAGGAAGGTCGACCATTCACGCCATCTTAAAAGTGCGTGAGATTGCGGAGGAAGCGGTTTCTCGAGGCGAAGTAGCATTGGCAGTATCGCTTGACATTGCCAACGCATTTAATAGTTTGCCTTGGAACTGTGTAAATGAGGCCTTAAAGTACCACAGTGTGCCCCTCTATCTTCGCCGTTTTATTGCCGCATATCTGTCGGAGAGATCTGTGGAATACCCAAGCCGTAGTGAATGGAAGCAACGCAATATGTCATGCGGTGTTCCACAGGGTTCGGTCCTAGGATCGCTCCTGTGGAACATCGGCTATGATTGGGTGCTACGGGGCGCATTGCTTAGTGGAGCAGACATAGTGTGCTACGCTGATGACACTTTGGTAATAGCGTGGGGCAAAACTTTCAGGGAGGCGTCACTTCTTAGCACTGCAAGTGTAGCACAGGTGGTATCTCGGATTCGAGCGTTAGGTTTAAAAGTAGCCCTAGAAAAGTCTGAAGCAGTCTGCTTCCATGGGCCCCGCAAGGCGCCTCCAGCTGGTGCGCACATAGTTGTAAGCGGTGTGGAAATCAGGGTTCAAAAAATGATGAAATACTTTGGTATTGTCATTGATAGTCGTTGGCAATTCCATGCACACTTTGAGCGCCTCGCTCCGAAGCTTATGTGTGTCGCAGCAGCCCTCAGCAGACTGCTGCCTAATCTGGGCGGCCCGGATCCGACTTGTTGACGTCTGTTTATGGGAGTCGTACGTTCTATGGCCCTTTACGGCGCACCCGTATGGGCATATTCACTGGGTAGTCGAGATCTTCCTCTCCTGAGACGACCACAAAGAGTGATGGCAACGAGGATAATACGTGCCTACTGCACAATTTCTTATGAGGCGGCCTGTATCTTGGCCGGGTCTCTGCCATGGGACTTGGATGCAAAAGCCCTTGCGTCAGTATTTATTTGGCGTGAAGAAGCGCGAGATCGGGGTGAAAATCCGGCTGACAGGGAAATAGAAGCCTACAGGAATGAGACCCAGCTGGAGCTACTTACACAATGGGAAGAGAGACTAAGTCACCCTAGTGCTGTTCTCAAAGTAATTGAGGCGGTACAGCCTATCCTGGTGCAGTGGTTGCGACGAAATCACGGAGTCCTCACCTTCCGATTGACGCAACTTCTCTCTGGACATGGTTGTTTTGGTGGCTACCTCTGTCGAATAGCTGGTAGGGAACCATCATCCAGGTGTCACCATTGCGATACCTGCCCAGACGAGACTTCCCAGCATACGTTGGAAGCATGCTCCGCATGGACAGACGAGCGTCAAGCGCTATGCGCTATTATAGGTAAAGATCTCTCGTTAGGCACAGTGGTCCGAAGCATTGTCGACAGCGAGAGGGCGTGGAAGGCCCTATCGCGATTTAGCGAAAGGGTAATGGAGAAAAAAGAGGATGCGGAGCGAGTGAGAGAGTCGAACTCCTTGCTCGCAATCCGCCGTCGTAGAATAGGGCGCAGAAGGCGAGATTTCTCTCGCATTCAAATGCCTCATTAAAGAGCCGTGAGCAGTGGGCTTGGGGGAGCCCGCTGCTCTTAACACCTGGCTTGAGATGGCGTACGCGGTGTCCCCGTGTGCCATTCAAAACACAGCAGCGAGGGAGAGGAACACCTCTCTCTCCAACAGCGAGTTGGGATTCGTATAGGATCAACATCTTCGTCGGATCGCGGACGTAGTCTGGGAGAAGCCTCTCAGCCTCCCGCGTCCCCCGGCTATGGATAAAAGAGGACACCAAGGGGTTTTAGTCAGTCGAGTCTGACATAACCCGTCTGTCTCCCCCATTTGATAGGCGGGTATGCATGATGCATTTCCTGCCTTGTAAAAAAAAAAAAAAAAAGGATGGGGTTTCAAAAGTGAAGCTAAATCATTGAAATATCATTTGCTTTAAGGATAATATATTTTTGAGAAAGTATAAGTAACACATTTTCTTAGTTGCTTTTTTATAAGTTAAAGTTTTCGTCAGTTTGATTCCCAATATACTTGGAGGTTAGTATCAAAATTGTGGATATTAGTCATAAGTTTATTAGACCCTGAGTCTGCTACAACGATTTTCTTGTAAAGTTGGAAGCTTAAAAACCCTAATTTGTTTGCAAAATGCTGAAATGAAAGGACTTCACAAGTTTATTATTTCGATAAAACTTATATACTTGAAGTTAGTAGCCCTTAGCAACCCTTAGCAACTTAGTCAATAAAGAAAAATAATTAAATTTAATTCAATAAAGAGAAATAATTTACTTTAGTTCTGGTACTATCATAATTATTATTACTTTCACGTGACTCTTTGACAAAAAATGAAGCAGGGTGAAAATCTTGTGAATACATGTTTCATTAAATGTTTATTTATTTTTTTATCGTTGTATCGTATCGATATTGTCTACGTAGCGACATACCTGCTAATATCTATACACCTTCGTGAAAGAAAGAAACTTATCACTATAGTAAATTCCAAACTTCGCATGTACCTTTCAGAGTAAATAATTGAGTATCGAATAGGATCGAGGGTCAAGCGGCCAGCTACCGCTTCGCAAAGGGGCTTACCGAAGATTTTTGGAGCATTTCAAATGGATATCCGTCTCCTGAGCGATAGTAGTGATTCTGATTTATTTCAGGAAATCCAAACGGTAATCCTAGAGCGGTGTTAATGGTTACCTTCTCGGGTTGGGAGTTATCACTAAAAACTTACAGATAAGGATTGTATGTACCTATAGTGTGAGAATTTCTTGTTATTTATTTATTTCATTTCGTTTTTTAAATATTAATTTTCCAGATAACAAGTTTTATTTCAGTAAATGATAATGGTGCTCATTGTTTAGATAAAAACAAATGGAAAAACATGTAGTTAAGACTTAGCCTGTATAGGAAGGTAGGTATAAGCGATCGAAGCGTAAACATGTGTTTTTATCTACCCTTTTTAACCCTTTCTGTTAGTATCCACTGATTTGTATTACTTACATGCTACCAAATATGAGACTAAAAACATTTGAAAGTCAATAATAAAAAAAAACTATGAATCCATGCAATGTACTACATTAATCACAAACAAGTCTTATCTAAAATAGAGTAACATGCAAAAAATCCCTGTGCACAAAATATACTTTTAATTTTCTATAGGTATATATAGTCCACATACGAAATCAAGGTTAAATATTGCAAAAAATGTGGCAGCAGCATGCATTGTATAATCTCTAAGCGTTGGCTTGGCTTTAATTAGGAACTTTGTATATGATCTTTTACCTTATAAAACTCCGTAACCCTTGTGACCAAGATATTAACGTTAAGAGTCAAAAGTTTTGTTTAACATAGGTTCGATGTCATTGTAATCATATCAGTTTGTCATAAATAATCGATTGTGTTTAAAAATCATAATCAGATCATGTTGTAGCCCATTCCTAGACGATGAGATCTTTGAGTCCTTAGTTTTATTGAATTTTCGTGCATAATACTAAGGAAAAGGTTTTTAGGAAAGATCCTATAGGTACAGGTTTTAAAATTGCTATATAAAATAATATCCTTATTATAATTTTATAAAATTGCCATAGAATGATACATATTAAGAATATTATATATATATATATATATTATATGGAAAGTTTATAAAAAAGTCAATTTTTAATTAGTATTTACTCCAAAACTTTATTATTACATTAGTATTTGCTTTATGTCTAAGTGGCTGTCAACAAGGAACTTAAAAAGAGATTGCAAATACGGTACAATTTTTTTATATGTTAAAAGTTTAAAAACAGAATAATATTTATTTAAATTGTGGTTGTCCAACGGTCAAAATTTCTGAGTAATTCATTTAATTTTTAAATTTAAACGTTATTAATGTTCTGTTGTCAAAGACTATACTTTAAAAATTAAAACCACATAGTTAATTTGTCTATCTTTTTTAACATGATCATATAAAATTAAAATAGAAGTTATATCCAAAAAATGACGACTGAAATAAGGCATACATTTTATGTACTCCACTTGTAACTGTATAAGAATTTTTTTAACTAACTATAGCAAATGATTTGTTTTAAGACCATCTAACAATGAATATCAATAATAATAAGCCCATAACCCTCCTTGGAGTAGTTGTGTTCTGTAATTGCTTGCTGATGAAGTGGATGCGATCCTATCATACATAAATCAACTACAATTACTGTATTTCTGTGATACCTTTATTAACTAAACAATTTATTTAAGAGTGATATAGTTTAAATACAAATAGTTTAGTTTTGTCCATTTTTGTTTGTTCTAAATAAAAGAAAAGATTATTTTCTCTTAGGTATGTTGTATTTTGTTCTCATTCAGAAAGATATAATAGGCTGGAATTTTACTAAGCATTTATGTCAAGTTTCTGCATTTATTATCTGTGGATTGATTTGACTGCACAAAATTATTAAATGTCTTAATTAGCTTTTAATTTTATTATAAGGCTTTATTAACTGCAGATTTATTTATTATTTTTATTATTTACTTACAGAAACCGTTTTATAAGAAAAGAAATTCCTTTTTACCAATAATAATTATTTCTAATATTAAACAAATCTTGAATTCTAGGTTGTTACTTCTCATACACATATTCTCTTATTATTGAATTTAGAAATATCTTATCTATTCCTCAGAATACATTAATTCAATTAATTTGCTATAAAGATTGCAGCAAAAATAAGTCCAATGAAATATGGAGAAGGTTAGATTTACTTAATAAAGTCGGGACAAAAAAATAGGTTACCAAGTAGAGATTTTCATCTGATATTACTTTGAAGCAAGAGCTAATTCAATTATACCAGTTCATCGCTATTAGGGCCACAACCTGAAAAGATAAAAGCGAAAGTTGTGAGAAATTTCAACAGTAACTCTCTTTGGGAAAATCTAAAGCCCAGTATTTTTTTCGAATAATAGATGTTTACAAGTTATCATCCCCTCGATGCTTTGACCGTCTGGAGATGGGAATTAATGGCGGGATAAAGTGATCAATTTATCACTCTGACCGTGACATAATTTATAAAGAAAATAGGTGCATTATATTTTCGGGAAACTTCGGCGGTAGTACGATATTTCACTTCGCTGCAAATTCGCGAGGGAAGCGCTAAACTTCTGACAAGAATATATTGAAAGTATCGGGCGTTTTGAAGATGTGATAAAATTTGATGACATGAATTGCTGATAAATAGAGCTCATGTAATGGAAAGACGCTTGTCTTGTATTGGTTAATACGGGCATAGCTGTATTTTAAATGAAGAGTTAAATGATACATTCATACCCCATCAGCTCATTAATGTTCCTATAGTTACAGCACTTGCCTACCCTTTATAGATGAAAACTGTAAGGGTGCTAACGACTGGAGAAGCAGACGCGACCAACGTAGTGCCTTCCATTGCGCGGAATTGAGTCAATTTTGTGTCCTAGCAAAGGTCTTGCTTAGCCTCCGCAATCATAGGATTAAAACGTACTTATCTCTGCATGATTTACTTCATTATATCTACCACTTTTACTGATGCAAAAATCTTGCACTACTGCACGACAATGTTTCATTATTTTCCTAGGTATATTTTATAACAGCAATATTGCTTATGAATGTAAAACAAGTATCGTCAACTCTGAATTCAAATCTTACAAATTACTAGTCCAAACAAAGATACAATAAGTAACCTGATTGTGTTTTGATGTTATTCATGACTAACATTTTAATAAGATCTTGGCTCTGGTTTATGAAAATGATTTCGAAGAAACTTATTTGTAATCCGAAACTGAATCTAAGGGCAATATCTCAGATTTCTGTTTTATTACTTTAGCAAATTTATAAATAAATTACATTAATTTTAATATTGGAAAAGTTTACAACATCTTCGTTTTCATATTTAAGCTATACCTTCATTATGTAAATTCGTACTATTACGATAATGAGGTGTTTGGTTTCAGAATGGTATATCTGGTAACGATGCGTAATCGGAGATGAAACGACTATCTTACTTGTATGAGTAGGTACGATCATAATCCTAAGAAACTGTTGTGTTTGCGGTAGTACAATTAAGGATGATCTCTTTAGAACATGCCGCAACAACGAACTTTTATAGTAAGTTGTGGCTGAAAATCTGGTCATTATGACAAACATCAGATCAGGTCTCTTATCATGAAGATATTGTTAAATTTATGCACTCAATTGGACTCTAACTCATATTTGGTAATAATTCAGTAGTCAAAATAAAGTAGCAGATGGAAGTCGACGGGGAGCGCGATCACTCTTATTTATTAGTAGATAAAAAGCATATATTATATTTATATATCTTAATTAAAATAGAGTTAAATACTTTTAGATGAGTGCATGATATCCTTACCCCATCAGTAGGAACACGTAGGGGCTGCCTTTTATTGCCGAAGTTGCGGGAAATGAGGCAGGCGTCGTTGAGTTTCCGGTTGGTATAAATATTTTCGGGGCACGGATGCTTCGCTTTTATATCTGTACAGGATTCAAAAGGATTCTGCCCCACTGCCCCACTGCCCCACTGCCCCACTGCCCCACTGCCGCACTGCCCCACTGCTAGGCTGCACAGTTTACAGTATGCAGATATTCCCATTTTTTTTATTTAATATTTGCATGCTGGCAGGCGTCGAATCGTGGAAGTATGATAAGAAAGTCCGGGAATAGAATTCACATAGGTATAGAGGAGGATATCATCCTGCGAATAAGTGCGAAGAACGCGCCTTTTTCAAAACTTCTATTAGTCCGATTGTCTCCAAGTATACATATCGTTATTGCACCTGGCCTTGTTTTTAAATTGATTACGAGTGTGTATATATATATATATATAAATAAATAAAAGTTTTATTTGAGTTCAATTTACAACACAGAACATAAATAGGTAACTGTTACAATCAAAGGTTCATTGATTATTATCGTAACAATAATATTTAAATTGCTAACAGTTTCACTGGACTTCACACTAGGATTCCCCGTGTCGTGAAGACCAGTATTTCTATTTATATATATATATATATATATATATATATATATATATATATATATATATATATATATATATGATATGACAAAATAAAAACAATGCGCAACATAAGGTAAAGAATCCCCGCCACACGACACCACACCCGATGAAAACTCAGAGGGAACACATCAGGGGCAGGCTGAAAAATCAGTACCCCCTGGCAAAGAAACTACACCTCCTCTGGAGGACCCTAAATCATCCATCGAAGAAAACTGGACACTGGTTGGCCGGTCTGGGCGGGGAGTCATCGGGGGAAACCCTGGTGAAACCAGTGCTCAGTACGGCCAGCCGGTGTCCGGTAGAAAGGCGAAGGACAGGGCAAGATTGATGCGGAAGAAACAACTTCAGAGCTTAGCTCGGGAGTCTGCAACTTCCGCAACAAAAGACGACCAGCCAGGTAAGGCTCCGGGACCGCCGGGGGCGATGAAGGCTGCAGACCGGGGAACCACGCTAGCATCCAAGCTACCACCGGTGACTACCGGGCCAAGTCATGACAAGGCTCCGAGACCGCCGAGGGGGGCGAAGGATGTGACACGGGGGGACTCGCAAACACCAAAATCTACCCAGGTGACTACCGGGGCTCACGGGAAGGTACCGAGACCGCCGGGGGGAGCGAAAGGCGCTATGCGGGGAAACCCGTCAACGTCCAAGCTACCTTCGGTGACTACCGGACCCTACCGGAAACAGGGACGGCCAGCAACATCCGAGGGCGCGGAAGCCAAAAGAGCGGCAAAATCCAAAGCGAAAAGGGCACGTTTCGATGAGACCATGTCTCCTCGGGGCGAGTCCAAGAAGCTGAAGATGGAGTCGTCTGATGGCACCCGCCACCGGTCCTACGCTGCTGCTACAGGAAAGACGAGGGACGTTCGGTTCGCTGTGACGTCGACCACCGGGTTTATCTCGAGGGCGGCGGCGGAGCGGATCGAAACAGAGCTCGAAGAATCCCTGATGCAGGCAGTAATGAACGCCGGTACATCCGGATACACAGGTCTAACGATCGCCTTCTGCGGCAAGCCGACCTATGTAGACGGACACCTCAGACTTGCAGGTGCCAACAATGAAACCCTTGAGTGGACTACACGGTGGGCGAAGGAACTGCAAATTCCGGACGTGGGAAACCTCACGGTTGTGCGGGCTGAGGACATTCCCAAGAGGATCCGATGCGGCTTCGTCCTACCCAAATTATGGAAACGCGAACAGGCGCTGATAGGAATATGCCTTCAGTTTGCAAATCCAGACTTAAAACCCGAACGGTGGCTCCTGAATGGGGTCCAACTGCAGGAGAGCATCGGGTCTACATTTGTGATTGTGTCCATCCCGGAGGAGATCGTCCCAGCTATACTGGCTAGGGGACGTCGACTCAGCTTTCTAACTGGGTCGGTGTACCTGAAGTTCAGGGATGCCAGGGGCAGGTTTGTTGGCACACCACCACATACAACAAACACTGACGACTCCACGGCCATGGAAATAGACACCACACAAAAAGAAACCACACAACAGACGGAACCAACACCGTCGACCTCCACAGCTCCAGTCCAGGTACCCAAGGGCGCCGAGAACGCGGGACCGTCTTGTCCACTTTCTTCTGGCGAGGGAGAGAATGCTGCGGGGTATCCCTGCGCGGAATCCTCGCTCTTAAGTGAAGATGAGACACTGGGGCTCGACGATCTGGGCTTGGAGGACGTCATCTGTCATGATGGCATCCCCCTCTAATGTCCAGTTCTATCAGGCAAATCTCCAGCACAGCGTAACCGCAACGGCTCAGCTTCGGCGGTGCCTGGAGAACAACTACACAGCAGTCGCCCTAATCCAGGAGCCGTGGATTAGAGGTGGCGCCGTACGAGGACTCTCCAGTCTAGGAGGTAAGCTCGTGCATGCCACCTGTGGGGACGTAAGATCCTGTATCTATACATCAAAGAACATTAGAACACAGCCGCTACTTAACTTCTGTTTCAGAGACTTATGCGCTATAAGGCTGACACTTAACCAAGATAATCACGACCAAGACCTGGTAGTAGTATCAGTCTACATGCACGAAGATCTTCGTGTACCATCGGAGGAGCTAGCTTCCCTGGTTCGCTTCTGTTCAGAGGCAGATCTAGAGCTGATTATCTCGACAGATTCCAACGCCCATCACCCCCTGTGGGGACAAGAACCGAGTAACACTAGAGGTAACCAAGTAGTTGAATTCCTTCTTACAACAAATTTACAGATAGCGAACATAGGCAATAAGCCCACCTTCGTCACCAAACGAAGCAAGACCATTATTGACCTCACCCTCGCAACACCGACAGTGGCCGCCATGTTGTCTGGCTGGCACGTCTCTGACGAGGCGTCCTGCTCGGACCACAGGTGGATACGATTCGACCTACAGGTAATCACCGTAACTCCGACCCCTAGAAGGTACCCAAACAAAACAGATCGTCATCGATACACCCAGCTACTTGAGGAGTCGCTGAGTAAAGAAAACAATAGCACGAGCATATACAACACCTCGCAACTGGAACAGCAGGTAAAGAATCTAACAAACATCATTATAGAATGCTTTGAACAAGCCTGTCCCCCCAAACTCCCACCCTCCAAAACTTCGGGGAAACACCAGTGGTGGGGACCCGAATTGGAGAGACTAAGAGCTGAGGTAAGGAGGAGGTTTAACAGAGCCATGAACACATGCAATGATTATGACTGGGAAAACTACAGGGCAGTTAAAGCCAAGTACAAAAAACGAATCAGATACTGGAGAACCGCATCCTGGAGGAACTTCAGCACAGAGATAAATACGACAAAACAGGCAAATAGGGTAAGGAAAGTATTGGCTAAACAAGGTCCAGGAACCTTAGGCTACCTCAAGAAAGCTGATGACACCATGGCCCAAAGCCAGGAGGAGTCAAACGCCATCCTTCTACAAACCCATTTTCCGAACAGTTCACCGATTCAACAGATGACATGGACCGATGAACCAGTCATCCCTACAGAAGAATGCTGGCGACTAGCCAATAAAGTGATTACACCTGAAAACGTAAGTTGGGCCATAAACAGTTTCTCTCCCTTTAAAGCAGCGGGAACAGACAACATCTTTCCTGCCCTTCTCCAATGGGGGGAAGCACTTATACTCGAAACTCTCACTCACCTGCTGCGAGCCTGCCTAGCCTACAAGTATACACCGCATGGCTGGAGGGACGTAAAGGTAGTATTTATACCCAAACCAGGGAAGTCAGACTACACCAACCCTAAGTCATTCAGACCGATTAGTCTGACATCCTTCCTACTAAAAACATTAGAGAGGATATGCGACAAGCACCTACGAGAAGGAGTGCTGAGGTCTGTACCTCTTCATAAATCTCAACACGCCTACAGCGCGGGGAAATCTACAGAATCTGCTCTTCATCAGGTGGTTAGTAAGATTGAAGAAGCTTTTCAAAACAAACTTATTTGTCTTGGCACCTTCATTGATATTGAAGGGGCCTTCGACAAAACCAACTTTACCAGCATTGAATCAGCTCTAAAGAGACATGGAGCTGAGCAGCAAATCATAGACTGGATCGTTAACATGCTTCGCAACAGAATAGTAAGGGTTGCAGGAGACAGCCAGGGAGCGATCGTGGCGCGCGGATGCCCACAAGGAGGAGTACTCTCGCCATTACTCTGGAATATGATAGTGAACGACCTCATCACCTTACTTAATAACAATCACTTCTACACCATAGGTTATGCGGATGACATCACTATACTAACTATAGGGTTTCAGGCCGGTATAATCTGTGACACCATGCAGGCAGCTATGAAAATAGTTGAAACATGGTGCCAAAAGTACGAACTAACAGTCAACCCCGCCAAGACTGAAATGGTAATGTTCACTAACAAACGCAACATCAGCAGCTACCAGGCTCCAAAACTGTTTGGGACCACATTACAATTGTCCAAAGAGGTAAAATATTTAGGTATAGTTCTGGACAACAAACTAAACTGGAACAGCCACATTGACCACAAGATCAAAACTGCCAGCATTGTGCTATGGCAGTGCCGACAAATGGTAGGTAAGAGATGGGGCCTGTCCCCGAAAAACTTCCTGTGGCTCTATAACACGGTGATCATACCAATGGTAAGTTACGGTGCTGTAGTGTGGTGGCCCAAAACTACCCAGTCAACCTGTGTCAACAAGCTACAAAGTCTACAACGCCAGGCATGCTGCGCCCTCACAGGTTGTATAAGCACAGCCCCCACGGCGGCACTGGAAGCGATGTTAAATCTCACCCCGCTCCATCTACACATCAAACAGGAAGCGGCAAAAACAGCGCTGAGGCTTAGACTCTACAAACTGGTAAGATCAGAAAAAGTAAAACACCTCAACGGCCTACTGAAGGACTGGCTAAATACTCCGTTTATCGATGCACCCTGCGATAAAATAAAGCCTACCTTCATCTTTGATAAGAAATATAGAATACATCTGAATGAAGACAACAACCCAGAGGTAACACACAAGGCTCTCATGATATTTACCGACGGATCCAAAACCAAATTGGGAACCGGCGCGGGAGTATTCTCAGAGGACCTTAACATAAACTTCGCCTACAACACCGTATTCCAAGCGGAATGTATGGGCATCACTATGGCAGCTAAGGCGATAACAGCACGGAAGGTAAAAGGTTGTAAAATCAGAATTCTTTCCGATAGCAAGTCAGTCCTACAGGCTCTGTGCAGCTATCGAGTCACATCCAGCCTGCTTCATGAATGTCACCTAAACCTAAATGAGGCAGGAGCATATAACGAGATAACTATCCAATGGATCAAAGGCCACAGTGGATCACGAGGTAATGAAGCAGCTGATGGGATGGCACGGAGGGCATCGGATATGGTGCCTTTCGGCCAAGAACCCATCATCCCCATTCCGATCAGCTGGTTCAACAACAGTATTTGTGAACACACATCAAAACTGCATCAGCAGCAGTGGAACTCTCTGGAGACGTGTAGACAAGCTAAACTCCTTCTACCGCGGGTGGACGCTCGTGTCTCCAGATCCTTACTACAGCTAAGTAGATCAGAGCTGCGCCTAGTAACAGGCGCCATTACTGGTCATGGCAACTTTAACAGGCACCTTTTTCATTTAGGTATCACCGACAGCCCTCTATGCAGAGGATGCATGGAAGTGGAAGAAACAGCAACCCATGTCATAATGGAATGCCAAGGAGTTGCACACTACCGGGCAAAACATCTCGGCTCGCTGGGCAGTCTCCGAGAGGTTCTCACCAAGGTAGGAGGCACTTGGAGCATTTCTGGCGGAGCTGGGATGGCTGGAATAAACGGGTATACATCCTCCAGACGCAAAATAGGCGCTTGAAGTCGTCGAGTTGCTGATACCGCCCGTATTGGATGAAGAAGAAGAAGAAGAAGAAGGTAAAGCTGTATGTGTGGAAGCTAGATGTGTATTTATATATTTACTCATGAAAACACCTTTCTACAAAAAATAAAATTGAGTCTTCATATTATTCCAGTTGTCTTCTATTGTATATGACTGAGGAAAGTGATGAATTGTGTTCACTCTCTCGATTGAGTATAAAAAAATAAATTATATACCTACACATTTTGAGTCAACAAAATAAATTTATCAAGCAAGTGAGCGTGAGACATATAGAGCGTGTGACAGTACTGATCGATTCTGCCGCCGGCGGCATATCCTGCGCTAATATTATTTTCGTACCTAAACTAATAACTAAAGCAGGAGTTATAACAAGCACCCACGCGTAATCTGTTGTGAGAAATTCATATAATTTTGGAGTACACCCACTACGAAAAATATCAAAATCGTATCATATTATAACTCGCTTCCTAACATTGATTGATTTGAATTTCCTTTTAATTGGATTTGAAAAATGATTTTGTAATTTATAAATACTGATCCAATTTCGTGATGTTCGTTATTTTGCAGCATTGTCTATATCAAGATACTGAACAGAGACTTTCTAAAGAGGAAAAAAATGTAAATATGAAAACGTATAAAGAGGTATAGAAAATATTGTGTACGCTAAAAGAGAGCTGGCGTTGTATTAAATTGCAAAAGAGAGTTCATATGAAACGAGAGCCACATATTTGTTCTGTCAAGTAAACAATTTTTAATCGAGCGTAACATTCATTTCAGATTAAAAAGTTTTCTTATTAGCTGGCACTGTATTTATATTTATTCGACTACTTTTTAACTTTATTTTGCAAAAAGTTTTATACGTATAACATTTTCCAGCGTTTTTTAATTTCTCAAAACTTAAAAACGAATACATAAGTTTTGACTTAATATTATCAGAGTCTATGCTGTCCTTAGTTAAACAAGTAATATGGCATATAATATAAGCGAACTGGAAGGGCTTTTAGTTAAGTCACTTCGGTTCCAGACATCGTAAAAAGTGATTTATGATACCAAGCTTCATATCACTTATCTTCCTTGTCAATTTTTGCAGTGATATAAATTTTATTCGAAGTTATATAACCATGTAAGTGATCAAAATTGAAATAACCTATTATAATCAATTACCCCTAATATTCTTCTTTTGACGAGTAGGATAATGAAACCCGAAAATAGAGTGAACACGTGCTACAAAAGATGAAACACGGAATGAAGCTGGCCGTCAACGGACGCAGTCTTACCTAATACGGTTCAAGACTTAGACGATTATCAAGCGACCTGAATAAGCCAGATTACGGCCATGCCTGCAAAATGGGCTAGGTTTAGAGTTAGGATTGCTGTTAGAAGCTCAGTTTAATTAATTAAAGTAGATGAAACGCTGCGGTATAAGTTAACAGTAAATTTAAGGGTAAGTCCGTGTTTCCTCAAGTTTTCCTTAATAGCCTAATGTTTTAATGGTTTTATAGCGTTTTTATCACAGTTGATTACTTTCGAGTGAAAGAATAAAGATTTTAATCATCATAAACACTGTTATATAGAGAAGCTAAAATGATTTTTCCTTTTATCGTTATTTTCTTTATTAGATCATGACTCAATTGTTCTCCAGTTAATACTTTTATATGGACTACAACGCAATTGTTAAAGAAAACTACTTACGATTTTATTTCACAAGAGCTACAGAGTTTCTTACAAATGCTTATTTATTGCTTCTGGGCAATAATGTAATATACGCAAGATAAATTTACATGGAAAAACTTTTACAGTTATTGACTACGGTTGTATGCCGACCGTTTAATACAACGGTAGCGACCCTAACTTGCACACCAAGTATCGTGGGTCCTACTCCCTTATATACTGTTCTGTGGCCATAAAGTATGTGTGTATATACAGTATGTATTTAATGTTAAGTAATTCTGCTAATAGGGATAAGTCACTATTATGTTTGATACGACCTTTATCTTAAA
This sequence comes from Calamotropha paludella, assembly GCA_927399485.1. Lineage (NCBI taxonomy): Eukaryota > Metazoa > Arthropoda > Insecta > Lepidoptera > Crambidae > Calamotropha > Calamotropha paludella. Next base: position 9,587,147 of record OV656817.1, on the reverse strand, counting down.
TTTTTCCATCCATATTGTCTTTTAAAAATGCACTTTCATTTGTCGATAGGAAAGGTGCACGAGATATGGTTTTTTTATCACTATGATATGGCATTGATCAACATTTTATTTTAAGAAAAAGTTGCTACGTTACACAATCATGAAGTCTTCGATTACGTAGTTGATAAATTGGTTGTAAGCGAAACAAGTTTTTACATTATCTACAAATTTGTGTGCTCAAACGGGTTGCCATAGAGACCGTTGCTCATTTCCTAGCAGCAATAAAGGGCCCGATGACCCAAAAACACGTCGCGTCTCATTTCCGAGCCCTGATAACTTACCCTTAACAAAACGCTTTGTTACTCGTCTCTTATTTAAATTTCTTGCAAATCTTCCCCCAACTTGAGTTAAAATTTACTGGGAACTAAATAAGAACTTTCGATCTACTGATTTTTTCCCAGATTTTATTCTCAGAAGAAAAAGAGTTTGCGATTTTCCAAATGATTTTACCCTAATTAACTGTTGGTTCAATGGGCATCTAATTAATTAAGGATGGTTCAATTATTTGTATTGATTCTGTTGCTTTTGCTTCGTCAAAATAGTGCGAAGAAAATAATGACTACATATAGCATTCTATTTAACCTCTATTATATTTTTTACAACTACGAACTTTAATTATTATTAATTTGAGAAAAACCGTTGTGTGTACTTATGTACGCACGTAAGATGTTAAACTTCTTTAGCGTAACTAAACAAAGATAACTAAAATTTCCTCCCGTGTGCCAGTACTCTTTGTTTGTGAAAAGAAAGATAAATTTTTCATTATAAAGTGTATCGGAGATGTAAGAAGATGTAAGAAGCATCAAAAGATTAATAGATTTTCTATATATCTGTATACAGAATCAAGATATCAAAAAATATTAAAATAAACCAATAATAATGTAAAAAAAATATGTAAACGGGTCGTTCTACTTTTTTACCGACAATGGTCTTATTATGGCATCTCGTTGGAGTATTGATATTTACGGTTTTTTATTTCGGTTCGAATAAACGTCCATATTTTTCTTATCTATTGAAATTATGTAATTTTTCATTTTCTCCAACTAACATATTTTTTCGTTTGTTTTCCGTAGAATGCCGTGACAGAGTGGTAAACCAAAATATGGTCTCCACAGAAAAAGGGCACTCTGTCACATATTTTTTTTAAAAACCAACATTTAAAAAGAATTCATATTTGCCGCAAAGGAAACTTTCATTAGTCCTTATGACAACACCGATGCAATTTCTTTTAAATTCCACATAGAACCCACAATTATGGATAGTTCAAAAACCAAAAAAACAGAAAAACGTTGTTTCACTGTCGGTAAAAAAGAAGAACGACCCGTTTACATATTTTTTTTACATTATTATTGGTTTATTTTAATGGTTTTTGATAAATTATACTTCTTTGGCATCATTAAATTAAATAATTTATATTATAAACAAATAAAAAGAATACATACCGACAGTTTATAATATAAAAACCACTTTTAAATAAATTTTTAATGTTATTATATAGTATAAAATTGTTATTATAATATTAAACAAATTATTGTTAACCACCATATATAATTTAAATTCACTTACACACACACATTGTAAAATAAGTAACCTTGAGCCAATTAGCGGCCAACTTCATCCTGCTGGTTTATTCCATGTCGCTTTTGCGGGCAACTTCAACCTGTTACTTTTGTGTTACAGTGAATTTTATGTTGGCGCATCTTGAAATTTCAATATCATATTTTTTTTACATAAAGAAGTATAACTTCAAAAAGCAAATGGTTATCTTATTTTGTTTGGTACAACACGAAACGATTACTAAAACAGCTTTTCACAACTCGTCTTAAAACTTTCACATTATCCTATGTAATATAAATGTATATACATTTTTTATAAAAACTGGGTATATCTCAAGGTTTATTCCAGTATGAATGTGTTTAAGTTTACTTAACAATTATCCAAATCAATAAGTGAAAAACAAAATGTTGAAAAAATTGTTTTTCACAAGCGGGATTACTTGTGAAATCTTTTTCTTTTGAAACTGTTAGATATTTAATATACATAAGTTGGTAAGTACTTGAAACTGCTTTGAGATTGTTTGTAAATGTGTAAGCTAGTCAGCCAGCTAAATGAGTTAGCAAAGCCAAACTATAAAATAATAAAGGTTTTTTATTGGTATTAAATTAATAAAAATAAGATAATGCAATATTTAGTACATTATTATTGTATCCCTTGCATACTAAATGAACCTAATTCTGATATTAATTTATTGCAATTTGAGAATTAAGTAATAATGGGAATTGATCGAACATCACAACAATACAATATGACTATGCGTTTGTCTTGTCACTTGTTTATCAACATTCATAATACACTCGAGAGCAATGAATCCGGGTCACTTAAAGAATGTTAAAAATCTCGGAAACTAAAAATGATAGGTTAATGCAATACATTGTATTTAATAGACAATGTAATACTCCTTAAATTAAAGTAAAAAAATTATGAGTCACCATACATTTTATTAACACAAAATTACATAAAGAAAAAAACTGCTGATCTCTCCTTAAAACAAAAATAGGAAACATGAAATGTTTGAACTTTATTACGATTTTCTTGAATTTTAATACTTCGTATTGCCTCCTCGTGCTTCCATTACTGCGTTTACGCGGTTTGGCATGCTGTACACCAAGTTCCTTATACGATTTTGGGGAATATTCTCCCATTCCTCTGTGAGAGCAATTTTGAGCTCACGAAGCGTGATTGGGGGAGGGTTTCGTTGTTTTACGCATCTGCCTAGCTCGTCCCAAGCATGCTCGATCGGGTTGATATCCGGGCTGCGCGCTGGCCACTCCATACGAGTAATGTTCATCTCTTGAAGGTAGTCATTCACAATCCTACCTGTATGAGGTCGGGCATTGTCATGCATAAATATAGCATCCTCACCTAAATTGACCATAAATGGACCAACGTGATCATTGAGGATTTCTTCCACATATCTTACGCTAGTTAAAGAGCCGTTTTCTATGATCACCAGCTCTGTGCGACTTTCAGAAGAAATTCCGGCCCACACAAGTACAGACCCACCACCGTAGGCTACTTTTTCTTCGATGCATGCTTGCTTGAATCTTTCCCCTGGTCTTCGATACACTCTGTGTCTTCCATCGTGCTTGTAGAGCATAAATTTTGATTCGTCGGAGAACATAACTTTTGACCAATCTTCAATAATCCAATTTACGTGGCTCTGGGCATATCTTAGTCTTGAAATACGATGCCCACGCTCCAGTTTAGGGCCGTTTGCAGGTCTAAGGGGTTTTAAGTTAGATTCAGCAAGCCGACGTCTTACTGTCCATGCACTTGGGTTACTTCCTCCGAGGCGTCGAAACTGATTGGTGAGTTCAGTTCCTGTGAGAAAGCGATTTCGAAGCATGGTGTTCACCAAGTATCGGTCTTCTCGTGCTGTGGTACACCTGGTTCTGCCCGTTCCTGGTCTGCGTAGGTTAGAACCAGTTTCTTCGTAACGTCGGAGAACTCTTTGTACTGTTGACAGCGACACACCGACAGTCCTGGCTGTATCGCGCTGACTCCGGCCGGTTTCCAGCATTGTAAGTATTCTGGTGAATTCTTCAGGCGTAAGCGACATAATTTCAGCTTGAATAATGAATATAGAGCACTATCAACTATTGAGAACTGGCTGTTTTAGGTTTTTAGATACCTACTCAATGCTTTTAAACGTACGTCAATATGACATAAAAAAAACTTACATCAATGTTGTCTTTAAAAAAATTACGTTTGTACCGAGTATATATATATATATTTTATTAAACTTCTTTATATTTAATACTGTTATTTCACTGTGAATAGCTTCCAACGACTCTACAGCACTCTACAATGGTTATGGGCTATTAAAAACAGAGAAGTACGGATTATATACGGAAGAAAAATATATATTGTTCGGGAGAGTAATTGTAAGTTACATAGTTTTGTTGATTGCGTGAACGAAAATGAGTTCAGGAATGGCGGTGAGAATAGAACCGTTGGGCAAGGAAAACTATGATAGTTGGCGAATTCAGGTACAAGCCCTTTTGACCAAAAATGATACGTGGAAGTATGTAAGTGGTAGATTAATGAAACCCGTAGATGCTGGAGAATCCGAGAAATGGGAAATTGAGGATGAAAAAGCGAAGGCTGATCTCATACTGTCCATAAATGGTAGTGAATTGAGGCACGTAAGAGTGTAACTCATCACGTGAGGTTTGGCTCAAACTTGAATCCGTTTTTGCATCTCGCGGACCAGCGAAAAAGGCTACCTTGTTGAAGAGATTGATGTTGCACAGAATGACAGAAACGGGTGATATACAAGCACATATTAACGAATTTTTCGACACCGTCGATAAGTTGGCTGATATGAATATAAACATTCATGAGGACTTATTGTCCATTATGTTGCTGTATAGTTTGCCAGAGCGCTTCGAAAACTTCAGGTGTGCGATAGAATCGAGGGACGAGTTGCCGAAACCGGAAAGTTTAAAAATAAAGATTTTGGAAGAGTACGAATCGAGATTAAACACGAACACGAATATAGGCCAAATGCAAGAAAATGTTATGCATACATATCGGAAAAATAATGATGGATGGAAAATTAATACGAATACCGTGAATTTCAACCGGAGTAGGAATACGGCGGCTAATAAAGATAAGTTTAGGTTTAAGTGTTTCAAATGTCATGAACACGGACATAAGGCTTCTGAATGTCGAAATAAAGTTAAAAGAGAACATGTTCATAATATTGATTCTGTAATTTCAAATTTTTCAGATAATGAGATTTGCAATGCTGTATATATGTTCAAAAATGAATGGATATTGGACAGTGGGTGTACGTCTCATCTATGTAACAATGTGGATATGTTTGGTAAAAATTTGGAACACGTAATCGCAAAAATTAATTTGGCAACAAATGTAAGTACAGATATAAAAGGTAAGGGTATCGTTAGATTATCGGCATATAATGATAACTCTAGTAGTACAATTCAGTTGAACCATACATTTTACGTTCCTGATTTGAGGAGCAATTTGATTTCCGTAGCTAAATTGACTGATGATGGTTATATTGTCAATTTTAGTAATGATCATGCAGATATCGTTGATCAGAAAGGGGAGATAAAATTTGTTGCTTATAGAAAGGGTAACTTGTATTGTTTTCGTAAAACTGAATTTCTAAATAGTGTAAATAATGTCGATATATGTAATTGGCACGAACGCTTAGGACATGTAAATGCTAAGGATGTACTAAAGCTTTTGAATAAAGTAGGTGCTAATGTAAATAAAAATGAGATACAAAAATTATCTAACTGTAATATTTGTGCCAAAGGAAAATTATGTGCAATGCCGTTTAATGAGTCGAAAAGTCCATGTAATGAAAAGCTTAAAATTATTTACACCGATATTGTAGGTCCAATGAAGTGTGAATCGTTAGTAGGTGCGAAATATTTTATAACGTTTATCGATGACTGCACTAGATGGTGTGACGTATATTTCCTCAACTCCAAAGATAAAGCTCTAGAGGCATTCAAACGTTAAAGTTGAAAGCAGAAAATCTTATGGGGACGAAAATTAAATATATTCAGTCGGACAACGGCGGAGAATATTGTAACAAGGATTTTGATGACTACTTGAGACGTGAAGGGATATTAAGAAGATTGACAGTACCAAGGACACCTCAGCAAAATGGAGTAGCTGAGAGGATGAATCGTACGTTGGTCGAAATGGCAAGATGTATGATGTTCGGATCTGAACTATCAAAGGGATTTTGGATGAACGCCATAGATACAGCTTGTTATATCCGTAATCGATGTCCAACTAGGAGTCTAGATGGAGGTATTCCGTATGAGAAGTGGTATGGAACACCTGTGAAAATTGACTATTTTCGAACATTTGGGGCAAAGATGTATGTTCTAGATAAAAACCCCGGAAAAGATAAGTTTGCTGCAAGAGGTATTGTCGGTATTTTTGTCGGCTATCCAGAAACTGCAAAAGCCTATAAAGTTTGGATTCCTGAACAGAGGAAGTTTGTAGTAGCGCGAGATGTTAAGTTTCATGAAGATGAAAGAATATCAGATGAAGCTAGTAAGCAAACTTGTAAATCTGTAAATAGTAGTTCGTTAGATAGGATTAAGAGTTTTCTTGATGTAGAATTTTATGCATTACCTAGCTGTAATGTGTATTCTGAGGAGGTAAGTAGACTTACGCCAGAAACTTGCCAAGATTCAGTAGAGGTACCAGAAACTACTGAAGTGAGGCATCCTGTCAGTGAAGACAGTGATTTTCACCAAAATAGAGAGCGCCAAGTTACACACAAGAGAGCTCCTGGTCGTCCAACTTTTCTACGATCTGGTGGTAAAGGCAGACCTCGAAAATTATATAAAACTGTCGAAGTGCAAAATCCTGAGGGAGATGAAGAAGTGAGTGAAAGTTCTCATGTCTCATTTCTCATCAATCTCATCCAACTCGGGTTGGATTATGCAGATTTCATTGGTGCAGCTCAAATATCCTTGAATGAGGCTTTGTCAAGTGATGAAAGAGCCGAATGGGAGAGTGCGATACTATCTGAGATAAAAAGTTTACTAGTCAAAGGTACGTGGGAAATAGTTCAAAAACCAAGAAATAGAAATGTGGTTGGTTGCCGATATGTATTGACATCGAATTTCAACGTAAATAAGACAGTAACGAAGAAAGCGCGGTTAGTAGCACAGGGTTTTAGTCAGCGTTACGGAATAGACTATAACGAAACTTTTGCTCCCGTAGTAAGGTTGGATACTGTACGACTGCTAGCAGCTCTTTCTGTAGAGTTGAACATGAAGATTCATCAAATCTATATAAATACTGCATTTTTGAATGGTTCTTTAGATGAAGAAATCTACATGAAGGTTCCAGAACGTTTGTCTGAGTGGTTGACGAAGCTTATAAATCAAGAGGAAGACATTTCTGTCGTGAATAGGGCGAAAGAAATGTTAAACAAACTGAAGTCTGGGTATGATACTTGTTTATTGAAAAAGTCGTTGTACGGGTTGAAACAAGCTGGACGGCAGTGGAATAAAAGACTTGATAAGAAACTGAAAGATATGAACCTGAAACCAAGTAAAAAGGAACCTTGTTTGTATTTCAAGAATGTAGGTGAAAATCATTTATTCGTGTTAGTATATACTGACGATTTGCTTATAGCGTCCGAAAAAGAGGATTTAATAATAAGTTTCAAAAGTCAATTGTCAAAAGAGTTTGACTTGAAAGATTATGGTCTAGCAAAGTATATTTTAGGCATAGAAGTTCAACAAAAAGATAATGTCATTTGTCTGTCACAACAAAAATATGTCAAAGATATTTTACGAAAATTTAATATGGAAAAATGTAATGAAAGTGTTACGCCTATGGAATTGAATTCATCTAAAATTCAAAATGAAAAGAATGATGAAGAGAAACAAGAGGTAAGATTTCCTTATCGTGAAATTATAGGATCGCTAATGTACTTGAGTGTGGGCACTAGGCCTGATATAACGAACTCTGTGGCAAAATTAGCACAATATCTGGAGTGTCCGGAGCCTAGTCACTGGAAAGCAGCAAAACGAATATTACGCTACTTGAAGAAAACTGTGGCATACGGCCTTATATATAATAAAACCGAAAAACATGTAGAGGGTTTTTCAGATGCAGATTGGGGAAACTGTCCTATAAGTCGGAAGTCTTATAGTGGATATTCTTTCATTTTAGGCGGTGCATGTATATCGTGGTCATCGCGTAAACAATGTTGTGTCGCTACATCGAGTTGTGAGGCGGAATATGTTAGCTTATCGGAGGCAATGAAAGAAGGTATTTATTTAAATAGCTTATTGAAAGAGATTGGTTTTCCAATGTATGCTAGAGTTACCTTGTATGCCGATAATCAGGGGGCGATCCAAATAGCTGAAAATCCGATCTATCATGCTAGAACCAAGCATATAGACATAAAATATCATTTTATTAGGGATGTTCTATCAACTAATAAAGAAATAATGCTGAGACATGTACCCACTGATTCAATGCTGGCGGATGTTCTAACTAAGCCGCTTTGTAAAATAAAACACTATAAATGTATAGAAGGTTTAGGTGTTGGCATTGTTAGTGTATAGTTTATGTTGCTCTAAAGTTTAATAGCTTGTGTAGTGTATATTAAATATGGGATTATCTAAAAAAGGGGGCGTATTGAGAACTGGCTGTTTTAGGTTTTTAGATACCTACTCAATGCTTTTAAACGTACGTCAATATGACATAAAAAAAAACTTACATCAATGTTGTCTTTAAAAAAATTACGTTTGTACCGAGTATATATATATATATTTTATTAAACTTCTTTATATTTAATACTGTTATTTCACTGTGAATAGCTTCCAACGACTCTACAGCACTCTACATCAACATGGTTTATGTACCCACATAAATGACAGATTACAAACAAAAGCAAAACCAAATGCTGTAATTTCGTAGTTCCATCTTCGAAAGTGGCCCTTTTTCAAATTTGATTTTTTTATGATATAACTTTACAATAACTAAGAAGTTTTAATACCTTCATTTAAGGAGTATTACATTGTCTATTAAATACAATTTATTGCATTAACCTAGCATTTTTAGTTTCCGAGATTTTTAGGATTCTTTAAGTGACCCGGATTCATTGCTCTCGAGTGTATTTTGAGTAATTATTGAAATTGTGATAGTGAGTAGTATATTTGTATTTTAAATATTGTATTTTAATATTTTAAATACGGTAACGTGGCATTCCTTGCCGTTTGTATTTTTTTTTATTTGTTATGCATATGCTGTTACACTTTTTTGTGTCATCCATCATTTATATTAAGAAAAAAATAAAACTTGTTATAATAACATGTACTTACTCGGCGATCACAGGATATGGGCCCTTATAGTTTTCTGAGAAGCTATTTTAAAACCAAAGCTTATTCGTTATTTCAAGAAATATCACTTAGCTAATTAATATTTGTCGTAAAGTAAATAATATGCAGCCCACTATTCTCCATTGTGCTAAGCTAAATGTGAATTTATGCCACGAGGTAAATAGCGAAATGGAAGCGATATGTAAGATATTTGTATGACAGTTTTAAGTAGAAAAGTTATAATACATGCTCTGAGCTGCCGCAATACCTCTGTGATGATACAAAGGCGCGGCTATGTTTAATCCCACTGAGTTCCATATACGTCATATAAGTCAATATGTTAGTATCATCTGTAATGTTCTATATTGTTCTTTATTCTTGTGTTTCGTTGAAGTTATTTGTATTTTACTGGAAAAATGTTATGATCCACCGACGATAATTATTTAGGTTCACATTTTATAGATTTAAATCAAACACTTGTTAATCAGCAAGGCTTCTTTATTGAGAGAGAGATGTCAAAATACAATGACGTTTATATTTTTAATATCACAGCACAGAGTATGCTGTGACATCTTTCCTTTTTTATATAAAACAAATTATTAATTAATTTACATAAATTTAACTATATACTTAATTATAGTACTAAGTTATGTAATGAAGTAATCACAAAGTATGTTAAATAATTTTAACCATTCATCTTGGTTTATTATTTAGCTAACAGAATATCATAACTAAAATTATTTCAAGCTATAACACAAAGTAAATGATAGCGACTTTACATAGTACTTCATTAATTTATAATAAGTACCTACCCATACCTTTAGGCTAATTGTTTCAACTACTTACAATAGTAAAGTTATTATCATATTTCAATCCATGTATCTCATAGGTTTTTTAATCATATTTCTATTTCTTAACTTAGGAGGCTCATAATTAGTATTACTTTGACATATTTCTTCTGCATTACAATTGTTAGACAAAGCCACTATGTCTTGTCTATTACGTCTATACAATTTCCCTTCATTAGATTCTAACCACGATGATCTTGGAGTATGAGCTGGTAAGTATACATTTCCATGTTTCCACTTATTATTAAGTCTAAACATAATATTATCTTTTTCTTTTATATCTTTTAATGTCTTACAATTTTTGTCATAATAAAATTTTTGTTTACATTGATTTTGTTTTATTTTTTTTTTATTTCACTATAATCTAACTTTACTGGCATTAAATGACTTTCTAGAAATATTATCTTATCTTTTAGGTTTCTACCAAACAGTAATTGAGCTGGTGAATAGTCTAAATCAGTTAACATTGTATTTCTATGCTCAAATAATAACAAATAAGGATCTACATTACTACCTTCTGATTTTTTAAGAATATTTTTACATATTTTTACAGCCACTTCAGCAAGACTATGGCCTTTAGGATAATGTGGACTGCTTGTAACTAAATCAACATCAATTTCTTGTAAATATTTTTTAAATTCATAACTATTGTATGGATTGTTGTCACATATTATTTTTTCAGGATATCCATGTGTAGAAAAAATTATATTGAATATCTTTATTATATTAGTTATAGATTTTGAGTGCAGTTCACACATTTCTATCCATCTTGAGAAATAATCTATGACAACTAGGTAGAATTTTCCTTTATACTCCATGATATCAGTAGCAATGTGTGACCATGGACGAGATGGTATTGGCATGTTAATCATGGGCTGTTTACAATTTTTTGGTCTTAATTTTAAACATGTATTACAGTTATTAATGTATTCAGTTATATGTTTTGTCATATTAGGCCAATATAAATATTTTCTAGCTTTTTTACATGTCTTTTCTATTCCAATGTGACCTCTATGCAAATTTTCTAAAAATAATTTTCTTAAGCTAAATGGAATTATAATTTTATCACCATACATTAAAATTTTTTGACTGTAGGATAAATGACATCTAATTTGAAAATAAGGTTTTATGTTAGATTCAATACTTGAGGGCCATTTATTATTACTTAAGTATTCTATTACTTTACTTAAAACAGGATCATTTTTAGTTTCGTTAATCAAATTTAATTTTCTTTCTTGTGTCATTACTGAACTAGTTATAGAGTGTATGGTATACTGAAGTTCAACATCATCTTTCACATTATCTATTAAGAATGCACGGGATAAAGCATCAGCGATAAGCATATCTTTTCCTGGAAGGTAAGTGATGATGTAATTGTATTTCATTAGTTTTAACAACATTCTTTGTAATCTACTTGGAACTTTATCTATGTTACATTTACTTATATTAATTAAAGGTTTGTGATCTGTCTGAATGGTTACATGACGTCCATAAGTATAGTAATGGAAATGTTCCATCGCATAAACAATGGCTAACAGTTCTTTTTCTATTATGGCCATCCTTTTTTCAGTTTGAGTTAATGACCTTGATGAAAACGCAATTGGTTTATTATTCTGGAGTATAACACAACCTATACCTCCTTCACTTGCATCAGTCTGTACAATGAGATCATCATTTTCATTATAATGAGATAAAATTGGAGCTGAAGTTAATAATGTTTTTAGTTTATTAATGCAATTTTTATGTTCACTTGTCCATATCCATTTAACATTATCCTTTATTAACTCTCGCAGTGGAGCAGACATTTGAGAAAGGTTAGGTATGAATTTGTTTAGATATTTTAATATGCCCAAAAACCTTTGTAAAGATTTTTTATTATTAGGTTCTGGCATCTTCATTATAGCATGTATTCTATTAGGATCGATTTTTATTCCACTCTCTGTTACTATGTGACCTAGAATTCTTATTTCTGAGAGACAAAATTGAAATTTACTGATATTAAAAGTAATGTTATTTTTTAATGCAGTATCTAAAACTTGTTTTAATATGAAGTCATGTTCTTGCTTTGTAGAAACCATTATGTATATGTCATCGATATATATTTTTATGCCTTTTATGTGCCCAAAAACTTCTATATTTTTCTTTTGAAATATCTCAGATGCTGGCTTTATACCATAGGGAAGTCTAGTGTAAGAATAACGACCAAAAGGTGTGTTGAAACTACATAATTTAGAGGACTCATTGCTTATTCTGATCTGATGAAAAGATTCTTTCAAATCTAAAATAGAAAATAATTTTTTACCTTTGAGTTCAGATAATATTTCATCCTGACTTGGAATATGATACTTATCATCTAAGAGTTGTTCATTCAAATATTTGGGATCTAAACATAGTCTTAGATTTCCATTAGGCTTTTCTACTATTACTAGAGGATGCAACCATTCTGACGGATCATCCACCTTTTTTATTACTCCTTGACTTTCTAAATTATTTAAAGTTAATTTGAGTTTAGATGTAAGACTCTTTGAAATTCTACGAGCATTATAAGTTACAGGTACAGAATTATGTTTTAACTGCAAAGAATAAGGTTGCCCAGGAAAATTGCCTAATCCATGAAAAACTTTTTCATATTTATTTAATATTTCTTGCTTAGTATTAAATCTAACATTTATGTAATCATAATTACAATTTAAAGTGTTGATTCTTTTAATTAAATTTAATTTTTCTGAAGTTTGTAGCCCCAATATTGCCTTATCTTTTGTGTCAATTATTAAAAATTCTATATTATCTTTAAGATGATGAAATTTAACTTCTAATGATATCTTACCTATGATCTGTAAAGAGATACCATTATATGCAGTTACTTTCAGATTTGTACATTTAATTTTTAAATTATTCTTATTATTTAATTTGTTCAACAGATGATAAGGCAAAATGTTAACTTGGCTTCCACTATCTATTTTAAAATTTATTTCCAAATTATGTATTTCACCAATTATGTACCAGTCTCTTTTACATGAGTCTATTGAATGAACAAACAGATCTAGAGAAGAATTTGATTCTGAATCACTATCATTATTAATAAAATTTACCCTTCTATTAATGTTCTGTTTATTACAAAAATGTTTATTACCTGACTCCCTTCGGTTCTTCATAAAACAGCCAACACTGAAATGATTCAGCCTCCTGCAAATGGTGCACTGCTTGCCATATGCCGGACATTCTGCTCTTCTATGTGAAGTTCCACATTTTTTACATTTGTATATGTTATTACTATTATTATAATCTGTATTATCGTTTCTCTTATTATTAAATTTCTTCTCATTTTTTATTATATTTATTTCAGCTTCAACTTCATGCTTATTTTTTATATCTTTAATTTCTTTGTTACGTTCCTCATTTAATTTAATTATTTCAATCATTCTTTCTAAGGTTAAATCATTCCCTTCATCTAATAACCTGTGCAGTAATGTTTCTTCTTTAATATAAAGTAATATTTGGTCTCTAACCATGTTGTTCATGTCAGTGAATTCACAATACTGTGCCTGAATTTTCAACGCTGTTATAAACTCTGGTAATGGTTGGCCGTCACTCAGTGCTAGTTTATTGAATTTGTATCTTTCATATAAATTGTTTATTTTTGGTTTGAAGTGGTTATTAAATTTTTCAATGACGTCATCTAAAGTTTCAACTTTTTTTTTGGTTTTCTCAAATGTGTTGTATATTTCAATTCCTTTTGAGCCCAATTGGTGTAGTAATATAGCAATCTTGATGTCTTCAGGCTCACCGTGTTTTTTTGTTGCCTTTAAATATATTGTAAAAGCTTGTAACCATTTTGTCCATTCCTTCTTTACGTCTATCGCATTGAAATCAAAATCCAAAGAAAACTTGTCCATATTCTTACTTTTTTGTCACGTTTTATATTTATTCTGTTGGAGAATCTCTTTTTAAATTAATTTATCGTGATATTTTACACCTGACACCATATTTAGGTTCACATTTTATAGATTTAAATCAAACACTTGTTAATCAGCAAGGCTTCTTTATTGAGAGAGAGATGTCAAAATACAATGACGTTTATATTTTTAATATCACAGCACAGAGTATGCTGTGACAATAATAGACTGAAACGAACCCGCTACCCACGATGCCCCTTCCATAGAAATGGACCCTGTACCCACAACTCATGACATCTATGGCGCGCCTTATATATACTTGGGGCAACAATGTACACAACAGTATTGAATTTATTGTATTTGTGAGCGAAGGACAATAGGCTGCTGTGCTGGTCTCGTCACAGCCGTATGAGCTTTCAAACAAATATTAATGTTATTATAATAGAAAAATACTAGAAAAAATCGACTCGGGTCACAAGTGAATCTCAGGCGGGAATCGAACCCGCAACCTTTGGAAATCCGGTCCAATGCTCTCCCAATTGAGCTACCGAGCCTTGCGAACACTCGTCGAAATTTTCTAGTATATTCCTGATTTTACGCTGTAGGCCAGCGTTGTTTCATCAATGAGAGGAACATCCTCTCGTATTCGAAAGAAACATTTTTACAAATGTTTGGTCAATCGATTAAGATGAAACAGCCATGTTAGATCTATAATTTTTTATATATTTTATGCATTTTCAATGCGATCTTATAAGATAAATTATTATAATAGAAAAATACTAGATAAAATCGACTCGGGTCACAAGTGAATCTCAGGCGGGAATCGAACCCGCAACCTTTGGAAATCCGGTCCAATGCTCTCCCAATTGAGCTACCGAGCCTTGCGAACACTCGTCGAAATTTTCTAGTATATTCCTGATTTAACGCTGTAGGCCAGCGTTGTTTCATCAATGAGAGGAACATCCTCTCGTATTCGAAAGAAACATTTTTACAAATGTTTGGTCAATCGATTAAGATGAAACAGCCATGTTAGATCTATAATTTTTTATATATTTTATGCATTTTCAATGCGATCTTATAAGATAAATTATTATAATAGAAAATCGATCGATTAGAAAGTCAATCGATTAAGATGAAACAGCCATGTTAGATGTATAATTTTTTATATATTTTATGCATTTTCAATGCGATCTTATAAGATAAATTATTATAATAGAAAAATACTAGAAAAAATCGACTCGGGTCACAAGTGAATCTCAGGCGGGAATCGAACCCGCAACTTTACTTTATAAGATCGCATTGAAAATGCATAAAATATATAAAAAATTATAGATCTAACATGGCTGTTTCATCTTAATCGATTGACCAAACATTTGTAAAAATGTTTCTTTCGAATACGAGAGGATGTTCCTCTCATTGATGAAACAACGCTGGCCTACAGCGTAAAATCAGGAATATACTAGAAAATTTCGACGAGTGTTCGCAAGGCTCGGTAGCTCAATTGGGAGAGCATTGGACCGGATTTCCAAAGGTTGCGGGTTCGATTCCCGCCTGAGATTCACTTGTGACCCGAGTCGATTTTTTCTAGTATTTTTCTATTATAATAATCTATCTTATAAGATCGCATTGAAAATGCATAAAATATATAAAAAATTATAGATCTAACATGGCTGTTTCATCTTAATCGATTGACCAAACATTTGTAAAAATGTTTCTTTCGAATACGAGAGGATGTTCCTCTCATTGATGAAACAACGCTGGCATACAGCGTAAAATCAGGAATATACTAGAAAATTTCGACGAGTGTTCGCAAGGCTCGGTAGCTCAATTGGGAGAGCATTGGACCGGATTTCCAAAGGTTGCGGGTTCGATTCCCGCCTGAGATTCACTTGTGACCCGAGTCGATTTTTTCTAGTATTTTTCTATTATAATAATTTATCTTATAAGATCGCATTGAAAATGCATAAAATATATAAAAAATTATAGATCTAACATGGCTGTTTCATCTTAATCGATTGACCAAACATTTGTAAAAATGTTTCTTTCGAATACGAGAGGATGTTCCTCTCATTGATGAAACAACGCTGGCCTACAGCGTAAAATCAGGAATATACTAGAAAATTTCGACGAGTGTTCGCAAGGCTCGGTAGCTCAATTGGGAGAGCATTGGACCGGATTTCCAAAGGTTGCGGGTTCGATTCCCGCCTGAGATTCACTTGTGACCCGAGTCGATTTTTTCTAGTATTTTTCTATTATAATAATTTATCTTATAAGATCGCATTGAAAATGCATAAAATATATAAAAAATTATAGATCTAACATGGCTGTTTCATCTTAATCGATTGACCAAACATTTGTAAAAATGTTTCTTTCGAATACGAGAGGATGTTCCTCTCATTGATGAAACAACGCTGGCCTACAGCGTAAAATCAGGAATATACTAGAAAATTTCGACGAGTGTTCGCAAGGCTCGGTAGCTCAATTGGGAGAGCATTGGACCGGATTTCCAAAGGTTGCGGGTTCGATTCCCGCCTGAGATTCACTTGTGACCCGAGTCGATTTTTTCTAGTATTTTTCTATTATAATAATTTATCTTATAAGATCGCATTGAAAATGCATAAAATATATAAAAAAATTATAGATCTAACATGGCTGTTTCATCTTAATCGATTGACCAAACATTTGTAAAAATGTTTCTTTCGAATACGAGAGGATGTTCCTCTCATTGATGAAACAACGCTGGCCTACAGCGTAAAATCAGGAATATACTAGAAAATTTCGACGAGTGTTCGCAAGGCTCGGTAGCTCAATTGGGAGAGCATTGGACCGGATTTCCAAAGGTTGCGGGTTCGATTCCCGCCTGAGATTCACTTGTGACCCGAGTCGATTTTTTCTAGTATTTTTCTATTATAATAATTTATCTTATAAGATCGCATTGAAAATGCATAAAATATATAAAAAATTATAGATCAAATATTAATGTGATAAAATATTATTTAAACCAATATTCTCTACTCATTTTTTAAAAATTAAATGCTTTATGACTTGTTAGTTGAATGTATTATCGAAGCCTCTGGCGCCTTATCAGTCCTAAGTCGAAAGTCGCCTGCACACTGCATGATGCCTATCGCTTCAGGCCACGCCCCGCTCCAGTCATTCAATAATGGCGCGCGTGCGCAAACAAGCAATTCACGAACGCGTAAAGCAGATTGACAGTTGACAGAACTGACATCAAGGGCTATTTTAAAACTAGTTGTTTATAAATATATAGTAAATATATATAATAAATAGGCCGTAGTATAAATCGTAGTAAAATACGAAGCCAATTAGGGATAATTTGGGTCATGTGGGCGTGTCCGATGCGATCAGTTCAAATGAATATTTCTACAAAGTGGTAAGGCACGAGAGATCTCGATAGTACTTTAAAAATATTCATCTTATTGGCCAAACCCTATGGAAGTAAATTGGTCACAGTGTTTGGCCCTTTAACAATTTTGAGCCTCTTCGTATAATTATTTTAACGAACAAATGTTTTTATAAACAGCTGTTTTTTCCTGGGCCGTGCCAGATTACATTTTAATAGGCTCTTATCCGCAGGTATTCCACGAAACATTTACGAGAGTAAGCGGGTGTTGAGTTGTTTTTAAGTGAAAAAATATGTTTATTTTTATTTTGGTCTGAAAATGTGTATCATATGAATAGGTGGGGATAACAGCCTTTCCATAGTTAGTCAGTACAAAGTTTTAGTTCAATTTATTTGGTTCAAATATCATTGAAAGGAACGCATATAAGGAAAAATAAATAGTAAAAAACTGTTTTACGTCAATTTTCATTTCTTTTTCTGTCTAAGGAAGTGCAGTAAGTAAATTTAGTTATTAATAATAAAATTAATTTGTATAATTTTATTATACAAAAAATGCACATGCTGATGAAAAAGTGTCGTCTGTCCTTTTCTGCTGGGGTATGAATTGGTTCCAAGAATGTTCTATTAAATTTTAACGTTAAAACAAAAAATAAGACAAAACAGTTTCTTATTTTATTTTTATTTATTTGTAAGGTGCACAAACAGCTTACACCCAATATTACTAGGCGATGCAGTCGCTAAGCATAAAGCTACGCTAGCACCATATATTGGAGCTGAGCGTAATACCTAAAAAAGAAAAAAAAATCGATGTAATTTTTTGCGAATTTCAAAATTCGGACCGTCCTAAACCTGTTGATTCGATTCCACGCAAAATATTAAAATTAGTTAGGAACTCGGAAAGTTATGGCGTAACAGACATTGCGCCATTGAAGATGATCCATGGGAGCTTCGCTCGCTCCGCTCCAATAATAATTAACACAAACTTAGAGATATACAATTCAGGGGTGTAACCTTTAAGGTGGGAACATATTATTAAAACGCGACGCGACGCAACGTGTCGACACCCGATATGCACCGTGCACATTACCAACACGCGACGCCACGACATACTAGCAATTTTTCAATACAGTTTGCTTACAGCAGCGGAAGTGTATGGTAATATACAATGGATTTAATAAATAACGAGTGTCAGGTGAAGATTTTGAAGAAGATTTGATGCAAATTTTGTGTACATATATGATACTTAAATGACTTAATAAAAAGAGAATAACTAGGCGTTACTGGGTACATGAAATAAATCAAAAGGGAAGTATTATACTTCAAGATAATGAAAGATTTCATAAGATTTCACTATCGGGTTATTCAATTTCTTGAATTGGCAATTTCTTCCCATGCATATAGCGAAATTCATGTCATATAGAACAGGATATTGTTTTACCAACTTAATAAATTTTTCGTCGGTCATTTCGCTAAATAAATGCAAGAATTTATATTGATATGGCATAAATTCCGTTCCACAGTTTAAAGAATAGGGATCGGGTCAAAGAATTCGTATATGCTCCGTGACAGTTCTCGAACGACTGACGCGTGGCGTCGGGTGTTGTCTAGAAACATACCGCGCGCGACGCGTCGGATGGCGTGTTTACCCCCACCATGGACAACACACCGACCTGGCCCGTCTGGATCGGGTGGCGTGTGCGCGCATGGCGTCGCGTCGGATGTTCATAGTATGATTCTGGTCTATAGAAAACAATACATTTGATTCAACTCAACACGCATCGCGTTTCATCGGGTCGCGTCGCGTTTTAAAAATGTGTTTCCGCCTTTAATATACTCAAAACAATACAAGCTTCTCCACAGGTCAGAAACTTCTAGATGGGTAAATCTAGTAAATATGATTAAAAGCATGCCAATAAAAGTATTGACGCGGTATTTATACGTAAATTAAAAAAAATATATCTGTCGATTGGTCAATTAGCGTATAATGTAATGTATGTAATTCTAGACTAACTGATATCTCTAGAGTGTCATCATCATCATCATCAACTTAGACACCATAGAAATAATGGGCTTTAACTCACCACGCTGAACTAGTACCTGACTGAAAATTATTTATAAGAGATTCAAATAAAAACATCTCCGTTATCTCAAACGAATTTTAATATCTAAAGAAATAATCTATGAAAAATAATTGAAATAACGAATAATTATTTTTAATTCAGTTGACTTGTTTTTAGATAATATTTTTAAAATATTTTGGTGGATACCAGGAACCACATAGTTATGCAGATAAGGCCGTAACGGTCTTTCTAAGGAAGAGTGAGATCTTATAATTTTTACATCATCCATCTCGCGATCAGCCTTGTTATGAAAATGTTGCCTAACCTCTACAATCTTAGACCGCACACTTGCTAATGACTGCGTCATCCAACTCTTATAAGAGTCTGTTAATAAATATATTAATATACTATTAAATATTAAATGTTTAACAGGAACAAAATAATATACACTGGAGTTTTGTAAGGAAAGATCAGAAAAAGACCAGAATAGATAGTTAATTCAACAGCTAGTTGTCAAGAAAGAATCTCACAAAAACAAAGAAAACCTTTTCTGATTTTCTGTAGAAAGCTTATTTTACAACTTAATTTGTGAAAACAAATTTTTGTTTCATTGGTTTATTCTGTCACACAATGTTATTTTTAAATTCGACATTTACCATTCCAACCTGTATTCGCCTCGTTAGACAGTACACGTGTCTTGATTTAAAAATTCATTCACATGTTATCTCTGTAATCATCATCATAGCTAATCACATGAGCTTAATATGGATTATTGAGTGCCGGCGACTCTTACGTAGCCAACTTGGCATACCTTCCAAAGTAAATTCGTGTACAAAATATTAAATTCCTTTTCTCTGATCACTCAATCGATTCTGTTGAGAATTTTTTTAACCTCTGCAATTGCAAATCGACTGTGCTATTCACCGCGATTTTTTGAAATAATAAGCTATTTTTATTTAGGTGAACATAAAAAAGCGTAAAAGGCATGTAAAAAGAAATGAGTAGGCTGATGGTAATCACACCTATGGACGTGTAGCGTAAATGATTTAAATCATTTACATTCCTCGGATTGATTCACAATCCTAATAATAAAAATATCTATATTGATACCTTTCTAATAAATTTGGTTAAACTGCAGATTAAAGTCTTAGGAAAAATACTAACTCATTAGATCAGCACACACATTGCTTTCATTCCCTCTCTTAAAGTAACAAACTGTTTTAAATTTAACAAAACAGAAAATATACTATTTCCACCTCTTCTTGTTTTAGTATGTTGATGTATGTAGCTCCTGTGAATAAATTTATTTTTTCCATAAAATAATTACACTCTCCACTCGTGAGGGGATAATGCTCAGGACAGGTGTCGACGAGGCTGTTTTGAAACGGCTTTAAACTGCTTTTGGGTCATGTGTAATTTTTTTATGAGCCCCTGTATTGTGTTTAAATAGGGTAATGTGGGGATTTTAAAATTTCTCCTTAGTCGTGTAAACGAGATTTTTATTGTAGATCACAAAAAGGTCCCATTTTAAATCTCATTTATAATGCTTTATACATAGAGTAATGGGTTTGTTGCGTAATTAGTGAAGATTATTGTTTGTTTTTGTTACAATTTACCATGGTTTTAAAACACAACTCTGCGGAAGAACTTACCCCACGCTTCGAACTTATCACATTCCGTGATTACTAAGAGCTCATCCAGATATTGTATTTTATGTTGCATCTAAAATATAGTTCTGTGTTCGAAAACTCCGTTAAGGTTTATGTTTCTTTGGGAAAATTATTAATATAACTTAACGTTTTACATAAAAAAAAGTTTTTATTTTAATCAGAATAAAACACTTTTTTACGGATTTTTGCGCATGTTTTATTTTATTTTATATTTAATCCTGACGTTTTCAATCCTCAATTCATGAACAATTCATGTTCAATCAATGAACATCCTAATTTCAATAGAGACGAAGGTTGGAGCGTTCCACCTGCTTGGGACCCCATAATTAATAAATTAATACCTACAAAAACACACACTCCAAGACCTGATGATGTAGTTAGCTCTTTTTGCAAATAATTAAACAGTAAGATGGAGGTCGGTCCCCCTGCCCGAGTTTCTTTCGCCAGTTCTTCTCGGAAGGCCCTCCCAATTTCCGAACTGGTAGTAGACTCAGTAGTATACAATGTAAAACGTAGTGAGAATTAATTAATTAAATAACTAAATAATGTTTTAAAATAAAATAAAATAAAACAACTTGATTTATATAAAATAATTTAATAATTAGGAACGTGCCCGATTAAAATATTGTGAAGGTAGTAGAAAATACATGACAACCATCATCTTAGTCATCCTGTGATCACGACTCCTGTAAAGGAGTCGAAACGTCAGGATTAAATATAAAATAAAATAAAACATGCGCAAAAATCCGTAAAAAAGTGTTTTATTCTGATGTGTATTGTGCGCGGAAGTGTAAGAACTAAATATTTTTATTTTAACTTTATTTCATACTAGCCGACCCAGCCACGAGTTGCTGTGGCACAGTTATTTTAATTTGCTATATTTTTTTTAATCAAATCAAACTATCAATTAAAAGTATGATATAAGCACAGGAAATAATTTTTTAAATGAAGTCGTTGAGACACAACGGTGAACAAAAGCCCACTTGCGGGTTCTGAGCCCGCGCGACAGAAATCCTTTGTGATATTGATTCGTTGGTGGGAGAAGTCGTTGGAGGCGCACGACGTGACGGCACAGTGGTGGCATGCGCGTGAGCTACGCGCGGTACTGGACTGTGCTCGGACATTGCAAAATTACTTTATTTTTAAAAATAAAGGAATTTTCAAAAAATAAAAGTAGCCTAAGTTACTCCTTATTACATCAGCTACCTGTCAATAAAAGTCCCGTCAAAATCGGTACAGCCATTTCAGAGATTAGCCGGAACAAACAGACAGAAAGACTAAAATTGTAAAAAAAAAGTGCTTTGGTGTATGTACCGTATAAATATTCATATGCATGTAGTAAAAAACGGTTATTTCAATATTACAAACAGACACTCCAATTTTATTTATATGTATAGATGAATAAGAAAAATGTTAGTAGGTATTCAAATTCAAATACAGCTTACAAAATTATTTAAAAGGAAAAAGCTAAATTTAGGTAATTCTATTCCTAAAATTTCCCTCAAAACATTGTTTTCTAAAAAAGAAGCAAAATTAAACTGAACAGCTTTATAAAAATAGCAGACGTTTTAAAGTACGGCCGTCATGAGCAGATGCGGTATGTAAAGTTTTTAGTTACAACGGAGCTCGTATCCACTGAAGTTAGTTAATAGAAAACTTTGGTTAATAACAAAACATTTGTTGAATACATAAATCAATGTAGTAGATTTTAATTCATTTATATCCTATTCCTATAATTAGTTTGTAACTATTTCAATTTATTAGCATTAAAGAGTATAGATTGGTATATTGTAATTTTAACCAAAGTAGTTTGAATCCTATTCTATATTATATAACCTCAAATTCAATTGGATCTTAATTAATATAGTATAATTAACAACTCCAAAATTTAATCACTATAATGATAATATATAACATGATATTCTTAATAATGTATCCATACTAATATTATAAATGGGAAAGTGTGTCTGTCTGTTTGTCTTTCTTTCACGGCAAAACGGAGCGATGAATTGACGTGATTTTTTAAGTGGAGATAGTTGAAGGGATGGAGAGTAACATAGGCTACTTTTTGCTCCTTTCTAACTCCCCACTTCCCAAAAATGGGGGGTGGAAGTTTGTATGGAGCATTCCGCAATTTTCAAGGTAGAAAGCTAAAAATTGGTATGCTGATTATGACTACCAAAAAAATCGGCCATATTTTTTTTTTTCAAATCTGCACCCAACCCCTTAAAAGAGGGGGTGAAATTTTATATGAGACCTTTCGCAGTTTTCAAGACAGGAAGCTAAAATCGGCACACAGACTCTTTGTTACTAACGAAAATACCTGCCATTTTTTCAGAAATCCTCCCCCAGCCCCTAAAATAGGGGATGGAAATGTGTGTGAGACTCCGCAAAATTAGAACAGGTTCTTTAATACAAACGAATAATAAAATAATTTAATTAAAACGAATTAAATAAAACAATATTAAAAACATTAAATCTTACCATAAATCAATCAGCTTTTGAGAAAATAAACATTATAAACATAAATGAGTGTTACTCATGGATTCCGATAGATGGCGCTGATATGTATATTATGTTCACGATAGGTTTAATTGTTTAGTTCAAAAATTAATAACAGATGGTAGTGTTCGTTTTTACAACGCGCTATGGTTGTCTACATGTAAAAGTATAAGGGCAAAACCTATTATGAATAAACTACACTTTGGTTTTAGTGCATACGGTACCTATACTCTGTTATTTGACTATTGATTTAATTACTTTCGTTCCAGTTTAAAAGGCTACAAATAAAACGTAGTGATTACATACTCTTTGGCTACAAATTCCTCATAAGGTTAGTTTTGCAATGACTATTAACAAAGCGCAAGGACAAACATTAGAGGTGGCTGGGGTGACCTTAGAAAAGCCGTGCTTTTCCCATGGATGGACAGCTGTATGTAGCATGTTCGCGTGAGTCCAAGGCCCAGAATCTTTTTATTCTGACCCCAAATGGAAAGACATATAATATAGTCTATAGTAGTGTGTTAAAAAAAAAAAAATAACGTGTAAAATTCTGTTCCGAGTTCTCTTCTGTGTTCAGGAAAGGGGAACAGTGCTACCCCGAATTTAACGCGAGCGAAGCCGCGGGCAAAAGCTAGTAATGTAATAAAGACTAAAAACTAGAACTTCCGAACAACTTCTAGAACAACTACTTTATTCTTTAGAGCAATAAAAAACAAGTGAAAAAGGGGTTTGCTTTGTACGGAATTCGTACATCAGTCTACGCTACACATTGTTTTAATAAGCGGACTATAGGTAACATGATATTTCTGCAGATTGATGTACACCAATATGAAATTCAGATATCAAAGCTGATCTTTTCTTGGTGAAATAAGATCTCCTTAATGTTATTTCTTGTTGGCTATCTACCTACCTAGTCATTTTTTAGACTCTAGTTGTAGATAGAAACACTTAAAATTTTTAACTAATGGTTTAAAATTAATCAAAAGTAAAGCGATTTCATTTTTTAAAGGCTTTGTCATCATTTCAATGAATTTAACTTTTCACAGGGTACGCAAAAGTATGATGACATTTCAAATGTGAATAAAAAAGATTATTGAGTTCGTCATGCTACATTTGACGGGAAAAAGTATATGAAAATACAATAGCATTACGACAAACTTTTATATAATAAATACTCTCTCATCCCGTTCAGCGTTATTATAGCTTTGTTAAGCTATCCCGATTACCCTTTGTTTCAGGCGAGATAGCCGACAAACTTGACCTCATTCTATAGAAAATGTATACAAATAAATCATCTTATCCTGTTTATATTGAGAACGTGATATCAGCAAAAGTGTTTTTATGTGAAAACCATATCTTATATTAAGCGGAAAAAATATTTCCATTTTCCTTTATAGCATGAGTATTTGGGTGACATGATGGGGAGACGTTATGTGTGAAATCCTAGCGAATAAACACTGAGTCTAGTGCTTTGATGTTTGCTTCGGTTTATGACAATGCTGCCATTGTTTGTTGCTTTCAGGTTTAGCATTGTCAGCGTTACTGAATACAAGGCATTTACCTTACTCAAGGTTTTCTTTTCAGATAAATTATTTATCTAAGTGTGAACATTTTCAAAGAACTGGTTCTTCGTAAATATTTTTACTCTTTTAAGCTTTTGCGTTGTATTCTATCAACTGAAATCAAATGCTACAATACTTCATTGGCAACATTTCAGCAGTTATTTCCTTGGTAATCTTGTGTTTTCTCCTTCTGTTTAGTTTACACAAGAAGTCTTGGCGGTTGAACAACCGTAACGGAATAAATACGGTCGGATAACTGCCTAAAGCTGGTAGACTGGTGTATAAATAGGTAAACTTGACTGTAAGACTAAAACTCGTTCGGCATATAATTGAGGATAAGCAACATTCTTTAAGGCCACTTTCTTTAATTAATGATCGGATAGACTACCAAAAAATTACTATCACGTACTTCTCAATAATTCGGAAAGCACGTAAATCCGTTGTATCGTCTGGATCTGTTGTTAGCCGCAATTCGTATGGACCCTCGTGGAAATCCATTCTCCCTACGATTTTTTCATAAGATAGGCATTGAAAATGCTTATGATGATATCTAAGTTATCCCACAAAACCATCGAGCATAGAAACAAGATACCGAATATGAATCAGGAAAGTTAAATTTCAGTATCTTTTTTCATACTCTAAGTGTTAAGATCGTAAGTTTTTAGTTGTACTTTAAATTCTGTTTCAATTTCATTTCAGAAGCAACAATTGAGGATCGTCGCTATTAGTAAAATTATATTACATTAGCGGCACATGTAAAGCACCCAAGTATGCACTTACTGAAATTAAATTATTTACGTAAAAAATGTATAATATTAGTCTGTTCAGAAGCAAAACATTACTTTGAAATATAGTAAACGGTTATTGAACAAATTAAAGGCATTTCAAATTTATTTGAGTACCCTTTATTAAAAATTACTTTCACTTATAAAAGAACTTTCTATATCTTGATTAACACGGTCGAGTAAAAACGCCATATTGTTGCCTCAATATTAAAAGTTTTAGTATCTATGGTGTTAATCGAAAACAGCCTATTGATAGTGACGAAACACACGTTTACATTTTAAATGTATTATATTAAATATAAGCAATTTAATAGCTAACATTGAAAGAAAAGACAGAAACATTGAATTCTATGCGAGCGAACACTCAGTTGTTATTGTATTGTATTAACTAGTAGCAGCGGTAGTAAGTCGAGTTTTAATAATGTAAATACATTGTTGGATGTAGACTATTACATTTGAATATAATTGTTTTAAGATAAGATCTTACTTATCTTACAAAACAAGAGAATTTGTTCCTAGACTAGTTATAAGGGAATATAGGAACTGAAATAACATCTTAATGGATTTTAAGGTAACTTTCAAGGTATGGGTTACTTTTATAATAAAACCGAAAGAATCCCTCACGCCTGAAAAGTTTATCAAACAAAAGTCTGAATAATTCACATACTGTGGACTTTATTCTTTGGAAAACCTTTTTGTGGTAAATTCCATTATAACTGCCAACAAACATTATTACAGACGAAATGTGGGAAAAAACCTGATAGGCCGTTTTTCTATACCTACACTGTTACTGGATTACGGCAAGGCAAAATCAGTGTCATGTATCTTAAAGTTTAAGCTTACGTCGCTGGTACAAAACCATTATTTTAATTGATAACCTGAATTAGAATGATGAGACTCAGTACTTTGATCAAATATTTCGTATAACAATAGTTTATGGTTAAAAATTATACGATTTAAAATGTCATGGAACACCTTCTAATCGCAATAAAGTTTCATCGAACAATGCATGATGACGAGAAAAACTGTTGCGATCAATTCTATATTTTAATACTTTAAAACATAATGTCGTTTGATAAAAATATTTAATGTTTGTGTGATATTCTCCTCTTATTAATAACGTCTATAATACTTAAAGTGCTGTTTACACATTCTGTAGTTGTCCCTAACAAATGACTCCTCAACGCTGGTCGACTATTCTTGTGTCATAAGTCAGATTTTCCTTTTAAAATCTATTTATGTAACTACTTCTGTAAATTATTTCCCGAGTTTAGAACGAATCACTTGAATTGAAAAATGGTCTTCACAAAATATTTTTGAACGACCTATCCAACAACATAATATACCATGTGAAAGGCGACGAAACAAAGTTATCTTTACGTCATCGTGTAAGGGAGGTAACCTAAAATGAGAGTGCTGGCCATTAGAGAACGCGTTAGTTATTTACTTTTCTCCACTATTTTAATCCGAATACGTAGGTAAAGTTACAGTTTCCTTTCGTGCTATATATCATTGTGTAGCTCTTGAATTACGTTTTCTATATGTGATTGTGTTGAATTAGAATTATACCTCATTAGAAATATATCATAAGTGAGTAGTGTAAAATTGACAATTGTGTCTGTGCATAGTATATGTTTTTCAATTGTTTGATGAAAACGCTTCAGCGACACTCAGTACACGGCGCTTATAACTTTCGTGCGCGAATCCAGTGATCCGAGGCTTGGTATAATTTTGTCTTTGACTAATAAGCTATTGAGCGATATTTGAATTTAAAAGATTTGGATTGTGGACTTTCTTTAGAGCTTGAGCTGCTTACGTGAATATAGAACTAGTATTTTTTAAACTATTCGTCGTAATGTATATAAACGTTATACCTTAATGGATAAGAAGAATAAAATTAAATGGTCTTGCGACAAATGCATTATCAAAGGATATAAGTCGGATAGCCCTTACTCGACACCTACTTCAAAAAATCGGGAAGAACAAAAAGCCCGTAGTGATATGATTATTAAGTTAGCCAATAATTCACAATATGAGTCAGAGTCGCCTCGAAATGACATTTTAACAACTTGACAGAACTAACAGTTCTTTTGGTGATATCCATAATAATTTATAGTCTGGAATATGAAAAATCTGGCATTTATAAATGAAAAGCAAATTAAGGAAGCATTTGAGCTTATTCTCGACAGATTTGTACCAACTTAGACCGAATTACTGACTCGGTCGAAGGTATGGTGTTTCATATGGATGGTTTTGAGGAGCGTCTGGCATCATTAGAAAAAAAAGAATCGATACTTACGATAGCACATCCCGCGAGAATGTAACGGCAGACTTGGAGCAGCTAAAGGTACAGTTAAGTGAGCGCGATCAGGAGATTCTTTTTTGCAGTACTCTGCTACGCCCGGATATCGAGGAGATGTGTGTGTTCTAGTCCCGCCTAACCTGAGACAAGTTTAATTTTTTTGACATAAAGCATAAATCATTTTAACACTCACTTTGTCAATTCTTAGAGAAAAGCTCGAGTATGGTCTGTGAGTCCATCGATTCCAATGACCTTACGTTAGGGTAGATCCGATTATTTATTCATTGAAATCAGAGTAGTGTGAACCTGCATTTAGGATATGTGCCCATTGGAATACCGAGTTAGGGAGTAATCACACGTATTCAACTCAATTTCGCTTTAGTCCGTCGAAAACTCGGTGTTTCTATATAGGGTCGAGTTGCATTAAATTGGACCGGATCGTAATTTGTACCACCTCAAAATCTACCAAACTGTAATGTTTAGTTTTCAATTGTCAACACTAAAAAGCAGTACTACCAACATAACGCAACCGCTGCCATTTTGGACTCGATAATACAACAGAGTAAATTGTAGTAAACAAAAATATTATTTGCGGCGTTCTAGTATTATTTTATGGGTGTTTACCTAAGGATTTCTTATGGCAACGGTAAGTACACTGCAACTATTGTATATGTTTTTGGAACGAAGGCATATTAGTGACCTTTTTTGAGACTATAGTTTTATGTTTAGCATTTCGAGGTTATAATGCCGGCTCACATAAAAATAAAACTTAGTGTTGCCTAATTTGTACCAGGTGTGGTACCCCTAAAATGTACCGGTACAATTTAGGTGTATGGTAGTTTTTCAACTTGATGATAAACTAGATTGAAATGTTTTCAGATGTCTGGAGAAGATAAAAAGTATTACAAATGGACACAAGATGATTTAGAAAAAGCCTTATATTGTTTGAAAAAGAAATCGATGGGAATAAATGAGTGTTCACGCATGTTCAACGTACCGAGGCCCACTTTAAATAGACATTTATCAAGTTCGAACAAGTATGCGAAAGAAAATACTATTTCCAAAGGCAGGCCCACTGTTTTTCTCTATGATGTTGAACAAGAGCTTGTGTCGCATTTGTTGAACATGGAAAAGCATATGTTTGGGCTTACAATTAAGGATGTAAGAAATCTGACGTATGACATTGCGGAAAAAAATTGGCATTCCAAACACTTTTTCGAAAACAGCAAAGATGGCTGGTAAAAAATGGTTTTCACCAACCAGAAACAACATCTTTAAATAGAGCCAAAGGATTCAACCGTGAAAATTTCACAGAATTCTTCAATCTTTAAGCATTTGAATCTCATTTAGAATATGAAGTACAATTAGGATACCTATGGTACAATTAAGGAAACTTGTTTCTTATTTCTCTTATTTTCATACTTATTTTTGAAATTCCTGATTTTCTTTCAATAAAAAATTATCGCTGATAGAAAAGCCTTTTTATTTCTAGCATTATATTCCTTTAAAGTTAAATAGTTTTTGTGACAGCTTGTGAAGTTTGTTAACTGGTACAATATAGGCAACGTTACCCTAGATGCCTTCCCATCTGAATCGATGTGGAAAGTTGAAAGGACGCGTACGCATCTTTATAAAAAGACTGGGTTTTGTGCAATCAAATTTTATATATTGTAAACTTCAACTAATCTTTACTCGATGCTAAGATTACCAAAAAAATAGAGCGGTTCACCAATTAGGTCCTTTCGAGGACCCTTTCTTTGTGTTTGTGTGTTTTTTTTTATCTTCTCCTGACAATGTGTTTGATTTATTTTTATTTTAATTATTTGGATTATGCATAGGTGATAATTTCATGATGATCGGTTATAGTAAAGACGTCAAAAAGTAAGATACAAACAAATCATTTCAGAATTTATAATATTAACTTGGCTTCTATCGGAGAGTTGTCAAAGTGTAGATGATACGTTGTGTTAGTAATACAAGAGATATATCGAAATGTTAAAAAGAGTATGATAGTTCTAACTATCAGTTAGATGATATGCTTATTTGACAATCTTACAAAAAAAATTATAAAACTTGTAGATTCGATGATTTGTATTGACAGCCACCTCATGAAATGTACAAAATGGAGTGAAAAGACTCAGTGGCTTTTCCCACAAGATAAAATCGGCACAAGGCGAGCCTTAAAAAAATCTTTTTTAAGTTAAACTCCGCTATCGCGATATAAAACTTTTTTGAGGAAATCAAGTTAGTTCTTTGAGTTTAACACTATTATTTTGATGGTAACTCTGCTTTGTTGTCAAAAATGTTAGCAATTTTTTTCCTTTCAGCCTCTTTGACGGGCTAGAGAAACATTTACGTATGAGTTATAATATTATTCAAAAGAGATGTATTTTCAACATATTTCGAAGTTAAAGCAACTAATTTTAATGCAAGCAAAGTTTTAGGAGGTAAGGTGAGAAGTGGTATTAGATTTACATCACAGTATAAAAAAATAGTAGTAAAAAAAAACATATATTTGATTTAACCCGGTTATTCAGGCCCCAGGCAAATTATTTAATAAGTTCGAAAAAGTAAGACACATATTTTTTTACCTATATAAAAATTACACAAATAAAATAAGTTTGTGATATAAACAAAAAACATCATTTCAGATTTTTCTAAACTTTATTTTAAATTTAAGCAAATATTCTGTAAAGAAGCATCTACCATTGGCACACAAATAAAATAGTTGATCTACCACTTGATTGTATCCCCTTTAATTTTAAGCACAACCCTAATGTGAACTGGCATGATTATAACTAACTGCACACTTTTCAGTCATGGATGATTCCCAGAGATGCACTAGTGTGTCCTAAATGGCTATTCAATTCTATTTTAGGAAAGTAACCATGCCTTCGTTGTTCTTACAGTGTGACACGAAGCTCTGTCTTGTTGAATTATAATGGAACCTTGGTGTTTCAGCGTCAAATAGAAGGCAGTAGTCTCTGTAGCAAAATATTTAGATTTTTTGCATCACGGATTGAACCATTCACAAATTTCCTGCTACTAACATCCATATTATCCCTTATGATTCTGACGGAAAATTTAACTTTTTCTTTGGGGCAGGCAAGATGGAATGCCTCATTTTTGTTTCAAAGTCTCTGTTTTTCATTCGAAACAGACTGTTACTTCAACGACGCGTCACTTTCTAAGATAAAACGCCTCAATCCAATTAATAATATATTATCCAATAAATAACACCACATTTTTATCTTCTTTTTTATATATTAATTTGTTTTATAGATAAGTTGTACAAATAGAGTAGAAATAAAGAAACCGCATTTTCCAGTTCTCATTTTTTGTTTTAATTTTTTTTTAAGAGAAATTGATTATCTTTAAGCAGATTAACTTTTGAATATATCTCTACTAATACAAAGACGTTCAGATATTTGTCGCACAATAAATAAGAAATGCCACTGTCATGTAAAACATGAAGTAATATAAGTTTAAAATGTGGTATAAAAATTATCCTTAATATGAACTTAGACGTTATCAGTTTAGTACTGTTAAGTTCTGATTTCATGTATTTTCTAATAATAAAACACAATGTTGCATACTATGTCAGTAAAATATGTGAAAGATCAGAACAATTTCTGTACTATATTTTTGTAGATAAATTAATAAAATAAATAAAGAACCGTGATGTTTCTCTTACTGACATAAAGAAAAAATTTTATTCAGCGTCATGTTCTATAAATATAATACACAACACAGAACAGAAATTCAATAATAAAGTAAATAAGGATAACTTTGTCTTTACTGTATTTTTACATGAATGAGTAAAACATGGGGTTGGAAAAATAAAATGTAGCCTATTCTGGTAGGCATATTTAAACTAGGCCTAATTAAGGCCTTTATTTATTTTGTAATACAATCAGCAGTGGCTCTTCTTCAGGAATTTAAAAATCTTAACCCGATTTTCAATTATTTTTCATACTCTCTTTTTGCTAGTATTAACTAAGACATCCTGGCGTCTTTCCATTGTGCACTGCACTGAGTTTTTTAACTTGAGTACGAGTTCAGATTACATTTTAGGGATCCCGTTTCCTTTGACTTTCTTCCGACAAGTGATCAGCCAATTTCAAACAAGAAGTGAATTTTTGCAAATTTGCTACGAAAATTATTCTTTTCGTAGTTCACCACACGGGTAGCCACGCACCATATTTACTTGTTAACTAAATAAAACTATGGATAATATCATAAATTTTATCCACTAACGTGTTAAACTACAGGTTTAAGAATAAAAAATATTCTCGTAAAATTTTTAAAGCTCAACGATAGACGAACTTAAATTACATTTATATGACACTCAACAAATTAAAATAGATCAGGATTAGTGTAGTGCCTAAACGATGAGTGGAATAAACACGTGAGCAGCGACTGGACAGTCGTAAAGCGAGAATATAGTTCAATATTTATTAAATGAATAAAATAATGTAACTAATGAAAGATTGCACAACTGTATATATTAAATAATCAAATTATTTTAATTAATTTAAAATGAGATATATTAAAGTAAAACGACGACACACAGTAAAAGTGTTTGTAAACTTAGTTTCCAATAAGTCTTTTTTTTACTAAGCACTCTAATAAACTTGTTATCGTCGTTAGAAATTAACTACCTACACAATCGCATTCGCAGCAGATTTACGACAGCTACCATTGACACATCAGCAGTTTTCTCCCAGTTATCCTGAACGATGTTTTGTAAATGTGTGACATCCACAGCACAAAATAACTCTTGATACTGTGAAAACCCAATTCCGATAGCCACTATATTTACATACATGTAGCATCAATATTTACATGTCATCTCCGTGTTTTCATAATTTTCAGAATCGGTCATTACTACTGTTTGGCACATGAGTGAATTGAGGGTTTCAATATAATATAAGTTATAAGTATACAACGCTTAAAATAAGTAGCACTAAAAATTTTGTGTTTTTATAAATTTTTTTCACAATGCAATATTTGTATAAGATATAAAATAAGTGTGTAAAAAACAACTACGCCTCTGAGCCCGCAACGAATTCGTAGCGAATGATCGTGGGTTAGAATCCCACCTGAGGGATCAGAGGCGTAGTTGTTTTTTACACACGTATTTTATATTTTAGCATTTAAAAGATTATTTGACTGATGTAGGTGTAGTTAAGTCCTGTCAATTAGATTCAACATTTTATAGAGAGTAAACATCAATTTGAAACTGAAAAATGGGATGACTTTATAAAACTTGTCACAGATGCGGAGATGGGGAGTAATCACGTATCCATTATTCTAATACGATCAAAACATTTGCGTCGGTAGACGTTCAATTAATATCATGCGGTGGGCAAAATTCGCGCGATAAAATTATGTGTATAAAGTTGGCTGGATACGATGTAAGTGTCTCGTGGTTGGACCAAAATATCATCTATACTGATTTTACGTTAAGGAAATGTAGCTTGCATTTACACCCAAACTTTTGGGTGTTCTTCAAAATAAAAAATAAAAACTTCGCATTTTTTGCGCAAAGTCGCTATACTTTCGTCACAACAGGCTTGTGTTATAAAATTGTATTATTTTACACTTAAGTGTCTCGGGAACGCGGAGGTGTAAATCCCTGAGTATACTTTGAAATTAAAATTTAAAGTTTATGATCATCCATCACCCACATATTGAATTTAAATTTTGAAATTAATCCATTATGTTTTTCGCTAATCAGGTGAAAATACCTTGCTCGGTAATCAACTAAATCGCAATGATGGGATCTGTCTTGCTCCAGTCATTAGATAATTTATGTTCACAATTCATCGCTCTTTAACGAGTTATTAAATAGTCTGTGTTATCGGATTCTACAGCCAGAGGATTGTTACACAATCTCTCTGCTCTGATTGTTACACAATCTAAAATTGCTGAAAAATAAAAGTAATGTAAAAGAACCAAAACATCAAAAACATGTCGATAATTAACACAAATAATCTAAAAATTGTGTAATATTTTTTAATTATCCTATGGAAAAAAATTCCAGTTCACGGTTAAAATTTAATATAGGTATATGTATAAATAATCCCTCTCACTGTGCTTAACCGTGATGAACACAGAAACTACTCAACTGATTTTAATTTTCTTTTTCTTTTTGCTGGATTTGTTCCGACTAAGGACATAATATAGGTTTCATTTTAGTTTATATTAGACTTAGGACATAACATATTTATTTGGGACATAACATAACACGTGGTCGAGTCAGCTATAGTTCGTTTTTTTCGTCCGTTCCGAAAGAACAAAATTTGGATATTTTATTGTACACATATAATGTAACAAACAAAACTTAACATCGTAAAAAGTTTACACTAAAAAATTCCTTAAGAAGCAGAAGTTGCAAACTTGTGGAACGAAACGTTGGTCAGTTTGACACGACAAAATTAAAAAGTACATGCCGATGTTGTAATACGTACCATATTAGGTGATTTTTAAAATGGTCGCTTAACATGGACGCCATTTTCAACAATACCGGCAAACGTCAACGTCACTGGCATCACAAAAGCGATCTGTTTTGACTATTTTCTTTGGTTTATTGTTAAGTTTCTATTGTTTTTGGTTTTGTTTTTTGTTAAAAGTTTTTGTTGTTATTTATTATTTAATCTGTTCACCAATGGACGAGCCTGAAGCCGGTCCAAGTGGACTCCAGCACAAGGTTGGCCACCACTGCTACTTTGTTTACATAATTTCTAATGTTAAAAAAACGGACTATAGTGTAGGTATATTTAGAAAGTTGGATTTCAATAAATATTTTTGAAATATATGATCGTTAACACTTCAGTCGTATTTTTTATTCAAAAATTATATGTTTCAAAAGACCTCAATCCCTGTTCAACTTACCTCCTTATGAGGGACTCCACTCCTTAGCGGTACGTATCATAAAATTCAAACCAAAACGCTTAGTGCGACTCTTTGGTGTATCCACCATATAACGATGTCGCCAATTTGTAAGTCTGGTTGTCCGATGAAAAAATGGGGATGGCGGAACAAGGTTGTGCAATTCAGCTGCACACTCTCCGAAATGTATCCTATAAAATACTGATAGGCTTGCAACCTTCCGCCTATGCTCAAGGCTTTTGAGCTTTTTACAGAAAAGATCTTCATTGCCGATGAGCCTATTGGCCCTCCTCTCGATGGACTCAAGCGTCTGGAGCTGGTATCGGGCGGAACCGTCCCAAAGATGAGAACAATACTCCATACACGATCGAACTTGTGCTTGGTAAAGGGTGAGCAACTGTTCCGGTGTGAAGTATTTTCTCACCTTCGCCAGAATGCCAAGTTTTTTTGAAGCCACTTGAGCCTTGCTCTCAATGAAAGAGCCAAAATTGAGAGTCGGTGACAAAGACATACCGAGAAGCTCAAGATGGTCAGTGATCGGCACGGATACACCTCGGAAAGTAGGAGTCAAGTTGAAAGGACTCCTTTTAGCGGAGAAAAGACACGCCTGGGTCTTTGACGGATTGAACCCCACTAGATTGGCATCGCCCCATTCAGAGACAGCCTGAAGAGATAGGTTCATGCGGCTTACCATCGCCTCTCTATGACGCTGGATCTGTTCAGCACTGGCTCGTGCATCAGACATATAGGTCTCTACAACAGTGCTGTCATCTGCGTACCCCAAAATACCGGGCAAAAGCAGGTTATTTATATGCAGCAGAAAAAGAGTTGCAGAGAGAACGGAACCCTGAGGGACGCCGGCATTGATAGCCAAATGGTCCGGCGAGCTACCGTCAATGACAACTCGTATTGACCGATCTCTCAGGAAGTCCGATATCCAGACACACAAACCAGTGGGAAGACCATATGACGGAAGCTTGCTAATAAGGCCCTCATGCCACATCCTATCAAAAGCCTTCGAGATATCAAGAGAGACGGCAAGCGTCTCACCATGCCTCTCGATGGCTTCGCTCCATTTGTAAGTGGCGTATGCTAGAAGATCTCCGGCAGACCGGTTCCTGCGAAACCCATATTGCCGGTCACTAAGGAGGTCATTTTCTTCTAGATACGACAGGAGCCTGTGGTTCAGTACACGTTCCATTATCCTGCAGAGAATGGACGTGACCGAGATGGGCCTATAATTGATAGGATCAGCACGACTGCCCTTTTTAGGCACAGGTTGCACGTTGGCCAGCTTCAAGGACTTTGGCACTTGTCCTTTAGCCAAAGATAAACGATATAGGCGTGTCAATACCGGAGCTAACTCAGGAGCGCAAGTCCTTAGTAGTATGGCTGGTATACCATCCGGACCACTGGCTTTATTCACGTCCAGTTCCCGCAATGCCTTTCTGACTTCGGTTTGCCATATACGAATTTCAGACATAAAAGTCCCACAACTTGACAAACCGGAAGGTACAGCATTGCCAGGATCCAAACGCGAACTTTCGGCAAATAATTCGGCAAATAAATCGGCCTTTTCCTTGGCCGTGTGTGCCAATGATCCGTTAGGCTTCAGCAAGGGAGGCACTGAAGTACGGCAGAAGTTGCCCTCGATCGACTTAGCCAGGGACCAAAACGCTTTACTACCCGAAGGGTAAGAGGCAAGCTTCTTCCCAATGCGGCCTATTAGATCGAAGCGAGCTGTCTTTACAAACTTTTTGCAGGACTTGGCGGCTTTGTTAAAGGCTTTTTTCTTTTCGCGCGTATTACTAGCTTTGCGGGATCGAGCTTCAACCCAGGCCAAATATGCTTTGTACTTTGATGCCACCGCATCACGACATTTGGCATTATACCACGGGCGAACTTTGCCAGCCAGTGATATGTCAGAGAAGGGAATAAAATACTCCATACCCTGACGAAGCACACTGGTCACAGCATCCGCGCAAACTGAGGGGTCGCTAGAAGAAAAGCAAACCTGCCGCCAAGGATAAGATGCAAAAAAACAACGCATCTCATCCCAATCTGCTGATTTAAAACGCCAAATCCGCCGGGAGCCTTTTGGGCTTGGGTCGGGCGGAGAATACACCGACATAGATTCCACCACACAATGGTCAGAACTGCCAAGGGGTGGTGTAACCGACACCGAGTAACTGTCGGGATTTGTCGTCAGCAGGAGGTCCAAGCAATTGGCTGTTTGTCCGTCAGAGTCCGGCATTCTAGTGGCTTCCTGGACCAGTTGGGTGAGATCAAGTGTCAAGGCTAGCTTTCGTTTTCTCGAAAGGGAACAGCCAGTCCTCGTGGTGTGCGTTGAAATCACCAAGAACCATCAGTTGAGCGGACGGGTATCGCTGTAGGGCCATGTCTGCCTTCTCAATAAGTTGGTCGATAAGCCTGGTAATCTCCGCGTCTCCACTATGCGAACGGTAGACACAGGCATAGATGATTTTCTCTAAACCTGTATCCACCAGAACCCAAATGATAGAAAGGGTGGGGTCTACAAGATCACGGAGACGCAAATAACAGATTTCATCGCGTGCATACATGCAAACACCCGCATGAGCCCTAAAACAATGTTCAAGGACATAACCCGGGTAAGCCAGGTACGCTGCGTCAGTTGGATGTTTTTTTTTGCGTCTCCGTGAGAGAGAACAGGTGCGGTTTTCTAGTCTCAAGATGGTGATGGACGGGGTCGAGATTAGAGTGCAAGCCTCTTATATTAGAGACGTGCACTAGGAAGAAGAGGACGTGCGACCGCTGTTTAAACTTTTTCCTGTTGCTTACTTTCATTTTGTCGTGAGGGAAGGTAACGTAACGAAGGACGGAAGTAGAACGAGATGCTGATTGCGAACCAAATGAGAAGAGTAAGGGCCTCACACCTCGGGATAGCCAAACCGGAGACCGCGGGGACGCCCGAGCCCCCCCATATTTTTTATAATTAATATGTCGTTTGCTATCGAGTCTATAGTAAATAAAGAAATCGAATGTGTCGATAAGCCCAGAGCGGTCCGAATTTGAATCTCGTCAATGAGCTACACTCGTAAGACAAGCATGTTAGCTGTTTATATTAAAACAAGAGGTTATCGGGAATATTATATAATGGGTTTCACGTATTCTAATATTTTTATAAAAAGATTGTCAGCCCCTTATAACTTCAGTAGCGATTTGGTTTCTGAAAAAACTACCACAGAAATGTTTATTCCGGTGCTAAATGTTTTTTATCCCTGTAAAAAAATTGTTACTATTATTTTAACATAATAGAAACCAATTTAAGTTTGAATCTTAATTAAAAAAGACAAAGAAATTGTACGAAATCAATCAGTTACTTTAATTCCATTATTTAAAAAAAAAAACAAATCCTGTCGCGTGAATGTGAATTTTAATCGAATTGAAACAGTTTTGTTGACAAATAAAATCAGTAGTATCTTAACAATATAGAGTGTTTATAAGTAGAATAGTCGGTTCTATTGTACCTCTTAGTCTGAAGGCATAACTAAGTTTGAATAGTGTTAAATAAACAATATATGACTCGTTTCCTTAGTAAAACGGATTATGTTTATTTCTACTCCTCGCTTCAATTTTGATGTTATACATGTTTTAACAATCCTTATAGACGACAGATGGTAGTTACTAAATTGTATATTTAAGGGCAAGTAAACACAGATTTTGACAAGTCAACATTATAGAACGTTTGCCGCTGTCAGCTGTCAAGATGTTCGACCCCTTAACCCTCATACTCCCTTTTGTCAAGGACAGACCATCAACCAAGTTTACATTACGAGGAAAGTGTTATGATAATATTATTATAACGCTTATACTAATGTGACAGATTTAGTAAATAATCATTACATTATGTCTATTTTTGCCTTATTCAGTACAAATTTCCTCATATTACATAATTTTGTGTGTGTTTGTTAGTAAGTCATACTTTTAGTGCATCGATAACGTACTGAAATATCATAATCGCGTCTCGTCCTTGCTCTACATAAGTTACGTGGAAAATTTCTATTAAAGGGTTAATAAAAATAACATTTACACGTAAGGAGTTTTGAATAACATTTTATTTAGTAATAAAAGTTACTTCTTTATCAATATAAAACATGAATATACCAAAAATACAAAGGTACAAAATAAAACTAAAATAACAAAAGACGAGCAAGGGTGTAAATTTATCAACTAGGAGAAATGGAGCTCTATTGGAATGCCGCGGTATTTTGCTTAGCTTAATTACATTCCGACTAGATGCTTTGCCAAATAGCGAGTTTATAACACATAGGGCTTCAGAATTTAGCTGTTATATAGGTACCCGTATAAAGTTATCAAGTTTGATTTCTTACTGGGTCTAATTTAACTAGTTTGACCCTATTTGTTCCATATTCATTATAACCGCGTCCTTTTTCAGCTTATAAAGACTTTCTTTACTTCTTATATCTGGAATAAAAAGGTGTTTACCTTTTCCCCTAAAGATTCCTTAAGCCTACCTTCCAATGATGCCAGAAGAATAGACTAGACACTGGTGTCGATACAGTGCTAGTTCTCAGTGTGACTTAAAAATATTAACAAGTAATGATAAAAGATGTTGTATATATAAATATATATGGTATATCTAATGATAACTACATTTTAGAATATTAGCAAGCAAATTAATACGCTATTGATTTCTAAAGCATAAATCATATATTATAAGTATAAAATTTATACAATTAGCTAAAAAAGTAGTCAAAATAAGTAAAGGTTTAGAATGACTTCTTAGTAATAGTAAAATATTGATTAAGCCTACATAAGGGGCTGTTCAGTAATATTAATTTTAGTACCTATTCACAGGGCGGACTTTTGAAGTTTGTATAAGTTTTAATAAAGGATTATTGATATTGAAATTTATATTGACGGTTGATTAAATAACTGCTAAAACAGTTTATTTAGAAGAATGATTTTCCAAGCAACTATGTAGATTTCTCAGAATAATTATGGTTATTGATAAAGAATCAAAAGAGTTGGGATGATTTTTGAACGCATACAGAAACACAGTGTGGAGAGATACACAATACGATTCAAGACAGATTTAAAATTATTAAGGAGCTAAAATTTTGAGTTCTTCTACCTTCCCGTCTGCCGCCTGAAATGAAATCTTTTCTAGTTATTATTTCTTTAGATATCAAAATGTAGAGTAGTTAAGGTAGAAGTACCAAGAACACGAAGCGATGGCGCTGGCTTTAGTTTAAGAAATTTGACGGGTCTGTCAAGGTCTTGTTAATTGAATTGGAAGTGAACGTGCCCAGATCGCTACGGAATGTAGGTGTGTCCTGCCTGGAAGGAAAGAGAAGAATTACATTTTTACTGGTAATATTTTTTTTAGATATAAACTAGTTGACCCGGTAATTCGTTGCTATGGTAACGCATTGCTATGGTAACGCGTTGCTATGGTAACGCGTATACAATTGAAAAAGAGCGGACAGACAAACACACAAACAACACATTTGTGTTCTTAGATTATATGCTAGCGGCTCGTCCCGGCTTGGCACGGGTGGACAAAATACTTTAAATTTTTTCTATTATTAAAAATTTTCCGTTAGCGCCATCTAGCGTCCAGTAGACGAACTACTTGCGGTTAACGCATTGCTATGGTAACGCATATACAATGGGAAAATAGCGGGAAAAAGAGCGGACAGACAAACAACAAATTTGTGATCTTAGATTATAGATTTGTAACTGTCAATGCATTAATGAAAAAAATATCTTAAAAACAATAACTTATTAAAATTCATCTTATCTATTTGTACATCATAATTTCTAAAAGAAATTGTTTTATTTTCTTAAAAAAACTAATAATAAAACCTTTCCTGAATGTCTACTCGCTTACCCAAACACCCCACGCAGTCTGGGCACGTAATGTAATGTCACCTCCTATTTAGCTAACCAATGTTTTTTCCCGATAAAGATATTTAAGACCTTTAACATTTACTCTTTGGGTTAACATAGGTTTGTTTTCTTTATATCTGTATTTTTTTATATTTCACAGATTCACATCAATCAGCGAATCGCAAACAAAGCAGTGTAGATGTGTGTAATTGAGTTATGGATACAAGGGTAACAGATATACGTACATTGTATGGTACCTACTTAGATTAATAATATGTACAGAAATATATATGATATATACTAGGCGATGCAGTCGCTAAGCATAAAGCTACGCTAGCACCATATATTGGAGCGGAGCGTAATACCTAAAAAAAGAAAAAAA
This sequence comes from Calamotropha paludella, assembly GCA_927399485.1. NCBI lineage: Eukaryota > Metazoa > Arthropoda > Insecta > Lepidoptera > Crambidae > Calamotropha > Calamotropha paludella. Next base: position 9,546,054 of record OV656817.1, on the reverse strand, counting down.
AATTTTTTCTTGTTTCGATGGGAATTTTTGCAAATTTCAAAATTCGGTCCTAAACCTATTGATTCGATTCCACACAAAAAATATTAAAATCGGTTAAGAACTCTGGAAGTTATGGCGTAACAGACATTTCGCCATTGAAGCTGATCCATGATCCATCCATAATAATACTTATGAATTAGGTACAAATAATCGTATATTTCATGCAAACATCTGCCCGTTCTGTGACTTGAACTCTGAACCGTATATAGAAAAAGAAAGGATTATTCCTTCTCTGCCAAACCGTACGTCATTAATAGTTGTAAGTAATTGGATCGCACTGTTATTCGATATTCGAAGACTGTTCGGAATCTTGATGCTATCTTTGATCAGTGATTTTGTAGAAATCTCAATGTGGTTAGAATAAAATTAATTTTATTAACAGATTTAAATTATTAATCATATTTCTCATCGCCAGTTAATTAAATGGCTCTCTATACGCAATATATGTTTCACTTGGCAATAGGATTTTTTTCCTTTATATTTTACGACATCTGGTAAAAAGTTAAAAATAAGCAGCTTATAAATCGAACAAATTTTATTTATGAAAAACGAAAATTTTTATTTAGTACACATGATATTGACTGGCACTGGCAAACAAGTATGTTTACAATACAAAATATTCCATCATCATCATCATCATATCAGCCGTACGACGCCCACTGCTGGACATAGGCCTCCCCCAAGGATCTCCACAACGATCGGTCCTGTGCTGCCCGCATCCAGCGTTTTCCCGCGACTTTGACCAGATCGTCGGTCCACCTCGTAGCGGGCCTACCCACTGAGCGTCGTCCGGCACGCGGTCGCCATTCGAGAACCTTTCCGCCCCAACGGCCATCAGTTCTCCTTGCTATGTGTCCTGCCCATTGCCACTTCAGCTTCGCAATTCTTTGAGCTATGTCGGCGGTTTTTGTTCTCCTACGGATCTCCTCATTTCATTATCATTCTCCTCATCATAGGACCACATCATCGGCAAACCGAAGATGCGTCAGGTACTCGCCGTTGATGTTGATGCCAAGTCCAATCCAGTCCAGAAGCTTAAAAATATCCTGCAACGCAGCAGTGAACAGTTTCGGAGAGATAACGTCTCCCTGTCTCACTCCTCGCTGTAGTTGGATAGTATTAGAGCTCTGGCTCTGTACTCGGACCGACATAGTGGCGTTTTGGTACAGGCACCTTAACACTTCGATATACCTGTAGTCCACTTGGCACCTCTGGAGAGTCTGCAGCACCGCCCAAGTCTCGATCGAATCAAAGGCCTTCTCATAGTCCACAAACGCCAAGCAAAGTGGCCGATTATACTCTTCGGTCTTCTGTATAACCTGCCGCAGCGTATGAATGTGGTCTATGGTGCTAAAGCCTTTTCGAAAACCGGCTTGTTCGGGAGGTTGGAAGTCGTCAAACCTGCGAGCAAGACGATTCGTAATGACCCTCGAAAACAGCTTGTCTGGGTCTGTAGTTCTTCAGTAGGGTTTTATCGCCCTTTTTGAAGAACAAAATCACCTCGCTTCTGCTCCATGCCTTCGGCGTTTTGCCCTGGACGATGACAGAATTGAAGAGCTTCTGGAGGACTTTAAGTACCGGCGTGCCGCCCGCTCTCAGAAGCTCTGTTGTAATTCCGTCATCTCCCGCCGCCTTGTTGTTCTTTAGCTGTTTGAGGGCCATTCTAATCTCGTACAGGCTGACGTCCGGGATATCTTCGGTATAGTGTCGGGTAAGCTTGGCTCTAGGATCTCGAGCTCTGCTTTGGCCTGGTGTGATACTGGAATACAGCTGCCTATAGAAACTCTCAATCTCTCTCAAGATTTCAGGAGTCGATGAAATGATACTGCCCTTCTCAGTTTTCAGCCTCGTCAGTTGACTTTGCCCAATAGACAGATCACTAGCGAACACTTTGGAGCCTTTGTTCCGCTCTATGGCCTCTTTAATACGCTCGGTATTAAATTGGCGAAGGTCGCTCGTCAGCGACTGTGAGATCTGTCTATTAAGCTGTCTATAACGTAGGGCATCCGCTGAGTCTTGCAGTCTCATTCTCGTCATGTCATGTCTCTTATCCATGAGTTCGAGTGTATGTGCGGAGAGTTTCTTCAATTTGGGACGGTGGGTTTTGAAGTATTTTGACCCTACCGTACGGACAGCATCCACCACCAGGTCGTTCAGATCGTCCACATCTAGGCTGTTATCAAGGGTCTCGAAGCGGTTCTGGAGCTCGAGCTGAAAGCGTTCGGGGTTTTGAATCTAGGTCGGCACTGGTCGGAGCGTAGATTTTATCAGTCGCGATCTTTCAAGCTTCACGTTGATATTCAATGTGCCTCTTACCAGTCGGTGATCGCTCCCTGTCTTAACAGCGTTGATCACAGATACGTCATTGAATATTTGCTTCCTCGTTGACATGATAAAATCGATCTCATTTTTGACCTTGCCGTCGGGACTTATTCAGGTCCATTTGCGAGTTACGGGCTTTCTAAAGAAGGAGTTCATCATATAGAGGTTCTCCCTCTCCATAAAGTCCGCCAGCATCTGGCCTTTGTCGTTCCGTTCTCCAAATCCAAATTCCCCACTCTCAACTCGTCACCGCAGCGCTTCCCCAACTTTGCATTGAAGTCCCCCATCACAACCGTGTAGTGGGATTTGTGACTATGTATGGCCCTAGAAATCTCCTCATACATAGCCTCCGCTTCGTCACCACGTCGTGTTTCGAGGTTGGAGCGTATACCTGGATGACCGTCAACGAATACCGTGACGATATTCTGAGTACCAAGTATGCCACTCTGCTGGAAACACTACCGATGGCTAGCACGTTGTTACCGTAGCCGCTACTGTAGCCGCTACCGTAGCCGCTACCGTAGCTAGGAATGGTTTGGCTGCCGGGGACTAGGGGCCGTTTCTTTCTGTGCCTATCCATAAGGGGTTTTGCCATAATCGCCACGCTTGGCAGGCGGGTTGGCGATCACAGTATGACCCGTACGCATAAAGAGATGCTGCTGCCCATCTCCTTAGGTGATTTGTTTGCTGACAATACAAAATATTGTCAGCAAACAAATCATTTTTGATATCCTTTCTAACATAACAATTATCCTTTTGTATGTTTGCGTTAGGCCTATTGGTAGGAGCAGAATATCAATAAATGAGGAGCAGAAACTTAGTAATTATTATTTGTGAATAGCTGCACTTCATGCTGATATTTTTTTGCTGACTATAAATATAAAACTTCCCCGTATACAAACAACTACTTAACAAAGTTTCATCACAATCTGATCAATGATTTCGAAACGCATAGTGAACAAACATACAAAAATGTTACTTAAACTTTGAATTTTTATACATTAAGAAAAATATGTCCGGTTGAAAGATTGTCAACTTATTTATTGCAATATTAGATAAAGTTGATTAATAACTTTTAATATTTAGATTGACAAATGTAAGAGCTTTATATAAATCAAGGAAATAAGTTTAAACATGGCTAGCGACTTGGTAGTGTGGTAAATTTTCTCTTATTTTCACCCGTCCTAACTTTTTTACCCCTTTCGCAATATTTACAAAATCTGTTTACACAATTCTACTACATTTTATCTCTTTTGAATAAATAATTTCAGTATCATTTATCAATCATTCATGTGACCAGTTAGCTATAAACATATCAGGCGGACTCTCTACGAGATTTACGAGATAACTTGACGTGCCACAGCACTTTGCGCCGGACACATCGGTCAATCGTAGATCATTTCTTATCGCCTTTGAAGATTAACGGTCGAGTTAAGCGAATAGCATTTTTTTTGTATTTCAAGTTAAATTTTCTGTTATATATATTGGATTGGTTGTATCTATAATAAAAAAATATATAAGAGTAAATGAAAAACTGTTTTATTTTATTTTGCCAATCACTGTATTTTACCTACGTCGTTAACGGTACTTTTGAGACTTTTTAAATATAATCAAACTGGTTTGATGTTTCCTATAGAAATATTAGGACTAGTTTTCACGTTAATCAGACATCATTTAATTTCAACAGATAGTTAAAGTTAATAAAGTAACATCTGTTGTCAAATTGTAATAATTATTATTACGAGATTATTAAATTTTTCCTATTTAAATATTTACCTGCTAGATTATTAAATCTAAAAAAAACTTAACAATAATTATATGAAAGAGCACAGCCGGATATCGAGTCATGCGGGTGGCCTCTTTTTTTACACCAGAACACTGGCTTTATCTCTTGCAAAATTTAGTTAAAGTCAATTAAAATCAGTGTGCGGACATTTATTCCTACTCATATCCTTTATGGATTCGACCCTCCACGGGTTGATGGTGAGGATATGTGGGATTTTCCCAAACCTTAGCGCACGGAACGTAGGCGGGGCATACCCGAACTAACTGGAACATACCACTTGTCTGCCTAGGCTCTGTGGAGTCGTTTGCGGCACTCGCCACTGCGAACCGCGGCAGATGGCCCGAAGGCCCCTCGATAGTAGGGTATTTCCAGGTACGTACCGGAAATGTCCCCAGACGTGCGAAGTATGTGCAATGCCGACGGTAGGATTACCCATCCGATGTCGGCTATACGTGCCCGGTGCAAGAAGCTATGCACGTGTTAGTATTAGGAATAATTCAGAGTGTAGTCATTATGTGAATAATATTTAAATGATTATTTATTGATTTATTAAAGGAATTTATTGATTTATTTAATTATGGACGCTTTTTAGTAAAATATGTTTCGTAATTGTCTTTGATCTAACGTGTTATCTGTCATAGACAACACGATCGGTCCACGTCACCTTCCCGCGAAACGGTGGAGAGACGTGGTGCCCATATAATGCCTCGCACCGAGTCACGGTCTTCTTTGCTTGACGCTCGGAACGAGAGGACCGCCAGCAGCCCTTATCGGATTATATCGATTGTATTGTTACTATAATTTTATTGCACCTGATTGTGTTACGACGAATTATTGTGCCTAAGATAAGTATATATTGATGAAATGTGAATATTAATTGTTGAATTACTATACAAAATAAATTTTGAGAATTAGAATATTTAGTTTCCATTTTGACAGCAAATGTATTACTCTCGAAGAACAAACTGATTTTGGGTTTAACATATATATTTTTTTGCTTTCTCTCATTTTGATATTTCATTTTATTAATAAAATTATATTATTTCCCTTTCTTTTGATAACACACGCTTACATCGCTCCCTTCACCCTTCTTTACACCCATGGTTAGACATCCCTTAGTGTCCTTGCTGCCTCCCAGCACCATCCCCTTAGGTGAGGGGTGGAACCGGCCGCGACTCATCTCTCGATGTTAGGTTAGGTAAGGCATCCTTCAAACATGGATGAGAGCTGGGTAACGACGCCTCCTCCTGCCCATACGTCTCCTCTTGAAGTCTCGCCTGACACCTAAAATAAGTAAATTTTGTTAATGTAATACTCTTTAATGATAAAAGAAATGCTTAATTAAATATATTATAATTACTTAGCTGTTTCTTCTTTAGGAATTGCTCGAAACTTGTAAAAGTATTATTACACTCGACGTTGAAGGTTAAAAAGAGACGGCGCTGGCGTCAACTTAAGAAATATGTGGAAAAATTCAAAGGATCTGTCATAATCTCGGTAGCTTAAATGGAAGAACACTCGCCTGGAGAGAAAGGGATGAGAGTTCGAGTCCCACCTGATACAACCTGATACCTGAGAGAAGTCGTATTTTTCCGGTAATAATTTATTAAGATTTGAAAATGAGACTTTATATTATAATAGTTTTCTAAAGACCGCTTTTGCATTTGGAACATAGTTATTCTTTGATATTTTTTATATTGATTCCACTGGTCAACAAAAAAATACTCTTTGCATGAAAATTGAAAACTTTTGTTTAGTTATGTTTAGGACAAGGATAAGAATAATAGAAATAAAATTAGAATCGTTCAAGTACGAATAGTTTTTTGGCAATTAGATTTTATAAAACTTTATTTATTTTATTTTTATTTATTTATTGATAGAAACAAACGGTCATACACATACATATATTAAAGTATCATTAAACATGACGGCGCATCGATTATAGAGCGGTCGTGACAAGCGGATCTGACGTCACAACCGCTCTGACGCAACTCCGAGAGCTAGTGTGCAGCGGGCATAAAAACCAAACGGACGGCCGGCGGACGGAGGCCATTAGTAATCCGTTTGCATCGCGCGCGCATATTACGTGTTCGGCGGAGTGTCAGTGATTTCTTGTAAACTCAAATGTGTGCAGTGTGCGACTGTTCTTATTTCGCAATTAAAATCAAAGAAACTTATAATAATTAAAGAGAGTTAATTTAAGGCAGACATCTTTGTATTTCCTCGCCCGACTACCCACGCATTTCGACATAAGACTGATTAATAAAACTTATGGAGTCTACCGATGTACATGATAGGGGCCAGGTGCCTTTATCAGAAGTGGGATACGAAGGGCCAAATCCTGAGGAAACGCCAGTGTCTACACCGACTTTATTACATCATATGAAGTCACTATTGTCTCGATTACTCACGGTACCACAACCATCAACCAATACTACTACGCAGTTAATTCGATTTGACCCCGACGACGTCGAATCGGACAAAGAAGGTTGGTGTACGGTTACAGAAATAATTGTTAATAGCAGAAAGTTAGAGGGCGCAGAACTCTTGTTAGTGCTCACACACGCATTAAAAGGGCATGCAGCTTCCTGCTCAACTAAATTGCAAGGCTCGCAGCTAACATGGCCTATTATAAAAGACCTGCTTATGGCTAAGTTTGCAAAACCTATGCTGCCACAAGATTATTTCGACGAAGTGTTACGCTTTCAAATAACTTCTAAAGAAACCGCAAGCGAAGCAGCTATGCGCTTGTGGAGCCTTATAGAACACATATCTCGCATGGAAATGTCTGAAGATGTAACTGCCGGATTTGTAGTTTCAGTACTGTGTCAAAAGGAGGGCATCATTCGCAGTAATTACACTCGCATAACGTAGCGACAAGAGCGCAGCTCTTAAGAATTCTGAATGGCATATCATTAAAGCGCAGACACGACTGCAGTGAAGGACAAGATACGGAAGCAAAGCGAACTTGCTTTAGCGAACCGCGCTTTACGGGATCGTGTCATCGTTGCGGTACTCCAGGACACAGAGCCGTCGACTGCCGCAAGCGACGAGAGGAGATACCTTCCGGGGTCAAGAATCTGGATTTGCTGCCGAGGATTCCGGACAAGACACGAACACCACCTACCTTCTATGTGTGTGGACAGCTGGGACATATCGCATCATCGTGTCCTGATAGGAGGGGACCGGCGGCGGTCAAACAAGTCAACATATGCGAGCGTCAGGCAACGAAGAGTACGTTGACTACATCATCTGGTGAGCCCGTCTCTTTTCTTTTTGATAGTGGATCTGCTTGCTCTTTGGTTGTAAATAGCTTGGTTGAAAAGTTTCCGGGTACTTTGCGCAGTGGCATAGTCCATCTCGAGGGTTTAGGGAAAGAGGGAGTTAAATGTGATTCGCAAGGCATTAGTGAAGTTATCATACAGGGTATTTCAGTGCCAATTCTTTTCCATATAGTACCAGACAAAATGATATCAGAACCAGTAATAATAGGTAGAGATCTCTTAGAGAATAATATCCACGTTCAAATTGACAGTGGTAAAATCACGTTTTCTTTGCGCAAACAAGTTAATTTAACTGAAAAATCATATCATGCTGATCTCTCCAATATAGATACGGACTTAGAAGGTAGTGATAAGGTTGCGCTTATCGAGATATTACAGAAATACAGTGACTTTTTTATTGATGGCATACCTAAACGTCGCGTAACCACAGGTGTTCTCCGCATAGACCCTATTGATCCTAACGAAACCGTACAAAGGCGTCCCTATAGGTTATCTCCGGCTGAAAAAAAATAGTCAAAGAAAAAATACAGTCCCTCTTGGATGCAGGTGTCATTCGCGAAAGTACTTCACCATTCGCTAGCCCGATCCTCTTAGTAAAAAAAAAGGATAATTCTGATAGAATGTGCGTAGATTATAGGGATTTAAATTCGAATACCCGCCCTGAACACTTTCCATTACCTAGAATTGACGAACAAATAGACCATCTTCATGGTGCGCATCTCTTTTCCTCTCTGGACATGGGTTCTGGATACCACCAAATTTTAGTAGACCCGAGCGGTGATAGCATTGCCCGGACGGCTTTTGTAACTCCCGACGGGCAATACGAATATCTCGCCATGCCTTTTGGATTACGAAACGCAGCATCTGTCTATCAACGGTGCATTAACAAGGCACTTGGGTCACTCAAGGATAAGGTAGCACTAGCATATATGGATGATGTGCTTTGCTATTCAGATAGTATTAGCCAAGGTTTAGAACGTCTAGACGTAACATTAAAATCATTATCAGAGGCTGGTTTCTCATTCAACATCAGGAAATGTAAATTTATGAAACGTGAAATAAATTATCTTGGATATGTCATAAGCGCAGGCGAGGTTACTCCTAACCCTCGGAAGGTGCAAGCCCTGGTAGACGCTCCCACTCCTAAAACCGCAACCCAAGTCAGGCAGTTTTTAGGACTTGCCTCATATTTCAGACGCTTTATACCAAATTATACTCGTATTGTAGGCCCACTTTACCCTTTGACCAAATTGAAAGGGGCAATAAAATGGACGGAAGCTCACGATGAAATCCATAAAAAGATTATAATAATTTTGACTTCGGAACCGGTCTTGACTATATTCGACCATAACTCACCTGTGGAACTCCACACGGACGCTAGTTCGGACGGATATGGGGCAATACTGATTCAGAGTAAAAACAATGCTCCCCACGTTGTATCCTATTTTAGCCGTCGAACGACTGACGCAGAGTCTCGATACCATTCTTATGAATTGGAGACCTTGGCAGTCGTTCGAGCAGTAGAAAATTTCCGGCATTATCTTTATGGACGACATTTTGTAGTCTTCACAGACTGCAATTCTTTGAAGGCATCCAAGTCTAAAACAGATTTAACACCACGCGTTCATCGCTGGTGGGCCTTCTTACAGGCCTATGATTTCGATATAATACATAAGCAAGGCAACAGCATGGAGCATGCTGATTTCTTGTCCAGAAACCCCCTCGCAGAATGTTTACCTGGTCCATCCAAAGCATCGGCAGATCGAGATATGACCTCAAAGAGTAAACTCGTCCATTTTGTTGAATTGCATCAAGGGTGGCTCGTAGTAGAACAGAAACGCGATAGTGAAATACAAGATCTTGTTAGTAAGTACCACAATAATGAGTTACCTGAAGCAGTCGCACGTACATACGATGTTCGTAAAGGTATACTATACAGGAAAATCGAACGAAATATACTTACCTATTTCTGCCGCAAAGCAGCAGTGCTTGCATTGCTGTGTTCCGGTTTGAAGGGTAAGATATGGCAGTGAAATTACTGGGTACAGTGACTTTACATCTTGTGTCACAAGTTGGCAACGTACACTGTGGTGCTTGTGGGGGTTGCAGTTTTGCTGCGAATCTCCCAAGAGCCACATGTATTATAGGTGACTGTTACCACTTACCATCAGGTGGGCAGTTTGCTTGTTTGCCAACATTTCAGCAATAAAAAAAAAAAAAAAAAAAAAAAAAAAAAAACAGTTATTGGCTTCCTGTTGTGCCGAGATCACTTACATGGACTTTGATTAGTCATGTGCATACAGAAATTAAGCACCTCGGTGCTGAGAAAACTTTAGATAAACTATACGAACAGTACTGGTTTCCGTTAATGGCCAAACAAGTAAAAAAATTTGTTGACTCTTGCATTGTGTGTAAGGCGTCCAAAGGATCTTCTGGACCTCAACAGGTTCAATTGCATCCTATACCTAAGTCTCTCGTGCCTTGGCACACTATACATATCGACGTTTTAGGAAAACTTAGCGGAAAAAGCGACAAAAAAGAATACACATCTGTTATAATAGACTCGTTCACCAAGTACGTCCTCCTAGAGTATACTCAGTCCCTCGATGCAGCAAGCGCAGTTAAAGCGCTCAAGAAAGTCGCGAATTGTTGCTGATCAGGGTAGGTATTACATAAGTGCAGAGTTCAAAGAATTCTGCAGTGATCATAGTATAGAACTACACCTTATTGCTACCGGTTCAAGCAGAGCTAACGGCCAAGTTGAGCGTGTTATGCGCACCCTAAAATGTCTACTTACAATAATAGAAAACGACCCTCATAAAACTTGGCGAGACGATCTTCCCGAGGGTGACAGGCTTCACTCCAACAGAACTAATGTTTGGAATACAAGCTCAGTCTCTAGGTATGTCCAAAATATCTTTGCCTTCTGAATCAGAATCACGTTTAGATTTAGAACAGGCTAGAGATATCGCATCCAGAAACATTAAAAAATCAGCTGATTCGGACGTTGCACGTTTTAATCGTGGCAAAGCCACTATAAAACCATTCTCAAAAGGCGACTATGTTTTCATCAAATCAAGCGAACGAAATCAAACCAAATTGCAAAGAAAGTTCAAAGTTCCTTACATTATCACACGCGTACTAGATAATGATAGGTACGAACTTCAAAATATTAACGGATCTAACAGGGTTTATAAATACGCTCACGAAAATCTGCGCGCGGTACCCGGGGGCTATAATGGTCTAGTTGAGATAGCCACTTCTTTAGTTGATAATGAGGAGGAGGCCGAGACGGCGGGCCACTGCCAGGAAGCGGAGGGGGCCCATCTGATGATGAAAGTGATACGGTATCACTTGGTAGTTCACGTACGTTGACTGCCAGCTCTGGAACCCTCTCCTCTTCTGAGTATGACGAAGAGTATCCTGATGTAAGTAGTCAGAATTAAATAACTTGGCTACAACCGTAATAACTGGAGTTTATGCTGTCATGTGAGGGTTGAGGGTGCTTCTGATCAGGGGACTGGCTTATGCTAGTCGATGTCCACTATCAGAATACTATACCCATAGATCTACAACTTGAGATGTATGTACCAAGTGAATAGTCTGGGACTGGCTTATAAGGGTCGATGTCCTAGATGAATTCGCTGGTGACATGAGAGGGCGTCGTTGAGGTGTAACTGTTCGAAAGGACGCTGGTGGGTTGTCCGGTCCGCGTCACCATTTGAGATGGTGTCCGGTCGAAGGGACGCCTACTCAGTTGTCCGGTTCAGTGTGTGTGTGGTAGTGCTATATGCTATGTTTGGAATAAGTACTGAGAGAACCGTGTTTGAAAGTGTCAGATATGGGCGAGCGACAAAAATTAGTTTACCAGGTAAAACATTGCTTTCACAGATTAGCTGAAGAGGGAATGCTGACCTTAAGGAGCGCACGAGGGCGTGCGATGGTCAGTCCGGCCGTGACGGTGCATCGATTATAGAGCGGTCGTGACAAGCGGATCTGACGTCACAACCGCTCTGACGCAACTCCGAACGCTAGTGTGCAGCGGGCATAAAAACCAAACGGACGGCGGACGGAGGCCATTAGTAATCCGTTTGCATCGCGCGCGCATATTACGTGTTCGGCGGAGTGTCAGTGATTTCTTGTAAACTCAAATGTGTGCAGTGTGCGACTGTTCTTATTTCGCAATTAAAATCAAAGAAACTTATAATAATTAAAGAGAGTTAATTTAAGGCAGACATCTTTGATTTCCTCGCCCGACTACCCACGCATTTCGACATAAGACTGATTAATAAAACTTATGGAGTCTACCGATGTACATGATAGGGGCCAGGTGCCTTTAAACATAATATGAGACCTATAGTTTCCTTAATAATAACAAAAACAATGTAGTGCTAACCATTACATTTGATTTAAGTACAAGGTAATAACTAAAAACTTAAGTGGGAACCTTCCAAGCTAATTTTGAATTAAAGTTACTAGTTTTTTCATATTCATAAAACATGATTCCATCTTAAATATTATAAAAGTTTCGGTACATAAAATATAATAGTGTGGAACCCACGCTTTGTCTTGTTGTCCGATAGCAAAGCCAAATTGCTGTTTATATAACTTACTTACTAATGGTGTCAAATTTCTTCGAAGAGTTTTAAAAGTTATGTCGCCACAAGGATAACAAAACTTGTCAGGATCCTCTTTACACTTTCTTGACATAATTTAAGAAGTACTTAACTCAGAAAACAGAAAAAACTATACGCTCTTCAAATAAATAAATTCTCTGAATGCGAAAGCGATAACATAACTGTAACACAAAAACGAGATCTCATGCAATGAATATAAATATATTGATAAAATGAGCATAAGTAGGTAATTCAAAATTAGTAATCAGCTTTCTTGTTACAACATTTTGTTGACCGGTGTTCTTAATACTGAAAATATCTTTAAACTTTAGTCAGGCGCTTTTTAAGAGAAACGAATTAGGACTTTTATAATATGTCCGGTTATAGATTTTGACGGCGTCATTGAGTAATATAACTAACTTAATGTTTCACAACAAATTCTCAGCGGTCTTATTTAGTGAGTTAATAGATTGGTGTACTAATTCTAGTTGATAAACGATTGTTGTTTAGAACTTAGCCTCTACTAACTTGCTAACTATTTTTTCCACGAAAGTTCTATGTGGTTTAAATAGCAAACAAGATTCTATTCAGGTGATTAATTTATTAGTAATAAAGATAGGATAATTGAATTACAGTTTCTTATTGCAAAAGTTACAGGAGTTACAATATAACTATATTTAAACTGCTCACTTAAATAATGTCCTGTTCGTAGGATTACAAAATAGGAAGGGAATTTAAGGGATACGCATGTGAAATACTGACTGAACTATATAATATCGAATGTATAATGTCGTTGGGTCAATATCGCTTTTATGGACAGTTACAATTGAATATTGTAGTTAAGGGATACTTTGTCCTTGAAATTTACAAATAAAAACAATTTTTTTATAACGGATTTTTAATCTACATGTAAGTAGAAATAAATCTGTCGAAGCGTTTCCCGGATCCCAGATTTCGAACGTTTACGATATTTGAAACGCGTTTGAAGTTGATATCGTCAGCGCGCTCTGCCCGTCTCAGCGGGGCAAACACGTTTTTAAAATGGCTGACATTCTCCTGACCGCTGTAATTAACATATCGACCTGAAATTTGGAGAGCATACTCAGAAAATATGTCTTCACGGAATGACGTATCGTTTTTTCGATAGATACATTTTTGCATGTACTATTTATCTTTTTATGCAAAAAAAACATGAAAGTTCCATTTTTTTTTTGCCGCCATTTTTCAAAATTTGTACTAAACGAAAAACGAAAGCGTCACACATTGATAATATACTTTGAATTTGTGTTTCATAACAACAAAGAGGGGGCAGTGAGGTCAGCCGTTCACCTTCCGCGATTTGAGGACTTGTTTTCGCGGAGCTGCAATGGCCGCCATTTTATTTTATTTTTTTGTTAATTATTTTATATCATGAAAAAAAGCAAGAAAAAAACCGCACTCAAAAAGCTTTACTCGTTTCCTTAAAAAAAATAAAACGTAAACACCTGAAATATGGCACTCCAAGGACAAACCCTCCCTTAACTTTTTATATGTTATTAGACGGTTTCTAAAATAGATGATTATTAAAGACAGAGATTAAGATAGAGACAAAATGACCTTAATAAACGATTTTGTTATAAAATAGCTACTACAATTACAATATTATTATTATAAAAAACTGGTTTAGTGTTCCGTTATGACGTTGTAATGTTTAAATTAATGTAATATTATTTATATTGAAAATGTTTAATTTCAACGACACAATAATATTTATGGATAAAAACCCACTACGCCGGTCTATTACTTATTGATGGGCGCTGAAGACTGTAGATAAAACCGAATAGCGAAGGTTTCTTAACCTTCACAATCATATGCCGAACGCACGCACCGTTGCACAAAAGAGTTCCTTCACTATTAACAAAACAACTAATAACAAATAATAACCTAAAAACACCACGCTATTCAGAAGTGGGCTAAAAGAAGCAAGAAGTAGTAAAGAAGCACGAATGATAATTTTATCTACTACAAAACCATAACAAGTTATACCAATCACAGTTGTATTATATACTACATAGAAAATACTAAAGTAGGCAAAGAATTGGAAAAATACTTTGACGATTCCTTTATTTTCCAAGGGATCGTATGCAATTTGTACAGACGTCAACAAATATCGATAATAGACATGCATGCTTTTTCTTGAGACAATTATATTCCCGTTCTTAGAAATTGATATGGAATATAAAATCTATTGAAAACCGTCAGACGGGCACGAAGCTTATATGCTGTATTTGTGTATATACTATATTTTTAATACGTCAGGCCGAATAAGCAAATTAATAAAATCTATAACTACCCTTCTAGAGTAGGAGATAAAATTCAATGAAAATTATTTACTCTTTTACTTTTTTTAAGAAAATTTTAACTCTATAAACACCACACTGACTTATCAATAACCAAATAGTTCTTATTCCACAATTCAAACAAAAGATATTGACTGCTTGTTTTTTCTGCATAGATTATATTCTATATTTTAGAAAATGCAAATTAAACTGTTTAATTTTTCAATTTCTTGTCTATGTAACTACAGTACATACAAGGTGCTCGTAGGTATTTATAGTATCAAAGTCACTATGATAGTAACGGTTTAATAATGACGTCGACTGAATTAAGATACCTGTCCTTCAAGCTGTCACAGAGAAATGAATTCCGGGGAAGTCTTAAAATAAAACTATCCTTATTTCATGAAATGAAAAAACGAGATTATGTGCCTTCATTTTCATATAAACTTAAATAAAAAATACGAGTATTTATTTAATTTCCTCGTAGAATTTATTATATTTTTATATTACTTTATACTTAATGAAGTATTACGTATATATACTCTTTATTGCAATTATAAAGTAATTTAACAGTAAAATAACATATATTAGTGAGCAATGGTGGGCTTATCTCTAAAGAGATCTGTTCCAGCCAAACAAGGGTATGTGGGAGATTTAACAACTAAGCAGGACAATTAAGAGTGCAGATCATCTAATCCGAAAAAGCTATTATATAGTTATAATATTGTTTTCTGTATATATGTAGTTAGTTCCTATTTATGTATTCAATAAATACAGTAAAATATATAAAATTACACATTGAGTAAATTGGAAGTAAAAGTTGTAAGTTGGTAATGTTCCGACTATGATAACTGTGCTAGAAAGTGATCTTCAAGTTGGTCTTAAAGGAAGTGATGGACGGACAGTCTTGGACGCCTAAATTAAGTTTGCTCTAGAAAGAGTTGTGAAAAAATTTGCAGTTTCAGGCAATTCTAGCATTTTAGGGAACAGAGATAGGGAGGAGAGTTAGGGTCTTTTAGTATTTTAAACGAGGTGATGTGCATGTCTCGACGCATACTAATTGGCAGCCATTTTAATCGAGTTCTATACTTCTCTAAACCCGATCATATTTTCTCAGCCCAAATATAAACCGGACGGCTAGATTCTGGAGACAATCGAGCTTATTCAGCTGATCCTCAGTTACGTCCGTCGGTGACGTCGGTGTTGTCGAAAATGGGGAGCAGGAAAGATTGTGCAAGCATTATTTTAGATTTAAAGGGAGGAAAGTATTGAAATCGTTTAAGAGAGTGAAAGGAGTAATGCAGACAACGGCCCAAATTTTTTTACGAAATGTTTTTATGCAAATGGAGTTTGGGGGAATAATTAGGGGGAGGTATAAGATTCCAATCAAGTTGGCTCCTAAGCTGCCGCTGCTAATTATTATAGTCTGAGATTTAGAGGTATTGACAAAAAGACCGAAAGATGCAGACCACGCTTTAATTGATACTAGGTCCCGATTTAAGGCATCAATCGTATCAGCAGTTTCAGATAGGGAAAAGTGTCTACAGAGTTGAAAGTCATTAGCGTAAAGATGAAAAGCGGAAGAGATAGTAGAGGAGATATTATTAATAAAAATAGAAAAAAGATAAGGTGACAGCACGCCACCTTGTGGTACATCTGCTGAAATATCTGACCAATTATAAAAAGAGACAAAGACAACACACTGTCGGCGGCTAAGAAGATATGATTTGAACCAGTCTATAGCCGGAATGGAGACATTGAACGGACGGAGAGCACCAAGCAGTATGTCGAAGTCTACACAGTTGAAAGCACTGCTGAAATCCAGTAATACCAAAGCTGTGAGTTTGGTATTGTCCATCGCATAACAAATGTCCTCCGTAATGTTCAGTAGCGCACAAATCGTGCTATGAGAAGAAACGGGAGAATGGAGATAGACCGAAAACTCAGAAAAGGAAGATAGACTAGGTACTTTAGGATGGGGACATTGTGTTACAGGGAGAAATTAATAATGTGAGTAATAACAGACACAATATCTTTCTGGCTTCATGGAAAAAATCAATCTGGGCTGGCTCAAATCATAAAGTCATCGTTACCATTAGCTTTAGTGGAAAATGACTTGATGCTCCTCATAACGACTTCTTTAGATATTGCATTGAAGAAAAAAGGCGAACAGTCTGGTGGCGCAAGATTTCCGATATAAGAGAAAACGGCTTATTTAGTGACTGCGTCTAATACAAGTGAAGTGAAGGTCCTTATCTTCTTTGATGCCGTGCAACAGAAGGGCTTTTCTGCGAGAGTGAGTATCTAATCGGTCTAGACTCAGGAAAATAAGTTTGACTTGTGACTTGAGGAAACTAAGAGTTTTCCATACAAAGCACTTGAATGAAGAAAACTCAGCTGCTATAGACTTAACTATATTACCAGAGTCTTTGGCTCCTGGCTGCTGATATTGAAGATAGTTCCTTCAGACTTCTAAGAAGCTGTTCTGCAGTATATGATTTCACAGAAGATTATGTGTGTGACAGTGATAATGAACTAAGCTTATGCAATGTAGACTTTACTATGAGATCATATACACTTATCTATTTTCCATATTTTTTTAGGAGCTAATAAATTTTGAACTTTTCTTTTTTACAGCTACCCACCAAAAAACATACGAGAGAAGGTGCGATTAAGGATCACAGGCGCTTTAAAATACAAAATGGACAATTACGGAATTCTAAGTAGAATCAAATCAACCTTTAAGAAAGTTGCCTATTAGCCGCCACTGCGCTTTCGCGCCACTTAGTGTTACGGAAGTATATTATTATAATGAATGAAAATACTTTAAAGTTTCGCACATAGTACTATATAAGCCCAAAGGAAATAAAGAACAATAAGAGGTACCACAATAGGCAATCTTGTCGCTAAGAGTAATCGCTACATTATTATAATAAGAGATAACCAAACTTGTATTTCAATTTTTGAGCAATATCAAACATCAACCGAAAGAATCGAGCTATCTAATAAGCGAGACACGAACAAGAAAATGCAAGAAACTCGCAATTGTGGATCAAGCGTTCATTACAATGATGTATTGTAAATTTACGGAAATTCAACATAATTACTGCGCCTTTATTATAGCGCGATTCCGCTTTTGGTTTAATTACTATCATTGTGGTGGTAATGGGCGTCGACGTAATATTACGTCCGAAAGATAGATTCCAGTTAATCGCTGCTTAATGACAACGCTCTTTCGATTTGACGCTTCAATAAATTGACTACCGATTACAGCGGCTTTAATAAATATGTATGCTGTATTGTTTCTCGATGACGCCAGTTGGATGAACAACATATTGATTATTCGCGGAATTGGAAATACCTAGATATTTTTATGAAATATAAAATTGTACAGCTACAATTCGAAAAGAGTATCGATTAAAAAAATATAATTTTAGATTAGAAAACCAACTCACAAGAAATAAAAAGTTTCAGGATTAATAAAATATTTCACGTTCCACCAGAAATAGTATAAAAATGCTTTTTTTTAACTAATTGAAAAAAAAATCATTAAAGTTGATCGGAATTCTTCTTATATGTCAAATATAATATTTTATTATTTCGCACAATTATCCATAAATGGGTGTAGTTCACTACTAACTCTCCCACAGCGTTATAGTACTTAGTAATTAAAATGATACATGCTCTTATGTCCACCCAAAGACGGGACCATACTCGTATAATTTATTGCAGACCGAGATAGTGAGGAGGATGTAATAAAACTCCAAATGCACTACTAGGGAAAGGTAAATGATAAATAACCCTGTTAAAAGACAATTAAGAGGCATTTTTGAGCGCAATTGGACTAGAGAAACCAAAATTTCATTGCATTATTTTGAAAAAATTAAATATATACATTTATAAAAGGGTAACAGTAAGTATTAACCTAGTAGATTAAGACATGGTGCTGGTCTGTTTGCCTAAGCACTTCAAAATTCAGCTAGTCTATCAATGTTTTTTCAAATGTCGTTGTCTTGTCAATTTCATATGGAAGAGCACTCGCTTGATAGTGAGAGGTTGTGGATAGAAGTCTGCCATAAGACAATTATTTTTATTTCTAGTAAAAAAATCTCTGTATATAAAATCTAGCAGTGCAGTGCTTAAATAATATTATTAAGTAATTGGTGCAAATGTTTTATTTTTTCACTACACTAAATCAAAAGGCACAAGGATACGCCATGCAGTCAATTGTCATTGATGTTAAAGGTTAGCCTTTGTCAGTGCCTGCAAAGCCGCTTATCTCTCTTATGTTAAAAATGTACAACTATACACCATATTAATTTAATTTTAAACACCCATTATTTCTTGAATAAAGTAAATAAAATGACAAAATGATATTTCTATGTATCGTGTTTGAATTCACATATTTATTTATTGTAACAAATAATATGTCAAGTAAAAATTTCTTGCTGTGATGAATGAAAATTATAATTGACAATATCAAACTAATGTAACAGTACACGTATTTAAAAATTGTGACACTCTTAACAGGCGATTCGGTGTCCTTTTACTTATAATGCAGTCTACTTTATTATATATTATTTATTCTTAACTCACAACTAAATGGTTATATTTTTAGTATGATTTATTGATTTATTTAGAAAACCAACAGCTTACATAACTTGTGTAGATACAAAAGGTACTTATCAACAGTAGGCTAATAATAGGTTTCCCTTAACTAATAATTAGTACAAAATTGTGATCAATACCATGATCGTTTCCTTTTATCTTTATGTACTTAACAAAATAATATCTTTGTTTATTCCTAGCTTATATGGGCCGCTCCCGTTCGCCAATACAAATACCATTAATGCTGGTAGTATTGGCAATTGAATATTAATTATAGCATTAACGATTATAATTGGTTATCACGGGAATAGTGCGATTCATTTGTTTTAGCATTATAGTACAGGAGTGTGTGAGGGTAAATTTATATATTTTTAAGTCGTGTTTGTGACTTGAATGATTACCAGTCCATTGCAGGAAATAAATTAATTTAAATTTGTAGTCAATAAATTGAGCGACAAATTTTATTTAAAGTTTGTGTTTTTGTTTTATTGAACGCAACTATTGTATTAATACATGAAGCAATAAATTTGTACCTATTAAGTGTAAAATTTGGCACAACTAAAGTATATTATTCAAGAGAAGGGGTATATAAAGCTAATTTTTACATAATATGCATTAGAAAAACAATGATTTAATTGAAATAAACATTACTCACACTGACGCGTGTATTACACGCACCTATATATAGTCCTATGTATAGCAATATTAGTCTATGATTAAACTCTGTAAAGTCTGTGGTCACACAAAGAACAGATTCTTTGGTCGTTCGTTCAGAATTTTTATAACCTTTACTTTATCTATTATAAGACTGCATTCACGTCATGTTGTGCTATGGGTAAAGCAATGTAACTCATAATACATATTTTTTTATATTTATCGAAGTAAATCAAACATTAAATTAAGAGTCAGTAAAAAAATATAAACATTTGCAAATATAATTCATTAGCGGTTATGGTTATTTTAGAAGTTTCCAATGCAGTTAGGGATGTAGTGTTTAAAGAAGTTTTTATTTATTTCCTAGTTCAATTTCTGGATTTATATACTTTTATCTACCCTGATACTATAATACAAAGATTCTAAAACTGAAAACAAAATGCTTATGACAAAAATTTACGTACAGGCCAAAAATAATAAAAAAAAAGTTTAATTACGTTACAGGTCTTGTATGGACACCTGTAACATAATATAACTTTTTAATCATAACGATACACCTATACAACCTCCAGCTGGACCAAGGAGGTTGAACCTCTGCTTTAAAAAGGGTTTCAATAAACGAGTCCGCGACGACGCAACACGCATGCGCAATCGATGTTTGCACCTTGGCGCCAACATTTGACATTTAAAAAATCTTTTCAATATTTTGTTGTTATATTCAGCATTTTATTTGCAATATTCTTTACGTATTATAGTATGAGAGTAGATAAAGTAGTGTATGACACTGTACATAACTTGGTCTTATAACATGAGTGTGATACTTTAAAAAAACTCGCCTACGGCTCGTTTTTTTAAAACACACTCATGTTATAAGAACCCTTATTATGCAACAGTCTCATAAACTACTATTTTACTAAATGACTTTAATACCATTCAAATTAAAAAATCATATAAGTTGTTGTCGAATTTCTTGCACTGGGCGACCACTAGTTATTTTAAGGGGCAATTCTTGCGTATAAATTTAATTCTCATATATTTCAAGCGGCTTTATTTGGATGAAATTTTGTATTTAGATAAGGTTTACCTATATACCTAGTTATGTTTCTTGTAAAACACTATTTGTTTGTACTATTTGTCTTCTTTGACTCAGTTGCAACCTTGATTATAACAAGCGAAAGTCAGGCGCCAAAGTACTTTAAATTTAACTATCGCTGATCCGACATGCAAAATATTACCCCTAATAGAATTTCGGTTTACAAATAAGATAGTTAATATTTTTTTTTATATGATTGGAATAGTCATTTATCATTTTTCATTACCGTAATGTCAATAATAAAATAAAAAATCAACATAATCTAAATGAATTTTAATTGATTTATAAGAGACAGGCGGGACAAAACCATCGTAAGATATACGCCTGCAGATTCGTTATAATAATGTTATTTGTCAGGGAAAACAAGCGCTGAGCGGATATTAGTTCAGAAATTAATATTATTATGTTTACTTCTCTGGTTGCCTACCAATACAGTGCTAATTTTAAACTCTAATATTCGTATTAAACAAAGTTAAATATGATAAATATTATTGGGAGCAATGGACACGTGTTTGTATTACACAAAATAATAAATATTATAAGAACAATATTACATAATTTATCATAATTATGAGTACATTGATAGGGCAGTGAGGTTAGCGCATTCAAGAAGGTTTTGGCTTTTTTTACATCCAAGGGAAAGTACTACCTTCCAGTAACCTGATATGTTGACATTCATGAGACAGAAAATACTTTTAAGTGAAGTTGACGCTTCGGTATGGTTTACAAATTAATACATGTCTTTACATTACAGGTTGTGTCGTGATAACCCACAGGCACATTGCTTGGCCTGTAAGCTTTGTAAGTAACAACAGTTTTAAGAGGAAATAATAGGACAAAATGAATGAAAGAAGGGCCAAAATACTTAAGTTTTGGAGGTTGGCTTTAAGAACGTATAATAGTTGGATTTATGAAATTCAGTCAACAATGTCAAGTCTACTCTTGACTAGTTTAGAATTATTATTTTTACTGCGATACAGTCGATAATCATTTATGTTACTGTTCGTATATATCACGGAACAGATATACCAATCCAAGTGAGTAGCTTGTGGCTTTTATAAATAATTTAGCTTGTGAGATTAGACCTTTATGGAGAGCCTAACCGTTCGATACATATCTGTATAATAAAAAAACTCGAACGCCTAGTATAAATGAAATATTTCTATTTCTATTTAAGTCATGAAAAGAGGAAATCTCAAGAAGGTTCCAACAATGTAAAATTTATGTTTGTGTTTTATTTTGTGTAAGTTTAAATTTTATGTTATATAATCAAAATTGTAAGATGATAATAGTCAATATACTGAGGTATACTGAATTGGTGTGCATTACATCAATGATCGCAGGGTACCAGTGTTGAATCTGCACAAACTTACCAGTGTCACTTCAGATGCATACTTTCTTAAGACAAGAAAAATATGAAAAATTGGTTAGTTTTTGAGATGATCCATGTCGATATTGTAGCAAAGTACGTAACTATTATTAACCTATAATTAGAGCGGAGCGAGCGAAGCTCCCATGGATCAGCTTCAATGGCGCAATGTCTGTTACGCCATAAATTCCCGAGTTCTTAACCGAATTTTGAAATTCACAAAAATTTCCATCAAAAAAATTTTTTTTCTTTTTTTAGGTATTACGTTCCGCTCCAATATATGGTGCTAGCGTAGCTTTATGCTTAGCGACTGCATCGCTTAGATACTACTAAAAATTAAAACATTTATGCAAAGTATTACTTTGTAGAAAGCGTTAACTCTTTTTATGTCAATATACAACTTTAAATCGATACCCCGATTTACATTCGATACTTTACATTTTTGAAGTCGACATAAGGTGAACCGCCCTAAATATGGACGCGTGATTAATACTTAATACACTTGAGGTATTACTGAGGTGAATATTTTTATCTAATGTCAAAGCAAACACGTATGAGAAATATTCACGCAGACTGTGAAATAAATTGATATTTTAACCTCTTTGAAGGTGTGACATAACTTCTGGATATTATGATAATTTAGTGAATTGCTTACGCTGCATTTAAAATGAATGGCATATAAATTAATCACACTCGTATTTTAGAAAGACCTTCTGTTTTTGTGTTTTATGTAATTTTATTCAGTGGTTACAACTAACTACTCTGGTATTATGGTTATAGTAATTCACAATTATAAAAATATTACCTCAACAACGAGTGTGGATAGGAATAGGGAAATGTACATTTATAGGTAGATGTTAATGGTAGTAATGGTGATAATACTAGAGTGCATTATCTACGCACCACTTATGTTATGGAACGACGGCACTACATTAGAATCTGTAATAGAATCTCAAACAGGAAATAATGTAACTCAGGCACGTGCAAAACGTCACGCATGTACAACATTTCTCAAATAATCCTGATCTGGCATGTCAATACAATTACAATGCATGTACAGTCAACATCACATCACTTATATTATGCACTAAAAATTAAATTATCATTATTATAATGGCATAATGTGGTGGTTTAAACGTCATAGCATATAACTTGATTTGATTTCGACTACATCTTTATTACTTCTATTTTAACCATATCATTAACACTACGTTATTTATTACATACATTTATATTATAACGATGTGATGGACACCGGGGCATTGTCATCTGGTAGCTATATCGTCTTCTTTATTTAATTAATGCATACTTGGTAAAGAATGGTTGATTTTCTTCTTAACCTTTATTTGATATTTGGTGGTTATAAGTTAGGTTGATGTTGTTGTACAATATCCTATATAAAAATATGTTTGAACAGATAAATAAATATTTATTTTATTGATGTAATAAATAAGAAAATGAATAGTTAACTTTGCACCCATAGACAAACCATGTAAATGATCTTGATAATTATGGTTATTATACTTTGTATTTATAATACGAAAAAATAAATAAAATATAATAATACAACATAGATAGTTCATTTAATTCAATAGTCAAGAACTAATAAATCTCACGTCCACTAAGCCTTTTAAGGCCTTTTTTGACTTGCAAAGCCAAATATTTACTGTATTTGTCATAGTATGGAATCACAATTTAGTCGTTTTTGAAATATTCACTCTGTATCAGAGATGCCGAGAATGGTTCAATAAAACAAAAATATCAATCAAATCATTATAAAATAAATAATATCAAAATTTAATTTAACACGATTAAAGTATGATTCCTTATGCCAGTCTTTAATCTGTCTTTAAAAAAAATTGTAAAACTTAACTCCTTCTAAATGTTTTAAAATTATCACAGGAATAAAAGGAAAAGCTGCCAGCTGTAGCTATTACTTATTGTCTGTCTTTTTAGCATTAATATATCCATGTTTTTGACATATACGAATCACCTCAAGTCTTCTGCAATATTTTAAGTGATTCACCACACCAAAATTTCACCAAACTCTTTATTTGACTTATGTTTTCATGATAATAAACTCGCAAAATACCTAAAGTATAAATTACCACAACAAAGTAGAGCCTGTGATTGTATTTTAGCGTGCCAAAGACAGATTTTTTTACACTAAAAATTATGCTTAGATGGTTTGGACGAGTAGACAGGATGCACAAAAGACAAATATATAAAGCAAATGTGCACGGGCAAGTCGGTAAAGGCAGACGAGACAAATAGAACATTTCTTGACTTTACCTGAATTTAATTACCTGGCCTTTAGGTTAGTTTTCGTTAAAAGTAACCATAACGACCTGAAGAGCTTGTATGAAAAGGCTGATGAGAACTACAGAAGCAAGAGATGTATGTCAGGATCGTAGTTAGGGGATAGCTGTGATTTTTGCCTACCCCTGCGGGAAAAAGGCGCGTATGTATATATAAAAATATATGTTACCTGGATTATAAGTTCTGGCTACACAAAATTTTACACCACTGATAATGAAATTACCTATTAGATATATTTTACTACAAAACTTCTCCTAAGAAGTCTTGCACTTTATGTGAGACCATATTATGGACTTTACTAGAATTAGAATAAGGTTCAACCTTACAAAATAGGCCTATTGTTAAGTTACTAAGTAAACTAAACTCGAGCTTCGATTCTAGTTTTCTCTCTGGGATGTTGAGCCTTTAAAGCTCAAGCTTTTAAGACTCATGAGCCCTTTGAACTTGAGCTTTGAAGGTTCGGTAGTTTTGCTCGAGGCTCGAGTTTGCTGAGTCGACTTGTAACTCATTTTTCTTAATGACAAATGTCAGGATTCACTTACATTGTCACCTTAAATTATTCTTTACTAAGCAAATTTACATAAAAATATTCATACTAAAATTAAAGAGTAGATATAATATGGACAGATTATAAGGTATTTAAGATGTTTCATTATAGATATTTCAATAGTTTCAGAATCGACACAAGGCGGTGGATAACAGAGGACAAATTTTCGACCTAATTTTTCTAGAAGAATGCTAGAATTCTATCAAATGATAATGAAAATATTATCAGGTTATACTTCTATACATAACAATCTATACTAATATTATAAAGAAGTAAAGTTTGTGTGTTTGTATATTTGTTAAATTGTAAGGGGTAATCTCGGGATCTACTGAACCGATTTTAAAAATTCTTTCATCAATAGAAAGGCATAGGCTATATTTAATGCTAGAAAAAATTTAAAGAATTTTGTCCACCCGTGCGAAGCCGGGACGGGCCGCTAGTATAAAATAAAACAAGAACAAAGACCATGTCAGGATCAATAATTTAGGTTCAGTTTTTACACATTGAATTCTTTTGTAATACTTACTAGAATTGAATTTTAAATAATATTTTATGGGTGACCCGGGTAAAACGCTTCCTGCAAATGACGTCAGCTTTTGACTGACAACGTGAAAATTATATAAGGCTACTCCTGAGCATATCAAAACATAAAGGTCCCGCAGGGAAGTAGGCTTCATCTGAATTTAGACAAGACTTACCCGCATGGTGAAGTCGTGATTTAAAGCCTGTGGGTTATTCCCATGTCCATCAGGAATCCGCAGCCTAAAAAGGTAAAATTATTTGCCGATATTACTATTTTTCCACTGTGGACTGGTAATGGATTTGTTAGTATTTTATTTTTTTGGAAAACAGAACTTAAAATTTATAATGACGGGAAAAAATAAAAGTAAAAAGAGCATTGTAGTTTAAATCAGTTCAGGATCGATTTGAGCTATTTTTATCCCGGGAGCAAAACAAACATTATGAAAAAAAATCTGCCCACGCAAGTCCGACCCGCATACCGAGAGACAAATACAAACTTGTAAGTATGTAAATAATCGGTCCTTTACAGAAATCGAGTTTTTAAGATTTTCCCTCTTTGACTAATAGTGTTTTAAGTTTCCCTTCAAAATCAGCCGAATTTAGCGATGTAATTTTTACCCTCTTTCTATATGGGTACTCTCGGTTAACTCGGCGTCTCCTTTACCTATTTTACGTCTTAAAAGTGTCAATCTTGTCCTACTCTAGTTACCTCTGCCATGAACACTCCAGGCGACTTCACTATTGTGACTATTTTCTGGAGGCTGTCCGGTGAACCGAGATGTTTTGCCCGGTAAGAAACTAGTCTAATGCATTCCAGCAGAACAAAAGTGGCTGTGTCTTCAGCTTCTCTGTTCAAGGTCTTGGTAATTGGAAGAAATCTCGGCCCGGACAGCGTTGAATGTAGTTAAAATACCGCCTGTCACTTGATACAAGTTGAAATTTTTATATTAATTTTATATAATAGACGCCATATACGATGCCCTTCGTACAGCTCGTCAGCTGCATCACTACCTCGTGATGTGATCCACTATTTATTTGTTTTATTTTGTTGTGTTCTATCCTGATGACATTCATTATAAACTAGATATGACAAGGTAGCCACACAGAGCTTGTGGGACCGATTTGTTGTCAGAGAAAATTTTAATGTAACACCTTTTTTTAACTTCCATATAGCTATTTCTCTTACCGTCAAAATAATGTTCGTGCACTCTGCTTGAAAAACAATAGCGTCTTCCATGGACATTATGGACTTAGAGTACATGCGTCGTGTATGTTACGGTCCTCAGAGAATACACCCGCTCCGGTTTCTAAGTTGGTTTTGGATACATCGGTGTATATAATGAGGGTTTTGTAAACACGACTGTATTCTAATGTGTTACCTGAGGCTTCTTGTCCTTTATGAGATGTATTCTGTACTTTTCGAAAATTAAGGTTGACTGGCTTTTGCTGTCTCAGTAAGCGGAGAGTCCAGCAAGTCTTTCAGTAAGCCGTTGAGATCTTTTATTTTTCCAAAACCTGTGAGTTTAAGAAATTATGATCTCATTGCTGTTTTAGCTGCTTCCTACCTTATGTGAAGGTGGAGAGATGTAAGGTTCAACATTGCTTCCAGGGCTATTGTGGGCGCCGCGTTTATGCGACTTATGAGGCGCACCCTCACTCCCTATAAGGTGCAGACTTGGCATTTGTGACTTTTATAAAAGTATTTTTTTTATAAAAGCACAACTATTGGGCAGTTTTTGACCCCCACACGACAGTGCCACAATCTACCAATGGTCCTATTACCGTGTTAAAGAGCCACAAGAATATTTTTCGAGCCAGACCCCACTATTTTTCACCCACCTAACTGGAGTGCTGCCACATGATGTCGGCGGTTTTAATCTTGCGGCCTGAGTAACTGTTCCTTTTTACCTTCCTGAACCTTTTACCTTCTTGAACAGTTATAGTGTGTACACAACCTTGGCAGATGATAGCTTATTGTAAACATTCATCTTAGCAGGGTTGACTGTAAGGTCCTATTTTCCGCACCATCTCTGGACTAGCTTATGTGCAGCCTGCATGTGGTCGCAAATTATGTTAGCTTAAAAGTCTATAGTTAGATAGTGATGTTATGGGCAAAGGGGTTAAAGTGATAAGTGTTTAGAAGGATAGAGATTATATCTGCATAATTTATTTTATTTTTATTGAATTATATTACCTACAAAACCTTATGAAGATGTATGTTGGTGTTTGGACTAGTTGTCCTAATTTTTATCGTGGATAACCCCCCAACAAAATACCTAAAAAAAATAGCCGGTGAGTTATGAGAAAAAAAAGTTAATATTTTAAACGCAAAGATGAACTTTATTCGCTTATATTCCTCAGTTATGTTAATTCAATTGGAATACTGTTTTCAAATTGGATTGTCTGAGACATCAAAGGCAAGAAAGATGTCAAGCTCGAATATTTCTATTCGAATATAGACAAAGGCATTACTCTCGTAAACGAATATGATGATTACTATTCTTCTATTCTACTCATACGCTTTTGTAGGTCTAGGAAGAGATAAATAAATAAATAATAAATAAAAATAAATAATAAGAGATAAAATTTCGGATTGATGATAAAACTAGTCGTAACTGTCCCAACTAAAAACCAAATGGCACCCAACAGACTCTGTTTACATATATATTTATATAACCATTAATTAAATCAAAATATAAGCAATTTGTAAATACGAAAAATAAAGTGAGAGCTGCTATTCATTATTATTATATATATTTTTAAAAGTTAGTTAAAAGGAATTTTAACTTATATTTTCTTGCATTATCCATTATGATTTTTTGCAGGGCTAAGAAGATAAAAATAAAAACATTTGTAAAGTCTATGCCTGATGCCTATACTATAGACATCAAGAACAACATATTTAGTAGCTGTAGCTGTAGTACAGACAACTCCGTTTTATATAATCTTTTAAGCAGTAATGTATGAAGTTTTGGCTTAGGTAGTAATTAGATCAAATAAAACTCGTCCGCAAATTAGATTTTTTCTAGAAATAGAATATTCTTAACTAAGCAAATAATTTTACTTTGTATGATTTTGTTAGTAGTATCATTTAAGATATAGTTTAGGTTAAAATTAAGAACTATAAATATTAAATCTAAATCGTGAGCTAGTTTAGTTTGGGTTACACTCTACCTAAGCAAAGCATTTATAGTCTGGGGTTTGATTTTTGGCCTATGTTAGTCCTATATTTTACAAAATACTTGCTTGGATGGGATAACATTTCTCGGGTCTGCTAGTTTTGTACAATAAGTGGTACAGAAAAGATAAAATAAAACATGGTCAACTTATGTGTAGGATTCTTTATTGAATACATATCATAATAGGATTTAGTGTTCTCGAGAACTCACAAAGAAATTATTGGTTATTTACGTATACATCACCAGGTGTGGAGCGAACTCGGTAAATTATTAATGATGATCTAATTCAAAATTCAACCCACTCCCTCATATTTGTCGCCCAAGTATCCTGGCTACGGAGGACGGAAAGGAATCTATGATGGAATACCTAACGCAGCGAATGACTAATGAAATTCCCTACGAATGCTATTCGCTTAATGTGGTTTGGTAAGCAGGGAGAGGGGTAAGGTAATTTGCGTAAGAGCGTTATTTATTTTTTCTGTCTGGCAACATTACTCTGGTTGAAAACGTTAAGCAATGGGCGTTACTTTTGAATATTTAGATGTGAATCGTAAAACATGCTTTTGCTGTTTTGGACCTTTATTATTTGTCTGAATATGGCAAAATACTGTATGTAAAAAGACCATTAACAAAACCACGACGTTCAAACATTTCATAAAACTAAGCAAGAATTGCTAACGACTTTTATCTATAACGACTTTTATTTGAATGAGATGAAAAAAGTAAACGTAAAACAGTAGAGGTATCAACGTATAGTTTTGATCGTTTATGTTTTAATAAAGTGTATATGTGTTTCATCAAAGATGTTTTAGAGTTTATTTTGATTGGAAGCATTAAAGAGATTGATTTTTAATTTGTTATAATATTATTATCTTCCATTTCTTAGGTCTTGTCACCAACAAAGTTATGATAGACTCCTATAAGCATTTTATGACGTAGTCCCGATTGATGCGATAGTTTACAATAGCTTAAATGAGTTTAATCATGTACGTAACGATCTTACTGATGATTTGTGTGAAGAACATCGTTCAACAGCGATAACCGAGGATAACACCAGTGCCCTGAGCCGTATAATAGCAGATGATAAGTAACCTAACTATTCCGATGTTTAATTAAATATCGCTATATTTTAAGTATAAAAAGCTCATAAACATATAGGCGTAATTTGAACGGTACTGATTTTAGGCGTGCAGTAAAGCAAGACTCAAATTGGTTTTGTCAAAAACTTCATCCATACACAATATATTGCTATTTGGGTGACTGCACTTTCATTTTCATTACACATTCGATAGCGAAATACAGATAGAGATGTATAAAAAAATATCAAGTACTTTTTAGAGTTTACTCCTTAAGAATTGGTTTTCATATGAATTATGTTTTCCTTATACGACTTTTCCAATTACGGTGGGACTCAGTGCGAATCCTAACAAGCAGCAAATGCTACATTAAGGGACTTCTGATGCGAACAAATTAAATTAATAGATTTTTCATGTGAAATACGTATACTCAAATCGTTTCATCTTTACAATAAAGAAATTTCATTGGCAAAAACTTAGAGGGTGTGTTAATTAATACAAAATCAAAATACCTCTTAAGACACTTCCTTGTGAAATAGAGCTATTCAGCACCAATCGGTTTGAGTAGATCTACAACTACTATTTAATCATTAATCATAGTGGTCAACCTGCAAATACTGGATTCCGTTTTTTAAATATGACACAAACTAGTCATATTGCTTGCTACAGTTTGCCTTGCAATACAATTTAGTTTGAAGAGTTTCATTTTGCACTTTACCAAAGGCTTTCGTCATATCCAACAAAATGCCAAACACATAATTACCTTCTTTTAACTACGCAATAATTATGGACTTTGTGTTATAGTCAAAATTTCTTTTAGAAAACCAGTGTTTTAAAGCGGCTGTGGCACATCAGTTCAGATGTCAGCTTTCACCCAAGCGCACCAATATATATGTTTATCACGTGGATATACTATGTACTAAAGACGTGGATCCTCGTAACACTTGTAATGCTTGCATTTAGCTTACCACAAGGAGTTAAGGGGGACATTAATAATGTGTTTATCGCATTGTTAATATTTAAAATAAACTAGAAGGAGAGTAATGCGAGTTAGTAGGTCAAAAGTAATTAGAGTTGCTTTCAGCTCCCTTTTTATCTTTCTGATACAAACCTCTAGTAGTTCAGAATATTTTCCTACATAAAATTACTGATTTATCAACATCACAAGATATGTAGCTAATTCAGAGGCACATTTATTTAATAGTGTTTTCGGAGTTTAATTTCATAGAAGAAGTCTTATAACTTTTTCCGTATTTACTGAGATAGATGCTATTTTCCGTTCTATTATATATGATTGTTTTATAGGTTTAGCTCCCCTACATTCAATAAAAGTTTTCGATACGATAAATAAAACTTAATGTTATTTTAAAAACAATTTAAAAGTTTAAATTATCAAAACCGCGCCAAAAACGGTGTTTCTGTAAAGGAAATGATTACGTGACAAGTGTGACGTCACAAACAAGTCAACAAATACTTAAGCTCATTAAAATTGAACATCACAGCTGAAGAGAATTAATTTTCTTCAATTTTTTTTTATTTAGAATGGGTTCGCTTTTGATCCCAATCAAGCCCGGGGGCAAAGACAGAATCCACGATGGAACGTGCCTATTTACCCGGGCTTTAAAAACAGACGGGTTATAAGTACTCCTTTGCTGTGCGCATTATAAAAGAAGTTGAGAAGCGCTTGTGGCGACAGGTAGGAATAGCAACCAAGAAAGGGAGGTAGCCCGCAGTGTCTGGATGTCCGATGGAGGAAAGGAGATGGCGATATGAGCATATGTAGCTCCTGAACACAAAATTTAATCTATAGAAGACCGACAGACAGGCAACTTTGCAGCGGTGAGCTAAGGTGTGAAGCTTGCTCTTCACCAATTTGCTGCCACTAATGAGCCTCTCAGCTCTGTGCTGAATCGTGTCCAGTGCAGCAAGTTGGTATTTTGGTGAACCTTCCCAGAGGTGGCTGCAATATTCCATGCAAGATCGGACTTGAGCTTTATAGAGAGTTGAAAGCTATCCCGGCCTAAAATATCGCTTAACCTTATTTAGCTTTTTAGTTGCAGTTTGAACCTTGGACTCGATGTTGGCGCCGCAGTTGAGTTTTGACGACAACTCTATGCCAAGAATTTCCTACCAATTTATTGGTCAAATTGTATACAGCGTATAGTGCTGCAATGTACAAATACGTCTATAAAAAATCCAAACAAAGTGTTTGTTTCTGTTTCAACGAATCCCTGAAGTAGAAAGATGTGATTGAATTTAGACTGAAGGGACCCAAATAGTATTTTAATGCATACAAATTTTTTTTATGTGTGAAGATCACTTTGATGTAAGTAATATTTACCTTTATATTATTAAATTTCAAAGCAAAACACCACGGTTTGCAAGTAGAATTCAAAACAATATCTGCTAAATTGTGCCAACTTCTACAATTTTCTGTGTTGTCTTGTAAAGGCTTGTATTGTCTTGTCAAACATAATTTTACCAGTCAGTAGTACTGTTTGTTTTGCAATTTTATTCCATTACCCCAATGATCGCAAAAGAAGGCAGTCCAATATTAAATCTTCTCTAAAAGCGTTCCTTAAAAGGCAAAGAACTGATCTTATTACAGAATGTCTTCAAAATCAAAGTGTTGCTAAAAATGAAAGATTACAAAAAGGTGATGTTATGATATAAATTATTGATCCTGAAGGTCACAACTATCATATAAGTACTCATATGATTATGTTTTTCTTATTTAACTTAAATAAATAATTTAGGATGTGTCTTTTGAGAATAACCAAAGATTCAACACAAAAAAAGTATCGCCGTTTCTATCGGAGAAAAATCTGTTCAAGTAACAACAAAAGTGAGAAGGCAAAGCTTTTCAAACAATATTTCGGAATAAAAGTATTTCTACCTCCCCATTTAAAGTTTCTACAACATCTCATTTCACCTCGCCGTTTAAGGCTGAATCATGCCGTTTTTAAGTATCTCAGTCAGAACTGCTAAAGAGAAATATTGGCCTCAAAAATGAACAATCTGATAGTGATTTTTCTTTGTTTGAAAGTGGTCATTCATCACCTTTTATAACCTACGAGTACAACATCATCAAAGGTTACTGATTCCTATAGTAATGTGATAGATACCAATCACAGTGCCTTAAACATACCATGCGTTTAATTGAAAAAAAAACCTTTGTTGTATGTTGGGATAACTAAAGAATGTCATTCCTTAATTCAATTAATTAATAAGCACACAAATATAAAAGGAGACAGAAAGGATAAAAGGAGGAGGAGAAATTTTGCTATACTTGAAAACAATTAGATCAAACAGTAATTTTTTGAACTAAAGGATAATTTTGGAATATCATTATTTTATGTCAGTAAACTATTTTTAGGAAACATACAAATAATAAGTAGTATTTTAAGATCATTGATTGATAACCTTAGATAAGATAAGATAAGTAATCTTCCTATTGCATTAAGACATAACTATGATAATGTCAGTTGTATTATTGATTGCCTAGAAATTGATATACAAAAACCATCTAAGACTCTTCGTCAGGCACTGACATGGTCAGAGTACAAATAGTGATGTTACTATAGTAGAAAACTGCAACTTTCTAAATGGATTACAACCAGGCACCTGCATCTTAGCTGACAGAGGTTTCAAGCACCATGAACAGGATTACTTCATGAGTCCGTGTGCAGTAGCTAGTCTGCCATCGGACGCGTCCCCCGGGTGGCTGATTAGGGAACGGCCTCCAGATTTGGGGGTAACCGGTTTACCGGCGCGGACCAAAACTAGCAACGAGGGGAGCTCGGCTGGCGTTCTCGGTATCCCGGGTAGCGGTAGCCGAGCTAGGGGGGTTTGAGACGATGCCAGTTCTGTCTGGCGTCGTCAAAGGAGCTCGTAACCCTGTACGTAGTGCGGGGCCGAGGGCCGCTACTTTCGGGTAGGGGCCGCGGGGAAGACAACCCCTCTAAAAAATCACCCGTGGGGGCCTTCGGGATCAGCTCGCGGCAGCGGGCAAGTCGGGGCGTATTCTGATCCGAAGATCGGTTCCGGCCCAACCGTTACCTCGTACGTGGTGCGGGAGCGGCGGTCGCCACTTCGGTGGGGGCCGCGTGGAGACAACCACTTTAAAAAAACGTCCCGGCACTGGTATACGTGGTGTCGGGGCGCCTCTCGGAGGTGGCCGGCGGAGCGCAGTCGGCCCATTAGCGGTCGCCCTGGGTTACCTCCCGACCCCCCAGGCGTAAGTAGGGATACCCAGGCATCGGGATCTCTGCCCGGGTGGACGTAGTTTTTCTCCCGTATTCGTGGGATCAAGATGAGTAATTTAAATAAGAAAACCAAAACCTCCAAGAAGAGTAGTGATGGAAAGATGAGAAAGAACTCTTGAAGAAGTTAATGCCGAGGCACCAGTGGCTCAGAAAGAAGATCGCCGGAATCAGTCCAGAGGACCCGAGGTACCGGGAATTGGCGAACGAATACACGGATTCAAACACGGTGGTTTAAACACGACCACTGTGTTTGAATCCGTGTATTATAATCCGTAATTAGTTTTTAAAGTCTCTCGGCACGATGATTGCTCTGACGATGTAAATAGTACGCTATCAAAAGTTTTACAATGGTTCACCAGTAACAATTTATCACTTAATTCAAAGAAAACAAAGTGCATACAATTTACGTTACCGAATGTAAGGAGGGTTGACCTACATATAAAGTTGAATGATGAAGTACTCGAATTTGTTGAAAAGACAAAATTTCTGGGTATTACATTAGATTCACGACTACAATGGGACCCTCACATTGAGGCCTTGTCAAGTAGACTCAGTTCTGCGGCATATGCTGTAAAAAAATAAGGCTTTTAACTCATATTGAAACGGCAAGGTTAATTTATTTTAGTTATTTTCATAGTGTAATATCTTATGGGTTGTTGTTGTGGTGCTCAGCTGCTAATATTGAAAGCATTTTTGTATTACAGAAAAGAACTGTCCACGCAATATACAGCCTTCGGCCTCGGTATTCTCTTAGAGACGTTTTTAAGGAAATTAATATTCTTACTCTGGCGGGACAGTACATTTATGAGAATATAATTTATGTACGAAAACACTACAATACTTTTGTCAAACATAGCGACGATCATTGCTTTAACACCAGAAATAAGAATAGACTTGCCGTTCCAAGATTTAGACTTCAAAAGACAGGAGGCTCTTTCTTGGGGAAAGGTATAGCACTGTTTAATAAAGTTCCACAAAGTATAGTAGATTTGCCTTATCATAAATTTAAAATCTATGAAAAAATAAGCTCATGTCCAATGGTTATTACAAGGTCAACGACTATTTAATAGATCGCGATGCATGGAAGTAATATGTGTCATACAACATTAGCATTTGTTAATTTTTAAAACTAATTTATTTCTGGTAGTTAGAGTATGACATGCTCTCTTAATACATTTCTTGGGTGGTGGCATGTGGTGCGGGTCGTTACGTTCCCTAAGATATGGTTGAGCGAAGCGATGGCTGTATCATGCGTCATGCTCGTGAACGGGTGCTGCCTTGGGAAATGGGTCTGCTTTAACCTTCAGTATTATTGACTAATCCTTACTAATATTATAAATTCTTGTCAGTTAAAAGACGTCCTGAATGGGTGGTAGGTAAAAATGTTAGACGATTCAAAACTACTTATTTTTAAGTGCATTTGAATAAAGTTTTATTTTATTTCATTTCATTTCACTTACTGACTTACTACTTACTTGATGATTACTTGATGTGCCTGCTTGTAGAAATTTTATACTTCTTATAAATTCAAGACTTTAACTCAATTTAAACAGATTTCTTTTTCATAATTACAGTATTATTAGTTTAATATTATATAAGTTAAATATGGGTTTATTTTCATACTTTGTAGCCCTACAAAGTTCTTTAATTTATATTGCGACAAATATTTTTTTAGATTTTCAAATGTAAAAATGGAAAAAAAATATTTAACATTTTCACAGTTCTTTGAATCTGCTAACAATACTGGTATACTCGGGATCAGTGTTGGACAATTGAAATGTACAGTGAACTAAAGAATAGAAAAGTTCATCTATTATTTTTCTTTTTAAATAAGTACTTGATATCATTGTTTTATATAAAAGACAGTCAACAAATGGATGACATTAAATTCCTTCTCCTACCTTTAAAAACCAGAATAATACCCTAGTATTTCGAATGAATGAATTTAAATAGAACACACTTTTAAAATAATCAAAACCTGCAAACGGTAAGAGGTACAACTATTAAGTCAATATATAAAGAGGGAATATTATTTCGTCTCATACAACACTTCCTTTATTAAATATCAAAATACATTTACCACTTATATTACCTTCAGAAAGTCAAGAGTCAGTGTTGTGTTATCAATATTATTTCCT
Organism: Calamotropha paludella; assembly: GCA_927399485.1. Classification (NCBI taxonomy): domain Eukaryota; kingdom Metazoa; phylum Arthropoda; class Insecta; order Lepidoptera; family Crambidae; genus Calamotropha; species Calamotropha paludella. Next base: position 9,509,919 of record OV656817.1, on the reverse strand, counting down.
TGTAACAGAAAAAGAGATAAATATTATTTATCTTTATTGTCCTTTAAGATCAATCAGACTTAAGTTAGAGCAAATATTGGCAAGCTTTTGATGTGTGAATTTGCTTACACTGGTTTTGATACAAAAAACGTTTTTTAATACTACTCGTTGTTGCTATTCTGTGCTCCTTTCGTGATCTTTCTCTGTAAATTATTTACTGCAAGCATTACCTAGAAGAGAGCTCATCCACATTTCCAGAGAATTATAAGATGCTGGTAATAATAATTTCAATTTAAAAAAGGTATTTTTCAGCTGGACTCATTGAATCCCCTGTGGCCTCCCACCGACTCTTCCACCGATTACATAAAGACCAAGCTGATTATCGCCTTTAAAATGACATGATAGAAACAATTATATCGCATCTAATATTTATGAATGATAAAAAATATCCACAAAAATTATAAAGAAATGAAACAGCTTTTAAAGACCACAGAAGATTTCAATAAATATAATAAATAATACGCCGTTAAGCCCAGAAAAAATGTAAACCAGCACATATAAGAAAAAATAAAAATTCAGCCCGGTGGCTGTTTACTTGATGATTCAAAAAATATAACAGCACTCATCTATATACTTGGGATTCTAACAACTTAAAGGACTAGATTTCACATTAATAGAAGAAACCCTTATCACAGATTAGAAGACAACAATTAACGCCATTGGTAAATCACAACTCTCCGAAAGATATTTGATCTAAGCGTTACACATATATGATATCTCGATTTTAACGTACTCTTTTGGCGTACTTAAGTGAAATAAAAACGTTTAGAATAAATAGAAAGTACAACACATACAATTTTGAAAAAATGTAAAATCCTGCATTCCAAAAAGTGAAAACGGAGGTAGAAGCATAGATATAGTGCAGTTATGGCAGAAGCTAAACAATAGTTTAAAATGTTAAAAACTAAACTCCTCCTAACTGAGAAACAAACACGACAATGCATAGACTCACAAAAAAACAGGAGATTGGAAGAAGAAAGCGTTACATGGCCGACATCCCATAACCTAAAATAACCTGACATTGACACAAAATCCTCTAATATGTGACAGGCAGTTTATTTCCAGATACAGAAGGACTTATAATAGCTATACGAGACTAAATTATTAACACAAGTAATTACACAATTAAGAACCCCACACTTACAAATGATAAATGCCGCTAATGCCAAACCCAATCAGAAACAATTCAAACATTACAGCAGCATGCATAAATCTGACATAAACAGACTACAGAACAGACTACTACTCAATTAACATACATATTTCATATAAAAAATTACAAACAATCAGAAACTCATTCCACAAGAAGCAAACACTATATATTACAGATATACTCCCCAAACAGTCTTAAAAAACTCGACATACATTATAATGTAATATGATCGCGTCATCCTCACCGAAAGGACTATACACCACAATAGACCGCATGTCACACTTCAAGACAAAACAAATATAATGACATTCCTAATTGACATTGTAATACCCAATACGCATTATCTACAGTAGCTGAAAAATTAATAAATACATAGATCTTAAAGAAGAAAAAAACCCAAATTATAGTAACAAAAAACTCCATATTGTGACAATTGTCATTTCTACGACGGGTGTAGTACCGACTAATCGTACCGCTCAAGCCTGAACATCATTGATCATAAACCCAGCATCATTACTTCTTTACAGAAGGCTCATGCAGATTTATGAAAACACTACAGCCCCACACCTCTCATCCAACATATCACTGAATCATCTAACCCTGTTATTTACTTGACCGAGCCTCGTAATTACGGAGTAAACCGGTTTAATATTTGCTGCTAATTGATTGATTTTTGCGATAATAATAATAATATTTCTGACATTTTCACCAATTACCCTAACCGAAGTTAGCACGGTAAGGCTTGTGTCATGAATACTAGGGTAACGGATAGACATACATATAAAAATAAATAAATATTTCATATATTCACACCAATTAGCCTTGCCCAAATTAAGCAGTCTAAGGTTTGGTTATGGATACTAGGGTAACGGATAGACGTACATATATTATACCTAGATACGTAATATTCATAGAAATATATATATATAAACACCTATGACTCAGGTACAAATGCTCGTATTCATCACACAAACATCTTTCGGGATTCGAACCCAGAACCGTCGGTGCGAAAGGCAGGATCGCTACCGTTGCAACAAACGGTCGTCAGCCTATATAACACATAAATAAGTAATATGCATAGAAATATATATAAATAACCATGATTCAGATACAAATGCTCGTATTCATCCCAGAAACATCTGCCCCTTCTGGGACCCGAATCCAGGACCGCCGCCGGCGTGAAAGACAAGATCGCTATCGTTGCGTCCTGGGGATGTTGAAAGCTGGTTAACAGCTAAGTGCTGTATTCTCGCTTTGGACACTACACAGGCTACTATAAATCGACTTCGGATACCTTACTGCATTACTGACAGCGTGGCAAGATGACATGGTGAACGAGTTTGTATCACTACAAGCAAATAAGATCGTTACACACAAATTTCTATTCGAAAATATTATTGGAGCGGAGCGAACGAAGTAAGCGAAGCTCCTATAGATCAGCTCCAATGGCGCAATGTCTCTTACGCCGAGTTCTTAACCGATTTTAATATTTTTTGTGTGAAATCGAATCAACAGGTTTAGGACCAGAATGTGACGGAGCCCGAATTTTGAAATTCGCATAAATTCCCACGGAAAAAAAAACTATTTTTAGGTATTACGCTCCGCTCCAATATATGGTGCTAGCGTAGCTTCATTTAGTGACCGCGATCATGTTATTTACGAGTCTTCATAGCTTCGAACTATGAATGTGAAGTACTCATCAGGGATATTAATAAGCAATCAAACCATAGAAAACCGCTAGCATTGAAGTCAATCTCTGTTCCCGAAGATGCTATGTGAGCCCTGCATTCACAAAGCCCACTCACAATGGGTTCGTGACCACAGATATTGGGCGAAGGAAGAGTAGCGTTTTATGTGTTTTTCAGTTAGGACACCAATAACGTTCAAAATCACGCCAGAAAGTTCAGGCATAGAGTGGTGGAACAATCATAAAATAAGCAAGTATTTCAATCGGCGGAAGAACCGAAATGATCAGATTTCAATAAACAAATTTACGCTGAAACGATTGTATCATAAGTTGTCAGTCCTTTTCCAACGCCCTCTTTAATCATCGCATATGAATTCATTGAATACGACTTAACATTCATATAATACATATAACAGAATAAATATCTTTTTACAAATAAAAAATGAACAAGGAAAGAAATACTTTTATTACTAAATCTGAACAGATTGGGCCCATAGCGGGTGTCGGAAACCACGAAAAGCAATAAAAATCTGTGTAATCTGTGTGTTTTATGGAACCAAAAAAAATTACACCTTATGGTTTTTGCATAAATCGGTTATTTATTCCCTAATAAAGGCAAGATTTCAATTTCAAAATCAATATTTTCAGTAAAAAAAATAATATGAGGTAGTAAAGTTTTTAAAATTTGCGCATGAAAAAATGAACAATTCAATTTCCTCAAAAGACGGTTCCATTTCTGTCCATGAGATATTTGCCACTTGATAAGGAATTATTGAAGGCATAATTTCGCAATTTTATTTTATTTATAAGTGAAATATATAATTTTTAAAATTTTTGCAAATAAAAAATGAACAAGGAAAGAAATACTTTTATTACTACATCTGAACAGATTGGGCCCATAGCGGGTGTCGGAAACCACGAAAAGCAATAAAAATCTGTGTAATCCATACAAAGCTTTATGGACGAGGGGCATTCCGATTTGGCAACTTTTTGTCTTAAACCTGAATATTTATGTTGATTGCGCTCTGTTCATGTGCGCCGTGAATTATTCGGTCTCCGTGGGGGTGTTTATGATTATTTATCGCGAAACTCCCATTTTTTTGGGAACCCTCATGAGATAATATTTACATCTGTACGGGTCATACTTGTGTTTGAGTTCATGTTTTATTTACGCACCTATCACTTTAGGAAGCATACTTACTATGATTTACACTTATTTTAAAAGCATCTCTGGTAATTTTACTAATCCTTACTAATATTATAAATCGGAAAGTGAGTTTGTTTGTTTGTTTGTTTGTTTGTTCCGCTTTCACGCCGTAACTACTGAACCGATTGCTTTGAAATTTTGCAGACGTAAAGATAAAAGTCCGGATTAAATAATAGGGTACTTTTTATCCTGGAAAAATTGATATTCCCGAGGAAAAACAAAAATATTGTTTGCTTGATGGATGGATTGTAGATGGCGCTGTGTGTCGTTTAAAACAAGGTAAAATATTGCAAACGAATATAAACATATAAATTTAGAAGCTAAATGATACGATAATGAATCCCCGAAAATGAGGAATTCCCGAGGGATGACGTACAATTTGTTTTATCGTCTAAACTGTTTTTTTACATCTACTTATATGTTGCAAACGAATATGAACATGTAAATTTTGAAGCTAAATGATACGAAAATGAATCCTCGAAAATGAAAAATTCTCGAGGGATGACGTACAATTTGTTTTATCGTCTAAATTGTTTTTTTGACATCTATTTATCCTGAAATCACTAAAGTCAACGAATTACTAATTGGTATAAGTATTAGTTACGTTATTTAGTTCTTGAGGTATGCGATAGATGGCGCTGAGTGTTTTTTAAAACATGGAAGCGATGTGTTTTTTAAAATACGTAAGAAGTGGAATGATAGCTTACGCTATTTAGTTCTAGAGGTATGCGAAAAATGGAGCTGGGTGTTTTTTAAAACGTGGTAACGAAGTGTTTTTTTAAGATACGTAAGAAGTGGAATGAATTATATGAATTTTGTATCCAGCGTTACATCGCGCTCCTTTGATTTTTCCGTGGGAATGAGAAATTTTCTTATAGTTGTGCTTTATACCGCAATATAACCGAATTCCACGCGGGCGAAGCCGCGGGCGGAAAGCTAGTAGAAAATAATAGAAATAATAACCTTGAACATCATGTATAGATTTTCACTTAAATCCAACCGCAGACAGCATCTTTTTTATATTCCTTTTACCCGAAACAATGTATCACACAATAGTCCATTAATACGAATGTGTAGAAAATTTAATGTTTTATGTAAAGACCTTGACATATTCCATCAGAACTTGAAAACATTTTTAAACAGTGTCAAGTGTTCGGACAATATTGGTTTGCTTGTTTCTGTTAAATAAAACAGTAATATTATATTAAAAGTACCTAATTTGTTATACTAAAATATTTGAATGTTGTGCTCGGTTGTTACTGAAATACAAATTTAGCAATATATAATAAGTTTAAATAAGTAATTGAATGTTATGATTTGTATTTTGTTACCGTGCCAAATAAATAAATAAATAAATAAATAACAAACAGGGTAATAGTTGGGGTTTAAGTCAATTATAATAAGCGCTTGGAGTGCGACGACATGTTGCGTTTTGGGAGATCTAAGGTTGGTTTATTCAATAACTTCTTGCCCAGCTTGTCATTTGTACGGATATGTGCGATACATGACTGTTAGTGGCATGTTTGCTCGCATGTTCCATAATTATTTACTTGATAAACATGTAACTTTATTTATTTAGTCAGAAATACTACTTCATTTTAACTATTTATTCTTTTCTAACTGATGATAATTTAATTCTTCAGCCAATTGTAGAGCTTTATGACATTTTATGAGGCTAAAACAAAATATATGAAGTAGTTATAACAGTTAAAAAGTAAATTTTCCAAATAATGACAGATTGCAAGAATTTATGCTTATACGTTATCTTAAAGTTATTCATAATTGAATTATAATAAATTTATTTTAAAGATCTGAAGTGATTGACCGAGGAAATAACATAATTCATTGTCATCATATTTAGGCCATTACACTTTATAATGATAATAAGATCAAATCGCTTCCCCATACATAAATGCGCCGCGTCGCATAGTGGATCGTGTCCATACAAGCAGTCGGACATACTGTAATAGGTGAAAACTTCTATCACTCAAGAAGCACAGCTAGCACACCAATTAATTTATACTGGTGGTTGGTTTTTAGGAAATTTCACAATTGTATGAGTATAGTTTGATAATTTGTTACTCTTTAATTATCATAATATTATATAAATAGCATGTGAAACCGTAAGTAAGAGGACGATCTATTGTACGCCATAGACAAGTTACTTCTAAGCATTTCTGTTATGTGAACACACGAACACGTGATTAGTCAACTGGATAAAAACAGGAAGTGCCTAGCAATTTTCCTAGATCTGTCAAAAGCATTTGACACTGTTTCCGTCCCTATACTTTTACGTAGGTTGGAATTTGCAGGAATACGTGGAACCCCCCTTGAACTCTTTAAATCCTATTTAAGCAATAGAACTCAAGCGGTTTATATCGATGGAACATACAGTGAATTTATTGACGTTAACTATGGGGTTCCTCAAGGATCCGTTTTGGGCCCAACGCTGTTCCTGGTGTATCTAAATGACTTGACAGAAATGAAACTGCGAAACGGCAAGATCATTTCTTTTGCTGATGATACGGTACTCATTTTTGATGCTCCAACTTGGACTGAATTAAAAGAATTCAGTGAGGCTGGACTTAAGCGTGTATCTAACTGGCTTAGCAATAACATTCTTACCCTCAATATGGAAAAAACTAAATTCATTACGTTCAGCATCTATAATTATAAGCTACCGTCAAACTTTAATATTACTTTCCATACCTGTAACGATAACTCCGTTTGTAACTGTCCTGCTTTAGAAAGTGTTCAATTTATAAAGTACTTGGGTATAATATTGGATCAAAATATGAATTGGAAATTGCAAATTGAATTTTTGAGTACTAGGATAAAAAAAATGATATGCTTGCTTAAGAAAAGAAAACATTTAAGGAGTAAAGAAACTGTAATCCAAAAATATATTTAGCATTGTGTCAGTCTTTGTTAACGTATGGAATAACTGCTTGGGGAGGCGCTAGGAAAACACATCTAATGAAAGTAGAAAGGGCCCAAAGAGCCGCAATCAAAGTGATAAATTCTAAGCCTTTTCGGTATCCTACAAAAAAATTGTACGAGGAATTTTCGGTGTTGACAGTCCGACAATTATTTGTGAAATCTGTCATTCTAAGACAACATAAGATCTTACCTCCTCCTACTATTTCAAAAAGACGGATTGCCACTGTATATAGGGTACCTAAACTTAGAACTTCAAAGGCCCAAACTTCTTTGTGTTACTTAGGTCCGCGACTTTACAATAAAGTTAGCGTTGTGCTTCCAATGCTAAAGGAAAAAAGTAACTACATTTGTAATAAACTAGTAACTAAATACTTGCTTACATTGGATTACGAAGCCACTGAAAATTTTGTATAGGTAAACTGAGGATGTAAGTTTATATATTACCTATTTATATATCTGAAAATGAATATTTGCTTGTATATATATGTAACAAACTCAATATATTGTACTATTTATCTTTTACATATCAAATTAAAACCATGCATGTATGTGTGTGCATGTATATATATATATATATATATATATGTATATATGTATGTATATATGTATGTGTGTGTGTGTGTATATGTATGTATGTAATGTTCACTATTTAATAATATATTCGTTATTTAAGTATAGAAAATGTTATGCGAAGTATTGGCACACATATTAAGCTATTCAAAGAAAAAAAAAAAAATAAACAATAAAAAAAAAAAAAAAGGTTGTAAAGAAATACATGTTTTTAGGTTTTAGTTTAAGTTTGTTAAATTGAAGATATCTGTCGGCTTCACATATACTGTCGTCTCAGGTCAGTAAGCGAACGACCATTTATTCTTGAGCTGTCACCTATTCGTTTGTACTGCTTTTTGTATGCCAAGTTATAGTGGACAATGGGTCGCGGTGATACTGCGCTGCCGCAATACAGTTGTTATAACTAGTGCGGAGGGTAGTTGTCACAGCACACCTGTTACATACCACCACTAACCACTTGAAATTGTGATTTTTGTTCTTTAATTATGTAACAGTACCTTTATATTTTTGTCAAATAAAGTTATTATTATTATTATTATTATTATTATTGTCATCATATTTAGGCCATTATACTTTATAATGATAATAAGATCAAATCGCTTCCCCATACATAAATGCGCCGCGTCGCATAGTGGATCGTGTCCATACAAGCAGTCGGACATACTGTAATAGGTGAAAACTTCTATCACTCAAGAAGCACAGCTAGCACACCAATTAATTTATACTGGTGGTTGGTTTTTAGGAAATTTCACAATTGTATGAGTATAGTTTGATAATTTGTTACTCTTTAATTATCATAATATTATATAAATAGCATGTGAAACCGTAAGTAAGAGGACGATCTATTGTACGCCATAGACAAGTTACTTCTAAGCATTTCTGTTATGTAAATGAAAATAAGTCATTCCGATTAATAATGTTATGCGTGATCTGGTCCACTACGGCTTACATTTCCAATGGATCAGAGCGCTATCGACACACTTCAATGGACTTGTGTGTTCACTTCACGTGCACTGCACACAGGGTTGTCATATATGGATATAGAGTTGTAGCATAATTTTCAGGACTGTGTTTACAACGACGTTTTCAATTATCTGACAAAAACCTAACTTAATGTTTAAAAGCTTGCTTTTGCCAGAACAGGACAGTTTGCAACATCACATAATCGATTAAAAACCTAACTTCATATTAAAAGGTTTTTGTCCGAGGTTGAGTCAGAAAAGACTGTATGTATTGCCTGGTTGCAGCCCTAACTGCATACGAAAGGAGCTTTTCCGATACAATATAATACTATATTTGTTCACACAACTATCTTTAAGCTATGCTTATTAGTGTGAATGTAAGAAAAATTACCGCTATTTGAAAGTTGTAACAAAAGAATTTAAAATTGTAAATATAAAATATGTAGTATCTGTTTTTTAATCAACCTTAAACCCACTTTTTTAATTTTTTAAAAGAGTAAATACTGAACAGTATGTAATTAAGGCTGCCATAGATAAATAAATAATAAATAAATATTTCCCACATTCACACCAATTAGCCTAGCCCAAAGTTAGCACAGTAAGGCTTGTATTATGGATACTAGGGTAACGGATAGACATACATATATGATACATAGATATGTAATATTTATAGAAGTACATATAAACACCCATGACTCAGGTACAAATGCTCGTATTCATCATACAAATATCTGCCCCTACCGGGATTCGAACCCAGGACCGTCGGTGCGAAAGGCAGGATCGCTACCGCTGCACCAAACGGTCGTCAAAATAGATAAAGTGTAGTAAATCGCTACTTAATAAATACTTACAAAATAAAAGCTACTCAAAATGAAAAAAAATATTCAACAATTTAGTATGACAGTTAACTTATTTTACACATATCTGAACTCAACACTATTATCCTGAGACTGTCTGAAGTCTTACAAAGTTCATAGTTTTAAACGTCCAAAGCTGCTTAGTTAATAAAGGCAACTATTATGAAGACCTCCGCTCTTTGATATTTTAATGGAAGGTCACGAATTAGGCAAATTTCTCTTTGTCATGTTTCTGTTTAAACAATTAAGGAGCAATTTCATTACTTATGTTATATAACTTAAAATTATCTCATGAGTAAAATGTAATAGAGCTTTTTCATTATTCCGGTGTCGTCTCTCGCTGTTGCAGTGTATCACATTGAAGATATTTTTTTGGTTTCCAAAGGCGTATTTTAAAGTGATGACTGAGATGTGATGAATGAGAAGTATAATTTTAATATTTCTGACATTCACACTAATTCGCCTAGCCCAAAGTAAACACTTTGTGTTATGGAAACTAGGGTAATAGAGTGGCATTAATACTTACATACATATTTTGTAATTACATTACAGTAATAAAAGGAAGGAAAAAACAGCCCTTCTTTAGTTTCTTTCCGCTTCTTTTGTAGTGAGCCTACTTATATATTTATATATGTCATAAATTTTCAAATACGCTAAAGTTACTATCGCGTTAAATTTTTTTAGCTGAGAACTTATGCTCGTAGCATTAATAATAATAATCTATAATCTAAGATCACAGTGGTTTGTGTGTTTGTCTGTCCGCTCTTTTTCCATTGTATCGATTAACGTTACCATAGCAACGCGTTAACCGCAAGTAGTTCGTCTACCGGACGCTAGATGGCGCTAACGGAAAAATATTTTATAATAGAAAAAAAATTAAGAATTTTGTGCACCCGTGCGAAGCCGGGACGGGCCGCTAGTAATAATAATAATAATATAATATTTCTGACATTCCCGACAATTGGCCTGACCCATAGTACCCTGACCCACTGTAAGGCTTGTGTTATGGATACTAGGGTAACGGATATACATACATACATTACATAGATATATAATATTCATAAAGATAGGTATCTATAAATACCCATGACTCAGGTACTAATTCATCACACAAACATCTGCCCCTTCCGGGAACCCAGGACCGTCTCGGTGCGAAAGGCAGGCGTTATACTGTAGGATTTTGCATGAACCAGTTTTTGAAAGAGGTATTTTTACCTTTTATGAAATATCATCGCCTTATTTAACACCAGAACAAACATCTATTATCAGTACCTATCAAATTGTATTTCGAAAAGGGCTTCCACTTGTAATTATATACTGTGTCAGTATAACAAAGTACTTACCTATAATTCGAGCTAAATAACAAGAATTTTGCGATCATACCTGATGGTGACGATAACAGTTACCAGCTTGTTTAATTTGTTACAGCTGCAAAGTAATTTGCTTATACTAAAATTACTACATACTTAAAGCGTCTAATAATCTCGTTAAAGGTACCTAAGATAACTATCAATATATACATCAATTGATTTAGGTACACGGAAATTTCAGGTCTAGTAAGCGAAATATTGCTATCGTAGGTATGATTACATGTTCACTCTGGTTTTAACCTCTGATCTTGATAATTCACTTCAATGAACACATTATTTCAATTTATACGCAGTTGAAAACCAGACAGAGGGAAACATGACATGGATAAAACAATGAAGGAAGTTTTGGTTAAAATCATTTTTCTTTCACAATTTCTAGAAAGTCATTTAGTACTTATTGAGCATATACCTCTGACTTTTATACTTTTATAATCAAGGCTACACAATTGATATTTCTATTTTTGTGTTTAATATGTAATCCTGACATTTAAACACCTTTACCTGAGCCGTGATCACAGGTTGACAGAAAAATAGACACTCTGTCATCACTGCGCCTGTAAAGGTGTTAAAACCTTAGGTTCAAATATAAAACACAAGAATAAACGCGTCATGGATCCATCAAAGTTGTATTATTGCAGATATTACAGCATTGAGATTTACGTAGTGAGCCGGAATACTTTGTGCATGTGAATTTCATTTAAATTTTGAGGTTAAAAAAATATATTATCTTTCTGCACTCCATATAAACATCAACGGTGCTACATTTCAAAGTTTTCTGTCTGCGTAATTTTCTTAAAAAGGGTTAGGTAATAAGTTTGTGTTTCACGAATTAATATAAAACCAATAACCTACATGTATTTAGCTTATTCTTTGAAATTAAACGAAAATTTTAATTTTGTATAAAATATGTATAACTTCAATAATAAGTTGATAACAAATAACCTTGAAAAACTAAATCGCGTTAAGTTCTAGTAAGTTTACCGGAATGCTTACTTGATACACGGTCGGTCGCACATTACTAAGTTACATACGGTAAAAATTAAATGATCAATGTTACAATGGTATAAGGTAGAGCCAAACGTCAAAATGATTGATGTTATTTCCATTTTACATATATTAACACCATCGCCAATCAATTAGTCTTTCTATGATACCATAAGTCTACAAAATTTTTCTTTCAGCGTAAATAAAGAATCAGTTCGCTATGAATAACCTCATTGATGATTGAACAATGGTCTATAGCGTTTAAAAGTATAAAGTACTAGACAATTTCGACGAACCTTGTGAGCACTCGGTAGCTCAATTGAGAGAGCAGTGGACCGTACATCGAAAGGTTGCGGGTTCGAGTCACGCCCAATAATATGACTTGTGAGCCGAGTCGTGTTATTCTAGTATTTTTCTATATAGTTAGTAAATATAATTTCTACAGGTGTACAAAATACAGTATGAAACACAGTACACATTTAAAAATAGATATTTTTTGTTTGGATTACAAGTTCTATTTCCTACCCTTTTCATTATTATTTCACTATTTGTCAACCTGATGGAGAATGTGATAATTCTTTACTATTATAAACGATTATTATGTAGGTATGACAGAAACATTAAGAATGACACATATATGACCACTTCGATATTACCATTTATCACGCGTAATCGACTTTCGCTTCCCGATCGGAAAAACTATGAAATGGCCTTTCATTTTGATAGTTTTTTCATTTCCTAGGACATAGGTACTATGTCTTATTGCTTATCTTTTTTAGAAATATTATAGACGCAAATGTTACATTTCGTTTAAAGTAGAAGAAAACTTTTCTGTTCACTATATGCGTTGTATTAGGTATATTCTTAAAGTAAGATAAGAGTTCATATATGATTTAACTACCTCAATGAATTTGTTGCCGTAACAAGATCATTGAAGTAGTTCATAAAACCTTTTTTTTTAAACGTAGAGCATTGGAGGTATTTATTTTAAGAGACCTCGTGATGTAGTTAACTCTTTTTGCAAATAATAGGTAACAGTAAGATACAGGTCGACTCGAGTTTCTTTCGCCAGTTTTTCTCAGAAGGACCTCCCAATTTCCGAACTGTTAGTAGACTCAATAGTATACAATGTAATTGCAATGAGAATTTAATTATTAAATTAAATGTAAAATAAAACAATTTGATTCATATAAAATTTTAACAAATTTGAATAAAATATTGTGAAGATAGTAGAAAATATATGACGACCATCACCTTAGTCATCCTGTGATCATGGCTCCTGTAAAGGAGTCGAAACGTCAGGATTTAATATAAGGCGGTTAACACACTGCACCGTGCCCCGTCGCGTAGCGCGTGGCCGCAGATTTTATCATTGTATGCAAGAATCTCAATTAATATAGAAAACACGCCTATGACAACACACTGCCGACGCGGGAACGCGCGGGTAGGCGCCCCGCGCGCAGATTCTGCGCGGGAGCGCGGGGCGTGAAGAAGTAGGGTTAACTTGTATTGCTACACCGCGCGGAGAAGCAGATTACACCGCTAAGATAGGCAGATCTGCGCCTCCGTCCCCGCGCGCGTTTTCTGCCGCTACGCGCACAGCGGCGGGACGCATCTCTAGTGTGTGAACCGCCTAAAATAAACTATACGCAAAATCTGTAAAAAAGTGGTTTTAATCAAATGTAAGAACTAAATATCCTATATGTAACTTTAAATTTTCATTGTAGGTACATGTTACAGTATGTTACTATGTTAGCAAGAGAGGTTAGCAGTCCGTAATTGGTCCTTACCTAGCACAAATGTAAGCTTTTCAATAGGGAGTATGTTACTTATATTTTAAATTTGTTTGCTTCTACATTTTTATATAATAAGAAGAAATAAATATATTAATATTTTTCTTTAAAATATCAGTTATGAAAATTAGAGCATTCAAAGTAAGCGTTTAGGCTGTTGTCGATAAAAAACTAGCGTTATACAGTATATTTTGCATTTCATTCAGAATTAATATTGCGTTCGCACCAAATTGACAATTCGCCACTGAGATTTGTGTAGTTGCAAAATGTCGACGATCGACTATTCTACTATGACACTATTGCTACGGCTTTTATTTTTCACGTTATACGTCAGCGTATTTTTTATCAGATGAACTGTGAATTCTGTGGACGAGAATTCGGTTTAGTCATCACGTTTACTATTATTTATTACTAGCTTTTACCCGCGGCTTCGCCCGCATTTATTTTTTATTTTTCAATAAAAAGTATCCTATTAACATAACTTCTAATACCTCCAAGAACTGTATACTTAAGTTTAATAATGATCAGTTTAGTAGTTTTTGCGTGAAAGAATAACAAACAAACTTACATTGACATTTATAATATTAGTAGGATGTGTACATAACGTCTGAAAAAATATAATTTCTAAATTTTCACCTATAAATCGTCTAAATTATATAAATGTTATTTATTTATATAAAATAATAAATATCATAATTGAACAGTCAAAATGATATACACGTGTTAATTCGAATAAATCTTACGTTATCTCGAAACAGTGAAACGACTTGTGTTAAGAAAAATCTCTTCTACAAAGATATATATCATAAACTTTAAGTTGGCAATAGCTTTATTATTAGGCAGTTATGTGAGGCCTACAAATGTGATTTTTTTAGATTTGAATGTAGGTATTTTGTGACTTTGGAAAAATTAAAAAGAACCTCAAATATTTCCGATGAGAATTTCTTTTTTTTAATCATAATATTAGTTAATAAAACTAAAGTCTGTAATTTGATATTTTATATTATCGGTTTGTTTAAGAAATAAATAAATAAAACTAATTAATTATTATAATAAATTTTATACGGAAATAAAACATTTTAAAATGGAATTAACTCGTTTGGAGTCAACGTATTTAACAACTTTGAAAATAGAAATAGAGTCAAAGTAAGCAACGACCTCGGCGAGGAGTTTGCAGTGCCTTGCGGTGTGCCTTAATGCTCCGGGAGTGGTCCCCTGTGTTACCTGATCCACGCTAATAGCTTAACCGGTGTGCTGCAATATTGCTCCGTATATGTACGCGGACGATTTGTGAGACCGGCTTATTCAACAAGATGTAGATGCGATATTCAGATGGTCTTATTTTGGTATAATTTTGAATACTAGTAAAACAAAACTCATGGTGATACGTTCACCATACCTGCCGCTCAAAGAATCCTTAGTTTCGATATACTCCCATACTTATGAATGTCTTCATGACAACTTGAATGATTATGTTTGTGATCCAATAGAAAGGGTTAATTGTGTAACACATCTGGAAGTTAGAGCCAATACAAATGATTCTTGGTCAGATCATATCACCTTTATTTGTAACAAACTTAAAATTTTACTAGAAAAATTGTACTACTTAAACTTCAGAGTACCGACTGGTACCCTTAAATGTTTATATAAGTCTCTGGTGGAATATATTGTGAGCTACGCTCTTGACTGCTGTAGTCTTACATTTAAAACTAACATAGCTAAACTCGAGAACATGAAATTCAAATTTTTAAAACTACTCGTTAGGAAAAAAAACTAAATATTAACATAAAAATGACTACACACAACTATTTAAAATATGTATGTAAAATTCTTCCGGCTGGTCTAAAACATAAATATTTATATTGGTAAATAATCACGGCAGCCAGGAATGTGTCAACACTTTTGAATAGGTAAAACATAAACAGGTTACTAGAGCCACTTCACAAAAGAAAGTAATTTCTAGGTTTCAAAATTACTTTGGTGACAGAACTTTATAAAAGCGTAATCCACATCTGTTTAATTCGTTTTCCGAAACTATTAGATAAATATAAATTAAAAAACAATTACAAGATTATATGATTACTACTATTTAAAACAACTATTGTAACTTAATTACACCGCCAAATTCTCCATTAATTTATTGTAACCGTTGTAATTCAGTGTAAGCCCGAATATTACTAATTTTACTTTTCTTGGTCTAGTTATCTCAATTAATTGTGTTTAGTATAAATAGAGCGACAAAATTTAACCATTTTGCAATTTCTTTTTTTATGAAATGAATTGGTGAGTTCAGTCAAGGAACAACTCCCATATCGCTATCAGCCTATAAATTTTATCACTATCAAAGACTGGGCTTTTCTTATGGTTGAAAAGACCATAAAATAACTGTCGTTATACGTGTTACGCAAGTTGTTTGGTGTAGTTGACAACTGATATACAGTAGGCTCCAGCGTTTAAAGGTGGAAAAATTTGTAACTCTTTTGGGTCGTTAAAACATGTTTTTTATAATAAGCAATTAACAATATTTTATATCAAATAAAATAGAGATAAGGAGATAAAAATATCTTTTTACTATAAATTCAATTTTAAGCAACAACTTCATAAACCACAAATATAATGACAAATAAGAGACTCGTATTTTGTGCTTAAAATTGTAATTAGTTTTATATATAAATAAAATGTTAAATTTCCTGAAATTATCAAACAAAATTCCTTAACACAATTTAAATACCGTTTGATGTTGACGGTTCACAATTTACTACGGATTGTCTTAGTACGTTTAATTGGCAATATTTGACAATATGCTAAGATCCAATTACAAATCGTAAACATCTAACATCGTAAAATTTAAAAGAATTAACATTTTCATGATATGTACTCCCATGGATCAGCTTCAATGACGCAATGTCTGTTATGCTATAACTTACTGAGCTCTTAACCGATTTTAATAATTTTTGTGTGGAATCAAATCAACACATTTACGACCAGATTGTGACGGCGAATTTCACAAAAATCAAAAAGTTATGACCAAAAAACATTGGCTCTATGGGAAATCCCATTGATATAAAAAGCGCGCGCTTATTGAAAGTTTTCATTATTATGGAATTTAAAAATTTGCTAAGTATTATTGATTTTTTTTTCTTACATTTTTACGATCCTCTCCAATTTATGGTGTTAGCGAAGCTCTATGCTCAGCGACTGCATCGCCTAATAATAAAAAATGCCAATTCACTAAAAAAATATTATATAAGAACAGTAGCATCAGCTGCTTTTGGCCCTACATCGCGACTACGGGAAGAAATAAATCGCAACTATCCAATGTCAAGTCAGCGTTAGGCTAAACCAAAAGCGCAAATACTTTGGAACTGTAACGTCATTCGTCATTCTAGTTAGTCTGGCATCGCAAGTAAATCCCAGCAGTCAAATTAAGATGATGCATATTGTAAAATAAAAACGCAACAGTAAGTAGCTGCAAAACAACTTTTACACTCCCAATAAAACAAAAATAAGCACGTATGAAATTAAGACCGCAAAACAAAGACTTGGGACTACGAAAACCTTTCACATGAAAGGTCTTCGTAGCCGATGTACGTAGATCAATTCTCGTGCGGATTTTCAGACTAAGAATAATTTGACCTTCAGTGAAAAGAGATTTAACAATAAACCATGATCGACGATGATTCGTTGTTATATAGTTACCTAGTGGGTGTCAGTGTATTCACCTCGTGGGTATATAGTTACCTAGAAAATGAAGAGATGGCGCTGGTATCTAGCTTAAGAAACACTTGAAAATACACCGTTTGTTTGTTAAGGTCGATTATTGAATAAGCGCTCACCCGGATAGCGTTAAGAGTTCTGTATAACTTATGAAACAAGTTAATTTTTTTTAAGTGAAAATTTCATAAGATTTCATAATAAAACACTTTTTTACGGATTTTTGCGCAAGTTTTATTTTATTTTATATTTAATCCTGACGTTTCGACTCCTTTACAGGAGTCGTGATCACAGGATGACTAAGATGATGGTTGTCATGTATTTTCTACTACCTTCACAATATTTTAATCGGGCACGTTCCCAACTATTAAATTATTTTATATAAATCAAGTTGTTTTATTTTATTTTATTTTAAAACATTATTTAGTTATTTAATTAATTAATTTAATTAATTCTCACTACGTTTTACATTGTATACTACTGAGTCTACTACCAGTTCGGAAATTGGGAGGGCCTTCCGAGAAGAACTGGCGAAAGAAACTCGGGCAGGGGGACCGACCTCCATCTTACTGTTTAATTATTTGCAAAAAGAGCTAACTACATCATCAGGTCTTGCAGTGTGTGTTTTTGTAGGTATTAATTTATTAATTATGGGGTCCCAAGCAGGTGGAACGCTCCAACCTTCGTCTCTATTGAAATTAGGATGTTTCCTAATTTCAATAGCCTCGCGTAGCATCCTAGGAACAAATCTTTGTTCTCTAGCGAGAATTTGTGGTTTATCGAAACGAAAAAAAGTGTTTTATTCTGATGTGTATTGTGCGCGGAAGTGTAAGAACTAAATTCATAAGATTTATTAAATTTAGCAGTAAAATGCTTAGTTAACAAAATTACATAATATTGTAGTCTAAAGAAAACTAACAGAGTTGGTCATTCCCTTAAATAAAGACCACTTATGAACAGAGTAGTATAAATAAGGTTAAAAAAGTAAGTAATCGGAAACGGCTCTTAATTTATGTACATACCTATATTAAACAAAAATTTATCCTATGACACGCAATGTAATGCGTAGCAAAAATCTAAAAATCCCACGTTTTTCAGTGACCAAAAAAGAATAAAATAACCCGGTGGGGCCAAGCGAGGGGCCACTCAAAACGTGGGGGCGCATCTTTATAAATACTCTCAACATCTATGCATATCATACATCTCATTACATCTCCATAAGTAACATGCGCCCCCACGTTTTGAGTGGCCCCTCGCTTGGCCCCACCGGGTTATTTTATTATTTTTTGGTCACTGAAAAACGTGGGATTTTTAGATTTTTAAATCTAGTATTATTATTAATTGGTATAAGAATATTGATATTATATTATGTTATTGGTTATTGTTTTTAATAGCTGGCTGACCAGGTCTGTACATAACATAATGCGTTAATAGAAAAATTGAATGTAAAAACATTCAATTTTTCTATTCTGAATTGCTCGCGTAGTCAGCGCGTTCACCCTACAATTGTGTAGGCCAAGTAACACTGTTTCTCAGCATTGAGGTGATTAATATTCCGGTGTATAAAAGTTAATATAGTCTGGACCCACCTGATTACATTAATAAACATTTTAACATGTTGAAATCATACTTTGCGTTGATTTGGAAATGGTCAGACCATTTTGCTTTCAACTATTAATATGGATTTCGAATGAAATATAGAGCTGCGATGCGCACTAATGGATTTGGGTTCAGCTCGATCTTCACACGCTTGTCATTTGGCCAAAAGATATTTATATGCAGTAAATGATCTTAAATTTTTAGTTGTAGAATATTATTACAATTTTTACCAAAGGGATCGTTTCATTGTTTAATTAATTCCAAAATGGTTATAGTAAAAAATAAAACTAGGACAGTTTTATCTACATATTGCTCAGAACAATAACTAAAACATTAGTTTTTGTTCTGATCATATCACATCACATGTCTGTTATCTTCGTTAAATATACTCTTTTGCAAGAAAATGAGCAACCAAACACAGGACAAATTCTATTGTTTATTTGGTAATTTTAGTGAGCCTTCAGGACTTTGTATATTAATAAGCAAAAAAGTTTTCGTCATTTTTATAAATTTTAATTTAATTTCTGTATTTTCTCGCTAAGCAAAAACGAAACGTATTTGTTTTCTTTAAGTAAAGTAAATGCAGGTAATATGCATAGAGATAAACATATATTATGTATAAACCCCAAATTGTTTAAATTACAGCTTGCATTCGTCTGGACATGCTAGCGAGTATGTCACTTATGGTATTTAGCGGAATCCATTCCCACTCCGCGCTCATCACGTTCTTTAGCTCTTTGATGGTAAAAGGATTTGGCTGCACTAATCGCACACGTCGCTTCTGAACCTCTTAGTCGATAGTTATATAGGACGGAGGTCGGGCTTTCAACCTGTCCAATTCAAATGATTAATTCCAACTTCCAGCACATACACTGCCACATTTCCAGATTGGTGGGCGCGACTGTTTTAGTCTAATTATAATATTTTTTATTATTCACCAAAATCCGGCAATGTGTCTTGTGCATGAGAAGAATGAAGACAATCTGAGAACGATACTACATCTTTATTCCTATTACCTTAAACACAACACAGTTCCCAGCATAAGGTTTAATTTTATACATTTACACTTCTCACAAAGCATTCTCTTCATCTTTTGGTAGCATTGCCGACTTGAGTTTTCACTATAGTATATATAAAATTGGAACACATATATACAATAGTTATACCAATGGAACATTTAATATTCAATACAATATCAATAACCACTTAACAAAATTTAAGGTAACTCAGTATCAAGTACTCTTCGTTCCATTTGTATAAATTATTCTGTGTGTTCCGGAGCCCACAGGTTCCAAGAAAAATATTTATTTCTTAATAAAAAAGCGTGCATGTACTTATATACACGTGGCAGAAGTTATACTCTTTTATTAAAATTTAAATGAGATATCTGGAAGTTAGCTTATTCATTTCACAGCTAAAATTCATGGTGTCGCTGTTTCTTTGCAGTGTGCGCAACATGAAAAATTTCACCCTCGATGCGCTAAATAAGTGTAATTTTAAAAATAATTTTAAACTATGGAACATAAATTGATATTATTATTATTATAAAGTTATTATTAGCTCACATATTCTACCAGAATAAAAGAGTGAAACCGCGAAAATCTAAGGCAAAAAGCGGATTAACCAAAAAAGGCCGATCTGAAATAATTTTACGCAACACCTTACATTTGTAAGCGTAATGACATATTGTTCCATTCGATTGAACGGAGGATTGAATTATCATTTGTGGGAATTGATAAAATGATGTGTTCAGGGAAAGACCGTTAACAGTTATTGTCCCCGGCATATAAGTTGAAATTGGTGTTGAAATCACGTGACATGCGCAGTAGCAAGTTCAGGTACATTATTCACTACTGCACATATCACATGATTTTAAAACCAGGTTTAACTTAGGTGTATGCCGGAAACTATAAAATGCGTTATGGAGAAATATAAAAAAATTATCTATAAGAAAAATAAGAAAGTCGTTATGTGTGCTCATTTTAATATTTTGATATATTAACTCTGCATTAACAAGTAGGCTCACATCGTAAAATTCAAAATATAAAACTCAAAACGGGTTTATATTGACGAACTTTACAAATAGTATATCGTAATGAAATTAAAAAATTTTATTATAAGACTACTTCTCTAACAAAATAATGTTATAATTTCTTTTTCCTTACGTTTCGATTGCAGACCTTTGATACAATACTGCGCCAATTCGTATAGCACTATTTCATTTTTTATCTGTGGCTGCGCGCGCTTTGGCGCATGCGCGGTGATACCGGGAATTTTGGTGCCATAATACGTTTCCTTGCAATTCGATGTTGTGTTTCGCTGGATAATTATTATTGTTTATTAACATTTCTGATAGTGGAAGTGAAGAAAATTTAACGCCGCCCGACATTTAAGAGACTGCGGCAGCAATCAGTCTTAATCTACTGCCAGTAAAGTCATTGTAATAAAAAGTTAATACTTACAATAACCAATCAATAAACTGTATCAATCTCCATCTTTTATTTGATATATTCAATGTATGAGATTAGATAAAGTAGTGTATGAAACTGCACATAACTAGGTATTATACACGAGTGTGAGTAAAAACGAGCGAAACGAGTTTTTTAAAAGCATCACACGAGAACCCTCATTATGTGCCAGTTTCATAAACTACTATTGTGAAACTAATAGAATTACGCCTAATTTAGCTATTTATTAGATTATTTTTTATCATTGTACTGTAATGAGGAAATCTTATATAAATTATGTCAATTTGGACCATTGCGGACAGTTAACCTTGCTTGAGTACTACTATATTCCATTTGAACACGGAGTAATTTATCGACCGAGTATATTAAAAAATTAGAAGGAATGTTTTGGGGCAAAAACTTTTACTTTTTTGCTTAGTAATAATGAGGTATGATGACTTTTTAATTTGATTAAAGTTGAATTAGATCAAGCATTTTGACATTAATGGTATACAAAATGTACGTAAAATCAAATGAAGTTCCAAAATTAATGTCAATCAGGAAACCCGTCAAACTAAATAAACCGATGGTATACATAGACTAAAAATTTATGATAAAATTATTTAATGTAATGAAGAAATCGCCAACATGTTCGAGTATTTTCCTGAAGTACCCATTATGTTCACTATGATAATTCATCACTGTTCTCGCATACTAAAATTATTACATATATATAATAATCAAAGTAAAGTAAGTAAGTGTAATTGTGCACTTTTATCCTGAAGATTCTGCGGGAAGGGACATTGACCTTGTCATTAATATCATACTAAAATTTATTTATCAGTGATTTGGTTTAGCTTCTATAAAAATAAACTAAAACTGATTTTGTAATCTCAAATAATAATTACTAATTATTATGTAGAACATCACATTTTTAACGATCACTTCGTTCAAAGAGTCAGAGAATCACTTAGAGCTACTAATGTAGCATTTCTATTTATAAAACGATTTCAAATGTGACTTGATAGTATCCTATAGTAACAAGTAAATAAGGTGTCATGGATATGGAGAACTGATCGGCAGAGCTGGAACCACTGAACCGCAGAATTACCCTTACCTCACAGAAGACCTTTTTCAATTGTCGTTATAAGTTTATGATATGGGTTTGCGAGGAACTCTATTTTGCGCATATTAATGTGTGTAACCTGTTGTAGCTTTAAACAATGTGGGTCTAACAATATGATAAAAATAAGTAATATATACCTGTAACAAAATGTACCTGTAATTATAGAAAAGATGTTGCTGAAATTCAATCGGATTTTTTTATTACATCTATTTCCGTCATATATTGAAGTTGCTAAAATCGCTTATAATGCTCCTGTGCTTTGCACAGACCTTAAGTATGGCTACTAGTTATAAGCTTCACAACAATATTTATGGTTATTTAAGCATTTTTAACAAAATAACGTTTTTAAACAATCTTGTTCCATAAATAACTATTATACCTCCTATATTCTTCATATATTTTGTAGCTCTCTTATATATGATTTAGCTATTGAGTGTTTTTGCCAGCAAAATTATAATAAGGACCAATCGGCGTTAACTTCGAGCAGTTATTTTTTGATCATTTTACATGTTAATAATCCCTCTTAAAATGTGCAATTTTGTAACCGTTAATTATAAACAACATAGAAAACTAACTGTATTGTGAAACTAATGCTATTATGTTCGGTTGATTCTGTAATTTACTCAAATATTTAAATTGGATAACCTACAGCGCCGTCCGATAAAAATACAAACTGCAGCTGCGGTAACGACCACGTATTCAAAACAGCTTTTCAAAATCATTGCCAATAAACAATCGAACCGATAAATTAACAAGATTGAACAATAAAAAAATCTCAGCTTGAAACTCGACGTGCATTGACCAGAGCGACTAACGATCCACTTAGGCAGATTTATAGGGATAGGCGAGCGTGGCAAAAACTACGGGCCCCGTCTGCGCTGCCTAATGGGGCCAGTGATGCTGCCTGAAAAACAGGTTTAGATACCATGCGCTTCAGAAAAGTACATTTATAATAAAGGATGGTTTTGACTACCCTTAGAGAAGCTCAGTCGGTATGTGGTTTCCTTTCATTATGTCGGAAGTTTAGTTTTTTGTATCACTTATTTTTTTATTGACACGCGGTACGAAACTTTAAAAATATAATTGCAAGTCCCGTAATATTTGTTACAATAAAAAAATCAAAAGCAATATTATATGAAGTTGAAAAAAATGCCTATGAGCAGCAACAAGAATTGGTTAGTTTAATATTTTCGCCTTTGCGTTGGGAGAGACACCTATTTTTAGTTATCACCCTGACAGGTGGGTGAGCACGGATAGTAAAAATAACAGATAATTTGTGAGACAACCGTAAATTGTGATAGAGTAAGACATACTAATTAAAAAAGGAGAGTTAGATATAAAAAAAGAAATAAATACGCAGGGATTATATGAGTATTAACAATAACCTTCATTATTCCTATGTGTAGTATATTTTCAGTAAAAAATTACGATGACTGTATTTCAAATCAGAAAAAAACAAGTCGTTAATAAGTTGAAATTTCTCAGTTTAAAAAAATGGTGATACATATTAAAAGTAATATTTTAGTCATAAAGAGATTTTGCGTTAAAAGTGAAAGTTTGATTATTATTTAGAGTAATTGCTACATCCATAATAGAATAACAATTGAAAGCTGTATCGTTGGTTGTGCGGTCACGTTGTTGTCATCTCGCTCTTCTGTATGCGAGACAAGGTATGTGCGAAAGGGGAATGGAATAAATGGAGGTGAGGCTAGGAGTGTCGACCAAACTAATAAAAATTACAAAACATTCAAATAGATAGCGCGGCACATTTGAATTTAATACTGGCGCAACCACTCCTCATTAGGCGAAGAGTGAACGACTAACTGTCTGCCGCCACCTCACTTGCCTGTGAACTGTTTTAAATGGAGTATCCATATACGAGTAGCATGTGGTTTGCGGCTTCGCTTACCGACTTATTCCGTGACCGTCTGATTCGCGCTGAAATTACGCACGCAATTTCCTAAAGTCGGCAGCGAAGTGAACTCTCTACGCTGGTGAAGTACCTCTTATAATATTAGAGAGCTTGTTTTTATATTTATCATCATGTGAGGCCCGAGTTTACTCTCACGCCGAAAATAAGCATTACGTTAAACACGACTTGTCTTCTTAGACTGTTTCTGCATTTACAGCAAGTGATTTTGCTTTCTATATCTAGAGTTCGCGTATTGAGGCTAATTTGCTACAGTTAGCCACTTAATCAACATAAAGTTTACAACCGAATCCCCACTCAGAGTTAATCAGCGGACAGTCAGTCGCATACTATTCGCTTAATGATAACACAGCCTAATAAAAGTATACCGCTGGACATTGCAGGCCACACTCTCGCTTTTTTTCGTCTTTTCGAAACAGTAGGGAAAAATGAGTTGTTTTGAGCAATTGAAAATGTAATTTTTATATATTTTATTTAAGCATATTTATAAATTATTGTTTTTTTTATTTAATTACATTTTAACGGACTTTATATCTATTATTTCTATATCTGTGACTAATCAATAACAGATGTTTGCTAACTTTAGTAATTTTTTGAATTTTTCCGCTTCCGTTTCCGACCGAAGATATTATACCATCCATCTTAAACCCACTACAAAGTTTTGCTACTTTCAACTTCAATGGTATCAATACAACTGATTTGAATAGATTTAAATATGAAATACCTTAAAATAGAATTATGTGGTATGTATTATACTATATAAATATACGTAAATGTTTTCTGTATTCCAGAATCAGTTTTAAAACAAAACTTTTAGTTCATTTTTAACAACACTTATAGTCTCCGGCAAATAAGTTGAACATGATTATGAAATCACGTGACATGCGCAGTAGCAAGTTTAGGTACATAATTCACTACTGCGCATGTCACGTGATTTCAAAATCATGTTCAACTTATTTGTCGGGGACAATAATGGTGTATGATTTACTGAATAAGCAATTCCTGTTCGAAATTGGATATCATGAATTTAATATTTTTAATAGATTATATCGTCATTGAGTGTGTTTAGAAAATGGAGATGATTAAAAGAGATATATTATATATGAAAAATTAAACGATGTAACACACTTGTATTCTCACATAGCTTTTTATTAGAGATGCGCCGAATATTCGTTTTGTATTCGGTATTCGGCGTATTCGGCATCTTTTCCACTATTTGTATTCGGCCGAATTATTCGGTTTTGGTGCCGAATTATTCGGTTTTGGTGCCGAATATATTCGGTTCTATTTTCTTGGCTACATAACCCGGTATAGAACAAAAAGACACAACTTCTTCTGTTATAAGTCAAAGAAATACTATGACAAATTTGTTGAATAAAGCTAATAAAATAAAAGCAATTAACTTCAAGTCAATATTTATTTCAAACCAAAAATCAACATATTTATTTTTTAAACTATGTATAGTCAAAATTTATTTTAATTTAACTTTAAACCTTAAATCAGCCTTAAATCATAATTTATATTTTTAAACCTCCATACGAAATATTTAATTCACATATCAACATAATATTTATTCCTGAAACTAAATAAAATCCACATTTATCTAAAACCCTGAATCATATTTGTTTTTAAACCTCAAAAGAATATTTATTTTAAAACTTTTAAATCAACATTTTTTTAAACTTCAAAACAATTTTCTTTAATATTCAATTTTACGTTTCTTCTTAACACTTTTATCATCTTTTATATTTTAAAACTCAAATCATGATTTTTAATGAATACACCTAAGTGGCAAATTTACAATAATAGACTAGACAGGTTATCTAATTACAATAACAGAAACTAGAATAAATTAAGGAGAAATAAAATAAAAGATAATCAAAATTCTTTTTGCACTCATATTCTAATATATATAATTAATTAATGTTAAATTAAGGTGCAGAAACACCAAACTCCCAACCCTCTCCGGTAAGAGTCTGTCTTCCGAAAATAATCGCTCGCTGTATACACTACTACCAGGAGCACTTAGAAACACTCTTTCTAAATTAGTTAAATGTGCATATTTAGACTTATCCTTTGCCCACAAATTAAAAGGACTCTGGGATCTAAGTAAAAGACTTTGCTGTATAGCTGTCCAATACTATGGCGATTGGGCTTTTAGGATCTTCCGAAATTACAGGATTCGTTGAGGCAAGTTCTTCATAACAGTTCCAAAATGCCACATAAGATTCCTCTGAAAAGTTTGTAACATGTTGACGAGGACTTCCCCTGTTTGTTACAATTTTGTCTTCGTCTGAGCTTTCAGCATCAGAGTCGCTTCTTTGAATGGCTTCTAGAAAAAGCCGACTTCTTACTAATTCGCAATTTTTAAAAGAGCAAAAAATCTCATTCTTTATCCCGGCTCCAACAATGTAAACAGGAAGAAGTATTGGTCTTCTTCCAAATTTCGAATACGACTTTGAACTTCTTCATGTATAGCTTCTGTACTATTTCTGGTACATTTGGACATATCTATTTCTGAAATTTCAGGCTTTATTAAATATTTCATCAGTGTTACTGTGGGGAACCACTTTGTCGAAAATGTAGAACTGGTAATTTTGGTGATTTCTTCAAACGGTGAGGTACGGTCCGCTCGTCATATTGCCAGTAGCGTCATGTTAGAACCTGCTTACGCAGCAAAACAATGAAATAGTAAACCGAATAATTCGGCCGAATATCCGGTTCGGTAAAGGTTAAACCGAATAGTATTCGGTATTCGGTTATTCGGTGAAACCATTATTCGGCGCATCTCTACTTTTTATACTAAAAGACTAATACATTACGTAACTATCAAGTATTAAACTATGTAGAAGTAAAAGATATTTATTATGGAATATTATAATAATATTGAAAGACAACGGTTAAATCTGAACAATTGTTAAATATATTTATACTGCATTACACAAAAACCGTGCAATGCAGTATCAATATATCTGAGTTCAAAAATAGTAGAAGGTGGCGCATACTTATTTAATTTAAGTAATTGTGATGTAACCTTAGATAAAGAATTGAGATTTAATTGAGATTGTCAAAGACAGGAGGCTTCGTTCATAAGCGATTTGCCGCCAGAACTTTTCACCTATGGACCATTCGTCGACGGAGCGATTCGTCTTTGAGTATTCCGACTACAATACTTTTCTACTATGGATTACCGACGGATCGTACCGTATGTGATTATCTTTAACTGAACTTTAACATTACAAATAATAATATCCTTTATTGATGCGAACACTATACATTGAAATCTACAGATTTTATCGCTATTTATTTACATTTTATAAAATCTTTCAAACCCTCTTCAGCATTCGTGGTCATAAGAACTAACAAGTAGGTTAAATAAAATAATCCATTACACATAATTTCATTTCAATTTGTATTATTGATATACATTTTTTATTACACTTACTGATTAATCGTCTCAGCCAAATGACGTCCACTGCTAGATAAACGCCATTAATTGTAATTTCAATTACGTTTTAAAGAAATTACTATAAAAAAATAACTTGAACTTTTATTAGAATTTTTTTAGATACTGTTACGTAGAAATGCCGAAAGTCATAAATTGTTTACGGCCTGTTATAATACACTCTATTTTGTCTGTGGGACGTGTAACGCGATCTTACTCGGTGCTACTCGGTGAAAAGTGGTGTCACTTTGACACTCTTATCGGAAGCCGGTGATGGCGCAGGCGGCGATCTCGCCATCGATTTCGGTCCCATTGGCGATGAGTCGATTATCAGAATGCTCGTGTAATATGGCCGAGTCTTTGGACGCGGATGCATTCTGGCAGACAAAAAGGATTGTCTTCAGTATCCTTAGAGAAAAAATCGGCCTTTAGTATGTGGTTTATTTGGTGGGCCAATCCACCCGAAAGGCCCAACTCACTTATTGTGTACGGTAATGCGTTGTGTACGTTACAGGAAGTCTGGTTGGAGAAATTAATGCCATGTTATGGTGGCGCCCGTCTGCAGGAAGTCCGGGTTCCTGCCAGATGGTTCTAATCCCGGTTTCCTCTGAATATCCTCATATCCAGTTGGTGGTCGACTAGCAAAGGCTAGTCATACGTGCAACCTTTTATCTTATATCTCGGATCGTTTGGTAGGCAAACCTATCAAAGGGTAAGGTTTCTCTTAAGGTAAAGATATAGTTTAGCAATAACTTTTCGTTAATAAACGAAACTATCAATCCATTAGTGTGAGATTTTTGCTTTTCCCGAATAAAAAGTAACAATACAAAATTTGTTATTTCGTAAATCTTCTGCTTGTATTTTTATGTTAGTTTTTTATGTTTTTTATTCCCTAGAAATTTTAAATTATTTTAGAGGACACAATCACAAAAAAAGATTAATTGGTGCATAGTCGTAGTGGTGTGTATTTCTGTCATAAAAATCCCTATGTATGAATCGTTTTGTCGGCAAATAGTTTATAGGAGACAGGATCTAACGGCGAAACTCTCATATACGAAACGTCCTGTCGGCAATTAGTCCAATGGAGACTGACAGATGGAATATTGGTTGCGGATTGGTTGATGTTCTGTATTAACAACTTTAATTATAGCTAGCCCCAAAAGTAAAGGCAAACTTTAAACATCCTTACGACAGTTTAAATAACGACTGACCAATATATACATGAACATTCAGACACGATCAATAATCGTGGAGCCGAGTGGTGTGTCACTGTTTTAATTAGAAATGTCAAGGCCCTCGGCAGCTGCCTAATGGACACTACAATTTTATCATAGCCTAACTAATGTAAGAGAACTATTATTTTCATTTCAATAACAAAGTTTTGTTTAATAGGAGGTGTTTTACAGATCCTAACATCGTAAATGTTGAGTTCATAAAAGCTTTGTTTAACAATTCTGCTATACTTTAATGTCCGATATTATTTTGGGTGACTTAAATCGAATGTTTGAGTACATGAAAATGTTTTTATATACTTCTTAAACAATCAAAGTTACGCACGTATGGGAGCTGATTTCAACATTTTCACCTATATTCAGCTTGTTATAAAATATAGAAAGAATATTTTCGGTGAAAGTTCCAGAATAAAAAAAACATGATATTGACTACACAAAATAAGAATAGGTATAATGTTTTATATATGTACTTTATTACATAAAAACTAGCATCAGATACAGGTTACATTATTTATTTACTTGGCATTGTCTCTAAAAGAAATCTCATGTCGTGGTTGATTGTATAAGTGTGGATCATAAATTGTGAAGTAGTCAATAAAACTAGTTACATTTTTTGGTTTTGAATCGTCCAGGTGGATTTTATGTGTTAAGCAATCTTTAGATAAATGCCAACTTGCGTCTGAGGTAAATCGAACACACAACTACTCGCCATCATGGCGATTGCACTTCCATTGAATTACCGAGGCCCTAACAGACCTGCTGAATTTTTCCAAATGTTAATCTTACATGTTATGGAAGTAAATTAGATACTTATTTTTAGGGGTATATATGGACTTCCACCAAGTGATAAAACTTCTAATGAACTTCTGTTTTCATCAAATGAATATGAAAGAAACCATATAGAAATATAACAATAATATGATCAGATTATTGTGATAGATTATAAGCGTTACTTAATCTCATTTTTTTCCAAAAAATACTATCGGAATAATCTTCATCAATTTATATTTTTGATAATTTACAATGTTCCTAAATAAATAACTGTACAGTAGCGATACGAACGTCTATTAATTATCGTGTTTATATTTCGAAGTAGTCTGGACTTCGCCTCTTAGAAGAAATAATTGAGAAATGTGGATAAAATAATATAATGTTATCTTTTTATTTTGAGCCATAAATAATCTGCGCCTCACTGCATTTGGTTATCAGTGTCCATTAAAATCAGCGGAACTTCTTACGGCATTACAGTAATCCCGGTATTTTAAATATATTTTGTTTTGTATTTCCTTTTTTCCAAGCAGCCATTTGCGAGTTTCCTGCAAACTTTTGTCATTGGACGTAAAATGTATCCCCAGGGTGCTATTTCAGGAGCAGATTTTTGAGGAATATCAAACGTGCATTTCTGTTTTCAGAATTTCCTGTTTTGCGTAATTGTTATTAAACCGATTTCTGTTAATTAAATTTATAAAGATCTTAATAATATAAAATAATTACTACGCATTAGTATAATGCGATAAGTGCAACAATCGGTATCTACTGGATAATATGAAGAAATCAGATTGCTCAAATAAATAATTAAAATTTAACATAAACATTACAAAAATATTATTAAATATTTTTAATATCTAATAACATTATAATTGAAAAAAAATAGGCTATTAACTATAATCATTAGTAATAAACAATTTATTAAATATTTAATAAGTTGCCGAAAAGCAAAAAGATCTTCAATTGTCAATAATATAAGTATTGACAATTCGTGTATTGAACTTCAACAGCCACTTCGTAAGTTCTATGAGTCTTATAACCAGAAGGAACCTCAAGGAACAATTTAATTATTACTTTATATAGATACAAAGAATTTTAAAAAAAACTTTTGATGTACTACTAAGACATAAGAAAAATGCACTATTACAATTAACAGATTTTATAGGTATATTATTGCCATTGCCAAAAAAATTAGAAACCATTATGGGCTTGCTTCTAATTATTTATCTTCTCTTTTATTTCCAGGCGTTCTTATATTATAAAATAATCACCGATATTTGATAGCCTTTGTTCATGAATGTATTTAAACATTTTTTTTTCATTTTTGAAAGTTTTAATCTAACTAAAAACAACATTTTTGAATTCTAAATCATTTATTTTTGTCCCTCGTATTTTATCATCCTTTTTATTTAAAAGCGTTTATATTTTCATACATACATAATAATTTAATAGGAATACTAAGAAGCAACTGGTGATATTTTAATTTCCTTAAATAGTCGTCGATAAGAATTTCTGGATCGTAAGATGTATATGGTGAAATTTTTAAAGAATAAAATATATCATCAATATCGTCAGCTGCGCCTTACAACACCCCATGGAACTTCTTCTTCGATTCGATCTTTACGTCCTTGTCCCTCGAGTATGACAAAATTTAAAAGAGTCTAGAGTATCGACTTGCCGCCTATTCGAAAAAGTCATGTTGTCATTTCATCATTCCCGCCGCCTTGTATTTCTTCGGTGACTTAAGACTCATAGTAATCTCGTAGTAGACTTCGGAATATCTTAGATAAAGTATAATGTGTGCCCTTTGCTGTTTTCAAGGGCTTCGGCGGGATTTTAAGTTTAAGATTTCGGCTACTACTGAACAGCGCATAGATTTTATTAATTAGGATCTTTCAAGTCTGATGGTGATGTTCATTCGAAACATGTTAATTTTCGCTCTTCTAAACAAAACTTACCCAGCTAAATGGTTAACTAAAATTGGTTACATCTTTTGTAAGTGAATAATTTACAATTCAATCATTTGTATTAAGACATACATGCAAACCAGCTAACATGTAAAAAGACTACCATCCATACCATCAATGATATAATATGTATTTCTTGTTATGAAAAGTTATGTAGTTCAATGTTTTAGAGAAAGATATTAAAACAATAAAAAAATCTATAAATAATTAAGTTCTAGCAAAGCTATTATCTAAGAATATATGTCATAGTGTAAAGTGATCGAGGTACTCGTACGAGTATTTGAAACGGGAGCATTATACAACTTCTGCACTCACAACAAACTTTTGCATACTAAACAATGCGGTTTCACTAAGGATCGCTCTTCAGCGGATACTATTGCTGTGGTATTAAAGCACGTAGTTGGAACTTAAGAGAGGTAACGGTATTTACTTGAAATAATCTGCGACTTATCTAAGGTCTTTGACTACGATTACAAAATTGTGGAAACAAACTAGGAACTATATGAAAACTTCTATGTTATATAAATAACATAGAAGTTTTCATATAGTTCCTAGTTTTAATACAATTTCTCTGTCGAAAGTACTGTAACAAAATAACTGATTTTTTTACGTAAAACGCTTAAAAATTTATCAATTTCTGAAAAATATTTTTTTATTTTTTGCTAAAAGCCTACAGCTTCATGCTAATTAACTTAAAGTTATTATGATATTTTTTGTAGTTTATGGATTAAACTACCAGATTATAAACAATCAACTTACCTCATGACGGAAAGTAGGCGGAAAATTAAGTGATTGTGTCAGGAACACTGACATGAGTAGAAGAACCTGTATTACCGACATAGGGAATAATATGACAAAATTGAAATGGCACTGCTAGCCAACTGCCATGTTTTTTATCTCATGAAAATCACAAACAGACGCTAGAAAAGAAATGGCACCGGGTACTTATTGCAGAAAACTCAAGTGGCCATGATAATCCGATGGTATCATCATTGCTGATAAATCTTGGAGTCTTTTGTACATATAAATTTGAATTTTATTAAAGTTATTTGTCATTTTTTTACAGGCACCCATTCTCAGAAGCAAATCGTTTTCGCATCATGCGCAACACAACGAAGTTTGGTCCATTTTTTAAACTACATATAATCAAAACCACGAATAATAAATAAAACATTTTTTTTCCTCTATAATTGGGTACATAAAAGTTAAGCTAAGTACAATGAAATAGACATTACTAAAGCCCAAAGATTCTGAGGAACTGAAATGAAATAGGTTTCCAAAGAGAAACATGTAACTACAGGTCATCAGGCCCCCACCTGCAGATGGATTTATCCGTTTCACAGGCAGTAAATTGTTGCTAATGCCATTTGATTTTAAGTTATCATTATATTTAAAGTAATAATACTTAAATATAATAAACAATATTAAAACTAATTTACTGAATTACAGAGTCTCTTGGGTAATGATTTGTGGTAATGTGTGAATGATTGTGTGCATGCGTGAGTGCGTGTGTGTGTTTATATATGTGTATGAATTAGTGGCGTATCTATGCGTGGTTAAGAATTTAATGAACATCAAGTGTGCTTTTTGTAATTAATAGGAAGGAGAAGCTTTTCTGTCGCCTCATAGTCTAGAGTCTTTAAAAATTTCGCAACTGTTATTTTGCAGACTAGATTTTGGAAGAGGATACATTTTAGCACGATGTTAATTTTTTGTTTTAGAAGGGATCAAGAAACCCCGAGCGAAGGCTGTTCTTACACTGGTTAGGGTACAGTAATCATGTTCGTCTAAAAAAATATAGTATTATTATCGCGTAAAGTGGTACGCAGCACTTTAATAAAGCCCGGGATCGTGACCTAATTTTTTCGGGCGCTAATTAAGAAAATTCTCTGTTTTTTGCCGATAAGCTTGAAGTTGGCGTTAAGACTTCATTTTGCATTTTTTTACAGTTTTGCTTGACTTCAAAAGAGAACGACCAATATGGCTAACTAGTACTGCGTCATCGAATTTTATATAGTTCTCGTATAAAAGTTTAGCACATAATGTCAAGTTTTTCTTCCAAATATACTTTAATCCTTTGCAATCTCTGTTTGAAATATCATATTCTTGCGTGTTCTTTAACTGAAACCCATTTTACATGAATGCTTTTACTATCATCGCTGGAGTTTTAGTAATCAACTTAAATTTCTTGCATTCTTATAATAAGCTTAGTATCTTGTTTCGCAATATATTTCACAAAACTTATTGCTGGTTTTTTTTTATAAATCCGCCATTTTTCCGCTTTACCGTCCATTAAGACAGCTCTTTTCTTCTGGGTAAATTAGCCAGCTGCAATTAATTACCATATCGTAAATACAAAATTTAAGAGAGACTTAAAGTTAGCACAGCTCAATAAATCCTAACTAAAAACTGGCAGTCCCCCAACACAAATTGTATACATAAACCACAAACATCAACTGAACCTGTTAACGTTTTCTTATACAAATGGTAGCTCTGCCGATTCAAGTTGTGTTTTTTTTTAATTTTCAACAATAAAAAAATGTATATTATATTTACATTTGAGTGTGTGTCTTAAAAATGGCAATATAAGGCTAAATAATCGATAGCAAATTTCAGTTTCTCCTATCATTTAACTTTCACAGCGTTTATTTTAACTAATACAAATTTATAATATAATTTGAGGGTTGCAAACTATAAAAAGATATAAAATAAAATAAATATTATAACAATATACATTGTCTTACGAGCTTGCCTCGAAGGACGTAGCGGTACATGCAGGCGTACGCCAGGTGTGTCTTCTATCGCTACTCCTCTTTCTTGTCGTTCTGGATGGCATTATGCAAAATGCTACAAACAACAAGCGCCGCGGCATAGAATGGGGTATAACCAATATCCTAGAGGACTTGGACTATACCGATGATATATGCCTCTTAAGCCACACCCGCGCGGACATGCAGGCCAAATTGGGCGACCTACAAAGAGAAGCATCTAAAACGGGGCTCAAAATCAACACCAGGAAGACTCAAGAAACGAGATGCGGTACAACGAGCGCATTCCCGCTAGTCATCGGCACAGAGGGGTTTGAACGCGTCCACAAATTTACATACCTCGATAGTTGCGTGTCAGAGACTGGAGGAACCGAAGAGGACATCACTTCGCGGATCGCCATAGCACGAGGAACCCTTGCACGGCTTCGGCTCATATGGCTATCACGGAAACTAACACGGAGAGTTAAACTCAAGATATTCCGGTCCAATGTGAAGACCTTATGTACGGGTGTGAGACGTGGAAGTTCACAAATAACATCTCGCACAAACTCCAGATCTTCGTCAACCGATGCCTCCGCAGAATCCTCGGTATTTACTCAAGAAGATCTCAAGCGAGCGCCTTTGGGAACGCTGCAATGAAGACCGGATCGACCAGCAGATCAAACGCCGCAGGGGGAGCTGGATTGACCACACTCTCCGAAGGGATCCAAACCACATCTCGAGGCAAGCCCTTGACTGGAATCCCCAAGGAAAGCGCAAACGTGGTCGCCCAAAACAGACCTGGCGGCGGACTATTATTGATGAAGCAAAGGCCATAGGAAATACCTGGAGCAAAGTCAAGCACGAAGCTCAAGACAGAACGGGATGGCGACGCACTGTGGACACCCTGTGCTCATCTAAGGGACGTAGGATCTTAAGTCAAGTAGGTCATACATTAATAGTAATAGTAATGATCCTTGTTGGTCGACATAAATAAATGAATTTTAATTTGAATTGTCTTATTTATAAACATTAATAGTACAAAATGAAAAAAACCCAGAAAACCAATACCTGCACTTATTAATAAAAATTTGGACAAATGAATAATAAACAACCTTCGTATAGTCTTTAAATAAAACATCTTTTT
The DNA here is from genome assembly GCA_927399485.1 of Calamotropha paludella. Taxonomy (NCBI): domain Eukaryota; kingdom Metazoa; phylum Arthropoda; class Insecta; order Lepidoptera; family Crambidae; genus Calamotropha; species Calamotropha paludella. Next base: position 9,474,235 of record OV656817.1, on the reverse strand, counting down.
TACGGATTATGCAAATATTTTTTTTTATATTTAATCCTGACGTTTCGAATACTTTATAGGAGGAGGAGAATATCACAGGATGACTGAGGTTATGGTCATCATATATTTTTACTACCTTCACAATATCTTAATTGGGCGCGTTCCTAACTCTTAATTTTTTTATATAAATCGCGCGAAAAATCTGTAAAAAATAGTTGTATGTAGAACGATTCGGGAATATATGTCATATACTCACCACAAAAACGTGCTCCTAAAAAAGCATCCAAACTTGACTACATATATAGTCTGGCTTATGACGCCCTGATTTCACTGAATGAGGAAACAAAATGTTAGCAACACGCAAATCATCAGTCTCCACAATACTGGCAAAATTACTCGTGATGTTTGTCCACTATCTTCATTAGTAACTGACTCACCACAGCGCCACATCCTCCTTTACCGCAGATCATTCACTGCGCAGAGCTAAAGCAAATTAGAACTGATTCGGTTGTTCTTACTATATGTGCATATAATTAATTTGAAATGAGTTTTGAAGTCGAATCTTTTTTACCAATTTACACTATTTGGAATATTTACATCACATATTTTCTCTTACTCATTAAAACGAAAACCCGTCAGATAACTAAAACATGTATGAAAAGTACTTATTATTCAATAGTTATTATTTGGTTATTGACACACACATTTGCACACAATCTGTTTAATGAGTTTTCATAATAACCTTCTTAATCACACTTAAAATATGGAAAGATGCAATATAAATACTAGATTTAAAAAATCTAAAAATCCCACGTTTTTCAATGTCCTAAAAAGAATAAAATAACCCTGCGGGGCAAAGCGAGGGGCCACTCAAAACGTGGGGGCGCATATTACTAAGAGGAGATTTTAAAGAGATGAATGACATGCATTGATGCCGATTATTGTAAAGATGCGCCCCCACGTTTTGAGTGGCCCCTCGCTTTGCCCCGCAGGGTTATTTTATTCTTTTTAGGACATTGAAAAACGTGGGATTTTTAGATTTTTTAAATCTAGTATAATTATTTTATTCTTTTTAATTATTAACTCAACGAAGTAACCATGTGTTACGCAACAATCGGATAAGCCCCATACAAAAGTGAAAGTTGCCGAAAGTGGACCTGAAAGTGCATCTGGAAAGTTGAAAGTTGCTTTAGAGTGCATTGTCATCGGGTTCTGAACTATCCTGAAAGTTTCAGCTTTCTAGCTTATCGGAAAGTGCCTCAAATTTAAGTTGCAAGATTTTGCCCGGACAGACAAACAAATAAGAAAAGTGAGATAAGAAAAACGTGGTAAAATTTTATCTACTCTAATACTAAACTCGGCGTCAAAAAAATCGCACCTTATAAAAATCTTATTCAAAAATTCCTAAACCTTATATAGAGGATAGTGTTAGGTATCATTAGAAAGGTAACAAAAAGGAGCATCAAACAACAATTAAGTGCAATCTTTTTTTTAATTAAAATTATACAAAAAGCATAAAAATTTGAAAAATAATAAAAAATCTTAATTAAGTCCTAATTAATAATCGATAATTTACAAAAAAAATGTACAAAAAGTGTCTTAAAATTAACTCAAAATCTAGTGTTACCCCCCCTTGCCCTGATGACGGCTTCCATACGGTCCCTCATAGACCTCACCAACTTCAGGAGCTCTTCTTGAGGGATAAGACCCCATTCTTCAATCACCGCGGTTTGGAGTTCCTCTAGAGTCGAAGGAGCCGGATCCCGAGATCGAACCTTACGTTTAAGATGGTCCCAGAGGTGCTCTATCGGATTCAGATCAGGACTTCTCGCTGGCCACTGCATCACAGGAATTTGGGACCTCCGCAGGAAGTCGTTCACGATGGCTGCAGTGTGTGCGCGAGCGTTGTCGTGCATTAATGTGAACCCCTCGCCAAAAGATTCGGCAAAAGGGACCACATGCACATCCAGGATCTCTGTGATATAGCGGCGCGCAGTCAGCGACCCTTGTCCGCGAGCACCTCCGGTCCGGGAGACGCAGACCAGGTCGGTTTTGCCGGCAGCCGACATACCGCCCCAGAACATGCAGGATCCGCCTCCATATTCCACCGTCTCCTGGATGCAGGCTTGAGCGAAACGTTCACCCTGCCTCCGGTATACTCTTCTTCGTCGGTCGTTGCAGAAAAGACACACTCGTGTCTCGTCTGAGAAGAGAACAGCTCCCCACTGCTCAATGGTCCAATCGACGTGGTCGCGAGCAAACTGCAAGCGGGCTCGTCGGTGCGCTGCAGTCAATTTTGGACCTGTAGCAGCTCTGCGGGCTGCTATGTTCTTCTCCTTCAGTCTTCTTCTAACCGTGGATACACTCACGGTGCGTCTGCGAACTGCCTGGAGCTCCTGTTGCAGCTGAACAGCGTTTGAGAAGCGATTTCTCAAAGAGTACGACACAACGAACCGGTCGTCTCTTTCCGAAGTGCAGCGACGTCTACCGGACCCATGTCGCCGGATATAGCCACCGGTCTCTAAAAAGCGCTGGTAGACTCTACGAACCGAAAAACGGCTCAGATTCAGTTGCCGGGCGACATCACACTGCCGCACCCCTGCTTGCAGTAGTGCAACCACTTGAGCGGCCTCATCAGCTGTAGTGTCCATTTTCCAGATGTTCTTTCTTCAGTAAAATCAGTGCGTGTGTCCCCTTCAACGGTTTAATAGCGAATGACCCACATTGAACCCGTGTTGACCTCTTTATACCCACAAAGTTAGCGCAACTCGCGACTCTCCCGAGCAGCAAAATTTCCTTAGAATTTTTGTGACCCTTTATTTGTTGCTTTAGGTTTTATTTGATAATGAAAAATAATGTTTTTTTATTAAGTTAATTAAGTAACCTTTTAAATAAAATTATAATTAATACGACTGCATGTGCATATCCAGAGTTAATGCCATTTGAACGTGATTTTCTTAGAGGTGCGATTTTTTTGACGCCGAGTGTATAATACAAAGATTCTAAAACTGAAAACAAAATGCTTATGACAAACATTACGTACAGGCCAAAAATAATAAAAAAAAAAGTTTCATTACGATACAGGTCTTGTATGGACACCTGTAACATAATATAACTTTTTTATCATAACGATACACCTATACAACCTCCATCTGGACCAAGGAGGTTGAACCTCTACTTTAAAAAGGTTTCAATGAACGAGTCCGTGACGACGCAACACGCATGCGCAATCGATATTTGCACCTTGGCGCCAACATTTGACATTTAAAAATTTGTTGTTATATTCAGCGTTTTATTTGCAATATTGTTTTACGTATTATAGTATGAAAGTAGATAAAGTAGTGTATGACACTATACATAACTTGGTCTTATAACACTCGTGTGATACTATAAAAAAACTCGCCTACGGCTCGTTTTTTTAAAACACACTCGTGTTATAAGAACCCTTATTATGCAACAGTATCATAAACTACTATTACAAAGCTTAGTCATTTAACCTGATTTCTTTCATGAGTTAATATTTTTTGCATTGTGCTTTTATTAATTAAATTTGTTTTTCATACTGCCATGTCTGATTTAATACAGGCACTGTGCAACTTTTTCTATTTGAATGTATTGTAATTAGTCTGTGACATGCCCCAATGGCTCTTCCAGGACGAACTATCCACGGCCTTATAGTGTGGAGACAAACTGAGGAATGCGTAATGAAATACCCGGGCCAGAAAGGAATGTCAAATGAGAGAAAACCAAAGGGCCATAGTACACTGGAATAATAATGCTTATTTTACTAAATAAACTTGGCGACTGATATTAAGTGGGCCCACCTAATGAGAACTTATGACCTATCCCTTAACGCGGCTGTCCTAAACGACCAAAGAAAATTACTTCTTGAAATTTTTAAGCTTTGTATAAGTACCCCTCGTCATTGAAATAAGATTGCTTAATATTACCTAATTTATGATATTTCTGCGTTGTGGTTCGCAAACGTGTTTAAATGACCGAAAAGTGGATTTTTTTTATGGATTCTTATATATAACCGTTTCTATTTAATATACGAGAGAATATTAACTTAATTACTTTAAATGAATTATAATTAATTACTTCTAGTAAGTGGCTGTATCACCGTCGTTTTTAATTGATTTTGTTAAGATTTTTCAGTTTTATTTTGATGTAGTATAGTAGTTACGATACAATCTCTGTTATTTAATGTATTTATCATCCTTGAAAATTCACTTATTTACGCGATAACTCTTAATTACAAGTATCGCTTTATTATAAACGCGTTTACGAAGTATAAATCACTGTCAGAAAGTGTTTTCCATAGTTGTATTATGCCTTGCATCATTTAGTAAAACTTTATCATATGGTTAAAATATGATTAATGTTTAGGAATTCTAAGTGTCTTGTTACGATACTAATAGCAACTGTTGTGTGTTTATTTTATAAAATGGAAGTTTCTCTTTAACGCTGTCCGTTAACTGTCTCTTTATTTTGTTCTAACTACAGTTTTAATGAGTTGGTAAGTAGTCATTATAGTGAGTAATACGGCCAAATTAAGGTGGTGCAGGGTAACTAAAGCAGTTTGCCAACCAACTTTGTTTTATTATAAGGAAATTTTACTCTACTTGTCTATGAAAGGCTTGACCAACATATATAATGATCAATATAGGTTTATACATTTGAGACACAAAAAATCATAAATACCATGCCTACGTCTCAGAAATTGCGCTAATAGCCACGGTAGAACGTCAACCTGCTGTCTTTTCTCACATGAAGGGTGTCACTGCCAAGATTTAAAACCTTTAGCAGCGAGTTTCATTACTTATATAAACTGCCAATTTATATAAGTACAGGGAGATTATCCAACTTTTACGATTTGTCAAATGTTATACAATGTGTCCCGTCACCAGTTTCAGAGCCTTTAATGGTGTCAAATATGGCATTTTTTATCGACAATATGCCCCTCAAATTGGGTTTTTCTCAAAAGCCAATAATTAAAAAATAACCAAAAAAGAATCTATTTGTTTTTCTTTCATTATTTTTTTCTATTTTTTATTCCATGACAATTGAAACATGATGGCTGGGTAACTGTTGTGTAGACAACAGTTACACAGCTATCAATTGTTGTTGCCATCATTGTTTAGCTATCAAATGACACCTTTTTAATGTTGATAGGACATTTACATGAGTAGTGGTGGTCGAATGAAAACCCAGGTCTTGGTTACCAAGAATACAAAATGGCGGCCGTAAGAGAATAACAAAATTTGAGGGGCAATTTGTCGATAAAAAATGCCATATTTCACACCATTAAAGGCTTCGACACTGGTGACGGGACACATTGTATATCTATTCGGGTAGCAGGTATCTACAAAAAAATATTGTGACTGTGAACTCTCCTATATTGAAGAACTTGAATTTAAAAACATGTAGCCGATATAAAACGTAGGCCCGATAACAAGTCTGTAGAGTGTGAGAAAGCTTTAAAAGGTCCCAACTGCTATTTAAGATTTAATAAACCACAAATCCTTGCTAGAATACAGAAGCTAATATTACAGAAGGCGAAATCAGGAAACAACCTAATTTCGATAGTGATGAAAGTAGAGCGCCGAGCTAAAGGCACATACTTTGAAAGCTAGTGAAGTAATCAGTTATTTTGTAAATAATAAATGTAAGATACAGTTTGATCGCTCTATCCGTGTTAATTTCGCCAGTTCCTTTTGGATAACTTTCTAACTGGTCACAGGCTCAGTAGTTTACGATAATATAGAGATAATAAATCAACTTAATAATGAAAATAAAATTTTATTTATTTGATAATGTTCAGTAGTTGAGAACGGGTCCGATTAAAAGTTTGGAGGGTTGTACATTTATGACCATCGTTACCTACGCCATCCTGATAGCACTACACTTGCGATAGATTCAAAACATCAGGAATAAAATTAAAGCAAGATTAAACAATCAGTTAATCTGGTTAAAACTGTTTATTTAAATAACGAGAACGAGTTAAAATAGTTTGCACAAACTGTTTACCACTGAAGTTATAGAATAGCGTTGTTTAACATATTTTAAATTGCTGTATATTGGGGATGAAATAAATTCGTGTTATTAAAAAATCCATTGTTAAAAACTAGCGGTTTTTTGTTTTTATTTTGTAAAGAATCGTCAAATAAAATAATATTTTTCGGATGGATGACCATCATGACCGCGAATAGTTTCTTTAAATAAGCTTTAAATAGTCAGTCGTCTTGCCAACGGCAACGGCATTGCCAACGGCAGTTTTAATGTTTTGCTGAACTATTACAAATAAAATTGAAGAAAATCATACTACAAAAAAAATCACGCTAAAATAAAAAAAAAACCAACGGGGATCAAATAAAACGAACCGTATTTTATAACCAGTGTTGCATTTTCCAATGTTATTATTATTTTATTGCCGTTTATTTATGTGACCTGTTTCAACATTAACATTAAATGTGAAACATTAAATGTCACCTAATGTGAACAAACTCGTTGTTGGTTTTATCATACAATCATAAGACAAATCCCTTCATGTTAATCAACACAGGAGGATGTCCGTCAATGAATTATACTTTTATACTTTATTTATAAGTTCTTCTTCATTTTTCATTTTACACAATGTCGCATTTGTTCTCAAATAACACAAGCAACAAATATAACTGAAAATAAAATCCATTTGTCGATACCAAATCCAGAAAAGGGTGGTCAAATGTATTAGTTTTACGATGTTCAATTCAACGTGGTCGTGTTGCAGCGAGGGTCAAGTTAATGGGGCATTTGATGGACAAATACCCCATTCGTCTACCTTTCTATTCCCAGAGGGGATTGTTTATATATCTCCCAAGACAATAGCGGCTTTGTTAAGAAATATTTTCACACGGTAAATAACAAGTTAGCATCTTTATTTTCTTTTTACCTTTTCAAATAGCCATTCTGTATATAATTAGCTTTGTTTGATATGATTGTTGAAATATGTCGTGACAACAAAAATCTGCTAGATTTCTGTAAATAAAAAAAAAGCCATATTTTGAAATCTGAAGAAATTATTACAAGAAAAAAATCATATCACAAAATAATTCGGGACTCGAACCCACATCCCTCGCTACCCATTGAATTTTAAATTATTATACTCGATATTGTGATACCTGGAACACGTTGACTTAAGCTTAAAAAATACTTGAAAAAAGTTATTTAAAAATAAGGTTTGTTCACTTTGAAATCGTTATACGATAAGAAAATTTAGCTATCATTTTTGGTGACAATCCTATGTATTGTATCCGATATTAAATATCTAAAGTACTAGCTCTACTTAGTTTGATATTAGATAATTGATTTGACTTTTCGACATTTATTATTATCACCCACTATTACTATTATTTGTTCATTTTATACAAAAAAACCCTTTTCACAATACTTGATAAATCACTTTAGATGCCTTGAAAATATCGACAAGTAGTAATTGCAACTGACGTATAATCTAAAGAAATAGCCTTTTCATGCTATTCACTTGTACAACATTTATCGAACTTCGACACAATTATTTTCTAATCGGAATGTCACTTCAAGGACGAGTTTTTTTAGCGAGTATTTACCCAGAATGAATTGGAGACGAGCAATAAATCAGTGGTACGGTCTGTGCCAGCAACAAGGTATGAATAAACAAGACTAATGACATTCAAACCACGCGTTGAGTTTCCGCGTTAATACAAGACCTCCTTTTATGTGCGGTGTTGCGAGGTTGTAGAAAGAAACTCGAAACAGTTTATAAGGTTAACCATTTTAACGCAGTCATGGGAGGAAATGCCCTGGATAAGAAAAGGGGCAACACAATGAATATGTCATTTGGTTTGTAGTAATGTTTAACTATCTATCCTGAATAAAGGCGTATCGCGACGCGGAATCCATAGCGTTCTTGTTCTTCGGCATGGTTAAACCTTTTTGGACTACGAACGACCGCGCACACGATCTGGTGCGTTCAACAACGGTACAAAAGACACATCATATAACTTTATGTTCACGTATAGCAACGCGCTTGCCTAGAAAATACCTATTGCCTTGTGATTTGAAGACCCCTAAATTATATTTATCAGGAAACACAGACTCCGGCAAAGATTTCCACTCTTTAGCGATACGTATTACAAAATTGGAACCGAAACGCTTAGTGCGACTCTTTGGTATATCGACCATATAACGGTGGCGCCTCTTTGTAAGTCTGGTTGTCCGATAAAAAAATGGAACAGCGGAACAAGGCTGCGCAATTCTGCTGCACACTCTCCGAAATATATCCTATAAAAATCGGATAGGTTGGCTACCTTCCGTCTATGTACAAGGCTTTTCAGCGTATTTTTAATAAAGATAATGTCAAATAATTCAGCATTCACATAAAACTAGTAATATAATAATGAATAAGCAATGTCACATTTAAATTCAAATAATAATAAGCAATGTCAATAAAAATATTAGGAGCACAATAATATCAATCAATATTATTTTATATTTAGAAATTTATTAACATTATATGTACACAGAGATCACACAATAAGACGAACAGTCTATTTTGAAATTTTTTTAGTGGTAAGTCTGCAATAATTGTGGGGAAAGCATTGTACAATTTTATGGCCATAGTGTAACAATTTTTGGCAGTCTTTTATAGCTGCCAGGCGTTTGGTCAGCTCATGTTTCGAAGTAAATAGGTCAATTTTTTGACAAATAAGCATAGTTAAAAATATATATGGCGGGAATCGTTAGAAGCCTTAGTTGCCGAAGAAAAGGTCTACAGGAATTAAAAGGGCCAACTCTACATACTCCTTTTCTGCACTAGGATAACACGATTAATCTCCACACAGTTTCCCCAAATGACGAGACCGTAACGTAAGATAGAGCAAACATAGGCATGATGGGCCATTAGAGCAGTTCTTTGATCAGTTAAGTGTACCAATCGGTATAGAGCAAAAACAATAAATTAACTTTCGGTTATCATAGACAAATTTCTTCAATTCCTTTTTTGCCATTTAAAATGGCATCGGTAAAGAAATCTTTTATTATTTTTTTGACAGCTACATTATTAATACAAATCTGATAAACACAGCACTATTACGCGTAACTCATGCTCTCTCCAGCATTCACTCAGGACAGCCACCTAGGAATGGACAATATACATTGATGTATTAAAAATTCTCGATGTAATTATATGTAAGACCTGATGTTTTGTTTTGTCTTCAGTATACATTGATAGTTTAAATGGTGCATCGAAAAGACAAACCTATTGAAATATTATTAAATAGATTGATTCTCTAAGTACGGTTAATAAAAAATTCTATCTCTTTTAATTAATCACACTTTCTTTCTTCTTTCATCCAATTTTAAAGTAAAAGAGTTGACTATATCCTCCAAGCCAGCTAAGACATAATATCATCGGTTTCATCTCAAAGGTTATTTTCGCAAGGCGACGGCTCAATAAAGAAACAGATTGAGAGCAAAAGATTGGGCAAACTTTTGTTTTTACGGAGTATTGATAAAAAATATTGGAATATTCAAAGATCGTCGTCTATCGTCAATTTTTGTCCACAACATTTTTACCAGCTTGTAAAATGTAAGCATAATAAAACATTTTTAAAAAGTCATAAACAAAAATAATTACAATAATATTTTTTACAATCACACCAATTAGCGTACCCCAAAGTAAGCACTAAAGGCTTGTGTTATACTAGGGTAACGGTTAGAGTCATAATTAAATAATTATATTTATAGAAATACTAGCTGACCCGGTGTGGCCCAGTTAAGTAATAAATTCAAATGATAACTATCCTTTGTCCTAAGTTGGAACAAATCTAGCACAACCTTTGCAAAAGTTAACCTCCTTGCTCTAATCAAGTATAAGATATGGTTGAGCTAAGCGATGGCTATATCATGCATCATGCTCGTGTACGGGTGCTGCCTTGGGAAATGGGTCTGCTTTAACCTTCGGTATTATTGACTAATACTAAACATACATCTTGTTGCTTTTTTAAATTTGTCGTTTATTCCCTGTATGTTATTGCAATGTTCAGGGATACTTACTTTAAGTAAGTACAGATACTTGTTGACTTCGTTGTAATCAACGAAATAATGATATCATAACACTTTTAGTATTGTCATAACAAAATAATTTTGTTTTTTTTTTGTGGATTATGTATGGTGACGACGTATTATATTGTAAATGTCGTTACTTCTGTTAAAGCTGACGAGTTTCTTGCGCCCATTCTTCTTGTCAATAAAAAGACGTCCTGAATACGTGGGTGGTAGGTAAAAATGTTGGACGATTCAAAACAACTTGTTTTTAAGTGCATTTGAATAAAATTATTTTCATTTTCATTTTTCATTTCATTTTCACGACATAGAATATCTTTACTCAAAAAAGAAATATACGAGTACGTACTACGCTCGAACAACACAGTAATCAGCAACTCTAGTATAAGTTCATTCAAACTTCTGTCACTATTAAAAAATATTGCTCCTTCTCTTTTATTTACGTTAGATATGAGCAGTATTTCAGATAGCTTCTATAACGAAAATAGTTATAATATTCTCATATTCGATCTACAGTTGTTATCTCTTGCCCGTTCCCGGAGTTAACGGAGTTAAAACTTAGAACTAAACATTAACGTTTGACCGCTTTTCATTCAACAAACATCAAGTTACTACAAATGTATGTTATTTTAATGTTAATGAGAGACGCTTTGTCCAGAACCCTTATTACCATAGAGACATTAACATCAAAAGAGTTGCCGTCAGTGTATTAAAAACAAATGTCTTTTATTTATACCTATACCAATAGTGATTAACGTTAAGTTGGTTTATTTTGTTGTTTCACTTCTGCACACATCACAAATTTAAATGAAACTACTTTTATTGGAAAACTTACGCATGGTTTATATTTAATCCTGAGCCGTGATCACAGGATGACTAAGGTTTTTTTTATACCGTGAATAAGTAAGCGCTTGACCACTATCTCGCCTATTAGTAAGCGACGATGCGATCTAGGATGTGACGCGCCTGCATAGAAGATACCTATTCACTCGTGACTTAAAGAACCCTAAATTGAACTTATCAGGATCTTCAGAGATCTTATTCTTTAGTGGTAGGAATTACAAAGTTGGAACTAAAACGCTTAGTGCGACTCTCTGGTATATCAACCATATAAAGGTGGCGCCTATTTGTAAGTCTGGTTGTCCGATGAAAAAATGGGGACGGTGGAACAAGGCCGTGCAATCCTGCTGCGCGAAATTAATTCTATAAAAACGGACAAGACCTTCCGTCTATGCTCAAGGTAATGGTCGTCATACATGTGCTACTTTTAAATTTATACAAATGAAAATTGTTTTAATTTGGAGATTTTATTTAGTCATCTATTATTACTGTAAACTACTGAGTCTACCTTCAGTTCGGATATTAGGAGGCCCTTCCGAGATGGAAAGGCGAAAGAGTCTCGGACAGGGAGACCGACCACGACCATAATTTTATTATTAACAAAAAAATAACAGTCAGATACTTGCCCGATTAAAATATTGTGAAGATAGCACATATATAACGAGCTTTACCTTAGTCATCCTGTGATCACGGCTCCTGTATAATATCAGGTTTTAATATAAACTTTGCACAAGTTACCTCATAAAAATAATTGTACTTAAACGTAAAATTGGCTGTTATAGTAAATACAACGCGTTCAATTTTTTTACGTAAAGTAAACCATGTTCTCGATGTGGCAACAAAATTTTTCCGCTTACCGTCTTATTTTATTTTAAAACGGTCGAACGAATTATTGAGAAGCTTTGGACCAAGTGGACCGAGTTGACACCTCGACGATATATGAACGACTGGAGTAGTCTCCACTCGTAAAACAAGTCCTTAGTTTATCCTTTATTATCCTTATAAAGTTAAATATTTAGTTCTTTATTACAAGAGGGATTAGTAATTTATGTTTGTGTAAATATAGGTAGTATTGTCTTTGAGTGCTTTCATGTGTAGAGTACATAGAGCCCGAACAAAATAAAGAGTTTAGACATTAATCGACCGAAAGAAGGTCTTTCAAACGTTTTAAAATATATGAAACCTATTACGTCTTATTATATTTAAGACAGCAACAAATTAACAGCGTAGTTTATAAATGTTGTGTCTTAATGTTGAACCGATCTCTAAATGTCAAAAGATCAAACTGCAAAATATGTATAGTGGCAATCTTATTTTTTTTTTGTTATTTAAGACTCCGTCTGAAGAAATTTACATTAAAAATTAGGACTCAATTGAAACGACATTTTTATTTTAGATAACAGTGTTTCTAACCTAAATGTACACGCTTCAGTTTTTTTCTGAAACGATGCTTTTCAATGTAACAAAATATCTCGCCTGTAGTCCCTATTCAAACTGTGATAATGTCAACCAACTCACTTTACTACGAGTGTTTGTTTGAGGTAGTACAAAATAAAGACTAAAGAAGAAACTTCAAGATACTCGCCAACGAATATAATTTTTACAGTAGATTTTTACAAAGTGAAATGTTTTTACTCTATACTCTGAGTTTTAATTAGATGGACTAAAGAGACATTAGTAATGATACCACCTAACGGAAAATAAAAAATAGTTTTGCCCCTCATCCAATTGAAATTCAATTATGTGTTCAAGTTCGCACATTGTTAAATCAAAAGACTCGGAAATGTGTTTAAATTACTTAATTGAAACACATCAATAAAACCCAGTTATTTTTCGACTATTGATTTTAGAAAAATCATTAACAGAAACTGAATTGGTTTAAATTAACTTAATATTGTTTTAATCGGTTTTGTCTGTATTATATATTATATTATGTATTATTATTATATTTATGTACCAAAATAATTTTAATTGAAAATTAATCGAATGATGCAGTGGCCCCACCCCAACTTAAATATTTTTTTATGATAAAGTGGTTTTTCTGTAAATTCTAAAACCATCATGTGACTTAAAATTTTTTTTTGGACTATAAGTTTTTGTTATATCTTTCCTTGTTACGTCGTTTTTGAGAGTTGTTGTGCCTGTTTGTTGTTTTTTTTTATGTCATACGAAAGAGATAGAGAAAATAAATAAAAATTAATAAATTCATCACTACTTAACGACAGTTTCAAATAAAAACAATACATCGATAACGTACTAAATGTGTAGGAGATCGAAGAATTGATTTAACCTAAAAAATATAAAAATAAGAAAAAAATATACTACTACAATAAAGTCAACACTCAGTAGTATTTATATTATTGCTCTATACGTCATCTGTCAAACTATTCAATTGTTTTTGCCCTCAAAATAGCGATTAAATTCGCAAGTGTGACCTGCAGGTGACACTGGGCAATATTACAACAAATTTCATGTTTCGGCTGCGTAAAATAAAAATACAACAAAATTATACCTATATAAAATCCTATTAACAATCATGTTGATAATTCAATTCAATCGGTAAAATTACTCACGCGTCACAATACTATGCTCTTCAGTTGGCAACATTAAAAAAAATAGTGCACCGGCGGCTGTCACTTTAGTCCATCTAATTTAAAAATCAGAGTATGGAGTATAGACTCATTAAAAGCAATATTTTTTGTTATTCCTTGATTTTTCTTTGAGGATGTCATCTGTGAACGGGGTTCCTCGTAGAGAACAACCTTTTGAATAGATTTTACAATCCTTCATGTATTATTATTTGTTAAATAAGAACCGTTGTAGTCACAGCACATCAATCCTTACTAATATTATAAATCGGAAAGTGAGTTTGTTTGTTTGTTTGTTTGTTTGTTCCGCTTTCACGCCGTAACTACTGAACCGATTGCTTTGAAATTTCGCAGACGTAAAGATAAAAGTCCGGATTAAATAATAGGGTACTTTTTATCCTGGAAAAAATTGATATTCCCGAGGAAAAACAAAAATATTGTTTGCTTGATGGATGGATTGTAGATGGCCCTGTGTGTCGTTTAAAACAAGGCAAAATATTGCAAACGAATATAAACATGTAAATTTAGAAGCTAAATGATACGATAATGAATCCCCAATAATGAGGAATTCCCGAGGGATGACGTACAATTTGTTTTATCGTCTAAACTGTTTTTTTGACATCTACTTATATGTTGCAAACGAATATGAACATGTAAATTTTGAAGCTAAATGATTCACTAAATGACTCATTCCTCGGATTCCGATTATTCCAACAGACCTCCCATTTCAATTTAAAAGACTACAATTTCCTATTAGGGTTTCATTTGCAATGACCATTAATAAGCACAAGGCCAAACTCTAAGGGTTGCTGGAGTACACTTGGAAAAACAATGTTTTTCGCATGGTCAGCTCTATGTAGCGTGTTCTCGGGTTTCCAGTGCCCAAAATCTGCATGTTTTTGCTCCACAAGGTGAAACATATAATATAGTGTACCATTCAGTTTTGGTTTAACAACTAATTGTATCCAGCGTTACATCGCGCTTCTTAGATTTTTCCGTGGGAATGAGAAGTTTTCTTATAGTTGTGCTTTATACCGCAATATAACCGAATTCCACGCGGGCGAAGCCGCGGGCGGAAAGCTAGTTTACTTATAAATGTAAAATTTCCTTAATTTTCACCTTTCAATCCCAATTTATAAAGTTTAATATTAATTGAGATTCGTACCTAAAGTTACGTGCGTTATAGTAATTATTTATTCGTTTTTTGGAACTTACAACAGCGTCAGGGTTATCAGTAATGCCAATGACATTTTGATTTACCTGCGAGGTAAACTATGCAGCAAGGTTCGCGGCGGTTCTAAATAATTTCGATATAATGAACGTGGATACTTAGATCGATGTCAAGGTAACTGCCAAGGAATAATATTTTTCTGATAAATAAAGTTTCCTTATTAAATGAAATTTTTAAGTACTTTCAGTTCTTCTATAAATACATATAATAAATTACTTGACAAATAAAAAAATTAAAACAACATCATCATGTTAACACGAAAATTAAACGGTTCGCAAACATTGTTCATGTGCTATGTCGATTCGACGCAATGATTCTAGAACGATCGTGGATTATTAGACTATTGTGAACGAGGCTTACGCACGCGACTGGAATATTCTGCGACGGTATTGAAATGATAATTTCGACAACTTAGACAATTTATTGGACAATTGGAGTTAATTAGCCGACTTGTTTTGGCACTTTGTTTGATATACTTTATACTCTGTGTAAGTTATTTAAATAATTGAGGCTCGAAATAAATTAACTGGTTTATTTGTCTATCCCAAATTCGCAACTCATAACAATATTTTTGTGAAAATACATAAGGTAATAAGAAAATTGAATCTCACTCTCTCCAAGCCCCTGAGTTGCGTGCCCGACAGGGTCTTTAACACTGGTCTTATTTTATTTAGTAACATCCATCTATTTACAATATGGATTTGCAATAAATTATTGAGTGTTGAGAATATACAGGCCCACTACGGTTTAATCCTGAGAACACACAGCCACTACGTTGGTAACTTCCACATTATATGTATTGTACATTGATGACCAGTTTGGCGCATAAATGACCCTACCTATTAAGACAAACAATTCTGGATTCTAGTCCCGGAAGTGATGGTTTTTATATATATTTCTAAGATTATTACTAATTTATGTATCATACATATTATGGACACTAGATGAATACCGTTACGATAGTAACCGTTGTGATCTTTGTTGTGGTGGGATGTACTGATAATCCTGGATAATTAACATTGATTCGACCTCACATATAGATGTAGATGGAGTACTATGCGATGTCGTAAATGTGTTGTAACTATCACATATGTAAAAAATACAAAAATGTTGGTACTATCTTCTGTTGTTGCAAATTAAATATCGGGGCTAGCTACATGCTGATAAACTTAATACACATTTAAATAAAGCCATTTTTCCGGACTAGTTATGCATTTAATTTTGTTGTTTTTTTTTTATATTTAAGCTTTTAAATTAATACAAATAATATTGTTTTATTTTCCATTTGTTTAGTTGATAAGACCAGTTCGGAAATTGGGAGGCCCTTCCGAGAAGAACTGGCGAAAGAAACTCAGACAGAGGGTCGGACCTCCATCTATAATTTATTGCTCACAAAAAAGCTAACCACATCGCTAGGTCTTGTAGTATGTATCCTTGGAGATATTATTTTATTGATTAAGGGATTCCAAGCAGGTGGAACGCTCCAACGTTCATCTCTATTCAAAGTACCTTATATCGCCAAAGATATATGTTAGTGTTACATAAGCTTTTGTCAAGATTGTATATATTATTGCTTATGTTTTTTATCTGTTATTTAGTATCTATAGGACAAGCTTTGCTCAGTTTGGAACTAGTTTAAGCGACCATTTGGTGCAACGGTAGCGGTCCTGCCTTTCGCACCGCCGGTTATGAGTGCGAGTCCCGAATAGGGCAGATGTTTGTGTGATGAATACGAGCATTTGTAAATCATAAGTATTTATTTATATTTCTGCGAATATTACACATCTATGTATCAGATATGTATGTTCATTCGTTACCCTAGTATCCATAACACAAGCCTTATAGTGCTTACTTTGGGCTTGGCTAATTGGTTTGCATGTAAGAAATATTATTATTATTAAATAATTGTTTTAAGTGATCCGTATTACTATATATATTTATTATTATATAGAGTAAATATTTCATTATAAATATATAATAATAAGTATATATTATAAACTCATTTGCAAAAAAAACGGGCACCTAGGCAATGAACCATTTTAAATGTTAATATTGCTTTGTTTGATAATTATAAGTAGTTTTATCCTCACAATTTGGTAAATTAATAAGAAAATAATCGTTTTCATCAGTATTTCATAAAATTTTGATACAATTTATGGGAAATAATGCTAAACCTCACTAGTAGTGTATGTTCGCTAGTAGTGCATATGCTCATGAAGTAAAAATAAAAAAGTTTTTTTTGTTTGTTTTTCTTTAATAAAGTAAAAGCAGATAAATGTTTAGTATAGAGTGTGACCCCCTCTAGCTAAAATCACAACTTGAATTCGTCTGGGCATGCTAGCGAGTATATCCCGGATACTTGCTTGCGGAATACGTTCCCACTCCGCAGTAATCACTTTCTTCAGCTCTCTGATGGTCTGCGGAGCCGGTTGTACTGATCTCACACGCCGTTTCAGAACGTCCCAGACATGCTCTATGGGATTCAGGTCAGGACTTCGAGCTGACCAATCCAAACGACGAATGCCGACCTCTTGCACATACGCTTTAACATCGCGAGATCGGTGGGCGCGAGCATTGTTGTCCATAAAAATCGAGTCTTCACCTAGAGCGGATAATGCGGGTTGTGCATGAGGAATTAGAACTTCCGTTATGTATCGATGCCCAGTCAGTGAGCCGTTTTCAATGAAGACTAACTCTGTACGATCCATTGAATTTATTCCTGCCCAAAACATAACAGAGCCCCCACCATAAGATGTGATTTCTTCGAAACATGCCTCTGCAAAGCATTCTCCTTGTCTTCTTAGCACTCGCCGACGTCGATCTTCACCGAACAGAGATATCCTGGCTTCATCAGAGAACAAAACCCTATTCCAATCTTCTTGAGTCCATGATTCACATTTTCTAGCGAACCTAAGCCTGCGAACTCGGTGCTCACGGAGTAATTTTGGGCCGTGGGCCGGGCGGTGACTGCGTATATTGGCAGCGAGAAGCCTCTTCCTGACCGTCCATAGACTAATATGCACATTTCTTACTTCTTAGAGGTTGTTCTTAAGATCCACATTCGAAGATTTGCGATTTCTCAATGCGCGACTCACAAGAAAACGAACATCCTGTGGTTGGGTACATGGTTTTCTTCCAGAACCAGGCCTTCTCTCGACGGAACCAGTCTCCTGTTATCGCTGCCAGGTCCTTTGGACCGTCGAGCGACTAACATTTAGCCTCCTAGCCACGAAGCATTGGCTGAAACCCTCTTCAAGAGCGCGATAATTTTGGTAGCTTTTACCACTTTATCTACCATTTTTCATACAGCCAAAAAGCAATAAATAAAGCTTTGACAGTCAAGGATATGAAATTAATCGATGAAAATTGAATAAAAGATATAAAAGTCGATGTTAACTTCTGGAACTTCGCGCCAAAAATGTAGGATAAAAAGGGGTTTTCTGTAAAAATGAGCACCAAATGAAAATTTGAATTTAGAACGTACTTTTTTAAATACCACGGCATTTTTAAAACCGGCCAGTAACGTGTACAAACGGTTGAAACCTTTTTTGTATTGTATCTTTTTAAAGATGAATGAAAACCAAAACCGCCCGTTTTTTTTGCAAATGAGTGTATATAGTACCTATATCTGAAAATTAATCATTCATCGTAGCGGCTATGAATTAAAACTGCCTACTTCTTCTCCCTAACAACGTGGTACGCCTTCAATTCCATATTCCACAAACACGGAAATTGTCTGACAGCTTTAATGAACTTTTTATTACGTATGGTAAATCAAATGACACTCACATCCTGTGAAAGGAGCTCTGTCAGCTCGCTCCGCTCAAAACTAGCATCCAATGCGATGGCACAGGGAGGCCGCTGCCGCTTTTTTTCGCTCTTTTAGCCCGCTCTGCTAAACTGTTTCACTATCGAACCTCAGCTATGAAATATATCTATGCTATTTAATGACTTCACTCGCTCATTGATGATGTCTCGTACGAGCGCCAGCTTTAGTTTGAATTACGCTAATTGGTGTGAATATAAGATTTTTTTTAACGTTATATTAATTAATGTACCTTCTAATTTCACAAAAAGTAAATATTTGAAAGTATGCATGTAGGGGTAATCTTTGTAACCACTGTACCGATATAAATAATTCTATCCCCGACACTTAAATTGGACCTTAGAAGGTACATAAGACTATTCATCCTGGTCTTGCAGAATATTCAAAACTACCAATATCTAATATCTAGCGAGCTCTCCGTAAATGGTCTGTGTTTTGACGTGTCGCTCTGCAAGGACAGGTAAGGACTGTCGATATTATTTGGCGATGTATATATTGTATTATTTATTTAAGCTTCGTTGCACACCAAAACATGTAAAAATGGCGAATTTAATGCCAATAGGCATTAGGCATAGCGTATTGGTGGTGCATTGAAGGGAAAAATAGAAGATGAAAACTATATACAATATAAACATACTTTTACATCCATATAATGTCATATATAACACAATAAACTACCTAATTATCGATAGACCAAATACCATACAAAATAATAATCATCTTTACAAATACTCTCAACATCTATGCATATCATACATCTCTTTACATCTCCATAAGGAACATGCGCCCCCACGTTTTGAGTGGCCCCTCGTTTGGCCCCGTCGGGTTATTTTATCTTTTTTGGTGACTGAAAAACGTGAGATTTTTGATTTTTAAATCTAGTATTATAATTTTATTCTTTTTAATTATTAACTCAACGAAGTAACCATGTGTTACGCAACAATCGGATAAGCCCCATACAAAAGTGAAAGTTGCCGAACGTTGACCTGAAAGTGCACCTAGAAAGTTGAAAGTTGTTTAAGCTAGCATTGTCATCGGGTTCTGAGCTAACCTGAAAGTTTCAACTCGCTAGGTGGTCGGGAAGTGCCTCAAAATTGAGATACAAGATTCCAACTGGACAGACAAGACGACAGACAAGTAAACAGACAAGAAAGCGACCTAAGAAAAACGTGGGAAAAAGTGAGATCAAGTGGATAAGGTCGGAGAATCCAATAGGAAATCACGAGCTCAATGGTGTGGTAAAGCATTCCAGAATCGTGTAACCTCGCCAGGCAGGCAGGTTATACGATTCTGGAATGCTTTGCATGCATACGCAACACGACAAAATTTTGTCGACCCGTTTTCTCGTGTTTTAGTCATTCGTCGTCAATCGTCTCTAATATGGTTGCGCTTAAAAACCGACTTTTGATGTCAAAAGAGTAATTTTACTTAGCCGCGGATTTTTGTCTACTAACTCTAACATGTTACATCTTAATCTAAGTCTGAAAAATTTTAAGTTAAGACCAGGTCGCAAGCTATTGAAACATAATTTATTATTTTGAACATAATTTGTTCTGTGCAATGGATCTAGGTTCGCATACTGTTTACAATTTAACATATAACGATTCTGTTTACAATATGCACATACAATATTTTGCTTCGTATATTCTGTGTTATAACTCTTTGAAGGTGCCGCACACGATTTCGTTTTAATAGCCTTCTCGTAAATATGAGTAGTTTTTATCATCTCTGTCACCCTAAATCTTCCTCCCAAAACTTAGTAATTTTTTCTAACTTAGTCAGTTCTTCAACTGGTTGGTTTTGTAATTTTTCTTCCCACAACTTATGTGAATCTTTGTCTAGCTTATTAATTATGATGTAGATGTAATAAGTGGATTCCAATTTTCAATGACAACCTCATCATTCTTCAAATTTTTCCAATACTCATTGGTTGTATTTAATAGATCCTTGATTCCCTTCTCTGTTTCAGAATATTTCTTTCGTTGTCCTAGTAGTCTGTTCGATATTGAATTAACTATGATTTTTTCTATTTTTAAATCTGTGATGGAGCGTGGTCCAAGCTGTCTCGTAATTCCTCTCTGTGATCTGGATGTGTTGGAGAAGTAGTTTAGGCTCACCACATATACTACTTTTTCATAATATTATATTATTTTAATTATATTAATATAAATTTTCTTATTTAAAGTTATTTTTTTTTTATTTTAATTATCTTAATTAAAAGATTTAATTACTTAATGTCAAAAATTCTTTAAGTTAATTTCACCACAAATAGCTCACTCTTAATTTCACCGTAAATTATTCAGTCTTAATTTCTCTGCAAATTATGCAGTCTTTAAATTCATTGCGTTAATTTTACAAGTCTTTGGAAAAACTCCAGAATTTTATTTTCTAAGATCTAAATCAAAGTCCTGTATCTATAGAGTGCAATCCATTATGTAAAACACTGGCACTTTTTTTCGTCACCTCTTTTTTTATTGACACCTTTTTTTCACTGTCAGTTAGTTTTCACTGTCACTTTTCACTTGTTGCTCAAAAAATAGTTTCGAAACGCGGGCCTATTTCCTCGTACGGACTACTTTGGAACCTGGAAACTTTGGAACCTGGCACAGGTTTCTCGAAGATCACACACTGTTACATTGAAATTATAATTCGATAATAACCAAACCGTATATTGACTAAGAACTGAACTGACAATAATAATAAAAGTATATATACGAGACAAACCAACAAGAAATTATCATTGCGCGATTGACAGACGTATACTGACATCTAGTAAGAGCATTTGTAACAATATATTAAGTTTGATATGCTATTCTATAAGATATACAACTTCTTAAAATGTGTCGCTATATTCACAATCTGAATGAATTTATTGAAATTACAGTCCATGAAATATATATAAAGGAACATAAAATTAACTCCCACAGGTCATAATTAAACAAACAAAATCAAAGGAAAACTATTTATTTAAAATGTCATAATTTAAAGTATCACAACATAATTTCCGCTGAACCCAATAAAACATATAAATTTATTTTTAAATATCAATCAATTTCAAAGAACTGGATTTCGTTTGTAGAAAGACGTCATAAATCTGAGTTCCAAATTAATTACTCTTGAATTTTAGACTTTTATAAACGTTTCAAATAGTTCAAATCATTGAATAAATGCCTTACCCGCCGCACGAAGTGCAGAGCAACCTTCTACAGAATTTACACATAAACAATTTTTCTTGGCTGATTCTAAATAAATAGTCTGTACTGCAAAGAATACGAGCTCACTATGTTTTAGCACTTAATTTTCTTGTTTTTATCCTTGAATTAAAAGACTGGTTAAACTCTTAGTTTATTGAGTCTCCAGCTAAAGATTTTATTTGTTTCCAGCTTAAGCATCGATCCTATATTTATAAATGTTACTCGGATTTAATATATTGATGTTAAGGAAAGATCTACCAGTTTTTTCCTAACACTACCCAAACGCACATTTTTATCTAGAAATTATGGATTCAGAATCAAAACAAAATTCCTGGATTGATATGGTAATTATACGACGCACAAACAGATACAACAAGAAAAATAAAAAAGTCACGTTTCTTTACCAAATTTTAACACAGTGAAATGAAATAAAATCAAGTTACAAGTTAGACAATTCAAAACGAAGGTTTTAAGGCCATTTTATGTAGGAAAAATAGGAATTTCATAATTACGCTAACTTTATTATTGCCAAAACGGTCATTTTTTTAACCGACTTCATTCAACGAACGAACGAACAATAGACGAATTAGCTGAAGTTTCGTTATACCTATAAAATTTCGAGACAATTTAAGGCAAAACAATAATAAGAAAATAGCGTGATAATATTTTAATAACCAATTTTTTTTATATAGGTCTACCTCTATTAAAAAACTTACAATGTACATTTAAAAAATCTAACTCTAGTTAATGTACAGATTTTTTTAATGTTTATTGTAAAGGCAGTGAGGTTTTAAACAATAATTGTGTTATGTCACATTTAAACATAAATTTAAAATAAATATGATACTTTTAATATAAAAAGTCCTTATGTTTTGAACACAATTAAACTTTAATTTCCGTAGCTGTAACACAGATCACAAAGATAGATTATCTGCATCAAGCCTGTCTATTATGTACATAGTACCGGTTGCTTTGAATACCCAAATTTTCTCCCTTGTTTTAATAGTTTGGAATGAAAAGGGTTTTCATTATTTCGCAGACAGTATTAAATTTTAAATAAAATTTATTAAACTGCCCACAGACATTGATTGACAAGATTAAAATTAAAATCGAGAATAAATCACATATAACAAAGAAATAAACTTGGCATACTTTGATATGTATTCATAATAATTTATATATCATAGCGAATAATTCATTTAATCAAAATGAAACGTAAATGTGTATAGACGGTTCGTTCAAATAGGACAATAAACGTTTGGTTGTAATGGTTTTGCGTCCACTCATTAAAATAAAATACTCTTTAACGGATTACAAAACTCGTAAATTTTTATATTTCTGCAAACTGCGCCAGCATGTTTCAAGGTTTTTTTGATTTCGTGTAAAACATAAAGAGACAGCGTTATTTAAGAGATTTATTAAACATCACGCTACGTCTATGTTATTTATTTTATTTACATAGGGAGATAACATGGTAATCATCTGTACAGAACTCCTGAAACGGAGTTAAAATGATTTAAAATATTATAATAAATACTAAGCTAGAGTTGTATATTGCTCACAATTATTAGATTTTTTATTAGATGCCAACTTTGTTTACAAAACTAGTAATATATTAAGAGTAAAGTTGTATTTTATGAAGAAAGCATTCACTAAGAATCATTTTAAAATTTAGGATTTTAATACATTTTGTGGAAGAATTAATGATAGGTGAAAATTTCTAAAAAACTTGTATTTGAAAATTTTTGTTTCAGGATTTAGGGCATTTATTTTTGTGTAGGGTACAATTTTATATGAGAGAATCAGTTTATTTAGAATACTTTATTTAAATTTTAAAATTGCGACGATATCTTCTCATTTTAAACAAATAATATTGTGATTCTAGGTTTATACATTTTCGGACTTTTTAGAAGGGAAATGTTACGTAAAACTTTGTTTCATCATTTTTTTAAGAATTTAAATGTGCTATTTATTGCACAATTTTTAATATTTTTGTATAAATCCTTTTTTTCTATAAAGCTGAAATATCTTTATAAATTATTGAGTAATATAATGCTTTCTACTTGCACTCACATCGTAGTCGTAGTGACTACGGCGCTCTTGAAACACATCGCTATGCGGTCTGGACACCCAAGGAGGAAAGGCTTCGGAATTAATGGCAACAAACTACATACGTGTGAACGCTCCGACGCTGGGCGGCTGTCCCTTCCAAACGTTGTCTATAACTTTGAAACCTAGTTTATTTTCATTAAATACTTCTTCAGTAAAACTATTAGAAGGCTAAAGGGAAGATCTTTCACCGGGCTAGGTGATTAGTGGCCTGGACCGATGTGGATCTAACTTTATATAGATATTTATTATAAACTGTTATGCGCGACGTCGCTTTCTATACTTATACTTTCTTGGAGCTATTGCCATCTGTTAAATGACGTATAAATTTTGTTGCCTCGTGTAGCGAGCGAAAAAGAATTTATTCAACATTTTTTTGTACGCTGGCAAAACCTTATTATTAACTGCTCAGCGGCGTGGGTAGCGCCACTGGCCTCCCCGATGTCGCCACAGGAGTCATCACTTTGCGATGAGTCGTGTGGCGCCAACGGTATACCCGCTAATACCCCACGTTGTACCATCCCTGTTTTTGATCCTTTTTTTGATTTGAAAGCACCACTTAGGCCGGACAGCCAGCCTTACGGGCCCCTTCTCCGTCGGACGATGCGTAGCTACAATTAGGCATCATTGGACACCCTACGAATGGCTTTGACAGTGGACCTACCCATCTACATTGCAGCGTCCTCCGACTTGTTTGTTAGAGATCCTCTCTACGTCGAAGGCTATGACCCCTATAGTCTGTTATTTCCCAGAACCTTCTTCAAATGAGGAGGGGTGGAGACGGCGTGCTCCTGATTTCAGGAACTGGGTAACCCAGCTTCAGACCAACCCCGTCCGCCCTGGGCTCATCCAAGAGGGGAGATTCCGCCCTCAAACCGTGATGCGTGCTGCAAACAGGCTCCATCTTCTGCCCGGGCACCTTCTGCAGATGTGTCCCTCTCTCTCGGTGGCCTCCTTCTGCAAGATAACTACCTCGCAGAAGGTGACCACCACCTCCCAGGATCTCTCAGTAGCCAGCATAGCACTTACCGCGCTGGGTAATGAGAGATCACTACCTATTGTCGCAACCAGAGCGGCGCACTGCGGGGCCCTCACTGAGCACACCTCCAGGGTGTGCAACTCGGTGTCTTCCGCAGAGCCGCACTCATGGCTCGACGTACCTGGCTTCCTACGTTTCCGGTGCAGATACTTTCTAAAGCAGCCATGCCCGGAAAGCACTTGCGCTGGCCTAAAGGTCACCGTTCCCCCACATCATTACCGCTATACCAGGCGTATTGCGACCAAGATTTGCATTGCATTGCACCACTCTCCACCGTCTTCTCCAACCCTCCAACAAGCGTTTCCTCCGCTCCACGCCGAATGTGCCTTATTTCATCAGGGGCTAGCCGGCTAGCGACTATATCAGGCAAGCGGCAGGAGACCGGTCTCCTGCCGCTTGCCTGATATTCTTCTCCGTATACATCTCCCCTACGGGAGCTCTTCCAGTTTCTAAATAGGCGTTCCCGCCAAAGTGCATACCGCTGTCTTCGAAACCGTTATGTAACCCCTGACGATTCTGGTTGCCATGGTCCTCTGTGCCCCCTTAGATAGGTCTGATCTTTAACATTCAAATGTCCGCCCGTATTCTGAGCCCCATACAGGGCCATATCTTTGAGCATCCCTGCGAATAGTTTGTAACAGCTTTGACCCGGATCGCCCAAGAGCAATGTTATACTAGGTACGGCCACTACCTACTTTACATGACTTTACATCATGTAATATTTGTTAGGAGGAGTTAATTTTATTTATTTATGTAAAATAAATCACTATTTAAGGTCCGGATATAATAAAGGCACGAATCATGAAATATCTTTTATTACCTATATCTAACAAAGATACGAGTAATAATCGGTTATGTTTAATACACTATATAGAAAATAGGACAATAAAGAAAACAACAATAACATACAGGTAAATAAGTATAATTTGGTTTGATAGAACCATTTATTTCTATTATCAGCTAATGCCTTAACATCAAAAAAAAATATTGACGTATATAATTGTTATAGTTTTAATTGACGGTAATATAAAAGGAGCGAAGTTTTTTTTAATTGCTACTAACTTAAAACGTTCTGTTAGTTGACACAGTTGTCGGTATATGAGTCCATCCAAAATTTATCTTCTTTTATTTCACTCTTCTAAATTTTAGTTTAAAGTCTATCATATGGAGTTCAATATTAACAGGAAAAAATAGTAAGATGTATATCGACTACTGGTACATTGGGTCTACTGAACTGGTTTTTACAAAAATATGATGTCCTTTATTATTATCACAAATTAGCCATGCTAATGACTTCGCAATACACTACTACAATTCATTTAAAACCTTTTTATCAAATTGCCAAAAGAGACTATAAAGATGGGAGTGCCCTTTAAGCCTCAATAAATAGACACTAGAAAACAATCATGACTTAATTCATAAAAATTAAAGAATATTGAAGCACGCCTTCCTAGCATAAAAAGTGAAATGCTTTATCCTGAGTAACTAACTGAGATACAACCTATACCGCTAAACCTAGAGACTTGAAATTTCCATAGTATGCTTATTAAGGGTAAAAACGCTCGCTTAAATAGAAAAATAAGACCATTTAGGGAGTAAAATAGGGGATAACTGCTGTATGTAAATCTGTTATATTTAAAGTTGACATGCGTTATTTTAAGTATGCCCTTAAAGTGATGAAAAGCTGTGTATGAAAACTCTACCATATTTTAAGTTACAAACGAGAAAATATATATTTTTTTATTTATTTATCAGTATAAAACATAAGTTACAGAAGTATTCACATTAAAAAACACTTAAAACCACTAAGGTAATTGCTTTTGAAGCCTAAACATTCGATATAATTATTAAAAGCATAATAAATGTTGTGGTTTTGATAAAAAAAATAATGAATATTACGCTCTTTCTTGAAATAGTGTCATTATAAGATAAAACTTTTTTGTACGTCCTTTAAAGGTAAGAAGCATTCGATATACACAAGATCCTAGTGAGAAACAAATGAACACTTCAGCGGTCAGTGGAAAAAGAGGTTCAATCAATGTATGAAAAGTTAACTAATTCAGAATTGAAAAGCATGTTTTTAATTCCTAATTTTTTATTAACTATTTTTATTAATTCCTTAACTTTTATTAAAAATAACCACACGTATTTTGTGGTTTCCTGAAACTCTATTTTGACCCGGTAGGCGCTGCAATCGGGTTCTAAATATTTTTGTTTTTGTTATTTCAAATAATATAAATAACAATTAAAAATATATTAAAAAGTTACAATTTGGACAGGGTAAAGTCATTTGGATCCGCTAGTATAATCAAGACATGTTACAAAATATATATTCTACCAAAGAAATTAAAATAATACGAGAAAAATAGTAATTTAAAATGTAAAAGGATAAGAAAACCTAGAACCCTCTTTCTGGTAAACCGGGCCATATATTGTCACTGCATGGTGACTGAGATTTCTTTTTCAAGTAGGTGTTTTTAAAGTTGAATACCAAAATTAAAATATTAAAAATAAATTATATAATTAATATTATTAAAATATTAGAAATTGAAACACTCACTGTGTTTATCAATAACAGAAAATATTTTAATACATATTGACATTTAAGTTCTGTATTTAAAAATATTCAGATATATAATTTAATTTTTATCAGGCACAGATCATTTCTTTCTTCTTTTCTTGCATATTCTTTTGCTTCCTCTTCTAAGTACTCGATTTTAGGTACACATATTTCAATATTATTGAACCATGTAAACCTATAATACAATAATAATCTGAATTATTCAGATACCTACAATAAATAAATGTACTCAACGGAATTCAATCGTCAACCACATTATCATTACCTTTAATAAAATGTTGAGGAAGTCACAAAACTTGTTTGGTGTTCGAGAAGCAAAGAGAAAATTATGATGTCAGTAAAATTCTGTGAGAACAAGTTAGTCCGCCTTTCCTCACGGTTTCACCGTTCGTGTGTCAGTCTAAAGAAACTTTATTATATGTGAATTGTGCTATTTTATATTATCTCATTCTCTTTATTAACGTTGGAGTTTCATAATTAAAATTTCCAAATCATATCTCATCAATCATGTCTCAGGCTGGTAAGATCCTTTGTGATATCTTATGGAGTTTATTAAGTCAGATTTTAGTAGCATTTTGTGATATATAATTAGGAGAGATGTTATTAATTCTACTCAGATTTTTTTACCACCACCTTTATAAAGGAGAATAGCTTTTACTTTGAATTTCAATGATTTAGGTACATTTTTATATCTTATATCTTATATCATCCTTGGAAACGGCTCCTGAAAAAAGTTGAATCGCTAAGATTAAATAAACCAATAAACGAGCTAGTTACTTCATAAACTTTTTTTTATTTCAACAGACCTTGGTATTTAGCAAAGGGTTGAGAAGTTGATGTAGGTACCAGACGATGTTATTTAAATACGATGCACATAAAAACGCCGCCGTGTGGCGTTCGGCAAAATAGACAAGCATCAACCCGACAACACTTTCGGTTATTTGGGGTATCATAAAAGGTGGCTTATGATACTGAAAATGGACGACAGCGTTTTCAATTATGATCTTTATTGCAATCGCCAACCCGGCTGCCATAGGCAAAATTACCTACACCATTTTTTGAGGAAGGCTTCCATCCTACAATGGGCGGATTTGGCTGAAATGATATGGAGAACTTTATTCAGTAATCATTATTATTGAATCTGTGTAGATTTCTTGAAATTATACTGGAGTTACCAAAAATGTAACGAGTTAGTGATGTCTGGTTTCCAGATAAATATATACAATTATTAAAAAATTGAATTATTGCTTATCAGTTTTGTTTTTATTTAGTCGTAAAAAAATGTTCAAAACATAATTAGCATTAGCTTATGTCCTTAGAGAGCAATGAACAATGGCCCTACCTCTTATTGCGATTCAAGTTCTACTGTTAAAGAGAGACGGCACTATAGACCATACGGCCTCAGGAGCTAATAAAACCTTCTTTCAACTTCCCATAGGCAATCTGCATCTTTAATGCAGTATCTGTTTAAAATAAACAGATGTTTTATTTTTTTATTTTATGCTTAGTTTAAGCATTTTGGCTTTCTTCTATGTATATTTCGCTAGTTAAATAGCCGTCTTCTTTAAGCACCTCCTTTGTGTGACTTTCTGGGAAAATTTCGGCCCACGAGTACGAATCCATCACCATTGAAGGGATTCAATGCAGGCCTGCTTGTAACGTTGCCTTCGTAGTTGCCTTGTTGCCTTGTAACCTTGCCTTCATTGCGGTCGTACAATGACAACGACTACGTAAAAATCGTAGCGTGATCAATGGTTTCATAATTTTGTAACTATATGATAACAAAACGATTCTCATATTGACTCATTGAAATGCGATTGTGATTTAATAAGATACTCAGTTGACTTATTAAACGTTTTTAATATTTTTTAATGGGCTTATTTATTATTTGGTCTATATGTTGGTCTTCTACGTGATTGTCTATTTCAGTTAAAAGGACTCTCCATTTTAAGTAAGTACAATTACAACTACAATTACTTACAACAACAAGTACAATTTTTTTACGGATTTTGCGCATACTTAATTTGATATTTTATCCTGACGTTTCGACTCCTTTACAGGAGTCGAGATCACAGGATGGCTGAGATAATGGCTGTCATGTATTTTCTACTACCTTCACAATCTAGTATCTAGTAGGCGTTGGTTTGTTTTGGAACAGCCAAATTTTCGACTGACGTTTTATTTCTGTATCGTATTTATAAATGCAGGATTCGTCACCTGTCACAATATCACAAATGAACCGTGACGTGCCTGCTTTATATTTATTAATCATGTCGCGGCACCATTTTACACGACTTGCTTGTGAGA
The DNA here is from genome assembly GCA_927399485.1 of Calamotropha paludella. Taxonomy (NCBI): domain Eukaryota; kingdom Metazoa; phylum Arthropoda; class Insecta; order Lepidoptera; family Crambidae; genus Calamotropha; species Calamotropha paludella. Next base: position 9,444,455 of record OV656817.1, on the reverse strand, counting down.
TTCGGCGAGGTTGTGCGGCATCCAGCGTAAAACAATCCTTCTTACGAAAATGTTCTCGTGGAGAATCTTGTGGATGCTTTCATATCTAATTAGCACATATCGCTGGATTTCTTTGTATGTTATCCGCCTTCTTCTCACTATTAGCAAGTTTTCTTCGGTACCAGCCTTCGTCATATATTTAAAGCCGAGAGCGGCCGCGAAATGAGTTAGTTCTGATATTGGAAACGATCGAAGCAGCTTGAAGGTAATCTTTGGAGCGAATTGAAGAATGATTAAATAAGCGACCTAAGCAAGTTATTACTCGATTATTGTGAACGTGGTTTACGCACACAACTGGGAAATTCTGCGACGGTATTGAAGAGATAATATCTGACAACTTCGGCGAGCTTATTGGACAATTGGAGTTAATTAGCGAACTTGTTTTGGAACTTTACTTGGAAAGTTTTATATTATACTGTGTCTAGATTAATTAAATAATGAAATCTCGGAATAAAGTAAAAAATTAAATAAAAACATAAAGTAATTGGTTTATTTGACTATCTGAAACCCGCATCACATAATAATAGTGTAAGGTACGATTTTATTGTTATTTTGATTATAAGTACTAAATTATTCCAAAAGGCACTCTTTCTGCTTCCAAAAGGCACTCTTTTTAAGCGACAAACGTAAGACCGGTAGCTACTACTGCTTATGTTAATATGACAGCAAAAAAAAAAAACTGTTGCTGTATATTTATAATTTCGTTTAAAAAAGTTCAATTTATGACAATTTTGGTAGCATAACTTTAAAACCAAGAAGTCGAAATGTTTATATATTTAATTGAAATAGCTTTTAAATGTTTATTCAACACAATTCTTTTACGAAGCTAGAAGCATTCTTAGTTCCCAAGGTTGTCTAGTATCTATATATATAACCAGATTAATTAGTAGAGTGTATTTATTTCTTCTATTTACTTCGATGATAACTGAAAGCGAAATTAATCCCTTTTGACGTATATAAAAATCCAATAGATATTTAGTACCTAAGCTTTGTTGTTAGCTAATAGTTTCTATTTAACTAAGTCGAAGTTAGCAAATAAGTTATAAGATGTTTTGCAACTTCTCCGCTTGGGATAAGTTTCTCCGAACTCAAATATTAGTGTGATGTGATGTTTCTCTACTTATCTATTATTTGTGATTACGCAGATAGAGATGTATTTGTTCCATAATTTAGTGTTGTTTTTGCGGTTCTTGTACAAGTTATAGTCAGCATTTAGATACTGGAAATATCAGTTACCTATATTGAGCATATTATGGAGGTTTGAATGATTTTGTATTGGGTTCACAGAAATAACTGGTATATGATAATACTTACGTGGAACGTCGTTTTACCTTAGTACTATCGAACATGACATACTTTTAGCTCAGTGCGTACTGGGAAATATGACTAAAGCAGCCGCTTTTAACATATTAGATAACGCGGAATCAAGTACAGATATGATATTATGCGAGCGCTAAAAAATCTTATAACTGCAATTTGTAAGAACAAACCTGATTGACTGGCACTCTTGTCGAATCCGTAAGCGTTATAAAATGGGGACCTATTGTGCCGTGGGCTGCGGTTTCAATGATAGCCCAATATACTACTAAAGATCTTAATGGTTCCAATATTATATTTTTGTTATACATAAACTTAATAAGTTATCGCGTACTAAAGCAGAGCAAAAGCAAAACGCATACATATTATGAATTTGTTTATTTATTTGGTTTACCAGAAATTGTTACGCTATGAATATATAGAAGAGTATATACAAAATTGTGCATAACTTAGAGCTAAGTGTACAATAGTTATATAATATATATAATAGACCGTAAACGGTAAAAAAGATAGGTTGAAATTATAAGCAACTAAACAATATTTAGTTGGTGAAGCTGTAATTGGAGCTTGCATATGATCCTACATATATCTATTTAAGTTTTATATTTGTTGTGAAGCTTACAGAGCCTTGGAACAGGGGCATTGGAACTTAATACGGTTCTACGAAATAGTGGTGATAGAAGTTTAATGGAACTACTCGGATATCTAGTGGGAACTGTAAGTTTAAATTTGGATAAAAGATCGGGACAATTAATATTGCTTTACCTAACCTTTGACGAAAACACTAAATTCAATACATTTCTTCTGCTTTCTGGAGATTTCATTTTAAAATGATTGAGACATGTTAACTAGCCCTTGATTCTCTTGGCAACGCCTGCTGAAAGTGCGATATGAAAAAGAAACCGTATGGATACGTTCCACCCCAAGATTGTGTACCGCATAATGATGACACCACACAACACAACAGTACTCGAGTATACTAGGTACGGGAGAGTGGCATAAATACGATCGCTGGGTTATTGCTAAAACCCATATTTGGCTATGTTATTATAGAATGGGTGGAAACATATTCTCAGTAATGCAATCGCAAGTCGATCCCGAATGCAAAGCCTGATAAACAACAGTAAAGTGACAACGCGCTCGATGTAAAAATCTGTTGACTTTATTATTTTTCATCAATTTTACGTAATTTTGGAGTATAATGGAATAAGTGTCTAACATTGTGACGAAAGGTATGAAAATCCTCCCAATGACGATTGGGTAAAATGTAACAAAAATCTATGGGGCCCACGAAAACTTTATGATGAGTGAAAGTTCATCAAAAGGATCTATCTGTGATTTAAATAATGAGAGAATTCACACTATCCATAATTACCCAACGTGCTGTGAGATTTTGTTTAATTATAAGTATTTTATTTTTTATTGAAAATTCATCCACGTTGACTTTGAGACCTTAAGCTTTATTAATTTAAGTAAACTTTCAATAATAAATAACATCCATAACTTAGACTCCTTCTGTTTTATTTCAATTCTCCCTTAGGTGTTCGCAATTACCCACTCTCCCCTACGTACCAACGAATTAAATAGAAAAACCTGAGCTTCAGCCTTCCGGAATACTTTAGTATTTCTAATTATTATGCCTTAGAATTTTGACGCTTTTTTTGATAATAGGGTATTTGACATAGTTAACAAATAAATAAATATTGTATTAACACTATAGAATTTAAGGTCCTAATTAATAATATTTGACTTAAATATCAAATAAAAATTATTAAATATTTTATTTTCCTAAATAAAAATTAGAGTTTTTGAATCTGTGCATCATTTAGACGAAACGTCTCAACGACCAATCAGAGCACGTGACGTCACGATGTAATAAATAAAATGTCTTGTCATGTCATTGTCATTCCGAACCCATAATATTGTACTCCATGTAGTTTTCCATGTCTTTGGGCAGCTGTAATAGAGACAAATCAGCGTTAAACAGGAAATGAGTGCGTTTAAACACAAAATAATAATATTGATAAATAAACACCTTTGCTTTAACCTCAAAATTTTACTAGAGTACCGTAGGTACCTTTAAGTAGCTACAGTTTTATCAAACATAAATTATCAATATTTATAGATATATTCAAGTAATACTACTTACATCAAAATGATCCTCGCAAAAATAAATTTAAGATTAGGGTGATACACTGGTCGATCACGCCGTGCTAACTGCAGCCACTTTACACGAAGATTTTGCGATTGTGGCACGTGGATATATAATTGAGAAGGACTTTTGATACTTGTATTTTCACACAAAGGAACAGCACATATTCTATAGGACTTTGAAGCCATTTTTTAAAGAATCATGAACGAAAAACTAATCTCTCACGTATTGTTTACATGAAGACTATTACATCGTGACGTCACGCCTTTGATTTGTCACGTGACCTAGCGTTTCAGCGGGAAATACAACATGTAATTATTAAAACTATCTTTTTGTTATGGCTCTAAATATAAGAGAAAGATTTGTCAAGCGTATCTTTAGCGACTTTAGAACATTTTGAAGTACTTTACGAAAATCTGTCAAATACCCTATTGAATCATTTTTTACTCATGTGGTGAGTAAAAATTAACTTTTGGTCAATGAGGACTCCCAGGTCTCTTACAGTTTCAACTTCATTTAAGTATGTATACAATATTTGTCAATAATTGGTTTTAATTTCCGGGTAAAAGTAATTTTTGAGCATTTCTCAATGTTTAGTTCCAAGTCATTGTTTACACGCCACTTTGAAAGCTCATCAATATCACCCTGAAGCAACAAGGCATCACTCACATTATTAACTGTCCGTGCTATCTTCAAATCATCATTTTTTAAATTCAAATAGGTACGCAGAATAAAATAGTACCTAAACTTGTCTTATAAGTTTCCAAACATTAACAGAAATTATTGTTCGGCCATGTCAACGTTATAATCGGATAATTTTCTATAACTGTCTTATGCTGACACGTTACAACGAATGATAAAATAAAGAAATTGTTAGTGTCGTCGTAAGACACTAATATTAAATAAAATGCTTTTAGTGCCTATTTAACGGCTTTTCATCATTCATTTCATCATTGATGTTTCTGCTTTACAGTTCGCTATACATACTTAATAATACGTTACTACCTATTGACGCTTTATTCGAATTATAAAAAGTAATAGCAATTGTTCAATTAACCAAAATAAAATTCAAACTTTTGTGTATTCCGTCAATATCATTAAATGGGTGCTACTTTGTCTTAACTTATACAAAATAAAAAAATTCCATAAACAGTTCGTAATTAAAGAAAAACAAGTAACAAAATGTTAGTATCCGAGTCTACTAAATCATCTCACAAAGATAATGTAAGATATTTGTTCCATGCATTAATTATTCGGGAACATGATATTCGCGGTCAAGGTAATACCGCAGTGGCAATGAATATACATTTATAAATTCATATAGTTAATCATATGACCTGTGTGCTGTGCAGTATACTAATAAGCAAATAAACGCGTGACTAAGTTTTCTGTCGCTCGAACCAGTAAACGGCTCATCGTCCACCACTTAGTATAATCACTACATAGTATAAAACAAAGTCGCTTTCTCCTTCCCTATATCCCTATGTATGCTTAAATCTTTAAAACTACGCAACGGATTTTGATGCGGTTTTCAATAGATAGAGTAATTCAAGAGGAAGGTTTATATGTATAATACATGCATAATAGAGTAGAGCATTGTATCCGTGCGAAGTCGGGGCGGGTCGCTAGTCTATTTATAAATTCATAAAGTTAATCATATGACCTGTGTGCTGTGCAGTATACTAATATGCAAATAAACGCGTGACTAAGTTTTCTGTTCGCTCGAGCCAGTAAACGGCTCATTGTCCACCACTTAGTATAAAAGCTCAGTTTAATAATAATATTTGAGCTACAAAATTAAGTTTTAGTTTCAACTTTTGTGTGATACTTACACACAATAGTTTCTTGCAAAAAATTATGAATCTAACGTTATTCGCTTCTTACCGTATAATAGCTTTTTATGATATATTCTCTACTCCAACCGCAATGAAATAGGCAGAATATAAGTCGCATTTCATGTCTAGTAATCAAAGAGATCATGCGGTTTATAGTCGCACAATGCTTGCAGTTTCTTCATAAACTTTTAGTATTTTGAGTTTGTTGAAAGCATTTAATTTAATAATAATAAAATACAATAGTAAAAAACAATGTCTTCTCTTTATTGTGTCTACTAACAATTTGTTAATTAAATGTCATAAGCCTTGGTTCCGAACAAAATTACTTGCGTCCACCATCACCATCCAAGAGTTGTATGGCAGAGATCAATTTGAGTAAGAAGATCGCCCATTGTAACACTATTTCAAGTTTTCTTTTGTTTTAATATTACTTCAATCTAGTGTTAACAATAAATTGTTTTTATTGTATCGTAAAATTATTTCAGTGATCCTTTTTTTAATATAAGGTAATAAACCTTAGGTAACAAAGAAAAAAATAAGCAGTTGTAAAGTTGTTTCCAGAATTATAATAAATAATGGCACTATGAAATTAAAAACACAGATTAATTAATAGTTAAATGGGTGCAAGGCGTCAGGTGGCTCTCGTATGGTCCTTTGTGTATACTATGTTGTATGAAATATTGATATATTAAATTATTATCTCACCTTTTACTAATACTGCACTTATACAATCATATTTTACCACGTTTTTCTTATCTCACTTTTCTTATTTGTTTGTCTGTCCGGGCAAAATCTTGCAACTTAAATTTGAGGCACTTTCCGATAAGCTAGAAAGCTGAAACTTTCAGGATAGTTCAGAACCCGATGACAATGCACTCTAAAGCAACTTTCAACTTTCCAGATGCACTTTCAGGTCCACTTTCGGCAACTTTCACTTTTGTATGGGGCTTATCCGATTGTTGCGTAACACATGGTTACTTCGTTGAGTTAATAATTAAAAAGAATAAAATAATTATACTAGATTTAAAAAATCTAAAAATCCCACGTTTTTCAATGTCCTAAAAAGAATAAAATAACCCTGCGGGGCAAAGCGAGGGGCCACTCAAAACGTGGGGGCGCATCTTTACAATAATCGGCATCAATGCATGTCATTCATCTCTTTAAAATCTCCTCTTAGTAATATGCGCCCCCACGTTTTGAGTGGCCCCTCGCTTTGCCCCGCAGGGTTATTTTATTCTTTTTAGGACATTGAAAAACGTGGGATTTTTAGATTTTTTAAATCTAGTATAATTATTATTTACTTTAACTTTTAATTACATATTCAATTTACATATTACCCTTTTTATTATTTTACTTGATGCAAATGTCTTCGGTTCAATTTTTGTAAGTTAAGCAAAACCTCCCGTGAGATACTTAATTTCAATCTCCATCCAAAGACTGCCTGGTAAAAATCGCTTTAACAATAAGACCACCTATTGTTCTACCTGCTGCCCATTTTGTGGTTTACGGAAGATATATGATGATTACCTTCAGTATCATTAGTCGCCTTTTACGACCTCGTTAAGTATGATAGGTCGGTACTATTCTAATCTGCAGTACACCACACGATATGTTATATATCTATACTAATATATGCGTCATAATATTTTTTTCTATCTAAACATCTAAAAGAGTACATTTAATATACCTATCTGCATATTTTACCTCTCATCGCTAAAATAAACCTATTCTCGCCAAAGTTAACTTTTTACTATCACGGATTATTTCAAATGAAATCATTTAAACGCTAAGTGATTTATTAGATCAATGCGTCATTTTAAAGCCACGCTGTATATATATTCAATAACAACAACCGTTTGTCATAAACATGGTAGGCATATGAAGCTATTATTGAATTTAACAAATGACATTCATTGTGCTCATAATAGCCAAGCTATGCCGAAAACGTATTGGGGTCGTTACTTACTGGTTACCAATTGAAAAGAGCAATATTATTTAGAGGTTTAAAGTTAATGTATCGTATATTACATACGTCAAGACTAAAACTAAACTACAATGGTATATATTATATTATTTGAATCCAACTTTTAAAGATATTTATATAAATGAAAATATCCGAACTCTTCGACGTCGAGCCAAAACTGTTGAAGCCAAAAACATGAAACTTTGACAATAGTTTAACTTTGTAACATAAGGGCTCACTCAAGAAGGGTTTTCGAAATTTAAACCCTAATAAGAAGGTGACATTGTGCAAATTTTATATTTCCGAAAAAAATAAACTTCGAATTTAAACTGTTTCTTTACAAAATATACTGCAAAGAAACTATTTAAATTCATATTTGATATGGTAATAATGGAAATTGGACTATTAAGAAACCAAATTGTATTATATTTTTTTTTAAATATTAAATGAATCAATTGTCTTGAAATTTAGGAAATCATACGGTAAAAACAATTATATAACAGTTTGTCAATTTAAAATTTTCATGCTGTATTTATAGAAAGTGTAATGTAATATTATAACGTACTAGTTGTAAAAGTGTGTGTCATAGCGAATAATCTTTTTATTACTAATCTTTTTATCTAACTTTCGATCTATCTATCTGCCATTTATAAATGTTTTAACGGCTGTATTTCAGTCGCCTTGAATTAATAGACAAATCAATAGTTTAGTGTTTTTTTATTCTTGTTAATTACTAATTTTAAAAACCCTTTTTTATTGTATGCTCAGGAGCTGCATGTGCTCATACCGCCATCTCCCTTCTTCTATCGGACCTCCAAACGCACTGGGGGACACCACCGTTTCTTGGTTGTTATTCCTACCTGTCGCACCAAGCGCTTCTCAACATCTTTAATAATGAGCACAGCAAAGGAGTGGAACTCTCGCCCTGCGTCTGTAGTTCCGAGTACTTATAACCCGTAGGTGAGGTGAATATTAACCTTCTGGGTTAGCTCATTCTATCGTGGAACCTGTCTTGGCCCACCGGTTTGATTGGGATCACGAGCGAACCCGTTTAAAAATATATATTAAAAAAATGATACAACACACATGATTTAGCGTACATAGAATTCGGAGAAATGTATTTCGGTTAGCAAAGTACAAAGCCTTAGTAAAATATGCTTTGACACAACAATAATATTAACACAATGTCCCCTAAAAGACACGTGACAATAAATAACAATGTTTAAAGACCTTCCTTTCCGGTTTGCCAATAAATGGGACAAAAATATGTGGACAAGTGATAATTAATCAGTGTCCGTGCGATCCATACACACTCTTCATAAGCCAACAGCTTACCCCAGCGTATAAATTGATGGATGCTCTGATTTATTATGACTGTACTCTACTGCATTAGGATGCTTGTTAAAGGCATATAAAATATATTTAAAAACATTTTGGAAATGTGTTTGTGAAATGTATAACCCTATCATCAGTTTGTCAGAAGAAGTGAACTCTGGTATAATGTACATAATAAAACGTTAATATTATCAAAATTATAAATTTCTATAAATAATAATTATTATTATTTGTGTATTGACTGATAAATGGATATATCTCGTGACAACAACAATAAATACTATTCTAAATATACTATTTATTGTAAGAATATTAAATTACCTAATGGTGGGTGAGATTCAATAACATATGATTGGATTTCGGACAACACCCTAAAAAGAACTGTCAATGCTAATATGGTATTCTTAGTAAAATCATATTGAATTGAAACCAATTAAAAAAATGATATTTAACATTACTAATTGTAGCAACTTTACTTTTAATTTTTAATTCGAAGAAACCCATTTACCATTATATTTTAGCTGATTTTCTTTCACCTAATAATTTTCCTCGCTGTAGTGAGGTGAAATATTGTGTTTCGCTCGGAATCAATGTTTTTAGCGTCTCGTATCTTTGAAACTCTCGCTGCGCTTAGGATTCAATAGAGGTAACTCCTGGCCAAATTTCAACTTTGCAGCCTTGCATAACAAATAATTGTTTTCTTAATTTATCTACCTGTCGTTTGCACATCAAATGCTGGACAAAAATAATGTCAAGGTTCTTCACATTAACACTGGATACATGTATAGAGAAAGTAAACTGTAGTAAGAATATCGAAATTTACGGAGTTAAAGACGTTACGAAAACCTTATAATGTTAGTTTTGTGAATTGCCGACTGGCCATTCCCTTGCGTCCTGTAATCTTAATTAATTCCATAGAAGTACTATATATAAATTCAAAATAAAATACTATGAGAAAATGCTACTCACATAAAAATAAGTAATGGTTGAAAAAATCTTAGAGCCTCAAATGCCTATTTAGTAAGGGCCCATGGCAGCACTTATTAGCTCCACTGCTTAGTGTTGCAGAAAAATCGATAGTGAATAATAGAAAATGACAAACAAAACTATCGCCCTATTCACGGGTTATGTCGATAGAAACGATAACAAGAAATGCATAAATCGCATTAAAACTATCGATAATATCGTGCAAATAGGTTAATCTATCGATAATAAACCAAAAAACTTACTATCCATACAACGGTTAGTATCGATAATATTGTGACAATAGGTCGACACTATCTATAGCACTAACGATAATATGAGTCCATTATAGCCTCTCGATAGCCTATCGGCATTGGTGGAACCCCCGAAGAAACTTACCTATTTCTTTATACATAGAATAATACTTCCAAGAAATAAATTACTCGGTTGAAGGTTTTCACCCAATAAAACTTTACAAAAAAATTCCAGCCCTAATAACAGAAGTAATAAGAAATCTCATTTAATATTCTTTTAGTTGATTTTAACTTCTATATTGTTTTGTATGTCCTATGTCCTACCTACCTACCTATGTCAAATCATTTTCTTTTCTTTCTATTTTAATATATTTAAGCAATGACTAGGAAATAGAACTAGGAACGATGATTAGATTAGTAATCAGCTTGTAATCTTCCTATTTCTTTTTAAATTAAAAAAAAATTACAAATTAACACTCACTATCAATTTATTGGAATTGGTACAGTTTAACGGCAGTTATCCAATAATAAAATGCTAATACGATCTCACTTGCTATAAACATTTAGGTATAAAGATGTAGCTACTTAACATATTTTTTCTCATCGAATGGAGAAAATACAAGAATTTACAAACGATAATTAATGTTAGTAAGCCTTTGCTTTGAACGCAATGACATGCAAAACCCAAACTTTGTAAAGAAACTTTTTGCGAAGGGCAGGCATTGTATTATACTATTTATCGCCTCTGAAATGACCGGCGTCATTTGTTGGGGTAGTTTACTTTCATTATTGACCTACTAAACTTTATGACGGCATTGAGAATGGAAGGAAAAACTATATTTCTTATAATTTTACACTTACAACGTAACTTTCGTAAAATTATTAAACGATATACGACTCTTTTTTTAAAATGCTATAGAAATTAAAATAATAAGCTATTTAATTTTATGAGTAAATAATTTGAGACAGTATCAACAAAATTTAAGGCAAGAAATATTTTTATATTTGGCTTAAATATACACTTATTCTTTAATCAGATGTAGGGGTTATTTGCTATTTTATCCATTTTTTTGTTTATTTTTTTATTCCATGTACCTAACCTAAATTCATATACCAAATATTAAAAGTCAACATATAGAATTAGTTATTAGTATCATAAGGTATATTATATTTTAACTACTGCATTTTATGATAATTTCATAAATAACTTTTTTATTCAAACTTTGTGACGTTTGTATCAGCACAAAAATAGTTATGAACAATTCCTTTACACTCCGTATTCTTAATGATAATTAGTCGAATCTATAAAAAACCTAAAACAAATTCAACAGGATTTGACGGTATTACTACTTTAACATTATAAAGTGTCTAGGTCATTCCGTTAATGCCAATTTTATAGTAAGGCATTTTCTCGTGTTGTTCGTGTTGTACGTTGTACGTCACTCTTTTTTTTTATTCTAAATAGGTAGGCGCTTGCACACTCGCTTGATGGCAAGACGATGCGATCTGGGATATAACGCACTTGCCTTAAAGATACCTATTCACTCGTGACTTGAATACCCCTAAATTGTATTCGTCAGGAAACACAGATTCAGGCAAAGAGTTCCATTCCTTAGCGGTACGTATCACAAAATTGGATCCAAAAAGCTTAGTGCAACTCTTTAGTATATCTAACATATAATGGTGGCGCCTCATTTGTAAGTCTGGTTGTCCGATGAAAAAATGTGGAAAACACGGAACAAGGTTTGCACACACTCTCCGAAATGTATCCTATTAAAACGGATAGATAAGCTACTTTTCGTCTACGCTCAAAGCTTTTGAGCTTTTTATAAAAGAGGTCATTATTGCCGATAAGCCTCTTGACCCTCCTCTCAATGGAGTCAAGCGTCTGGAGCTGGTATTGGGCAGAATCGTCCCAAAGATGAGAACAGTACTCCATACAAGATCGAACTTGCGCTTGGTAAAGTATGAGGAACTGTTCCGGCGTGAAGTACTCTAAATAATAAAAGATGTAAACAAGGTGACATCTATAATATTCAACATGACAATAGAGTTTAAATTATTTATTTAATATCACTTATCTGCAAACGTTGGTATACGTTTGCAGATAAGTGGTATTAATAAATACTAGCATTATAAAGATGGAAAGCGGATTTCGTTAGTTAAGTAGCTTATTCTCCGAAACCAATGAATCTATTGAAACAATTCGTTCATATTTTGAAAAGAATATTGTATCAGATGAAAATTTACATTATTTATAATATGTATATATACATAATAGCATAATGATGTTTGGCCAAGGCGATGAAGGGGCGGGGGACTAAGTAATTGATAAATGTAAACACATCGGCATAAGAGGTACAGATTACAATAGCTCCGAAGTTATATTCGCTGTACTTTTATGTTTCTTATATATAAAAACACATCATCATCAACATATTAACTGCAAAAGCACAGTATTTTCTATAGAGAAGAAAACACTGTTGGGCAATAAGAATTGTTACTTACAAAGAGCTTCGACAAAGTGTTTTAATAGATATCTCCGCTATAAACCAAATAGTACATACAGTAGATTTTTATGAGATCAATGCATTATTGATCTACATAACAATAACACATAACGTCTATATTAGCCAAATAAACCGCCCCATGTCGTGGCGTGTCGTATAAAGGTGTTCATAATGCTCGTAGTATTGCCACGCCATCTTGATGGCGATATATAGACTTTGCACCAGAAACACCCTGGAGGATCACAGATGTTTTGCTTGAACCATCGCCCCAAGTCACTAATAAATTGTGTCGAATCCGTGCCCTAGTAACCCACAGTTTCCACAGCCAGGGCAAAAATATAATCCTGTGCCAATGGGGCATACATTTACTTTTTTTTTAACACGAAGGTTCGTAAGATATTAAAGTATTAATAGTAACATTGATAATAAGTATGACCACTGCTACGTTCCATACTTTTCATCAGATTCTGTTCATAATATAGGGTAAAGGCACCAGTGGCCAGCCGGGCACCAGTGTTCAGCCTTTTACATCGTTTATTGGCCATAAATATCGCTATAATCAAAATAAACAAATCACTTGCACTTAAATAGACGCTCTGATTCTTCATTGGTTAATGTGTCACGCGACAGAAGCGGCAGGGGATCAGGGGGTAGAAATAAACTGGTTCATATCGGTGCTGTCCAACGACAAGAGCAATAGTGTCAAGTCCGCCATATTTTTTATTACACGTAGTGTTCTCTTAACAGGTAAGAAAGAACCTATTTTATTATGAAATGTGATTGTTTCTTCTAAATGGTAGCTTTATACATTAGTTCATGTATTAAATTATTTTAAATTTTGATAAAAATATCGCTTTTTTACGTATAAATTGAGGGGGCTGAACATTGGATATCACTTTTTTACAAAAGATCCAATGGACAGCCCCGGGGCTGGTAACTGAGTTTTTCGATTATTTTTGAAATTACAAGACGACCATTAGAACCGATAAATATAAATTTCCAAATTTAGTACGACAAACATTTCCTAATGGTCAAAAACCCACTGATCAGCCACATTTTAAATTATTTTTTTATGCGGCTGATCACTGGGTGTTGAAGATCCAGTACTCAGCCATGATCTTATTTAAATGGTATTTTTAGGGACGAATGTGGTTATTTGTATGAGAATCTATAAGCAATACTTAAGTTTTACCTGAAACAGTTATAAAATGTATATTTATAATCAATAATTATAAACATACATTTTATAACTATTTCATACTTACAAGGGCTGAGCACTGGGTTCATCGATGCTGTTTACTGGTTTTTAGAGGCTGTCCACTGGGATAAAGTGTCATTTTTTGTTTAAACGTAATTATATCTTTTATTAGGAAAATTCTTGTTTATGACATATTTTTTTTTAAACTATAATAAACAATAAATCCAATCATGTTGTACATTTCATTATCTGACATATGCTGTAGAAATGGCAACTGTTCAAACTTCAAAAAGTCGTTATGAGGCTGACCACTGGTGCCTTTACCCTAATCATAATATATTTATTTGCTAAAACGTTTGTTATACATAAATTAGTGGCCAGAGTCTCCTTTTAACAATGGTATTAGACTCCTTGTTTACAGATCACTCCCCTGTTGTATTTTGTAGTGCATTGTGTAGTGGCATTGGGCCTAAGAGTATTCGGACTTCTAAACGTATCAACTTACAAGCATGTATAATGGAATTAGAAAACATGGATTTCACAGATATAATGTACAGCAGTGATGCAGAGATAGCTGCTGATATTTTAGTACAAAAATTGTCATTGCTAATTCGTTCAAATACAGTAACTGCTAATATCCCAAGTAGAAAACGCATTGTAAAGCCCTGGATTACGCATGGACTACTTCGTTGTATACGGCATAGGGACAAACTATATCGTAAAACAAAAAAACATCCAAATAATGATATCTTAATAGCTTCGTATAAACGTTACAAACTCTTCTGTAATAACCTGCTTAAAAAAATTAAAAGCGAGTATGAGAGTTCAGAATTTCAAAAACACAAAAAGAATCCTAAACAAATGTGGAGCCTCATTAAAAAAGTTTCTAATTTACAACAGCACGCTCCACCATCAGATGATCTCATTTCTATCAGTAATGATCCGCAAGCTTCTGTTAATTCAGTAAACAAGTTCTTTGCTAGCGTGGGGACGAATTTAGCGTCTGAATTGATAGCGAGTTCATCCAATTGTACCTCGATCCAATTTTCCTTTGAGGAACCAGTGAAGGACTCTATGGTGTTACTAACCACGGATGAAATAGAGGTAGAAGGGATTATCTTGGGGTTAAAGCGGGATTGTGCTACAGGTTGGGATGGCATCCCAACCTCTTTTATTATGGATGCGAGACATATCCTGATTCCAGTTTTAAGTAAAGTATACAATCTTTGTCTCTCATCTGGCACTTTTCCAGCTGCCTTTAAAAGGGCATTAGTTCACCCAATTTATAAGAGTGGGGACAAATACAGTGCTAATAATTACCGACCGATATCTATATTATCTGTATTATCTAAGATTTTAGAAAAGATCATTAACAAAAGGTTAACTGATTACCTTGACTCCAAAAATTTACTTGCATCAAACCAATTCGGTTTCAGAACTGGGAAATCGACTGAAGATGCTGTACTGGAAGTAACAGGAACTGTAGTTAATAATACAAATCGTAAACTCATGTCATTATGTGTATTTATTGATCTTACCAAAGCATTTGACACTGTATCTGTCCCTATCCTAATCACCAAACTTTATAATATCGGTGTCCGTGGTGTTGTTCTTGATATTTTCAAGAGCTACCTCAGTGGTCGAAGTCAATGTACCAAAATAGGCAATAACATTAGTCAGGATGAACCTATTACCTACGGTGTTCCTCAAGGAAGTGTTCTTGGGCCTACCCTATTCCTCATATACTTAAATGACCTGTGTCAAATGCGATTGCCAAACAGTAGGGTTATCGCATATGCTGATGACACTGCAATCGTTATCCATGGACAAAATTGGGAGGAAACTCGCTTAAACGCAGAATCATCACTGAAAACAGTAATACAATGGTTAACTCGTCATCTGCTCACCCTGAATTTGTGCAAAACTAAATTCATCACTTTTTCGTCTAAGATCTCGTCACAGCCAGATGCCTCGTTCGTAATAAAGGCTTACAAATGTGACTCGAACCCTAAAGACTTATGCCCCTGTGAACCAATATCACGAACTCATGGTATAAAATATCTAGGGGTAATGATAGATAGCGTATTATCGTGGAATGAACATATTCGGGCTGTTACCGCACGCATTAGGAAACTAATATTCGTTTTTAGTAGATTGCGAGCAGGTGCTAATCCGTCTGTCCTAAGAACTGTTTATTTTGCCCTTGCACAATCTATTATCAATTATTGCATAACAGTTTGGGGTGCCTCTGGCAAGACTAAGCTAATATCACTTGAAAGAGCACAGAGAGCGGTCTTAAAAGTTATGGCCTCGAAACCAATTAGATATTCTACAAAATTAATATATGAATTCTGGGAAGTTCTTTCGGTTCGTAAACTCTTTGTTCTTAATGTTATTCTGCGCAAACATAGGGCTACTTATTATAACCAAGCATTTTTAAAAAATAAAAGAAGGCAAGATAAGGTTTACAAATTGCCTGGAACTAGAATTGAACAAGTCAAACACCATTATAACTATATAGCACCGCTCCTCTATAATAAGGTGAATAAAGAATTAAATATTTATCCTTTAAGTCTATATCAGTGTAAGACCATTTTAATTAAATGGCTTATCAATATTGATTATGATGTGGTAGAATCTTTGATAAAATAAAGAATAAATGATGATACGAAACTAGTTTTCAGGTCTTTATCTACACACACACACACACACACACACACACACACACACACACACACTCACATACACAGCATACAATAAACACATACTAAGCAGACACTTTTACACACCAAATACATACACGTAAATGATTTAAAATAATTTGTTATTTCTGTTTTCTGAGTGTCTAAAATGTCTCTCCTGGAGGTGGGCGCTAATGACTGCGACACAGTCTTCGACTACTGCGGTCATTAACGCTTCAATTTGTTTTTGTCAAAAATTGTTTTGTGTATCAAATAAATTTTATTTTTTTTTTTTTTTTTTTTTTTAAGCAAATAATGCCTGTGCCAGGTGACTCCGCTCTTCTGCTATGACATATTTACTGAAAAGTAGAAAACTTAATAACTACTTAAATAGCTTGATGTGTGTAGAATGTGTGCATGTAAACAAGTATTTTTATTTAATATTCTCCCTATTCATAATTTTGAGCTGCTAACCACGTAAGTACTACTTTTTCACAGTCTTAATAGTTAATTGAGTAAACATCATGTTTTTCATTAATTTAAATATAGATACGACCTGAGAGACAACGGTATTGTGAGAAAATAAACAATGGTTTTCGTCGGAATGATTTTAGCTACCTTTTGTTATTTCTGTTTTATTTTTTGTTTGGGACATATGGTAAGTTCGTATGTTTTTTAAGTATTATATTTTATTAATTAGTTTTCTTACCGAGAGCAAACTGCAATCTGAATAAAGCCGATCAGATCACCACCCTGAACAGGAATTCAGTTCATTAATATAGATTGAGCTAAGGCGGTATATATTCTGCTTAAGAGATTATTGTTTGAGTTTTCTGGAGTCACATATCTCTGGTAACGGAAAATCTTTATCAACTTTCGCACTCTTCCTGCTAGTTGCTCAAGGTGTGGGTACAAAAATAATCCCTGGTCTAATATGACGCCTACGTACTTATAATGTGTTGTGAATCTTTATAGCGACTTTGTCATCAGGTTTATTATTATTATAGATGCTGAAGCATGTATAATTTGTTTTCAATGTATTAAGTGGTAATTAACTGTATTTTGACCGAGTTGTTATTTGGTTACCAGCGCCCTGGTCCTGGTCCAGGAGTCACCAGAAATAACAACAGCTATATCATGGCTTACGAGAAAATGTTGGCTTTTTTAATTTGCAAGTTACATAGGTCGTTATTATAGGTTAGACATAACGTTGGATCTAAAACACTTCCCTGCGGTACACCATATGTTACTTCCGCACTTTCACTGATATACTGTTCCATTGTAACTCTTTGCTTATAAAATTAATATTAAAAAGATAACTCTTGAAAGTAGTAATTAGTAGTAATTAGTACCCCTTATGACAAAACGGTACAACTTGCTTTCAAGAATGGGGACAGAAACAGTGTCAAAGACTTTTTTTGACGTGACAACGTCTTATAAATTGGTTTGCCGGGTGACACTTCAAGAAACTGCGTTACGCTCCGCTCACGTTATGCGCTTACAATGAGAGCGAGTGAGAGGCACGCGTCCCTTCCACTCGGGCATGGTTAGCCCGCCTAAGAGCGAGAGAGACAGACATAAAAAGTGGAAGGGACGCGTGCCTATAAATTAATGTTTTAAATATAATTCTTTGTATAAATAAATGTTTTAAATTGTTACTATTATTTCATCCTTCTTCCTACTATACGAATGAATATTCACATTAAAATTATTTTACCACTCAAAGTCGTTGTCACGTAAAACTTTCGCCCGTATACCGACTTTACAGGCAACCAACCAGTTTTTTATGTCGAGGAATACTGTTAAATATTTATTGTTTTTGTCAATTTGTTCAGTAACTAGTGAATTCAAAGAAGTAAATGCATATTCCGTTGATATGCCTTTTCTGAATCCGAATTGTAAAGAAGGCAAAATTTTATATTTATTAAGAAAATTCTGTTAGAGTTTTTTGATATACTGAATAATTTTGATATAGGTGTATAGTTTTAGACGTCTTAAAATGATATACGTAAAAACCTAATAAATAAATGTTAACATGGACGATTATAAAAAACAGAAACATTTAAACTAGTAAATGTATAAATAAAATTGTAATTAATTTTAAATTTTAAAGAATATAGATATAGCTTAGTCATGTATGAATACTTCAGTAATATAAATAATACAAATAACAATATAACGAAAACGTTTTTGATGTTGAGTTGAGTTTTTCGTGAATTTTTTTAATGCTGATGCTCAAAATGGCTTCCGCCATTGCGTAAACATTTACGACAACGATTTCTCACTTATGTCGTCGTAATTTTCAGCTGCATTTCTGTTTCATAGTTCTAGATCTACCTTGCTTGCAACCAGCTTCGTAACTGAGTGTATGTCAAAAACATTCATTAACGTTCGTAACGTTAACGGAACCTATTTGCGACTTGTTAAACTAACGTATTTAGAAATTCCAGTATATATAAATAATAAATCGGCCCATTATTATTTGTATATTATATTAACTCGATAATCAATTCAAGTAGCAAATTCACTTTCTCCACTAACGATATTTCAGTGCTATATTCATAAATATAGAACAACAGATAACTGACATTACTAATACTTTGACAAATGTAAGAAATTAGCTTCATAAAAATAATCTTCAAATAAAAATAAATAAAACTAATCTAATCAATTCTAATCACTCCCATAATACTTAAACTAATATTGATATTATGGGAGGACAGGATAAATGGTTACCAATGTTAAGTTTTTAGGCATTATCATAGATGCAATACTAACCTGAATAGTCTAAACAGAAAAGCTCTTTAAAAAATTAACAGATAAGCAAATACTTTATACAAACTTACGAATATAGGAAGCAAAAAAAGGTTTACTTAGCTTTGACCATATCTAAGTATAGTTCCAAGATGATATGATACCTCTTAACCTAAGGAAATAGTACAAATATACATAAACTATTATACCAGAATTTTTCGTGCCAATGAGTCTTCAAGTCCCTAAATATTAACGCTTTCTCATTATATTTTCGAAATAAGAGAGTGTGTAAAAAGAACGGCAACATCGCAAAACAAATAAGAAAAAATAAAAATAGGAATCTAAGGATTTAAAACAAACTCATTTGAAACACTGTACCCAAAATTTCTCGTTTCGATAAAAGTGATTATTATTATCAACACGATGTTCCTCTCATTGATGATACAACACTGGCCTACAGCGTAAAACCGGAAAAGTACTTTAAAATTTCGACAAGGCTCGGTAGCTCAATTGAGAGAACATTGGACCGGTCTTCCAAAGGTTGCGGGTTCGATTCCTGCCTGAGAATTCACTTGTGATCCTAGTAGATTTTTTCTAGTATCTATTAAAATAATTTATTTTATACTACCGGCCTGTCCCGGCTTCGCACGGGTGGATAAAATTCTTTAAATTTTTCTAGCAATAAATATAACCTATGTTACTCAGCGTGAATGTAGCTTAATAATGGTAAAAGAATTTGTGAATTCGGCTTAGTCGTTTTTGAATTAATTCATTGCAAACATACAAAAAAACAAATCTTTCCTCTTTATAATATTAGTGTAGAAGATATAGCATTGAAAACATGCAAAAAATATACAAAAGTTAAAAAAATTATTATGTTATATTTTACTATATTGAGCATTTCTTTAAAGACAAGGCTCTAGTAGTTTAGGTTCAGTCATATGTTAAAATGTCATTTTTTGTAAACTATTTAAAATTGTAGCTTAATAGATACAATAAAAAATCAAACGTCAAAAAATATAAATTATAGTAATATAATATAATAAAAATGTGTCGCTAATAATAAATAGTTATAAGTTATGAATAGTTATGAGAATTAGTCCAATTTACAGACATACTGTTGCTTTGTAGCCAAATTACGGCAGTTAAAACATATGATGCACATATGGTTTTTAAGTTCCTGGACGAAATAATATTGCCTTTACTAGTAGTTGTAGATGCAAAACTTATAGTGTTTCAGCAAGATTTACAATTAAATTGTTTAAACGTTCTATATTGTATGAAATAACTTAATCATAAATTTAAAAAAAAAACTAAGACGTCTTTTTGATCAATTTGGTTAATGAATAACCTAAAGTGATTATTAGTTAAAAAATATATGATTTTTATGAACCATTTAATTAAATTAATTAAAATAAAAATCAGTTTAACATTTTGAAACACTCAATTTTATAATATACCATTACTTTCGAATAAATTTGCTTCAACTTTTATAAATTTGAAATTCTAACTTTTGAACTTTATTAGAAATTATAACGAAGCAGTTACCCCAACGGGAAATTTCAGCGAGTATAATATCAACCCCTAATTCAATAGAAGCGATTCAGCAAAACCGTGCAAATACCCATTGAATTGCTATTCCATTTTCTTTATTTATTGCATCGCTGTAGACTACCTCGGGCCGTAGAACAACCACAGTCAATATAATTTCAGCAAGCGCAACTAATTTCTTTATTTACATACAGTTGGGAAGCCACGTTCCTATTTCATTCAAAATAGCGAAAAAACTTCACTTTTGACTCCAAACTGAAAAGCATTCTTAGTACAACAAATTATACACCAAGCCAATAAGGTAATGTCCCCATGACTGTAGAACAGATCTTCAATATGGATCAAACACTGCTAAGAAAATGAACAAACAAAGAATAATTTTGCAAGTACAATAAGCAAGTAATAAAATTTGTTGTAAATTACTGTATTTGGTAAAATAAATCAATCATTGTAATCCTTTTTTATTTAGGATGGGTTAGCTTTTAATCCCAATCAAGCCAAGACAGAATCCAAGATGGAACGAGCTAACCCAGAAAGTGCCTATCCACCCTCGCTTTGAAAATGGACGGGTTATAAGTTCTCGGAAATACAGACGCAGGGAGGGAGTTCCACGTCTTTACTGTGCGCACAATGAAGGATGTTGAAAAGCGTATGGTGAGACAAGTAGGAATAGCAACCAAGAAAGGGTGGTAGCCTGCAGTGCGTCTGGAAGTCCAATAGAAAAAAGGAGATGGCGGTATGAGCAAATGTAGCTCTTCAGCTCACCCTCCAAAGTACAGTCTCTAGAAGATCGATAGACGGGCAACTTTGCGGCGGTGAGCTAAGGTGTGAAGCTTGCTGTTCACCAATTTGCTGTCACCATATAATTCCACGGGTTTGTCAAAGTCTCGGTAGCTTAATTGGAAAAGCATTCATTCGGATAGCGAGGGATGTGAGTTCCAGTTATGCTTGAAACCTAATACAAGTTGATTTTGTATAATTATTTCTTTAGATATAAAAATCTAGTAGAACTTAAATGTTTATATAATATCTAAGTTCTACTAGTACATAGCCGGAAGGTAGCTATCCTATCCGTTTTCTATGTGATATATTTCGGAGAGTGTGCAGCGGAATTGCACAGCCTTGTTTCGCTGTTACCATTTTTTCTTCGGACAAACAAACTTACAAATAGGCGCCATTGTTATATGGTTGATATACCAAAGACTCAGCATTTTTGGTTCCAATTTTGTGATCCGAACCGCTAAAGAGTGGAACTTTTTATCTGAAGCTGTTTTTGATGATAAATACAATTTAGGGGTCTTTAAGTCACAAGTGAACGAGGCAAGCGCGTCACATCCTAGATCGCATCGCCGCTTACCATCAGGCGAAATAGTGGTCAAACGCTTTCCTATTCACGATTAAAAAAAAAACAAAAAATATAATAAATATATATTTCAATATAAACAATTACATACACATCATTTCAAGTCATGTCTGAAGAAATAATGCGATCCCCATGTGTAGAACAAATGATTCTGATCTCATAACATGTATGTAGTGACGATTCCTAGTTATAGCAATATCGTGTAGGTAAAGTTTGGCAAGCATATTCATGAATAAATAGGTGTTAACGACCCTATTCACAGACTAGCTAGGATGTGAAGTAAAAATAATGAATTATGTAATTTAATGGATTTATTCGGGATAATTAAAACCTGCACTCTAAATTTAACTTATAATTCCAATACAATATCTCATCATGTAAATAACTTTAAATCTTTAACATCAACTTAGTAAGACTTACAATGCTCACCAGAATATTTATATACAAAGAGTTACATACCTTCACGATGTGCTCAAGGCGACGTTCACACAACGAATGACGCTCGAACGGCTGTTGCGCCATTTATATACTCTCAAAGCAGACGTAAACAACAAGATGGCGGCCGTACGAGAGTCATCGTTTAACAACTTTTAATGGATCAATCTTAAACAATTTAATCAAGCCGAAGCCGATGTTAGAAAAAAACCCGAATAACAGTGGATAAACAATATTGGGCGTGTGAATTAAGAAGCAACAAAAAGTATAAGTGTGAGGCGAGATTAATCACCACTTTCGATAAGGAAGTCAATAAGTATGAATTACTGGAAGGAACGCACCAAGAACATAATCATGAACCAGATGCTTTGAAGGAAAGGGCTTGTTTTTAAACTATTTCTTGTGATTACTAAACAACTTTTCACATTTTTACATTTGGCCATTTTATATTTGGTTATGGATGTTACATACATAATACTATAACTATTCCTGAGATAATTATGTCAAAAAAAAAGGTCGTTTCACTGATCTTTGTCTTAAATGAATAAAATTCATAAAACACGACTTATTCACGGTTATGTTTATGGCCTGGGAGTTTATACCGCAGTTTTAACCGTACCTAAACCAATAACTATAGAACCGATTCGGTTCTGGCACTTCGCCGGCCGCTGCTGCGGCACGCTCGCTACGCTCGCTCGGCTCGTGCGTTGTGGTCAGAGTTCTAACCTAACCTAACCAAAATTAATGTATATAATACTGATTATTATGAATAAAAAGAAATCTAAACAAAAAAGCTATGACTTTGAATAATAGTTTAAAAGATGGTTATGTTGAGTAAATATAGGATAACAACAAAGTATAATAAATGTTTATTGCTAATGACATTATGAAGTTGAATGCTTCGGAATCATGAACATCAAAGACAGAGTAGTTAGGAATTGTGATCGCTAGGATAGAAAATTTTAGGAAGAACACCCTCGGACTGCCAATCATCGGAGTTGAAAATTTAGGTGAACTTTGGCGCACCTGTAGTTTGTTGTTCGCTGGATGATTGTTGCGGATTTATTTCACACCTGCACTACGTGGCTTGAACGCCGATAATAAGTGCAGTGCCCGCACAACAGACACGATGACAGCACTCGTGCCCTGGATCCTGGATATCGCTAGCGCACAGGCGCAACGACAGCACTCGAGGACCCGCGCGACGGTAGCACTCGAGGATCCGCGCGATGGCAGCACTCAAGGATCCATGCGATGGCAGCACTCGAGGATCCGCGCGATGGCAGCACTAGAGGATCCGCGCGATGGCAGCACTAGAGGATCCATGTGATGGCAGCACTCGAGGATCGCGCGATGGCAGCACTCGCGCACAGGCGCGACGACAGCTCAGTCTCTCTCACCGGTCGCGCCACCCCACGACTAGGCGTCTGCCAGCAACGCTCGTCGATATTGGGTTGGCGTGGATATTAGAGAAAGAAAAATGTTAATACAGTGTTAATGACGATCGAAATAATAATTAAGAGTTATTGCTGTTTACCGCAGCGTGTATATGAAGAAAAATGTAAAATGCAATAACATATTGATGAAAATCTATAAATTGTATCAAGTCATTTCACGAAGATGAGAGATATCTAACACATCTGTTCTACTATCAAATCAACATAATTAATTTTATGGTTATTTTTTTTTCAAAGGTTTTTTTCTTTGTCCCTTTTTAACCTCAAAAACATTTTTTTTTGAAGATAATATCATTCGTATTTGCGTAATCTGTTAACCCAGAGGGTTGTAAAATGTTTTACATTTCACAAAACAATAAATGTGCTTTTGGCGCGCTGAACGTAGCAGCTTTCATTTTTTGATAATTAATGAAGGTTCCTCAATATTTAACTAGATGGCGTCTTAATGCGCAAGGTTTAATAAAAGTTGACTTGTACTTATTGTCAGTATTATTACAATTTACACTGTGCAATTGTTTGCATAAACCTTTATTTAATATCACCAGTAACATCAATGTGTCAATAATGCAATTTCAGTTATTAACAATAAGCTTCATGCTGCTAATGAAATTTAGGAAATAAATCATGATAAAAACTAGCAATATTGATACTCTTATTCAATCACGCTCGTCACAGAGATTTAGCGAGTATTGTCTATACCTTTACTTTGTATGTGACGTTGATCAAATTCATTATGTTTCTATTATAAACTACTTTTAAAAAAAAATAGACGGTTTTTCTTTTTACGTGGGCTTGAAGTTGATCCCGCTTCTGATATGTTAACGACCCTATTCCCAGACTAGCTAGGATGTGAAGTAAAAATAATGAATTATGTAATTTAATGGATTTATTCGGGATAATTAAAACCTGCACTCTAAATTTAACTTATAATTCCAATACAATATCTCATCATGTAAATAACTTTAAATCTTTAACATCAACTTAGTAAGACTTACAATGCTCACCAGAATATTTATATACAAAGAGTTACATACCTTCACGATGTGCTCAAGGCGACGTTCACAAAACGAATGACGCTCGGACGTTTTTTTTTTTTTTTTTGTTTTAACGTGGAAACCCTTCTATGGCTAGCTGCACATCTAAGGTGTTATGACAGGCTATACTGACTAAAACCACGCCCTACCTAGGTAGTATGCAAGTACCTTTAGCCGGAGAGGCTGTAAAAGGTTTCATCCTAGCGACCGCCTCGGCGAGGCTCCGGCGGCGCAGCGCCGCACTAGTTACAAACTAGCGCATGCGCGAGAAGCGTCCCCCACCCCGAGTGGGTGGAGACCGTGTAAAAGGAATCGAGCTGCATAATGCCGCTCCTTATTATAGTCTAAACTAAGCTAGCTACGTTGGGACCTAAGTTCTAGCGTTCGTGTGAGCCGTAGAGAGGCTTTCCACAGCGAGCGTTAGTGCGTCAGGGGCGTCTGTCAGTACGTGTTTGGGTCTGCGATAGTAATGAGTGGACGGGCGGGGTGGCTCGTAAGCCGCGGCCCCGCTGATGAGTGGACTAGTATGCTCCTCCGCGGCTTTGAAAAACCGCTCGGAGCATTGTTTAAAATGGGATTGTATCGTGGGAAGGGACAGGTCCCTGTGTAGGTCCGCGTTGCGGACGTACCAGGGTGCGTCGGTTGCCCTACGACAGAAGAGATTTTGGACCGTCTGGACGGCTGTTGCGCCATTTATATACTCTCAAAGCAGACGTAAACAACAAGATGGCGGCCGTACGAGAGTCATCGTTTAACAACTTTTAATGGATCAATCTTAAACAATTTAATCAAGCCGAACAGCTAATTTATAATTTTAAAACAATAAAATGTTAACAATAAGGTATTCCAGTGTAGTTGCTAACATAGGTATAAGTAATCTCTATGGCACCTGTAAAAATTACCTTCGTTAACACTTTTATAATTTTTCAGACGCAACACGAGTGCGAGTCCCATTTACATATTTTTTGTCAACGCGTCCTTATATATATATGTTCATAAAAAGTTATTTTTTTATTGAATAGTAAAACCCAATGTTTAAATAATATTTCCCTTCATATCTTAAACCCCCTTTTTCTAGCTCAGTGTGTTTTGTTCGAGTGATATCATATCAAACTTGAACGAAACAGACGAATTATTTTATAATTGTGTTATCCTAATACATCGATTTTAGTAATGCAGTACATAAATATACCTCTTGTAATAAATAGAGAGAAGTAAATAATATTTCCGAAATTATTTTGAATCAGAAATTTTAAACATTATATTTCTAATTTTATTTTAATTACATTTTATATTATATAATGGAGAGATAATTAAACAAACAAGAGCCAAAAACCTAAATAATTAGTTAAATCATACTTACTGCTTCCATTATGCTGTGACAAACTTTTCACCATTTGTTTGCTCAGTTTTTAGAGTACATTAAGCTGACCTATAAGTATACTCGCTGTTATTTGTTGACTCTTTTAAGTGATTAAGTATGTAATATTTTGATGGTACGTAATGGTTGGTACATGCAAGCTAGGGATAGCGTGAACCCGTAAAAGGCAATTTATTTAAACCTGACTCCAAAAAAAGGGAAAACTTGTACTAGCATAGAAGGAATATTTAATTATAGATTTGTAAATGTTAAAATGTCACATTGATTTTGTGTTGAGGCGATGAATATACTATCTCTACTCCAGTCTAGGCCATTTTCATGTTGCTAGCTCCATATTGTATACACGATAACACTAATTTGTAATAAGAGCTACCGCGCAAATGAAGTTTCTGAGTTATATTAAATATAAACTATACAATATTGTGATGAATAGATTATAAATAATCAGACATCAGAGAAATTATTCTGAACCCCAAATAAGTATTATAATTTTTTTTATAAATTTTATGCATTTTTCAATGCGATCTTATAAGATAAATTGTCTCGCCTTAGAATTCACTAGTGACCTGAGTCGATTTTTGACGTGATAACGTCTTATAAATTGGTTGCGGCTGGGAGTCACTTATGAAAAAGTGTAACGCTCGGTAACGTTACGATGAGTCACCGAACGAGAGAGAGGCCCGCCGAATGCCTTGCGTCTCTCTCCCACTCAACTATGATCGGTCTGCCGCGCGCATTGTGCAATTTAATTATATTCATATCAATAAATATTCTACCGAGAAAAAGACGTTGTCACGTAAAATCTTCGCCCGTAAAACCGACTTTACAGGCAAAAAAAAAAAAAAAAAAAAAAAAAACGACTTTTTTATTTCTAGTATTTTTCTATTATAACTAGGTCTGCAATACATGCTGCTGTTTGCAAATACTGAGCGAAGCAATTAGATTTTTGAAGGGTGATTATTCCTCGATGGTATGTCCGATTTCAAATTTTTTTTTGCACATTTGTCACGACCGCAATGTGAGTTTTGGCGCCAAATTTCATCAATGTAGTCTCAGCGGTTTGGCTGTGATCAGCTTTTGAATTTTTCTTTCGGTGATTATTCCTCCATGGTAAAGTCGATATTTTTTTAAAATAGCCTATGTCCGTCAGTTTATAATCATGTATGTTCATGCCAAATTTCGTTCGAATCGGTTGAACCGTTAGTAACAGGAGGGAGACAAGCGAAATTTGTGAGTTGCCTAAAAGAGAGCTTCGCTCAATAATTTAACCAAAATAAACAGCTAAAGCACTTGTGTTATAGAAATCAGAATGACTGTACCATGACACTCAGAGCCCAGCCAATTTAGAATGGTGCGTTATTCAAGTTACACCATCACGGATGTTGTCAATATAGTATAAAGAAAAAACTGTAATTTAACTATTTAAAGACTAAATCTTTATTTATAATTTGATGTAATATTATCTTCTAAATTAATATTAAATTACATTAATCGGAATCAGACTCTCAAATTATTAAACCTTGAAAACAATGGAAATATCGAAATATTGAGAGAAATCAAATACCAGTAGAGAACAAAGCAAAGCCAAAATTTCAATATTTTACAATGACTGAAAATTCCACGATCAAAATTACCGAAATAATTGTTCGAAGGAATTGCTTTTATTATTTTTTATTTCACCTTCTTCTTATTACTTCAATGTCGCTGCCTTTCTGTTTCAATGCAGAAATTACATGAGTCTATCTTCGAAAGATTTTTTTATATACATGTTATTTTTAAATCAATTAATATTCATATTCTTATCTATTTCAGGTAACACCGTTTTCAGTTAATTGTAGATCTAAGGCAAATAAATAATTTCTTAATTAGACTCGATTATAGCAATGAATAGTTGAAACAGCTCCGTCATTAATTAAACTGGTATTAGAAGTTTTCATTTACATATTAATAAAGTTTATATATCGAAAAAATCTTAATCAGTTTCTCTAGTCATTATTTTTAATACTACTTGATTATACAGATGTCGTTTACTGTTCCGTAACATTGCCATGATTTTTTTTTTCACTTACAAAGCAACAACATCAATAGACAATAGCAACTTCTTATTTCTTTATTTATTATGCATCCATAGTAATGTAATAAATTACACCATTTTTTTTCTAATAATATGAAATATTTTTATATCTTAAAATTCTACAATAACTTTCTACTTACTGATATAATAAAACAACCTCCCCAGGATTTTCTTGTACGCCATAAGACATTGCTGGGACAAGAATGGGTCTCAGCAGTCGATACACGGTTGTCGTCAAGAAATTTATATGTTGAAGCTCTATTTTTCGAGGGAGCCATTCATAACGCATAATATCAATTGACATAAAGTCACTTGGCATACAAATGGAAAGGCATAAATTGACATACATTGCAGGTTAGGTTAGGATTTTTTTTATTTATTACTAGCCAGCGAGCTATTTCAAATTATGCCAAATGATTAGTATACGCACTAAAATTGTTAAATTACTGCGAAAAAAGGTAGACCCGTTTTTTGAATTGCAACATTAATCGTTGATAATACCTCCAACGAGTTTGAGACTGCTATTCCACGAATGCGGCTTATCTAGATAATTTTGATGTTTACATGAATCAAAACATCACTGTTGAAAGAAGGAAGATAAATAGAGCTATATATCGTCATTTTTGAAAGATCACTAATATATTTATAATGTTATTAAAATCAAATACTTCATTACTACGAACAAATCTATATACAAGATTTCATTTATTTCATTTTATGAACAAAGCTCCTTGGAGGAAGTCGAAAGGTCATAATAAATAAATAATTTAATAAAAATAAATGAAAAAATTGCATATTATAAATAAAAGCGTCGTATATCCATCCAAAAAGTGTTTTATTTTAATTCAGAATAAATGACGTGTAGAATTTTAATATATACTTATATTTAAAAACAAAAAACAATTTTCATAAAAATTAATATGATCCTTTTATTTTAATTTTTAAGCCCTTACTGATCTATTACACTATAAGCATGTAAAGAGATATATATAATCTTATTTGTGAACAACACTATAAGCAGATCAAAGATTCTTTCGAGATAAACCGTTGCACGTACAATAAGCCTTTTACAAACGTGTTTCAGTGTGAATTTGCCATAGAAAAGTGAGAGTTACACTAGTCTAGAACGATTGGTAATCTTACAAACGAACATTGTATTTTCAACGGCCTCGTATTTTAATGTTTCTTAAACAATGATAACTGTGTGTGTTCAAGATATCGGCATTGTTGTTGTTAGCATTCCAACTGCCAGTGTAACAGGCTGAAAATCGACCGTAAATATCAAAAATGTATCGGCAAAGCGAATGTTCAATCGGTTATCGTGCGATTTTGTGGCAAAGCTTTAGGAAAATAGCATACGTGCCCACCTTACCAATTCCTCGGTTTCTAAAGACATAACGTAATGTATTTTGTGTGCGATTTCTATTATAAATTTACCTTTATATATCGATTCGGCCTTGTAAAATTTTGAGTTAACTTCATTAAGAAATGATAAAGTTATTTTCTATATTATCTTTTTATTTGTCATATAAGTAAAATACATTTTAAGAAAACTGAATTATAAGAAAAAGGCGTACGTAAAGAATATCAAAGCAATCTTTTGATTTTGAGTGAAAGGTAGTTTCATGGTTCCTTGGTCTTTCCAATTCGAAAATGCCTTATAGCGTATCATGACCTAGAGAGACGGATTCAACGGGATTCTTCTTTCACGATTGTATTGTGTCAGTTCCAAACCCTTATCTGTTTAGAGAAATGCTCAAAGGTTTGTAAGCTCACAAATTCTTAATAAAACTCATTGTATATATAAAATTATATTGTTGTATTAGAAAGAGAGAGTTTCAAAAAAGGGTAATTCCGATTCAACGGTGTCAATTTAACCGAAGTTCGCATTGTATGTTTTGTTTGTATGTTACATAATGTATAAAATCACAATAAATATGATTGTAAATAATAAAATTTAAATACTGTAATTCACAATAATTAATATATCAAAGTCTATAAAGATATTTGACAATCCGCACCGTCAAAAACCAATATTTGAAATAGAGCCTTGTTAAAACATGCTGAAATCCCGTTTAAAAGAATATATTTGACATAGATACGATCAAAACTACTGAGCTTGTAATGGAGAATATTTAAAAAGTATCACAAATAGAATTCATAATGATTTCTAGTTGTATAAGCAAACTTCTAAAGTATTTGTATTTTATAAAATTCAAAATACAGAACTTTCACTTTAATCAACAACTATTAATTAATCAGATTTGGCGCAAAATTGGCTGCCACAAATGGACAAACAGACGGATATAACAGGGAAAAACTCCAGCGTCTCGCTTCGCTCGCTCGGCTCCTGCTTTGTTTTTGTGACAGTTCTCACCTAAACTAACTTATATTGGAGACGCTTCACGAATAAAGCGAGCGAAGCGAGCACGTCGCGGCGGCGACTTATTTCTATTATATACATTCATTTTAACACTTTTTAAATAGCTATTTAGGCCATAAACGTACTTCATGGCTTTTGATTTTTATTTGTTAATGTTGTTTAATTACATAAATATTTTCAACTAATAAAATGTAAATATATGCATTGTTATTTCACGTTTTTCGACCACTATGGAACACGTACTTTATGGATATTGATTATTATCTGTTTCAACCATTATATTTTCTGATTTAATGTATTTACATGACATTGTAAGTGATATGTACTTAAAAATTATAAGTTTACATATAAGGATACGAACCATTTTTTAATTTAAATAACCCAATATTTAAAAAGAAAAGTTAATACTACTAATAATATAGTAATAACTACAATATAAACTCGTTTTGATTTGGGTGGCCACCAATTTTTCTGTTCGTATCATTATCAAAAGACCTGACGTATATTTTACAAGGTTTTATTTAACTTGCAATTTAAGTTTGTTCTGGTGGAACTTGCAACTTAATTATGAAGCAGATATCTTCAACCGATTCAGCTGATATTTTTTATACACCTTCAGTTTGGATGACAATGCGTGGTTAGTTGTGTGTCATTATTATAATTCCAACACAGTGGAACACCCAAGATGACGGACTAATTATTCATAATGCATTCCTACAACATGGGTGTCAAACGAAAGAGCTTGCTGTGAATAAGACGTCGAAAAATAAAATGACGTCACTCCAAATCCAATATGCCGGCACATCGATCTGCTGGTCAATTATAAGTGGCTTTATGTAGGATAAAATAGTTAGAAGGTCTCCTTATTGAAAAGCTAGACTGTTCAAAATTAACTCGAAAACAACCTTGCAGCAATGATGCTTTGAATGAGATAAACTGATTGAGACACGTGTCCAGCGATAACTGAAGTAAAACATAAGTTAAAAGTAAAAACCTTTTTCAGATATAAACTTTTTCATTAAAACTTTTTGAAATAAAGTTAATGATAAGTTAATGAATAAAGTTAATGATATTAAAGACCATAAGTGAAACAACCGGTACGATATAAGGTATATTTTCACTCACGTGTTATATTGCACATGATGCAGCGCGGCCGTATATGGTAGGTATACGTGTACATACATATTATTTCGTCCACCGTTATTAAAAGCTGGCAACAAACAACAGTGTTATAAAATGTTATTTCTAGGCCTCAATCGAATTTTCCAAGGCGGTCGACTCGGAGGGTTGTCAGCGCTTAAACTATTATCTAATGTAATTACTGGCTGACCCACCCCTGCCTCTATAGGTGCTTTAAGTCATCACAATCATTAAACACGTCCTGCTTCCGCACTTGCTCAGCGCCATATACCACAGTTTGTGTTGGCTCAAAGATTACCGTATCTGATTCTTGTGGCGGCACTGGGAAAAGACCTGAAGTGGTCGAGTTTTCGGAAATGTTTACAACTGTCGCGCTAGTACGACTATTTTCTAAAACATATTTCATTAATTGATCAAAGTTACAAACTGGAATATGTAGTATAATCTAGAATAAATATTTTATACATTTTATTACCTGTTATGTCAAACACTTCGCCATGTACCCTTTCTTTTCGTGCAATATACCGCTTTGCATTGTGTTAGGTGAATTTAATATATAATAAATAAATATTTCTTACATTCTCACCAATTAGCCCAGCCCAAAGTAAGCACTGTAAGGGTTGTGTTATGGATTCATAGAAATATATATAAGCACCCAAGACTCAAGTGAAAATGCTCGTATTCATCACATAAACATGGGGCAGATGTTCAGGGATTCGAACCCAGGACCCTTGGTGCGAAAGGCAGGATCGCTTCCGTTGCACCAAACGGTCTTCGAAAGTGTAATCGATTGTATTGATCGAATGTATTAACGTCATAATATCATTTTTACGAGGAAGTATCATAACTAATCGCGTTTTCAGATTTCGTCCAAATATTAGTATTGCTGGGGTTTGACCGTTCGAATAGTGCACTGAATTCCAATGATCAAACAAATAATAAAAGAGATTTTCATTTACTATGTTTTAACAGGTACTTTAATTAAAAATACATTGTTTTACAGACTGCCACAATTTTCGGCCTGCCCATTGCTAATAAGGTGATGAAGGGGAAAAGACGCGTCGGAAGAAGGAAAATGTCGTGGCTCCGAAACGTTAGGCAATGGACCGGAATTGCCAACGTAGAAGAACTGTTCCGTCTGGCGAGGGATAAGAAGAGATATGCGGAGCTGACGGTCAACCTCCAGGGATTTTTTAAATTCATTGGTCAACTTATTTTATAATAACATTGGGGTGTCCGAACACAGAATACACGCTTTAATTGCGAAACTAAAGCCTGAGTTGTAGTCCCACTGTATATAAAAAATTGTTGCGAGATTTACTTGTGTAGATAAACAAGTGAATTAAATAACTTGATGTGATTGATTTTAACCTTTAAAACTTTTATACGAGTAAAGTAAATACGAGTACTTAAATCTCGCGACAAGCTATAAGTTAATAGTAAAAGTTGAAAAGAAAAAGCTTGTTTTTTTAAAAGGTGTTTTACTTTTATTAACCTCATTAATTAAGAAAAAAATCCAAACCATTTCAAAATGTTAAAACAGCTTTTTGTCATTTCACACAGACATTAGTTTCTAAAAGTAATATATATGTGCTACCATCGTCGCGACACGACAAGAACTGAGCTAACGACCTGTCGGTCACTTTATTTTCTTATACAAAACGATAGTACCCGGTATCGATTACACTGCATCTGAGCGGAAATATCTAACCATCGGTTTACGAAAGAACTGTTTGGAAACACTTAAGATTAAAATCATGATTTCTATAACAAAACGTGTTGGATTTTGATTGAAAAAAGTTAGCACTTAATGAAATGAAATGAAATGAAATGAAATGAAATGAAATGAAATGAAATGAAATGAAATGAAATAAACTTTATTTGCTTTAGCTGTGGTTACAGAGATATTAATAAATATTATTAGACCTCACAACTAGCCGTTTCCAGCATGCAAAAACTTATTAAAATATTTTAATTGTCACAATGTTTCAAAAAGAAATCTTTCATGCTGTAGAAACATTTATCCATAAGCCAGCTGTATAACACTGATTTGAATACATTTAATGACAATTTTTTAATGGATTCTGGCAAATGGTTATAAATTTTTACACACATACAATAACAGTTTCTTAAGTAAATGTTACTTCTACAGTTAGGAAAAATCAGCTTATTCGGATACCTGGCATTAAATTGGCATTTGTCCTGTCGTTGTACAAATAAATGCATATTGGCCTTCACAAAAGTAGACGTTTCGTAGATGTATAGGCAAGGAAGAGTTAACAGACCAAGATCTTTAAAAAGAGGTCTACAACTGTTAAGAGGTGGAACGTTACAAATTGCTCTAATGCATTGTTTTTGAACAATAAATAGTCTATTGATTGTTACTGCATTTCCCCACAGCATGATTCCATACCTTAAATTAGATACAACATAACCATGATAAGCCTTTAATGCTGTTTCTAGGTTACTTAATTTAATAAGGCGCCACAAAACATAGACAAAACGGTTTAATTTAGTACATAAATTGTCAATGTGTGGCTTCCATGTACAACAACTATCCACAGTTATGCCCAAAAAAGTAGTATTCTCAATTTCATCAATAGCTTTATTATCAAATGCCAATTGTAGTGTCTGTTTTTTGCCGCCATTATTGTGAATTTGCATATATTTCGTTTTAGTTAAATTAACTTTTAAATTATTATAATGTAACCACTTTATTATATCAGCAATTGTGGAGTTTAACTCATCATTGTATGCTAGCTTGTCCTTGCATGTTATGACCAAAGCTATATCGTCTGCAAAGAGTGAACATTGATGCTTCGTAACCTCAGGTAAGTCATTTATGTAGAGCAAGAAGAGTAACGGGCCGAGAATACTCCCCTGTGGGACCCCGATCTTGTTCATAATTCGTTGTGATTTATATGTTATCTCTTCATTTTTAGCGTTTAATTTTCTAACTTCTACATATTGTATTCTATCTGCTAAGTATGAACGCAACCATTGAAGTGGTGTGCCGCGAATCCCATACTGTTCACACTTGTTCAAAAGTATTTTGTGTGAAACTCTATCGAATGCCTTAGACATATCGAAAAATACGGCTGTTGTAGGTTTTTTTTGGTTGACAGCCTCTACTACTTTGCTTATTATGTTAAAAGCAGCCAAGGTCGTCGACTTACCCTTTTGAAAACCATTTTGTTGTGGACAAATAACATTAAATTTTGAGAGAAAATTGTAGAGTCGCTTGTGCATTAATTTTTCTATTATTTTTGAAAAGATTGGTAGTAGTGCTATAGGTCTATAATTGTCAATACTTTTTTTATTGCCCTTTTTGTACATGGGTCTTACAACTGCTATCTTTAGGCGATCCGGAAAAACACCTTCACTAAATGATAGATTAATAATATGGCTAAGTATAGGAGCTATTATATCAGCGCTGATCTTTATGATCTTTGTTGTTATATTGTCATAACCAACTGATCGTGTATTATTTAGTGTTCGAATAATTTTAACTATCTCTTTACTATCAGTTGGTGTCAGATACATGTTATTATTATTTTTATTTATTTTATACTTATAACTAGGTATATTACTCTCGTCAGTTATGTCCGTGTAAAAATTATTAAATACTTCTGCTATTTCTGATGGCGTAGTTAACAAATGTCCATTGTGATTTATTTCATTAATGTCATTTTTTTTATTGTCTTCAGTTTTATTTGAAGTCTCTTTTTTTATTATTTTCCAAGCTGCCTGACAAATATTTTTCGATTTCTTTATAAAACGGTCATTATTAAGTTTTTGTAGTGCTGTTATACATTTTCTATAGATAAAGTTATAATGTTTGAAACGCTTTTTATTTTCCTCGTTTTTTTTAAAGTAATATTGAAGTCTTAGCCTTCGTTTTGTGGCAGATGATTTTCTTACACCTTTCGTGATCCAAGAACAGTGATTTTGTTTAATATAACATTTTTTACGTATCAATGGAAAACATTGCTCAAAAAACAATCTCAACAAATCATGAAATGTGTCAAATGCTTTGTTTGTGTTACTTTCATTATACACTTGTTTCCAAGACAAACTTTCTAGATAACCAGAGAATTTATGTATATTTTCATTGCTGAAATCTCTGCATTTTATATACCAGTATTTTGGTGCAAGTGTTTTATTTATTACAGGAACACTAAGCAGTTGTCCTGTATTATGATCGGATAAGCATAAGTTAATAACTTCACTAGTAGCATTTGGACAGTTGCTAAGTACTTGATCTAGGCATGCCTTAAGACGAGTTGGTTCACGAATGTGTATTATCAAATTAAAGTTATGAGCTATTCTTTTTAATTCCGTCAATTCATTTGAAGGTTTGAGATAGTCTATATTAAAGTCACCGGTTATTATGATTTTTTTTTTATGTTTATTTCGGAGCTTAGCCGTCAATAATTCAAGTTTGTTGAGAAAAATCTTTGGGTTACTTTTAGGCACTCTATATATGCAAATAATAATGCAATGTAGTGATTGAATCTCAACGCCACAAACTTCAAACGAATGCTCAGCAACGTATTCTTTAAGTAAAGGTAACTTCTTAAAATCTAAATTATCCTTACACAAAATGCAAACACCACCGCGTCTCTGGTGAGATCTTGAATACCAATCAGCTAATATATAATTTTTCAGTCTAATATTTTGTTCACTACCTAATTTTATAAAAGTTTCACTAAGGCACAAAACATCAATGGTCCTTCCCTGGATTGAAAATTCATGCAAAACGATCTCAATATTATCTCTCTTACTTAGAAAACCAGCTATGTTCTGATGAAGTAATACCAAATTGTCTGACCTATCGTTAGCTCCGAAAAAACATTTTTTTATTAGTGTTTGACGAACACAACGCAGAATTATTATTCATTTTAAGTTGTTGACATTCAGTTTTACAGTTTTGTTCTATCTAATTTGTCAATTTTTTAATGCCTTTGAAGATATCCTCTATGCCGGAGTTATTCAGCTTACCAGTACGAGAAGAAAACATTTCTAATGATAATGTTTGATTGCTATCCACAAGGAAGGCATATCCATGCGTTTCTACGTCAAGAGACAATAGAGAATTGAACAATTCTACTCTACAGTTATACAATTCAAGTCCACAAATATAAGTAGGAGCACAAAGTATAATGTTTGTGTTTTTTATTTTAAGCAAAGTGTCTCTTATATACTTAATAATTGCAATATAATCTTCTGATCTTTGGAAGTCATGTTCTCCAATAAAAAGAATACAAAAGTCATCACGTGTAAGACCTTCAGCCGACTCTTTCACTTTGTCCACTAACCTGCGTACTCCACAACCTGGTGTAACGTAATGAAACGTCTGAAAGTCTTTAAAGTAGTCACTGTTTCTCGCAATTTGCAAAACGTTATTTCTGTTGTTACCACTTACGATTGTTAAACGCCTTTTTTCTTGTTTGTCGTTCTTTAAGAAATTTCCTAACTGTTTGTTATTTTCAGAGAGGATAAAAGTACTACAGCTTATTGAAGTTTCTTTTTCAAGGTCCATGATACTTTTTTTTAACGATAATATTTCGTCATTTGCGGATTTTAATTTTTGTTCTAAGTAAAGTACCTCTCCCTGTAATTTTCTTATTAATTCTGCAGTTTCATTTGTTTCAGAATCATTGTTAGCGCATTTATCTTGCTGGGTCCTCGGTGGTGTATATGTAGAATATAGTGAATCTGAGATTTTGTTGCTGCTCGGTTTCTTAGCTGTTTTTTTAATTGGTGAAGCAAGACAAAGATTTTTTAGTACTTTAATTTCTTTGTTAAGTTTCTCAATATGTCTCTTTAGGTCATTGTTTTCCAGAATGGTATTTTCCAGTTCTGTTTGGGTACTAAGCAAATTTGAAGTTATTTCACTTACTTGATTTTTAAGATCTTCCACCTGTATAATATCATTAGTTGTACAGTCTACACTTTTCGATAATACCGTAGACAGGTCATTTGGCGAATCATATAAAAAAGAGTCGGTGTCTTCTAAAGACAAAGTGTTTAAACAAGCTTGTTGTGTTTGTTGTTGAGCTGTTTCTTTCCTTTTCGCAATACTATTTGTAGTGTCGCCAATATGTGAAGTGGTATTTTGAACTGACTTTGGTTTAACGATGCATGTTTTACACTTCCAGCTTTTTTTCTTCTCTGGAAGCATCAATCGATACAATTTTTCAGACATTCCAATGCAGTCAAAGTCATAACGTTCATTACAAATATTACATAAAATCGTCTCATTTTCATCTCTTAAAGATTTGCATTTTTTACATATAATAGTTTGTTTTCTAATTCGTTTTGTTGGTTTAGTAGTTGCCGATTCCATTACGTTAGATTAATATTTACAATTCACGTGAGAAAACCACGTCAGTTACTTCTATCAATTTGTAAATAGAAAGAACTTAATTTTGTTTGAGCAAAAAACCAAACTCCCGCTGAGGATCGATCTGGGGATCAATCAACACGAATAGTGCAGAGTCCACGGTAATCCTGCCGCAGCCACAGTGTCAATACTGAAAGCGTCGAATATAGCTATAATAAGGCTCGTTGTCGTTTAAATCTAATAACAGTCGTTAGTATGACTCATGCGATTGAAATTTTTTCACTAAAATTATAAACACTCAAATATTATTCAAATTTTTTGCACTTGGTAATTTTCACATTGCATTAAACAGGTTTTTTTTTAATTTTGAACAGTTTTTATAGCA
Organism: Calamotropha paludella; assembly: GCA_927399485.1. Taxonomy (NCBI): domain Eukaryota; kingdom Metazoa; phylum Arthropoda; class Insecta; order Lepidoptera; family Crambidae; genus Calamotropha; species Calamotropha paludella. Next base: position 9,405,905 of record OV656817.1, on the reverse strand, counting down.
CAAAAGTAAGTTAATTTTTAATGTCAATATTTGAATTTATCAACACTTTAATGTTTATATTCTTTTTTTTTTGCACTTGGTAAATTCCTCGATGAGTTTATATGTACGTTTTTTAATATTTGTCAATGATTGTCACTTTTTACACTTTATATAAAACAATAATACTTGGACAATTTGGACTGTCAATATTTGAGTTTATATCCAATTTTTCCATTAGATAACAATGTCACTGATTTTACACGTCATTTTGAATATTATTATATTAACTAAATTAGATAACTATCACTTTTCTTATTTTAATCGGCACTCAAACGCGGAGCTAATGTTTGCGTGACAACGACCGTCACGACATGCGCGAGAGACACTCCAAAAGTTAATCTTAAAGGGTTATCGAACTAATTCAAAAACTATCAAACAATAAAACCTCAAGAGATCATTTAAACCTTATTTTAAAATCACTACATATTTATTTCAGATACTCAAAATGAATCAATTTAAAAGAGATCACTTAGCAGGCCTAATTTAAAGTTTTTATATTTAAGTTTTATCGAACTCATAAAAAGATTAAGGTAATAGTCGTTACAAGTCCAACATTTTAATCGGACATTCCAAACTACTTACTAGCTTTCATTATGATATACAAGAAAATAAATTTAAGGAAAAATATATACCGCAAGATTTGTAGTAGGGCCGTGTCTGGCCTAATTTTACTACAGAGTAGCAATAACCTCCATACTGCAGTATTTTTAACTATTAAGAGTACTTCAACAGTTTTTCTCGCTGAGCTTCGTGTAGTTTAGTTTGTTGCATAGCCTCTCTTTTCGAGCTTACTTTTTAACATAAGCTCGGTTATTTCTCTTTTGTCTAAACGAAGTATGTTAGCATTAGTAATTTTTGTCCTGCGATTATTGAAAAAATATCCTTTTAATCTACACTAATATTATAAAGAGGTAAGATTTGTATTTTTGTGTGTTTGCAATGAATAAACTCAAAAACTACTAAGCCGATTTCAAAAATTCTTTCACCATTGGAAAGCTACATTCACGCTGAGTAACATAGGCTATTTTTAATGCTAGAAAAAATTTAAAGAATTTTGTCCACGCGTGCGAAGCCGGGCCGCTAGTGTTCAATAAAGTCAAATATATTTTAAATTTATGTTTGCTTTTGCAACCAAAATATTTTGTACATTCTACGCTGTCGTAGTATGCGTTTAGCTGTATCATAGTAACTTCAAATACGAGCTCTCAGCTTTTGGTTTATATCCATATAAAGAAGACACTTATTAGAGTCCACCACTCCCATGGATCAGCTTCAATGGCGTAATGTCTGTTACGCCATAACTTCTCGAGTTCTTAACCGATTTTAATATTTTTTGTGAGGAATTGTATCAACACATTAAGGGCCACATTGTGATGGAATTTTGAAATTCACAAAAAAAGGTATGACCAAAAAACATTGGTTCTATGGGATTTTCCATTAAATCAAAAAGCGCGCGCTTTTTGAAAATTTTCATTCTTATGGAGTTTTAAAATTTACTAAACTTTATTGATTTTGTTTTTTATGTTACGCTCCGCTCCAGTATACGGTGCTATATAGCGAAGCTTTATGCTTAGCGACTGCATCGCCTATTTTTTAAATTCCATTCTTATAGTGGTATTCAACTACTGCTCGCTGGTTTATACTGTAATAACATAAATACTTAATAAATCTGATGTTAAAAGAACTTATTCAATCTCTTTTTCGTGTAAAACAGCACAATGAATAACAAAAGTTAACACCTCCTATCTATTACAAAGTTCAACTGCTATTTATTAGCAACAAGTTTAAAGTAAATTACTTCGATATTGTAGAGTTAGTGAGCCGTGCCTCACGTGGGTGAAATTTTTATTGCAACCCTCGCAGGCTGGCCTAAGTTCCACAATCAGCGGGGGTACCACGTATGTGATTGGACCCTTACGAAGCTGCATAAAGGAGACTTGCGAATGGCCTAGAATTGAAACTATTTAAATGTTTTTTATCCAAATGTTTCAATCTCTTATATCTTATTTTTTAATATCCTTACAAACATAAGTGTTCGTAATTAATCTAGTATTAACATAGTTAAGAGCACAGCATTTTGTCCTTTAATTGTGCTATAAACGGTTCACTCTGGTAAGGCAAATTTAAAAGTGTTAAAAAAATTACCAAGGTCAAGCGACTAGGTTACTAAGAGCTTCAAATGTGAGCTCTAAAGTCTTAAATTAGATTTAAGATTACTTTTTTATTTACGGAATAATGTGGACTATTTTTTACTGATAATATTAAATTATAAAATTATTACAAAGACCCAAAATTCGCCCACTTTTCTTCTGAATTTTAATATTTTGTCAAATGTAAAAGGTTGTCTGGTAGAGATCGCTCTAAGCGATAAGACCGCCTATTGTAGCACCCTTTCGTTATATATATAAATTGTTTTAAGCTATTTGTATATCTGTGTGTGTAACAATAAAGTATTTTTCATTCATTTCATTCATTTGCTTGCGAGATGAGTATAATTCAAGAAAAGTTATAGTGATCAGCCTATTACTGTCTATCCTTGTCAACGGATGAAAACATCCTAAGTAAAATAGACCAATCATCACGCCAGCAAAGAGCGAATTTGAAAATTTAGCCGAGATCAAGGGTTTAACTTTCAAAGCACGTAGGAACTCGAAATAGTAATGGTCCAATGACCGACCCTTGCGAAAGTTGCTTAATCTTAATTATCGTGGAATTCAATTAAATAAATAACATGATTAAAGTACAAATAATTAATCAAAAATGAGGGTTGAAATTTAATTATTATTTAAAGTTACATTATTATTTATTGCCATTACGATATGTTCATAACTATATTTTTTGTTGCCTAGTAAGTTCTGAGATTTTTCGGTTCATTTTTTTTCACTGGAATTTATTAACTTTTGCCGGATTCTGAAAACATGAAAATAAACGCGATTGAAAATCTAGTATAAATTGTACGAGCCCTAAAATAAAATAACGTGTTAAACCCTATTAAACCCTGAGAATTATTAATATGAAGAAGAAAGTAAGTGTGTATTCACCCTTAGGTGAAGTGCCAAGGGGAAGCCTATTCAATAAATCCAACTAATAGTTGGAAATGTTTATGTGATTGAATGCTTTTCTCAGGGACGTAACTAGGGTAAGCAGCGTTCAAGGTGGTTTTCTACATCGTCAAGGCCAGTTCACAGATTTCGCTAGTTCATTTTTTTCTTTGAGGGGTTAATCTTTAAAAAGTTGCTTAGTAATTCTTATCTTCAAAATGTTTTACTTTTTTAGATTTTTTAATTAAACTATACTCTGTTCCTCCATTTTCATGTATATCCATTGGCGCCTGATTTGGCCGAACGGAAATGAATCTTTGAATTCAAACGGTCCCGGGTTTGAGTCCTGGTATGGATAGATCTTGGTGTGATATATACAAACATTTGTATATGAGTAATGTGTATTTTTATATATCTCTATAAGTATCCTTTATTCATATATACAGTGTGTCTATCAGTGACCTTAGTATGCACAAAACAACCCTAGTAGTGCTAGGTTAGTTAGTGTGAGTGTAATAAATTGTAATATTATTATTAAAATTAACTTTTTAGTCTCTTACTTATCACAAGGGGTGCACTGCTATGAAAAGGTCTTCGCAATGTAGAAACACTACTGTAATAACATTTAATTTTTTTGTTTGTTAGTTATTTTGTTAATTTGTTTATTAATTGAAAATTGGTACAAATTGCATACAAAATGGTAAAAATGTCCATAAGGCATTCTCTACCAGTAAACCATAGAGCTGATCACGGAAGAGTGAAGAAATGAGTATATACTTTTATAGCGATGACTTAAACCAAATAAATATGGATATACTTCGTGTATTTTTATTTAACGTTTCGACTCTTTCTCAACAGCTGTGTGTACAGGAAGACTAATTTAATGGCTATCATAAGTATGTTATTGCCGAAATAAATTCAAGGAGAACGTTCCTAAGTTAATTTAAATTAAATTTGAATAAAATGTATGATACTTTTTTTTTTAATTTCTTTATTGTTATTAATTCCATCGTTTCTAATACAACGGTAGTCTAAGAATAGTTTAATCATTTCCCTTCTAAGAAAACCTGTCGATAAAATATCGGACAGGGGAAAATGGAGTTCAGAAAAGGGATAAAAATATCAAAACCACACCAAAGCTCAGAAGCAGGCCCCTGTGGAATTGTGCCGTGACATGATTAATAAATTTGAAGCAGGCTTGTCTCGCCACGTTTATAACTTTGAGATAGGTGAAGAATCCTAGATTCATCAGTAGGATCCAGAAACAAAGCGCCATTCGATAGTTTGGTTGTTTCTAAAAGAATCAACACCTACCAACTTGAACACCTACCAAATCGAGAAGTGCAGGAAAAATTTTGAACGCTTGTCAGTGAATCTTGTGTCGATTTTATTATAAAATTATAGGAGCATCAACGCTGAATGGTTTCAGAAAAGGCCAAAAAAATCCTAGCAAAAGTTTTTACTGCAATAAGCAATAATCGACCAAACACCAGATTCCAAGGGTTACTACTTCACTACAAAAACGCGTACCCGCACTAACCTCTCAAAACACCACACCGGTTAAAGTCTACAGTCACCCTCCTTACATTTCTGATCTGACATCATGTGACTGCTATTTATTTAAAATCAACTGAAAGGGATACAAGTTTTCAGTGCCGGAAGAAGCGCTAACAGCGATCGAGAAGGCCGTAGAAGAGGTTACTGTGACGGACTAGAAAGAGTGTTTCCAAAATTGGTTCAGACGCATAAAACTTTGTACACAAAGTATTTCAATAAAAATATTTTATCCATATAAGTTGGTTTTTTAGTTTCTGAAAATTCCTGCTTTTTTCATTTTTATTATTATTTTTTCGCTTCACCAACAACAATGTCTAAAAGGAAGTAGTAAGTTATATAAATCAATATGCTAAATGATGCAAACGCACAAAAATATGACACACACACACACACATGGACACATAGTACCTACTGTAAATAAAAGAGAATCATAGCCCCTACATTATTTTAGCACCAATGCTACTTATACCCTTTATCTTAGAAGTATAATGTATAAAATCCTCATTTGGGTAAAATCCAAGTATTTAGTTTATTTCAACGTCATAAAAAATCTACTGATAACGAACGAGTTAAGATTTAATTAACTTGAGTCACATGATTCTAACTCAATATCCGTTATTTTATTATCCGTTGAAATGTTGTAGTCAAATAAATAAATTTAATTCGAATTATATTTACCAATAACAAGACTTTCCTTGGCTACAACCCTGTTGTGTGGAACCCAGGAGTTTCTGAGTGGCTAATAAGCTTTGGGATCAATGGGCAGTAATTTATGTCTCTCTAATACTCGCGGACTTAAGACCAATGCAATAATAATAAGCTTTCAAAGCAACCTAATTAGAACGAGTGATTTGTGATGTTTATTTCAAACGACCAAGCCTTTAGCGAGTTATACGAAATATAATATGAACAAATAACTACAATAAACATTATACATTGTTAGAAACATATTATAGAAAAAAATAACAAGACAATATTTACCGTCAGAATCTAACCCGAAGTATTAATCAGTAGAAGTTATTTGTTATTTCAATAAAAACAAACACAAATAACATGAACAAAATTTGCATTTACTACCAAGCTTGTAAAAAAATACCTTAAATCTTTAAGCATTTTTTTTTATGCATGTCACCGTTACATTATAATCTATCTCACGAGATTGTGAGCTATCGAATGATTGTGAACCGTAACATACTGCTTACAGTTTAACGCTGTTTAATTTTTCGGTAGATAAAATATGCAATATAAGATAAACCTAACCTAACCATAAGGTTAGGTTAGGTTAGGTTAGATAATTTATAATATAATATAATACAAGCGTTAAACTGTAAGCAGTATGTTACGATTCACAATCTTTCGATAGTTTACAATCTCACGAGATAGATTATAATCTAACGGTATTTACAAATTTACGGTAACACATTTATTTCGGTCAATATTACAATAATTGCTTTGACTGTGACTGAATAAAATTACAAATCAGAGAGTTTTCACCGCCACCAAAACCAGACAATATAAAAAGTATATTTTATAAATTTCCCTTTCGCCAATATATGTACAGTAAAAAAATTCAAGTATGATTATATTACTTGTGACCCCCCGACTTGACACCGCCGTGATGCCTACTAATGCAAAAAAAAAACTTAAATTATTATTAAGTTCCAGAAGACGTTATGGCTATACTCATATCGACGACCGTTTGGTGCAACGGTAGCGATCCTGCCTTTCGCACCGATGGTCCTGGGTTCGAATCCCGGAAGGGGCATATGTTTGTATGATGAATACGAGCATTTGTACCGGAGTCATGGATGTTTGTATATATTTCTATAAATATTTATGTATGATATATGTGTGTTTATCCTTTACCCTAGTATCCATAACACAAGCCTTAAAGTGCTTACTTTGGGCTAGGTTAATTGGTGTGAATGTAAGAAATATTTATTTATTTATTATTTATTATTATTTATTTATTTATATATAATGGTAGTGAATGACATGGATGTAAATAGTATTGAAAAACATATTTTTAAAAGATTTTTTTTATGGACACTGTATGAGTTACTAATCTAAAACGATATTAAGTCAAAGTCCGTTTTATGTATTTTTAAGTATTTGTTCACTAAAAATGCAAAAGGAAGCCATATCGATTATCGTATACTTCGATTTAAATCTCGCTTTTCCACGATAGTAAATTGCCCCAAGATAATTATTCTTTTCAATGAAATAGCCCTCGACAGAAACAATGTCAGTTCCTCAAAATTTAATTTTGCTGTAATTAACGCACATTGTTCGAATTTCATTATTCCGATGTTGTCGGAATATATTAATGAACCGCAGAGCAATATCGAATACTATAGAAAATGGTGGCATAAATTTGCATTTTAACTTTTCACGAAATCAAGTTTTTTAATAGAATCAGTACGTAACTAGTTAAATACATATAATTGTATAATAATCTCAATATATGTTCTAAAATCTAGCAGTTTTGAAATCTTCTGTAAGAAGATGATTAAATGTGAACATATAAACGAAAATACCTAAAAATTATGATAACTGTAATATCGTAAATTAATAAATTATATAAGTACTTGACCGTTAATGGAAGTCTCTATAACACGTTTAACATTTTTAATTTTTTTCCCCTCTTAGTTTCTGTTCTTTGTTACAAAATCAAAACCAATTACTGTATTTATGAAAGGTGTCATAGTAAATGTTGAAATAGCAAAGAAACCTCCAAAATCTTCAATTTAGATTAGACAATGTAATGAACCGCGAGTTGGAGTAATTAATTCGTAATGTCACTCGTAAAGACGTGTGCCACATAAATTCTTCAAACCTAAAGAATTATACCTACTGGTTGTAGGGTGACTGTAGCTTACCTTGAAACTGCAATATAAACGTAAACAAATGTTTTTATTTAATTTTTTTGCATTCACAATGCAATATTTCTATAAGATATAAAATACGTGTGTAAAAAACAACCACGCCTCCGAGCCCTCAGATGGGATTCGAACCCACGACCTTTCGCAATCCGGGCGACTGCTCTGACCGCTGAGCTACCGAGACGCTGGCAAACGTGTCGAATTTTACAAACGTATTCCAACTTCTACTATGAGCTAGTATCGTTCCACCAATGTTGAACGCTAACTACCTTCAACATTGAAAGTAATATTTTTACAAATATTAAACAATCAATTAAGATGGAACCAGCTATAATTATGTTTTTATTTAATTTTTTTTTTGCATTCACAATGCAATATTTCTATAAGATATAAAATACGTGTGTAAAAAACAACCACGCCTCCGAGCCCTCAGATGGGATTCGTCTCGGTAGCTCAGCGGTCAGAGCAGTCGCCCGGATTGCGAAAGGTCGTGGGTTCGAATCCCATCTGAGGGCTCGGAGGCGTGGTTGTTTTTTACACACGTATTTTATATCTTATAGAAACGTAAACAAAGTCCAGCAATTCCACACTTATTATTTACTTAGTTAATACTTATTATTTGAGTCTTATTTAAAGTTTTAACTCACACACTCAAATTCTAGGTCCTATAATAATACCGTATTGCCTCTGGAGGCAATGATAATATCTATAAAAGCTCTTGAACATTGGCATTAATAGTATCCACTTTACTATTTTTACAATTTTAAAGTTGCTAGAGAGGGAATACAATGGAATTCATGTATAAATCATTCATTTGTCTATCATTTAAGGTCTAATCAATCTACTCACCGATATAAACACAAAACTACCAAAGACATGTGGTATTTACAGTATTTTTGTGTAAGCACTGCCCTGGTTTAAGAAATAATTGTTTCACCGCAAATATTCATCGTTACGAAAACTTTAAAGTAAAACAACTAGAAAACGTAATTATACCTGTGTATCGTTTTGTTTTTGACACATAGTATATAGTTATTTAGTTACATCCTAAAATTGTGGTGTACCTACTAACACATCAGTGAAACGAAATTGCTGCAACGACTAAGCAACGTAATGTTTTCTAAAATCCCCTTGTGCGAAACGATATAAAGCACAAAGTCCTATAACTAACTCTTAAATGCGCTGCAATATAAAAGTTGTCAAGGTTACAGAAGCGTGTTTGACGTTTGCAGACAGTTATGGCAGAGATGTCAGCGGTTATGCTAAATTAAGTCGAGATGTTTGCTTTGTATGGCTGAGTGAGATATCAGGTTCAATTCACGTTTTATGTCCTTCGTGTTTCGTGCGTGTTGTTTACTCTTCCTACTGCTATGTTAAAGCTTTTATAACGAGTATAAAAATACGCTCCTCGAATGTTAAAACCATAAGAGACTTATTTACTCTACAACACAAAAGTTACAGTTTAGGATCTATTATTGTCTGACATAACTCCGTTCTCTGTGAAAGACAACATTACATATGTACATTGTTATGATCCGATGATCCCAAAACTTTATAATTAAAAAAAAAAATCTATAAGGACTTATTTTTCTCCGTGCCATTATAATACTAGACTGTATTGATCTATAAATTAAATTATTTTAATATAAAGATTGAATTGTATATGCATTGAAAGAAAAAGGGTCTGATTTATGTTTTTTTTATTTATATATATTATTTAGATTAGATGTGTATTTTTGTAAATTACTGTTATAAATTCTGCTTGCCAAATATTTGGTGTGATGTGGTTGGTGACTATTTGTAATAACATCTGTTGATTGTACCATATTACTTGCGGAATAAAATTTAATTTGAGACTCAGGATGTCAGACTTAAGTGTCATCAAGTTTTTATTTTACTTACTTATTTAATAAATGTTTCTGATATACTATATTGTGTATTATTTTTCGTTATTTTTTAGTTTTATTTATTTATTTTTAAGTCCGAACTTGAAATACTATTCTTAGTTCCCCTTTTTAAAATAAGATTATGTGATGACTTCTTATAGATAGGGTAAAACGGTCACCTTGGTTTAGTTACTAAGCGGTATTGTGCCTGGCTGGAGTTGCTGGAAGATATGAGTTTGAATCTGGTCTGAAGTAAACTTTTTTTAATTATAAAACGTGATAGCGTTATGTTTTACTGCAATCCAATTATTCTGTGAAGTTTATATAAAAGAAACAACAATTTTATAACAACAATAAACAATATTTTTAATAACAAGACTTAATTTCTGGCTAATTGCTGAATAAATTTGGATAGTACATGAGTATATTTTAGATCAACAAATAGAGAGAAATAATGTTTACACATTACAAATTGGCCACTTAGACGTATGGTGTGATATTATGTTACACAATTTATTCAAAGCTTTAATTAAGGTAACCCGAAATGTGTTTGAAATTAATAATAATAAAAATTACCTCTTTACTTTACGGTACAGAGATACTAGCATCCATAAATCACTCTATGCAGTGTTTACTATGTGCTAGGTACATTAGTGTTAATGTTAGTGATTTTAGTAATAACTTATAACCATCAGAAATAATGTGACGTTCGTTTAAATACCTAACTAAATGAAAGATAGCACGCGGGGCCGCGCAGGCGAGTGATGAGACAAATCGCGAACGTGGATCAAAGGTCATGTGGACTCGAGGCTTTCTCGATTGCATGATCTTAGCTCCTGTACATATATAAAGTGAAGCGTTGCCGCTTTCACTTACAGTTCTAATTTTAAACGACCATCAAAGTGATTTCGGAGAAATCTTCTGAGCGAATAAAGAGTGATTTGACACGGGACATTAGCGAGTTATTGGACTTTATGACCGTGGTTTACGCATATGATTGGGTTATTCTGGTTGGGAGCCGATGGTTTAAATATTGATTTACAACTACGGTAAATTGATTGGACGACTGAGTAAATCTGTGGACTTGTTTGGTAACTGAGTTTGGATGATATTTCACTGTGTTTTAGTAATTCGATTAAATAAATTATTTGTCTATCTAATACCCTCAGCCCATAGCAATAATATACATTTCAAATAACATAAGATATTTAAAAAAAGAAATTGTGTTTAGATTACTCTTCTCGAGTAAGCACCGCTCGATATGTACAAATCTGATTCTGATTGTTGTAAATAAATTTATTTCTAATGGAATTAATGAGGGAGCGCAAGTTTACGTTTACACGGACTACATGCAGTGTTTTGAAAGAATAAACTTTTATTTACTTCTGTCTTAACTTGCTGCAGGAATACACGACGTTTCGTATCATTGGTTTGCGACCTACTTCGGAAATGATATCCAGGCTGTAATTTGGGCGTACCACTAGTGACAGTTCTAGGACCCCTTTATTTCTTATTTTTATTATGGGCTAATGTCCAATAAAAAAATAATAATATTATAAACATTTTCTACATTCCAAGTGTTTCTTTTGCATGGATGACATGAAAGTCCTTAGGATCATCAATAGTTCAGCAGATACGACTGTAAACAGTACGACTTAATTGTGATCTTAGTAAATTAAATCTTACGTACTTTATATGTAAGAGAAAACTTATCTTTTCCTAATCCTACTGCAGAAAAAACGACCTCGAGTTTCTCAAAATAATAAAATTTCTTTACGTACGGTAACCAACTTATGAAAGATAAAATGATTTTTATTCAATATGAACATTTGCAACTTATTGTCAAAATCATGCTATGCTATGGCTACGTAAGTCCGACGACGGGAAACCTTGTACCGAGAAACTCGGCAAGGGTTATATTTTTCTCCCTTTAATGTGTTACAGATATTTTTTTTTATTTGGGGAAACTTTTCTAGCGCTTTTAAGAATGCATTACAAAAATTAATTTTACAAATTACTAATTAGAAGTATAGATCTTTAATAGCAAAGGCGATTAACTCTACACCTTTTTGTCCTTCAAATAATTATCAATTCCGTTAGTTGTTTAAATTTCTTTAAGGCAATTCAGTTACATGGTGTGGCACTCTACTATAAAACGCAAAACATCTTCCTAAAAATGAATATATTATGAGTATAGGTCATGAGAGTCACAGAAACTCCCAGAGGTATCATCAAACCACCCACAGTAGAATATCAACCTGCTGTCCTTCCCTGTATGAAGGGAGTCACTAATAAGATTGGGAACATTCTAAGGCGTGCCTTCATTTATATTTACTTAAAAGCGGCCAGGAAGATTTTTATTGTTATTTTCAGTTCAATATACACACCAGGTGGTAGGTGTCTACAAAATTGATTGTGACTGTGGTCTATCACATATCAGGCAAACAAAGAAAAGTATTGGAACGAATATGCGCGATAATAAGTCTGCAGTGTGTAAGCATACTTATGACAGGCCCAACAACTACATTCGTTTCGATAAACCACAAATTCCTGCTAGAGAACAGACATTGTGTTAAGATGTTGCTAAAATGCTACGTGAGGCTATTTAAATTAGAAAACATTCTTATTTCAATGGCGATGAATGTTGAGCGATCCGCCTGTTTGGGATCCCTTAATTAATAAATTAATATCTCCGAAGTAACACATTGAAAAACCAACAAGTTATAAAAAGAAAAAAGTTCGATTTTCAAGAAAAAATACTTTTACAAGTTTTTATTGTCAAGCCTGCCCCGATTATCGGTAATCGGATAGTAGATAGTCAGCTATCTACGAGTATAAAAAATATTGCATGTTTATTTTTTTACCACCTTTCCGGTTTGGAAATGGTCTGAAATTTTGCATGCGAATGTAATTCTCATGACAATGCAATTTTATTATGACATGGAGATGATCGGACAAAGAAAAATAATGGTCTTGCAAAGAACTCTGATCCTATATACCTCTGAGTAGGGTTATTCCTATTTTTTAAATCTGTTGATCTTGTTTGTATATTATGCTTCAGTAATAATTATTATTTCTCTCACATCTTCAAAGATTATCCCAAGTACCAAAGTAGAAATGTTCAGAGAGAAGGTATAACAATTACAACCCCAAAACAAATGCGTTAAGTTTATGAGCTTACCTCAAGTTTCAAACAAACTTTGTCTTACATTGTGTTATTTTTAAATATAATAAATTTAGAGATACTGTGTTTATTCTTATTATACAAAGACGTAAACCTTGAGAAGTCATTACAAATAAAATTATCATCACATAAACTTGTCGCTAAGCGTGTCGATTAACTTGTCGATAAACTTGTAGATAAACTTGTCGATAAACATGTCGACAAACTTGTTGTTAAAATTGTAGATAAATTTATTGATAAACTTGTCAATAAACATTTTAATAAACCAGTTGATAAACTTGTCAATAAACTTGCAAATTTGAAACTCTTTAATTAACTTGTTTATAAAAAAACAAAGTCTAAGCATACACGCTAAACATAACTTTCACTGGGAAATTAATTCCATTCTAACAAGTTCTTAATTAAAATATATAAAAAAGTGTAAAAAGTGCAATAAGGCCTTTTTGTTCAAAATGCCTTCAATATAAATAATTTTGTTCTTATCTCTGATGAGAAGAATATATTGCACGAACTTTAATAACTTAAAATAATGAAAGTAAAACCAATTTTAATTGGTCTAATCTAACAGTGTTTGTTTAATTCTTGAACTAATAAATACAAATGTTAAACTGCTGACATTGTTTTATTATGTTACTTTTTCGAGAATTAATAATAGGTACGCAATCCTTACAATGTTAATGTTTTATTACTTTCACTCGCCTATTACTTGAACTGAGCTTGAAAACTTTCGCTTCCCAAAACAATTTAGATATAACAAATTTATTTCTATTTTTAAACGATAAATTGTTAAAACACATTTTCAATACTGTATTAATAACAAATATTAACAATTATATGCTTCCCTTGTTTGTGAGTATGCGTTATCGTCTACACTTTATAAATGTGTGTTTATTTTCTTCCTAAAATAAATCAGACATTTAAGGGACCGATGACTAGTAGAGCCTAAACATTACGTCCAAGTCATGTCTCTAGAGAAGTCAACTGGCTCGGAAACAAAAAAGAAGTAAATTGGAAAACAAAGCGGCGTCGGGCTCTTTTAGATAAAATAACAGAGGACACTGGAAAATTTTGTCCTATTATCTCGCAGTCCGATTATAAGAATAACAAAGCTAAAAATAAGACATTATGAATTGTTCTTTTCTTTGAATTTATTAGAAACTTCTTGTTTAAACTTGGGATGTGTGAAAAAAGAGTGAAAACTTGTTTAACTATGAAAGGATTTTGAAAAATACACCCACAAAGTTAGTAACAACATAAGCCATGCTGTCGATACACTATGGACTTCAACAACGCAATTAACGATGATTTGGTGAACGACAAACCCAACACCACCCTTCTGGGATAGCTCGTCTTCCAGTAGAAGAACATGTTTCTGGAGTCAAGGATTTGCGTGTCCTCTCGCTGTTTTTGGACGTCGCTTAACCCGACTATATCCCACTTAATCTTGCTCAATTCTTCTTCCAGCTCAACCATTTTCTCATCGGATCTGAATGTTCATATATTATGTGCTGCTAACTACAGTTGTCATTGGTAATAGCTGGACTTCTGCCAGATGTTCTTAGTAACCCCTACTCCATCGTAACTAGACTATCATTACCAAGAATAATGGAACCGCCGGAAGCTGGGAGCCGGTGTTTAAATATGAAACTCATTTGAAGATTTTTGTCTTTAACCCCCCTTGAGGGGATCCTGGAGATCACAGTACGCAGGAATTGTAGATCGCCAGAGCTCATCGGTTAGTATGCGGCCTCACCCCCATTGCCTGATACAAGTTGTATGTTCTTCTTAGTAATAATTTTCTTAAGATATAAAAATGATACACTTAAAGGCTTAAAAATACAAAAATATAGTTACTGTCTGACTGACTGTTTAGGCCTGAGAATCTGATTGTAATGTGATAGTGAGAAAGATTTAGAATTACATATTACCTTTAGTTAAAAACTCTGAGCTTTTTCTAAACGAATAAACAAGGATTTCCCCGCTCCGCCCATATATGAATATAATATGTCAATAATAATTTACCTATTTATATTATAAAAGAAAAGTCCTGACTCACTCGTTTCCTCATCAACGCCCAGCCCAAACCCTTGGAAATAGATATCAGAATTTTGCAGAGAGGTTTCTATTATGATGTAGACAAGGGATGAAAAAGGATTTCATCTACTTCGTGCTCTGAGGAGGTGAATGGAGCACAACATTTTTGTGTAGAAATATGGTATCTTTAGGGCTATAGACTCAAAAACTAAAATTTTTATTTTATACTATAAAATTAGCACGACCCCAATGGGATTAAAATAAAGTTTTTAATTTTTTGTGTTTAATCAAACTCTTTAGTTCAGAAAATGTGTATTTATTCGATATTAAAGCATATCGATATGTTTCAAAAAAACAAACAAAGAGATGAATTAGGGTGGCAAGGTCTTAAATTACTGTTAATGATGTTTCTTATGATGTCCCCGGATATATACGGTAATTTATTGGGCCTTCACAATCAGGATTCTCTAATGATATGGGATAGCAGCAATCAAACCGTGCACATACATTATAACGGTTTCATAATGAAATTTGGCGATCAGGAGGGTACTAGAGATCTAAAAGAACTTAATGCGAGCGAAGCCGCAGGCATAAGCTAGTTGTACCTAATAACTTACTTACTGTTTCAAAGTCATAATTTTAGTATTGCGCATCCATCACAAAATTTAAATGAAAACTGTGTGGTGCAACGGTAGCGATCTTGTTTTTCGCACCAACACGGGCAGATGTTTGTGTGATGAATACGAGCAATTGTACCTAAATCATGACTTAGACAGATGTTTGTGTGATGAATACGAGCAATTGTACCTAAGTCATTACTTAGGCAGATGTTTGTGTGATGAATACGAGCAATTGTACCTAAATCATGACTTAGACAGATGTTTGTGTGATGAATACGAGCAATTGTACCTAAATCATTACTTAGGCAGATGTTTGTGTGATGAATACGAGCAATTGTACCAAATTGAAAAACAAGATCGCTACTGTTACACCACACAGTCGTCATTTAAATTTTGTGATGGATGCGGTATTTATATATTTCTAGTAATATTAAATATCTATGTATTATATATCTTTGTCTATCTGTTACCCTACAATTTATAATACAAGCCGTACGGTACTTATTTTGGACTAGGCTAACTGGTTTTATAGTGAGAAATATTATTGTATATAAATATAATGAGACTTTTTAGTTATTTATCACTTCTACCGTTTTACTTTTAATTTCGGAACAACAAGGGGATTATAAGAATTTGGTATTTTATACTACCCGACACGTGTTTTGAAAACTCAGACATGTAACCCCCATTCCGTTTGTATATTTACGTGTATATATAACAGCTTTATTCAGGATAGATTAGAAAACAAAATAACTTAAGATATGCAAATCTTAAGTTCTGTTAAGATTTGCATTCCTTCGGTACTGCTCACTGAATAAAGTACAATAAAAGTGTCACAAATTACGTTCGGTACACAATAGAAGAGGATTCTCTTCAAGGATATTTTCTTTGTCATAAGTTTTTATTCAGCGGATGCCTATTCACGCTTTGCCGAACATCGAAACTCGAAATGCGTGAAATCGATGAATTTCATTCATCTCGTTTGTCACTGAGATGATTTGTCTTAGAATCCTTGGTTAGGTTTTTTTTTATTTTGCTCCCATATTCTGAAAGATTCAGTTCGATTGATATTGGGAAAATGAAATATTGATAGTGTTTGTAACATTTAATTTATTTAAGAAAGAGTTTTTAGTTGTAGTACCAATGGTTATATGGTAATTTGTTATCAATACTTGGCCAAAATTTAAATAGTACAGAACAGAAATATCTTATAATATTATATAACATCACATATAATTATTGTGAACCCAAACTAAGTAGGTGAAGCACTTGTGTTTTGGAACCATCATCAACGACAACGATACCACAATACACAGACCCGAGTCAATATAGAAACAAATTGATATTATACATTGAAACCGCCGAATGCCACTAAACCACAAAGGTCATTAAACACTTTTAGCATTTAGTTTGCCTGTTGTACCTATGCTATATTATGGTCCATGATGTTTTATAAACAAATAAATTAAATTGTTATATGTCTTCATAAACAAGAAAGTGCAACGAACAATGTTTAATGATTAGATCAAAAGTGTTAATAGTTTAAATATTGCCTACTAATAAGCTCTGTTTATAAAAGTTGTTTAAAAAAAAACTCAGTAAAACAAGGAAGTGAAAAATTCCAAGTCTTTCTTGTAATGAGACGAAATTGTAGTCATCAAAGACATCTAACGTTTAGGTTTTTTGAACATTCGAAAAATATTATTCCCATCATGCCGTAACAAATCCAAAAAATAATGCTAATAACATGATATTTCCGCCATCATCAAAAGGAAAACATTTCCTTTTCCGGCCAGGTGTCTGTCAGCTAGGGAACTACGGTCTTACGACTACATCCTGCGTTGATACTTTTATTAAACTCAATAAGCGTAATAACATTGAGAGCGTGTTTTACGTTTCTTTAGATTGAATGGCATAATTTGCGTCATGTTTTCATTTATACGTATCGCTTATCCTGTATTTCATCCTTATTCACAACTACCTCGAAGCGCTATAAATCGGTCTATTAGTACATACTGAGTCGCTGGACCATCAGCCAATCACCATTACTACTATTCAGATAAAAATCTGTTCTTAAAACCAGTAAGAATTGGAAAATGGCACATCCAACTTTTCATAAAACTCGAGAAAATTTGTATTGTAATAGTGTTTGGTTGCCATATTAGAAAAGTATATCGTAATAATCAAATAAAGTAATAATCTGCAGCATAAAATATATGCCATAGCCAAGTGAGTTTTTATTTAACTAATAAATATAAGTTATTTGTGACCTCCCTTTAAATCATTAAAATACAAAAAAATCAGACATGCGCTCCTTATTTATTATTCTGACCAAGTATATATCCCAGGCTATTCGGATTACCATGGAAATCGTAAGAAATTGCAAATGACAGGGCAATTGTAATTCAAGAAAGTATTAAGCAATCGCCCGAACTGATTTTGGATAATTCGCGAATGACCATCGCTTTACAAGTGCTGTTTGGCTTATAAAGTTATGGACTGGTCGCGCTGATTAGATAACAAATACAAATCTTAAATTTTATTTTTGTCATATAATATTCCATTGTTTTATTAGTACATTTATAAGAGAATAACAATGTTTATGTGAACATGTTGTTTGCCAAAAGATAGTGAATTTTCCTAGTTTAATTCGACTTTCTAGCCATTAATTTTAATGCCAGTGGAGGATATTGATACAGCAAATTTCAAAGGCATATAGAGACATATATTTTTATGTTAATGAGGAACTCCCGCGTGACTTTTGAGACTAATTGAATTATATTTAGTAAAAATTTCATTAAAATAATTTTAATAACTTATTGTAATGAAATTGAAAAATAATCTAGGTTTTAAGATTAAATTTACCTACGTTCCCATTTTTGTTGACCTTAATAAAGGTTTTATAGTAAACGATTAAATTAGTCAATCAGCGTTCAAGTAGTCAATGGTCCTAAACTGATTTTAATTCTAATTCTCCGGTTCTTTGCATTAGTCGCAAGGTAAGCGCAATGGTAATTTTTTATTTATATAACTATTAAATAAATAACTCTTTCTTTGGTAAACTTTTCTCGTGACAAAGATCATTCAGGGTCCATAAATGGGCTTGGATATTTTCCTAAAAGTGCCGAAGACAGAAAAAATATGGTACGTATTATGGCCATTTAGTACAATAGTTAATAAAGCTCTGATCTAGTAATATCTACTAATATTTTATCAATATAATAATAGATATTACTAGAAGTAATGATCTAAAGCAATTATCATTATGACGTGAAAGCTATGGGGTCACTGTTACACAAGTAAGTAGATAAACCGACATTTTCATACTTAGATAAAAAATAATAATTATCAACAAAAGCGTGATTGTGTTACGGCTCTGATTGTTTAGGGGTTTTATTGTTATATATAACAACGTTTTTAAGTGACATACTATAATTCATTTATTCACATCCGCGCCTATCGCACATTTAAATAAAACCGGATTTAACCGGATTAAATATATAAAACAAGAATAAACGCGTCGTAAATCCAGTTAAAGTGGTTTTATTTAAATGACATGCTGTAACTTCTATACTGGATCAGCACAGTCTACCGCTTTGAGTGAAAAGATAAAACAAAGCTTTCGTAGAATTTTATATTGTTTAAAACTGTACTCTATCTTTACCATAAAAAAACCTAATCTTAGTTTTAATTCTTTTTTTGACGTGACAACGTCTTATAAATTGGTTTGCCGGGTGACACTTCAAGAAACTGCGTTACGCTCCGCTCACGTTATGCGCTTACAATGAGAGCGAGTGAGAGGCACGCGTCCCTTCCACTCGGGCATGGTCAGCCCGCCTAAGAGCGAGAGAGACAGACATAAAAAGTGGAAGGGACGCGTGCCTATAAATTAATGTTTTAAATATAATTCTTTGTATAAATAAATGTTTTTAATTGTTA
The DNA here is from genome assembly GCA_927399485.1 of Calamotropha paludella. Classification (NCBI taxonomy): domain Eukaryota; kingdom Metazoa; phylum Arthropoda; class Insecta; order Lepidoptera; family Crambidae; genus Calamotropha; species Calamotropha paludella. Next base: position 9,386,723 of record OV656817.1, on the reverse strand, counting down.
CTATTATTTCATCCTTCTTCCTACTATACGAATGAATATTCACATTAAAATTATTTTACCACTCAAAGTCGTTGTAAAACTTTCGCCTGTATACCGACTTTACAGGCAACCAACCAGTTTTTTTTACTTTCAGGGATCAAATAGAAGATAGCCTGAAATAGGTTAGGTCAAAAGCACCTCTTATCGACGAGCTTGGATGAATGGTTGTATGAAAGTTTAATAAGCGTGAGATGGATGGCAAGATCATAGAAAGTGGAAATCTGTGATTTTTGCCTACCCCTACGGGAAAAAGATGTGGTCCTATGTAAGTTAGTATCAAAGCTGAAACAAGTTCTATGCTGGACGGAAGCTTCCCAGAAAAAAGGGGGTCTTTTGCTGTTATCTCCACGATTGGAAGACGGATTGGAGATCGCAGTAGAAGACCACAATTTGGAAAACTGGTATAAAGCTTTTTTAATGACAAAAAATATAATAATGACTTCAAACGTTTGAAAAAACAATATAAATGAAGTTACGATTATAAATCGTTAACCCCGTCTTTGCGAAAGTTCAAGGTTAAAGAGGAACCTGTTAAAGTTTAGCGTTTAAGCCCGTTTATTGCAACCGGAAGTCTAATAGCTTTTTAATGTTTGATTCCAAGGCACCAAATCAATATACTAATATAGATACCTGGTTAATGATAAAGGGACACGCCGACTTTTTAGATGTTTTTTTTCTTGTGCATAATTTAATATAGTAAATTAATAATTGAATGCATTTTGGCCCATGTAGTATTAGCTACGTTCAAAACACCACAAATATATTTGAGACTAGATGTGTCATTCTTTTACAAATCATACATAAACCTTCTCTGGTATGCGTACAACAATCCGTCTACTACTTTTTAAGTCTTGGTAGAATAGCGCACTGCAATAAATTAAATATAAATGGACTGTATATTTATAGTTTCAATCTCCGTCACCCTAAAATGCAGTTTTTTCATTATACATTTGTATTTTGGTTCTAACAGTCTTTCATTGTCTTGATTCGTTCAAAGATTAATTTAGTCAACTGGGTGATTTTACCGAGTGGATGCTGAATGTTGATTTAAGATAACCTGGAAGTGTCTTTCGTAAGGGAGAAAAATAATTGAGAAACATACTTTACAACCAACAGTTGATCAGCTTCAATTTGTCAAATTAACTCAATTGAAATGGAACTTTATTTAGTCGACTTTAATTTGCAAATCGATTAATATTTTACCTGTTTAATAAGCTGCTCGTAAAATTCAAAATTAATACGGCCATATCAACTTGTTTCTCTAATAATTTATATTTTTCCATAGTTTTCTTTTTAATCTTACTAACGTTGTTGGAGCGTTTACATCGTTTGTTAAAGTGCTTTCATCTGAAAGCAATTGTTATCTTCAAACCAACGTTGCGTAGGATAATGTCGCACGTTTTCTGTAACACAATATTCCCTTTTGTTCCAAAAGTCACTATGTAGACTGATTTCGTTTCTGAATGAATACGTCACTTATAATGAAATTTTCCTACAAAACAAAACAGTAAAGTACGTTACTTAACTAGTTTGGACGGACGACAAAGTTAAATCATGTTTAAATTTACTTATTTCTTTTACTTTTTGTTATTAAATACACTTATTGGTTTACAAAATGTCACAGTATTTAATGGTATGGTAATTGATAGTGCAAAGAGCTTGACCTTTATATAGTAATCAGGAAGAATTTATAATTATACTTAAACATATATATTAACACCGTATTACATAACAACGACAGTAACATTTAAATGTTATATGGAATATAGTTATATGGAGTCATAATGTAATGTTTACATTGTAGAAATAAATTTGAAAATACAGGTATATTATATGAAAATGATGTAATATGACTGCCTATTTGTTCCTGCCAAGTGTGGCAAAGGGTATTTTTTTCCCAGAATCAATCCTGAACTACTCAAAAACTCGCTTTATGTTATTCCCACGCTCTCCACTGAATGTAAAAAGCTTCACCAGGTTTGTTGGCTGTGGCCACGTGTGCTTAAGGAAATAGATTCATTGAACATACAAGTTCATAAACTGTTTGTAGGCAGAATCTCTCCAAAGGGTGATCCTGATGTCTCTCCAATTTATTGTATTGCATCTGCTAGTCGTTGGGAGATTTATGGTTTCCCCCTCTCCTACTCCTACTTCGAAATCCTATAGTTTCGAAGGAACTAATATAAGAACGAAGATTCTGTCCATATTACACAAGTACCCATGTCTATAGCTAACGATAGGATACCACTCACTCACTTCAGCTTAGATGTCTAAATCTAATGAGTGTTAAAATTGAATCAAATTTTAAGTGCCCAGCTCATCTACGTTTTCCTCGATATTGGCTTGTGTATTACAATATAAATAGCAGGCATAATTCATAAGACAGTCGTCATGGTTTACATTTATGTATTTCACATAATAAGAACTGAAAAAAATAGATTTATTATAAACAGATAAAAAACCATTGGGAAAATAGCACTTTATCGCATAGTATTTTGGAAGAAAAATTACGAATTTTTAAATGCATAATGAAGAAATTAATAAACACTAACACAACTTTTATTGATCGCCCAATCAAACATCCAAGTCACGTTTACCCTTCAGTACCAAAGAGCCAAAACGTATCTTATCATCTAAAGTTACTTCATAACTATGTGCATATACTGTTCACCCATTTATATCAAGAAAACAAGCTTCCTAGCGCAAATGATATCTACTATACATGTTCGTAAAAATAATTAGCTCAAAACAAATTCTTATAAAAATATGTAACGACAAAATCCGTATATTGCAAATGGAATAAATGAAGTCAGTATTTTATATATATATATATAAGTTTCAGATAAAGTAGTATGTGATTTTTCCGTTATATTTCGAGGGTCGCTTTTAATCACCTTCCTTTCTAGGAATACCTACAACTGAGTTACTTGGCGGAAGTCCATATCCATTAGCAAAATGAAAATATATAGCTTACTTTAGCAAAAAGTCAAGCAAGCAAGCAAAATACCCCCACATGGAGCCTCACCGGGAGCTATTAGACCGTGCATTATCGAGCATTCAGTGAATTAGTGAGCACTCATTTGTATTTTGCTTGACTATTTTTTGTGGAAGTGAATTACATATTTTTCTTTTAATAATCAATAACATCTGATTTGATAACGCACGCTTAACACTTCAAATCTCTCGCGTTGTATTTTATTTGATCCAAAAAAAACGCGTTTTATTACTTTAATGGCAACGATCCCTTAGTCCCAAAATATCTCTAAGAAAACACACACACACACTGAGAAGTCGTGTAAGAAGCTGTAATTAGTTTTATGTGATGTTAGAGGTTGTTTGACAGATCGATCCCCGCAACGTCTATATTTACACGACATTTTAATTACAATTAGTTAATAAAAATGACTTTTATGAAAAATTGAAAGAAAAATTAGTAACAAAATATTTAATGTTTATTATATAACTTACTGAACAATCGAATTACTGAGCTTGTTTCATAATAATATAGAAAAAAAACTGGTTGGTTGCCTGTAAAGTCGGTATACGGGCGAAAGTTTTACGTGACAACGACTTTGAGTGGTAAAATAATTTTAATGTGAATATTCATTCGTATAGTAGGAAGAAGGATGAAATAATAGTAACAATTTAAAACATTTATTTATACAAAGAATTATATTTAAAACATTAATTTATAGGCACGCGTCCCTTCCACTTTTTATGTCTGTCTCTCTCGCTCTTAGGCGGGCTAACCATGCCCGAGTGGAAGGGACGCGTGCCTCTCACTCGCTCTCATTGTAAGCGCATAACGTGAGCGGAGCGTAACGCAGTTTCTTGAAGTGTCACCCGGCAAACCAATTTATAAGACGTTGTCATGTCAAAATATTCACCAGAATTGCGAGCATTTTAGCAAATTCGACTGTAGTATCTTTACGTATACGTTCACGTAAGCATGTAATATAATCATATGATCGCTTTCTCAGGTAAAGTATCCGAAAATCGTTAATTTGTTTTATTGTACGTATAACAAAAAATACTAAAAGGCTTTTCGTATAAGCTATGAAGTTTATTCAACTAGAAAGTTATGTATATTCAAATCCATTAACTAATAATAATAATTAATGCTTTCATAATCTATCAGTCACATCAATGTTAATTCACCGAATCTGCCAATTTTTTTATTGGTCAGCAGCTTCAATGTCGATACAATAACTAGAACCCTAGATGCGCTATGTCATACTCATACTTGTACGATATCTAGTATCCAAACTAATTTCAATTAAATGTTTCCCTATAAAAATACTTCCAGTAACTTTAGATTCAAGCAAAAAGCCTATCAATCTTGCCCGTCAACCGCACGTCTTGGTGGTTTTCAAACAATTATGCTTACTTAAGTACATATTAAGTTTCTTCCTTGATAGCTTAGACGACGAAAATACTTAAGAAGCCAAGTCAATGGAAAGTTATTTAAACATTTGCCAATCTCTTATAAACTTTTTTATATTTATCTTAAAAAGAACAGTTCAAGTTGAAAAGCCACTTATATTTAAGGAGCCGTCTAGCATGAAAATACTTCTCTTTTTAAGAGGAATAAATAGCAAATAAATGATTATACAATAGAATTAATTAAGCAGGATAATATATACTCGGTGAACACAAATTTGTTGTTTGTGTCTTTGTCTGTCCGCTCTTTTTCCCGCTTTTTTTCCATTGTATACGTGTTACCATAGCAACGCGTTACCGGGTCAGCTAGTATGTTATAACGACATATTTGTTTGTGTGTCATTTCAAAGTGATCTCGATTTGGTTGGTATTAACAGCAATGAAGTCGTACAATACGACTTGTACGACTCGTAGTTGCAGTCGTAGTTGTTGTAATGAGTCAATACGTGGCACTAAATAAGTTATTATAAAAAATATAAATTCTTTTAGAATTTAATATACATCCATGTTTATTAGTTACAACGCACTTATACTATGTAAGTAAAATTTCAATATTAAATATATATTTCAACTATAAATTTTACTATAAAAATATTAAAATATAATTACAATACAATTATTCCAATCATTTACAACTATTGGCGGTACGTCCCAACGATACGACATAAGTTGAAACCCAATATTTCAGCATCGGACCGTGCACCTTTTGTGCTATACTCTGTAGAAAGCTGTTCGCGCCGCTGCTCATGCGGCACACCAAGGAGGCTATTTATATTTGCTTGCGGATAATAGACGGAAAAATTATCTATTCGCACTTCCGCAAAAAACCCTAACGCACTATAATATCGCAGCAACCCCAATACTATTCTGAAGACATTTTTAGATCGTATTTGCAGGGCGCAAAATACTCTTTGGGTATAATGAATACACAGTCTGCAAATGTAAAAACTTTGGAAGTAAGCCTGAATAATTTTATATATTTTGAACACCAAGCAAACCTGCTAACCAACATATTACTTCAGACCATCGTTGCCAGAATGTTACTGTGGTCTAATTTTACGTATCTTTTGACCTTTTGTATCTATATTTTAAAAGACTTTAAATGTTATCTTTAAATAACGAGTAAGAATTCATAAAAGAATGAATTCAAACTACACGAATTTCTATTGGTAATTGGTGAGTAAAACTTTTGAGAATTCAAAAAAAGTCCAAGCTAATCACTTGCTAGCGAGAGTTACGGTATTAGAGTCGTGTTCTATCTATACATATAAATAAAATTGGAGTGTCTGTTTGTAATATTGAAATAACCGTTTTTAACTATACCCTGTCTCAAACCAATTTAATAAAAATGTAAACAAAGACGCCATTTTTGCGACCAAAGACTATTGAGTGATGTGGTAAAAGTAAAACCATTTATGATTCGATTAATTAATTGATTGCTTCGATTAGATTAATTGAACACTATTATGTTGGAGCTTCGCGTTAGCGTAGTTTGTTTTTATTTCGTGTGTCGGATAATGGGCATTTGTTCTCAAGCCTCGAAAGATGGTGCTGTTCTTCGTGATTATAGAAAAATGAAATGCTTAGATAGAACCGAGTAAAAATGACTTATATTTTTTTTAATTTCACATTAGAAATCAATCTTTGAAGAAAAAACAGTATCTAGCTAGATTATTAAATAAATCAATATATTTAGTATTAAAGTAAGACAAATTTAAAATTGACTTCTTAGGTTTCGACGCGTATAACTCATTGAAATCAATAAATAAACGCGTTATTTATTTTCACACAAAGAAACAATTAGTCACCCCGCAACCACGGCACCTGCAAAGGTGTTGAAACTTCGGGAAACTAAATAAACCACCTAAAATTAAATCACGGACTCTGAACTCGACTTTGTTGTGTAAATAAATAACGCGTTTATTATCTGTGTTTCACTTCAATAGACAAATTTAACTGATTTACATTGTGACTTGGATCGTGTTTTTTTTTGGAGCAACGACATTTTGCTACGATAACTGAACTTTGAGATCAACTCCGATTTATATTTGTTGTACAAGGTATGGAAATGTAATATTATCTTTTATGTACGTAAACTTCATCTCATTTGAAAGTAATTCGACGGCCGCCACTTAAGTGTTCATCGGAGGTATTTTTTCCCTTACGAAATGTAGAATATGTGTAAAAGAAAGAAAATTATAGCAAAACTAAAAAGCCAATTCCGCATATTCAAAAACATATTCAAATGAGAACAGATGTTTAAATGATTTATCTTTATTTTAAGCATTGAACATGGATAACCCTGGTCCGTCAAGAAGAGGTTCTTCGTTTTTGTCTTCGCCTATGAAAAAACGACCGAGACCTAGTCGCTTGACAGCAAATGAAAAGACCATAACACTGAATATTTACAAGTTTGTAGAAAAATCGATGACAATTTATCCATATAAGTCTGATATAATAATAAAAACTGCGGAGATATTGGGAACTTCTCAAAGCACCATATGAAATATACATTATAACAATAAGTATTTAATTACGATAAACATTTAACTACAATAGATACATAAAAACAGTAAAACACATAAAACATACTTTTTATTTGCATGCATTGATATCGAATGGCAGCTTGTCGATATCGATATTGATAACTTATTTTAAGACTAAACTCTCAATACTCAATACTCAATCATTTATTGCATTCCATAATGTTAACAAAAGACTGTTCTGATTGTTTGTAATTTTATGGAGTTAAATTTATCAAATTAATTTCAAACGAAGGTCAGGTTAAGTTAACAGTGGTTTGATTCGATAGGCTATTGTTTCAGTTTAACATATAATTATTGTAATTGTGAGGAAGGATTGCATTACTGACAATAATTTGTCACAGTCACACTAAAATATATATTTCCAAAGGTATACTAGGTGCATTCCAATGTTTTATGAAAGTGATTCTTTAGTTTAGACTTCAATGATGTCAAAGAAATCCGCAGGTAGTTGATTAATCATCCGTACCGAATATACAAAAAACGGTCTCACTACTTATGATTATGACAAACGTTATTATTATTTTAAATGAAATATCGGTAATTATCAATTTTAAAAAACCGGTAGATTTTTAGGCCTACCTAGGATTTATAAAAATTGTGAAACTATATAACTATTGCTTTAACTCTCACTAGAATAATTTTACTTAAGGTACCATAGTTAGCCAGCCCTAACTTACCCGAGACTATATATTTTGAAATATTAGAGATTTTTGTGATATTTTTAGCAGTAAAGCCAACAAATGATATGTTTTTATTATTTAGAATTACGTCCCGACAGCTGTTTGCCAACACTGACGAATTCGTTGTTCGGATCGCCTTATTATCAGTTATCATCACTCACAGGTATAATTATCACGTATTTAAGTTTACCATACATCAATGACTAATTACCCATTCATTACATTACCTATGCGTCTTCGATTCATAATCGATTCAATTGAAGTAATCAATGAATTGAGAGATACTCTTTTATGGTCAAACACTATGCGAACACAGATTAGACAATTTTTTTCATTGGATTAATAATGTCACTTTTCGTCTTAAGTTTTTCAAATAAATTTTAAATATGTTAAACAAACTATGATCTTTGAAAGAAACTAGTGAGATACATGTTGAAACCTTCTTATTACTTATGAATGTGTTTTTATATCCATTTAGTGGCCGAAAGTGTAAGTATTTTCAATGAAACTTTGAAACGTTTAAGACAAGGTATCCATGCATATGAATATTTAAGCGGTACATTCACCAAAATAACATTTTTTTAAATTTTTGTCTGTCTGTCTGTCTGTTTGATCCGGCTAATCTCTTAAATGGCTGGACCGATTTTGACGGGACTTTTATTGGCAGGTAGCTGATGTAATAAGGAGTAACTTAGGCTACTTTAACTCTAGAAAAAATATTTTATTAAAAAAAAATACTGTGCCACAGCAACGCGTGGCTGGGTCAGCTAGTATACAATAAGATAATGTTGCTATACTTGGGAAAATGTTTTTTTTAAGCTATCTCATTTTACTTTTGTACATCAGCTACTGGCAACACTGCTTCTGGCAGCCAGCGCCCTACGTTTCCTTTCTACATCCATGTCATGCTTCTGTGAATCTGTGTCTCAGGTACTTAAAGCTCGGGACCACATTTAAGTGTTCTGTCTCCGAGAGAGACTGATGACACCAGTAGTGTACGAAAATAAACTTGCATTATAAATAGTCTTACATATATACGCCAGTGTACTTAACTATCGCAAATAGTGATTTCTAATGTTAGTAATCGCAAAGAGCGCTGCCTTATATTTATTTGCACAATCCTTAATGAGGTTCGTGTTACGTACACTCATATCAGAGGCAATCGAAAAAAGTATAAAATTCTATTTCTTTTTTTCCTTCTAAATACGTTTTGTTACAAACAATATATTCTTTTACCTTTTAAATTTTCCGAAAATAGAGATAATTTGTTATTTGACCGGACTTCCTCAACTGCGAAGAAGGGTTAGTGTCATTTATTAAAGAGAAAATATATTCCAATGTTCTCATAAAAGTTACCCCTCAAAAATCAAAGTTTGAAATAGTAATTTAAAAAAACTTATGGTATATAGACGACACATTTAAACAGAAGTAAATAGAAAAAAATATAATAATACTAAATCTCTTTCACAAAAATCAGTTAGGGGTTATTAGGGGAAGTAGGCAGAAGCAAAATTTCACAAAAGCCCCTTACAAATAATGCCAGTAAAGGCGGCCATATCGCTGAGAGCAATCTCTTCCACACAACCTTTGCTGTATCGGAAATCTATACAAAGAGGGAGACATGTATGCCAGTGAATCTATAATCTAAGATCACAGTTGTTTGTGTGTTTGTCTGTCCGCTCTTTTTCCATTGTAGCAATAACGTTACCATAGCAACGCGTTAACGGCAAGTAGTTCGTCTACCGGACGCTTGATGGCGCTAACGGAAAAATGTTTAATAATAAAAAAAATTAAAGAATTTCGTCCACCCGCGCAAAGCCGGGACAGCCCGCTATTTTATAATAATTAATAGAGAGCCGAAAAAAATCTAAATATTAATTTAGCTGTTTAAAATACCTTTATAATAGTATAGCTAGTGTAATAGCTGGGAGCAGGTGCTTATAAACGTTTTACTTGCAGCCACGGGAGCTTTTCTAATTTCTCAAAGATACCTACATATTTTGGTAATTAAAGCAAAGTTTAAAATTTGTTGACATTGAAACCGCTTGTCGGTGTGGATTGTAGCTAAATGAAATGGATATCTTCCATTATTTTCATATTTCTGTAGTCAAAGTTTTGTTACAAGCAAAATCAATGGAAAACAATACTGCCGTCCTTACGATAAGTGCAATAAGTAGTTTTAGCTACTTTCGAAATAATTGCGATTAAAGATTTAATTTTTTTTTCGTGTATCATAGTAACTAAAATAGCTATTGACTTGAAACTTTTACTATAGGACTATAAAATGAAGCGGAATATTTATGTAGTAAATTATATTGTTACATACATTTGTACGTAAATTGTACATAAGTCAATTTGCCCAAAAACTCGACTTATTGCACTTATCGTAAGGACGGCAGAATATAAAGAGAACAAGTAGACCTTACAATAAATAATACTTACAAATAATTGTAGCTTTGAAACAAACATGATATCAAAACCTTTGTATGTTACGTTTCGTTTTTAACGTTTGGGTTATGGAGTATCTGATTACAAGTTCACATTTAATATCGACAGTATTTGGGAGCAAAGCATTAGTTATTCAATATATCACCAAGCAAGATGTGCAATAAAGTTATACGTAATTTTGGCACAGATGTTCTGAAGTTTCACTTAAAGCTTAACAGGACAAGACTTTACCAACTCACGATCGTTGTGTGATGTCCGGCGCTAACACTTTTCACTTAAGGGGGTCGTAAAAGGCAACTGATAGTCGCCTTAACCTAACCTAATGACACGCTTTTTTATATAATGTTTATAGTTAATTAGTTATATCCTTATTATATTAATAATATTTATATTGTATATATATTTGTATGTGTATATATAGATTGTCTGGTCACAAGTGTCTTAACTGGTAAGGCAAGCAATATGATCAATTTTATCGACAAATTTACAATAATAAAGTTTTATGCCCCTAACGTTTTTAAATTTATTTTTCTTTCTCAGTACAGGTGGGTTAATTTTTTTAGCCATATCTGCCGACGTAGAGGTGCTACAAGCATAAAGGCATGCTACGAAACAAAGTAGGCAATAAAATGACAGTATTATTTTTATCAAAAAATCTCATTTAACCCTTAAAAAGAACTAACAAAGGCAAAAGTGTTGGAAATATCGAGTGTTTATTTTACTCTTTAAAAATTAAAAAGAACAGGCTGTTTTTGTTACTTTTTAATAGCAGTAAGATATAACCTAAAAACTGATGTCAAGATATAATATCCAGATCAATTTATAAAAAAATATGTTTCTTTGAGCTTGTTGCATTTTTAGTAGTTGAGTTGCGTTTAGTTACTCACGATAATTTAAATTAAATAAGAATCTACTTTCTTTTACTATTTTTATGCTCAGCTCTTCGATTGGCTGGTAAAGAATGGCACGTAAACCACATAATAGGCAGCAGCATTTTCAAATTATGGTATTTCGTGCGATTGCCACCTGGCTTACAAAGCGTGGCGATTATGGCAAAAAACATAAACATTGAGGAGTTCAAATAAAAATTTTGCATTTTCACATGCCAGCTCTTAAAAGTGTGTTGTCTGTCCACACGCATAATATAACGTTTCCATGTTATTTTAATAGCGTGAGTCGCCGTTTTATCAACATTCAATGAATTCGTGCAATTGCCAATGCAAGTGCGTTGACCTGAATACTTCAACTCCAACGCCACAACTAAGAAAAATTTGTTATAAAATATCCTAAGTTATAAGGTTATTTTTACAAAAAGTCTTACAAAAAATATTAGGGAAGTTGTTACAATACTCAATTATTGATATTATAATACTAAACTTTTATTTAGTCTTCTACATCTACCTAAATTAAACTTAAGACTGTACTAAGTACTTAAGTTGCTTAGTTAGTCCGCGTCATACTGTTAAAGGGAAGGAGTTAATGTGAGCATCAACGGTGTTATTACAGGAAAGCTTCAAAATTTGTTTATTTGTGAAAATGGTAAATGGTGAAAATAAGTGAGTGGGAGTAAAAACCTTTCAAATATGGGATTTTAAGTATATTGCATCTTAACAAGCTTTTGCCAAGAGCCATATAATCAGCTTCAGTGGTGGATCGTGTACCCGTGCGTTGTTTACGAGATTTTTACGCCCCTGCTGCATAGTATGACATTACCACGGTAGATGGCATCAGCAAATTCTATAAGATGTGTTCCATATCTAGTAAAACGAGTTCTCGCCTAGCTTTAAGGTACCTCAACACAACGTCGTAACTGAGTGATAATATGTTTTTCTATAATAAAGTCATAACAGATTGACTGACAATGATTTAAAATAGAAATTTCAGCCAATTTTCCTAGAGGTTCAACAAAAACCAAAACTTATGTCCTTTTATGCTATCTCAAAAACGTGTTATCGGTACTAAACATTCCAATACAAGATATAAAATACGTGTGTAAAAAACAACTACGTCTCCGAGCCCTCAGGTGGGATTCAAACACATTCCAACACGAGAATATAAACACATTCCAATACAAGATACACGCAAATAGTGTCATACATAACGCTGTTACTGAACATAAAAATAAAATTCGTTTCCAATCAATTACTTTCGGTTATCTTAATTGGTTTTGTAGTGGGCGTAAATTCTGACTTCGGTAATTTTTTTAAAATGCAATATAGTTCAAAATCTGAGAAAGCTTTGGACTAAAAAGCTCGTAACCATACGCTTATGGCATGTGGCATAATAATACGCTTATTATGTGTATTAAGGGACACTTTTTCGCTTTTAAATTTCGCCTTTTCTTCCATTTGTAACTGCCTCTATGCATACGGAGAATAAAATGAACTTTAATTTCCTTTTATGTTAGCCCATAATCCCGCATTTTTTTCTCCTTTCATCTGGCGATTCCGAGATAGTGAGCTGGCGCAGCGCCAGGCGTTAGTATAGATAGCTTCAGGTGAATGATACACTAATCTCACAATTGCCTCTTTGTTCTACACAGTATCATTAACTGGACCAAATTTAATTAAGCCTTTAATTGACTTTTGACTTTTTCTTTAATAGTGAGTTTTTGTTAGTGACGGGCTATTTCCTAGCCTATTACCACTGCAAAAATAAAAAGATACTTCATTTGACACAATCGTTTAACTAAGAATGATGCTGGAATAAATCCACATCAAATTAGTCTTAATGTGATTGTCTAATCAAATTCTTTGCTTCGTCGAAGTCGGTAAAAAAGCTGATAAATAGCACATGAGTATTGCAACGGCTTGCAAACGAAAATGCTGTTTCTGAAAAGCTTTTCCTATTTAAGAACATTGAATAGAACTACTTTTATATCTTTATTAGTAGTTTAATAATAATATAATAAATGTTTCTTACGTTTACACCAATTAGCCAAGCCCAAAGTTAGAACATTAAGGCTTGTATTTTGGATACTAGAGTAATGGATGTATGATTCACAGATATGTCTACCTATATATATAAAAATTCTCGGTCAGTATTTGACCGCGACAAACTCCGAAACTTCTTTTTATTTTATTTTTTTTCATTTGGTTGGATTTGTTCCTACACTTAGGACATACGATAAGTTTAATTTTTCTTTAAAATGATATTTTTTATTCCAAATTATAATAACTGATCCACAACAACGTGTGACTAGATCAGTATGATATAGAAATATATATAAATACCCATGACTCAGATACAAATGCTCGTATTCATCACACAAACATATGCCGGGACAAGAACCCAGGACTATGACCAGGCAGGATCGTAACCGTTATACCAAACGGTCGTTAAAATAAAAAACCAAGTAAATGCTTTGATAACTCGTATTTAAATTGAATCCTACTACTATTATAAAGGCGAAAGTTTGTAAGTATGGATGTATGGATGTTTGTTACTCTTTCACGTAAAAACTACTGAATGGATTTGAATGAAACTTTACCACAATATAGCTTATACATCAGAATAACACATAGGCTACAATTTATAAACATATATAACACATAGGCTACAATTTATAAACATATTGTTCGAAATACTAATCCTGCGCAGACGAAGTCGCGGGCACCAGCTAGTTTAATATAATACATTACGGAAGGCGAGAGGTTTTAAATAGAATGAAGTTAAATATAAATTCACGTATTTATTTCTGAAGAATTATTATGAATTGTACTATGTTAAAACGATATTTATTTATGACTAGCTGACCCGGCGAACTTCGTACCGCCTTAGCGTAGCTTTGATGCACTACTTTATTTTGTATAGCTGACCTATCTTATGTATGAGTACCTATTCAATTTGAACTGGAATCTATAATATCCTCCATATAAAAATGAATCCTATTATTGTTAGCGCGGTTATGGATGTGTTGTCACAGATTACCACAGATTTTTTTGTTTTAAATTGCATGACGTTGACATTTGTCAGCGCGGTTATCGATGTGGTGTCACAGATTACCACAGATTTTTTGTTTTAAATTGAATGACGTTGACATTCGTTACGTTATATTTTTCAATCTTTCTGAGAGATTTTCTTTATATTTTTTTCCGTAAGAACCTTGTACAGAGAGAGTATTAGAAAACTACAAAAAAAAAATCAGCCAAATCGGTCAAGCCGTTTTCATGTTATGTCGTGACAACGGAAAACGGGTTTCATTTTTATATATATAGATTAACTGGTATCTGGCGCGTCGCAACCTTAAAAGAAGTAATTTCGATAATATTGCTTGAAATTTTAAAAGTTACTTCAATCAAAACACTCATTGAAATTGAATGATATTTAAAGGAGAAACACAAATAGCATCTATTAACATTTTTGGACTTCATTCAATAAATTCATTCAGTCATTCATTCAATAAATATTTAATTTGCTTTGATATTGCGATTAACTTCGAATAACATGTGCCAATTAGCGTTTACGATAACCTTCAAGTTAAAAAAGCATTATGGAATGGAATTACATATTGCAAGATTGTGCAGAATTGACAAAGTTACGACTTGTAATATTATCTTTTGATAGTTATATAAAAGTTTGTAAGTGTTACAGTAAAATTAAAGGAAAATTTGTCATTTGGCTAACCTCTCTGAAGTCATAAGCGAATCCATTATACCGAATTAAAAGTGTTTAAAATAAATATTAAAAATAATACTATGCACATAACCTCATACAAATACAATCAATAAGCTGGTAAAGTTTTATCTCAAGGGTATAGGACTAAGCATATAACCGTGGTCTGCATACCACAACCCATTGTAAATCGCTTCGCACTATTTACGTTTATCGCTGAAGCACAGGTTTGGCAGGCAGTCAACCAAATCGTTCAACGTAACGATATTAATGCTTAGTCCGGCCTATTAATAGAGCTTCCGGCATTAATAGACTCAAAATTAAAAAAATAACTATTTTGAGAATTAAATTTTGGATTTTATTTAATTATGTATTTTCACACAAAAGTTTATTTTCTTGGTCAAGTCCGTTAGAGCCCGAGTTTTCTGAAATTCTTTCATATATCCTACCTATATCACAAGAGAAACCTGTTTTCAAAAAATCTTCTTTCTAGTTGCAAATGCTTAGGCTGGGTGTTAATGTGTGAATCAGGGCCTTTCTTTTATACTGGCGGCCCGCCCCAGCTTCGCACGGGTATTTAACAAAATTTTAAAAATATAAGTTTTAAAATAAACGGAATACATACTATACGATTTTTGCACAATAGATATTTTTGGACTAACATATACTAATAAAAACCATCATAAAAAATAAATGATAAATGCAACTTTAAACTATAGTAACATTACAGTAATTTCCAATAAAATTAGTCTATTTTCACTTAGTAATATAAAAATATTTATTTAATTCACCTCACATAGCCTAGCTCAAAATAAGGACTGTAAGACTTGTATTATGAATACTAAACTAATGGATAGACATAAATATACTATACATAGATATTAATAGAAAATAAAATATACCAATAAAACAGGTACGAATGCTCGTATTCATCACACAAATGGGGCAGATAGATACCGGGCCTCGAACCTAGGACCGTTGTTGCGAAAGGCAAGAAGTTGCACCGAATAGTCATCTAATAAAATATATTTGTTGAAATTATCTGACAAAGCGGGCGAAACCGATAAGCAAATTAAGGTTTCTAAGTTATCTAGATAAGGTTTACACATTTCTTTTTGCGTCGGGGGTTACAAAAAAAGAGTGCATTATAAACAAAGTTTGGATACTGTTATTTTAATGATTTTTTATTATTTTTCAATAATTGATTATTTTATATTTATTTCTAATGTTTCTACAAAACATAAGCCATTTATTTATTGGGTCAGAGGTTCCCTGTATACGATATTGGATGTTGTTTTGATTTTGTGGCATCCAAATAAATTGTTTTTCAGGAGATCTGATTCGCAATAGACGTACTTATAGTTGGCCAGGAGTAAAACATTATTTTCTTCTTACTAATTCGAACATTTGGCCCTGGGACTTGTTAATAGTTAACGCAAAAGATGTTTTAACCGGAAATTGAAGTCGTTTAAATGAAATTGGCAGATCAGTTGTGATCATAGGTATTCTCGGCATATGAGCTAGTTGATCAGCTGAGAGGTCGGTGACAATGGTGGCTACAATTAAATTGCTCTTCAATTCCTTAATAAGCAGCCTTTTCTCATTGGACATGCTCGGAGCGCTTAAATTTCCCAAAAGAATGGTTGGAATTCCGATTTTTACGTCAATTCATGTTGTGGCAGTTCAAAAGGGTTTAGTAAATTTAAAAATTCCTCTGATATGATAGGATAATGGGCTGCGCATTCGATATTAGTCTCAGTTTAAAAGTGGAATGAGCAATTTTTCCATCCTCAAAAAGATTTGTGGCGTGGCACTTTATTTTTTGAAATTGACACATATGGCAGTGGCAGGCGGCGGTGGAGATGGCGAACTTTAAGAGAGACATCACGTTGGACATTTGCTGAATTAACAAAGATTGAAAAAGTTAAAATGTTACTTAAGTTACATAGTTAATGTAATTGGTGGTTTTGATAATTATTACACTCTACTATTATATCCTCTATAATCTTATGTCCTCTATAAAACTGTAGTACATCACTTTGCTCTATTGTCAATAATGTTCGCAGCGTAAGCAATATAAAATTATTTTTTGGTAGTTTTACACGCGTTGGGTAAGATTTCCAAAGTTTTCATACGGATCCCTAACTCTTTGATAATATTCTATCGCCTATTTTAATCAAGGACAATGAAGAAATCTATATGGGAAAGAAATTTTCAAATTGATCCCATAGTTTCGGAGTTTCAATACAAAAAAAACAATAAAATTTTTCATACGGATTACACACTTTTTTAAAAATATTTTATTTACCTATGGACTCTTTCCTATTTTCCATAATTCTAAAGTTTACGCCAATAAACCGACTTCACTGGCGCATTTGAAAGAAAATATCCGTCACAAAATGGCAGTCATCCCTGAGTCCCCCGAGCCGTAATAAGTAATTTTACTGTTCGATTAAATGAGTGCCGAGAATTTGAGGGTCTACATTTAGACGATAATATTTTTAAGAAATAAATCCCCAAAAATTGTATTTTAATAATTAATAAACATTTTTTCTATATACGACTTACTTTTTTTAATCAATCCACTAAACATAAAATTTATTTTGAGACAACGTCTCGTAACAATATTATATATAGACAACGTCTCGTAACAATATAGCAATATTTTTAGGTCTTTTAAAAGTTACACGTCTTGTAACCTATAAAAGACTTCAAAATATTTCTACATTATTATTTCCACAATTTCAATTTTTTTTAAATTCGGTTTTTATAATTTTCTTCCAAATAAGTATTCCAATTCTAAGTAATCTAATTAATTCTCTTTGAATTTAACTACAACAGTTATTTTCTATATAAAAGGCTTTTCTGACACAATTACAAAAAAAATTACATAAGTAGTCGACCCGGCATCAACCCCCGACGTTGGCAAATCTGCTATGAATTTTCGTTAATAAAAGAAAAACTGATCGCACTTACCAGGTTCAAATATTTTTATTTTTCGTTAATCTGTAATTATATAGCAACTTTCTATAATTACTGAAAAATTCTTGAATATTAACATTAAAATATATATGCTGCTGAAAAACAGCGTCACGGCATGTTGTTGCCGTGGCGCATGCTGAGCTGTAGAGCTTTTTGCTACCTTTAATAAAACTTATTCGTAAAGGGCGCATTCATAATTTATCGTTATTTAATGATTTGGACACAGTTGGCAAAGTCAGACATTATTCATTTTTTCTTTTTTCCAATAACAGCTATAGTTTTCGTCGCCAAAAAGTTATGCTTTCCTTTTATGATACTTATTTTATGCTTTTCACTGAAAAGCTGGTGGTCTTTATACACAATATTTAATAGGCTCATACTGCCATCACTCTTCTTTCATCTGACATCCAGGCGCACTGCAGGCTACCACGCTTTCTTGGTTGCTATTCCTACCTGTAGCACCAAGCGCTTCTCAACTTCTTTTATAATGCGTACAGCAAAGGAGTGGAACTTCCTTCCTGCGTCTGTTTTTACGAGTACTTATAACCCGTTTGTTTTTAAAGCCAAAGTGTATTGGCACCTTCTGGTTTAGCTCGTTCCATCGTGGATCCTATCTTGGCCCCCGGGCTTGATTGGGATCAAGAGCAATTCTAAATAAAAACAACCTAATAAGGGTACAATTTGGAAAAACAGTGAAGCAAGTGTACATTTATTTTTACCAGGAATTTGTATCGGATTTCATGTTTGTTATTTTAAAAAGTGTCAGATTTCCTAAAAATATTTCTGCTACTAATTGATCCACTTAGGGATTGAATTGCCAGAAAAAAAAGACGTATAGGTTATTTTTATCAAAAGCCGTAATACTAAGGTTCACGCGACTAACTTAGAGGATGTTTCAAACAACTCAATGGTAAAATTTTCTAATATCTCACTCGCGACTCGATGACCCCTTAATTTTATGTATCAGAAAACACAGGCTCAGATCAATAGTTCCATTACTTAGCGGTACGTACCACTAAATTGGAACAAAAACGATTAGTGCGACTCTTAGGTATATCAACCATATAATAATGGCGCCTTTTTGTGAGTCTGATTGTCCGATGAAAAAATGAGGACGGCGGAACAAGGTTGTTCAATTCTGCTGCACACTCACCGGAATTTATATTATAAAAAGCGATAGGCTAGCTAGCTTCCGTCTATGCTCAAGATGAGATTTTAGGTTCAGATCCCATCTGACTCCTTTCTTTTCTATTAAAAATCTCTTTACATATAAAAATCTGGCAGGGCTTAAATAACTAATTAGAACAAGCATTTAATTTAACTGTGACAGATCCGCGAAAATAACAATAATGTGTCCAAATATCACAGACTTTTTCTTGCAACTCAATGCATAAAGTTCTTACTGCCCCAAGTTCAAGATCAGCGAAGTCGCTTTTGTTTTCCCCTTCTTTTATTAAAAATTCTACGTGTTTATTGTGCTTACTTATGAAATTGGCGATTTGTATTCTGAAAACATTTGGTTTTCTCCCTTACCTTTTTTTCTTTCTTACAATCTTTCATTACACTAGTAACAAGTTCCAACAGTGTGTTTTATTGGTCTTTATCTATGCACGAAAAGCATATAGAAATAAAGAGGAAACTATATTTCAAAAAGTACAAATTACAAAGCATTAAACTGTTAAACGAATAGAAAGCCATATAAATCTATTTATCAATATGAAATAAAGTAACTGATGTTTTTATGGGAGCACCTTATAAACAAAGTCTTGATTTTAAATAAATTACATAAACTGAAGAATGATATCTCTATAATGGTGGAATATTAATAAAATAAAAGTATGCAGAAACAATCGGAATATCAAAAGGTTCCATTCTATAAAACAGCTTTTATTTTTTGATATCATTTTCAATAAAATTAAACAATAAAAGGTATCTGTCAGTAATTAAACTATGAAAATTCGTAACGCGAAATGTAGAAAAATTTGAGTAAAAGATAATACTGGCAATATATCTCCGACCTTTTATTTATCTCAGTTGAAAAGCTGGCGCACGCCGTCCTTATTGACCTAAACATAAATTATGTTCTGGGAATTTAATAAAGAAACCCCCATGAATTATGTATGAAAGCTTGACAAACAAAGTTGCAATTTTAATTTGTTCTCAGGCAATTTCTATTTAGCATAGAAACATGTAAAAGGATTAAAGAAATAAGCCTACCTATACAAAGGCAATTTATATTAGTCAAGTATGTAATTAAAGTTTTGAGTAAGTACGAGTATTTATATTTTTAACACGCTTATAAAATAGGTTTCACTGAAACCAAAAACCTTTGTCTTATAAAATTTAAGAAGCTGAATGATACCCACTTCTCGATTTCATACCACCATGAATTGTGACATGACATGATAACTAAGCTAGTCTGATGATAGAGCTGGAACCCTGGAACACTTACTAGTAAACCCATTAGATTTGACTCAATAAATTGGTCGTAACAAGAGTTATGCTTTTCACATAACGACTAGGACCTGATGATGGAACAAAAAAGTGAAGTAAAGGTAAATCCTTTTTAGTTTTTAGTGCAGTTAAAGATAGATAAAGCGTGTATTTTGTTTTTTTTTTTAATTATTTTTTATTCTATATAGTAAGGGTACATTTATCCTACAATTTTGGAGTAAAACACTGAAATAAAATAAATGAGACATCGATTTGTTCGTCAGTACTGGTCTTCGTAGTGGCCTGCATTATTAAAGGTAGGGGCTCCAATTTTTAATGTCTTTAAATTAATTTATTATTCCTATATTTGAACAAAGACGCCGTACATTGAAGACGTCTCATAATATTAAAATGAGGTATTAAAAAAACACAGTGTAGATACCCTTACATACTACTACCTTACATATTACTACTACCTACTACTTACTGATGCTCATTGTATTCTAAAGGTTATCAAGGGACAGATAAACAACACATTTTTTTATTATACAGAAATATTAAATAGTCTATATTTCGATATTTAATTCTCCATGCCACCAATACAAATTCTAAGTAATATCAGATATGGAATAGAGTATGGTCAATTTAAATATCATTTATAAATTGTGCCCGTTTTTATAGAAGAATTGATATATTTTTATAGAATCACAGTTTTTAAAAGTCATAATTTGTTCAGATAATAGTGCAGCTTACAATTTAAATTAAAATGGGAATTAAATAACCTTCTACATAGAATAAAGTAAGTGAAAGTTGCGCAAATTAGACTATAATTTTTTATGAATTTATGAAATTGAAATTTGAACCCTAAACTGACAACTAACAGGCGAAAAATGTAAAAAGTTTTTTGAGACAGTTAATACAAACCATTTGACAAAAATATTTAACAAACCACTTTATCGCTGCTAAGACCAACTGTTTCTATCAAACGCGGCCAATGGGAATGTTATTTGAGTAGGCATGAGATCACAATATAGATTTATAACTCTTAGAGAGTGCAAAAATAACCTTCCTGGAAATTAATCGTTTAATTTTTATAATCCGAACCCTTTATAAGTCTTTTGAAAAATAAAGCTATTGTGAATATAAAATCTCTTTATATTGAAATATATTAAAAAGTTAAATATAGCCTTTATCTTCATAAGCCTTTTTTTCGTTTCAAGTATTATTTTATCGTTACTGAGCGTAACTGAGTTATGGGCATTGCTCTTATACAGGCAATTCTTAAAATATTATATCTAAGTTGTTGATTAAATGTAATTGTATATTTAATACGCTAACCGGTTTTTCATCAATGGTGAGGCTTTTCATCAATTATACAGAATTAGACTTGGTGATAAGGAAATTAATTATTACGATAAGAAATAGAAAAGTATACACCCATTTTGTCGTAAATATATTAAATTTCAACAAATACTTGCGCTGTCGTTAAGAAAACAATTTATTTCAGTAGAAAATTCATTGTATGTACAACGGAAGGGGTTCTTTTCAAGAGAGGCTAGTAAAGAGAAACAAATTTCACACAAGGCCTGCGTTTCCTAATACAAAGAATGGTAAAACTCTTACCATATCTATGTATTTAACATGCTTTGCCATCGTTTTTGTTCAAATAGGTGCTTTAAAAGAGACGTGACGGGTATTTTGTACTATTTTGGAACTAAAGCCTGCCTACGGATACTTAAAAATAAATAAAATAGAATACATAAATATATGAAGATCGTTCATTAATAGTATGTAAACAGCCAGTACAAATCAGTTTATAGCTCACAAATATTTGCTTCCGGTGTAGTAAGGATCACGAGCTGTAACCGCTATTAACCGACCAACTCTATTAAATTAATGTTACAATTAAATACACAAACATTGCAAAACCCACATGGTCTGATTTCACTGTTGAAATTTACTTTCCGTGAATTATTATCATTATTAGACATATCTGAAAATATAAGTACCAAAGCTGGTGAAATCTAAATTAGAACTTGAATTTTTTGTACACATGGGTGCCCAAATACTGCTGAGTTCACTTACAAAACTTACGTATTAACCCTGACCCTTCTATAACATTTCTGACAAATGTAACTGTAAAAAGAGATATCTTTTTTACTTTTCTTATCAAAATAAAATAAACCCTAAAACACATCGGAAAAGCCCACGCCTTTATGGCACTACCCAATATCCTTACATAAACAAGGAAATCCCATGCACACCAAACTAATTTCAATGGCACAACAAACGCCTCTGCGTCCAGATACAATCAGGGAGTCGTAACGAATCCGTTTTATTGCCATGACCCTAATCTCAGTGATGTTTTGATAAAAAACGCTCCAAGCCGCGCGGTATCCAAATTGCCAAATGTTCTGCCAAGCTGGAGCGCGGCCAAGATGGGGAACCTTGCGAACTTCTGATACAGTAAATTGGCAGGGTTATTATTAACTCAATTTCAGTGTATGTAGAGTTTATAAAGCAAATTTAAGTTGAGCTATTATGACTTAAAAAAGACGTAAAAGTTATATGAAACTTTTGAATTTCGAAAAAGATCCTTTATTTAGTTAAAAACTAACATTGAATAATGCGATAACTTTATGAATACATAAAAGTACTTAAAGATAGTCAAGTGATACTTGAACCCGAGTTTTATATCATAATAGGCTAGACACATTCCCAAGGCTACCGAGTTCAATTTCTTTCACCCGTCTTGGCGAATTTAATCAAACGATCTACGTATAACCTTTAATAATCTTTATTAACTTTTTCTTTCAGTACATACCTAAAGCTTGGATCACACATAGTAACACTTACCTATTTTCTGGGTACATACATTAAATATTTTGAAACTGGCACTAAAATTGGTAAAACCCATACCCTAATTACCAGCTACCTTCCATTGGCATTTTTCAGACAAAGCAAGTTTTTATAACATTAACAAATGGCAAGATTCATTCCGAAAGGCAAAACATAATTAAATATTGAACGTATATACTTTATCTGCGTTGACTTAATAAGTGAGTGAGTTGGTAACAACCGATAATGAAGTACGTTGATTAACTCCTATAAATAGCACGTGTTTATACATTTAGGTACCAGTAGTTATAAATAAACCTCCAGAGTAGCTATTATTAATAATAGGGGTTAAAGTATGAAATTGCCGTTTTATTGCAATAGGTTCTTTGAATTGACATAGAATCTTCATGGTTTGAGGTTTTCGAATGAAACTTTTTTTAAATGGTTTCTATGATGTTCTTTTTTTAAAAAATGTAAAACATTTGAATATCGACTTTCAATTGTTTTTGTTATTCAATTTAGACAAGAAAGATGGATACTGCGAAAATTCGAGTTATTTTTGAATACGAGTTCCGACGCGGAACTAACGCGGCAGAAACAGCCCGCAATATCAATGCTGCGTTTGGAGAGGGGTCTACTAATGAACGCACCGTGCGATTTTGGTTTAAACGCTTTCGTGATGGAAATTTCGACTTAAAGAACGAGCCACGAGGAAGACCGCCCACACAGGTAAATAACGATGAATTAAGAGAGATAGTGGAAGCCGATCCTAGTCAAAGTACCCAGGAATTAGCGGCATGGTTTAACGTTACCTTACCCACAATATTGACTCACTTGCGTCAAATCAATAAAATAAAAAAATACGAAAAATGGGTGCCTCATGATTTGACTGATCTGCAGAAAGAAACGCGTGTTGAAACTTGTGTTGCCTTGTTGAACCGGTACAGAAATGAAGGAATATTGGATCGAATTGTAACATGTGATGAAAAGTGGATTCTTTATGATAACCGGAAAAGAAAAATGCAATGGCTGACCCCAGGTCAAATGCCACAACAGTGTCCTAAAGCAAAACTTACCAATAAAAAGGTAATGGTAACTGTTTGGTGGTCTCAGCATGGTGTTATTCACTATAGTTTTCTCCGATCTGGTCAAGCAATAACGGCAGATGTCTATTGTGCCGAACTCCGAACCATGTTGACAAAACTAGCAGTAAAACAGCCCCGACTCATGAATCGATCTTCACCATTATTGCTCCACGACAACGCGAGACCTCACACAGCACGAGAAACCATTTTGACCCTTCAGGAACTGCAGTTAGAAACCATTCGTCATCCTCCGTATTCACCAGACCTTGCTCCAACGGACTACCATTTTTTTCGTGATTTGGACAATTATCTACGTGACAAGAAGTTTTCTTCCCAGGAGGCAGTACAAAATGCTTTCACACAGTTTGTGCAGTCTAGATCGTCGGAATTCTATCGCAAAGGCATTAATGACCTTCCCATTAGATGGCAGCAATGTATAGATAATAATGGCAACTATTTTGATTAAATAAATTTGTTAAAAATTTAAAAAATAAACAATATAGATTTTCAGTACAAATCGGCAATTTCATACTTTAACCCCTAATAGTATAATAATTTTGTGATATGAAATAGTTAATATTTATATAAATTTTACATAATATGTTAACGTTTAAGCAACAATAACTCTTAATATTTTTCTTTTATAAAAATTTAGTTAAACTTTATTTTTAACGACATCTATAGAATATTACGAATGTAATGTTAATATTAACATCAGATACTAATACTTAGCAACAGTGCCGTAATTTGTTGCCCTCTTAGCAAAAGTGACAAAAATGAGGAATTTGCCTCGTATATTCCAGTTTAATTTTATCTTGTATTTGTCCAACTGGTATTTAAATTATTTGTAATTCTCTCGAAATACCATTGCGTAATGAACTCGAACGATACTGGATACCAAAATACATCTCAGCCAAAGATTATAGGCTTATTTTACATTAAGTATCACAGAGTATAATTAGAGGAAAATTTATATGTTTATTCACTATATGTACCTTGCTATGTAATTGCAGATTGCTTTATAATAAAATACATAAATATAAATAGAAAAATTAGTTAAACGGCGACATAAAATAACATATTTTCTTAAAAAAATATTTTGAAATGTTGATTGTTAGGAAGCACATTGCTTCAGAACGGCGAGAATGATTTGGAAATTTTTGTCATAGTTTTTAATTTTAGAAATATTTCTATAATGGAATATTCGGAAAATGTTGGAAGTATTTTTTTCATAGGGTTATTCACTTAATAATAACTTGCACAGGACAACATCTGTCTGATAAGACCAGTATAGGATATCATTTATACATACTCTTTAAAAGGTAAGTAATAAGTGGACGACCGTTTGGTGCAGCGTTAGCAATCCTGCCTTCGAACCCCCTTCGAACCGAAGAGGGTTACCCGGGTTCAAATCCCAGAAGGGGCAGATGTTTGTGTGATGAATACGAACATTTGTACCTGAACGATGGGTATTTATATATATTTAATATCAAGAGAATGGCATATGTACGTTTATCCGTTAAGCTAGTATCCATAACACAAGCTTACAGCGCTTACATTGGGTTGGACTAATTGGTGAGAATGTAAGAAATATATTTTTTAAGAATGAGGAAGAGAATTGTTCCCCTTGGTGTCATCGGTATGGGCTCTAAGGAATTCTTACAAGAAAAGCATTGTTAGGTCTCAAGTAGGACTCGAATCCATAGCCTTTTACTATCTGAGTCAGAGGAGGCTTCGATTGGAAGAGGACCATGAAGCAACGGAACTGGCGTCAGCTAAAGAAACTCTGTACTGAGAAGAAGCCGTAAGAAACTCGGCAGAAATATTTAACCTTTAATATGTGACAAATTACATAATTATAAATATATGAAGAATTAAAATCGACGCATTTAATCATCAATCATAAATCAACGTAACTCAGTATATTTAATAGTACACACTCTTATTTTTTAAATAGTTACCGGATTTGAAAAAGTCTTTGTTTATAAGTTTCCTTTTAACAACATTTGTAAACTTTACAAAACCCTTTTTTATGAAAAATAGTACCTCTTCTCAAAAATAAGCTTCCTGCTTTCGGAAGCCTGAAACTTAAAACAGCAACTTTATGATTGTTCCTTAGATTTTTACTTAGTTTAATATTTCCTTACAATCATCACAATTTTAGAGACATTGAGAAGCCAATGGTAAAATAATAATTTCCTGTAAAAGTTCTCGCCCACCGCCCTTTTTTGGAGAATAAATATTTAGTTTATTAATATTGGCGGCTGAGCCACACACAACTAAAGCCCATAAGCTATTAGACTATGCAAATTACTAAAATATAGCATTATTCAAAGGCTAAAATCAAAAATCTCTCTCTCTCTATTATAGAATATTACATATCTATATATCATATATGTATGTCTATCCGTTGCCCTAGTACCCATAATACAAGCCTTACAGTGCTTACTTTGGGCGAGGTTAATTGGTGTGAATGTAAGAAATATGTGTATGATCATTACATTTAGTTTTCCCAGTTTTTGAAATGATATTCCAATTGGTTTTTACTTTATTTTCAGATACAGACGTTTTATTAGAAATGTTTGTGGCTTTTCTCCAAACAAAAAATAAAAATTATTACATAACTGTTTCTTTTTTATCAACGGTAAAACACTTGTTAATATATTGCATTCGATGTTATTGGAACACTATGATATGTCGATGGCGTCCATCTAGATTCCGGTAGCTCAAGTGGAAAAGCACGCACTGTGATAGCGAGAAGCTGTAGGTTCGATTCCCACATGACACCTGTGACAAGTTGAATTTATTGATCAAACATTTCTTAGAAATCTAATCTAGTACTTGAAAACTTCAATTACAAAGAAAATAATAATACTGGTGATAAATCATTTTCTTTAGCTAAACTCAATTTTATCAATGTACTCGCCTTTTTATTCTTGAAACACAAGCGTTCCCTATAGGAAATGAGGAAGAGCAGTCTTAATCTATAGATTAAGATAACTTATGGAAAATTATCAATTACCCCCTTCAAGCGAGATTAACTAAGTTGTAAGTTAGTGAAAAAAAATGTATAAAAACAATTTTTGCTCTATCTCTACTATATAAAAGAAGGACTTTGAGTGTTTGTTACCATACCAGCAACGCGTGGCCGGGTTATACCAGCAATTAACGTTACCACAGCAACGCGTGGCCGGGTTATACCAACAATTAATTCGCTGAATTTGCCCCGACTTAGGACAGGATAGGTTTCATTTTAATCTATATATATAAAAATGAAACCTGTTTTCCGTTGTCACGACATAACATGAAAACGGCTTGACCGATTTGGCTGATTTTTTTTTTGTAGTATTCTAATACTCTGTACAAGGTTCTTACGGAAAAAAATATAAAGAAAATCTCTCAGAAAGATTGAAAAATATAACGTAACGAATGTCAACGTCATTCAATTTAAAACAAAAAATCTGTGGTAATCTGTGACACCACATCGATAACCGCGCTGACAAATGTCAACGTCATTCAATTCAAAGCTACGCTAAGGCGGTACGAAGTTCGCCAGGTCAGCTAGTTTATAATAAACCAGAAACGCGTGACCGAGTCATCTAGTTTGATAATAAAAATACGCTTTTATGCATACTGTTGTTGTTAGCAACCTTTTTAGAATGTTTTGTATTTTTTAATATTTTATTGTTTTATAATTTTTGACTTTGAAGTTTGTTGTCAGTCGCGTTTTAGATAGTTTGTACGAATGTTTGTTTTGCTTTAATTTAATATTATATTAATCTTATACCCTAAACGGAACTTGTTTTCGTGAACGAGGAAGGTTGTTGTCCACAACCAGCACGACGTCTCTAATAAATAAGGGATCTTGTCCCCCGAGGGAACTTACTCGTGGTGTTAAACTTGGCAGAACCTCTTCTGGCGACAAAGCGACGTAAACTCACCACCGCTGAATCAGCGGACAAACTGTGTACCACCTCTAAATGTACAGCTCGAGTGGTCAGGCATGTATAAAGAGCACAGTAACGTTTTTCAAC
The DNA here is from genome assembly GCA_927399485.1 of Calamotropha paludella. Lineage (NCBI taxonomy): Eukaryota > Metazoa > Arthropoda > Insecta > Lepidoptera > Crambidae > Calamotropha > Calamotropha paludella. The sequence continues at coordinate 9,358,584 of OV656817.1, read as the reverse complement.
CGACGGAAACAAGAAGAGCGGTCCAAAATTATCTAGGTCCACATAACAGAATGGCCTCTGGTGGTGTGCCAGTCATATCTGCGGCAAATCTCCAACCGCTGGATTGCCGGGCATATTATATTAATCTTATAAACCTATTAATTATGAGAGCAAATGGGAGCTCCCATTTGCTCTCACTTCCCTACACATACCTTGTTTATTTTGACATATTGAAATGTGAATCTTTACAACGAATAAACGGTAAACAATATTTTTGCTGTACATTGTAATAAATATTAGTTTTATAACTTTTCCACGATAACATTATTAAATAAAAAATATATTTTCATTTGTTTCTCAGGGTGTGGAAACTGGTAGCGATAATAATCACATTATAAGTGTCGAAAACTTTATTAATTTATCATAAAGAAATTGAGTTTGTTTATAAGAAAAACTACTCAGAAGCTTAAAAATTTCTTTCACCATATTTCAAATGAGTCTTTGTAGTGACCGCTAGACCAAAGAGTTTGATTATAACGTCAAACTGAACTATTGATACCGGTTTTGTAGTTCGACTAATGATGTCGTGTGTTGCCGAGCTATCATGTGTCGATTATAAAGAATCAAAGCAAGATTTTTATGTAGCCCAATTTTTATGTAGGACAGTGTAATTTCGAAATGAAGGTTAAAGCCACCAATAATTGATCACTTAATCGATTAGGTTCAGTTCATATTCGTTTTGTGTTGAAATGACACGTGATGGTTTTATTAAATATTATTAAAAATGTGGTTGTTTTTTTAAATTATTTCTCTAAAGTAAATTCATACAATATTTTTATGTTATTAATTAAATTAAAAACATTCTTAGATCCAATAACTGGCCGCTCAAACTTCGTAACTGGGCAACATTAATATAGTTACTGGACTTAACTTGAAAACTACTCAAATATCCCTAACCGTACTTTTGAGACTTTTGAGCTTCAATAGTTTTTGGTTATAACTACACTCATAACAATAATAGATATGAAATACTTTGGTACTGGTGAAAACAACCGACAACAACAATTTCTGGCACTAGAGGTATGGCGAGCATAGGTTGAATAGTACCGCATTAAAATAAAAGTATTTTCTTAAAGAATTTTATATATATATATATATGCTTTTTTTAATATTTCAAGAGTAAAGACCAGTTATTTTCACAAATTTTACGCTTCAAGCATTCTTTTGAGGTTTTCATTGAAGTTTTTGATAAAACTTTTACTGTCAATAACTATCTAAAAGTAGCTAACAACATTACCTACTCTTGCAACTATAAGACCTCTACATCGGCAGATGTGGCTAAATAAAATAACCCACCCTAACTCAGGAAAAAGACTCAAAGCAATAGTGGCCAAATGCCAATGCAAGGTCGGATAGAAAACGCCTCGATCCTCCTCCTCATCCTCGATCCATTGTAGGTCCCACTCCACACATGCGGTGGGAACGACAATGGGCTTCCGGGACGGCGTATATTTTATATATATATGTGTGTGTGTGTAATTATTTATCGTCGGTGCCAGCCAAAGGAAAATACACTTAAATCTACTAAGGTTTTCAATTAATTAATCTATCACTATATGAATATGAGAGCAAGCACATCAAAGTTATTATTTATCTAGGACAACTGTCTAGAGTAGTTCACTTAGGAACTTGTCCCCGCCACCGGTTGCTGGCTTCTCACCGCGCGCCGACCACACTGCGGCCCTCGTGCCAGATTTGAAATAAAACTGTACTTTTTGACTGGCACATACTCTAAAAATAACTAATAAAAAAAACATATGTCTATAAGTCTGAATGGATTCATGCTATGTTTATATAATTTTCTACTTTTAATTTAAATTTAACTATAGGTATTACTGGTAGTAGGTACAGTGTTGAAGTTGCCTTTTGTTATTTTTTTGTAAGTAATAAATGACACACAATATACCATTTCTATCTCTATCCAAAGCTTGTCTGCTAGAACTAGCTTTAAGCTATGAGACCGTCGATTGTGATTCCTGATGTTATTGTTTTTATTTTAATTCCTTCTCGTTCTGTTTTTATTTGACACGCACACATATATACCATACATGTACAACAAATACGTAGGTTGAGTTTACATAACACACATAAAAGTTACGTTTATTAATACTTTTAAGATAAGTGAACAACTATTTTTCTCTTTTATGTTAAGTTAGTATTGTTTGTATTTTTTTATTTAACTTCGATAATAATAATATAACACCTAATGTATAGATATGGAAGAGTAAAGTCACCTGCTACAAGCATTTTTTGCTTACTAGGTGACTTCAATCACTGATTAAAGATTGTAAAAAATTTAACCAAATAAATTATATTATTAATTTGGTTTTTGGTGTACAATAAAGTTTAAATGTAATTTTAAGGTATTATTATTGTTATCAAAACACTTAACACTCGAATAGTCCTCCTCCCTAATAAATACTACTAATTTTCAGTGGACCCTGATTTTATTATATCTCCTGCTTTAAAATTAGCGACATCTCGAAATTAAGTGATTAACTAACTCTTCAGTAGTTTATTGAGATTAATTACTGTCGTGATGTCAACACAAACCATAATCTAATTAGATGAGTACCAACATTAAGTTTGCACACATTTGCTGAAAACGGAACCCGAAACTGAATACGGGCGCTGAACTTACTATTCATTTATAATCTCTTTGACTATTCAGAGATATTACTTTGCAACAAACTTTCGTAGCGAACTCTTGTTAGCAAACCGGATTGTTATAATGTACTGATATACATATAGATCGAAATTGATAACTAAGCTTGAACTTATTTCTTTTTTTATAATTGTTTTAGAAAGGTTCGACTCATATTTGTATTACAACTATTATAACTTTAGATTGAAATGATAGAAGTGGTCGAAAATATACTGAGAATAAAAAATCATACATACAAAACACTAAGAAACATGAGCATAAACATTTGATGAGAAACGATTTTTCATGTAGTAATAACGTTTGTTTGGTAATGATATTTTAAACGTCAATTCATGAAATATCGAAAAATGAATCGTTTTGTCTTCAATAACTCCATAACTATCCAGTTATCAGTCTCGTATAAAAATACTTCGTAATGATGGCAAGATTACGTCGCTTGCGTTTTCGTAAAGTAATTTTATCACTCCTATATTTTCTTGAATGATATTTTTTTGAAAACTTGTGTGAGACGGTACTATTTGCAGATTTAGAAGGCATTTGGAAGATGACAACAGTGCTCTCTCTAAAGTAGTGCACCGGTTCACTAATAGTATAAAATTTTATTTACCTAACGTGAGGCAGGTCAATACGCCAATAAATGTACAGCGACGCACTCGAATTTGTAAATGAGTTTTTAACTAAATGAATATTACTTTAGACTTAAGGCTGCAATGGGATTTTCATATTAATACCTTATCTGACAGGCTTAGTTCCGCTTATATACTAATAAAACTAGGCGATGCAGTCGCTAAGCATAAAGCTACGCTAGCACCATATATTGGAGCGGATCTTTTTTAATACCTTAAAAAAGAAAAAAGAATTGGTTTCGATGCGAATTAGGCGAATTTCAAAATTCGGGCGCCGTCACAATCTGGTCCTAAACCTGTTGACTCGATTCCACAAAAAATATTAAAATCGGTTAAGAACTCGGGAAGTTATGGCGTAACAGATATTGCGCCATTGAAGATGATCCATGGGAGCTCCAACAACAAAGCTCATTTGCTTTATTGATTTAATAGCTAGGGATGGTGGCAGTAATTTTTATATGATTTCATCGTCTGACACAGGTTTTAATATTAGACTACTAAGTAAAATAATTATTTTAAACAATTTCTGCCATTCATTAATTGCCGCAATATTAAATAGGAGCTTGCAAAAACTGTTAATAAAATTAAGTGTATTAAACGATATTATCGCTTTTGTCAATAGTCTTAATAAATTGAATTTCATATTATAAAAATATAAATGCTAGTACAGAAGTTTTTCCTGTTGTGTTTTAGAGTAATTATTTTGTTTTCCAATCATTATGATATATAAAAAAATAAAGTTACTTCATCAGCAAGCAGATTAGAATAATTATTGAAATAATATTATTAGAGATTAAAAAGATACTTCTGCCACTATAATGATGTTGCATTAATAATCTGCATTGTTGAAAAATGTTTAAAAACAAAAAATTATGACATCGTTTCTGCCTTTAAGTCTAATATTAAAATTAGTTAGGAGAAGCATAAAAATGAAAAGGCAGAAAAAAGACGATACTATCTCTTCGAAGGTAGAAGTACATATTTTACTATAGTAAAATAACTTTTATACATTTTATGCGTTCTCAATGCGATCTTATAAGATAAATTATTATAATAGAAAAAATACTAGAAAAAATCGACTCGGATCACAAGTGAATTCTCAGGCGGGAAACGAACCTTTGGAAATCCGGTCCAATGCTATCCCAATCGAGCATTGGACCGAAATTCGATTCGAAATTCGAACATTCCCTCCTGAGAATTCACTTGTGACCTGAATCGAATTTATCTAGTATTTTTTCTATTATAATAATTTATAGTAAAATACTTCAGTTCTCCTCAGGTATATCTGAGGATTGATGCCTTGTGGCCTGCTGTTATATTTATTGACAATGATATAACTATTTTTCAAAACAGAGCGGTGCGCATCATTTTGAAGTTACTATATACTCTTCGGATCCTTCGAAATGAAATGTTTAGGAAAATATTAGGTATGTGAGAAGGTATTAGGACCATTTTAAAAAAGATTGTTTTTTTTTCTAAAAAAATACAATATAATAAAATAATCTTAGTGTTTCAAGACCCAGGCTTCAAAAAACAAGAGGCTCGTTTATGGATAGATGTGTAACAATGTCACTGAACGACCTTTTAAAGCAAAAATTCAAATCGTACCTCTTGTAATGATTTCCTTAAAAAATATAAAATTTTAGCAGTTAAATTCCTTATCTTCAACGAAAAATTTATTAGCTTCTTTTTGAAAAGTTTAATAACGTTTTTAAAAATAGACGCTTCTGAAGTGTTAATGAGAGATAACATAATATATAATATTATATATATATTACGCGTTCTTACGCGTGATGTTTGAATTCTTACACTTTCACGCACATTACACATTTAATTAAAACTTTTTTACGTTTTTTGCGCATAATTTATATTTAGTCCCAATTCTTATTAGGTCATTTTATATCTTATAGAAATATGGTACTGTGAATACAAAAAATAAATTTACAAAATAATTATTAGATAAGGTTTATGACCAGATTCTATCTAGTTAACGAATTCAATAAAAAAACAAGATTTAGGATGAAAATAAATAACATGTGATTAAAAATAACGTATTATGTAATATCTTATTTTCTTTTGTGAAAACGCAATATTTAAATCTTTTATATTCACTAAATGTTCAATTATTTTAATATTCTAGTTTTTTAAATTTTTATAACAATTTTTTTGTTCAAATGCATCGCTCGACGAAATGTCTCTGCGTTCGATAAATTTATTAATGATTTCGCCTTTTTCCTTGAATTTTATTTGAAAATATATAGGCAAAATGCCTTCTTAGAAGAGATAATCTTAGTTTGGATAAAAGAAACCAAACGGGGCCCTTTCATGTGAATACGGTGCTCGCTTGAAGAAAATTGTTCACTCTCCTTATTAATTCCCCTCTAAAATTAACCGAGTCCACCCGTCAAAATCTTCACTTAGACTTATATGAAACTAATTTAACTTTTGATGGTTATGGCATTTAATAGGATGCGTTACATTGGGACAAAAAGTTATACAAATAGATTAGTAACCTGATAACGCTTTCCTCGTCAGGACCGAGCTCCCCTTCCAAACCAACATCTTGGCTCCGCTACTGCTTTGTATCATCATTAAACAGCAATCATGCTTCATCACGCTTTAAAACATTTATTACTCACCACTTATCCTACAACAGTTCAAAATTAACATTCTCATAAAACAGAATGCAAACTCTTTATTAAACTTTATTACTTTGTAAAAACTAGCCGTCACCCACCCATCGAAACGGGCGGGTTGGACTGACATCTTCAGTTTTCTTATTTAACTTTTCACGTTCTTATTTTGACGTGTAAGAATTAGTGAAACCGCTACCATAGCAACGCACCGAATAAACTGACAATATGGTAACAAAAACACACACAAAGTATTGTCATAATATAATTAGAATGATGACGTGATGCTTGGAACAAACTGGAGTTTTGCGTAATTCAATACACTACTATGGTACCAATTCCAGATCTCAAAATTAGAACATCATCTACGCGCGTATTTTCAACGACTTACGACACTTTTCACACAGTAGTATATTATGAAAGTATACATCACACAAAGTAGTATGTGTGCATACATAATGGTAGGTCTAATCTAGCTTAGTTAATGTTATAACTGCATCAAGGAGTTTGAATACAGTTGTGAAGTTTATCATACCATCAATCATCCGTCAAGCGCCAGGTGATGTGAACGTATAACACACCTTCGTCGGAAGTCACTATGATTAATCGACGAGATCCGGGAGCTAACATATACACGGGTCAGGAGGTTGGCCCTTAATTAGTTCCGATCAGACTGTGTAAAACGCCGTGTCTAATGAGAAAATTATTAAAACCCGTTTTAATTAAACTAAATTTACTTAATCCTTATCTTGTGTTGGATACAAGCTACCTAAACTCAGAAGCAATTATTATATTACCAGGTATATCTTTTGTAATAAGTTCCTACCACCTACCAGTTAGTTACAGTTCAGTAACTATGTTCGGTTATCGTCACAAAACACAGCAACCACGGTTTTCTATGATGGGCCTCGTGCATAAGACGGATAAAAATCGTGCAGCACGCGTTCTACATAATTATCCCTTTTAAAATCTCAATTCCTATAAATTTTAATAAAATTATATTGAACCATTTGGACAGTCTTAATACTCATTACTACGGACAGAATTAGCCACTCCCAATCGGTTAGATATTCCACACCTTCCTCATCTTTTTAAAATTACGTTGTAATTGCTATTTGAGTTGCTTTCAAGCAACATCCTAAATTGTGATTTGTTATAGCATGCACAATTAGTACAAATAAGTACAACTACTTAGTACAAGTACTTATTGCGGAGCATTTCATACATTATATTTAAAGTTCTCGAGGTTTGTCCAGTTCAGATTATGACATTTTGCTACAGCTCAAATATGGTGTATGTCTAATAATCTTGAGTTTATGTTATTTCGAAATAACAAAAGCTACCGCAAGTATTTTTCCATAGTAGTTAGAGATGATATAACAAATTCATTATTAAGTTTTTACAATGAATAAATAAAAATAAACTGAACAAAAATACATATTATCATAGGCACGTTTTCTTATATAAGAGTATATAATAATTTTGTTTTAAATAGATACTAATTATACCAACTGAACTCATAAAAAAATAAGTTCACATTACCAGCGTAATTTATAATGTTGATATAATTTAACTATCACATCAATCATCCATTAAGCCTCAAGTACGTGATATGAGTACTCCATTTATGTTGTTACCGTCAGTGGGAATGATTAATTGTGATCCTCCGAGGGCAGACGGATATTCTTAATAGTTTTAGTATTGAGCAAAATATTTACAGAAATTAGTTTTTAAGCTATATATATAAACTAACTAACAATAATTGACTTTTCACGTATGTGCTAAATCTTTATATTTTTAATGCAATATGTAAACAAATACACAGCTGTCTCTTTAAATATTTTTTTTGTGAATTTGGCTCGATGTTAGAATTTTAACAACTGTGAGTTAACAGACGGACAAAGAGATCTAGATAAAACGATTAAATAACCATTAGAACCTTTGGAAAAAACGTTCCATACAGTTTAATTTTCGTAATTATTAGAGACTGGAAAACAAATGTTCATGACACAATATATGGAATAGTCCCAAAACTTTACACTTAAATGTATCGTATAAACCAACTAACAATACAGGGGGTACCAGTAATACCATATTGTAACACATCGTTACACCTTTTCATATTTGGTGGAATTCCAAGTAGTGTTTTCCACAAGTGACCGCCATCTGTTGGTTGGATAACTTCATTCGGTTCATCGTTTGCCACTAAAACAATATTTATCTTTATTAAAAGCAGAAATTATCGTCGCATCTTTGTAGTGTAATACTGGGAAAAATTATCAACCAATTTGGGTTGATTTTAGTTTTGGTGAACATTTTTGTTTCAGGATGTATCGGACAAGAGTCGGTTGCCTTTTTTTAACTTCCCGCTAAGAAAATCGAAGATTTTCGAAAAATCGGGAAGTTATTGCTTTTTACCCCGTTTTGCAAAAAAATAGTTTTACACAGATCGCGACGTTTTGAGGCCTTAGAAATCTTCCTTGACCCTTCCCGCGTGGGTAGCTGTATGTATGTGTGTGTGTGTATGTGTGTGTGTGTTTAAGTAAACCTCTTATAACTTTTGAATGGTTTGACCAAACAAACCAAACTAAATGCGTTCCAAAGAGTTTCATCAAACTCAGATTTCCTGAAAATTTGAACCGATTCGGACCGGTAGATTTCGAGAAAAGTAAAAAAAACAAAAGAAAATTCGAAAATAATTTTTTTAAATGTAATTTTTTTTTAAATAACTTTTGAACGGCTTTACTGATCAATTCCAAAAACTAATCAGCTCTTAACCTCAAAAAACCACGTCGATCGCGTACAAATGCGTCACAATCGGTTGATTCGTTCGTGAGATATTGTTGACGAAAAAAATCGAAAAAAGTGTTTTTTTTTGTAGTAACTCCGAAATTTTTTATCTGATAGATTTTTTTAGGTTCCAATTTTTTTCTGAAGTTTGAAAATCTACATTAATTGCCGCCAACCGCGTAAAAATCGGTTGATTCATTCAAAAGTTATGGCAGTTGAAAAATTTAAAAAATCTTGTTTCATCAAACTTTTATTCACCTTTTGAGATCGAAGAGCTCAAAATCATAGAATAGCTACTTCTTGAGCTCAAAGAGCTCAAAATAACACATAAATTATATTTTTAGCTCGAAGAGCTCAGAAACATTGTATTGAGTGGAATTTTGGGCACAAAAGCATAGAATTAACGGGAAGTTACAGGGATGGCCTTTAGTCAACCGTTTTCCAGATTTTTTTCTTTTTAATCTTGGTGTCGTGACGTCTGGGAGTGAAGCTACTTCCGCTGTCATTTCCTTTACACGATTAATTACGTGGAGTTATTGCTCTTGTTCAATTTTCTATTTTTATACACTTTTGTGAGTATTTTATGGAAATATCATCGTGAAGGTTTCAAGGTGGAGGTCCTGAGCGTAGGTGTTTATGGGATTGTGTTTTTGTTTCAGTTTCTTATGAAATAATCACTGATGGAGATTTGGAGGCCTGGCTATTGCGAAGATGGCGTCGCAATAGTTCTAACATTTTCACAATCACAATCTCAATTCACAATTAAGGAACATTTCGAAGAATCGAGTGAATGTTTTCACCGTGTCCCTGTGTGCTAATGCACCACATTTCAGTTTCATCTACTTTTCATGGGTAAGCATCATCTACATAATTTAAAATTTGAATAAGTTTTGCCAATGTTAGACAGGATGTAAAGTTCTTTGTTTGTTATTAATGTAGATTCTGTTTTTTTTTGTGAACCAAAGACCTTTGTTGTTTTGCATAAAATTAACAATTGTTTTCACATGTCTTAGGCTTGAAGCCCTGTTCTGGCTCAGACATGAAGCTGTATGCTGCTCTGCACTGTTGATTGGGGAACCAGGCGACGCACGGCTTTGAGGTATTGTTTCGCAAGCATGTGCTTCCTACAAGGGGAATTTTTGATTATTCTCAACAATTTGAAGGACGGTATTTATGAACCGTTTTTACTTCAGCGGCAATAGATAACTACAAGTTTGTCTCATCATTGGTGACACCTTTTCTTTTAGATTTCACTGAACTCTTATGTGTCGAATAAATTAGGAAATAACTTCAATTAGGTAAATTGCCATATAAATTACATAAAATTTTGTAATACTAGGCGACTCCTTTTGTTTGATATTGCAATAACAACCCCTAAAGGTTGCATTATTTTCTTGTGAAAGTATATTTTGTGTGTAAAAGTTACATGAGTAACTTAGTAATTGTTATTGTAATTGCGTCAAGACGTAAATGTTGACAAACTCCATCAGTGATTAATTTATATAAAATACATATTTTTTTTACAAACTGAGAAGGTCAGTGTTTCATTTTCATTTTCTATTAATATTTCTTTCTTGTTTTGAAAGTAGCGCCACTCTCACTCCTCAGTTTGAACTTGGAGTGACCGAGAACCCTACGAGCTAGAAAGACTAAACATCAGAGAGGGCACAACATCTAATAGCGTTACAATATATGTACAACTTGTAGAACAGAAAATGGGCAGATCTTTTTCGAAATATTACCTACCGCAATCACCAACCCACCTGTCAAGGGTAGAGTATATGACAAAACCTCTCCCTTTTTTGGGGGAGGTTACCGTCCAGTAGGATATCTTTCGGCTAAGATGATGTTGATGTCCTCGATTCAAAATAATGAGGGTTCAAATATTATCTTTTTCATTAAAGTTTTATGCTACAAAGAAATGGCATTAAATCTAAAATATCTATAATACTTAACTGTTATTTATGTCACAGACATCTTGAATAATTAATATTAAAAAGGTATTCCAAGTAGACCTTTTTTAGATATGCTAAGCTTCGATAATTTTGGCAGTAATTATTAATACAGCCGCCTCTAGCTTAAAAGCTTTACGAACTGTATTTATCATTATAGTTTTATCAAGTTCAACATAAAATCTGAAGTAACGACCATGACGAAGTGTGTGGACCCCAATGACGCATTAGAACCGTGCTGTAATTAACTCCCCTAACGATCAACGATAGAGTTTTAAAATACTTTAAAACATTAGCAATTAATCTTCCGTAGTAACAGTAATTTAATATTTTGTAATCATTTTACGTGGTACTATGTAATACTTACAGTAAATACATGAATGTGTAATTTCGTTTCTTGAAACTTGTCACCTACAGTTTTGTTTATAGATTAAAATAATATCAACAACTCTGTACGTTTGACATGAAGTCGTTATTAGAATTAAGTTTGACAGATGTGGGAAGCTTGATGCGAGGCCCAGTATTTGTGTTATTGTTTTAAAATTATACCATTTGCACTTGGATATGCGTTCACATTTGAAAATCGAAGGTATTTATCAAACACGCTAACATGCCGAAACATGTTCATATGTTTATAACAAATGTCATATCAATTTCAATAAATGAAAATTGTAAAATAATATGAATTTCCACTCAAAATGACTGATCAGCTGATGGAATGAGTATGAAAAATTGTTTTGTTTACAATTCACATTATGTGACATTGACATACATACATAACATCTATATAGACATATTCATATGGATACGTTTTGGCTTGTTTGAGTAAATAACCTGCATAATTAAAAATACAGTCAGTCAGCACATCATGTCATCTCAAACTGGCAAATTGCTTTAATCTATTTTCAATGTAATCTCCAAACAATAGAGTTTATTATCATTTGGGGAAATTTGACAGTTTGTGGTAATGTGCTGTTATTTGTACCACTGACAACAGCCCAGCAACCTACCATAAAATCTTCTTCTTCTTGTCTGTATATATAAACTATCTAAATTTATAAAAGACAATTGCTACTGACTGACTGAAGGATCAACGGACAGCTCAAACCACTGAACGGATTGCGCTGAAATTTGACACGAATGTGGCTATTATGACGTAGGCGTGCGCTAAGAAAGGATTTTTCGAAACTCACCCCCTAGAGGGATAAAACGGGGGATCAAAGTTTGTATGAAGAACCAAGATCGCGAGGTTAATCCTTTAACTAAATTAGCAAGTCTAAAAAATAATATGTTTATTGTTTTTTGAGATTTCTTTTAAGATTTAGTGAACCCCCGAGATTCGAAAAATATGTATTCAACCGAATGGCAAAAAAGAGTTCTTCCTTACATTCATAATCTTCTATGGCTTCAAAAGGTATTTGTGTGTATGTGCATATCTATTTGTCCCGGTCTCGGTAGATGTTTCTGATTATGTTGTATGCATATTTATATGTGTGTACGTGTATGTGTATATATATATAATACAATAAAACACTTTATTGATTACACCACAATAACAGAAGGACACACAAACACAGATAATTGCTTAAAACTAACGTGTAAGAATGAGCGGCCTTATCGCTAAAAGTGATCTCTTCCAGACAACCTTAGGATGGAGAGGATAATAAGGAAGCTAGAGCTGTGCTTAGCTTAAAGAGCTTAAAGAAGAACTAGGCTAAATTAGTTCTTCATATACGCTATAAGATTAACTATTATAGCCTAGTCCAAACTAATTAGTCCTAAGCCCGATAGGATAAACAAGTTTAGCCTAGGCCAAACTAGTTGATCCTGATATAAATACGCCCACTCTAGTATCCAGTGTCACTCTCACAGTAAATACAAATCTAACGATACAAGCAAAGCGTGCTAAACAATTATACATACATACATACTCTCGAAAAACATAATCCTCCTTCTGACGCAGTCGGGTAAACATAAATGCATTTTACGTATATGGATAGAATATTTCAAGTGCTATAACTACACGTATTTAATAATATGATAACAATATTCATCGACAGAAACAAAATTCAAACAAAAACAATAAATAAAAATATATAAAGGTAACTTTAAAACTGTTCTAATATAAATACAGCCCCATTAATAATTTAGATGCCACTATTTCAAAAATCATGCCTTAACTGTTTTTAATCTTTTAAAAAATATTAAGGAGAAAATGACAATTTAATGTTTTTAATGGACCCATTATTATGTTTACAGAACGACAAAATCTCCTACGCAAATTAGTCATGTTCGTGTCAGTAAATTGTCAAATTAACGGTGATTTATTTATTTATTTTAAAAAACAAAGAGAATATAACTTTTATAAATCAAGGAAAAATTTCACCTCATAAATAATTAGGTTAATTTACTGCTTATTTACTTTTGAGCCTGTCTAATTACCGCCATTCTGTTGTAATCATACGACAGTGAGAAATTACTCCTCGTGTTGATGTTAATTGAAACATTTTTCAGATTTAGAACAAAAAAACGTTTTTCTGGAAAGAAATAATGGAAATTATAACTACACGTAGTTACAAAAACCCCTTTGTATTTTCATTCTTTAGAATAGAGCAATTTTTTCAGACACAAATATTTTAGCATTATCATTAATACCATCATTTGACGACCAGCTTGGTCATGTGGGAGTGGCTAATTATAACCTTCCATTTACAAGACAAAGGCTTAATTTAACGTTAGGAGCAGGTGTAATAAATCTGGAATTTATCTTTTGGTATCATCGAAAACCAAATCAATTTTTTAGAGAGATCTATTAATCAAATACTTTTTCGAAAGTTCTTTATTCTAAAGAAAATTTTACTAAAAAAAATCAAGTTGGCTCAGGTGTTAGATGGGACTCAAACCCACATCCGAGAGCTTAAGGTTTCTGAAGTTCGGATCAAACGTAATACGATGTGCGATAAATGGATGATAATACACTCGAGAGCAATGAATCCGGGTCACTTAAAGAATCCTAAAAATCTCGGAAACTAAAAATGCTAGGTTAATGCAATAAATTGTATTTAATAGACAATGTAATACTCCTTAAATGAAGGTATTAAAACTTCTTAGTTATTGTAAAGTTATATCATAAAAAAATCAACTTTGAAAAAGGGCCACTTTCGAAGATGGAACTACGAAATTACAGCATTTGGTTTTGCTTTTGTTTGTAATCTGTCATTTATGTGGGTACATAAACCATGTTGATAGTGCTCTATATTCATTATTCACGCTGAAATTATGTCGCTTACGCCTGAAGAATGCACCAGAATACTTACAATGCTGGAAACCGGCCGGAGTCAGCGCGATACAGCCAGGACTGTCGGTGTGTCGCTGTCAACAGTACAAAGAGTTCTCCGACGTTACGAAGAAACTGGTTCTAACCTACGCAGACCAGGAACGGGCAGAACCAGGTGTACCACAGCACGAGAAGACCGATACTTGGTGAACACCATGCTTCGAAATCGCTTTCTCACAGGAACTGAACTCACCAATCAGTTTCGACGCCTCGGAGGAAGTAACCCAAGTGCATGGACAGTAAGACGTCGGCTTGCTGAATCTAACTTAAAACCCCTTAGACCTGCAAACGGCCCTAAACTGGAGCGTGGGCATCGTATTTCAAGACTAAGATATGCCCAGAGCCACGTAAATTGGAGTATTGAAGATTGGTCAAAAGTTATGTTCTCCGACGAATCAAAATTTATGCTCTTCAAGCACGATGGAAGACACAGAGTGTATCGAAGACCAGGGGAAAGATTCAAGCAAGCATGCATCGAAGAAAAAGTAGCCTACGGTGGTGGGTCTGTACTTGTGTGGGCCGGAATTTCTTCTGAAAGTCGCACAGAGCTGGTGATCATAGAAAACGGCTCTTTAACTAGCGTAAGATATGTGGAAGAAATCCTCAATGATCACGTTGGTCCATTTATGGTCAATTTAGGTGAGGATGCTATATTTATGCATGACAATGCCCGACCTCATACAGGTAGGATTGTGAATGACTACCTTCAAGAGATGAACATTACTCGTATGGAGTGGCCAGCGCGCAGCCCGGATATCAACCCGATCGAGCATGCTTGGGACGAGCTAGGCAGATGCGTAAAACAACGAAACCCTCCCCCAATCACGCTTCGTGAGCTCAAAATTGCTCTCATAGAGGAATGGGAGAATATTCCCCAAAATCGTATAAGGAACTTGGTGTACAGCATGCCAAACCGCGTAAACGCAGTAATGGAAGCACGAGGAGGCAATACGAAGTATTAAAATTCAAGAAAATCGTAATAAAGTTCAAACATTTCATGTTTCCTATTTTTGTTTTAAGGAGAGATCAGCAGTTTTTTCTTTATGTAATTTTGTGTTAATAAAATGTATGGTGACTCATATTTTTTTTACTTTCATTTAAGGAGTATAACATTGTCTATTAAATACAATTTATTGCATTAACCTATCATTTTCAGTTTCCGAGATTTTTAACATTCTTTAAGTGACCCGGATTCATTGCTCTCGAGTGTATTTTAAGATTAAAATCTTAACATTATCATATGAAGATGATATATTTAGAAATGTGGCAACTAGACATTGGTTACGAGCAAGGTTAGTTTAATGTCTGTCATAATTTTCGAAATGTGCGGATTCATATTATACTACCCAGGAACACAGATGTATCCTTGATAGACTCCATACTGATATTGTGTCTGTCCTCTGCGATGCGTCTTCTGCGAGTCGAGAGGACACACGTAGGGGTGGAGGTGACTCGCGCATTATGCGGTTGAAATAGGCATGTCGCCGATGCTCATAGGACGGCACGACTTAAGTTTACTGAGTGGGTACTGTGTGGTAAACCTTGTTCAGATTTAATATATAGTGAAATATCTGCCAGCAGAAGTGTTCAAATCACGGCTCACATGGTGCCAAAATCATCAGGACCAAATAAAGATGGATGCACTTGCTGAAAAATACGCCACAGGCAACTTTCGCAGTTTTTGAAAAGACGGCAAGAAGAACAGTGTAAGCCCGGGTCGTTCTGTGAGCATCGACTGTGAGTGTAACCACAAGAAGGTTGCGGACTTTTTTAAAAACAGTTATACTGTGCAGTCACCCTTGGGCGCTATGGGGCAGGTGTTCGATGCTGGTGAGATAAGTGGAATAATGGGTATCAGAGTATCGGCGAAAATGGTGAACGATATAATAACTAACATGACCAGAGGTTAGTCTCCGGGTCATTATGGCCTCAGCATCGAGCACCTACAGCATGCTGGACCTCATATCTCTCGAGTGCTAGCTATGTTGTGCGTGAGCCACTCTTACTTACCTTAAGATCTAATGAAAACAATCGCTATACCTGTTGTGAGAAATAAAACTGGAGACCTGGCGGATAAAGTAAATATAGGCCCATTTCTCTTGCTACAGTTGCCGCGAAAGTGTTTGACGGTGAGCTTAACGTACAACTAGATAAGTACACTTTGCACCCGAATCAGTTTGGTTTTAGACCAAAATTATCAACAGGGAGTTCAATTCTGTGCTTTAAGCACTCTGTTAGATACTACACAGATCGAAAAACCCCGGTTTATGCGTGTTTTCTCGACTTATCGCGGGCCTTTGACCTGGTGGTGTATGATATCCTGTGGAGAAAATTGGAGAACATAGGATTACCTCATTAAGTTCTTTGTATGTTAAAGTATTGGTACACGCATTAGGTTTATGACGTTAGGTGGACGGACACTCTATCGGAGCCGTATCGACTTCATAGCGGCCTAAGACAGGGTGATTTGACGTCACCTACTTTGTTGAATATACATATATGTAGACGCGCTGACTCCCGGGCTCAGCAGTAAAAATATTAAAAGTCCAATTTAAAAAAAACTAATTTTTATAATAGACGATTACCATCTACCCTATAGACGGTGATCGGTAGAACAATCGATAAATTTTGCTTTGGTTTATATTTCTTGTCGATCTAGAAATTTCGATAGATTTAAAATATTACTTCGGTTTCTACAAACGTTTCCGATATAATATGCTACTAATTACTATTCCTTGGTATAAAAAAAAAATATTCTTAGCTTTTTTTTTAAATGGTTTAAGTTCGTAAAGTTTAATCAATTTTGTTGCTAAAATAAAGTTAAGTTTTTTTGTAAGTATTTAATTATAATTTCATAATTTTAAGTTTTTGATTTCTTTATGGACAAACCATATTATTAAATTATATTATAATTTAATTATTACGTGGTTTATGTTAGGATCGTCTAAATTATCGTTCTAAATAATTCGTTGCGAGGATAGACCACAGTATTGTATGCTTTTTTCCATGTCAAGCTCTATGTAGCTCTCTCGCGCTTAAACAACCCTAATAACCTTTTTTGCGTTCGCTCTAGATAGCTCCACAACTAATATCGTTTACCAAAGAAGTACTTGCTTAAAAAAAAGCAACGCAACTGGCAAAATTACCAGGCCTACGTGATACATTTTTATTTTTCAAGTGAACGAAGTTGAGGGTACAACAAGTCACTTTAATATTTTTCTTTTAAGTAGTATTAAAAACGTATAACTCTTTAGATGTACCAAATATCACGTCACAAAAAAAGTCACCTTACACTGGCACCGTAATTGTGGTTCACCGAGGTTCTAGCCCACCTTGGCGAATTTAATCAAGTCTGTATATAAATATTATTCTAAACAGGGTTTTTTTCTGTATTTCTATATTTGAGGCTCTGATATTAAAAACGGGGCCTTATAATACTAATGTCAGTGACTATGAACGCAAACCTATCTCAAGCTCCAGACTTTCACATAAATGTTAATGATACTGTTATACATCTATTGGTTTTAAATAATTGTAAAACCTTTACGCTGAAGGAAAATAAATTCTATCCTATTCTTAATATTTGAACAATAAAATATTATAACGTTATAATAACGATAATCTCCGTTACTACGACTTGTTCCAACTGCTTAATATTATTCTATACATCGAAATATATGTCTAGTTTATAAGTGTAATGATTTATTTTTGTTTGTGTTTCTTGCAGCAACTTCCAAGCAGCGTTTATGTCATTTAAAAGAAAAGAAAGTGTGGATTAGACATGTATGTAACTGGATAAAGTAGTAAGAGCCTCGGAAGCCAAGCTGTCAGTTTCTAGCCAGATTTGTCAGAAAACGTGGAATCAAATACCAATAGGTTCTCTATTACTGTTAATTCAAACGAAGTGATTCAACCCAAATTCAATAAAATAAACTAAATGCACAGGTAGAAATAGATATTTATTACAACAAAATTGAAGACTTTACACAACCTATTAATAACATTATTTTTTACACTATGCGATCTATTTAATATTAAGAAATACCATTTGTACAACTTCATTGTGTTCGAAGATTACAAAAGAATTTGCAACACGTAAATCTATTTTATAACTTCTTTGTACATCACAATAGTTTCAAATTACTTAGAAATATTCAGAAGCTTCGGGTTCCATCCTATTAGAGTTTATTTGTTAACGATATATCATATCTCGAATAAGACTTTGTAAAGCTTCTTGTTCACAGTTCACTTGGAACAGCGGTTCAGTGGAATTAGTTTTGTTTCATAATAATACAGCCATTAATCAAAACTATACTTTGACACAAAAAATATAGTCTGAATCGGGCCGACAGTAAATCTTCTTAAAATCGTTTTTTTTACTGGTAACATTTAATGGAAGATTTTTGTCACAGCACTATTCTTATAAAAAACCTTATAAGAAAAACATATTTATTCCCTTAATTTATTGATGTTTTATACGTGTTGAGTGTATTTATTCGTAGATTATTTATGTGACTTACTTAAACTCGGTCAAAAGCGTTGATTTAAGGTAGAATCTATACCTTAAGATCCAAAATATACACTGATATATTTGATAAATCCACAAGTTTTACGATAGTAATAATAATTCCAGGTAACTTACATATATTTCTTGACTTGAGACGACTTGACATCCTTGTCAAAAGTGAAAATACATGTTTATCACTCAAACATTTGTTTATATTAAACAAATATCCTTTTTCTTCTTCATCCTCCATTTGAATACCGAATTATAAGGGATTTCAATTAAAATACTGAAATAGAAACAAAACTAATTCCGTAATTATGTTTATCTACTCTGATACTATAATACAAAGATTCTAAAACTGAAAACAAAATGCTTATGACAAACATTACGTACAGGCCAAAAATAATAAAAAAAAAGTTTAATTACGATACAGGTCTTGTATGGACACCTGTAACATAATATAACTTTTTAATCATAACTATACACCTATACAACCTCCAGCTGGACCAAGGAGGTTGAACCTCTACTTTAAAAAGGTTTCAATGAAAGAGTCCGCGACGACGCAACACGCATGCGCAATCGATGTTTGCACCTTGGCGCCAACACTTGACATTAAATAAATTTGTTGTTATATTCAGCGTTTTATTTGCAATATTGTTTTACGTATTATAGTATGAGAGTAGATAAAGTAGTGTATGATACTGTACATTACTTGGTCTTATAACACTCGTGTGATACTATAAAAAGACTCGCCTACGGCTCGTTTTTTTAAAACACACTCATGTTATAAGAACCCTTATTATGCAACAGTATGATAAACTACGATATCTGTATAGCTGGTTATTCAAACTTCTCCGATGCTCATTTGTTATTAATTATTATGTTCGATGACTAGATACAACGGCGTTATCACAAAAGTAACGCTTGAATTTTTAAAACTTTATAAATATTATAAGTATTCCTATATTTATTTTTCTGATCGTACACCTACGAACAAGACAAATATAATAAAAACTCTTAATATTATAATACCTACATTATATAAAACTGATATGAACGAACTTTAATGGGGATAGTACTATTATTACAAAGCCCTATGGCCGTCAAAACTATATGTAAAACATACGAGATAACATCATGATTTTAGTGTTTGCCTCAACAGTTGAATTGAAAATAATTGTCAGAAAAACAACTGGTAATAATTGGTAGTTTTATAGTTTTTATCCAAGTTGTCAGATTCAATGGTAACAACAAAATATTATAAACATTCCAAGCTTAGTACGTCGACGTACCTTTTCGCCGCTTTTCCTTGATTTATATAAATTTGCAATGACGTTAATGTACTTAGCGTTTCCGTCATTTTAAATTTAAATAAAATGTTGGACAAAATATAAAAGGTTTTTAAGATTAGGCTTTGAAATATTATAAAATAAAAATATTTATGCGTTTAGTGAGTAACTAATATGATTGATTATTACAAATCAAGTTATAACGAGTAATTGCAGATTAGTATTAAATAGCTGTGATGGCATTATTTATCCCCGTTTCTTAATACGATATGTTTAACAGATATGAAAACAATATTGTTTTAATTAATAATAACTATTAGTTGTCTAAAGCAAATAATGTCAGTACGATTACAAGTTTTATGTGCCAATATTTTGAAACAACGCTATCCATATTAAATGTGTGTAAGTCATATTTACATGTGTATTAAACTTACTATAACGTCAACATTTACAGATCGCAAGTAAAACAGCAGTTACCAAAGTTAGAAATTTACATGAAATACATTTTCATTAACATCTAATATCACAAATACCTTTGTTTTATACCAGCTTATTATAACATAAGCATTATGTTCACCAGTATCGTACTCATAATCAGGTTTACCGCAATTACGCCGGCAGCAGAGAATGCTTTCAGCCTAATTTCGTTTTGTACTGGATGCCCGTACGATTCTTCTATAGACTGCATAATTTCCTTTGGACATGGCAGTGTCTCGAAAGGTATATCGATTAGCTTTTTCTCCGTAGTTTTAACTTTCGCATCGTTTTCGTATTCGATGTTTTTGTCGTAATAATCATAGCTATCGTCAGCCAATACGTTGACCTTGTCGCTTTCATTATCCTCTTGAACGCCAAGCAACTTGTCGGGAGCAGGCTCCGTGATACAAGATACTTTTTCAAGCGCGCGCTTTAAACTGATGTCCTTGGTTTCGTTCCGCAGTGCGTATATCCAGGATAGACGACAATTACAGTTGAGAGGGTTACCTGGAATAAGAGGGTGAATTAGATTTTGTGTGGCGTAACTATAATTTGGTGGTCGAGACCTTTTTGTTAAAAGAGCCCTTACGAGCTTTTCGAACCGAATATTTAATTTTATTCTTCAAAATTGTGCTAAATTATTTCGATGGAGTGAACAATAGATTTTTGCCATAATTAAGTTTGATTACGACGCTAATGTAATGTGAACACCTGCCCCACTAGCCATTATAATTTCGGCGTGCAAATATTTTGCCAAATTTTTTTGGGCGTATTAATTATTATAAGAACTTTATAAGAATATTATTTATTATAAGTTAAAACATTTTCGGTTGCCACATCCGTCCTTTTTCATTAAACTTCCAGTTATCAGCACCTTTTTTTCTGTCTGATATTATCATAGTCTTTTTTCATTAGACTTTCGACTTTAATTTGTATCAACTTTAGATAGTTTTTGTTTATTATCGTCAATAAATCGTAAGATAGCTTTAAGACAGGAAGATCAGAAGGTAAAAAAATGGGTTAAAATATATCTTTGGAAAAGCAAACTCGCCCATAGCCATGATTTATTTATTCGTTTTCAATCTTAAAACTATTTAGGGTTAGGGTTGCGATGTAGAAAAATTAAATTAAAAAAGTGGCCGATTTTGTTATAACGTATTTTATTATTTGTTTAAGACCAAAAAAGACTAATGGCTACAGCACATTCCTTGTTTTAACGAAATTCTAAGCGACAAACCCAAGTAACATATTATCTGAGAACAGTATATTTGCATTCTACAAACGCAGCGGTATTATCTTTGGAAAACTTGCAACCTGCTGCGAACGGATAACCGATTCCAGGCGACTAAGAAAAATGACCTTTATCCTAACTTGGCACGTGCCTCAACCGACTCTTGTTCGAAGTCGACACTATCGGAAACTGAATAGAGATATTTATCAATGCTCATGCGAATTTTAGCTAAATTCTCATTCTCTCTCATTTTCCAATCATCAATGAACCATTTACTACTGTATTAAAGCTAAAAAATACCAATTAGGTTTTTGTTATTTATGCATGTAATTATTACCTTTTCACCTATCCCGGTGTCTGTAATGAAATCTTGAAAGTAAATTTTGACCCACTTTCCGTTTACCAATTGAGCTTAAATTTTGGATGCATAGATCGCGTGATTATGCATATGTATATCGCGTGACAATGCAATAAAACGACATAACACCATCGAGTTTGGGCTCATTTGATTAGTTTTTTTAACTTTAAGTTGTTTTTTTAACCAGTATTTGAACAACAAGCTTATTTTTAAATTATTTATTTGTTTTTATTTTTAAAATCTAAAGATCAATTGGAAGAGCACTCGCCTGGAAAGCGAGAGGTTGTAAGTTCCAATTCCACCTGACTCCCGAGACAAATTGGTATATTTTTGTAGTAAAATTGCTTAAGACACATTAAAACTGGCACTTATGTGCATATTACAGAAAATATAATAATTACATAGCAGTTTCCTCTTTATCGATTGTTTAATGCTCTTAAATGTATTAACATTTTGATTCGATGCCATATAAAGTTTCAAATTGTTCTTAGTTGTATCTGTTCAAGAATTTTAGTTTCAAGGCTTATATTTTCTGTATTAAAATCAAATGATCCTTAATATTTCGACAACAACAGAATATCAAATATGTCTAACTTACGGAAACTAGATTATTTAGTTTAAAAGTACAAATAAAAAGGCACTATCACACAAACGTAATTTGTATGCATACATAAATCACAGTCAAGGGTAGAAGCTGCTTAACGTAACTAATGTTAATACCGGGAAGGTATAATTTGTTTGTATATTCAAGCAAAATTTAATGCTTACACACCCTCTATGACGACATAAACAATAGATTGGGGAGAAAGTATTTTAGTGTTTCGTGGTTTGTATGAATTTGTAATTCATTCTCTTGGGTTTGATCCAACTATCCGTAAACACCTGGCTGATAATGATACCATTAAAAAACATTGTTTAATTTGAAATCATATTTTTTAAAGAAACTAAAATACACGCTCTTATAGTAAACCGAACGAAAAAGTAAAAAATAATTTTCAATTTTAAAATTAAGTATTTAAGGAAAATTATTTATTTTGAAATGCACAGTTAGTGTTAACCGAATATCGTACATAGCACCCCACGCTTTTCTTTCAATAACATAATCTCGTTAATGACTTAATTGTTAAATTGAAACTTAGTTTTTACTTTTTGGTTCGGTTTAACATAAAAGCGTGTGGTTATTTTTTTAATTTTTAAGAGTTTGCTCCTTAAAAATTGATTTTCATATAAGGCACCCGGTATGAAAAAATATGAATATAAATTAGAAAAATACTAGAAAAAATCGACTCGGGTCACAAATGAATTCTCAGGCGGGAACCGAACCCGCAACCTTTGAAAATCCGGTCCAATGCTCTCCCAATTGAGCTACCGAGCCTTGTGAACACTCGTCGAAATTTTCAAGTACCTTCCTTTTACGCTGTAGGCCAGCGTTATTTCATCAATGAGAGGAACATCCTCTCGTATTCGAAAGAAACATTTTTACAAATGTTTGGTCAATCGATTAAGATGGAACAGACATTTTAGTTTTATAATTTTTATATATTTTTATTCACTTGTGACCCGAGTCGATTTTTTCTAGTATTTTTCTATTATAATAATTTATCTTATAAGATCGCATTGAAAATGCATAAAATTATAAAAATGATAGAACCAAAATATGAATAGTAAAATTTAGTGATCGAATGTTAGCATTACGTTTTTGTGTGCATCTTTCACTTTTATTTTGAAGTTTTGTTTTATTATTTTCTGTGCCTGTTCAAAGACAATCGTTCTTGACACACACACTTTTCTTAACTATCTTTTTTTAGTTCGGTCTACTATAGGGGCGTGATTATTTTCATAATTAATGTCATTTACTATAATTTTTTAGTTTTCATATTTTGAAATGTTTTTCAAAAAATGAAACGAAATTTACAATCATAAACTATTTATGAACTATAATTAAACTGTCATACGCTTATTTTTTATAACATCGACTTATTTTCGTGCCTTAAGTGATAACTGACGACATCAATTAGTAAAACAAAAACACCGACAGACAGTTATTTTGTGCAGAAAAAACTAACTATAATGAATAACAATTAAAGTGAAAGCTGTTTTCGTTCATTTTTCGGATGTTTTTCGGTATAGGAAAATGGATGAATCGATACAAATTGACGATTTTGGGTCAACGAGAACGGCCAAATATAAATGTATTTTTTATTAATTTTATAAGCTTGACATTTTCTAGAAAAATGGAGAGTTAATTTGTATCTACTTTAATCGACTTTTCTAAGAGCTTATAAAGTAATATTGTGTCGTAGCTTAATATAAATTACATCTATCTAAAGCTAGTATACAAATTAGCCCAGATACTAATCAGCAGTATGGAAAGTGCAGTGCTGCCATGCTTTAGTACACTTACAATACAAAATTGCTCCATTGGTGTTCAAAGCTTCATTGTTTAGTCTATAACAATGTCTCCAGTGTGTCTAGTATGGACACTGGAATTATTTTTATCTATATTCGAAATATGTAGAAATATATACGTCGGAGTCTTATATATAGAAGAACCTATTGCTACTGCTAATAGGAGAATGAGTGTTTGTTAACCTATGGCGACAAAAAAAATATTTTCTCGAGCAAATCTACAATCTAAGATCACAGTGGTTTGTGTGTTTGTCTGTCCGCTCTTTTTCCATTGTATATGCGTTACCATAGCAACGCGTTAATTGCAAGTAGTTCGTCTACCGGACGCTAGATGGCGCTAACGGAAAAATATTTATTAATAGAAAAAAAATTAAAAAAATTGTCCACCCGTGCGAAGCCGGGACGGGCCGCTAGTCTATAATCTAAGAACACAAATTTGTTGTTTGTGTGTTTGTCTGTCCGCTCTTTTTCCCGCTCTTTTTCCATTGTATACGCGTTACCATAGCAACGCGTTACCATAGCAATGCGTTACCGTGTCAGCTAGTAAAATACAAATGAACTAGTGCAGACTACAAATAAAAAACTAAATAAATCTATAACTGTCTTCAAACGATCTTTGAAAATTCTTATGTGCACCGAGTCAGCTAATCTTGATTTACTGTAAGAAAAGCGCAAAAGTAGTAATTTACATGTAAAGGAATCATATTCTTTGCAGTACCTGCGGCATTAACCTGTCGGTTAGGGATGTAGGGACTTAGGTTGGTCTAAGTAGCGTAGGCAATTCTCGCCCTTTCTTTTGTGTAATCCGTCGGTGCATTTGACGGAGAATAAACATCATTTTTATTTTGAATGTACGGCAAATTTAAATTTGTTAATTATATAGACATTAAAAAAATATTTTTCGACCAAGATAGTATTGGTACCATGTAAGATTTTTTAAAGTTTTTTCATCACATATGCATATAAAAGTTTGTGCATTTTCATACCTGTGACTTTTTGACACTTGAGGATGTAATCGGAGAATTAATTCCTCGAATTTACATTTTAGCTTTCAAATAAACAGTCTATTATTTCATAGCCATTAACGAAAGTAAGGACGTCTGAACTTTATCTGTTGGATCGTTTTACAAAATAAAATAGAATTCGGAGCACTTACAAAACTGCGTATCATTCATTATTTAATGAAAATATAAAACATTTAATAACTCAAATATTGATAAGTCTACAAAATACCTCTTATCTTGCTGGCCTTTCACTTTCTTACCGAAAAATTAAATGACGTAACTTCGCGTCAGTAAAATTAAGTGGAAAATTTTGTCCCTCTTCTATTTATCAGAGATTCGAAAGTTCAGTGGGTATTACCAAGTTGGCGGCGAAGCTTATCCTTTCACACAGTTGAGCAACAAGCGAGTTTCTTCAATTTAATTTCCAAATTACGAAAGTAAATTAAATTAATCTTGTACTGTTTAGAACAATTTAAAATAAAAGCGGCATTACACTTGATCTCATTAGTAGAGCATGTTGTAAAGATTTTATACGAATGCTTTGTGGGACAAAAACGAGAATGCTTAGCATTCAAACAGGGAGGTCAAAGCTAATTAAGTGTTAAACGTTCTAAGAAACCCGTTCACATATTTTACTTTGAATCTTAAATGTTTAACGTTATTTGATATTTTGTAAATAAATAATTGTTCAAAGGAAGATCAAATCGGCTTAGGCTGGCTACATCTAAGAATATTTCTTGCTACAGAAACCATAAAAAGATATGGATACCTTCTATAAATGTAAGTCACTCAACGAAATGTGTTAGACTGGCTTCGGATTTTTTCCCTGTTCTGTAATGTATATAGTTCTATAATCATATTTTAATAAAAAATTATTATCACCTTCGTTGAATGAGTGCTTAATTTAGTGCCTGTCTTTCTATTCAAAAAATTAATGTTAAGATGTACTAAAGTATGGATTATTCAGAGTCTTCAAGTTCTAAGGCATACAGATTATTCAGAGTCTTCAAGTTCTAAGGCATACAGTTTTTTTTATTTCAACATATTAGAGCTATGCCTCAGGACAAAAGGGTTTCCTACTTCATTTCAAAAGAGTTTACACCTAATAATATCTCATTGACGACTTATAGAAAGTTTAGTAAGATTTATTCTTGGAACACGCCAAGGTGTTCATCGCTAATCTGAGGTGTTCATGATCTCACTTTTGGAGAAGAAATAAATAATATCAGGGCATCACTAAATGACTAGTAAAAAACAGTTTAATAAAACAAAAAATATGCATTGTAGACAAAATACTCTTTTGCCAGATATTACTTTATTTTTTATTCTAGAATAGAATAAGTTTCTGACATTTAATTTCTAGGTTAACAAATTAATTATTAAATGTAATGGAAATCATACTAAAATATTCTGTAAAAGACTAAGTACCTCTGCCTACGCCTTATACTAGCTTGCTCAGAGACCAAACACCAAAAGTGTTGTAGTGGCCTATTATGGATAGATACACGCAGAATCCATATTACTATATGGGATCATATTTTATGGAACTTTTTCGAAAAAAAATATGGCATTTAAAGAAATAAACATGTTCATTGCTATAAGGTTTTAAAACCTACAGATAGTTGCAATCGAGTATTTAAACAAATATCATTTTAGTGCTCCCATCCTTATATATAACTTAAAGTTGCGATATTTACGAGCAGAATCATCACACTATTTCTTCATTGGCGAGCAAAATTCGCATAGCGACCATTGTCGAGGATGTGGCAACAAATTAAGCGCACTTACTTTCTTTGGTATGGCACAAAATAACTACCAATTAATCTCTTTAAGAAAAGTCCAATGCAGCTACTAAGTCATATTACACAACAGTAAACTTTCTTACAGACAGTTCCTTAAATGAAATGGATATTACCTCATAATATTGATATAATATAACAAAATTATTAACCTTTTATATAAAAACAATTTAATATTATTCTGAATTTAATCTAATATAATATTTAAATAATTTTGACATCAACATATTTCGGCATTATATAGCTACTTTATTCTTGTTTTTTTATATATTTTTTATCTATAAGTTATTTATTTATAAGAAATGAATTATTGTATTCACTAAAAATATAGTGAGAGTGTAGAAACCTAACAAAAATTTATGTACTAACCGACATTTCCAAATAAAAAATATTTAATGTGATATAAAGCCAAACACATTAACTCGATGCTATATTTAACCTAAACCACTTAAATCAAATGATGTTTGATCGAAATCTCATTTGATCAAAACTGTGTTTAACGATAGCAATAATATTTCATTAAAATGTATGTAGATACTTAATATTTCAAATACTCACTTACATGGAATAATCGAGTATTTATTGTCGTGTGCCCAAGGGTAGGTACTTGTACGTAACGATGTTAAACTTAAGTGTATTAAAGGTTTAATTATTTATATAATATTTTATATTGTCTTATTTAAATATGTAGTACTTATTTATGAGTTATCATATTAAAAACAAAAAGGTGATATAAGGAAGAGAATAAACGTGTGCTATATTGTTACAAAACACGGTTTTAAAATATTTATATAGCTCCGATGAAATGTCATATGATGAAACATAAATTAAAACTATTGTTTTAAGTAAAATATAGTTATGTTTAAGAAAATTTCGAAAAACAAATGCTTGAAGAGTCGTCATAGAAGTAATATGTAGCATAATTTAATTATAACATTTAAGGTAATTCAAATTGGAGTAGTAAACCCCTGCACAAACAACATTAAGTCAAATTATTTGCTTTAAAAAATTTCGTCATAAATATTTCATATTTGATGACATTTTGTTTTTAAATCTTTTCGATCTCAATAAATGTTCATGTCAGGAATAAATAAAACATAATATTACATAAATGAACATAACACTACGAAAACAAGCTAAACGCCGAAAATCGTTTGTGTTTAATCCTTTTATTTCTTGCGTACGCGATCCAAGCAGTAAATCAGCTAAGCGAGCCATTCCTATATTTTCTAAAGGGATTCGATAAATTTTCCCTCCATCGAGAAATGGCTTTTATGTGCAAAAATACTTGTTTGT
Source organism: Calamotropha paludella (assembly GCA_927399485.1). Taxonomy (NCBI): domain Eukaryota; kingdom Metazoa; phylum Arthropoda; class Insecta; order Lepidoptera; family Crambidae; genus Calamotropha; species Calamotropha paludella. The sequence continues at coordinate 9,330,172 of OV656817.1, read as the reverse complement.
TTATTAGATATTTTATACACCCATTGTGTGAGTACTCATCTCTTGATTATTCATAACCCTTTTATGTCTTATTGTTTGGTCTTGTTAATGTTTATACTTAATAGCCTCCAAACGTTTTTATATTTTTTTACATTTACTCATAAAAAGTGAGCGTTAATACCATTTATGTGCTTCCGATGACACCAACAGGTTTAGAAGATTCATTATTATGATATTGTCTATTTTTTTACACTCTTGCGAATGTTTTCGAATTCGTTATTTACAAAAACATAATCAAGTGTCATTGTCTTTCATTAATTATTTTTCATGTTTAGCAAGTATATTGACTTTAAAATAATGGAAAAAATCAAACAATACGAATTTTGACAACTTTTTGGTGCAACGGTAGCGATCCTGCCTTTCGCACCAACGCACGGAGGGACACGCTCCATACAAGGGCGGTCATAAATAGTTAAAGTCCTGTTACTATCAATACATTGTATTATTTTAGTGACTTATAGTTGTAAAAGTGTTTTAGGAACATTAAAATGAAAGAAGTACATATATTTACGGAATAAAAAACGTTTACTTCAGTAAAAAACAAATATAAACAATAACATACTTTTACCTAAATTTATCATGAACAAACACTTAAAAATTGGAATGTAAAACATATATTTTAAATAAAATAAGAGTCAAAACATTGATAACATTATTTAATTATAATAAAATAATAGAAATAAATAAATTAAAATTAATTAAATACAAAAAAAAACAAAACAACTAACAAAATACAAATAAATTATTCTTATTCTAACAATATTAAACATGTAACAATTCTATTACACTTTGTGACAGAGTATTTTTCTTTTTAGGGGAAAGTTTCCGAAGACTTGTAATATAAGGATCTGAATGTAATAATAGTCGTTGTATTAAATCTTGATTGGTAACTTCACGTGACATTTTTCGAGTGTGACTTCGTCTATAAATTTTGATATACTTATTTGTCGCTTCAGCAGCTTCTTCGGAAAGTTCTCCTATAGATAACAATGCATAACTTATAATATCTGATCCATGTACGAGCACCTTGTGGACAGAAGCAGGAAGACCATACCACGGATATTCCTCGACCAGGCTGTATGCTGTTTGTAATGCATAGTCTTTAAACTTGCATTCATTAATTTTATGTCCAGAAGATAACGTTTGTAATATTACACAACAACGATCTATGAGATCCTTATTCAAACCTGTAATTTCAGCAGATACAGCTGATTCCAAAAAAAACTTCCTGGCCGTGTTTCCGTCGTTAGACGTCCCGCTTCCACCACTACGCGGCTTGTCAACTATTAAACCTAATCGTTCCCTAAACTGAGACTGTACATATTGTTTTTTATTTGATAACAATTGTTTATCACTATCTAGCCTAACTTGCCATTTTTTTATGTCTTATCTATATGAAAGATGAATAAAATATTCGAAGAAACGTATCCAAGAATGTAGTGGTGATAATCCAAATTGGTATCTACTCTCTATTACAGGTTTTTGTAAACATTCGTCTATTTTATTCATCTCTTTAGGGGTAGCACTACATATATAACATCTACTTGTAGATGTTTCACTTAAAGCACTACAAATTTTACCATCTACCATTGAAAGCTGCAACTTATGAGAAACGACCAATTCACGATTGTCGATCTGAATAAAAGTAGGTTGCAAACTTTCAATTTTATCCTTAAAATAAGCTTCCTTTTGCAAAGACACTGCTGTGCTTTCTTTCAAAAATTGAAATCGAATAGGACGGCAGTACCTAGTGGAAGAGGGTCGAGGATTTTTCCATAAAATTTTACAATTATCTTCAGCTAATTTTACAATAATTTGAAGGGGTACATAAGATGTTACAAACAAACTACTATCTTCTAAAGTTGAATCTGAAAAAAATTGTTTGTATTCACTATGTCCAGTGCTGCCATCGAATCCCCATTTCCCAAGTAAAGAGATATTAGACAAACAATCATCAGGAATCTGATCTAAGACCTCTTTTTGAGATTCAAGGATTCGAGAAGCTGTGTGATCAAAAAGACTTTGTAATTCAACTTCAGCTGAAGACTCGGAAACAGTTATAATAGAAGGGTAACATCTCTGTTTCGCTTTAGTAATTTGTTGGTAACATGGTAATACATTAGGAGAAATCTTACTATTAACAAAGTTTTTAATTAATAAATACTGATGTTTTGTCAACTGAGCATCAGTCACAAGTGACTATAGATATACACGAATCGAATGAACAGTCTGAAACATCAAGCAATGCACTCACAGTAGAATCATCAGACTTTGACAAATCAGCTACTCTCCGACGTTTAGTCCTTTTACTACATTGCGTAAAAGGTTTTCGAGGACGACCACGTGAATGACACGGCGACGTTTCAGACGGAGTACATTGCTTATTGTTTTTACAAGTTGAATTTTTTCAATAACATTAAACCAATCGGAATTCTTATATAAAAGCTTGGTTTTATCCCTATTACATTTTTTCCAGAATCGAGCAATAGCTTTACATAAATTATTAACAATTTTCTCTAAATAATGAATATCAATGTTCTCAGCATCGTTCAGAGTAGTCAACAAACTTTGTAGGACTTGACGACACTTTTCCGAGTCATTATCGGTATTGACAGTTAGCCATATTTCAAGAATATGCATTCTTGAAAACGAGCATATATATAAATTACCTAAAACAAAAAAAAAACGGTTAAAATTCAGTCACAAAACCTACACAAAGCACTAAGACTAAAAAAACTAATTTCGTAGCAAATGCTACGAGATAATCTGGCAACCGTAGCACCCTTGTCATCGCCAAAAGGGCAGATAAGGGCAGCCAAGTTTTAATTTTCCTAAGATAAGAAAGTCTAAAGATTATGGTGCAATATACCTCCATAGTCGGAGCGAGTGGGAACATATTTAAAAGTTTATTCAAACTTTGAATATTAAAATATAATACTCCAAGAAAAGTCGCCTCGTAGCAATGACATACTAAAGAAAATATATACTAAGATACAATTAAAATAAAAATATTAATTATTACATACCCTGTTCTTGGATATCCATTTCAGAAAAAACACACACAGCACTCACAGGTCCCGCAATGACAACAAATGACGTCACGCTTTTTAATGACTCACTGATAACAGTATTTACGATTGGCGATGCGCTCTCTTTGAATGCACAATAGATAATGAAGGCGCACTCTAATTACTGACCTATTTATAGTTTCAGAAGGTACCGCAACTATCCAATGTAACGACAAGGAATAAAATGTAAAACTAGAAAGCAGGTTTTTAAGATTTATGACCTATGGATGTCCCACAGTGCAACGGTCCTGGGTTCAAATCCCGGTAGGGGCAGATGTTTGTATGATGAATACGCGCATTTGTACCTCAGTCATGGTTGTTTATATTTCTATGAATATCACATATCTATGTATCATATATGTATGTCTATCCGTTACCCTAGTATCCATAACACAAGCCTTAAAGTGTTTAGTTTGGGCTAGGCTAATTGGTGTGAATGTAGGAAATATTTATTTATTTATTAATATAATAATCATGTAATTTTAAGTAATAGTTCGTACTATTTCAGAGAGTATTTTATTATATTGATTGGTTCTCGTTCCTCATTTAATTATAAACCATAAATAATAACAGTACCACAAACTGTGCTTATTAAAATAACACAAATACCACTTAGCATATTGTTTCGTGATCGTAACTATTATAATAAGTGATAGGCATTGATGAATAAATTCAGACCGAGTAAGTAGTTTCACTCCGAATAGGTAGAGAATATTAACCAAATCTATCGGGTAACAACGTCATAACTTACTCCTCCACTCAGAGCCCATCGTTATAGCAAGATTTACTGCTAGGTGTAGTAATTTTATGCCTTTAATAATATGTCTTATATTATCTAAGGTCTTGATTTGACATCTTGGTTATGAAATGGGTACTTGAATTACAATCTCCGTCAAACACACTAATAGCGCTGATTAAAAAATGTACATACTGCTTATAAATGATGACGGGAAGAAATTAACTTGTATCATGTGTCAGGTGGGATACAATCCTCATCCCCTTGCTATCCGGGTAATAGCTCTTCCAACTGAGCCGTCTACCGAGACGTCGATAGACCTGTCGAAATCTTTTAAGTATTTCTAAAGCTAATGCCAGCGCCATACCTACATGTTTTAGGTACTATATCGAATATAATTATTTTGCAAGCATAAACAATCGATAAGAAAACATTGGTAATTATTATATTCTTTTTATTTAAAAATTTAACTGCTCAAAACTAAAAACTTTAACTGTTCCTTGCCAGAACAGAAGAAGGGTTTCTTGTTATAATTACTTTTGTTTAATCTCTATTAATAAATAACAAAAAATATAATAGTGTACTGCTAAACTTATTTTCAATATTTATATTTTGGGCAAATGTTTTATTATTCATTTACTTTTAATAACCAAATATCTTAAATTGATAAAAGACCAAAAAGTGCTATGATAAAACTTACCGTCCAAATATACAACAGCTGATATAGATTTGTCGTTCTCGACAACCGGACGAACAGATTCGTAGGATATCGTATCCAACAAGTTATCTCTTAAATCTAATACTGTGAGACTCCGTATATCTTCGAGAATGTCTTCGTAAAATGCAGTTAATCTGTTATTGGACAATGTCAGTTTTCTTAGCTGAGTAAGTCCACCGAAAGCTCTGTCCGAAATGTATTCAATAGCGTTGTTATCTAACATCAATTCTTTCAAACTCCAAGATTCACTGAATGCTAAGTTACCAATCATTGTCAATTTATTATGACGCAGGTTTAACCTCGAAAGATTTTCTAGACCTTCAAGTGTCTCTTTTGTGATAACTGATATCAAATTGATGTCCAAACGAAGTTCTATCAAATTATTGAGATGCTTGAAACTACCTTCATGAATCAGACTCAAGTTATTGTTTGATAAGTTTAATATGTGTAAGTTTGGTAAGCTGAAAAACACGTCTCTTCTCAACTCTGAAATAGAGTTTTCTTCTAGGCTCAAATTCGACAACATCATCATTTGAGCGAATGAATGTTTCTCCAGAGTTGTAATCTTGTTAACTTTTAATACGATCTGTTTGATTGTAGTTGAGTTTGTAAAAGCGTAAGGTGGGATATTACTTATGCTTGCAAATTGTATACACAGGTGCTTCAGATTATCAAGTCTAACGACGGCTTTTGCTGGAATAAATGTTAGTGCGTCGTCCGATCTAACATTAAATGTTAGATCTTCTATTTCAGATTGAGAGGAAAAACTTGGCCATATAGGATCATCTTCTGTTATTCCCCCACCGAAGACCCAGCAATCCGCTTTAGTAGCAATTTTTGGTTTGGTACTGTCGCAGTAACAATGCACTTTGGATCTTCTGTCCTTAATGTCACACACGTTGATGAACAAAGGAGCATAGCTGTATCTTCTGTCTATTTTCAGTTTTGTGTCATTTTTACTTTCTGTGACTGTCAGTTTGACTGTCATTAGAGAAGCGATGATTATAAGGTATTTCGTTATTTGTTCCATTTACACCTGTAACAAAAAATATGTTTATAGAATCTTTAAGTGTGCCACAAAAAAAATTAGGTTTTTTTATCAAAATAACTAGGTTTTGTATAACAATGCTGTTACGACGAAGGGGATTGATACACACGGTGTATTGAGTATCGCAATAGTGTTTTATGGTGTTTTGTTTTCTAAAAATTAAAAGTAGGCAAAAACAAAAAAACCGCTAGAGTGGAACTCCAAAATTGATAAATCCAAATTAGTTGTTGTTCTTATGAAAAAAAAATGACAAGCCTCGGCTTTTAAAGCACATAAAAATCGGAAAAAGTAACTGTAAATAACACGGCTATGCTTTATTTATAACTAATTAACCAATACAAAGCAAACTTTCAGTTTTGTACAGAAAAAGCTCGCCGAGATGATTTTTAAAGTTTTATTTTTTTTATATTTAACACCATAAAAATTTATAAATATTATTTATTATTTTTTCTATATTACTTCATAGCAACTCTACATAAGTATAATCAGTAGTGGTAGTAGTGTAGATCTGTTTGAAGAATTCGCCGAGAAACTTAAGTTATATCCGTAGATAAGTTTGGTGCCGCTAAATACGATGTCGGCGCGTAGCGCGGCTTTTAGTCCGAGTGGCATGGTTGTTCGTCTATCTGTGTACTTGCGACAATGAGTTTATTACGTCAAGCGTTCTTATGTTTCGAGCATTCCATTTGACTGTGGTGATAATGTATCCACTGATACATACATTGTCCGTAGATATTGCTTCGGGTCGTCGGATGAGTCGGTTGATCATATTGATAAGGTATCGATAGCCAAGCACAGTTGTAGTTCGATGCCCAACGATGCCTATGTGAATGAGTTGAAAGTGGTCGGTTGGCGGGAATGACGCGGTGTTTCAAATGGTGTGTACATTGTACTTTGCTATTCTGACGATCTAAGGAAATTACGACTATAGTCCGACGTCGGCACTCATACACGGCCAGGTGTTGTTTACTTGTTATAAACTTGCGAGTAGCCCAAGTTTCGGAATGACTGACATTATGAATTGAATTGAATAAACCTTTTCTATATTCCTGGGGTATACGAGTATATGGGCGAATGTAAGAGGTTAATATCTAGCAGTATAGATCGATAATAATTGTTGGAATATTTACTTTCTTGAGTTCTTTCTTTTCTTATTATAGTAACAAAACAAAAATTTACATTACATTTACATTCTCAGGAATCTTCGTTTATTTTTATATTTATATATTATCATAGTTTTGGTGATGGCGCTGATTTTGTGATTAGGTGTTTAATGATGAGATCTCTTCTTTTGATACAATGTAATGTTTTCTTTCCCAATGTTTCATTTTAATGGATTGATGGTGACGCCATTGCCGCAAGGTGCATACGTTATCTGTGTTGCTGTCGCCAGAAGATTTATAAAGGAACTCTTTTCACACTAACATTGTTCTCGAGACGACCACAAAGCGACATTTAAGAAGTGAGTTATTGGACTACTGTGACCATGCTTGCCCGCGTTTAGGATGCTCTTTTTGCGATGATAAAAGAGTAAATTTCTAACGACTACGTCAAATTTATTGAACGACTCAGTAGATTGATTGACCAATTTGGAAACTGTATTTAGAAGATTTTTCACGGATGATTTTTTTACATTTCATATTAAATGAATTACTGGAGTTTTGAATAAAAGCCCATAGCAAGTGACAACAATAATAATATCTAAAGTAATCCCTGGGAGACTTGTTTTATGAAAACCAGGGTCAAAGAAAGGCATACCATACGATACATAAATACCCATGACTCAGGTAAAAATGGAGATACTGAGTAAAGAGGTACAAACATAGTAATGGTTCTACAAAAAAGCTCAATCTTTTAAATTATTGCTAAAAATTTATTATATAATTTTTAATTTAAAAGAAGCTTCAAAAATCTGTCTGCTATTTTGATAGTTGCATTACAATAAAAATCAGTACTTTGCATTTGTTTTGTTTTGCAGTGTAGTTTGTCCATTAAAATTAAAGTCACGTGTTTATTGTTGAGCGAGTGACGCAATATTACTATGTTATGTTACACCCTCATATTCGTATTACGAGGTAGTATTAATTAATCACTAACAAGGACTCTGCACAGGCAAATTTCAACTAAAATAACATAACAAAAAGCTTACTTTCATGTTGTCATGAGTAACTAGAACATTTCATTGTCAGCTTAGCGGATTTAAAACTATGCAGATACTTTTGACCAAAGTTTGTAAGCGGATTAAAAGTTGAGCCTGTGCTTGGTTAAAACTGAAATTTTGAGCCAGCAAAAAGTTTTATCTTTTGTTTACAAAGTATGTTTTACGTCATTTGAAAGTCAGACTTTTTGTGCAGTATCGCATTGGCTTCTGAATACATTAAAGATATACTGTAGACGACGATGCACAAATTTTGAGATAATTATAAAATGTTGTTACATCTTGATACCTACAACAAGATTATTCTTGTCACTTGTATGTACCCAAAAGCCTTTTTCTAGTAGTAATATATTAAATTACCTAGAACTTTGAGAGGCAACAGGCTAACGAAATTATTTGTTTTTCGTCGATAATTATGGAGTTGGGCACGTGATAATGTGTTCCGAAGTGAATTAGAGGAGCAGCTTTAGTACAATAAAGTTAATCATTCTGCCATATAAGACCTTTGTACGAAATAATATCTGTAATCTGTATGATGTATTAGCTTTTACACTCGAGGTAAGCGTGGTTGCTGTCACTAGAAAATTAAAAAACTTGAATACCACTATATAACTTTTAAATCGTTTTGGAACAGAAAAATCGAAATCCAAATTTCTGTGAACCACATTAAAATAATGCCTTATACAATTGTAGCTGCAGTGAAGCTTTCAAGGGGAGTAACTTTTTTTGGAAGAAAACTTTAAATACTAGATTTTAATTAAAAATCTAGTTTAAAATAAAAAAATATGAAATCATCTAAATAATATTAATAAACAACAACATTTTTACTGTTCCAATCCCTAAAAGTTATTAAATATAATTCTCGTTCAATCAATATTGAATGAGAAATGTCGGACCGTGATGAAACTTTCGAGAAAATCAGCGTGGGACAAGAGGCTTTTTGAATAAGCTTGTTTTAATAAATTAAAATCTATAGGAACAACAGTATTATAATAACTGGACTGGCCTTTATTAAAAAGCTGGGCAGGGCCTATTCTTACGGAAGATTATTAAGTGCTGAATTATTTTCTCATACCCGACCAACATTTTTGGGAACTAAGTTGGTTCATAAATTATTTGATCCTCCATGGATTTGCTCATGCAAGCAAGTAATAAACCAAAGAATATTTCATTAAAAAAAAGGATATTAAAAGTCATACCCTTTCAATAGAAAAAACGTCGGGTATTTAAATTTTTCTTTGTTTATCGTCGGGTATTTAAAAAAATTGAAAAACCGATGACCAGAAAAAAAATGTGTTAAATAATAATTATAATATGTACAGCCAAAAAATTTAATTCTTTATCTGCTTATCTGCTGCTGCAGGAAACCTACAGGGTCAATATGGTATTTTACTGTGATTTCCCACCCACCTGACAAGCGTAAAGATTACGACAAAAGCACCCGTCTTAAAAATATAATCCGAAATAAAAATCTATACTTTGGATTCTTCGTGGATTGCATGTCATAACTCCCTTTACGTATCGACATAGAATTAAAAATCGATCGTAAAAATAATGACCCAAAAAGAGACCTTCAAATGCTCTATATATCTCATAATTATGTAGATTTCTATCAAACATTTTACTATATCTGACCTTTATTTAAATACACGTTGTATGAAACGGTTCAATTTTATATCGTAATACACTAATGGTGATATGTATTTTTATCATTCTGCTACAAAAAGCAGTTATCGACGTTCACCCGATTAAGCGCGTCACACACGGCGAAGATAATATAATATTTTGTCCTAATATAAAATATTATAGTATCTTAGGATATCACACATGGCTAAGATACGATAATATTAAAAAACCTGTTCATTTTCTTACGAGTCTGCTTCGGTGCCACACGTATTCCTTGTTAGAGTTGCATATACAGTGATTGACTATGAGTGATACGGCCTTACTTCTTGATTTGTTAGACAGCTCCTCAGACGATGATTCTGATCTAGAATATGATGACTGTATGAAAAAAATGTTTTATAAAACATTTTTAGGAATAATTTAATTTGATAGCTGGTAAATGTTATCAAATTAAATAATAATAATAATAATAAATAAGCAGCAATAATAAGTTAAATAAAAATATAATCGACAGCAAAATTATTGCCGAGTTGTTTATAAGTAAAAAAATATGTAACTATTTGAAATTCATTGTAATTCAAGTAGTTTATTAATTAAAACAGTTGAATAAATATTGATATTTACTAAATGCTTTTAATACGTCTGATCATGTGAAATTCAATTTATTTCATTTTATTTATTGGTATTCAAAACCGGTAACAACGAAATGAAAAATTGACTTAGTACATGGTCAAAGCTTAGATCTAGGTAAGGAGACCCCTAAGCCATACACAGCATGAATTTAAAGAGAGGATTGATACTAACAATATTATTTACCTAAGTATCAGAAAATGCAACGATTTCAAAGTTTAACTAATTTATCCAGTGATCCTGATTTTATTTAAAGTCTGAACAACGTCCTCTGTAGGTTAGTTTAGTTAGATTGCTTTTCGTCCGCGCATAGCCCGACACAACACCATGTATTTTTATTAAGATGCGTATATTTCGTATCTTAAGATAATATATCATGATCCGAAATATATATTTCCATATTTGCATATCGCTCGGTATCTTAAGATACAAAAGATAAAATATAAGTTAAGTTCGTCGTGTGTGATGGTTCATAGGATTTCTATGGTGAGCGATATTCTAAAATAAGCTCTAAGATAATATATATTTTATATTATCTTCGCCGTGTGTGACGCGCTTTACGGTGAAACAAAAGTGGGTTATTATGTATATCTATATTTTGTATGTAGGGTAGTCCTTATTAAATTTTCGATTTGATTTCATATATAAAGAAAAATTCGTGTAAGAAAACATTTTTATTTATTTGCCATCGGACAAATATTTACCAACACCGTTAAATAGACGGCGCTGTGCAAAAAAATCGATACACTGCAATTCCTTTTTGAATATTATAATAGTTTAAAGCTCTGTCCGATAAATGCAACACTCATTTGAAATTCGGAAATCTGTATTTTATTTGTTTATCAGTCACACAGCCATTATTTTGTGCGAGGCCTACGCCAAAATAGCTGTGTGAAATTATACTTCTCTCTTCTGTGTTATTTATTTATACTGCGCTAATGACATCAAGCATTAAGTTTAGATAACCTGCAAAGGAATGACTGACCTAGTTAGGAACTAAGTTTGTATATCGTGATAACAATTTATACGCTTAAAAATATGATATCTTTAACAAATATAAATATCTTCGGAAAATATTTACCTCCGGTGGGATTTAAACACGCGTCTTCTAGCAAAATGAGAAAGACACCGTCTGCGGCAGGTTATCGAGTTTCTTATCCGCCTCGGGAAATTTTACTTACACCTATCTATTTACTTGTTTTGTCGAAGTACCTTACATATTGCTATAAACACAGACAAAATTTTGCAATTTTTTTATTTTTAGAAATAAAAGTGCGGTAAAATTCAATATTTCTCTTTGTGTTGAAAAGAGTCTAATCGATTTTCAACAAAATCTCCATATTTTGTTGTCTTCCGAAATGATGTGATCAAATTGTTGGAAGTAAATACGGCTGGATCAATGTTGGTACAGTCACGAACTTTAATATGAAACACTCAAGTAACAATTGTGGGCGCGACCATTATGGTATGCTATTTTTTCCTGCGTGTGGGAAGAAATTTCACACCATCTTGTCATTACAATGTACTTGTATGACTCGTATTTAGAAAATCATAAATTTTTCAGAAAAGTTGTCATTTTGATCTCCTCTTTAAATGTCTTCATTTGACATTTAAAATTTTGACTATACTATCGTTTCCGAGTGTAAATCATACCTCTAAAACAACTGAATCCTGTATTAAATAAAGATTATATTTTGTTATTTAATGAAGATGCCATGTGGTATCCGACGGAGAATAGCACCAACCCTTCACAATTAAGGGTGTTGTAAAAGGTGATTAATGGTACTGAATCTTGGTAATAATGACACACTTCCCGTGCCTTGCAAAAGGGGCAATTGCGTTTTCCGAATCATGGTCTTTTACTGCAGTCTTCAACCGCTACCGACAGGCATGAAGGTTATAGCAAAACCCTAATTTTTTGTGGGATGCCTCTGCAGGATAAATGTGGTGGGAGATCTTAGATCTGGAGAGTCGTCTAACAATAGTAGTTGTCAAGTGAATTTTTTGATATCGTTTTATCGGTTAAGGGTCCCAAGTGCTCTAAGGAAACCGATAGTTCTGTCAATGGTTAGGGTTGGCAAGATCTGATTATATCAGTGTTCAAAAGCAATGCTTATACTCATAATCCGACGGATTTAATGCTTATTTACCACTTATTTTATATAAAATGTTTGGAAGATGAGCTATAAGAAGAGATGTTTAAACCCCGGTCTATATTTATATCACGTTCCATCATACGAAACGCGAACCCAAATGTGCCGTGTCACGCAACTGTTCTTATAAACAGTCACTTAAGATTTATTTATAGAAAATTCCATAAAAAATGATTGGGTTATATTATTTCAAACGGGATTCTTACGATGTTCACAAGGGACGATGAATACATGATATGAGTCATCTACAGATATAAATGCATCGTATCATGTAATTGAACCTGAAGGATAACTGCCGTCATTCGATGTTATAACGGGAAGTTGCAGAGTTAAGTGTCTCCTGCGCCCCTGGAAATCATCAACAATCGATATAAATAACTAACAGGAACTTAGCCAAATCTTTTACGAAGATTACGTAGGCTAAATTGTTCCTCATCCACAATCCGTTTAAAGTTTACTTTAGACTTAGCGCTGATATTCTATTCTACTCATTTGACAAATACCCGTAGGTCTATTTTTTCTGTAAAGTACTACTTGATTATATTACTTATTATTGCGACTAGTCGCAGAAAAAGCAGCCTATACCAAAATTAATACATAACTTGCGCAAACCATTCAAAAGTATATGAACATTGACTTTGAGCATTGTTTTTGTGCATTTCTTAAAATATTAGACACTAGCTGTTGCCCGCAACTTCGTCCGCGTATATTTGATTTTATCACGCAGTTAACTGATATACAGCAAAAAATTAATATAACAAAAATACAAAGTTTGGATTAATACGTAAATTGTAGATAAAAAGGAAATATAAAGAATTGTACACAGATTATTTTCCAACTTAACCTGGCCGGCGATTGAACCCGGATCCCTGCAGGCCAAAGGCACTTGCGGTACCATAAATGACCACTGTGCCACAGAGGTCGTTTGATCGACACGATCATCAAAAATAAAAGCGGCCAAGTGCGCGTCGGACTCGCGCAAGAAGGGTTCCGTACCATATGTAGCTAGTACCTTATAATGTCTCTTTATAGACAACGTTCGATGTGGTTTGGTTCGGAACATAAACAAACAGTTTGTTTGATTGACTTACACTGGAGAAAGCGACATAGAGCTGACTGTATGAGAAACAGCCGACAGCTAAGGTCCACGCCAGCAACACGTAGCGTCTGCCCTTGGGCTTTGTTTATAGTCATTACATAACATAAACTCACCGGGAACTGTACACGTTGTACACGCTGTACATGTTGAAATGGAATGGGTAATTATTGGGAATCAGTGGAATTCGTGGTATAAAAACTCTTTCACTGACGCCACATCCCGCCAAAATCTTAGCTTTTATTATGTTACGCTGCAGAGAAATAACTTTCAGTCTTGCCCCGTTGCATAATTTTGGGGGACTTCAATTTCTCAACAAAATAATTGGGAAGCCAGTTTTTAAATTAATCTTGTGTGCTGGAAGGTCAGGAGCGCTCAGAGAATTAAGAAATTCCACGGGATAATTGGTAGCGCCATCTTGCTCCATTACACCGTTAATAGAAGTATACAACATCTTCTCCTTCAACATTGTTGAATATATCCAAGTTGATTCTTGCGGCTTGGTCATTTCGCGGAGTCAAAATTGCTCTTTAGCAAACCATGAGTTCTCATTATTTTTTATTTGATTTTGTTTAACATACACGGAAGAGATAAGTTCTTTAATTGAATCCACAGTGTGGCAGAGATTTCAAACAATTTACCCTTCTTCTTCCGGATATGTCCCTTTAGCAATAAATCAGAAAATTCCTGGGCATTTGTGTTGGCTCCTGTCTGAGCCCTCATGTTCACTGTTAAGTGCATTCTTGTGACATGTCTCCAAAGGCTTGAGCTCTTTAAGCATGCTCTTATCTCGTCGGTTTTTGTTCCCCGTGGTACTACTGGCAACGTTTGTCTAAAATCCCCACAAAACAGCATCGTTACGCCACCCATGTTCGGACGTCATTTTGACGGATACCTTTGAGAGTTCTATTAACTGCTTGTACTGCTTTTCGGTGTGCCATAGTGCACTCTTTCCAGATAATTAAACAGCAATCGCGTAAAACCATCGCTTTATCACTGCTTCTAAAGAAACCAGATACAGGATGTTTACTTATGTCCAAATCTATGGGGATTTTAAACATTGTATGAGCAATTTTACCGCCGGGTTACAAAGTGGCTGCTATTCGAGACGAAGCCACAGCAAGAGCTATTTTGGTTTAAGCTCGTAATTGTGCCAAGATTATTTTAGTGAGAAAGGTTTTTCCCGTCCCACTGGGTGCATCTAGACGTATAATTTCTCCTATAGCATTGTCAATACTGTGACATACACGGTCGACACTGCGCTGTTCTACAGTAAGACTGTGGACCCGGTTCGTAAAGTTTCAGCAAGTTCATAATTTATTTCCGCAGCGTATTCTCTATTAATACGTTCCCCTTCTATGGTCAGTGCTGGCAAACCATACTGAGAATCACAACCCATAGATGTAACTAAATCTTGTAAAGCTACTAAGAATTGATTGAAAGCAATATCTCGTAACCTGTGGTTAAGGTAACCGTCAATATTTTGTCTTATATTCCTAAAAAAGTCTTCCGCTAAGCTTTCTTGTTATTTTAGCCACTATTGCTCAGCATTCGAAAGACCACAAAATACCAGTAATACAGCAAATAAATGACGCAAGCGGTGTGGACTATCACTGACGCATTCATCGGCTTAGGCGCTGAATCCCGTCACTTTCATAGGATTTTAGTTAATTCGAGCGGTAATATAAAGTATCAGCATAAGGTAAGTACATAAGTTGTGTGTATTAAGATGTCCAAGGTTTTTTTACTATCCCACGGGAACCCTTTAATTTTCCGGGATAAAAAGTATCTAAGATGTTGACCAGGGATATAAGGTATTACCATGCAAAATTTCATTGAAATCGGTCTAGCCATTTCGGAGATTAGCCCGTACAAACAGATAAACAGACAAACAGACAGTGAAACAAACAAATTAAAAAAAAGCATTTTTTTGTATTTTCCCTCTTTTTACATCCCCCTGACTTGGTTTTAAGCATTTTTTTTCTATGTACAGAAATTCGACCTCTACAGTTTTATTATAAGTATAGATGTAAGTTAAACACTATTAGTTTTCATTAATAATTCACAAACAGATACAACTTGAACATTAAAAAGGTAAAATCAATTTACTCACAAATAATTTTATACAAAATAATACAAGAAGTATTTAGAGTCTAATTCAGTATTTTGAGCCTCATCTCTTTGAGCAAATTTTAATTAAAAGCAGTTAAATTGGATGAAAGTGTCTTGAACTACTTACGCTTTTTGGTAACTAATCACAATTCATTAATAAGTTACGAACCAACTCGTTTTCGCTACACTTTAACTCTGCTTCAACATTCCTAAAGTAATCTACTCAAGTAATACAGTTTCTTCAAACTCCTGAATAAACACAAGTTTCAAACTCATACGCTTTCGAAATATCGCAACCTCGTGAGTTATATTTGTCTGTGGTTACATTTATCTTGGTGTATGTCAGGGTTAACAGTAATACAACAATATATTACTTACCAAATAACTAAAGTTTATACAATTCTTAAGAGCTGTATTAGTAATATTGATAATAACAGAGGTAACTTTTTTTTTCATCTTAAAAGACAAGACTATTTACACCTTTATTTAGGAATTGATATCATATTTAAATACGAATCGTTGTTTACGGTTTTTGATTAAATATATACGAGGACAGGCAGCGTAAATAATTTGAAGTATGATTATGTTAACACATCCTTAAGTATAACTTTATTAAATAATCTTTGGCTTATAAAGTTACATGTGATGAAAGCAAAGATCGGTAGTACACTATCTTTATATAATATTACCTTCTCATTTAATAAAGTTATGTATATATTGTAAGATCTTTTTTATTATAAAATATGCAATTATAAAATTATTGAATAATATTAAAATATATCTTAATGTACTATACCATTTCTCTAGTAACAAATATATATGTGATTGTGACATGAAATATTATCACTTCCGGTACCGTTTGAGATGTTGATAAATAGTTTGATAATATTACTTACATATAAAACTCGTATTATGGATATGTTTTATTTAGTAAAAATTACTCTGTGAAATTAGTAAAATGTGTAAAAATTTAATTTAAAAGAAATGTGCAAATAGTTGTTTTTTTTGACTTTCGTCTGTTTATGCTTTCATTCATTTTAAATATGTTCATTACCATTAAATATTCATCAAACGATTATTTTAATATCGCACGGTATTTCAAATATGTTTTATGTTATTTTTTTTTATTATAATAATTGTATTCCACTAAATACTAGAAGTGTATAAAAACGATGTACATTAGGCAGAGGGCGCCTTTTGCACCCGACCGTTGAAGCGAACGGATCAAAAGAATAATATAATTACGTAAACGTTTCATTTTTGTTTTATTGCCACCCTGATTCTCATATCAGAAGTGGGATTAAAGCCAAAATGGTAAGCGATAACGATAGTGTGGAAAATGAACAACGTTCACGCGGCCGTTCAAAACGATCTAAGCAAAGTAAACGCCGTCGCCGCCATAGTAGTGCTAGTACTAATTCTGAGCATAGTTCACGCGGCCGTTCAATACGATCTCAGCAAAGAAAACGACGCCATCGCCTTCGCAATAGTACTAGTTCTGAAGAAAGTGTTGCTGCATCGTGTCATGGACGTGAAACACAAAAACGCCACGAGAAGAAGAAATACAAGCCCAAAAGTCAGAGGTCACATAATACTTATGAAAAGGATGTCAATGAAACACAACAGGCAAGTACCTATTATTATTATTTTTTTCTCTTTCTTTTTACACTGAAACTGTTCAAAGACGTAGAAGAAAAGAACCCTATTTTTTCTCATTCTTTCTTTTTAAAATAACTTTTTTCTCTTTTCCTTTTCTGAGAACAATATAATTAAAGTTAAAGATACTACACATAGCAAACATGTGTGGACCACAATATAACCTTACGATATATTTTTTTTCATAATCACAAAAAAAAATTATAATCACAAAAAATAAAATTTTTTTTTCTTAATCACAAAAAAAAAAAAAAAATCTCATTATTTTTCGAATTAAAAAAAAAAAAAAAAAACCTCAGTATTTTTAGAGTATACTTTCGTTCATATACGGAATATCACTATCATGGTTAATAAAATTAGTTGTAACACTATAATAGCTAAAATGTTGAGCGTGTATGAGTGACAAAGTAAGATTATTAATTATCCCCTAAATTGCCTATACACACTTCTTTTCTTAAATAGCACTTATTTATGCTTTTCCTAACTTTTGTATGATTGTTACTTGTTGTGTGCCAATAAATTAATAAATTACAAAAAAAAAAAAAAAAAAAAGCAGACATACATAGAATTTATCAACACGTACTCGCAATTGCCTTACAGTCGAATAAGTGGAACACCGATTATCCCTATTAACACGACCCCCCTTATAACTTGCCCACTATACGTTATCTGGATACAAAGCATACTGTTTATAATTTTCCAGGGAATACTAAGCTTGACACCGACACAAAGGCAGGGAGGTTGTAATGCAGTGCTGAGCAACGTGACGACGACACAACAAACCGTCGAGCCAAGTGGAGAACTACTTCAAGTATCATCCGGTCGCGCAGTGGGTTCAGCAGCAGAATCTTCTCGCCAACAGCAGTTACCTTCGACATTTGCCATGCAGAGAGACACCGACGCAAGTACAACAAACTTTTTGCTAAACATTAATGATGTTACGAAACTTGTACAAAATTTATCGCGTTCAAGTTCCCATATGACTTATGATAAGAACATTATACCTATATTTGATCCATCACAAAAGAATCAGCGTATTGAGGTATGGATAGCCAAAGTTAATGAATGCGCTAAAATTTACAACTGGACTGACGAACAAACTGTACATTACGCATTACCCAAATTAGAGGGTCATGCCAGGAAGTGGTACGAGGGCTTATCGACTATCCTTCTCACATGGGCCGAGTGGCAGGAACGGTTAATTAGGGCATTTCCATCCGAAACTAATTATGGAGCATTGCTTACGGAAATGTTAGATCGAAGAATGAGAATAGGCGAATTAGTTGATGAATATTATTATGAAAAAACTATGTTGTTAAACTCGTGCGGTATCGTAGGTAAGAAGGCAGTCGATTGTCTGGTTTTTGGTATAGATGACAGAATGATTAGGGCTAGTGCATCTTCAGCTAGGTTTCAAGATCCCGAAAACTTACTTAAATTTCTTAAGGATTTATGTAGAGAGACCTATCCTCGTTATACAAAGAGGACAGGTAGTGCAAGCGCTTCCAATGAAGTCACGTGTTTTAGGTGTCACAAAATTGGACATCGCAGTCATCAATGCCGTGGTAATGGAAACACTTCTGAAATAACTTGTTTCAATTGCAAAGAAAAGGGTCACACTTCAAACAAATGTACTAAACCACTTGTAAAATGTGATACCTGCCATAAACTTGGTCATAAAACTAGCGAATGCTTTAGAAATATCAATTCAGGGAATACTAACAAAACGACAGAAAAGAAAACGATGCTTACCAAAACGTCGAGGTCTGACTCTAAGTATCTAAAAGTGGCATTCATAAATAATTCTTTTACTGTTGATAGCTACGTAGATTTTGGAAGCGATTGCACGCTTGTTCGTCAGGACATTGTAGATAAATACAGATTGCCCAAATTAGATAATGATATCCCTAATATCCGTGGGTTTGGAAACGGATTATCAACCCCTTTAGGTAGAACAAGGTTTCACATGCGAATAGGCGACGTTGAGGCGGACATTTACGCATACATCGTTGAATCCTCGTTACTTTCTGAACCTTTACTGGTTGGTCAGGACTTTACGGAAAGGGAAGACGTTTTGGTTATAAAAACTCATGACAAACTAGACATATTAAAGAGTAAATCTACTAATGACATAATGAATTTACCAGTTGAGGATGACAATAATAAAAAATTTGTGTTAAGAATAAAGGTGGATACGATTTTTAATAAATTTCAGTTCGTTGAATGCATAGATCATAACCAATTGACTGCTGATATTTTTATCGAAGACAGTGTTAGACAATTAGAAAATGCCAACTATTTTGTCGTGGGAGGTGTATATAGTGTAAATAATGGGCAATGTCATATAGCAGTCCATAATATCTCCGAGAAACCGGTTTTTCTTAATAAACATTCAATATTAGTTCGTGGTAGGCAAATTGCTCCTTCAGAGCCTCCCAAAAATTGCTCGGATTTAAACTGTTGTCACATTACTATTCCTTCTTCAACACCTATAACCATGAATGAAGCAAATATTAACCCCAAACTCACACCTCTACAAAAACAACGTATTCTTGATTTGATAAATCAATATAGAGATTGTTTTGCTCAGGACTTATCCGAACTGGGATGCACTGACGTAGCCAAAATGAAGATAGAGTTAAACGACTTTACACCTGTTGTTTACCGTCCGTATCGTCTTAGCCATACAGAGAGGGAAATAGTACGAGGTATGGTCCAAGAACTCATAGAAAACGATATTGCTGAAGAATCGAATTCCTTTTATGCAAGTCCCATCATATTAGTAACAAAAAAGACTGGGGGCTATCGATTATGCGTAGATTTTAGGGCGTTAAATAAAAAGACAAAGAAGGACCATTTCCCAATGCCTAGAATAGACGACCAACTAGATATGCTTAACGGGAATAAATATTATTCTAGTCTAGATTTAGCAAGCGGGTACTATCAGATCCCAATCGATGATGACTGTAAGCATCTCACTGCTTTCATTACCCCTGATGGCCTTTACCAATTCAAGAAAATGCCGTTTGGTCTTGTTAACTCGCCGGCTGTTTTCCAACGAACAATTAATCATGTTTTGGGAAATGCTAGATTTAGTTCCGCTCTCACCTATATGGATGATATATTAATACCTGGAAAAGATTTCGAAGAAGAGTTTGAACGCTTAGAAGATACTTTTAAATTGTTACAAAAGGCTAAACTTACACTAAATTTGCAAAAATGTAATTTCTTTCAACAAGAGCTTGAATATCTTGGTTATGAAATAGGTGAGTACGGAATTAGACCAGGGAAGGCAAAAATAATGTCTGTTGAACGGTACCCCATACCAAGAAATGCACATGAAATCAGACAGTTCATCGGGTTAGCCAGTTATTTTAGAAAATTTATTTACAACTTTGCGGTTATAGCCAAACCACTTACTGACTTAACTAGAAAATCTGTGCCTTGGTGTTGGGGCACTGATCAACAAGATGCCTTTACAAAATTAAAAGAAGCTTTAATCAATCGGCCGGTACTAGGCATATACGATCCCAAGAGTGAGACATATTTGCACACAGATGCAAGCAAACATGGGTTGGCCGGTATTTTGTTACAGAAGGCTGGTGATTCTGATAAAATACAACCTATTGCATATTTTAGTCGTAAAACGTCATTAGACGAGCAGAACTATCATGCCTATGAACTTGAAACTCTAGCTGTGATAGCATCTTTACAACGTTTTAGGACATATCTATTGGGGATTCCATTCACTTTAGTTACCGACTGTGCTGCCTTAAGATCTACTTTCACTAAGCGAGATTTAGTCCCACGAATTGCACGTTGGTGGATAGCTATCCAAGAGTTCGACCTCAACATACAATATCGGCCGGGTCATGCAATGTCGCACGTAGATGCTCTCAGTCGCAACCCCCCACCTACCGAGTCAATATTAACTACACGAGATGATAGTCTGTCAATTCGAAAAATAACCCAAGAAGATTGGTTACTAACTTTACAAATGAACGATTCGGAATCGCAAAGAATCATAAAAATATTAAGAGATACAGAATATTCCGATATAAAAAAAAAATATGTTTTAAAAAATAATAAACTATTTAGAAAAATAGGTGATGAATTAAAATGGGTCGTACCTAAAGTAGCTCGTTTTCAGTTATGTAAGTTGAACCATGATGACATTGGGCATTTTAGTGTAGAAAAAACTCTTACAAAAATAGAAAAAGACTTTTGGTTCCCAAAAATGAAAAGATTTATTCAAAAATATGTCAGATCCTGTTTAGAATGTGCCTACAGCAAAGAACCGGCAGGACCTAAGGAAGGATTCCTTCATCCCATTCATAAGGTAGATAAACCCTTCGATACGGTACATATTGACCATCTAGGTCCCTTTGTGAAGAGTTCAAAAGGTAATGTTTATCTTCTTGTGATAGTTGACGGGTTCACTAAGTTCTGTTTGCTAAAACCTTTGAGAAATTTAAAATCATCTCCGACTATACGCTCTCTCCAAGATGTTTTCTATACATTTGGCTTCCCCAATCGACTTATATCCGATCAAGGTACGTCATTCACCTCCAACGAATTTAAGCAATTTATCGCAAGCTCTAGTATAAATCACATCCTCAATGCCGTTGCCTCTCCTCGAGCAAATGGCCAAGTCGAGAGGTATAACAGAACTATATTAGATGCATTAACAGCTTATACAGACAAAATAGGTGAAAAACATTGGGATCAAGCTTTAGGGAAACTCCAATGGGGGCTCAATAATACGTTAAATAAAGGTATAGGGAAAACGCCATCCGAAGCGCTCTTAGGCATGCAAATGACTAGTATAGGTGATAACATCTTTAGTTCAATAATAAGTGAAACGCGGACGTTAGGCGAAGTAAATGAGATCAGGAATGAAATTACTAAACATATTGAAAGAGACCAAAAATTGCAAAAGAATAGGTACGACAGAAATAAAATTAAAGCAAAAACTTATAAGATTGGAGATTTAGTTAAAATTTTGAAACCTGTGCAATACAATGAAGGTAAAAGTAAAAAGCTCCTCCCAAAATTTACAGGCCCTTTTAGAATAACAAAGGTTCATGACAATGATAGGTATGAAGTATCGAGCATACCGGGTACGAAAATTACCTATAAAGATTATTGTAATGTTTGGGCGGCTGATCGTATAAAACCGTGGATATCCACCCACAGTGACGCTGATTCTGATTCCAGCAGTAGTGATAGTTTTTCTGATACTGTAAATTAATATGGATACAATTAAAAATAAAATCAGATGATAATTGTTAGTTAATTTAATTTAATGATTAAGAAGTGAAAAGGTATTGTAACTAAGTGTATTGATAATAGATGATGATGATGATGATTTATGAAATGAGATATGATGTGGGCTAATCTGTATAATAACCAGTACATTATTGTTAATACTTGTTGTTGACAGATCCATCAGTATTTTCAAGGATACGGTGTGATTATACAGATTCCATGAGGCAATACGTTAAGGAATTGGTATTACTTGATGTTGATAGATCCATCAGTATGTTAATTTATGGCAAAATATTATAAAACACTTGATTTTGATAGATCAATCAGTGTTTTGTAATTGAAATTTTATACTTGATGTTGACAGATCCATCAGTATGCTATATTCAGTATTTATTTGATGTTGATAGATCCATCAGTATGTATATTCAGTATTTATTTGATGTTAATATATGAAATGGATAGAACTACCATAAGTTCGAAAATGCATAAGTTTGAGGACAAACTTAGTGTCAGGAAAGGCCGAATGTAAGATCTTTTTTATTATAAAATATGCAATTATAAAATTATTGAATAATATTAAAATATATCTTAATGTACTATACCATTTCTCTAGTAACAAATATATATGTGATTGTGACATGAAATATTATCACTTCCGGTACCGTTTGAGATGTTGATAAATAGTTTGATAATATTACTTACATATAAAACTCGTATTATGGATATGTTTTATTTAGTAAAAATTACTCTGTGAAATTAGTAAAATGTGTAAAAATTTAATTTAAAAGAAATGTGCAAATAGTTGTTTTTTTTGACTTTCGTCTGTTTATGCTTTCATTCATTTTAAATATGTTCATTACCATTAAATATTCATCAAACGATTATTTTAATATCGCACGGTATTTCAAATATGTTTTATGTTATTTTTTTTTATTATAATAATTGTATTCCACTAAATACTAGAAGTGTATAAAAACGATGTACATTAGGCAGAGGGCGCCTTTTGCACCCGACCGTTGAAGCGAACGGATCAAAAGAATAATATAATTACGTAAACGTTTCATTTTTGTTTTATTGCCACCCTGATTCTCATAATATAATGTTATATAGGAAAAATACGTGCCGTAATGGAATAATATATCCTTTAAGAATAATTAATCCTCACATCGCGCATCGACTCCGACATCATGAAGGAAAGGATTAAATTTCATATTCCACTACTTTCCTCACGTTCGAGTAAAACATTTCTTATCTCTTTCAATCTTGAGATTTATGCAAAAAAGCTTCAGTGTTTAACGGCAACACCTTTGCCCTCCAACGGCAGATTCATGAATGGATTAAAAAAGGTGTTCCCATTTTTATTTATTCAATTAATTTACATAGATCTTCTTTGTATATATTAAAATGAATTGATGGGGGTACGCATTAAACTTTAGTAGAATTGATATTATACTTTGTACTTATTACTTAATAGGTTTTGTGTTAAGGACACGTCCTTTTATTAGTTTATAATTTTTGTTTTATCTAGGTCTATTAGTAAATGTATTATAAACAAATACATTTATAAGATTGTTTCCTTAAATATTTAAATAAAAGTACATTAGTATATTATTATATTCACAAGAATGTTTATTAAATTCAATCACTTTTGACATCACGAACTAAATTTTATACCTAAACTCTGCTGTTATACTATTTACGAAGAACAGTTTTATTCATACTGCGCGGGAACAGTAACTGGCCCTATACTTGTGTAGGTCTTCGCTTTTCTTTATAAAACTACCTGTAATAATATTAAAACGAAATAATATTTGCACCGTACCAATAACCTCATCAAACGTTTTCAGTCGGTAGGTATACAAAGCGGTCAAACGGGTAAACAGTAACAATTAGCCTTCATCACGAGTACTTGACCTCAAACTCGGCTGGCTGCAGAGCTTTAGCAAATTTTCATTCCATTAATAATTATTATGCATGTCCACATAATTGCCTAATATATGTCCTAAACGGGCATATAGTTTGACTCGTGTTCGACAACCTTAGTAATGAAAAGGAACACAACCCTCCAGACTTCTTCACAATATTGCTGCTGATGTCAGTGGTCACCAAATAAACCCGAGGGCAGGTTACTTAACACGTTCATTACCACTATGAATTTCATGATTTTTCTCGGGTGCCGCCTACATTATACGGTGGACTCGCCGGGCGAGTAGCCGGCACTGCAATCAAAATTGTACCGACTCGCCACGCGAGTTCACTGGCACTACGTAAGGGTAAATTCTTTGTTTTGTTATTTTTGTGACCATCACCGTGTATGTAAGGTGTTTGACGCAATTAAATTGTGTTTTACGACTATTGAGAGTATTTTTAGTAATAAAAATGTCAAAAAACTCTATAAATAAAATAAAAGGTAAGTTTGTTTCGTAATATAAGGAGTGGTTGTCAATCTTTTAAATAATGGTTATTGTGAAGGTTTTATTTTGAATTCATATAATAAAAAGTAAGTTCGTTTCGTAATTAAGGCAGTGGGTGTCAATCATTTAAATAGTGGTTAAAGTTAAAGTTATATTTTGTATGTTCTGTGTCTGGGTGTTAATATTTATATGAGTATATATAATATAATACCACTGTTTTTGGCAAGTCGGTGGCATTGAACGTGTTAAGACTGCCTTTATTATATAAATATCTGGCTTATATACTATAATACAGACTGTGCCTTATCTACAATACAAAACATCCTTATACACAATATTATCTGGTAACTGAATGAACCTAATAAATAATTATAATATCTAACGTACCGGCCCATTGTTGTTGTAAGCGGAAAATTTTACAATGCTCTATGTGTCATATTAAATACTTATACTTTTCGAATATAGTCCTTTGTATACGCAGTAGAATAGCAGCATAAGAATCTCATATCTTTCCAGGCTTAGGGGCTGAATACCGTTAGTAAGCTTCCACCGCGCCAAATGATCCTTGCTGGTATTTAGGCGCAACAGCTCATAAATGAGAAGAGCGTATCCGGTGGAAAAACACAAAAAGGGTATTCTTCAATGTAAATTTGCAAAAATGAAACAATTATTACATTGCAATTCATCATAGAAGTCGTTGTCACAGTCAACATAAGACGATGATGTAACATCCATTGAGATGTTATGTCTATGTATGTACTAAGTAGCGGGCGCTGTTACGCTTGTTTCCCTACTTACAATTGTAATAGTTGAATGTATCGGAAAAAGTAAGATCTTGCCCTATAGAGAATATCGAGATTACTAAATAATAAGCTAATTTATTTATTCAATAAAGTTCTAGCACGTTCTAAAAAATCCCGATAATTCTCCATGTTAAGGAGAATCACATGTACAGTAGTTAATCACTACGTAGTATAAAACAAAGTCGCTTTCTCTGTCCCTATATCCCTATGTATGCTTAAATCTTTAAAACTACGCAACGGATTTTGATGTGGTTTTTTTTAATAGATAGAGTAATTTAAGAGGAAGGTTTATATGTATAAAACATGCATAATATAGTAGAGTATTTCATCCGTGCGAAGCCGGGGCGGGTCGCTAGTGAAGATATAAGATGTTTCGCTGTCTAAGTGTTTGAAGTATATGCAATCATTAGAACGCGAGTGGGCATTTCATTTTGCTTGTTTTTTGCGAAAGTAAACAAGATTATTTGTGTTTTACAAATGTATTTTTAATTAATCTAAATATTCCTGCGCTATACTCAGTTTTCTAATCCCGAACAGGAGCGTTATATATACAAGATGTGCGACTGTATTTATCAGAATAATTTATTACATATAATTTCATTATATATTAGAAATCCAATGTATTACCTAAACCTTACCTTCTTTCACGTGTATCATATTTTGTAGTCATCATTACATGTAACCTGCCAACCCTAGCAATGCGGTAGTGGCGTCCACTAATTTGCAAGCGTCTTGTGCGGGATTTGCATAATAGACTTGTCTCATTTACCAAGAACGCCCTAGGTCGTATTTACAATTCAAAATGTATTAACAATTACAATGACTACCCTATTTATGAAATCCGTTTCGATTTGAGTTTGCATCCATCAAAGATTTTAACTAATTAATCACTCACTTTTCCTCTCAGTTGACAAGGTGAAAATTACGGTTTCTAAATTGACTTCCATAATTTCGACAATCCTATCTCATCCATTAGAACTTTATTTATATTTTTTATTGCACATACAATATAGTGAAACAGTACACAGAAAAATTGATGTCAATGGTGGGCTAATCTCCAAAAGAAATATTTACTAGCCAACCAATTGTATATGGGAAGCAGGGCAGCTAAAAGTGCAAGTGATTAAAAAAAACACATTTAAAAATCGTAAAAATCATAAAGAAAACAAGAATCAATATATATAAAACTTAATCTAAAAAACAAACTTTTGTTGTTATTTTTTTTTTTTTATTATTTAGGATGGGTTTGCTCTTGATCCCAATCAATCCCGTGGCCATGACAGAATCCACGATGGAACGAGCTAACCCATAAGGTGCCTATTCACCCTGGCTTTGAAAATGGACGGGTTATAAGTTCTCGGAATTACAGACGCAGGGAGGGAGTTTCACTCCTTTGCGTTATGAAGGATGTTGAAAAGCGCTTGGTGCGACAGGTAGGAATATCAACCAAGAAAGTGTGGTAGCCTGCAGTGCGTCTGGATGTCCGATGGAAAAAAAGAGATGGCGTTATGAGCAGATGCAGCTCTTGATCACACTCTCCAAAATACAGTCTGTAGAAGACCGCCAGACAGGCAACTTTGCGGCGATGAGCTAAGGTGCTTGCTCTTGCTCTTGATGAGCTAAGAAGCTTGCTCTTTACCAATTTGCTTTCAGCTCTGCGCTGAATCGTGTCCAGTGCAGCAAGTTGGTATTTTGCTGAGCCATCTCAAAGGTGGCTGCAATATTCCATGCAAGATCAGACTTGAACTTTATAGAGTGTTAAAAGCTGTCCTGGCGTGAAATAACGCTTGACCTTATTTAGGATGCCCAGCATTCTGGCTGCAATATTTGTAAATTACACGAACTAAAATGTTAAAAACGTTACGGCTATAATCTAGGACCAAAGAACTCATCAAAACGAATCAAACGAGCCGAAACTCAAAGGGGTTGTATTGTTTAATTATGGAGTTTCTATGGCAACCTTCCAGCTCCAGCATCAGACCCTGGTTACCATATAAGATCAAAGTACTTGTCAATACAAATCAAACAAGCCCAAATTTGATGAGGTTATGTCGTTATATTTCGGAGTTCCTCTGGCCACCTTTCAGCTCCAGCACCAGATCAGCTTCATGTCATCCTAATATTGCATTTTCACGCGATATACATATGCATGCAAAATTTTAGCTCGTTCGCAAACCGGGAAAATATGTTAAACTTCACTTGCAAGATTTTATTACAGACACCGGGACAGATAAAAGTAAATAAAAGCTTGTGATATATGCAAAGTTAATTATAATACAAAATATGACTATATCAGGCCACTCAAAAAGTTTGTGGAAAAAAGTTTTTGGAGCTTATTGGAGTTTAATGAAGTTTATTCGAGTTTAACTCCTTTAGAATCGTTTCATATAAAGCGCACGGTGTGAAAAATAGATGGGTAGTAAAATCAAAAGTTAACAAACAGTGAAGGGTCACATTTCTTCTGCGTAATATACTCGCACATCTAATAGCACTCCCCGCTCCTCAGTTCCAAGTACACATTAACTCACTCTCTCTCTTTCTTTCTTACTACAGCATTCAGTATACATGTAAAATATCATAAATAATAAAATAAAACAAAAAATATGGATATAAATAATAATATAATAATCGTAACAACAGTATTTAATATGAAAAATAAAATAAAACGCGTCATTATTCCGGCAAAAGTGACTGTTTTGCCTTTAAAGTGATTTTGAATTGTAAATATATTTAAATAGTTAAAAAAATCGAATTTCCCTCTACATTAGAATAAAACACTTTTTTACGGATTTTCGCGCATGTTTTATTTTATTTCATATTTAATCCTGACGTTTCGACTCCTTTACAGGAGCCGTGACCACAGGATGACTGAGATGATGGTGCACTGAAAAAACAAAAATGCTACAATACAACAAGAACGTATTGTTGTAAAATTAATTGTTCTTCCTACAAGAAAATCGTGGTGAATAAAAAAAAAATTGTATCATTTATAAAACGATCAGTAATGGATACTTTCTGATTCTAGTAAAACAAAATTTTGTATTCATTACAAATTTATAATATTGTTAACTATGCAATTGTGCTTAATACGAAATTTTAATAATGTTTACAATCATTTAGTTTTTATTACAAGGCGAATTGTGTTACGAACGCTTCATTTAGTTGTATAGGACGACGAAGGGGAATGAGGAGAGGGGCGTACTCTCGTTTCCCGCGTGTCGCGGCCTAATCGCCATTTTTTTTCACCTCAGGCGCAGCGTAACATCTCGTTTGTAAACTTATGAATAATAAAATAAATAAAAGAAATGTGTTCTGTTTCCGTGCTAGGTGTATGGATTTCTATTCAACATGGACGAAGACGTAGGTACGTAATTTACAATATTTATATTGTTAGCGTGGAATCTACAACAGTATATTGGTGTTTTTGAAAGTAAGTTAATTCATACCTAATTATTTGAAGTTGATTAAAAAAAGGCTTGTAATTATGAGACAGCATTGTCACTGTCTCTATTTCTGAAGCTTGTCTATTTTTCCGAATATAACATGAAACATATAAAGTGTGTGGAAGCGCTACTTCAAAATTATTTTTTCGCACCGCCATCATTTCGTTGGTTGGTCGCTTTTATACAGTTGTGAACCTCTACCCTTACCTACTAGGTACTGATTTATTAACGTCTTGAAACAAAATGTTGCCTAAATTGTACCTATCTAAGTTTATGGAACACAACAGCTAAAATAAGCCTAGAGTTTTAACAAGATATAGGTACTACCTATATCTGTACTAATTCAGTCAAATTAGTTTATAGATCAACATTTTCAACGGCAAATATTAAAACGGTTGTATATCTTTTCAGAAAACAAAATATCTTCAGACTGCCTTAGTTTTGGTGATCAACACATGATCAAGGAATTGTTCCCACTCATTGGAGACAGGGCAATATTTACGAAGAATTTAGAAAATTACAATTCTATTACTCAAAAAGAAAATCAGCAGGTGGGTGGACCTTGTCGAAGCTAACTGTCTACATTATACCTACATTATTAAATTAGTATTAGATGTCCCGTGTGGCGAAATGGTAAATTTGCAATCTGCTTTTTGAATACTCGCTGTATTGTTGTGTTTGTTACAGACTTTGGAGACAATAGATGAATCTGTTGAAAATGTTGATATATTATCTGAAAACCATCGTGATCCATTTACTGATATAACTGATATGGAGTTATTTAATTTGGAGACTAAAAAACAAAATGATTCGGTGATATTATATATATCATCACCTAGTACATCTTCTAGCAAACTTGAGAATACACTGGATCCAAATAACACTTCCTGTATATTGACACCCAAAGATGATAACCAACACAGCCATAAGGAGTTGGTATGTAGAACAGTTTTTATTATTCTTAGGTACCATTAACTATCATTTTATATACATACACTGATGTAAAATTTATAACATCATATATGTCAATGTATGTATACTTGTTTTTTAAGTTTAAGGCACAAGAAGCTCCAAGGTAACATCTAGCACTGATAATGTTTTAGTAGTGATTTGTATAAATGAATAAGAAGTGAAATTGAATTATGGATCTATAACTTCTTAGACAGGTTATTCCAGCAATGATAGAATTTTCTGATGATCATATGTTTTCTGTACTTTGCCTATTATAAAATTTTATTATAAATTCCTCATATATTTTTTAAAGTAAATCATCATGATTACATAAGTATCTACATTTTTTTTAGAAGTTGCTTGAGGAGGACTATACTCAAATTGCACCGTGAAGAAGGTTTGCTAAGTAGTTACTCAAGAAGAAAGCTTTGCAACATAATTATCAAGGAATTACTTGGTGATGACCCCGAAACAAAAACCATACCAAGTTTAATTATTTCCAACATCACTTGTCAAATAAAATATATTTTTAAGAAAGAGAACATCAGCACGTATTTCAACCAGCGGCATACAGGTATATGCTATATGTATTTTATTATTAATTTACAGATTTCACTAGCTTTATTTGCAGTATTTAGATATTGACTTAGATTTTAACCTATTTAGCTTAATGTTATTTGATTTTTTTAAATAAGAGGTGCTTATATTGTCCTCGTTATTATTTTATCTTTGCAATTTTAAATATTATGTGATTGTTGTATTTTGTTTAACATATCTATATATTTAAGTCTAATCCCTCTCTTAGAGTAGGCTGGAGTCACTGGTTGGCAAAATATTGACTATTATTAATTTTTTCATTTAAATACGACTTTGGTGGTCAAGTGGCTCGAATACGGGCGGGCTCGGGTCTAGGTGTTCATTGTTTCTGAATTTCATAACATAATTGCTTTAGCTACTTAACTATGGTTCAGAGCAATGTATGTGATTATGTCTATTATTTATTTGCTCATAGTACGACTAAGTACTTAGTAATACAGATATTATTATTTGTTCTCAGATCAAGGAAATGCAGAAGTTGAAAATATTATAGCGTTTTATATGTTATCACTACTAAAATATGTAAAGACGACCTGAAATATGCTCATGAATGTGCCTGTGAATTATATCATACCATTGAACAATATTTGACTGATTTAGCCCAAAATGATGTTTCAGCCACAGGTATCAAAGAAGAATGCAATTTGGCATGATATCGACGGTTTTTCTATCATAGATAATGTTGGTGTAGATATCATGCACAATCTATTGGAAGATGTTTGCAAATATGATTTATCTTTTATGTTATATTTACATTTTCGATTTAAAACTTTATTAATCTCTTTAAATACTTATTCTCAATAAACGTTAATTTGGATTATGTTTTCTATTATTTTTTTTGTACAGTTGGTCACTTATATAATTGTTTGATAAAAATGAGTTAGAATTGTAATAAATGGTTACTTCCCATTTAGCCATCATTGACGGTGCCTCTATCATCTGTTTTTGATTTATAACCTATAATATTAAAATATTTGCTGGTATTCTATATTCATATATTTAACATCATACTGTGTTTCAAAGATTATAAATTACAAACTTTTCAAGTAATCTTCCGTAGAAGCCCATTGACTTGGTTGTGGACTGGGCATTATCATTAATAAGGAATATTTTTTTTATTAAGGAAATATTCCAATAAGTGATGGAGGCTGTTGTGTAAATGCAACCTTAACTAATTGTCTAAGTGACTAAAGGTACACACTACTCGCCAACGGGTCGATATCGCACAAATCACACTCACACAAAATTTTGATATTTTTTTGCAGATCAGTTTTAACCTAACCTTACCAATTACGTTTATGTCTATAATATGTTAATATAATGACTTAAAATAACTTGGTAAGGTTCGGTTTGAACTGTAGCCAGCAAAAAATATCAAAATTTTGGGCGATTGTGATTTGGGCGATATCTTCCCCTACCTACACAATACATCTAGTCCCCGTTACAAAATTTATTGTAATCATTACAAATCATTATTGTTCCGTGAACAATATATTTAGTTGAATAAACAGAATAAAACATTTAGGCTCACTAAAAATCTTGTTATCACTACGGTATAAACAGTACTAATGATTATAATATATAGTCATGAATACCATACTATTCAGTCAACCTAAAATGTCATTTTGTAAGGCGAACATTTCCGCATCGTAATAATTACAATACGAAACTTTAAAGTTACAAATCAGATTTTACTAGAACTGTTTGTTTGTGTGCACAAAGTGTTTTGTCGTCACATATATAACAAGAATGCATTGTGTTAATTACATGATTCTGGTTACCTATACGAGACTTTTCTTTCCGTGTGATATCAAGATGGTGATAATCCATAAAAAAGTGTTTTATTCTAATGTGTAATGTGCGCGGAAGTACTAATACTAAATATTTACCTCTACATGTTTAGAAAACTAAATTCATCAGAAAATTAAATACTTTACAGTCCAAGTCTGTTCATATTCTTGAAATTGTAACATAGTAAAATCATCGAATGTACTGTTTTAACTTAATCTGAACGTGGTATTTAGTATTGCCAACATTAGCAAATTGCTATTAACAACGTGTCACACACCTTACTAATATTCACATTACCTCTCGTTATTACATGTATTACGAGTGGGGCAGAGTATAGTACTTCAGCGAAGTTGGAACTCGATCCAAAGATGACATCTCAACTGATGAGCTACAGTCTCTAATCACTTTCCCAGGATTTTATATACAGACTAAGCGAGGCATGCAAGTTTTACTTAAAGAAGAAAAATTATTATATTTTATGTAATATAAACATTAAACATCTAGATTCTTATATCTAAAGAAATTTTTATTACAAACACAATCAACTTGTCTCAGTAGTCACGCTTGTCTTAGAAGTTCCGCCGACTCTTGAGATCAAATGATTTTTTCTGGTCAAATAAACAATTTCTGGAATTAATTAGGAAGGTTTATTTGTCGCCGGAAGGGTCTGGTTGAAATGGACTTGACCTCAAGCAATTACGAATACATTCATTAAAAGCAAAATAATCAGTAATAGAGGTATAATAATATTAAAAACGTATCTTCATGTAAATAACTGTGCTGTTACAGTGTGCAATAAAGAAGCTATGACATATTGCACCTACCAAGGAAGTTAATATTTTCTTTAGCTAAAAGTAAAAAATCCGCATTTGCTACTTTACCACGTTTATAATTGGCTAATATAAAAGGGTATTAATTTAAATAAATGTGGTCAACAGCTCTTGATTCATAAAAAACTCATACAAAAAAGTGTAAAAAATATTGGTACGGTTTTTAAGACTACCTTCAAATTTGTTCTAAAGTCTTGGCCTTGAAAGAAACAACTTCGAGAAAGAATAAAAAAAATGTGACCAACTTTTTTATATAAGTCGTTTGACTGTCTCCTTAAAAAATACTTCGTGGTAGCGGCACTTTGAACAGAGATTTATCACCAAGACGAAGTAATATTAAAATCATTTAAGTAGCGATATTTCTTCTGAAAGCAGGCTTTTTCATTCATGTTCATTTTTAATTTAGGTAAATGATTTATTTATTTTAGTAAAATTAGTTTAAGCATACCTTATAAAAAATATGTTAGAATTATAAATCAAATTTACAATTTTGTCTATAAAACAGTTTTGACAAGATTATAAAAGACATGTAGTAGAGGCCTGCCTATTTTATGAACGAAAAATATTGAATACAATTGTTTTCGTATGATTAAGTAATATCTATCTTACAAATGAAGATCATGCGAAAATATATTGGTTTGGGCGTTTTATAAATTGTTTACTTATAATTCTATCGTATGAACATAAGTAATAGGTAAGTGATTTATATATTTTTACTTTTTTTAAATTAAATAATAAGATTTCATTTTATTTATATAGAAAAACATAATAAGGTGAACATGTCGAGCTCGAAACCGCGTCTTGTTAACCGGTCTTAATTATCTAACTAAGCCTGGGTAACTATGGATCCGTGGAACTCTACACTAAAAGGTACCATTTGAAACGTTAAACGTAATTTATTGGAAAAAATGCTCAACTTATCGTTAACTCGATAATGATCGATTTCCTGGTTATAGTCGCATACAAAAAGTCTACGTAATAATAGGAAGAATATGTAGCTTTCGTTATCGTTAAGTGTATAAAAACATTGTACTTTGATGAGCTCCGTTAACTGACTTGTATACCAGTTTTAATTTCATGTATCGACATTTCTGACTTTGTCTACATTATCATAGTTCTGTACCGCCTGTGCTCTATTCAGAACTTTTTAGTACCTTCTAGAAATAGTATCTGAAATTTGGAAGAATTAGTAAAATGTGTATTGTTCTTATTATTTCAGATGAGTCTTGCCTGTCGTCGTTCGTTATTGTTATAGTGGTTTATCAATAAGATAATTATTTAATAATTTATATCTATTATTATTGTCTACGATCAATTAACACTCTTCCCCTCGCAGCAAGCTAACAGCCCTGATTGATGACAGAAATAATGTCAGTGATTTCAAATTTCAGTAACATCACCGAGTTCGTCAAAATGCGGCGACATCCTCGAGAGCGACCTTTTTATATAAAATGGGTTCATGTATTATTCTGCCTTTCTGCGGTTTTTTCCTAGTTGATTGTTTTTGCTATTTTACTTCGTCGTCATCAACAGTCTATAGATGTCCCTACAGCTGGAGTATTTTTATAAGTCACAATTTTAAATTAATATGTTTTAAGTGATTTTACTTACAAAATCCTATAAAATTAAAATATTGGCTCGTTGGGTAAGAACTGTCACCAGTATTTAAAAGAAACAATATTGTGCACGCCTTTTTTTGGCAAAGACTTTACCATAAAGACCATAAAGGCGACTAATGTCAAATTATCACCACACACCTCCCGTAGATCACAAAATAGACAGCAGCCTTTTCCAAATTATGATCTCTTACTGCTGTCCCCAAACCGCATGCCAAACAAAACCCCCCTTTTCCGTAAGAAACTCCTGTCTAGTGACTTTCGTTTGAGATAATGTATTGTATGTAGTTAGGTAGGTCGTGTATCTAGTGGGCAAAAAGATATAAAATGGTGATCCATAAAATTGCCTACAGTTAAAGTTTAAGATAATCACTGAATTTCTTTGTTATGACAAAACTAAGGCTAAGACCGATAAACTAATGAGTGAGTTACTAGTGTTTTCTCCTTATACAAGATCTCAGGAAATTATGTTAAACTACGTCATAATGTAATTAAAGCTCATAAATTAACTTGAAGTTGACTTGCTCTGAGCCAGGATGCTTGTCTATCGACCGGAATGACGTGCTCGAGTGGTCGTAAGGTAAGTACCTTGAGTGGCGCTTCCACTTACTACAATACCGCTTTACATAGCACACGGTATGTTATCTAATACCAGTATTAAAACATAACACAATATAATTTGTTAGATCAGCGCAACATTTATGCGATGCTTTGTTATAAATAATGGGAATATTAAGTTCCGTAAGGAGTTAAGGACACGACCCTCTTTAGAAAAAATTTACATAAAACTAATGATTGGATGCATTGAAAACAAGAAAAATCACTTAATCGTGTGATAAAAAATATAAAACCCACTTAAAATCCTACACAAATGAAGAACTCTTGAATGTTTTTTACAGCAAGAATCATAGAATTTGGTCTATGACCAAACGACGTGGTGACGAAAAGCTTCGGCGATGCGCGCCTATAAGTAATTGGTACGAGAACTGTTTTTTTTTTGTTTTATCGATTTAAGTAATAAGTTTGACTTTCAAATGATAATGAAATATTCTCTTCGCCGCAATTTCGTCGCTCTGTTATGACTTTAAGGAAACGTGAAAGTGAATGTTTGATAATTGAACGTAGCCATATTCTCGGTGGCACGATTACGTTTGTCAGTGGACCGCCCGGGGCGCTCCACGTGATTCCCGATTACTAAAAAAATATAAATAGCTGCGTCTTATTAAACACATTCGAATCAATCTTTAAAGGTTTAACAAAGCTCCCTTTCATTTTTTTCCAAACTTAAATCTGTTTGACAAGTCCAATATTCTAGTCAATAGGTAAACATGTTAGCCATTTCAGTTTCGCTAAGTTAAAAAGCACACAACCTATAACTATTTACATACAATGTGCCCTAATGAGAACACATTTGTTTCGTGAGATACTAAACATTAAAAATGGCTTGCATAAAAGAGATTCCTTTTTATCTGAAACCCCAAATAAAAGAGGGAAAAGCTGTTTTCATTTTTTTTCACGAGTCATTATCTAATGATGATAGCCCTCGCATTGTGATTTCAATCGATAGAAAGCTTCCGAGAGCTCGCAAACTTGAGCATCGGGCTGCTTGTGTTACACTTGATACGACCACTAAAGGGGGTCTAGAGTTGATGCGAGTCAGTCGAGGGGATACAGTAGTCATATTCAGTATATTAATTGCTTTACTATGAAATTGTTAGTAACTGCTTCGTCATTTACTTCGTCAATTATATTAGTAATTATAGCTATTCTATTAGTTATTATCAAAACACGTTTAGCACAAAGAAATACAGAACTATATAAAAATAAACTATATAAATGCGTTTCTCGAAAAAAAAAATATGATTGCTGGATTTTGTTTGTACAAGTACTTTCAAAGTATTTCCCTCATTTCAAATTAATAACGCAAACTGTAGCTACTATTTCGAGACAGGCAATAATAGTATGTAAGAAAAACCTATCAAATTCATAGTCATAGAATTAATAATGTGATTTAAGAAATTAATAATCTTTAAAATGAATACCTATATATAAAATAAGTAAACTTCGTTTGGGAAATATGAACGGTAGTTAACAGTAAAACATATAATCCTATTATACTTGAAAAATATTTTTGTATATGTCTTTTTATTTAAACTCTTTGAATTAAATTCAGAATAACTGCTAAGCATTGACCAATGCAAGGGTACATGGAATAGCTGATGGAGTATTACTAATGAAAATTTCTTCTGGAGTCGTCGACTGTCCAAAGTTCCTGCCCAGGATCAGCTTTAAAGCTCGCCTGCAAAGCCCCTTCGGCTTAACCCACTTATGTGGGTACCCTGGCCTCCTCTAACTTTCGACGCATATTTCATATCTCTTGTATGCAGGTAATAGTTTTAATGTCACATCCTAACAGTTTTTCATGTATATTATTGACACTGTCTTCGAATGCATGCAAGTTTTATTCTGATTTTTTAATCAAAGAGGGATAAATCCTATTTTTAAAAACTTTGATAGTGTTCAAAGAAATGACTTGTTATATTTTTGTTATTTAACCATTTAACAGGTAGATATGTATATCTATAATATGTTGTAGGTAGTAATACCTAGAATATGAAGAGATAACGCTGGCGTCGGTTTAAGAAATACTTGGAAAAATTCGAGTCTGTTAAGGTTTCGGTAGCCTATCCGGAAGAGCACTTGCCCAAACAGCGTGGGATGTAGGTTCGAGTCTTGCTTGATACCTGTACACATTGTTGATTGTTTTTATTCTTGTAATAATTTCCCTTAGGCCTTAGCCTTATTCAAGCAATGGACGACATTAGGCTGAAATGACGACAATATTTTTTTAAGAAATATCTTTATAAATTTAAATTTTCCACCTTACCATCGCTCCATGAGGTAGCTCGTATGGCCTTTAATCGCGGAGGTTAAGATCGGATTGGTGACCAACAATTTATTATTTCGAACTCCTTCTTTCTTAAAACGATGCCGTCAATACCCACCCACAATCTACTATAGATCAAAGTGGTGGATTACGGCCCAATCTCCTTAATGTGTTCTCATCCATAGGAAAAACCTGTATCTCTACAGCGGGAACATTAAAAGGAAGGCGAGTCTGTTCCTTTCCCAGAGAATAAATTTGATAATACGAGGTAACTCTATTATACTTCTGGGCACCTTACCTTTAAGCAAAGATTTAGGGGATATTTCTTATTTAGTTAAAGTCTAAAAATTAAAACTTGCTTGTTCGAAATCAGTAAAACAATAGCCTCAACAGTATTATAAATTATTTAAGTAATCAGCCAGTATCGGAGCATTGAACTGGCGTATTAATAATGTAATATACAATTTGGTAATCCTGTTTTATATTCTTATGCTTCCGGTGAATTTATACGGCTTCCTTCCATAGTACGTTTGCATTGTTTCATATTTGTTATATGTATTATAAATATAATAAAAGTACTAATATCGCTATAAGAACTGTGACTCTGATATTGCTATCACAAACTTATAACTAGTTAGCTATAAACTTTTATAGTAGGAAGCAAGTAACTAAAATGTTTGGCCCTAAATAAATTATCATTATTTACATCGAGAATTATAAGTCGTTAACATACGGATGAAAATACGTTTGACGTCAAACAGTTCAATAAATCAAATAAAATTAATGACACTTAAGTGTTTCGTTCCATTCTTAATTTCGAAATAACATGGGCTAACAATAGTTCCAACCTTTCCTATCAATATAATCAGTTTAACCCCTTATGATCGATCGATCGATAAACATGAACGCGTGTTATCGATTGCCCTAATGTCTCTTTACTCCTATATGTAGCAAACGGGACCATATCGAAAACGTGGAGGCTTTACCAATGTAGGGCAAATTGCCTACAACATGACGTAGTGCGGGCTTGATATCGATGAATATTTAATTTAATCAAGGTTACAAGTATCATAGGTATTGAATATTTAACAATTGACGCTAGGGATTACAACGTTCTATTAAAAACTAAAATAGAAGAAGTTCGGGGAACTAAGATTTGTACTGATTTATTATTGATAACACCTATTAATTTTTAATGGAAATGAAGTTTTTAAATATATAAATAACGGGAATACCCACTTTAAAAATAGTTTATAAAGTATTTTTTTATATTATATAATTCACAATAATTGAAGTTAAGTGTCACCGCACTCTTATAAAGAAAGTAAAAGAAAACTTAGAGTTATTTAAATTACTTTAGCTCTCATATATTTATCTTTTATCAAACTAACTTTTTACAACTCGAATGAGTTTATGATTGCACCTAACCTATGTATTACGATTGTTTTTTTGTATAATAAATAAGTAGTCAATAAAATAAAAAGTAAATTCTTTTCTGTGGTGACGTTAAGAATAAAATAACATAAGTTGTGTGCAAAGACTAATAAATCATAAGGGATTGGAATGTAGTAGATTTGGTAAAGTCAAAAAGAAAAGTTTAAATTAATAGTGCTTTATGTTCCTCCACTTCACTTTGATACTGTCAGCTCTCGACAGCATAGCAATTTGTCACATTTCTCTGTAGTAAAACTTAGTAGAGCAAAGTGGATTTTTATAAACTTCTTGATGAAGTAATCACGATAACCTTCTACTATTGTATTTGATGGTAAAAAACTTATCAAAGACCTCGAGTGCATGTTGATTATTTGCAAAGCAATTCATAAACTTATTATTTAACTATATATAACTAAATTAGGATAGGTTATAATAACCACGTTGTGTTAGCTTAAATATAATAAAAGGGCCCATAATGTACTTTTAAATTATGTATTTACCAACTTTGCAAACACCATGGAATGCCTATAATGAAATTGAATTTTTGACGTATTAAGTAATAGGTATTGTATATATTTAGTTCTTCCATTTCCGCGCAAATTACACATTTGAATAAAACACTTTACGGATTTTGCACATAATTTATTTTATATTTAATCTTGACATTTCGAATCCTTTCCAGGAGTCGTGATCACAGGGTGACTAAGATAATGGTTGTCATATAATTTCTACTACCTTTACAATATTTTTTCGGGTACGTTCCTAATTGTTAAAATTTTTATATAAATAAATTTGTTTTATTTTTACATTTTATTTATTTAATAAATTATCACTACGATTACATTGTATACTACTGAATCTACTACCAGTTCGGAAATTGGGAGACCCTTCCGAGAAGAACTGGCTTAAATGAACTCGTAGCTGACATAAAACATAGGCGCGATAATAGGTCTGCTTTTGAGGGGCCAAACCACTACATTCATTTCAATAAACCGCAAATTCTCGCTAGAGAACAAAGATTTGTTCCTAGGATGCGACGCGAGGCTATTGAAATCAGAAACATCCTAATTTCAATAGAAACGAAGGTTGAGCGTTCCACCTCCTTGGGATCCAATAAATTAATAAATCAATACCTCCAAAGACACATATTGCAAGACCTGGCGATGTAGTTAACTCTTTTTGCAACTAATAACAGTAAGATGAAGGTCGGTTCCTCTGCCCGAGTTCTTGCCAGCTCTTCTCGGAACGACCTGCCAATTTCCGAACTGGTAGTAGATTCAGTAGTATACAATGTAATCGTAGTGAGAATTTAATAAATAAACAAAATATAAAAATAAAACAATTTCATTTATATCAAAAAACAAACAGGGTAGTAGAAAATATATAACGACTATTATCTTAGTCATCCTGTGATCACTACTCCTGTAAAGAAGTCGAAACGTCAGGATTAAATATAAAATTAATTATGTGCAAAATCCGTAAAAAAGTGTTTTATTCAAATATTTTATATATTGTTAAATAAAATGTTTCCATTCCCTTATAAGGTTTATGTACAGACATTTGTTTTTAACTTTATTCTTACAACTATACAACGTGTTACAAAAAATCCCGTAAAGAAAATTTTGATTATAAACATGTTTATAATCAATGTAAAAAATGTAATAAATTATCAAAGCGAAAAATATTGTCAACTGTAAGCTGTCACTACGTAGAATTGACAAAGAAGTGAGGTTATCATTGATTATTTAACAGAGTGTACTCTTTTACGGATTTTAAGTTTTTCATTGATCAAGGTTTGCAAACTCAATAAGAGGATTAATGGCTTCGAAAAACGTCAAGTCGAAAAAACTCGTTACGTTGTCAATTTCAAATCTCCTACTCGATATCTTACAATTATTTCGTGTTTTAACCAACATTATTTCTAAAGTTAAAAAAATGGCTAAGTTTTCTAAATCTGAATATTACCATATGATGTTATGCGTAGGCCATGAAGATAGCAACTTAAATCGTGCTCGCGAACTGTTTTGATGGTAGACCCCCCGCCGAACAGTGACGGCTACCTTCATAACAATGCTTTCTCAACATGTCAAGACATTCCACCGGGTCCTTTCATCGGTCCACTGGAAGTGGACATCTAAGCACTGGCGATTCCAGACAGGCTGAATCAGTGTTGCAGCATTTTGAAGAAGAGCCAACCACGAGTACGAGGCGAGCCGCAACATGACTCGGTATGAGTTATGTTGCAGTATAGCGAATTTTTCGTGACGACAATCGTAACCATTATCACTATCACCGTGAGCAGGAGCTGATGCCATCCGATCTTGCACCCAGAAGAAACTTCTGCGAGTGGTACCTCAGACAATTTAGGGAGAACCCTACGCAAACAATGTTCAAATGTTCATAACGATCACCTTTGGGCTCGCAAGAACCCACATGCTTCTCGGCAGAGCAGATTTCAAGCTGATTGTGTAGGGTGGTATTTATAACTGGCATGTCATCGGTCCTGTCATTTTGCCATCACGTTTGAACGGAGGCAATTACCTAACGTTTTTACAAAGGGAATTAGAAAAGGCGATAGACGAATATTTTGTGACCGACAGGGATTTCTTTTACAACCAAAGGAACATGGTGTTTCAGCTCGATGGAGCTCCGGCACATTTTGCTCACGAGGTGCGAGAGTATCTTAACGGTCGCTTTCCGCGAGGATGGATCGGCCGTACGGGATCGGTAGCGTGGCCTGCTCGTTCTCCGGACCTCACACCCTTGGACTTCGCCTTATGGGGTTAAGTGAAGAACAAAGTCTATTTCTCCGATTGCCCAACTGTTTTACAGATAGATCAGCGTGTAATATCTTTTCGCGTCGATAACACCGACGATGTTGCGAAATGCCACACAAGCCATATCCTGGCGAGCAAGGTTGTGCATTGAGCAGGGCGGAGCACACTTTGAGTCGTTTCTGTACGTTTTTTGTTCGTTACGAAAAAATAAGTGTTAGTTTAGGTTGAAAGATACCTAACATAAAGTACCTATGTCGGGTCTTTTAACATTTTCTTTGACTTGTAATATCGATCTCAGCGGCTTCTGTACACTTTGTTATTGACTCTATGTCGTTCCGAGGATATTAGGTAAAAATGTAAATAACATTCTGTGTTATTTACTCCTTAATTTTATGGAATTAGGGTATGCACACATATGCATAACTTTTTTTTATTAATTTTGGCGGTAAATCACAGTGCGATACTACGATTTTTAAATATTCTAAATTGACCCTTTAGTAGGGACCTTTTAACCCCGTTTCCACTTTATAGGTATTTTTGTAACACCTTGTATATGCAAGAAATAAATACATTTAATTAATAAATAAACAATCTTAATTCAGTCACGGTAGCGATCCTGTTTTCGCACCGACTACGGTCCTAGGTTCGAGTCCCTGAAGAGGCACATATTTGTGTAATGAATTCGAAAATTTGACCTTGGTTCATGAGAAATTATATATATATTCCTATGAATTTTATTAATATCCATAACACAATACTTATTGTTTTTACTTTGGGATAGACTATTCGTGTGATTGTACAACAGCTGGCATATCCCAAGCATGCTCAATCAGGTTTAAGTCAGGCGAGCCTCCCAGCCAATCAGCTCCATGTTCAGGCGCATTTTCACCGACAAACAGGAATCGGTTTCTATATTTTTTCT
Source organism: Calamotropha paludella (assembly GCA_927399485.1). Classification (NCBI taxonomy): domain Eukaryota; kingdom Metazoa; phylum Arthropoda; class Insecta; order Lepidoptera; family Crambidae; genus Calamotropha; species Calamotropha paludella. Next base: position 9,287,399 of record OV656817.1, on the reverse strand, counting down.
AAACGGTCTGACAATTCCGTTGAAAACGGCCATTTTGTACAAAAGAAATTGACTAAAAAGGTGTTATGCCTCTACAAAATAAATACCAAAAATATATTATCTTTTTCATTATTTTAGAACTATTTGTCGTTTCCTGTCATTAAAAGCAGTTTTTAATAACTAATTGATTAAGAATGTCCTCCATCTTATCTACAAGACTGACCTACTAAAATATTGACAGGTATAAGCCGATCGAACTAATCGAGTTAAAATAATAAGTATCTTCGTACTTTAAAAAGTGACGGTTTTATTTACCCTTCTTATTATCTACCTTTTGATTATGTTATCTTATCTTTAGCAGAAAAAAGCATGGCAAACATATGAAAAAACAAGACACGTTTCATTGTTTAATTTTTGTTTTAATGACATATTTATAAACAAAAACATATACTTTAAAAAAATCCAAATTTTTCAGCATAAAAATAAGTAAGCAAGTCATTACTTCGTCAATTTCGTCAATATGACGTAATAAAAATGAAAACGGAAGTATGTGAAGACCAATGCAAATGAAAATTAAAAAAAAATTGATTGTTCCTTTTTTGAATTTAATTTAGCCTAAGTGTGAAATTATCTCAACAGCACTACCTAAACATCAATCGTATATATCGATATTTTGGCTATAACACTAAATTTTGTCGAAGTTTTCGATAAGTTATTCCACCCGAGGGCTCGAGCACGCTTGTCTTTGCTTTTAGAGGAAATCTAGTTATAAGCATGTGACGTCAAAGGTTAGCCGAACTAACTTGGGCACTATATTGTATGCGGTTATTAAATTCGGTTTTGTGGATTAGTTGGAGGGGCTCAGGAAATTGACTTCAATGTGGAGCACAAAGCAGAATGAAGGACGGCGTACGTAATAGAATGCTTTTGTGCTGTGAAAGAAGGGATAACACGTCAACGTTATGTAAAGATAGCTTTTTTACACACACACACATTTTCACAGCAAAACATACATATAATCTGTTTTAGACATTGAATACAAAATTGAACATATTTCTTTGTTGTGTTTATGTTAAATGAAAATTTTGCCTCTTGATTTATTAGTACAGGACAAAAAAAAGCGATCTTACGCAGAGAAAAGTATCCCAAAAAGTAATATTGGCTAAGTTTTTATTAGCGACATAAGCATACTTTAGTGAGCTCGATTACGGAATCCAAAAAAGAATACCAATGGGAAGTAAATAATAAGTATCAAGCTTACGTATTAAATTTAGAAATTTATAAAAAGTATATTTTAAAATTGTCATGATTTGCTATGAAATGCTAATGGACACCTTTTTCATGTGGAAGGCCTTTTTTACATAATTGTAATATTGTTTTTAAATATTGGTAATATCACTGTTATGTTATACACTATAGATATGATGGGTTATATCTCGTTCTCTTTATTTCATTTTCATCCATAAAGACTGCATGAATCGAAACTGTGACCAAAAATGGAGACAAAATAATCTTCGTTGGTTGGTAATGATTTCTGTACCAGTTCTTTACCTAAATTATTGTAAAACAAGCGCTTTAACAAAATGACTTAATAATGAAAATCGCACAAAGAACAGTTCTCGAATTAAGATTTAAAATTTGACTTTTATCTTCTACAAACGCTCTTAAAATGTTCTTCTTAGAATTTTTAAATCTGAATTCGGTTAAAGTGTCTCATTGAACAATTCGAAGTATCTCTTGAGAAATGGAGTATTTTTCAGATACCTAGCGGAAGCCTTCCAAATCGAATAATAAATGTTTGAGTCTTTGGACTGTTGAGTCTTTTCGTGAGTAATTTAAAGTACTTGTAGATAAGAGACTTTCCACTTATCCTTAGAAAGTGCGGACATTTTATAAGGCCACCTAGCGCCTTATAAAAAAAACTTTTTATTTAATACTGAAATGACATGAAGTTGATAACGCTGCGACATTTGGTTAAGTAAGGTGACATAGCAACAGCAAATACCCCTCTGCTCTCAATTTAAATACAGCTAGCGCCTGCTCCCGCCTCCACGCCTGCCCTTGGAGTGAATAGCCTTTTACATTAATAATTAATAAAAAATTCCACTGTAATGTTGGTTTTGCTTTGAAAGAAAAAAAATTATAGGATTATTACTTTCTTACAATAATTCTTTAAATTATTTTCAAAATGTCAGGGGATTAAACACTTTATTCACAATATTGTGGAAAGTAATTACGACGTTATTGTTTTATGTTAAACGAGACTTACAGTACTAATGAATTAGAATTTTTTGGTGGTAGATATTTTGTTTTTAGACGGGAACCTGAATCGAATACTTTTCACAGTAACCAATTTTATAATAATGCCGTTAGTGGTTCGAACGGGTATTCAAGAATTTTGACACAAGAATATCAGCTGGTTCCAACAGTATACCCTAACTAATTTTAGTAAAGTGAGTCGATGTTTTACTGCTTCTGCAGCAATCCTCTTTCTGTAATTCCGCTGCCTCTTTCTATAATATTCAGTAATCAGTTATCTGAAATTTTCCCTCTACTTGGGAAAAAGGCGTCCACTGTTCCGGTTCATAAATCTGGCGACAAGTCATATTGAATACTTCTGCCACATATCTATACCCCACATATTTAGTAAAGTTCTTAAGTATTTGGTTTGTCGTAAAATTTACTGCTACTTCAAACATTTAACTATTCTACAACATGTTGTGCACACTTGCTTGCTTGCTTTCTAATCGAAGATCAAAAATATAAATGGATATAAGTCTTATGTGTATATGACGTCATTAGGAATCCCGAAGGGATCACATTTGGGACCCCTATTTTTACTTATTCAACAATGAGATCTATTCTTGTTTACCAAATTCCCAATGCTAGTTATAAGCGGGCAATTTTAAAATTTTAAAGTGCAGTTGCTACAGCAACATCTTGATCTATTTACTTGGACGAACAAACCACTGAACGCGCAACGAGGGCCGTGCTCGCCTTTACCCCTCTACTCTAGCCACTTACTCAGTAAGCAATATGGCGTTGTCAGTATGACGGGAGATCTCGAAGAGCAACATTATCAAAAAAATGGGCGTTTGCGCTATTTGTTTTGTAAAAATAATAGCAAAAAATGTTTCTTTCTTTCTGTAACAACAGAAAAAACATATTTACCTACCCTTAAATATGAACGAGCCAGTATAATGGATTCTTACCACTACATTGGATTTAATGATTAATGATATGCCTTATCATGATTTCATTCTGGCCGAAAATGAGCTGATGAAATATCTTCCGCTCCACAAAATATCACAAGATGAATTTTTAATTTAGCAGTGTTAGAAGTTATGGCAGAAGAAATGACAACTCCACTGTTTGACTTTTCGAATCAGTATAAATAAAAATGTTTGTCCACATGGAGCTGATTAAAGCGGATACAGGGAAATTCGTTCCGCTTAAAAAGCTAACAATATTGCACTGTACATAGACCTATTGGTAGTACTGTTATTTCTTTACGTTATAAACCTTTTATAGTTTCTATGAATTTGAGGGAATATTTTTAAGAGATATTAATTGATCTCAATTTTTATTCCACTGAATAAATAATTATTTATTTTCTTTAAAAAATATTATTGAATAATATCGGTGCAGTTACCTTTAGGCAATAGTAATTATAAACAAACACATTTAAGTCATTCAAACATCTATACATAGAAATATAAAGTAGTAAGAACTATTTCAGATTAAGATTTTTATTAATCACATACAGTATCCCAGTAGGGGCAACATGAGCATTTTTCCCGAGTCATGGTCGTTTATATACTTATTTATGTATTCTATATGTTATTTAGTGAGCTCTGCTTAGTTTTGGAATTTAAATAATTGTTATGAGTGGTTTGGAAATGTTTTTTTTTATTTATCTATTTATTCAATAGTACAAATGTTGACATATAGTCTTCGTAGGTAGAACCTTTTGTCTACTCTTTTGAACAAACATCTTTGGGACGGTTCCGCCCGATACCAGCTCCAGACGCTTGAGTCCATTGAGAGGAGGGAAAAGAGGCTCATCGGCAATGAAGATCTTTTCTATAAAAAGCTCAAAAGCCTTGAGCATAGACGGAAGGTAGCAAGCCTATCCGTATTTTATAGGATACATTTCGGAGAGTGTGCAGCTGAATTGTACAATCTTCTTCCGCCGTCCCCATTTTATCATCGGACAACCAGACTTACAAACTGGCGACACCGTTATATGGTGGATATACCAAAGAGTCGCACTAAGCGTTTTGGTTCCAATTTTGTGATACGTACCGCTAAGGAGTGGAACTCTTTGCCTGAGTCTGTGATTCCTGACAAATACAATTTAGAGGTCTTCAAGTCACGAGTAAATAGGTACCTTCTAGGCAAGCGCGTCACATCCTAGATCACATCGACGCTTACCATCAGGCGAGATGGTGGTCAAGCGCATGCCTATTTTCTATAAAAAAAAAAAAAAAAAAAAAAAAAACTCAATATTATGTATTAGTTAGTGGTGGAAACTCTTTTGGCTTTTGTACTAAAATTCTGTTTTATTAATCAATGTTCCATTTAATGCTGTATGTTTTCCTAATAAATAAATAATTTGTAGATATGGAACCTTCAATTAATAATAATATATAATATGGAATATATAGGAATATAATATGATATTATATAACAAAAATATAAACTAACCGTGGGCTTTGCACAAATAAAAACCAGTTGCTGACAACAAAGATGTATTCATCAGAATGACAACTTCAAATCATAAACCAGAAAGAACATATAAAAACGCCAACAATAAAGATTAATTTATCGTCGGTCAAAATTATTCTCAGTGTAATTGAATGCAGTGTGGACCCAGAGTCCTTAAATCCTTATCTTTCAACTGAAATTACATTTAACTAGGTTAATATTACAAGGCCTGTAATATTAAGCTAAATGTATATAACCATGTATAACAGACATGTCTCTTTATGTTACAATAAGTAAAACTTAAGAATATAAAATCAGACGTTCTTTAAATCCACTCGACACACTTAAACAGGTTCAACACGTCGAATACATTAATTAACTTTTGATTGTGATTTGCTTATATAAAGTAAATATTAAAATTGTGGTCTAAAAATTTTAAATCAAAATAATGGTCGCATATGATTTGGGTGTAAAATACCTCGAACTATCCCTTCGTTTCAATATCCTGACAGTCCATATTTTTATTGTAGAATAACTAGTACAAAAAATAAACACACGAATAGAGTCACTAAGGGTTTGTTGACACTCTGGTGAATCACGTTCATACTTGCGGTGCTAACCTTTTTTTTGTATATTTTTTATATAGGGTTTTGAATCCAACCCTAGCCCGAGCGCCGAGATAGGATCTCCGATAGAGCAAGTTCACGGAGCTATCTTTAAAAAGATGTCGCTGAGCTAATGTGCTTTTTATGTTCTATTTAATTTGTTTAAGCCTGATGTTTCGACTCATCCGGTGTATTCGTAATAATTAAAAAATATATATATTATTTAATAAGGCGGCCGTGCCCCATTGGTTTTGAAATTAGCTGTAGCCCAAGCGGTCCAATATTTATCATCGCCTATGAGTATACTACAGAGCAGGACTCGCTGATAACACAAGTATTTAACTTATCACGAGAGGTTAACAGAAATATTAATATTGATTTAATGCATAGTACTTAAATTCTTTAAAAAATTAAACGTACGCGTAAGTGTTTTAAGTACTCGTATATATTATTCTGTTATTTTATTTTCTAAGAAGTCATACCAATTACAGTTCGCATCCAATTTTAAAAGCTTTTATAGGTGCAGACTGGTGCGTTAAAATCCCTAATCACTTAGACTTGAGGGTGTGGGACACAAATAGCAGGTATCCCTGCATAAATGTAAATGCAAAGAACCTAAACTTTTTGCAATAAATATAGTAATAAGTTTTAAGGACAACAGAGGTGCATTTTTAACTTTTTATAATAACTTTTTTGTACAACAAAGTACCTTAACACGTTTATCCAATATAGAAGATGTAAAACTTGTTTTTTTAATCTTAGAACACTTAAAACCCGATCTCTAATTAAAATTTCCTAAAATCATGGCAAATCCTTTATAACTTATTTTTCAGAGAATACACAACATAGACTTGTTTATTAAGACAATACATCAGTAAGTTTTCGATAATTTGTAAAAAAAAATATCTTTAAGCAGTTTTACGGTTAATTGGAATTTTCATGTTTTCGTAAACCGAGAAAAATCTTTCTATTCTATGTAGGGCACCGGTGGAAGATTTCTTTTTATCAAATTGTAAGAGCTGTTGAATTTATATTTCGTGCTTAAGTGTACATAACCCTATTCAGTTCGCAAACACAATATATTGTCCCAGAACCCGGTATTTGTTGTTGCCCGCCTCGTTTTTTTTGTCACGCTACCTGAACTTCGTTAGAAAACATAAAAGTTTGGGAAAAACTTGCTAACTTTTTGGGTCGTTTTGGGGTATAATGCCCGTAGACTCAATGTAATAAGTATAATTAAAATGCCGTGCGTGATAGCTACGATCTGCTACGGCATTATTAAGCAGATGTAGCACGGCTACGAAATATGCTACGACGTAGATCTAACGTATTATGTATTCTTAAAACCCAATCGTGAATAATTAATAAACATTTTTTTTTCTTTCCATTCTTAACATAAAAGCTGTAGAGAAAGACAAAATCATTTCGAAGGCAATATATGTTAAAATTAACAAAAACAAATGACAAAAAGTAATTCATACAAATTCCTGTCGAGCCTGTGAATATTCACAAATTTAAAGTATTCACATCGTATTATTTTTTTGTGTTTATGAAAATGTTTATTAGTTATTTCTGATTGGCTTCAGTGAATGCATAACACGTTCGATCTACATTGTAGCATACTCCATAGCTGTGCTTAGTACTTTTTATAATTTCCATGCTGTTTTAATGATCCGAAAATCTGTAATAAGCTCATGAATTTTTCAATTGTCAAAATACTAATAGTTATAAATCAGACATTATTAGACAGAGGATGAATGAATTAATGTTACTACTAAGCTTCACAATGACCATCCTTTTTTTTATATTACGGCCTTGTCCAGTAGTCTTAGATCTACGGCATAAAATTAATAAATCCTTTATCTGATATCATTTAACTTCCTTATGTAAATTTATCTATTTCTTATGTGTTTTTATTGCGGTATATATTTTATCTTTTATTATAAATATTGTTTTAAAGTATAAATATGTAAAGTTATTCAGTGAACAAATAGAAATGTATTTGCAACTCCTAAGAGAAACAAACTAAAGGCTAATAAAATAAACGAGTTCTGTATCTAGAGAAATCTTTTATTTCAACGATAAACTTTCTCAGCTGTTTTATCAAGACCCGTTTTATTGGAAATACTGAACGGTCATTATACTAAAATATATCTTAAAAGAAAAACAATTTTATTAGGACGAAATTGCTAGTAAATTACTAGCTAATATTAATTTAGATAATTGCTACAATTAAATAAATAAATATTTCCTACATTCAAACCAATTCGCCTAGCCCAAAGTAAGCACTGTAAGGCTTGTGTTATGGATACTAGGGTAACGGATAGACATACATACATATATGATATACAGATATGCAATATTCATAGAAATATATATAAACACCCATGACTCAGGTACAAATGCTCGTATTCATCATACAAACATATGCCCCTACCGGGATTCGAACCCAGGACCGTCGGTGCGAAAGGCAGGATCGCTACCGTTGCACCAAACGGTCGTCAACAATACTACAATTGTAGATAATAAAAATGTATTAATAAAATTAATGTTTAACTACTATATTTTATATCTGTATTAATCTTTAATAGAAATAAAATCAACTTGTCTGAGACCTTAGGCGGACTCGAACTCACAACCTCTCACAACCTTGGTATTTGTTCTTTCTATTGGCACACAAGACCTTGATATACCTGTTAAAATTTTCCACGTGTTGCTTAAGTTGAATATCAGCGCTATATCTTGTTTTTTCTAGATACAATACTAATACGACCTATACTATCTACCTGTAAGTACCTACTATTGGTATAGATATATAATCGCTATTAATGAAATTAGTCTTGCGTACTTTCTTAGTACCAGACATCTATTACTAAGCATTTTAAGTATTTTTAAAAACAGCCCATTAAACACACTTTCTTTAGTAGAACAATATGCAACGGAGACTCAATTGCTATTTAAATTTAAATAATCGGGTTTAAACCATTTTAATCCGGTCGTTTATGCACTCAACTAAATTCTCGTGCTATTGATGACCACCGAATACTATCATCTTCTACACTATGCTTAGGGTGACGTAAGATGGAGTAAGTCAGTAATTCAATTGTAAATGTATGGTCAGTGGCAGATAACCTTCTCGTCTAACTAGTCGTACAATGGCACGGATAAGTTGGACAGAAGCCTGCTTCATCTCCGTTTAACGCTTGCTCCCACAGGACTTCGACTCAGCAGATGTCGGCTAGCTCCCGGCTCTAGACATTACGTTTGGTGTAACAACATAGGAGGCACAAATTTGATACCAAATATTCGTGTTCAATATTTTCGCGTGGGTGTGATTTTGTTTTGTAATGAAATAATACACTTATAATGCCTTAAATCTTCTAAAAAGCAGAAGAAATATTTTTATTTCAGCCTATCTTTTTCTTACAGTTCTGCTGCGGTGCTCATTTCATATGCACAGTATACTCATTCACAACCACCTGGCTTAAACGCCTCGGGTAACTCCAATCTATCGTAAATTATATGCATCTGCAAGCTGCAAAAGATTTATGAAGGTATACTGATGAAAGAAAGAATTTATACAGTCACGGACAATGAAAAGTATACGTTGTCTCTACATGTACAATACACATTTACATTCCATTCTGGTGACATCGAATTGATAAAAATGTATATACATCATTTCGATTCCATGAAGACATGATATAAGTTTATGTAAACCTCATATGCTTTCTTTCGCAATATATTGTATTGATATTATTTCGAAATTGTGTGGCATTTACGGCTTTCATAAATATGATCGTGTTTCTATTTATCACAAAAGGCTGTAATGGGTTTTTATTTGACTTCGCTAGAATACTAATATCTTCTACGTCCTATAAAATATTTCGTTTTTCCTCACACTCCTAACTAAAAAGCAGTGTTTTGAATCCCAACACTGTTCGTTACCGGTGTCTATCGGACAAAATAATCTTTGCCGATCTTCAAAAACTTGGTCTGAATTAGTCTGAATTAGCTTACAAAATAAAATTAAATATCTTTAATTTTATTTTGTAAGCTAAACTGCCCGCAACATACATGATATTTATCGCCATCCAAAGTTTGTCTGGTAGAAATCGCTTTAAGCTATAAAATTGCACATTTTACTGGTGATGGTATCTTTTTCTTTGCCGTAATGTTTTATTGAGCGAAGCTCTCTTTTAGGCAACTCACAAATTTCGCTCTGTGTCCCTCCTGCTAGTTAACGGTTCAGCCGATTCAAACACATTTTGGCATGAACATAAAAGATTATAACCTGACGGACATAGGCTATGTAAAAATAAATAGACTTTACCATGGAGGAATAATCACCGAAAGCAAAATTCAAAAGCTGATCACAGCCAAACCGCTGATATTACATTGATGAAATTTGGCGCCAAAACTCACATCGTAAAAAAAGTTTTGAAATCGGACATACCATGGAGGACTAATCACCGAAAGAAAAATTCAAAAGCTGATAACAGCCAAACCGCTGAAACTACATTGATGAAATTTGGCGCCAAAACTCACAAACGAAGGTAAGGTAGTGCTTCGCTCAGTATTTGCAAACAGAAGCATGCATTGCAGACCTAGTTTGTAATTTTAGCGAACAATCATGTATATTAGTATTTTATCATATGTAATATCATCGCAAAGCAAAATTAATAAATGTAAATTGTATTCAACGAAATATCCTCTCTTAGCTTGCACCACTCACCCGTCAGCTCTCGGGCCGTTTATCCATTATTCACTGCGTCGACGTTCGGCTAAACATGTTACTCGTTTACGTCACGAGTGCCAGTACTCGCCACGCTTGCTTCGCGAGTTCTAAAGCCGCAGACACGTACAACCACACTCCACAAAATGTTGCAGATATGTTTCAAGTGGTGTTTTAAGAGAATTTAAGTCTGAACTTTAGCTGTCTCGTTTGTGCCTTAAGAGGCATTGTTAACGTTCTTCCTGTTTAGTTGGAACAATGTACTTTTTTCCAACTTATTTTTATCTACCAAACGTATTCTTAGTCTCTGTCTGTGAGTCAGAACAAATGTTCGTATGTTTATATATGCATCGGATATTGCGCTAGTGTTAAGTAGCATCAAAGTACTTTACAGAAATTTAATGTTCGTTCAACATTTTAAAACAATTCTGTCTAGTTTTGAAATAACATTCCCAAAAATTATTCGATTTCATACTGGTACTAGAGGTTTATTACAACTCGATTAAGAATTGATTTATAGTCCATTGAACACACATTGCTGTAACTATATTTAAATCCGTTATTACCGTTCATATGTTATACATATTAAATTAAAGCCAGCATAAAACGAAAGGCGATACATTTCAGAGCCATAATATATAAATTTAGGTCAATAAGCTATTTAACAACAAAAGCTTTAGGTTGAAAGAGCGACTTTCTCCTTTATCGCCCGGCGTGGCCGAGGGGGGGTCCGATGGGATGGCGACCGCGGAAGCCTTCCGGGAACTTTTGTTTCCGGGGGACTTCCGCGGACGCACATCCCGGTGAGGTGGGGGGGGGGAAGGCCGTTAGCACACCTCGGCCGCCTCCGGCCTGCGCTGGGCGGGGCAGCCGCGCCGCCTGCGGTGGCGCCCGGGAACTTGTTCTTGAGACTTGTTCTTGGGTGATCATCGCGGGCGCGGGGGTCTCGTCCCGTGTGGGTCGGGGTCGGTCGGGGGGTGTGGTTTATTCCTTCCCTCACCGAAAGGGGGCCAGCGGCTGTCAGGGCGGGAGACCGGCAGTCGCATTGCACTTGGCCCTCAGGCGTGCGGGGTGTTCAGGGCGTCACGGTTCACCCCGTTGCTCCGTCCCTCACGGAGCATAGGAGAGGTCCGCCCACGAGCGCGGACCCACACTGGAGCGGGTTGCGGTCGATTCCGGCCAAGGGCCCCGCGACCCGCTCCAATGTGTATTGGGACACCGCAGTTTTTAGTGGGTAGGCCTCCAAGCCTTTACCGGGCACTAGGCCGGGAAGAGGCATGGAGGTGAGCCCCACATATCCGCCGTGTTCTCCCGACACGGCGGAATGCGTAAGGCATTTTCTGCGAAAACAAAAAAAAAAAAAAAAAAAAAAAAAAAAGGTTGAAAGAGCGACAACAGTAAAAAGTTACACTAATATTAATGGACACAACTCAGTCATCTTAATGATATTCATAAAACAAATTTTAATTAGTAATTAAGTTTGTAACTGAATGATATTACGATTGTTTTTTTATTATAGGACTTCATAGAATGTAGAAAAATACGAGCATAAAAAACTTTTTATATTTTTTACTAGCGGCCGCCCGCGACTTCGTCCGCGTGGAACATTGCAACATTACTGTATTATTCTAAAATAAAAGATTTTTTCTAAAATAAAAGTAGCCTAAGTTACTCCTTATTACATCAGCTACCAACCAATAAAAGTCCCGTCAAAATGTCCAGCCATTTCAGAGATTAGCTGGAACAAACAGACAGACAGACAGACAAAAATTGTTAACTTAATTCATATGCATGTAATAAAAAACGGCAATTTCAATATTACAAACAGACCCTCCAATTTTATTTATATGTAGGTATAGATCATTAAAGCATTTTACTAGTGGATATTTTATCAATGACGTCTTCACGTTTTAAAAATATATGTTGATTACTAAATAATGAAAATGCAACAGCTATTTATTAAGATACAAAGTAAAACCGACTTTTTTTAGAGCTTTAAATTTAAAACTTGGAGAAGGGATTATCGTCCAGAATTCACTGTGGTTAAGAAGGCTTTACCTCAGGGTATACCTTGAAAGCAATACTTTGTTCCTTTTATTCCATTACGTTTTGCTTTCCTGGTTTCTCGGGGAAAATTAAAGCGAGTAAGCACGCCCGAAAAGCTTAAAATTTGGTAGCCGAATTAATACCACCAATGTTACTTTGCGATGCCATAACAAAGTATTGTTTAATTTTATGAAATACATTAAAACGTCTAATAACGCTCTACGTCAACAACCTTATAAGTAAAATAAAATTTTCTTAAAGCTTGTATCTCCGAACTCAGTTTGTAAATAACTCATAAAAAATCGTCTTTGCTTTCGTAGCTACTTATATTTGTAAATTTCATATCCAAGTTCCATTGATTAATAATACTGAGCTCAATAAATATTAGTGAAAGTGAGATTATTTTGATTATTTGAAACCTATCCAAATAAGTAAAAGAATTAATATCGCTCGACGCCATGTTAAAAGTCTTTAAATATTTAACTACGGATAGACAGACAAAACACTTTAATTATTCAAATATAGATTAGGTGAGTGGTGATTCCTAAAGAGGGACCCACGAGGCCGAAGGACAGTGTAGGGCACACGTGGGATTTTAGTAGGTATAATCGGGGAGGCCTGGACTCGCCGGCGGAGCTGCCATTGCCGGCGCGGGTTAATAACCGTACTTTGCTCAAGCCCTGCAATTTTTTTTCTTTATTTTCAATATTTAACGATTTTTGTTCCTGTATACAAATAATCACAATATTTTTTTTTTAAATGGTTAATGTTTATTGACCTATGATAGTTTCATTTATCACATTTTTGTAAAGGTGTGCATATATTCATTTGATAAATGACCACTTTAATTTCTTGTGTGGATTATATTACTTCTTCACTTATTCATATCGTCTGCTTTATAATATTTAATTAAATAGCCTCGATTTAACCTGATTAATACAAAGAAGAATTTTTTTAGTGTTTAAAACAATTATTTTAAGAATTCCCAGCGAAAAACAAATATACTACACTGCTTAAAAATAGTTAAAATTATGCCTTTAGCCTAATAAAAGATATTAAGTTTTCGTCAGAGAATAATTTGCGTATAGCATTACCGTATATAGTTGATCGGAGCGAACCAGTTTAGTCATTGCAAAGACGTCATGTACTTAGTTTTTATTCGCAGAATATTATAATATTTTCCCTATCTATTGCCATTACAATACTTTAAAAAAACTCTTGCGTCAAATACAAAAAAATATATTTTGACGGCTTCCGTGGCATCGTCACGCCACTCCGAGGTCCCGGGTTCGATAATCGGCCAGCTGAATATGGAATCGAACATCTCTATAGATATTGACTCGGGTCTAGGTGTTGTGGCGTTGTGGTTGTTTCGACCTTTTTAGTGCCAAGGAGCGCCGTCGCGCTGCTCGCTCTCGCTAGTTGTGAAAAATGCCAGCGTCGCTATAGCGCTCCTTTCGACAGTTCACTTTTAACGCGCGCGCGCGCAGGTGACGGCCGTTCTACCGAGTTCGTATTTTTATTCATTTTATTGCATTCTAACTATCTTCGATCGCATATTTTTATATAAACCCTTTTTCCCCTCCCCTCCCGGTACTGAAAGGAGACAGACGTGTTATTAAACGCTCCACAAATTTAATTTCAAAAGTGCGCGAACAGTGTGAATAACCAACAGAAATTTATATCAAATCACGGAATAACTACAATAAACGGAATAGATACATTGGCAGTGTTAAACTATTGTGATTAAAGGTGATATCTCAGAAAAAAACTTGGAAACGGTGACATTTATTATAAAAAGGTGGTAGTCAGATATCAGTTCAGTTGAACAAAGGATTGACCTTTGTACTGTCTATTGTGTGGCGACAAACAGAATAGTCGTCCTTTGATGAATTGATTAGATATTTCGTCCTCTACGAAGTGAGCATCGTTAGTCGAGCGGGAACTCAATGGAAATACGTTTCTAGGTCCGGAGTTCGAAACCAAAGAATCTTACATTCTTTTTTATTTTGTTTTTTATTTCATTTGTTTTTAACGCTTGTGTGTACGGCATATAACCGAGTATCACTCGAGTTTTTTTCATATATATAGACTACGATTTTCAAAAGCTGTATAATGCCACTGAAAAGAACGCCACCCAGTGGACGTAATACTTCTCCTCGGGCTGAGTCTCTCTTCCTTTCGGACCCAAACCTATGTACTGCAGTAGAAGAAGAAACCCAGCCACCTGCTTTTGCATCACAGCGTTTTAAGAGACGTCGTGAGGAGGTTTATGATTTTGATAGTTTTGAAGAATTTAAAGTTACGATATTTAATATGTTCAAGGAATTAAAAGAAGGACAAGTTTTGCATTCAACTTCGCTGCCATCTGTGAGAGATGAACTTATAGAACAAAATGCGAGACTGCAGGAGTCCGTTGAATTTATATCTCATCAGAAAAACTCAAACAAATGGAAAACGAGAGAACAAATGACCGAAAATACATTCGTTTATTGGAGGAAAAGATCGATCAACTAGATAAGAAGTCTCGAATGGCAGCTATTGAATTAAAAAATTTACCTGTTAAAACTGGCGAAACTAAAAAAGATTTGTTAAACGCAATATTAGGGACTGGAAAAGCTGTAAACGTTCAAATTAAGCCGAATGATGTGGTAAACGTCTTTCGAACAAACCCCAGGACTGGTAAAAAACCAATTATTGCAGAGCTTACCTCTGTATTACTAAAAGAAGAGCTACTAAAAGCTGTAACAGCATTTAATAAAAGCAAGGGTAGAGAGGATAAATTAAATTCTACCCATTTACACTATGACGGTCCAAAATTACCTATTTATGTTTCTGAAAATCTGACAAGAAAAAATAGAAAGTTATTCGCCCAAGGAAGAGAATTTGCCACTAATTTCCACTTCAAGTACTGCTGGACTTCCCATGGACAAGTGTACCTTCGAAAAGATGATGGATCTACGCGCATCCGTATAGATACTGAAGCGGATCTGTCTGCTCTAAAGGACAAAATATGACTAGTGACTATTGATTGTGTTGAAATAATATTTTACAACCTATTGAATCCATACTACAGTTAGAGTTATTGTACTACTTTAGTCTTAAGATATATTTAATCGTAGAGTTATTAATCTATTTGAAAGAGTTATTGCTATTAAATTTAAGAAACTGCTCACATCCCCGAACACAAACAGATTGTCTTCACATCACAACACTAAACTTACGCAAACGTTTGATTAACAGCTGTGTGCAAGCAACTGCATTGCCAGGTATGTACCTTTTTATATCCCTTGTCTTTGAAAAGTGCTATAATGGGAAATTCACTGACTGGATCTCTCCTCATGACTATATAACTATTAGTTTTGGTCCACTGTATCATTTACTGTCTTATGAATCTGTGACTTTCATGTTTTACAAAAAAATTCAACCAATTATTTTATCTTAATAACAACCTAGATTCCGTAACGGTCGCAGAGTCTTCGATATCATGTCTTATTGAAGACTAAATTACCGGCCCGCTGTTTCTTCCCTCACACTTCAATAACCGACCACGATGGTGTTAGCTCCTTTATAAACTTAAGTCACAAAATAAAAAAATTAAATTATACCATCAAAAAAACAAATAACGAAAGTCTCACTAATGACATGTTGAAGCTTAAGTTTGATCCACTTTATGAATTGTCTGATGTAAACTCTGCTGCAAATTATTTTATATCAATTATTAAATCTGTAATATCCGACCACACCACATGTTTCAAGGTCTCTAAGCGGAAAAGCATAACTAAACCATGGATCACACCAGGATCGCTTAGGTGTATGAAGCATAGAGATCATTTGCATAAAAAAGTTAAATGTAGCCCTAACGATGAAACATTGTTAATTTCCTACAAACGATATCGCAACTTTTGTAACGGTTTACTGAAACGTTTAAAGGTGGAGCATGAGCGAGAAGAAATAAAAACGGCTACTGGAAATAGTAAAAGGCTGTGGCAAATTGTCAAGGATATAACATTCAAAAATGCAAATTGTCATGTGCCTAGTGAGTTGTTGTCTACATCGGAACCTTTACAAGCTATGAATGCGATTAATCGTTTCTTTGTAAATGTTGGAAGAACATTAGCTGAGAAAATCTCGAAAAACAATGAACGAACAATCCCGATTTCAACTAATGTTCCATCTAGCTCAATGGGTTTTCTGCCTACGGATGATGGGGAAGTGGGCAGCATTATCATGAATTTAAAAAGTAGTAACGTGGAGGGTCCTGATGGTATTTCTTGTAATTTTTTGAAAAGATTTAAAGATATATTTGTTCCACCCCTTACCTATATATGTAATCTGACAATAAGTACGGGTGTATTCCCCCAAGCTTTCAAAATTGCACATATACAGCCTATACACAAGTCTGGGGACAAAGCCTGCGTCAACAACTATAGACCTATATCGATCTTACCGACATTATCCAAAATATTGGAGCGTATTATGAATAAAAGGCTAACAATTTTCCTGGAGAGTAAAAAGCTTATTTCGTCTAACTAATTCGGTTTTCGTTCTGGTAGGAGTACTGCTGATGCTGTTCATACACTTACCGAATATATAGTGGATAGCCTTGATAATAAAAAGAAGGCTATTGCGGTATTCCTTGACCTAGCAAAGGCTTTTGATACGGTTTCTGTCCCTATACTTATTCACAAGCTTGAAAATATGGGAGTAAGGGGTATACAATTGTCCCTTTTTCGAGACTATCTGCAAGGTCGTATACAACAGGTTAAGATTGGCACTCATATAAGTGATGGACTTCACACTACTTGCGGAATTCCCCAAGGAAGTATCCTCGGACCGAGTTTATTTCTCATTTATATGAATGGATTATGTGACCTTCATATACCAAATGGAAAAGTCGTCGCTTTTGCTGATGATACAGCTCTTATTTTCAGGGGTGAGAGTTGGTCTGAAACTTTCCAGTTTACGCAAAAGGGTTTAAATCTTGTGATGAGATGGCTTTCGGATAATGTGCTTACAATAAATGCTGCTAAAACAAAATACCTCACATTTACATTAAAATCCACACCTCCATCAACGGATCTATTGGTTGCACATTCTTGCTCGGATCCATGCAAGACTCCGTGTACGTGTCCTCGTATTGAGCCAACAAATTGCATTAAATACTTGGGGGTATTGATCGATAACAAGCTTTCATTTGCACCTCACGTAGATGTAATGACGGGCAGAGTCCGTAAACTGATCTTCATATTCAAAACTCTTAGAAAAGTAACAGATAGAAAAACTTTAACTTCTATATACTATGCCCTCTGTCAATCCATTTTAACATACTGTCTTACGGTCTGGGGAGGCACAACTAAATCGTTATTGATTAAATTGGAACGAGCTCAAAGGGCAGTCCTGAAGGTTAGTCTAGGCTTACCATTTCTATATTCCACCACGGATTTATACAAGGAATGGAAGGTCCTCACTGTGCGGCAGTTATTTGTTCTAAACACAGTAATAAGAAAGCACACTTGTCTTATCTATGACCCAAAGAAATTTGAACACTGTCGTCGTAAATATAGAGTTTGCAAAAGTCGATTTGCTCAGAGATTCTTTGGTTTTTCGGGATCATTCCTATATAACATACTAAATTCAGCTCTTTCCATTTATGCACTCAACAAAGTAGCTTGTAAAAAAGCAGTGACAAACAGGCTCCTGTGTTTGGATTATGATGCAACAGAAAAATTGTTAACCATAGTTTGCTGACTCATTATCCAGGTTATGCACAATCTTTCACACAACACACACCCACATCACACATACATTCACAAACACACATATCATACACACAAAAACTCTAATTACGAATCCTCATGTACATGCATATCCATTGTTATTTCGACAAAAATATTAGGAATAGGTATTGGTTAAGTACTTATTTAATTTTAACTTAAACGGGTGGGGGGCCTGGCAGTCCGTAATAAAGGTCTTACCTAGCATGGATGCCAGCTTCCCACAATGTATTACTGTATTTTATTTAAATGTATTTTCTTTAATTTTGTCTTGTCTGTACCATACCTTGTGTGAAGAAAATAAATAATAATAATAATAATTATTATTATTATTTTTTTATAAACGTCGTTCATATAACTCTTGTTCATATAAATTATCTATAAAAATGCACTTTTTTTACTGGCATTTTGGTATATACTGGCATATATTGGTAAAATATGTATGGCACTAAAAGGGTTAAATTGGGTTCAGAATAATGGTTGTAATGTTGTCTTATTGAAGCTCCCATGGATCAGCTTCAATGGCGCAATATCTGTTACGCCAAACTTCCCGAGTTCTTAACCGATTTGAATATTTTTTGTGTGGAATCGAATCAACAGGTTTAGGACCAGATTGTAACGGAGCCCGGAATTTTGAAATTCGCAATAATTCCCATCGAAACAATTTTTTTTTTTTTTTTTTAGGAATTACGCTCGACTCCAATATATGGTGCTAGTGTAGCTTTATTCTTAGCGACTGCATCGCCTAGTATTTTAAAGTTAAAGTGGTTTATTTAAATGTGTGATGTGCGCGGAAATAAAGAATTAATTAAACTAGTACTTATTGAGTTATTCGATTAAATTAATAGCGTCAGTGTGAATTGAGCCTTATGCACTGACAGACATAATCACAACATAAGTCAATATTGTCATTCACGCCTAGCTAATTAGCGCTTCACACTAATGAGCAATGACCGATCTGCTAGTTAATATACTATAAATATGTTTTAGAAGAATTACTTTTTAATTTTTATTTCGTAAAAAATATTTAAAGAAATTTTAAAATATGTAGAAATATTTCCGGAGTTGATGGAGCTAGTTTTGGTTTTATATAAAACTTATTCAACGACCGTTTGGTGATCCTACTTTTTGCACCTGGGTCCTGGGTTCGAATCCCGGAAAGGATGTTTGTGTAATAAATACGAGCATTTGTACCTGAGTCATGGATATTTATATATATTTCTAAGAATATTATATATTTAAGAATTATATATGTATGTCTATCCGTTAGCCTTTTATCCATAACACAAGTCTTACAGTGCTAACTTTGGGCTAGGCAAATTGATTGTTATGTAAGAAATATTATTATTTATTATATAACGCTCCTGTTTCCATCGAGAATATGTATTTATTACAGATTTAATAGAAATTCTAAAAAGAGTTACTTACATAGTTCTCGAAATTAATCTTCTAATTTCCTTTTTTATTAGTAGGCTAGTTTTACAATGGTAACGTTTCTTAACGTTAATATGTGTTTGTAACAGTAACATACTACATAATTAAGTCTTTAACCAACATAATCCTTATCAACGTCGCGATAATGAAATTTACTAATACACGTAAGCGTCCTTCGGCGTCGCATACACCTTCACGAAATTTCTGACAAAATTACCTTATAATGTTGGTGGATCAGATATAAGGTGATGGATGACCAGAATCTTGAATATCTTGTAAATGGACTAGAATGCATAATTTTTGAAACGATATTTGATGAAACTAATGTATACAAACTTCTTATTATGTATTGTGTGTTTCGATTGACCAATATTTATAGCATTCACAGTTTTTTTATTTGTTATTTGTTAATTATTTATTTCGAGTTCACATTTAAATTTTGTTTTGGTGTGTAATACTTTTCAACCTATTTATTTGACTATACTATTACTATTTATATTAATATTAATTAAGTAATTCTTTTGATTTTTTTTTGTGACTTGCATGTGTGTTGGAAAAATCTGTAAACTTGCATTGTTTTTGATTAATAAATAATAAAAAATAATTCCATTTCAAATATTTCATATACTAGCATCTTACATATTGGAGAATATCATCCTTTTGAAATGATAATGAGGAAAGAGAGATAAAAAAGAAGAATTGAGATAACAAATTTCAATAACATAAACGATTTCTTTGGTTCTTTGTTCATATATAAGACCACAACCAAACAAATTCTCACGTACCATTATTTCTTTTGTTCACTTTGTACAAATTGACTCCATACTCTTTGTGTAATAACGTGTCTATTATAGCAATAATAACGCAATTACATAATATATCTAAGCGATACACAAGTAAATAACAACAATAATTGACAGATATATGAAAATGAAAACCAAAAAGTGTTTGATATCTCATTCAGGCAAATGTTGATATAAGCACTCTTTATTAACTATGAACGTTTAGTCGTGTATTCATAAATTCGAAGTGGATGTGTTTATTCCGTTATAATAGATATTTTCTTTGTTAGAAGAAATATTGTAGTGAGAATTAATTAAATAACTAAATAATGTTTTAAAATAAAATAAAACAAATTGATTTATATAAAATAATTTAATAATTAGGAACGTGCCCGATTAAAATATTGTGAAGGTAGTAGAAAATACATGACAACCATCATCTTAGTCATCCTGTGATCACGGCTCCTGTAAAGGAGTCGAAACGTCAGGATTAAATATAAAATAAAATAAAACATGCGCAAAAATCCGTAAAAAAGTGTTTTATTCTGATGTTTATTAATATTCTTTAGTACCCGTTAATTCAAATAATAAATATTCTTTTAACAATTTTTTAACGTTTAATATATTATCAGAATTTAAATTTGGCATATAGACTTTCATGCAAATCTTTTTTGTTTTATGTCTACAACCCATCATTTTACAGAAATATTTAATAGAATTCTTTTAAGTATTAAAAATATATAAATCTTAAAAAAGTAAAATTAAATACCGCAAAGAAGAATGAAGGAGATCACCAATCGAAACAACGATACCAGCTTTATTTAATACAAGATTCTTACCTCTTTACAAGCAATGTGTAGGTCCAAATCAACGTCAGTGAATACATGAACAGTATTGAGACAGAACACAGTACAAGGAAATCTCGAGCTGATATTTAATTTATGGACAGTGGCAAGGTATCAACGCCTTTGTCTGTACAGGTAATATGTACCTTAGATTATAACCGTGTAATTCATGACAGGTGAAACAAATTAAGTGATTCGTAAAACCTTATCCAATATCCATAGTCAACTGAATTATTATTACAACACAATACAGTACAAACAAACATAACAAAAGTATTTAATACATCAGATAATTGCTTGCAAACTAAAGTGTAATAATGGGCATTCTTATCGCTAAGAGCGATTTGTCCCAGACAACCTTTGTGTTGAAGAGTATTAAAGGACAACAAAAACAATAGCAGAGTATCTAAAAGTAGAAATAAACAAAGAAACTAACTAATTATGAAAAAAATAACTGACATAAACACATAATGAGACATGTTCATACAATATAACCGCATATACGTAAATCATCTTATAGTTATACAGTTATAGCAAAAAATAGTGATTAAAACAAAATTCTTTAAAATACGGACAGATTGTGGTCATCTAATGACAAGTAGAAGAAAACATACTTGATCACCAAAAAACAGCCATGAAAGGTCGTAACGTGTGCGGGAGTTTTGAGAGCAAGATTTTCTGAAGACTCTAGGGATAACGTGTTTGAGCTGTAAAGGGAGTTTAAATATTCCTTAAGATAACTCAGGGACGAAGAATTAGATAATACATCGTAAAGTAGAATAAGAATATAATTATACCGACGAAGACAATAATTAGACAGCCATTTGAGCTAAGATTATAAGTGATGGTTATATTTTGCGTAAAACGAATATGAAACGAATACAGAAGTTTTTAAGTCCCTCAAGTTTATCAAGTTGGCCTCTATGATATTAAGATAGCAGGCATCGGCATAATAGCAAATACGAAGCAAGAGAGATTGAATTAGGGCAATTTTTGTCTAATAATTGTGGCTAACCTGTCGAAGACTAGGTAGCAGTAAGGAGATTAACCCTAAAGTTTTCAACGATACGCTAAAGAGAATATTGACGCCAACAACATTGACGTAAGTCAGAGATTATCAATTCAATAACTGAATTTGTCTGGGAGGAATACACCTCGAGTCTAAACGGCTGGCTCCACTCTACGACTAGGCGTAAGTCATTATTAGTAGCCATCACTACATCAAATATTAAAGAGAGAGAGGATTGACAATAAATTTGAAGGTCGTCTGCATATAAGTGAAGAAATATTGAAATATTTCAAGGTAATAAGTATATAAGTTATTGAATAATATTATGTTAATTGGTTTTCATTGTATTAAGAAAAAATTATGTATAATTTTTTCATTAGGAACGCGTTTTCTCTGGATTTTATTTCATTTGGATCTTATTTAAATACTATGTATGATAATACTAATACTTAAGACTCTGTAATTGTAACAGTTACCTATTTATGTGCTGTGTTATTCATTGACCGTAAATAAATTTCATTTAATTTCATTGTTTGTAACAGATAACAAACTATATTTTTCCCACTCAACAATAGGGCTGAGAAAAGAATTTAACGACGATTCAAAACAAACCATAAACAAGAGTAGGTACTGAAATCTAGCTGTTGTTCAAATTTTGAGTAAATGTAGATTTAACTTTTTCGGACATTAGATTAAACATTAGATTAATTTAGCTGGGTAAGCTTGTGGGGCAACGAATTCAATATCAATTTGTGATAGACACAATATTCATTGATAATTTTAAAGCGTAAGCAAATAGCATAAGCATAACAAATATAGCAAAAAATAAACAAATACATCATCATATCAGCCGTACGACGCCCACTGCTGGACATAGGCCTCCCCCAAGGATCTCCACAACGATCGATCCTGTGCTGCCCGCATCCAGCGTTTTCCCGCGACCTTAACCAGATCGTCGGTCCACCTCGTAGCGGGCCTACCCACTGATTGTCGTCCGGCATGCGGTCGCCATTCGAGAACCTTTCCGCCCCAACGGCCATCGGTTCATCTTGCTATACAAATATGAATAATTCTATGGTGGAGCATTCAACTTTGGTAACTTTAATTGACTCGGATGAACTTCCATCTTGAACGTGTCAACATCTTATTAGAGTCGTCAACATCTTGTTATTGGTGATAATGAACTCAGTAACTTAAAAAAATATTCAATAAAAACATGTTTTTAAATAAGTCGTTCCTCTGTTAACTGTAATTTATGTCGTCAAATGCCAAAATCTATTTAGGTAAAATTCTGAAACTAATTATTATCGCAATTTAATCAGAGCTTGTATCAATAATTTTATAGTAATATATTTTTAATTCAGATTAAAATGGCAGCTAAAAATTCCAATAAACTTAGCGGAATTCCAGCTTACCAACCGCACACTTAACCGAAATATGAATTCCTGAGACACCTTCTCCCCACTCTCCCTGTAAATATTTGATATTATTTGGGTCTAAAATTTGTATTTACTGCTACCCACGTTATTCTGGTACTTATGAATATTACGATAAGCACTGTTTTGGGTAAGTTGTTCTTGAAGTGTTCAAAAACATCCTCGTAAGATGTAAACCGTATAAAAAAACTAACTACTAAACATCGCAAGACCTATAAAGGCAAATAAAAATGGTGTACTAATTAATTTGATATATAAATACGCTATTCACGCATAAAATACGGAGTTTTAAAGTTATTTTCATCCAGCGTAAGATTGATTAGTATCAAAATATACCTGTTTTTAGTAAAACTACCAACAGCAATGAAATGTGAGTAATGACAGTAATAAAGGGCGTAGCAATAAACCGTGAAATGTTTTTATAAATAACTATTAGCTTGATAATGTTTAAAAGAAGGTACACTCTTTACAGATATCAAAAAGGTGTACAAAGTGTCTTCATCACACTTTCATTTCGTAAACATCATATTTCCCTACGTTTCTAACAATTTTCAAGAGCGCTATTCACAAGATATTACGATAATACATGAAAAACATTTTTTTACTATTTAAAAAGTGTTAAAATTTAAGATGTATAAGACTGTATTAAATACAACGAAGAGAAATAAAGACGTGAAAATAATCACAATTTGATTATTTTATATAGTAAATAGAAATCACCAAATATTTTTAGACCGCCACTATAAGAAATCATAGAAACAGGCTAAAGTTTGGTACCAAGTAAAACATAAATATCATAACTACCGATTTCAAGGTATAACTAAAAATCAGACCTTTTCAAAATTATGCCATAAGTACAAAGAAATAAAGTACTTTTAACATCGTAAGAATCACCTAAGCCGATTAATAAACCGTTAGAGGATGTATATTTTTTTACAGAGATAAGAACTGTGTTTGCGCGACTCTGTCAAATGAAGCGGAACTAACGCGCGCTTAGTTTAACGCGCTCTCCCCCTACGCTGAGCGTCATTTGGGCTCTTCTTTAGAAAACGTGGTACGAAAATATCAAGGCCATTCAAAGGAATTGCCGTGGGAAATTTGCTTGCTAACATATTCTCTGTCACCATATTTTTATTCTAAAAAATAAGAATATAAAATAATTCAGCTATTTCATGTTTATTGTTATGGTACAGGTAACCGTTTTTTAAATTTTTACAATATGGTTACTGGTGCAAATACCAATAACTCACCACATTAGATCCGTCTTATTATTGATACTACTATGTAATTTGGTCATTTGACGTTCAATAATGAGATGTATATTTTATCATATACTTCTTAAATGTGACGTACAGACATTATATAGCGCAATTAGACAGCTTCTTTACGATATTATTAAATTAAATTTATATAGCGCGTAAAATTGTACGTAATACTTTTTAGGGTTCCTTACGCAAGGGGTAAAAACGGGACCCTATTACTAAGATTTCGCTGTATGTCCGTCCGTCTGTCTTTCACCAGGCAATGTATCTGTATCTCAAGAACCGCGATAACTAGATAGCTGGACTAGATGAAAGTTTCACAAATTATTTATTTTTAGTAACAACAAATACTAAAAACAAAATAAAATAAATATTTAAGGGGTTTCCCATACAACAAACGTGATTTTTTACTTAACTAAAAGTTTGTACTGAACCCTTCGTGCGCGAGTCCGACTCGCACTTGGCCGGTTTTTTAATAATTGATTCTTATCAATTCATTATGCGACTCTTTTCCCCATACGGTATTGCCACCAACAGAGAAGTGCTGTGTCCCAACAGTGGCGATATTAATAGGAATGATCATGAAAAACTCATTATGAAACGCATTTGAAGTTCCGGAGCTCAAAAAGCCTATTCTTATAATATCACGTGGTTCCCCTATCTGCCTGTATATTTTTGTTGGTTTTTTTTTTAAATTATTTATATTACTAATAAACATAGATTTGAGAATTGAACGTAACATATCACTTTATGGAACCATTACCAACCAAAACCATTTGGTTTTGCCTTTAAAACATGTCGAAAAACAAAAATCTTCTACAGTTCTAATTCTAGATATTTGTGGTTAACGAACTACCTATCAAAAAGTTGGTCCCCTTTTTCTTAAAGTAGCTTGTGGTAATAATTATTTCACATCTTGATGATGGTAGATACCAACAGTTTTATAGGCGAGGAAACATTTCGAATGTGCTTTTCTAACATATTTTCTTTTCTTTTCTGATACATAACGCATAAGTGGTTTTAATAAAATAACTCCGGAACACGAACAATAAAATTCTGAAAATAACGTAAGTTAAAAATTATAAACACTGAAGAATTATATTAATATCATTGAAAAGTTACAGTAAGAGTAATAATTGTCATGAGATACAAATCTTTGAATCTTTTAGAAAACTATTTGAACTGAAACAGCACCGGGCTGAAAGAAACACCATAGAAATCTAAGCCTTTGAACAACGCAGATTCAAATCGTGAAATTTGTGCTATCCAGGTCCATTAATCATGTACACAATTGTGTCTAATTCCCGTATTTCCTCCCGTGTAATAAATCAACTAAGTATACATTAAGCTTGGACCCCCCCTCCCCTACTTTCCTTTGCAAGGTTGGCAGTTTGTGAAAAAGGCTTGTTGAAACAACTGTTTACATATATTAATTCGCTAAATATTAATAATATAAATTTTAGTAAGATATAAAAATCTATAATAAAGAAAAATAAAATTATGCTATTTAACGGGCTAAAAACTAACTCAGGAAAAGTGATTTTCAACTAAAACAGGTTAAGCTAAAAAAAATTGCATAGAAGAAATGAACTACCTACATAAGATATATTCTTCTGTTTACATTAGCTTATTATCAAAATCTTAAAGATACATTATTTTGCTACTAAGATGCCATAGGGGTTTGAATCAGAATTGCGATTCTTATTTTACAAAATTAGATTTAATTTAATTCAGGATTGTGATTCTAATTAAGTTCTCATTAATTCAGGAATATTATATCGCTTGTTTTCTTTAGAATACATTATATCTATCCATTTATTCTTTTCTGTCACCTATCTGATGCTTCTAACAAGTCCCATCTCTAACTCAATGTCAAATTTCGTGTCTCAAAATTAAAAAAAAAATCTGATTTCTCATCCCCATGCATATTTAGCCATAACTATATCCAGTATCATTCACGTTGAGAAAAAATAATCATCTTTTATGTAATAAACTGTAAAACGTCTGCTTGAAAATACATATTTCAAAATGTACTCTATACAGTTATTCCACCTTTCGTTTTAATATATTACTTTTATAAGTATAAAATTTTGAAATATGTAAATATAAGATAAAATTAATTGCTTTCTATTTAGATACAGTCAACAAGAAATATACCCGTTTTCCTTATAAACAGGAAACCATTACGTCACTGTAACCTTTCATTTAATTTTCTCTCGTATGCTGCGGTTAAGTGATTGGATTTTCTTTAAAGACTCTTTCTGTTTATTCAATAGACGTTGAAAGTCATTAAAATGCTGTAGGAGACTTTTTTTTTGGATGGCAAGCACGTAATACAATTTGCCTGAGGTTTTTAGTCGCCTTTATGCTGTGGTCTCTTGCTTTAACGGGGTATCTCGTTCTCTGCTAAACTCTTTATGTATCGTATCATATTGATGCAGAAAGAAATCCATTATTCAACGTTAATTAAACTACTGGATAAAAATCTTGTTACAAAAAATATGTATTTTAAATTATATAATTAATTTGACAACCGGTTAGTTGTTCCGTGAAGAAGCGCGATAAAGACTTTCTATGATAAACCGATTACCACGCCGGTGAAACCATAGATGGAAGCTAATTAAAAAATGAGATAAAACTTGTAGTATTTATGACATTCGTGATCTTACCGCAATAATTAAGTATTTCATAATTTGGTATGTCAAATGCGCGCTTAATATTAAAAATAAGAAAAGCATCTTGCACGGAATCAACAACCTTAAATAATAGCTACAGTGTCTAGTTTATACTGTTTGAACAAAACTTAAACCTCCTGAATGAATTTTGGTTCAAAATATACCGGTACATCCGTTATTTCATATACCGAACTCAATGGTGCAGTGGTTGGAGCATTCGGACTATGGTGGCGGATATGGCTTAGTTTTCGCAGAGGCCAGTCATCCGATGGGTGACGAATAATTTATTTATTATATTAAGCTCCATCTCCAGGTCGTTGTCCCCGGTGTTGCAAGCAACATTATAAGTATTATTTTTTATTATTAAGTGTAGCGACATTTTGTTCACTCGTTCATTTCTTTTCTAGCAATTTCGTTGTACATGGTGTCGATGAGTCTATATTATATTAATTTTACAAAATCAAGCCTTCTTTATTGTTTGCAACCCTTGAACATCCAGCCCTACAAAAAGCTCACAGGCTACCAGAAACTCTGCTGCACTCTGCTGCGCTACACCCGGCAGTATTTGCAGTCGTTAGCACATATCAATCCTTACTACCCTCATGGTGGGTGGTATGTACACCAGGAGAAGAGACATTAATTAGCTAAATGTGACGTACCTTATGCCGCTTAGGATGGTAGAATTTCTTTTCAATTGCCATCATAATTAAGTTCCATATTCAATGAAATAAAGAGTTATCTTACCATGTCAAAGTAAAAAAAATACAAAATTATTTTTAAGTGTATAATAAAAACACGAGCACCTGATTAATCAGACAAAAAGTTCTAAATATTAATGTAAGACATATGCAAAGATTACCCATGGATTATTGCTAAAGCATTCGATGGTCAACTATCTACGATAAAAAATCTCAAATAAACAATATTGTTTTTATAATCTCGTTGTATTATATCTGAATAAATTGCAACAGTATCTTGTTTAGATGCATGTGAGTCAGGATAAGTATTTCGTTATAAAAACTGGTTGGTTGCCTGTAAAGTCGGTATACGGGCGAAAGTTTTACGTGACAACGACTTTGAGTGGTAAAATAATTTTAATGTGAATATTCATTCGTATAGTAGGAAGAAGGATGAAATAATAGTAACAATTTAAAACATTTATTTATACAAAGAATTATATTTAAAACATTAATTTATAGGCACGCGTCCCTTCCACTTTTTATGTCTGTCTCTCTCGCTCTTAGGCGGGCTAACCATGCCCGAGTGGAAGGGACGCGTGCCTCTCACTCGCTCTCATTGTAAGCTTATAACGTGAGCGGAGCGTAACGCAGTTTCTTGAAGTGTCACCCGGCAAACCAATTTATAAGACGTTGTCACGTCAAAAATTCGACTTTACCTATTTAACACTATCAATTCTCATACAACATTAATTAAATGCAAGCAAAAGTGGTAATTTCGTGATCATTTTAAAAAAGGAAAGAGACTATCGCCATTTTAACTTTTCACGATAATCTCAAAATGCTTATCATTTGTATAATGAAATGTTTTTAAAAGAGAACAGAATGTTAGACGAGACGACGTGTCCAATCAAGATAAACATTCAATTCTCATCCACAAAACGGAAAGGCATTTTTGGATACATGTAGACATTAATTGAGTATACTAAAACGGGTAACTAATCGTGCGGCCCCAGAGCAAAATAAAACCAGATAAAATAGGCTTAAATGGGTTGGCCCCGATGAATATTTAAAAATAAGCCGAGTATTCCACACTTGGGGAGCGGTTTAATTTACGGGAGCGGTTTAATTCACTGGAGGGAGACTCTGTACCAGGGTCGTCTGCTTAGGTACCTCCGTCTTACCTATTTCTGCCGCAAAGCAGCAGTGCTTGCATTGCTGTGTTCCGGTTTGAAGGGTAAGATATGGCAGTGAAATTACTGGGTACAGTGACTTTACATCTTGTGTCACAAGTTGGCAACGTACATTGTGGTTCTTGTGGGGGTTGCAGTTTTGCTGCGAATCTAACAAGAGCCACATGTATTATAGGTGACTGTTACCACTTACCATCAGGTGGACAGTTTGCTTGTTTGCCAACTTTCAGCAATAAAAAAAAAAAAAAAAAAAAAACAACCCCGTCCTTTAGTAGGAAACACCAGTAACATTTTATTTTTATACAAATAGTTTAAAACATATTTAAATGTATTTATTTATTTGTTAAAATCCTTATTTTAATGTGACAAGAATACCGTTTTTTTTCTAAATGAAAAGTCGATATATTATTCACTCAAACCACAAATAAAATAAATTAGTCAACATCCACTGCAATCGACCCTTGTGGTTGATTTTGGTCCAATTTCCCTCGCTATGTTTTTGTCCAGAGGGCAAACGTGACCTCCAGTATTGAGGACATTATAAGGACAATCTTCCATTTTTAGGGTTC
The DNA here is from genome assembly GCA_927399485.1 of Calamotropha paludella. Taxonomy (NCBI): domain Eukaryota; kingdom Metazoa; phylum Arthropoda; class Insecta; order Lepidoptera; family Crambidae; genus Calamotropha; species Calamotropha paludella. The sequence continues at coordinate 9,257,668 of OV656817.1, read as the reverse complement.
CGTACCTCAAACAGAAAAAACGGAACCCCTATAGGTGCTATTGATATGTTTTAACGATTACTTTGTTGTCCGTCCGTCTGTGCGTCTGTCTGTTAAGACCCTTTACCTCGGGAACGCGTAGAGGTGTCAACTTGAAATTAAAACCATATACTCAGGTCTACAGTTCCTTGATGCTGTGAAATAATCACACTTCTAAGTTAACATAAAAAAGATACAGCTGTTTATACCCCAAAAAACGTATAATTTCGATACTCTCAATGGAATCAAAATTTCTAGTATAACATAATGTTTCCGTTGACGTAGAATCATGAAATATTCCATAAAGCAATGTCATGTACCACAAGTAAAGTAAAAAATCCGAAAACCGTACATTTATAGTTGCATCTCAAAAAAAATGCGATTTTAAACTTATTTGCAGTTGGTAAACTAATCGCAACCTAAATCGATAAATTGAGACAACAGTTTTCCAACGGCACAGTTAAGTTTGTCCCTCAATCCGTTTATGTTTATTACCGTAATTAACAAATTATTGACTAAACTAAAAGTTTGTGCGGAACCTGAGTGTGCGAGTCTGACTCGTACTTGGCCAGTTCTTATTGAAATTATACCTACTTTAATCGTGCCCAGGACTTTTGAATGTTCTACTAAACTGTTTGAAATGTATGCACTGAGTGATATATTAGGTCGTGTTAGGTCGTTATATTAAGTCATTTCGCATATAGTATCTATAAACTTGTAATATCTTTGGCTGTACTATTTGTATCTGGCTGGTTTTCATGACATTAAAAAGGGGACATTTCAAAAAAGAATCACTCACTGAAAGAAACCTCATGAACCGTGTACTCATTTGCGATTCTTTATTGAGACGTAATGAAACCGAACCGTTTTTGAAGAGATTGATAACTGGTGATGGAAAGTGGCTCAGGTATGACAAGAAAGCTCGAAAAAGGTCGTGGTCAAAGGTCGGTCAGGCTTCACAGACTGGGGCAAAACCTGGGTTAACTCGCAATAAGGTGATGCTGGGATTGGAGCTGGGAGGATGGTGGGATTAGAAGGGCATTGTTCATTATGAGCTTTTACCGCCGGGCAGAACCATCGATACGGATCTCTACTTGTTGGCAAACTACTGATGAGATTAAAGCAAGAAGTTGAAAGAAAGCGGCCGGGATTGATTAATAGAAAGGGTGTGGTCTTTCATCACGATAACGCCAGACTACACACATCTTTAGTCAGCCAGCAAAAATTAAGAGAGGTTGGCTGGGTGGTGTTAATGCATCCGCCATATAGCCTTCATCTTGCACCTTCAGATTTCTACCTGTTTCGATCTCCTCAGAATCAGAATCAGGACCGCCAAAACTACTTGTTGCGTTTTTTTGATCAGAAGTCCCAAAATTTCTACAGCAACGGGATCATGTCTCTACCTTCGAGATGACAGATAATATATGTCAGATACTGTAAATAAATGTATATTAACTTTGAAAAAAATTGTCTTGAATTTTCATATAAAATGCGAAGAAACTTTTTCCCAACCTATTACTTACCTTCATTTTAGATATTCGAGAGTAACATAACACTGACCTATCAATAAACATCTCTGAGAATATAAATAAAGCTAGATTGACAATCTTAAAGGAAAAAGATAATAAAAAAGAAAGACAACAAAAGCAGTTTTAGATAAAAAACGGCTACAGACACTTTTTTTCACTATATTATTTTAATAAACTGATCTAATAACCTTGAGTGAATTGTTTTAAAAGAAGGATCAAACTGTCATTTTTTAAATTTTAAATTCTTTAGATAATAAACTATTTTAATGATTTTGTTTCCTCGTCAGGATCAGTTGTGTTCCACTCAAAGACAAACCATCAATCACATCGACGGTCGGGGCATTAATTAATCATTCTGCTTTTATGACATTTTGCCTAAACGATATTGGAACGATCATGCTCTCAAAAGAGTAATAACAGGACTTTTTTAATTACACCAAATAAAAATCATAGAAAGTATACATAAGGCGAAACGAGTGATATAAAATGTCTATCTAGGTCAATAAAAGTACCTAAGGATAGATAAATAATTTCCACCGGACACCTGGGACAAATTTCATTTTTTTCTTGTAGTAATTTCTTAACAAATAAAAATCCAGCAGTGACATGCTTAAATAACAAAAAAATATGATAAAGCTTTTACTTGTTATATTTTGTATGTCGTTTGTCATTACTATTTTCTATTTCTGAATTCTCATAATACGAAAATAATTTCTATAAAATAAGCTTCAATAAAGTGAAAAATGCGAAATTTAACAAAATAATCATAATAAGATAAGCTGCCATCGTAACCAATTGTGTCTCCTTTTTTGTGAAATTATCAGTACTGAAATATTCCTACAATTAGAATCATTTGTCAGCAGGCTATTGTAAAAATGCCAGAAGCAAGAGAAAGTTTTAAAGAGGCCGAAATCTTTGCTCTAGGTCGCCGAATTTCAAAGCGTGGCGTGGTATTGAATCTACGATATCTTGAATACCCCCTAAGGGAAAATGCCATACATCTAGAAAACCCGTACGGTTGCTATCACCACAAGACTTAAAACTTTTACCATTTCAAAGACCAGTTCGCGTAACACAGTCATCTAGTCCGACAGAAATTACATATAAAAATAAATTGTGCCTTTCTTTCAAAGAACTCAAAGACTAAAATAAATGTGAAACATTAAACAAATAGACCTTTAATTTATGTTTACATTTTTATTTTGCTTAGCGACTCTTTGATTAGAAGTTAAAATGTTACAATTTATAAGACATTGGACAATAAACGAGTTTTTTGTATTCACAAAAAGTGTGTTATTTCAATTAGTGGACGCAAAAGTGTAAGACGTTAATGTGATAGAGATTTTATTTTCTGCTTTTCTTTATCATATTTTTAATACGTTACTGACGTCAACGACAATAATAATTTATATGATAGTATATTTAGTTCTTACACTTCCGCGCACATTACACATCAGAATAAAACACTTTTTTACGGATTTTTGCGCATGTTTTATTTTATTTTATATTTAATCCTGACGTTTCGACTCCTTTACAGGAGCCGTGATCACAGGATGACTAAGATGATGGTTGTCATGTATTTTTTACTACCTTCACAATATTTTAATCGGGCACGTTCCTAATTATTAAATTATTTTATATAAATCAAATTGTTTTATTTTGACGTGATAACGTCTTATAAATTGGTTGCGGCTGGGAGTCACTTATGAAAAAGTGTAACGCTCGGTAACGTTACGATGAGTCACCGAACGAGAGAGAGGCCCGCCGAATGCCTTGCGTCTCTCTCCCACTCAACTATGATCGGTCTGCCGCGCGCATTGTGCAATTTAATTATATTCATATCAATAAATATTCTACCGAGAAAAAGACGTTGTCACGTAAAATCTTCGCCCGTAAAACCGACTTTACAGGCAAAAAAAAAAAAAAAAACCGACTTTTTTATTTTATTTTTTTAAACATTATTTAGTTTTTTAATTATGTTTTAAAAAAATAAAAATAAAACAATTTGATTTATATAAAATAATTTAATAATTAGGAACGTGCCCGATTAAAATATTGTGAAGGTAGTTAAAAATACATGACAACCATCATCTTAGTCATCCTGTGATCACGGCTCCTGTAAAGGAGTCGAAACGTCAGGATTAAATATAAAATAAAATAAAACATGCGCAAAAATCCGTAAAAAAGTGTTTTATTCTGTTATATGATAGTATTTCAAGATCAATAAGAAAACCCAATTGTTTTGTGATAGTGAATAACTTGTCTTGTATGTGTGTTGTCGTGGACAACACAAATAAACAAGACCCGAAAATACAATAGTTTACGAAAAAAGTATAATTCATATTCCTTATGAATTCACCTGTATTAAATCGATAATCAAACCCCTTGCAACTTGATAGGAGAATCTACATTTCAGGAGTTTAAGAATCCCTGAATTTAAATTCAGCTTTTGATTCATTCAAAGAATCAAGTAGATGTTTAGTAATATATCAATATTCAAAACTATAATTAACTTACGTTACGTCTAGTATAGTTTTAAATCTAAATAGAACGCGAAAGTTAAAAAATCTATATGGTTAGCAATCGTTTCAGTAATTAATAATTTATTTTTTACTGAAACTCAAATTTCACAGTCTTTTGTTTTGGTTTATCTTCTTTCGGTTGTCCTAAACGACCTAGCACATCCTGTGTTAGGCTTTTAGGTCAAGGGTTTTTTGGTGTGACTACGGATAAATAAATTAACTACAGTTACACCGGTTTGAGAATTTGGTGTCATTACTTTTTAAGTTTACTAATTTTGCATTAAAATGCCAGACTAATTAAAGTTTAAGGATTATTTTATGTACGCCAAGTTTAAGATTGGATTAAGAGAATCCAACTCTGAGTAAAATCATTGAAGAAACTTTAATTATTAGAGAAGATAAATATGTGGGAGATCGGTTACTTTTTGGTTTATTATTTCCGGTTGAAAGAATTAATAAGTTACTCAATTGACTAATTTTTAGTGACAATCGCATCCACTAGCGCCATTTTGCGACTTGTTCAACCGGAAGTAGGTGGAGATGACGGATGCGAATGCTATAAAAGCACGCGGTTTGTTTTTCGGTGGATCAGAAGTTGTTCGACGGTGAACACGGTACGTTGGTGCTCTGAACTGCCTTGACGTCAGGTAATATCGCTTTTAGTACATAGTTTTTGTATGATCGTTATGTAATCGGTTCTTAATATTCACTAGTGACGTAAAAACGTGTATTATTATACTTAATCTTGCTTTTAGTGGTTTTGTGGTCATTATGCTTACAATTAATAAAATGATTGTCCTATTATTAAATTATTATTATTGAATCAAATTGATGTGAGTTAAAATCCTATTTTCTCCCACAAATACATAGTAAGTCTGCATAAAAATTTAAATTAAACATATTTAATGAAATTTCACATTACATTATAACCTAATTTCTTTACTATTTCTTTCTAATGCACATATGTTAATTTAATAAATGATTTAAGTAGGTGTTTAAAATAATTAAACCGAGCTTTTTAAAAAACATCCAGTATAACAAGAAATAGAAATGTTGGTCATAATATACTATATTTAATTTTCTCTCCCAGATCTAGCAACACACCTCTAAGTTTTTACCTGTATGATTCATCAACGTCTTCCCCATACTATGATAAATTATCAGCAATATTATGATTGTCAGATATATCAATCACAATTCGTAATTCTTTCATAAGTTTGTCTATGTAAGTTCTTTAGTACTTCATATATTTTGTTGTACTCCCGAGATTCATCTCAATAATATTTAAAACATTAAAAAAAACTCGACAGAAGAAAAACGTAGTAGCTACCAGAACCTAAAGTCTTTATACATTTTTTCTGAATCTCTTTGATGTTTTGGACTGACATATTATCTGTTTGTCTAATATGTATGTATATGTTATTTGCATGTTCTTTTCTTCTAGGTATCGCCATCTTTAATGACCCGGGTTGAATACCAGAATTTCTCAATAGAGAACATTGATATTTTCTTTTTGTCTTTGATTTGAGAAATTTAGCTACTTATCTTAAAACTGAAACTCGCATTTCATTCTTTGACATTTGAAACGCTGTATAAGGTTCCTTAAAACATCTAAATCACATACTTAAAAATAAGAGCCGTAGGAATAAGAAAATCGTTCCAATGTTAGTGACCCTGATTGTAAAATCCTTGCTCGTATGTTCCCAGAAAGAAATCCAGAAAGCAGCGAATGTTTGTGTGATATGGATAAAAGCACTTGAATAAATGGATGGATGTTCAAGTACCTACTATTTTTTTCTTTTGTTGGGGTCAGTGAACCGGTTTTGTTTAGTCAAAGTTTACAACAAACGATAGATAGTCGATGTCTTGTCTTGTCTTTACTAGAATTCAAAATTATATTAAGGGTACGTGGAATAATCGTTGCTTAATTATGCAATACTAAAATCATTGTTTATATGCAAGCGGTATAGGTTAGGTGTATGAAAATCAAAAAATGAAAGATGATTCACAAGTCAAGCGGATTTACCCAATCTAGAGACAATGTAGAGAACCATTGCAATAATAAACGAAAAGTCCAATATATGTTCAAAAACAAATCTGTTTCAACGGAAACACTAATAAGCATATATATATGTCCACTTATATATGTATATCAACTCCAAAAAAATACGATATTTCTCCAAATATACTTTCGTTCCTTTTCCCCTGATGGATATTAACCTCATCATTTATTGCTGCCCCACTCCTCGAAAGAAGCCCGTATTATTTTCCCTGACCAAAGTATTTTTCTTTAGATTAAATTCCCAGACCCCAGATGGACTTAATTTCATAAGATCGCTCGAACTGTATTGAATATTTTCGGAATCATGCATTTGACTTTCAAATTTTATTTACTCGAAGCCAAAGCGTTTTATTTTTTGAATATTAATAGAAATAAGTAAGGCCTAAACGTTATTTTATGATAAGTATTTTGGAATGAAAAAAGATTTTACTGCTTATAAAGATATATAACTATGTGTAGACGACGCGCAGAAACGGTGTGAGGCCTACGATTGTAGAGGTAAAGCAGTTTTCGCAAGGTCCTCTCTTCGGATAGGTGACAAAAAAGTCGGTTTTTTTTTTTTTTTTTTTGCCTGTAAAGTCGGTTTTACGGGCGAAGATTTTACGTGACAACGTCTTTTTCTCGGTAGAATATTTATTGATATGAATATAATTAAATTGCACAATGCGCGCGGCAGACCGATCATAGTTGAGTGGGAGAGAGACGCAAGGCATTCGGCGGGCCTCTCTCTCGTTCGGTGACTCATCGTAACGTTACCGAGCGTTACACTTTTTCATAAGTGACTCCCAGCCGCAACCAATTTATAAGACGTTATCACGTCAAAAAATGCATCTTAAGTTGATAGTTTTTATGTAGTTGTAGTGAGTTATATTCTATTCTCCTAAAGGGCTTTTTGTCTATAAATAATGTTTGTGTCTTAACAATTGGGACGTTCATAAATAAATTTCCGACAACTGACAACAATTAGTCTCAAACTGAGCAGAGCTATTGATACTAAATAAATAGACCATGACTCAGAATCAAATACTTGTAGTCAAAACGCTAACATTTGCCCCTACCAGGGTTCGACCCAGGGACCTTGGCGCAAAAGGTAGGATTTCGGCCGCTCTACCACGTGGCCGTCAAAATAGGTTAATAATGATAATAAAGTACGTTTATAAATTTAAAATGTTGCTTTTAAAGCATTTTTTATTTTAACGACCATTTGATGCAAGGTTAACGATCCTGCCATTCGCACAGAAGGTCCTGGATTCGAATCCCAGAAGGATCAAATGTTAGTGAATATTTATATATGTATGTATTTTTAAGAAAATCAACGTTATAACGTTAATCCGTTATGCTGGTATTGATAACTCAAGCATTGATTGCTTACTTTTGGGCTAGGCTAACTGGTGTGAATGTAAGAATTATTATTATTATATGGTTGTAATGGAAATAGTTTAATAATGCTTATATTCATGACCGATAAGGATAGATGCTAATGTTATTTGAATTATAAAAGTTTTAGTAACTTGAACTTCTATCGCCAATGAGATCGGTATATTATCTTAGACTAGTTTAATCTAAGAATTCTCAGAATATCGCCCAACCTAATTCATGACCCAACCTAGGCGAATAATTCGTTGAAAGTTGGACCGCTAGGTTTACAGGATTTTGTCTTTTCATCTCTTATATTTGTAAAAAACATTATTTTCTCTTGAAAATGTTGTACCTCTTTACTTTTCTAAATAACACGTAGGTTAATCTGTCGAGTATTTTTACTTTTATTTATTCCATTTTCCGTGGAAAGGGGTTTTTAGGTTTAATATTTGCGGTATTTCTTTGACGCGTCTATTATAAAACTTATATGAGTTGATTAAAGTAAAGTTTTTAAACGATAGTATAAGGCCAGATTGCCCACACCTTCCATAGGGGCATCGTAAAATAATCTTAAGGTTTTTAAAGTAAATCCATACTAATTGGTATACCTATTCAACTCGTAGGTGTTCTAATCGGTTATTTGACCTTACTAGAAAAGGCTATATACAATTTCTCACGAATTGCCCGTAAACGCGCCATCACGTCTTTGTAAACCGATTTTCTCCAAACCGTTTTTTTTTTACTCTTCTATCTCAGTAGCATTGAAGCTAAACAAATAAAATAATTTTCTCACTAACATACTGTGGAGAAACCGAAGGAAGAAAATGTTTTATAGTTCTATATTGATCAGACACTAAATGATTTGTTATAATAATAGTTACACTTACGAAGTTACCACTTTTATAAAAGTGTCATTAAAGGCGACTAATGAATGATACTGCAAGTAAGCGCCATACACCTCCCACAAAAAAGTAAACTAAAAAGCAAAAAATAAATTTACTTCGCTCAAAGTAATACGTATTTTCGTTTAATTAAATAGAAATTATTAAATATTTCTTTTATAATTTCGAAGTCGGTGCCATGTAAAACAATAACTGTGAAGAGATATTATCAATCTTTCTAACTGATGATAATATTAGTAGGTAATTATCACGAAATATCTTTTCTGTGATAATTATTATTAGTACTCGGCGACCGCGCATTTACTTGGCACCGACTTCAAAATTATAAAATACGATTTTTGAAAAATCCCCTCGATTTCTCTGGTCTGCCATCATCAAACCCTGATTTCCTTATCATGAGACCACCTTTGAAATATCTTGTTTCCAACAAAAAAAGAATAATCAGAATCAGTTAATAAACGACAAAGTTATCCGCGAACAAATATAAAAAAGCATATATACGGTCGAATTGAGAAACCTCCTCTTTTTTTGAAGTCGGTTAAAAATGGGCAGCAGCTTTTCCTTCTTCGCGTGGAGTTCACCATAAAATCCCGCATTTTTAAAGTAAGCTTCCGCCCAGCAATGTACGATTTTCGACTGATATGATGATTATTTAGTCATAAATTATTTTAATATTATGTTTGTCAACCGGTTTGTTAAACGGTAGGGCTACATTTTCGTCATAAAATTATGGATTCGTGTTATACTAAAGACATGTTGTGTCATGATTAATAGCTATACTGAAAAATAAATAATCTTGATTTGAATTCAATCGAAATTAATCTTTTTGTGATCATTTATTGAAAAAAGAATCAATATGTACACCCGGGTCACCCAACTGGGTCACATGTACAAATTTAGATCAAATTGTTCGGTTATAAAGGGTAACCTTGCGGGCAGGGTAGACGACAATCCCTGCACAATAGAGGGTCTGATATGTCTCCAAATTCCTGAAGCGAAGGTATTTATCTTATATGCCTACATTTTCTGAACTGATTGCTAAACCAAATCCTTATATTTGCATGCAAGGCCTTTTACATAACTCTGTTGAAGCTACAATTAATTATATTCTACAGTTTATTTTTTTATTATTTCAATTCTGAGTGACCATTGCTTTACATTGTCATTTGACGCAGACGGTTTGCAAATAAATAAATAATTTTATTACCAACATAAATTGTTTATCGCATTAAAAATAATAAAAAATAACAAATATATTTAACTATGTAATTGTAATAAAAATAATAACATTAAAATAACATGTTATGGAAGTATAAAATTGTGCCCTCTCCCTTCAATATTCCTGTGCCCATAAGTGTCCATAATTAATAACTATTTGTTAAACCACAAACAACCAAAAATATAAAGAATTCAATTGAATTGCATTTGTTACTTTTTTAAATGTCAACTTGACAGACATATTTTTATAAACTTTGAATTAGCTAATTTCTAATTATTTCCTGAACATAAGTATCTTTTAAAAATTAAATATTTCAGTTCCCAGGCGGCGTCATAGAACACCGTGGGTAGTATAAATAATGTTAAAACCTTAATTAGCTCGATCGATTGAAAATAATTACCCATCTAAAGAAGTTTTATTACAAAAAGTTTAATGATCTAGCAGTTGAGTTCTTAAATAACACAAAAATTGGACATTCGAATATTTAAATAACATCTGATCGTTGGATAGGCTAGGCTAGATCGCATAGTTTGCAACAAGCTAGCCAATAAAACTAGACTCGCATTTAATTTACGTAACTTAATTTTACCTTGTTCATAATTTTAGTTAAGTGAAAGTTATAAACAACATCAGTTGTAAAATATTATTTGTTTGTACTCCTATTGCCATTGGGAGTCCCTATATATACTAGGTCTGCAATACATGTTGCTGTTTGCAAATACTGAGCGAAGCAATTAGATTTTTGAGGGGTGATTATTTCTCTATGGTATATCTGATTTCAAAACTTTTTTTTGCACATTAGTCACGACCACGATGTGAGATTTGGCGCCAAATTTCATCAATGTAGTCTCAGCGATATGGCTGTGATCATCTTTTGAATTTTTCTTTCGGTGATTATTCCTCCATGGTAAAGTCTATATTTTATTTACATAGCCTATGTCCGTCAGGTTATAATCATGTATGTTCATGCTAAAATTCGTTCGAAACGGTTGAAGCGTTAAGTAGCAGGAGGGTGACAAGCGAAATTTGTGAGTTGCCTAAAAGAGAGCTTCGCTCAATAACGCATAGCATATATCCACAATAACCGGTGAATCTAATCATGTCAATAGTTATTGTCCCACACGAAAACAAACGCGCTTTGGGTATCCGTAAATAGTTATTGTCCTATTATATAGATTATTATTATACTATCCGAGTATTATAAATGGATAATGCCCTTATTCGATGCTACGTTACATACTCGTACTACGTGTTTTGCCTTACATAATATTTAGAATTTAGAAAATATGATGTTGATTATTAATAATACTATTTGATTTTTAATAATGTAAAAACTATGTGGTGCCGTGTGATATTCGGCAGATACAAAATTTTACTGGTGATAATCACCACATACCTTATGGTCCCACCATCACATGGTCACTATGGTCGCACTATCCGAATTATTGTCTTTTATTGCCATCTCCAAACCTCCTGCCAAGCGTGGAGAGCCTACTCACAAAACAAATAATATTATTTTGCAAACTATCTTGGTAGGCAACTCCGGCTTTATTCGTCTGTAACTATGCATGTAATCATGTAATATAATAATAATTACCTTTATCCTCTAAAAACTATGAACTTTGCATACCAGTGAGATTGTCCTCCCACATCTCAAAAATTGTTATAGGTTCTTTATTTTACGAGAATTATTTAAACCAACGTAATCGTTTTCGGCTTAATCGAATTGATATGACAAATTCATCAGTATCTCAATCACTTCCACGTATCGAGTGAAATTAAAAACGTGACCAGAAGTCCAATATTGGTCGTTGATTAAACCACAACTGGAAAACAAGAGGAATTCTCAATATAATACGTTACTAGGAATATTAAAATAAAAAATCTGTTTGCGACCCTACATATCTATAAATATCTATTTCAAATCTAGATTACGATTATTAGTAATCGACCCTTGAAATCCATTTGCGTCATTCAAGTTTACTGTTCGAAAGTTTTTCAAAGTTCGGCCATCTAGTAAATATTTTGAGTGCTTGTAATAGTTTGTCTATAACAATTTTTGGTGCGATTTTAACCAGCGTTTATGTTTTCAAGACATGAATTATCATTTAATCGTAGGGCTTCTGTAATGGTTGTTTTCAAATGATTACAACTCCTAAATTGTCTCTACTCTATTCATTTTCCAATTACACGTTCTATAGTGTTTTATAGTTATTCGGCCCTCAGGCAGCGCCATAGATTAGAACAAGTTTAATAAATGTTTTCTAATATATTGATTTTTATCCCAGGAATATCTTACTGATCCTCTATACAGTGAATGGAGGTACAAAATTTCTAATGCAATCTCCGTCCCTCTATTATCAGGGGCCCTTCAATGTTAATATGTATTATCGCAAAGATTTTTAAGTTCGGTACGCCTTGTGAAAACCATAATCACGAGATATCCTTTTTCTTTTTTAGAAAAGGGTAGAAGTTTTATGCATGACGTACGATGAAGATGACAACATGTCGGTTTTATTTCATTCATTTTGATTAGACGTATAAAAAATCACAATATAAAACAATGTAACTACCTAGAAAATGGTTGCAAAAGAAAATTACTATAAACTTACTCATAAATATCCTTTATATTTTTTATGTAGTTTCATAGTGACTTCAATTAAAACTAGTTAAGTGTTATGTTCTCTTTCATACGTTTTCATTATTTAAAATAGGATAGATATGGTAAAGATTAAACCCTTATATATTATTAGAGATTATTATTATATATATTATGATAATACTTTGTGTGTGTGTGTGTGTGTGTGTTTGTTACCATATTGTCAGTAAAAGCCTAAAAATAACATTCAAGAACGTTAAGAACGGTTAACTATATGTGTAGTCGTAGAACCAAAACGTTAGCGCGATTCATTTTGGTACAGCGACATCTAGTTAAACATAAAAAGATATGTGAAAGCCATTACATCGCCATACCGAAATCCCTCTTACGATCCCTGGCCGGGTCAATGTAGAAAACGACCTTTTCTATATTGGCTCGGGTATGGGTGTTGTGGTACCATCGTTGTTTCTGAATTCCATAAAACAAGTGCTTTAACAACTTAACTTGGGTTCAGAACAATGATTGCTATATTGTCTGATATAATAAAAAACAATTATTGAATCATAATATAATATTTGATATACAGATATTAAAATGGTATTATCATCGGCGTATTGAGCCCACGGGTGGGCCATAAGACATAGCTATGGACGCAAACTCCACCAGGAAAATGACCAATAATCCACTACGTCACAGACCTTGCCCCTGCAAATGTTTCTTAACCTCCGCACACATACCGTTGCGCTGTCGAGCATTAAAATGGCACGCATATGTCACATTTATTACTTTCGATCATGAAATTTTCCTGAAGTAAGTGGTAATAATTTAAAGTAAGTGCACTAAAGAAAACTATAATATTACTTGCGTCTGTTGCCGCTTTTATATTAAAGGAAACTTAACGTTTATTCTTCCCTGTCATGCAATTTGTGCTTCTACGATAAAAAACAATGTTTTATCAAGCGAGCAAAATTTAACACTAAAACATAAACGAAGGTTTTTAGTTAGTTTCATTTCCTTTATGTTGTCTGATAAAAATATTCATAGATATCAAAAAAATATTATAACAAGATTGAAGTATCCGTGCTTCGAAAACCGTTGGTCTTATCTTCACGTGCACTTACACCTATGCTAATACCAGTGCGGCCACCGCACTTGGCCTGTTAAGTAGGTTATATGCCACAGCAATGGAGACATTATTAGCCTCCAGGTGATGATGTTAGCATAATTAATAAACAGACTCCTATGCGATTTACGATCAAGGCATATTTTTACACAAATCTTCATTTTAGATTCACTAAATATGATTGAGGCGATTTAACAATAGAATATTGCAAACAAATATTTTGTACCGTCTTAAAAAATTATAAAATAAACCTTAAAATTTGATAGATACGCAGTAGGGTATGTATTTTTAATCACGTATTTCTTATAAAAAGTACTTTGAAAAAGCGAAAATTTAAGTCCAACTATGTCAAGGTAAAGTTGATTCAGTAAAATTTAAATAAACCCACTTTAAACAAGCGTTTATTTTTGGAACGAAGTTCCTTATGGGGTGTTGTGGAGGGAAAAACTTCCGTAGCGTTAAACAAAAAGCGTAAGATTTTTATAAATAGTCATCATTCTATGTGGGATGGCTATACAGTATCTAATAGTCTACGTGATGACTGTTATTATACATTTTTATAAACCATTGTAAAAAAAATAAAGGTGTTAAGGTAATTTTGTAAACCTATTTCTTTGTTTTTTATCGATAAATAACCAAATAATTATTTTCTATTTATAAATCATTTTAGATAAAAAAAGATGTTAAGATAATTTTGTACAGTAGTTTCTTTGCTTTTATATCGATAAAACAAAATAAAAAAAATCATTATAAAAAAGGTATACCTGAATAATTATTTTCTTTATACCTCGAATAGAACTTAAAATTAATATTTTTATAATAAGAAATTTCGTTCCTATCCGGTGTCCCACGACACTTTTTTTTCTTTATCTTACGTTTCGACTCCTTTTCAGGAGTCCTAATGTCAACTACAAACCTTCAAAACCATGCCCACACACTGCATAGATATATATGTTTTATGTGGGCTACATGTTCTTTAACACGCATCCCTAGTCACAATCAATTTAGTACACATTTGCTTCTAGAATACATTACAACTGGCAGGCTATAAGAACTGGTTAACCCTCCTTGCCGGTTTAATTCTAACGATCTGTCGAATGCATTATAAGCTTTCAGGAAGCGAATACCCACAAAATGTATTGTGATTATAGACTCTACTATATCAGGCAAACATTAGATTTGATATACCACCAATAATAGCTAAAGAACAGAGATTTATTCCTAAAGACGCAAGACTCTTGAGATCACGCGTATTTTAATACAGACAAAGGTTAGAGCTTTTCTCCTTCATTGAGTCCAATACTTAACAAAATAATATCTCAAACAAAATCACACATTGCGATACCTAGTGATGTAGTGAGCTCAATAGAGCTCACTACATCACTAGGTACATATATAATAAATGTAAGGTGAAGGGCAGTCCACTGTCCCAGTTTTATTCGTCAGTACTTCTCGGAAAGCCCTCCCAATTTGCGAAGTGGTGATAGACTCATAAATAACTAAATTAAACACAAATTAAAGAAATTTTATACTTTTTGTTTAATCTGAAAAGTGTTAGATATTTAGGAACCGAATAACAATATTGGAGGGTAGTAATATATCTATGACGACCATTATCTTAGTCAACTTGTAAACACGGCTTCTGTCAAGGAGTCCAAACGTGATTAAACAATAAAAAACTAGAATTAACGTGTCGCAAATCCTGTTAAAGATATTTTTAAATGCGATAAGCGCGGAAGTTTAAGAACTAATAATTCATTAAGTAATCTAGTTTTTATATATTTTAATGTATCGTCGAAATAAAAAGGTACCCATACCCAGCATGTAAGGTAACGCCCAATGCGTTTACTGCATTATAAAATGTTTCATGTCATAGTAAGTTAATTAGTTTTTTCTCTAATCAAAATACAAACTTTTAGATATTTATTTATTCATTTAAACATTATAATCACAATTAATTATGCATTACCATGGGTTTTCAGACCATAAAACTTTCAAAAAAAATTAAGGCGTACGATGTTATATAAATAATACAAATTAAATTCATGTTATTAGGATTAAGTTGTCAAGTTAATATGCAATTAAATAAATTTATATGTCAAACAAAAATAATGTCCATAAAAAAATTAAAATGACATCACAATAATATAAAAAGTTCAATAAAATAGATAAACTCATGCATTTAATTTTTATCGTCAACTTTTTATTCCAGCTGTTATTTGGTATACATTAAAATACTGATTGTGCTAAAAGAAATAGGGGTTTTAATTTTTCCCTTCAAATAATCATTTATGAAGAACTGAATCATTTTATACTGTATAGAGCGTGTGATGTGGATAATTACTGCAATCAGACATTGAAATTGTCATTAGTATAAAAGGACGTGTATAAACGCCTACTTTAATTATTTCAGCCAAAGTATGTATTAACATAATTACAATTGTAATTATGGCTATCATTTAGTTTCATTCAATTGCCGAATCAAACCATTTTTTTCCCATGTTCTTAAAAATCTTTAAAGTTATTTTATTAATTGGTCATTTTTGACAATATTGAAAATTAGTATTAAAATAAATATTATGTTTATATTAATATTGTTGTTACAAGAAATACCTACCGTCTATCACAACTGAATTAAAAATTATCTCCTTATGCAGATATTGACAGATTAAATACATACTGCGCAAAATTAATTGAAACTGTGCCAACTAAAATACGACCAAACATAGCGTTAAGACAAAAGCAAAAGTAACTACTTTAAACTTTAATATTATTTGTATTTGTGTACATCGGCTACATATTGCAGATTATAAAACAATAAATCCATCGTTAGTTAATCATCTATCAATAATGTTTATAAATGACTGTTTCCATAAAAAAAAAACATTGCAAAACATAACAGATTGTCATTGATTTCAATGGCGAAAATGAAATCTCAAGTTTGCGACTTCTACTCTTTTCAACTGTTATGTGGTAGGAGCTAACGACAATGTCTAATAACTGCTTCAGGTATAACTCATTAAAGTTCTGTATTTTAATTATATTTTGACCTCGAAATTGTATTTTATTTCATTTCTACCTTTACTACATCACTTCTCTTTTTATCTGCAGGGCATGTCACGGTGTGTATAAATACTTGTTACTTATGAACGGTGGGTATAGAGGTTATCAGTTTAAAGGTCTAACATAGGTTGAATATTTAACTAAGTCTAACCCGGGCGATAGGGCGGGCGCCAAAATTTATCGACCGAAAAATCTGTAATGATTAAGTAATTTATTACAACCCTTTGTCTTTTTTGGGTTCCACAATGGCTACCATTATTTAAGTAATACAGATTTTTTATTCCTAATGAATTTTAAATATACAGTCACATGATATCTCGTTTTCCTTCTTCATTCCAGTCCTATTTCTTTACGCGTTTATAACCGCCATCATATTTATTCTATCATAAGTTTTGTTGACCACATTTTCAAGTAAAAACCTTTTTTATATAAATTAATGTGAAGTTTCGTTTCGGCATTTAAATAAGATAACAAAATTGAACAGATCATTGTCATCATCAGCCAATTGATAAATTAATACCCCCACTTCTGGGCTGTTTAAAAAAAAGAGCTTTTATTCTTCACACGGGCTTTGAGCTCATAAAATTTTAATAACCAACAGTTGTAAAAGGTTTTTGGAAAAACAAGATGAAAATGGAACTACTAAAAAAATCTCATCGGATCACGTAAACCTAATCAAATCTATAACTTTAAATAAAGTGTATATGACGGTAAAGTCACCAGTCCTGAAACCTCATTGAACAGGCATTCCAATTATGAACATCGATTAGCGTTATGCGCTTTTGCTTTGCAATATCTGCTTGTGACAACTTGCATTTGCAACTTAATCGCAATATATCACTCCTTTTTACCACGTTTTTCTTAACTTGCTTTCTTGTATGTTTGTTTGTTTGGGTCAAATCTTGCTATCGATTTTTCGACCACTTTCAGACATTCAATTGAGCTGACATTTTTTATATAGCCTTGCTTACGATGACAATACAATATTTTAAAGGTTTAAGACTAAAAAGTGTTATGTCTAGGCTATGTGGATCCGTAAATATGTTTAGTTTAAACTAACTGTAAAATTATAATTTCAGTAACAAAGTTTTTAATTGTATAATTTTACAGTTAGTTTAAACTAAACATATTTACGGATCCACATAGCCTAGAGAAAAAAAACTTATTTTACCCTTTTTAGTGCATTTGTAACAAGAGAAAAACGTGGTTTTTAAAAATATTTTTTATGATAATTTATTTATTTTATGTTGTGTAATAATCAGAAAATCTTCGCAAAAGATAATTATAGTGTTTTAAGAAATCGATTGAAGTTTCGTTTAAACAACAAAAATTGCTAACGCGCTCATTAAACTCTGCATCTTTTTCAAATAAACTTTCTGGTACTTATTTCAGAGAATCCAGCATACTGCTTTCTTGTTTGTTTAGTGATTTTATTTGTATTTCACTAAAGTTAATAATTTATTTTTCCATTTAAAAACAACGAGAAGAAGGAACTGTTTTAATATTACCAAACAATATATTAGAAAGAGTAATATACGTTATATTCTGGATTTTTACCATGTACCTTGTTTTTATTGAGTTTCCGATATTTCGGCACTATTGCAAGTGCCATGATCACGGAGCAACTTATATTACCATAATGTTAGTGACCATGAAAGTTTAAAACAATATATTATTACAAAGAGGTTACGTTTTTTTTAATCAATTACCTACCAGCCAGCTACCCAGCACCAACTACAACAACGAAGTATTTGAAAGCAAACCTAATAATGGTATTTGCTGTGCTCTACTGTTTCAGTTCTACTAATACAAAATTTACAAATTAGTACGTGGCTTTTCATTCCTCAAGTCACCAACACGCATAATACAAACCTTTATAAACATGTATAGTAAACCACAAAGTTTCTTGCCCAGACAGGTTAGTAAAATAGGCTTTACTACTATTTTAGTAACCTAAACGTTTGATAATACGAACATTACAACGTTTAGCATGTACGAATGTGTGAATGTACACCGTCTAAGCGTGTTTATTCAAATTTTATCATATGTAACTCTTTTCTTGAATCTGTGTTTCCAAATAGATTCAAGTCGGGGACGAATAAGCATTTTCTGTGTAATAGGTGCTTTATATCTTTGAACACCTCGTCGCGTAACATGAGGTGGACATAGTCAATAGCTTTATAAAACCTATGTATTATTAGAAGAGAGTCTCTAAGGTAATAATCAAATAATTAACAGCCCATTACGAAATTTTGTTCACTTAGGTAATCAAAATAGATCACTTGGTCACAACTCCCTTTATTAATAACCCATTTAAAATAGTTATCATTAAAAAAACACGAAATATAACAATAAGTTTGAATGACGTGAAGAGGGAGTGAAAGGAATTAATGAAACGCTGTCACGGATCCATAAATTTACATTAGTTATACCTTGCATCTTTTGTTTTGCTTAATGTATTTGGATTTTCATAAACCTGCCGTTTACATTCAATATCCGAAAGGATATGGCTTATATCCAAGTTAACTATAAGAGCATGTTAAACCACGTCAAAACCATTTAAATTTTCATTATATATAAACATATCTACCCGATTTTGCCAATATTAATGCTATAAAATATGCCACTATTAATATAGGCATACAAGATGACTTAGCAAGTATAAATTACGTTCCGTCGTCTAGAATAATTTGTTTTTTTAACCCCATTTTTTATTTCATTATCGAATCATCGAACATTTAGAAATCAGTTTCATTTGTATCACTATTTGAATAACTTGATCAATACGTCTTGCAAATGGTTGTGAAAAATATAAAGAAATGTACTAATAAAAATATCCGCCTTGTACCAAAATAATGGCTGATTGGTATGAAAAGAAACCTGGAATGTGTGATCTTAGCCTAATTGAATGATATTCACTATTAACGAAATAGCATGCTTTGGTTTCAGGTTTCCGTAAAAGTCGCTAAACAAAAATTTTCAGCGACTTTTTTTAATTGTTGCTTGAGAAAAATCAAATATACAAAAACGCAAAGATATTATAGAAAATCATAACCATAACATATTTTCTGCGTAACAAAGCCTCATGCACCTTGGTGAAACGCAAAAAGTTTCTCTATACAAAGTTTGAAAATAAAATCATCAAAACACATAAACTTACCTCGAAAATTCCCAAACACCGAAACAAAACTGCTAACTCAACTCCAACAACCGCCTAGATACTTTTCAAACGGTACTTTCGAAAACCGAGGGCGAAACTTAGCCGTGATTATCCGAGTGACACGACCTCACTCTACGAAGGTTCCAAGCCTACTGAAATTAGGGTTCATTTCGAAACTGTTGCACTGGGCATGAAACATGCGCAGAGAGAGCCTTAAGAGAGCTGGCTAAAAGCTATACACTGGAGAGTTATGAAGCCTGTATTTACGAAATCTCTTTGCAACGAAGCAATGGAAGGTATGTTTCAAAGATTTTTGCCGGAAGTTATTATTCTTACGAATTGTAACATTGGAATATATTTAGGTACATTACCTTTATAATTACGGACAAATTATTTTATAACAAAAGGTTTTTTTTATATAAATAAAAAATATATTCAATAGAATTGTAAGTCCAACGTAGTAATAAAATATACTTATCATTTCCTTTTCATATCCTTTCAACGGCAATATATGTTAATACAGCAAGAGGTAATATGTCTTCCTGTCTTTCATCGCTTGCTAGAAGGACAGCGACCACCAAGGTACTCTAAATGAAATCATAGCTTCTTTTTTTCTGCTATAATTCACTTCATACCAACATTTCAGATCTAAATTAAGTAGAACTTAATTCAATGCTTGACAAATGGGACTGTAAAGAGAAATCAACACGTTAGATTCACTACACAACCATCAAATTTTTTGGAATTCGTAACTTTGAATCATTAATACAAATCAGAATAAATTCAATCGAGGTTCAATCGAGGGATCAAAATTTTCTCTTACCAAAACTTAGATATTTTTATCTAAGTTTTGGTAAGAGAAAAAAAGTCGGGGTATTAATTCATACAATTAACACATGCCTGTAACAATATTCCATATGAGTCTTAGAAACGTTTGCCATCGCTTAGCAATATCCTTTTCACGTGACAACGTCTTATAAATTGGTTTGCCGGGTGACACTTCAAGAAACTGCGTTACGCTCCGCTCATGTTATGCGCTTACAATGAGAGCGTGTGAGAGGCACGCGTCCCTTCCACTCGGGCATGGTTAGCCCGCCTAAGAGCGAGAGAGACAGACATAAAAAGTGGAAGGGACGCGTGCCTATAAATTAATGTTTTAAATATAATTCTTTGTATAAATAAATGTTTTAAATTGTTACTATTATTTCATCCTTCTTCCTACTATACGAATGAATATTCATATTAAAATTATTTTACCACTCAAAGTCGTTGTCACGTAAAACTTTCGCCCGTATACCGACTTTACAGGCAACCAACCAGTTTTTTTGCTTTCCTTTTACCCTTTACAATCAATACATTCAGCCCAATAATATGATGAAAACTCAACAAAATTGAGGGAATATTCCGGGCAAAAAAATAAATTTGTTACGTAACTTTTCATGCAAACTAAAACAAAAAATAAAAGTCAAAATATTTCAATTCACATGAAAAACCGTTACAGTTTAAATGTTGGAACTGTTATACGTATATGTTGTTTTAATACACACTCGTTTAACTGATCACTAAAATGTTGGCGGCATCAGGCGTTTTAGGTACCCGGAACCCGGAATTTTGCATGGGCATCGCATGAGTCATCGCTTACCAACTAAAGGGTATTCATTTATCTCTTTAGTGGAAGGAAATTGTAATTACAAAACTATGATGTAACAATGTTTCAGAAGTAATAAAATTAATGTTAACAAAAATCAGATTGTAATAAACACAAAAAATATGTGTTCAAAACACTCTTTAATGTATTCTTAGCAATTTTGAAAGATACATTATTTTAATAGATAAATAAGAGAAAAAAACTGGTTGGTTGCCTGTAAAGTCGGTATACGGGCGAAAGTTTTACGTGACAACGACTTTGAGTGGTAAAATAATTTTAATGTGAATATTCATTCGTATAGTAGGAAGAAGGATGAAATAATAGTAACAATTTAAAACATTTATTTATACAAAGAATTATATTTAACACATTAATTTATAGGCACGCGTCCCTTCCACTTTTTATGTCTGTCTCTCTCGCTCTTAGGCGGGCTAACCATGCCCGAGTGGAAGGGACGCGTGCCTCTCACTCGCTCTCATTGTAAGCGCATAACGTGAGCGGAGCGTAACGCAGTTTCTTGAAGTGTCACCCGGCAAACCAATTTATAAGACGTTGTCACGTCAAAATCGACTCGGCTCACAAATGAATTGTTAGGCGGGAGACGATATAAGATCCCGCCTGACAATTCACTTGTGATCCGAGTCGATTTTTTCTAGTATTTTTCTATTTAAATAATTCTGTGCATCCTGTGAAAACTGATACATCTCAAAATTGTTAACTTTACAGTAGAGTAGTATTTGTGTTTAAAAAATCATAAAATTTGTTAGCATAATTATTATACAAAAATAGTAACACAGTTTGTATTACTTTTGTATCGTTTATAAACTATTAAGTTCCTACTTAAAATCGTTCTATAAAACAAAATATATTAAAAAAACTATTAATTGTATCAAAACACACCAAATGAGTTATCATGTATAATGAATCTTAATTAGTTATATCATATATTATTACACTTTATGTGAAGCAGTGGCGATAGGTAATATTGTTTTGTTATCAGGTAACTTAACTGAACATGTATCAGATGACACTTTATTAGAAGGTTATACGTAAATATATGTGCATAATGAAATTACTTGAGATACATCTTTATACACAATTTTTGAATATATGACTTGATTATTGTAGACGATATATGTCAACTTGTATTTATTTACACAAAACTATTTTTCAAAACAGGTTAATCTGCCTTAGACGTACCTTACGATCTTGCCAAATAAGAGATGTAGCTAAATGTTAATTAGACAGAAAAAAAGAGGATATTTTTGTGATGAAGGTGCATGAATGATATCAAATTCGATATAAGTCGACTTGTATCACTTTTCATAGGACTCACAGAATTTATCTTATAAGATAGCATTGTAAAAATGCCAAAAACAAACTTGATAAAAAAAATTATAGATCTCAGGATCAAAGCAGTTTATTATAATATTTAATGTCATCCATTTTCTTAATTATGTTTAAACATGAATGTGGTGAATTGTATTACAATAAATCATATTTGTTCACAATTATTTGAATACAAATTAGTAATACGAATAAATTTACATTCCTCGAGCACACAGGGTATGACTGTAAAGTTATATAATAAGCAAAATGTATTAAAGATAATGTAATAAGGAATTTCATGACAATCTTAAGTAATTCCTTATTGAAAAAACTAACTATACAATTGCAGAATATTTAGGTGGTTAGAATAAAAGGTTCACTGCACACATACACATATACCCACTTAATATAAAGTTTTGGTTGATTTAAGTTAAAATTTTATCGAAATGGTATTCAGTTTTAATTAATTTATGTCCCCTCAATAATTATCATATTCATTATTCATTTTGCTCCATATGTTAATTAATTTTTATTTAGTTTTGAATTCGATTCAATCTAATTTAAAATTTGATTTAATATAATTTGTAAATTGATTTAATTTATGTATTTTTTTAATTTAATTTTTTGAATCCAGAAAAATATAATTGCAATATTTCTATAAGATATAAAATACATGTGTAAAAAAACAACTACGTTCGTGGATTCGTATCCCACCTGAGGGCTCGGAGACGTAGTTGTTTTTTACACACGTATTTTATATCTGAATTTAGGCTTATTTAATTTAATTTATAATTTGATTTTATTTATTTAAGTGTTTTTTTGACGTAATAACGTGTTATAAATCGATGGACGCCCACTGCACGCACGAAAAAGCATTACTCATTCTTACGTTCCGTCATTGTCACGTTCCGCCTAAGCCGAGCGTGCAAGCGAGAGCGCCAAACGAGCGGTAGAGAGGCACGATCGGTCTAAGCGTTCAGCTTGTGACGCATCTATCTCCCTTTCACTCCATCGGCCAATGCGTCCGAGTAGAAGAGAGACAGCGGCAGCACACAACTATTTATAAAGTGAAATGAAAAGTTAATGTAGGTTCCATTGTTTATAACAACAACAATCGTGGCAAAAAAGGTAATTAATTCTTGCATTTTTAGAATTTGATTAAAGATATAATCTCATGTATTTGTTCTTTGATTATTAAAATAAGTAGCATCGTTCGGCGAGTGCAGTATTAATAGGTTATGTTACAATTTTGACAAAACAAATGTAATGACTCATAAAAACAATCGTATAAAGAGTTAACTGCGGATCTTAAATATCACACATTTATATAAGTTGTAAATAAACTGTAAATAGCACATAACTACTTGTAATTAATGTGTATAATTTTAGTAAAAAAATATCCGAGTGCAAATAAATATTAATTTATCGATGAAAATGTAATTTTCAACTAACTCCTACTTTTTATTATATAAAATAATGATACTTCAGTGATAATAATTCAATTCAATAATAATTCAGTGATAATAATTCATAAAAGTATGTATATTTCGTCAATATTTACTTATGACGTTATCACGTAAAATTATCGTCCGTAAACTGACTTTACAGACACCCAATTTTTTGTTTAACACTTTTTACCCAATTATTACAACAAATATTGCAGTCCCCTTTACTTCATTTTTATGCCTCACGGGGCCCATAAAGATCATTATTTTTGTAACATCTTATTCTCGTTATGGAATGTAATAAAAATTGATTTGAATTGAATTAAACATTAATTTAAAGTGTTCAGTATTAATTGTATATAATTTCCTTTATTTTTCAATGTTTGTGTTTCAAATTTCCTATATTTCTAATCCCTAAGGGCATCGAAAATATTATGGAGCTTAACATGACATCATTTATCTTTAAAAAAATGATGTTGTTCCTGTTATTTAGGCAACTCGTCCACAATAAAACTAAATCCAGTTTGTAATGTTGTGGCTCAAATAACAACTCTACACGTCGTTACGGATAGCTGCGGATGTTATATTGGCTTTCTTTTTACCCAACTCAGGCAGAGCTGTTTTGATGTTTGATCGGAACTAAAAAACTGCTAGGCTGATTTTAGAAAATTTGGTATCGTTAAATGCATCTTAAATACACCATGGTTATAGGCCATGTAATGTAACGTCGCCATAAATTAAATGTGGAGCCGTTTACCTGATATGAAAACCTCTATTAAAATACTTTTTTTTAAGAATTAAAGGGCTTAATTAACATATCTCAAATAAATATAAATAATATTTTTTTAGAAATTACTTTAAGATTTAGAAAGACTGCGCTTTTTGTTTTGGGCAACTTAATTCATTTATATTTAAAATAAACGCGACAGCAGAGAGGACTAAAATCTGACTAAGGAAAACAATTAGAAAATTAATATAACTAATATCAAATCATAGTAAAAATAAATCAAAAAACAGGCAAACAATTTGGGCAAGTTGGGCAATCGTTACTAAATGAGGTGATGCTGTAGGAGGCGGTGTTCAGTGCTAAGATAAATAATCTGCTAGAAATAACACGATTAATTTTATTTTCGCTTGGGTTGGGTTTGAGCTATTTATACTGTTAAATAAAAAAACATCAAAATAAGGTAATTTTTATATAAAGATAAATATGCAAATATTAATACTTAAACAAATCTGAGTCGCCCACTGCAAGTAGAAAGCTATCGCTAACCAATCGCTGATAGTGCGTACTTACGCAAACCATTTAATGTTGATCAAGAATTATCACCAACAACCTATGTGTGACACCATCATCATCAGCCTATTACCGTTCCTTCTGCAGGAGTACAGTCGCGAGCAAAAATATGTATACCCCGTAGAACTATGTCACACTAAATCGCCCGAAGGCAAAGAGACAACAGTATAGCAAATAATAATTGATGTAATGTGATATGATTATACATTTTTTGCTCGTGACTGTACAGACCATCCCAATGTATGAAAACACCGTACTGAGAACGTACCATAACTAAACGACCGTGTGACATCATCATCTCAGTCGTAAGACGTACACTACTGGATGGAAACCTCCCTCCAAAATACGGGGATTTTGCCACAATCTCCACGCTTTGCAGACGCGTTGAAGTCCGCTGTAAAAATCATAATTCGTAAAACGCTGCTGCACATTTTTTATCTAACCGAGGGGTATAGTGATTATTTCCTATTATTATTAGTCTTTTACGCCCTATGTGTGAAGGATTTGTGCGATTCTACTTTGCTGGGCATAAGGGACATATACAATGTGTCCCGTCACCGTTGGAGCCTTTAATGGTGTGAAATATAGCATTTTTTATCGACCAATTGCCTCTCAAATATGGTTTTTAAACAGCCAATAATTAAAAAATATACAAAAAGAATCTATTTGTTTTTCTTAAATTATTTTTTTCTTTTTTTTATTCCATATCAATTGAAACATGATGACTGTGTAACTGTTGTCTACATGTTTAGCTATAAATGACACCTTTTCAATGTTGATAGGACATTTACATGAGTAGTGGTGGTCGAATTAGTATGAGAGCCCAGACCTTGGTTAACAAGAAAACAAAATGGCGGCCGTAAGAGAAAAATAAAATTTGAGGGCCAATCTGTCTTTAAAAAATGCCATATTTCACACCAGTGTCGGAGCCGACACAGGTGACGGGATACATTGTATAAGTAAAAAGGTATCACCAAGCCAACCACACCATATCATCACAAGACAATAGACATGTCAAGAAGCAAACTGGTTGATCGGTTACAGGGGTTATATATAAGACCATTATGTCTTATACGATAATTTATGACGTATGTGTAATACATTACCATAGTAACGCCATCTATTTGGTCGAACTACGAAGTCCATCTAAAGCTGGTTAAAGCGAGCGTCTATTAGAATAAGTTATCTAGAGAAGAGCCGATGTAAAAGCACGAAAAATTAATACCTATTAAAAACTTTCACGTATAAGCGAACAAAATAGCATACTTTCGAATATGCTAAAAAATGTCAACCACGGCAAATTAACATTAACCTCGAACAATAACACGGCACTTTAGCGGGCCTTCTAACAAAATTGTCACTTCCGTGGCGCAATGGCCGTGCGACGCCTAAAATGTGAGAATATCGGAGTTAATAATCGCTACACGTTAATTTGTTCCGCTTAACGGTAATTATAAGCCTGAAATATACACGAGGCTTTGGGGGACCGATGTTTCAAGGATATTAACGAAGTTGAGGACATTGAACGACATGAAAATGAGTTTAAGTATTTCATTACTTAACAATAATTTTAAGGTTTGGGTTATTTTTGATAATTTTAATGTAATTCGATTATGTATGATTTTTTGGAAATACGCACGGTTTCTTTTTACATAAAACTAATTATTACCAGCCACTTCGTCCGCATAAAATCCAGGTTTTAGCAAATCAATCATATCAATCATATAATAGGCTGTCGCCTGCCCTCTGTCCCTAACCAACCGCGTCGCATTGCATCGTCCACCCGTGCTAATACTTCATTTTATCTTAGTTTTTTTTTTACATATGGTCGTAGTATGATATTAAAAAGCTTGTTCATTTTTATATCTGTAAAGCAGTTGCAACGAAAAAAAAAGAAATTCTGCAGCATTTTTATATTGGTATAATTTGCATTCAAATTCATTCGATTTCAGCATTTTTATTATAAATACGTAATGAAACCCCGATTCTAGCCATAAATACCACCACTTAAACTCATTATGCCACGCAATAAAACATGACGAATTCTTATTTTACATCTTAAGGTGGCTCGAAAACAATACACAACTATGGCATGGTTACAACAGGAGTTAATCGTGACGAATTCTCCCTTCTCTTGTTGGGTAGTCTCCGCACTAGAATATGACGATTATTCTGTGACATTTCATAGTAAGTTGCTACTACGGCTCGCTACGCTGCCGTCCATACGATAAGTGCAATAAGTCGAGTTTTTGGGGAAATTGACTTACGTACAATTTTCATACAATTGTATGTACAAATATAATATACTGCATAAATTCCGCTTCATTTTATAGTCGTATAGTAAAAGTTTAAAGTCAAAGTCATTATAGTTACGATGATACACAAAAAAGCAAAAATTAAATCTTTAATCGCAATTATTTCGAAAGTAGCTGAAACCTAGGTACTTATTGCACTTTTCATAAGAACGGCAGTACGTGTCCGCGACGATTACGCTAACTACATTCATTTTTATCTACTGCGTTGCAATGGCAGCCAGCGAGTATTGTTCATATTTTGTGTGTTGTTCAACAATAGGCTCTTGTCATATCAATGCCAGCCCAACTCAATTATTCATTTCATAAGCAAATAATAAATAAAAATATTAACCTTTTTGATAATAAAATACTGTACGTTAAGCGTTTTTTTCTAATATACCGTATTTGCTTTATTCAAATATACTAGTGAAAATCATATACCATCTTTTTACCGCGGCTTCGCTCGCTTTAATATTGAGTACCGGTTAAAAGCTGTATTTACAGTCATTATTTGAAGTTTAACTCCTTAAGAGTAATATAATATATAGTGCACGGTATGAAAAATAGATGGATAGTAAAATCAAACGTTAACAAATAGTGGAGGATCACATTTCCTCTGCGTAATATACTCGCACATCTTATAGCGCTCCCCGCTTCTCAATCCCAAGTACACATTTACTCTCTCACTCTTTCTCACTATAGCATTCAGTATATATGTAAAATATCATAAAAAAAAATAAAAAAAAACAAAAAAGGAATATAAATAAAATAAAAAATTATGAATACAGATAATAATACCATAGTTTAAGTAATATTTTTATCAAATTATATTAATAAATATATGAATTCATTTACTTCCTTTGCCTCCAGCAGGACTCTGCACCTGGCCACAATGCACGAACTACCCAAGTCTGGCTTGAAAGCAATGTTCCGGACTTTATAAGATCTAAAGACTGGCGACTACTGTTGCCAGACAGATTGAAGGCCTGTTATAAAAAGGCGACCATTTCGAATAGATCTTTTTTTATTTTTTGCTGAAACTAATAAATATAACAAATAAGTTTTAGTAATATTACATTACCTCATAAATAAAAAATTGCATTTTTATTTGTAACAGAACTTATGGCTGGCTAGGTATATGTATCAGAGCTACAGTACCAGGGGACCAGCACTTTAGTGATGCAGGACCGCTGAGAACGTAGAGACGAGAAAAAATACCTGAAACGAATAC
Source organism: Calamotropha paludella (assembly GCA_927399485.1). NCBI lineage: Eukaryota > Metazoa > Arthropoda > Insecta > Lepidoptera > Crambidae > Calamotropha > Calamotropha paludella. The sequence goes on along the minus strand of OV656817.1, from coordinate 9,228,868 downwards.
GAAGATAGGCGGTAGAATAAGTGTTATTGAAGATATCGAAAATGGTGTAAAGGGCGTACAAATCACGGCGCTGTCGAATAGAAACCATTTTAGCCGTTTGCGAACTGCTCCCATAGCAGTGATAAAATTATAACAGTCCGTAAATAAATTGTGTAATCGCCGAAGTTTATTCAGCTGTTCATCGGTCATATCTATGTAGCGAGAGCCTGCTAGACGAGAAGAGGGAAATGTAACAATTATGCTAGCATAATTTTGGTCTTAGAGTATTGAATACGTTTGAGGAAGTAAAATGCAATTCTAGTAAAAAAGCAGACGTTGATAGGTGAAAACCCTATAGACTTGAATGGCATAAGCGTAAAGATGAGAAACAGTGGATATGACACTAGATATTTGATTGATAAATAAAGAAAAGAGTCGAGGAAAGAGAACGGCGCTTTGTGGAATACCAGCCGCTAAGGAAGAACTATCTTGACTTAATACACTCTTATATTAACTTTATACTAAGATTATATTAGTAATAATGAAACCAGTTGGTAGCTAAAAAAGGGAAAAAGATATGCAGAATGACTGGTGCTGTTTGAGGTAGTATTTTGATAAAAACGTCTGTGTATTATTTCTTTATTTGTCAATGATGTAAAATAAGCATTAACTCAGTTAAAATGCAGAAGAAAATCGTCTCGTCCACTTCATCAAATGCTGTTTATATGCTAATGATTTAATTACAAAAATTCACTCAGACAAAAGCGGCGCAGACTTTTCAGGAGCACTTTGTGTTACTATCTTAAAGGTCAAATTCCTAAAGCAGATTACATAGCCATAGTCAACAATACTTTTTTGGGACCAAAATCCGGAGTTATTAACATCGGGGTGGCATTTAATCCCCTAAATACGGTAATTCTGAGAGTTGAATTGAATGGAACCAACTGTTTAATTATGTTTATTCTAATTTAATTCTCGACACTTCGTATTCCAGAATTGGTAACAACGATGTTGAAATAGCTAGATTCGGCCTGCAACCATGTTAATATATCGACTGTAAAAATTGAACATTTTTTGATAGATTTTAGTGGTAATTTAAAACGTACTCCTGTGTGCCTAACGATGAACAAATGGATGCCATTTTCAAAACACAACTTTTAACATTTATTAGCAAAGTTAGTTAACTATTCTTATTTTTCTAAGACCTTTACGACATACAAAATGACAAAAAAATATATGATGTAGGTAATATAAACAATGTTTCAGATTCGGGCAGTTTTATAAAGCATTTAGCTTTTTTATAGTGTTGCGTCCTATGAGCTACTGATATGGGCCTTAGCTGTTAATATTAAAAGCATTTTCGTGTAACTAAAAGATAGTTTTAATAAAAGTCCACAGTGTAATGTATTACTTCTGAATAAATTTAAAAGGTCATTTACAAATTCAAAGATAAAAATAAAATGCTTGCCTTGACTTTGTAAGTTATACTTCGGGAAGCCTTGGGTATTTGTATTGAGTACTTGTTACATTACATAGTTAAAAGAAATAAACATAACATTTCTTGTACGACTGATTTATTGGTGGAACGGTAGCAATTCTGCGTTCTGCACGAATGGTTCTAGGTTCGATTCTGACAGAGCGTATGTTTGTAGGATGATCGTAAGCGTTTGTTTCCGTGTCATGGTTGTTATATTCCTATTTGTGAATACCGTTATTTAATATTCGTACACAAGCTCTGCTTACTGTGGAAACTCAGCATGAGTTGACCGAACTTAAAACTACGAAGACCTATAAGCAAAAAAAATAAACTTAGAGGGAATAGATTGCAGATTAAAAAAGCAGCTTCATTATTAGAGTTTGATAATCATCTAGGATAAGAGTATTTGTGAAGACAAAACAAAAGAGCCCCGAGTCGGTGATCTTGCATCGTTTGATTGCAGAGTTGCCATAGATCCATCATAAGACGATCCTTTGACGACTAGAGTCCCCATTGTGACCCTCAAATGCATGTTTTTTGATTTACATATGCATGCAAAATTTCATCCTAATCAGAACCAGGGAAGTGGCTAAAATTAACTGTTTAGATTTTGTTACAGATATACAGACCCAGACCAAAAATCAATCTATAATATGATTTTTATAGAATAATCTTTCATGGTTGGAATTAAGCCATAATAGGTCCTCAAATCGATATTGTCCACAATACAGGTTGGGCCATGAATCCAAGCGTAAATCCCCACATAAATCGCGAATTAGCCGTAAACGTTAAACAAGGGACGATTCCTGCTTAATTAATTAACTCACCTAGCGCGCCTGAATTGAGCATAGTCACAATATAATACTACCTTAGAAAAGTAAGTAAATGCGATGCTTTTAAAACTCAGTACCGATATTTTTGGCGTCGCAAGGTATGTAAGTAAGATATCAGAGTGATATTTTTCCCACGAGGCGACATAATGAGTTTTGTGGCATGACATCTTCAACATTTCTTATTAAAAACAAATGACGTTCAACCCCGCTTTGTGTTATAGAAGAAAGTAACAAATATTCTTAAAAATTTTGACAAAACTATTTAGATTTGAGTCTCTTCTTGAGTTTTTTTATCTATGGACAACGCTTAGAATACGCTACACGACGTAAAAATTTAAAAAGATTTTTTTTTTCAGCACTTTGTAACAGTAACAGAGCGCAGAGTTTGTTTCAATTTAGCCACGACTGCATCAACAATAATTAAGTCTGAAAAATCTCACAACACTACACAAGTCTGAAATGTGAATTTTTTACTGAATCTCCAAAAAATGTGAAATAGCACTTGATTTGTTTAAGTTATAGTATATATAATAATATGATGGAACAAAATAATAGTAATGCAACCATTACATATAAAATAATTAACTTTTTTGTACAAAACAGTCTTTACATACAACATTAATTTAATACAAAACTTGACAAAATAGTAAATACTGTTTTTGTAGGTTTTAAATATTATTAAAATCTATATTCACAATAGAGACTATACCACTCTGTATTCAATACTCTTAAAAAAGGTTTACTAGGTATAAGAACTTGTCTTAGAGGATTTTAATAATTCTTCATACTTGGTGTCACTGCCTTACTTTTAGTGTAAGCGATTAAGTAGGAATATTGTTCCGCCATTTACCACTTTCTGAACCCGGACAAGGCAATCTTGCACTTCACGCACTGGCGTGTGATTGCTGCCTCTAGATTTCTAAAACCGGTAACAGTTTAAAAATAAGAAGTCACAACAGTTAACTAACAGAATCCGATTATTAAGTGTTGCTAGCAAAAAAAAATAATCCCGCCGGATAGTACTGCACGTTGCTAATCCTTACTCACCGCGGAATGGACTGGGTAATCCAAACTGCAATTATTAAAGCTTTTGCCAGCTAACAATAGAAGAATATCAAAGAGAAAATTTCTACATCTCTTCATAAATGTCTTCTATTGTTCTACAACCTGATTTTGGCCTTTAGTGGTAGTTGAAAGAATTTAAACACGCCATTAAGTAATAATAGAGAGCTCCGAAATTATCAAAATGTATATCTATAGCTAATTGTACGGGGGCTAAATTGCTTCTTTGTCAAAATATACAATGGTCGAAATATATATTATTGTGTAATAGTTACAAACAACAAATGAGTCTCGAACGCAACTGATTTTGTTTCCAAACTTCATTTATTTAGTTACAAACATATTATTAATAACAATATGTGTGAGTAAAAACTGTCACGGTTGCTACGTAGCTTTTTGAAATGGCGTTGGCTTGCATTGTGGTTTGCCAAGTATTAGCAATTCGCTATTTTGCCGTACAGTTTTAAATTGATGTTATTATAAAACTAAACTTAACTGATTTTCTTTTCCAACTGATGTTCAATGAACATAAGTCATTTCGTTAGAGAAATTATAAAAAAATATTTTTTTATAAATCGTATTGGTTTGTCTGGTAAATATTTTATGGATTATGTGTAAAATTAAGTAAACAAAGAAGTCCAAAATTATTTAACACCACACAATATCAAACGGCATTCTTTATTGTGTCTGTCAAAATATAGTAAATAAAATTTTACTCCCTTCCTGTTGACCGCTTGATCTGAAATTTGGATTTTTTTTATTTTAATCTGGTCAATGCTCTTAATTAAGAAGGAAATGTGATAACTGGTACATTAAGAATTTGAGTATATTATTATATAGAATGTTTATTTACAATAAAAATTGCACAGCTAATGTAAATTATGTAGGTGCAAAACTGTTAAAACCTTTGAATTTGTCAACACATTTCTTCTATATTAAATTTTCACCAAAAGCTGAAAATTTAATATAGAAGACTAACACCACAAAAGTTGTGTATATAAAATTATATTTTTGTTTATTTATAGATTCAGGCATTAAAACCGGTTTTTTTTGTATTTCATTAATTGCTCCAGAGCTATATATATGACATTTTATTACTTCAAGAAAAGAATCCGTAGTCACTTCGTTATTGATAAAATGGAGCATGCTTGCTTAACACGATTAAAATTGTGTACCCTACTCGCTTTAAAACTGTAAAGTTTCATGTTAACTCGACAAACACAACTTTTCATCAAATATTCTCTTAGAGTACTGACCGCAAAATCTAGAAGGTTTTTTACACAACTCCGACTTTAGAAAAGTAATCAAAACTAAAATACGTAAATTAATATTTATCTCTTGAAGCCTAATGACGTTCCTAATATAATGGAGAGTAATTTTTCTTTAAAAAAAAGTACCAACCTTATCTTACAGAAATTCTCAGAAGACCTCTCCGAAAATATACCCCTTTTAAATAAAAAGGATCATCGAAATCGGTCTATACGAGTAATACGACGAATAGAGAAACCCTTCTTTTTTCGCAGTTTGTTGAAAATAGAAAAATGCGAACTTAACAAACCGACTGTCCTTACAGAAAAAAAACGACAAAAGCAACCGTAACAGCGTGGGGCTTGACGACGTATTATTTGAAAGATATATTTATTTTACGTACGAGTTGGATTCGTATTTACAAAATATTTATTTTTAAAATTTCTACAACAGTAAAGTTGCAACAGTTATTTAATACAATAAAACTAATACTAAATACAATAAGATAATGATCCTTTTTCCTTCTGTCACTATTTTCCACTTCAGTTGTAACAGGTTGCATCCGATTGAAATCCATTTAAAAATTAAGCTTTTTTTTTCAGAGTGCAATAAACATTTTCGAGTTTCGATATGCAATAAACAGAAAACAATAAACACATTTTACGAGTATTTCTTATTTTAAATTGAATGACTTGCATATTTTACTGCAATTGTTTTATTGTTAATAGTTGGCTTATATTACATCATTGGAAATGCTTTGTTTTACCGCATTAACTTTCATTAATTTACGCATTGCCAAAATTTTTTAAGTATACTGACTCAAAACGATATTACTATGTAGGTTCTTGGTAATTCAAGCTCCCTAAATTTTAAAGGTTAAACTGTCCCTTACGCTGTTTGGGTGATTAGTAATAGCCCTCTTGTGTTGATATGGTCTGCACATGTATACTTCTTGGCAAGTTAATATGAATTGTAATTAATTATTTTACTTTAATTAACAATAGACGAATAGACAGACTTCATAAACCACTTTAATCTTTTTTCCTGTGACTCCTACAGTAGATGTATACAGCGACTTTATAGATTTCTACTTAAAAATTAAAAATTTTATTTGATCACACAATTAAAATTAGAATAATAACAACTACTCTATCACAATTATGGGTGAACATCCTAGGATTTCTTTCTCTCCTCTACTACACTTTTAATTAGAATATGCTTCCACACGGAATATATCTGATCTCTACAAGTTTTGATCGCGCAGATGACGGTGTTCTCAACCACAGATAGATGTGATTGCTTTCCAAACTGGCTTATTAACTACACGTTATGGAACGTGGCCTATAAAGCCTACGATCGGAGTTGAACGTACGACCAATTTCTTAAAGATTTTGCAGTTATATTTCATACACTTAGTAAAGCCGTGCCATTTGGAAATACGAACGAAATGAGTTGCTATTAGTAAATTTTATTGGACTTGGTCATAAAATTATAATATTGCCTACTACTTATTACTTACACCGACAGCATTCCATAAGATTAAAATAAACTACTTTTTCAATTGACAACTGCCTGAGCGACATAACATATTCTTCTATGGAAATTACGGAATATTCACACATTTCACTCGTTGTCTAGGACTAATTTTAATTTGTATTACTCAGGAAAGAAAACTTAAGAGACTTTGACGGTAAAAAAATATTTTAGATATCCCATTTATTCACAAAACTTTTAATTCAAACTGCGAGTGCCATCAGATTCTGTATTCGCTTGACGAGTTGACAGTTGTCATTTAAATTCCATCCCGATTTATTTTCTGCCGGAAAATTTATTTCGCCTGTCGCGTTGTATATCAAATTGGATGCTAGATCATAACAGGGTTATACTAATGTCTTTGCTGACAATGAAAAATTTATAGACCGAGTTACGATCCGAAGTAGACCTATATTATGTCTATTTATTCTTTACTTGCTTTTCCGTTTAAAATAAATTCATTAAAATGTATTTATTTATTTTTATTTATTTATTTAAATAAGTACAGGCCACATGGTACATATTAATACAACATTACAATACTTAATCTAAAAAAATATTCTGATATGCACCAAAATAACGGCGTACATAACACTTGCGTTTAATTCATTACGTAAGAGTGGAAAAAAAAAACCTGCAGAACTTTACAGTGACTAATCCTAAAGTACCCATCAGCGAAAAGTTAGGCCCGATGAATACTCTAAAATCAAAGATTTAAATTTTTGAAAGTTGTTAAAAAATATATCTAGATCAGGAATAGCAATACTCAAAAGATTATACTCTGTGGAAATTCGTGCCTAAGGAGACTGAAGCCCAAGATTGGTTCGAGCAAATGGTGTAGCAAATAATTTAGACATGCGGTATCTGGGGTAGTTGCGAGGCACTGACAGGGATAGACGTGACAGCAAGTCACAAGAATCTAGATGACTATTAAGAATTTTATATAGAAAGCACATATCCATTAACTGTCTTCTGTCACGAAGGTTACACATGTAAAACTTTGCGAGACGTTCGCTGTATGGTCGACGGTGGGAGAATCCACTACATAGAAATGCTAGGTGTCTCGTGAAGGCCCGTTGTATGCTCTCGATTCGCTGTGAATGCACTCTATAGAATGGACTCCAAACACAAGAAGCAAAGTCGAGATTGCTTCGAACCAACGCATTATACAGATGAATTTTCGTCCTAATGTCCTTGAATTTTTTGGTGTTGCGTTTAATAAAACCCAGCATACTAGAGGCCTTGGTAATGATGGCATTTATGTGAATGTCAAATTTAAGTCTACTATCAATATGAACACCAAGGTCCCGAATAACCTTAACCTCGACAAGTGTTTCTCCACTGATCTTGTACCTAGTAACAAGTGGTTTTAATTCCCTGGAGTACTTAATATGGAAACATTTGCGCACATTGAGAGTCATGCAATTAGCCCCACACCAAGCGATGATTCTATTAAGGTCGGCTTGAATAAGTTCACTATCATAAGGAGATAGGACAGGTCGGTAAATTTTCAGGTCATCAGCAAATAGTGACACTTTGCAATTTTTAATACAGTGGGTGATGTCATTCATGAAAATAAGAAAAAGTAAAGGTCCCAAGTGAGAACCCTGGGGTACACCCGACGTAGCATAAAACCAGTCTGACTGAAAACCACTCGGGACAACTGCCTGTTTTCTATCGCGTAAGTATGACTCGAACCAGCAAAGCAAAGATCCCCCAATCCCAAGAGCACTTAGTTTGTCTACGAGAATTGTATGGTTTACTTTATCGAAGGCACTGCTAAAGTCGGTGTAAATAGCATCAACCTCGAGTCCCCCATCAACATTCTCACAAAGCTCCGAGACAAAAGGTACCAAATTAGTAAGAACAGAACGACCACTTGTAAAGCCGTGCTGATGAACGGAGATGAAACTGCTACTAAATTTGGAGATTACAGGACAAATCATAATTTCAAAGAGTTTCGCAAAGCAAGAAAGCATGGAGATGGGTCTGTAATTGTTTACAGAAGTATTATCACCTTTTTTAAAAACAGGGACAATGCGTGCTTTTTGCCATTCCTGGGGGAAAACACCATCCTCAAGCGATCTGTTAAAAATTAATGTCAAAGGCAAGGAGATTCCGCGCATGCAGCGCCTGAGCAACAAAGGGGGGATGGAGTCGGGTCCAGCACCCCCAGCCAGGTCGAGAGTTTTATTTTTTTTAATCACCTGTGATTCTGTAAACATTAATTTAGCTAGAAAGTCTTGACCAAGACCTGAATAATTTAACGACCCCACCGGGTCGCCCGTGGAATAAACTGATGAGAAGTGACGAGCAAATAAATTCGCGATATCAGGGCCAGATGAGGCGGCGTCATTGTTTAACTTCATTTCAGCCGGTATGGAGGAGTGACCACCACGCTTGTCTTTGATGAAGCTCCAAAAAGCCTTTGGATTCGTAGAAATGTTAGCTTCTATGCCTTGAATGTAGTCTCTATAACAATCATTATAAAGTTTATGACCACGGCTGCGAAGTAGCTGGAATTCAATCTCATCCCTAGAGTTACGGTATTTCAAAAATTTTCTGCGAATTTTATCCTTTTCCGCCAGGAGTTTGATAAGGGAATTACTGAACCACTTGGGATATTTACGCTTGCGAAGATTCCGTTTTGGCACAAACCTGGCTATGAGTCCATAGAGCACATCGTAAAATCTCGAGACCATCTTGTTAACATCTACACAATTCGAGAACAAGTCCTGCCAATCTACATCCAATTACTCGCGCTCCAGGCTACTAAAATCCGTTTTATAATAATTGTAAGCGTTAACTTGTCTTTGTCTTAGATAATTAACTTTACAGTAAGGTATGTTTAACTGGAGGCAAGGATGTATATTGTAGCACTTACTTAGAACATCAGTTGGAGTCGTGACAAATGCACCCTGCACATTACTAATAACTAAATCTAAAAAGCGGTCATTGCTATTACTAATATTATTAAGTTGATGCAGGCCATTAGAGTTTAAGAAGTCGACAAATGAGTAACCTAAATTAAAATTGTAATTTGAAGGAATTAAAGTGCTTCCGTCCACACTGGAGCTCCAATGAATAGACCCAAGATTAAAGTCTCCTACTATTACAATATCATCAGCTAGATCCATAGCAAGTTCGACACTGTTAAGAAACTGCTCCAGCGCCTCCAATTTGACTGGTGGAGGAAGGTATACAACACACAATATTTTTTTTTTCACTGTCACGTCTATCTGAATGTGCAGTTTTACCCAAATACACTCGTTGTCATCACATTCCAAGTTCTTTAAGCGAGCAGAAGATATACCTCGAGAAACAGCCAAGAGAACGCCGCCTCCGTCTTTTTTAGAGTCACTAGAGCATAAACGGTCTCTTCGATATACAATATATCTGTCATCTACCACTTCATTAGTTGATATTTTATGGTTCAGCCACGTTTCAGCCAAAGCAATAACACTGTAACTACTTTGTGGAATGTTACTAAGTAATTCATTATGTTTGGTCCGAAGACCGTGGACGTTTTGATAATATAAATTAAACACTGTTGATTACAAACACCGCAACATTATCCACATAACAATAAAAACAAGAGAGAGAGAGAAAAAAGTCAAATGATTAAATTTAAGTTGTCGAGAGATCTAATTAAAATACTTTAGCTACTTTCATTTCGTCGCACATAAATGCGCCCGTTGCGCACCCAGACGAATTTGTAAGACATCTCCTTAGCCTTTTTTCGGGTGGCGGCATGCAACGACTTATTCGCAGGAGTAAGATGCTCGCTAACAAAAACGGGACTGCGTGGTCCACCAATACCAAGGTGGCCAGATGCTAATTTCGCCTGGGCATTTTTTTTTTGTTGAATTTAGACACAGCGGCAAGTACAGTATCTCTAAGGCGAGAGCTTCTCAACTTGGCGATCACAGCTCTAGGCCTTGCGGTGTCCTTGTGTAATTTAGCGACTCTAGTTACATGAACGATGTCATCAGTAGTCAGTGGACTTTCCAGGACTTTAGCAAGTTGCATAACTGTATCAACTAAATTCTCAGATCTGTGTTCAGGTAAACCATTAATTTCAATGTTAGTTTCACGCATATGCAGTTCAACTATATTGAGTCGGTTTGTGAGGTCTGCCACCGATGCTTTTAACCGCTCATTGTCTGACTTTAACTCAGTAATGACACCAGCTTTCTCCTCAAGCAAAACCCGCATTTCTTCAAATTGCGTATTAATAAAGGACATGGAGTCGCGAAATTCTACTATTTGCTCGTGAATATTCCTTAACTCTGTTGTAACAGATTTCTTTATAGCGGAATGAATGGAAGTCGTTATTTCCTGTCTGATTAATTCACGTAGTCTTTCGTCCGAAGTATAATTAGAAGCACAATCAGCGGACACCTTGCCTGGTTTTATACGTATTTCAATATAATCTTCAATACATGTTTATTACAATCACAAAACTGTAATAATCACAGAACAGTATTTACTTTTCTGTGGTAATAATCGTTAACCCCAAAAACAGAATTCATGGCAATTACTTTGAAATTTCTTTTGCCCTTCGGCCATTGGTGTGAAGCGTATTTACAATCAATATTGTCACAAAAGAATCTTACTTAGATAAAAGGGAATTGTCTACAATTGAGGTTATAGGCGTGAATGTTTCCTTAAATAAAAGACTTGGGGGTAAAATTAAAGAATATTCAAGTGACGCCCTCGGGTATCGTCATACACAAAAGCGATCTTGTGCGGTTGTTTAAAAGAGACACGGCTTCCTGCCTTTTCGGAAGTAGTGGTATGGACTACAAGAAACAGGGATCGTTCTTAAAATACTTTTTTTTATATTTTTAAATGTTTAAAAACATTTTCTATCGAACAATATACTTCAAATACTTAAGTTAAATGTTGTGAATGCGAAATAAACAGTATCTATTTATTTCATAAATAATTTATAAATAACGAAACTGTCTTTAACGATATCTTAGCTTTTTGGAATCATATGCAATTCACTATTACATATAAAACATCAAATTAAACACGCTCTATTCCAATACTCCTAAGAGTTTACACCAAAGTAAACCTATTTGAAATATCATATAAAAAGAAACAAAAAAGGGAGTTATAAAATTTTAAGTAAAACTTTTAAGACAAATTTTAGGTAAAACTTCTTAAAGTAGAAAAAGTGTTATTATGTTCATTTAATTTGCTCATTTTCTTTTTATTATTAGTTAGTCCTTTTTCATGATTGATTTTTATTTATTTTGCAGAATGAAAACCCAGTTATAACACTTGATGTGAGGGTTAAAGTTTTTCTTAGAAATAAATGAAAATATTAATAGTTAAACGGAAATAAATAATAAATAAGCACATTCAGCACTCTGATTTCAAGTAACTACACCGCTGAAGCTGTAAAAAAGAGCTAGATTAATAGAACAACAAACTCAGATGTGATACAAATTTAAAAAATCAACCAAAGAGTTGACCGGTGACAATTGAAGCCGCAATCCGGGATAATTAAGATAAGAAATTATTTCCGCTACGATTTGTATCTTACGCCCGCCGCCAAAAGAAACATCAGCAGCAGGGCCAGGGACAAAGGCGCTGGAGAGTTGCTGCTCCACTCTCTTTGTCTTCGTAACATTGTCTAATTTTCGTTTCAGAGACGGGGTAAGGTGACTATATTGAATCTACGCGTCGAACACGACTCTACACGAATATCGATACAATTATAAAAAAAATTTCATACCATCGCATGAACTTCTTCAACTGTATAATAAAGCAATAGAACATTTTGTATGATAATTAAATAAAATCGTATTTTTAAGTGTTATTAATCAAATAAAACATTATTTACCATATTCCCAGTTTTTTTAAGGATAAATCTAATAATTCATATATAACCAAAGAGTTTTAAGAGTTAGTTGAACCATCTACAGTTACAGTATTGGAAACTAAAGCAATTCACGTTTAGTGTTTAAGGTAGTTAGAGTTGTGACTCTCAAAAATGTTTAATAGTTAATGGAATTTGTAACGATATTTATTAAAAAAAATAAAGTATATGGGCTTCGACCCAAGTGGAAAGAGTTCAAACCTCGCCGATATACTACGAACGGACACAATGTGAACCCACACATGTGACATAAGCGTTTAACTAGTTACGGGGGGTTTACGGGAATATTAATAACCAGATTACCCACGCGGCTACGTACACGTAGCTTTTTATCTTTAACAAATTTCCCATTTTTCCCGTGTCTGCCTGTAGAAGAAATTAAAACCTTGTCACTTTATTATTTTCTTGAAAGTGGTATATGAGCGAGATCGACAAAGCTTTATAATGAGTTCAAATTATATCAGAAAATAATAGATACATATCTTACAGCACTACATCTGGCTATCCCCCATAACCTAAGTGTTATTCTTATCTCAATGTACCAAGACCCATAAATGGCTATACTTTGCTAGCCTTTTTTTTAATCTGTTAAATTAAAGCTGTTGCACTTCCATATAAGTAAATAAATAAAATAATATTTATACTCAATATAATCACGCGTCAGAAGAAGCCCATATTTATTTACAAAAACAAAAATATTCAGCTTACTTCTGCACAAACAAGTAAAATGCATCACTTGCCCGCCCGCAAATAAATGCAAATACCACAGACACTTAAATAGCTACACATCTTCCATCTTCGCCAACTACTATGCTCCATGTGGGGGCGAAATACGTGTACTACACTACACGTATTTCGCCCCCACATGGAGCATATATCTTGTACATAAACGCGCCTTGTCCCACGCCTTTCTCATCAACTTTGACGTGTAACTATGTCATCGCGTACTTTTTAGAGAATGTATTGAATTTTACAACTTCTCCATAAAAAATATTTATACAACTACTAGTCTAGCCCGAAATACTGTTACATAAAACCTTTTCTTTCCTTTTTAATTATTTTGAATATGGATCTATAACTCAGTGTTATGAAAGTTATTCTTAGGCTTTTACTGACAATAGGGTAACAAACAAACACACAAAGTATTGTCATAATATAATTAGGACTAGCTGACCCGGCCGCGTGTTGCTGTGTCATAACATAAAAATAAAACCTATCTTATGTCCTAAGTCGGAACGAACCAGCAAAATAAAAAAAGAAATCCAAAACCGGTTGAGTAAGTGACGGGGTGCGGCCGGGAGAAATGAAAAGGCTTCGTCACTTCGTCACTTATATTTTTAATAATTATGGAATTAAGGCACAAAATAGTGACTTAAAGAAACTTATAGACTTTTATATAACAGGAACTGGTGGTACAGAATACAGATACAGGAAATCTTGTGAGTTATGCTTATGAGCTTATTATACTTGTGAGTTTATTATAACTGATCTGCACTATAAATATATTTAAATAATTGTTAGCGGGTGAGTCAACCGCTCTACGCGCTGACTCTGGTAAGAATGAACTTCGAGAACAAAACAAATAAAAAGAGACAGACAGTAAATTTAAAAAATTTTTCTCTTGGTTTCGAAAAAGAAAATATGAAAAATGGCCAGAGAAGAGCGCAATGAAAGCAACGAGTCGCCAATATAGCTATGGCGCCTCGTTACAATACCCGCTCCCCCCTGGAAGAAAAAACCCTGGGTATAAAAAGGATTTTTTCATAAAATAAGTGACCATTTTTATATAAAAACAAATATCTTTATAAAAATGGATGAGGTGAGAATTGTGAAATGAAGAGAAATAAGGAGACCGGCTTCCTTACATGCATCACTTTCATACTTCCAGAACATACTTCAGTGAAACACGGTCATGGTTGATTTAACAAGACAACCAGACTCCACGCGGTAAAAGACATTCGGAGATCATCGCTCTCAAACACTGTGAGAGGGAAATTTTATAATTATATAGATTACTATTTAACCAGCTTTAAATAGAATGATAATAAATAGTGGCGATCTTGTATGAGAGCGGGACCCTTGCGGGAAAAAGGCGTCATTGTATATATATTTTATCCAAACTTCCAAATATAACCTTAGTATATGCTATGTATTTATGCTTTATTAACATGTAAAAAATAAATAGGTACTTTTAAACATTAACAAAAAGACTATATTTTCTGAAACATATTTCCAATATTATCAACAGATAATCTTTTAATTTACATTTCATTGAAATCCATCAACTTTATACACAATTTTAGTTTATAACTCCAAATAAATTACCTTTTTATTTTGATATACTGCTCAAATAGTTTAAAAGTAAAATAAATACTACATTACTATTACAATACTTGCCCTCACACTGTTGCCGTCAAGTAGGCTAACAAGGTTCCCTCATGCACGCAAGCATAGAGCATGCATTTAGCGTGTAACGACCTGTGTGACAGACGACGGATAGACTGAAAGAATGACATGTAATCCGCTTGGAAACGTTAAAAAGACGAGAAATTAAAAGTTATTTAAAATATATAATATAATTTAATAAATTTAAATATGAATTGAGTAAAAATAGGAAACGTTATTAAAGTTTCAAAATTAATTTTACTTTTAAATGACTTGTTTAATTATATCCATAGGTTGATTTCTCATTTATTTAATTACGCATGTTCAAATTTATTTTTAAAATAAAATTACAATCATGATACATGATGATAATATGCTTTTTTAATCTTTGGTTCATAAATGTTATGGACATAAGTATGTATGGAAAACGAATAAACTAAGTTGTAATAGGGAAAAAGAACTCAAAACTTAAAGCTAAAACTAAATAAAAAAATAGCAAAAAACAAGAAAAAAAACGCAATATACTGAATTGTTAAACCAAAAGCGCTACCTTAGGTGTGGCAGAAACTTTATTTTTTTATTTATAAATCATTAAATTTGCTTTACCCTTTTTAATAATCAATTATAAATCTTGTTTGCTGGGAAGTCTAGTCACTACAACTTTTGCTAACATCGGGCCTTCAGGCTGACAATTTGTCGACTTTTGTAGTTAAAATTACTAAGATATATTAGAGCTACTAGATGTTTAAATAATAAAAATATAATATTACTAGAAAAAAAATACAGTACTTCGAGAGTTTCGTAATCGAAGTTGTTTGTTTACCGATTGCAATGAAAATTACTTAGCTTAAATGACAATTGAGAGAACTGAAAGAGCCCGTCAATGTTACGGTAGCTAAATTTTATTGTAAGAACAATCGCCTCAATGTTCTAGTCCCGTCTTACGAGTTAATTTTTTTCAAGTTAAAATTGCTTTCATAGTATAATGTTTATTATTCTAATATAATCTTTAAAGAAAAAAATGCAAATAAATAAAAACTAACTAATCTTTACATATAAAAATTACCTGTCACAGTGTAAGACCACGATGAACTCCGTAACTACTCAATCGATTTTGATGATCTTTTTCCTTTTTACTAGATTTGTTCCAACTAAGATAGGTTTCATTTTGCTGTACAATAAAATACGTTGCAAATTATAATAACTGAGCCACAGTAACGCGTGGCTCGGTCACCTAGTAATATATAATTTAACTAGCAGCCCGTCCCAGCTTCGCACGGGTGGACAAAATTCTTTAAATTTTTTTCTAGCATTAAATATAGCCTTTATTACTCACTGTGAATGTAGCTTTCCAGTGGTGAAAGAATTTTTGAAATCGGCTGTTGTTTTGTAGTTTTTGAGTTTATTCATTGCAAACATACAAAAATACAAATCTTTCCTCTTTATAATATTAGTGTAGATAAAGTTTTCATCAAGAGTCATAACCTATAGCGCAGTAAGTTACGCACCAAATATTAACGTCTTTAGTAAGGAACATAATTTGAACAAAAAGCTTTAAGGTCTCTGCCCACTACACAGTATCATACCATGACCGTGCTATGAACGTATCAGACACGACAAGCAACACGATACGCTCTACTATGCCCACTAGAGCGTATCAATTACGTATCAAAGTCGTATGTATCGGCTTTAATGACGGGAGCATCAGCATATCATCTCATTATCATCCGCGTGTCATACCCGTGCGTAACGATTTTAGTGACGGCAGTGTCCACATATCATCTCCGTATCATCCGAGTGCCATATTCAAGCGGTCCCTGTTGTCGCCTTTGTAGTAATTCACCTGATTTCGTGTGAGGCAGACGCGTCAGCAAGAGCTTCTGAGTGTTAACACGATATGATGGCTATTAGAAAATTGACAATGAGGGAATTGGCAATGATAGCCATTGCTTTAGACGAGGAAGAAAGAGAAAATAACAGACGATCTAGGCGTTACTGGGTTCACGCCGCTTTAAAAAAACCAAAAGTCGAGGGAGAATACTGGACGTTATTTCGTCACCTAGTTGATGACGAAGAAAAATTTTATATGTACTTTCGTATGACATCATTTCAATTTAATGAATTGTTAAGACAGATTGAAAACGTCATCACTAGAAGAAACACCACATTTAGAGAAAGTTTAACACCTAAAGAAAAACTGGCAGTGTGTCTACGGTAAGTAAAATACTAAAAATGTTTATGTTCATTTATTTTTTATTTAAAAGTAAAAGTATTGAATTGTTTTTCTGGTAAAAAATGTAGCGTCTGGTCATTCCAATTGTCGGAATTTGTCGGCATTGGCTGACTTGTCTGATCATTCCAGTCGTCAGGACTCGTCGGCATTGGTGTTGCTGACTGCGGAGATGCATTGAAAGCGTATGGAGTTGAGCTAGGTGGGGCAAGCTGTTGTAGTTCCATTGAAGATACAAGAGAAAATATTTTATTTTTTGCCAGAGCTTGTACATACGGTGAGAATTTCTTAACAGTATCGGAAATATTTAAAAAAAAGCGATCTAATTCGTCGTGTCTTTGGGGTGGCTCAAATTTGTGTTGATCATCGAGCAATTTTGCCATCAAAATAGCAGATGCTGATGGCTCTGACTGGACTGCTTTCCTCTTTACGGCTTTTGACTTCATGGTTTTTTTTATTTGTTGTGACTCATTAGGAAATTTGTCTGATAATTTAATGTTGGCATCACTAACATTAGCAGTAGTATCGTCAATCTCAATGTCGACGTTGGGCTTTTCCGAAACAGTGGATTCTGTCACATGGTTTTCATCGGCATTGTCAGACTGTTCATCATCGCTTGTAAGTTCAATGGAATCTTGAGTTTTTCTGTCCATGAAAAAGGGAGCCACAAAAGTCATTTCATTTTCATATTTCCATGGTTTAATCTTTTTGGCTGCTTGTCCGCTTTTCCCTTTTTTTTTATTTAATGCCCTCCTGTATGAGTCTCTAAGAGATTGCCATCGTTGTTTACAAGCAATAGCTGTAAAATAAAATTTAAATTTATTAATGTCATTGTCCGCATTGGACTGGTCGCGCTGGAAATTGATTGGGGAGGCCTATGTTCAGCAGTGGATAGCAATATGCTGATATATTTATTGTATGTAATGTAGCAACCGTTGGCTGACCTAAATAAATAAATAAAAATGTCATTATCACATTAGGTACATTGGATTCATTATTTCATTCTTCATTACAGGTACTTAGCGACTGGCGATTCGTTTACTTCAATAGCTTTTAGCTTTCGTATGGGACTAAGCTCCGTGAAACGAGCAGTTATTGATGTTTGTGACGCTATAATAAATACAATGTTAAAGAAATTTATTGCCACACCTACAACAGAACAATGGGAAAAAAATATTGAAGACTTTTGGTATAAGTGGAATTTTCCTAATTGCTGCGGTACCCTTGACGGGAAACATGTCGTGATTGTAGCACCTCCAAATAGTGGTTCCCTGTATTTTAATTATAAAAAAACATTTTCCATTGTTCTTTTGGCTTTGGTTGACGCGAATTATAACTTCGTTGCCGTTAACGTAGGCGCTTTTGGTAAAGATAGTGATGGCGGTATTTTGTCGAAATCAAAAATGGGAAAAGCGATATTAAAAAATAAATTCAATCTTCCTGAGGATAAATATCTTCCTGGATCGACTGTAAAGGTGCCATGTGTAATATTAGGAGACGAAGCTTTCCCTTTAAGAAATAATTTGTTAAGACCTTATCCATCACAACAATCAATTACTGATCCTAAGAAACGCCAATTTAATTATCGTCTTTGCCGAGCTCGACGTGTAGTCGAAAATGCTTTTGGAATTTTAAGTCAAAAATTTCGAATTTATAATAGACGTTTACATTTAAAACCCGAGTATGCGGAAAAGATTGTTCTAACAACTTGTATTTTGTATAATTTTATAAGACACGGAGAATCTATAACCTTCTCGGAAGGAAATAACCCTGTACGATTCAACAATCTACGACGTCAAGGGGGTAATGCAAATTCTGTAGCTTTTGATGTACGCAATCAATTCGCTGATTACTTTCATACGTCAGAAGGACAATTGGACTGGTTATCAACTAGTTAACTAAAAAAACTGTAAAAAGCAGTTAATATTACAAACACATTATTAAATAAAAGTAGAAAACTTACCGGATTGTTTTAGTTGTTCCCCAATTTCCTTCCACGCAATGTCTTTCTTGACAATATCCATATATTTCGGATGTTTTAAATTATATATAAATTCGTAATTGCGAACAATTTCAATCAATTTTTCGTCATCCATTTTACATCGAACGCGTACGCGTGTCTACTTGAACCGATGGAAACAAAATGGCCAATAGAAAGAGAAGAGTGGCAACGCGTTTATAACGGCCATCTTACGCGGTTATAACCCGGGTGCTCACCGTATCGCCGCCTGCGCGCACCGGTGTGGCAACGTCGCGTGCCATGCACGGAGCGTATCGCCACCGGCAAAATATTCTCGCCGACAATAGTTGCTGCTCCGTGCATGGCACGCGACGTTGCTGGTCGGTGACGGAACGGGCTAGTGGGCATTGTCTCATACTTTTTAATACAAAGAATATTTTTTTGCCTGACACGTTCATAGCACGGTCATGGTATGATACTGTGTAGTGGGCAGAGACCTTTAGTGATAAGCAAAATTTCTCCGTCCCGTCCCTGTATTGTACACATAATTTTTTTGACATTTATGTTTTATAAGTTTTAATTACTGAGGCAATAATGGTGGCAACACTCAATACCAATTGAGAAACAATAGATAATGTAAACAATAGAATCTAATAATATTTATGGTTTGACAAAGAAGTGCGGAAGATCATCGCAACCGTTATTGTTTTGCTAAACATTAACAAATTGAGCTGTTAGTAAAGTAAGCGAAAATGAGCCTTGTGAGGCTGTTTCTAATGTTGTGCCAGTTGGAAAAGTAAGTTGGCTAAATACCGGCATGCCAGTGACGTCTTTTGTAAAGATTTCCAAGCTTTTGTTCAGAGCACCTTTGTTTGATTGTCTGTCTTCAGTGGAACACTTATTAATTGGCGCGTAGTGATAATTAAAAAGAAATATTATAGAATAATGAACGATCGAGAGAAACAATTTTTGTCTTGTCTCTTTTGTTTTTTTAATTGAATGTGTCCGAATTGCTGTTCGATTAGACACTAAAGTTATCTCTTTGTACGTAATTTTGTGACTCGTTTCGCTTCAGTTGAGGATCACAATCGCAGAGTAGTAGAGTAGAGCAGGCTTTTTTTGGAGCGAAGCGAGCGGAACTTCCAAGGATCAGCTTTAATGACGTAATGTCCATAACTTCCCGAGTTCTGAACCGATTTTAATAATTGTTGTGTGGAATCGAATCAACACATTTAAGACCAGATTGTGACGAATTTTGAAATTTACAAAAATAAAAAAGTTATGACCAAAAACCATTAGCTATATGGGGTTTTTGATTGAAACAAAAAGCGCGTGCTTTTTGAAAGTTTTCATTCTTATGGAATTTTAAAATTTAGTAATCATTATTCTATTATTAGGCCAGTTATCCTGGCATTATTCATGCCTTTTTCCGGTAGCCGATTTTCCACTATACTTATGTATTTTTCGCCGCTGATTACGCCCAAATCTGTCCAAAACCTGTGCTAAAAAAGTTATGGACATTTTTTGGACACAAAACTAGCGAAAATGAGTTTTTGGGAAAATCTCGAAAAATAAGCCTTTATCGAAAAAACCCAACAGGAAAAAAATGTATTAAATTATTCCCCATCGACATAGGCTAATAGCGATTAATTTTAGATACTGGGACCAAAGATATGGCCCATTTCGTGCCTTTTTGGCGCTTTTTGATAATTACGTTTATATGGCGCATTTTTTCTTCTTTCAAGGCACACTATAAGCCAAAAAGAAGTGTTTTATACGTTCTTTGGTCTAGTAGTGACTTTTTTCCTAACCCCACTTTTCGCGCCAAATTCGGCCATTTACATAAAATCCGTAAAATGACGATTTTGAGCATAAAAATTAAGCTACCCAAAAAATTCAAAATTCTGTCCATTTGTTTTGATACCTACAATCCAAAATTGGATCATTTTGGACTGCTAGAAAAATTTTCAAATGCATTTTAAATTTTGGGCCCAATCTAAATCAGTTATTTTTTGAGGTTAGAAAAGTCTGAGTAGGCCCAAATTGCAGATATCGTTGAAACGCTCAAAAATAAAGGATTTTACCGAGGGATATTTTTTTATCTGTACAGGCACTCAACAAAACGCGAAAAATTTGTTTTGGACCCTACAGGATCCATTTTAGCCCATATTGAGAAAAATCCTTCTCGACATGGAACAAGACCCCTTCAAATAGCTGGGATTGAACCTTCAAACTCCCATAGGTCATTTGGATAAAATTATCGACAAATTACCAAAAAATTGTTTCCGCGATTTCTCATTTATTCTTCCATTGTACACGAAAGGTTTTATTTTTAGTTTCAAATTGGGTCTCAAAATTATTATATATCAATCAAGAATTAAAAAAAAACTAAAAAATCAAACTTAAAAAAAATCCATATAAAAAAATACGTGTATTCTAAATACCGTTGTGTCAATTCTGTGTCCAATTTGAAGGTTTCAAATTCAAAATGATATAGACTACTTAATATTAATTATATTTAAATACATTAATAATTTTAACGACCGTTTGGTGCAACGGTAGCGATCCTGCCTTTCGCACCGATGGTCCTGGGTTCAAATCCCGATAGGGGCAGATATTCGTATGATGAATACGAGCATTTGTACCTGAGTCATGGGTGTTTATATATATTTCTATAAATATTACATATCTATGTATCATATATGTATGTCTATCCGTTACCCTAGTATCCATAACACAAGCCTTACTATGCTTACTTTGGGCTAGGCTAATGGGTGTGAATGTATATGCACCATCGTAATCAGGGGCGAAAAATACATAAGTATTGTGAAAAATCCGCTACCGGAAAAAAAATGAATATGGCCATTTTTGAGCCAGGATGACTGGACTATATTATTTTTTGAGTACTACGCTCCGCTCCGATATATGGAGTTAGCGAAGCTTTATTCTTAGCGACTGCATCGAATTATTTTATTTAGTTTCAAATTTGCATCTGGGCATGACAATAGTTGCAACAATATTACTGTAAACATCGCCACGTATAACCAACTTACCCATCGTCTTTCTGAGAATAGAGTGTATCCAATCGCTCTTTGCCTAAACCAACTGTGAAACAAACTCTTCTATCTGCGAAACATTATAAATCAATTAGAAATAAATGAGAAGAATAATAAAAAAGTGTTATTATCATTATAAATATTATGACAATACTTTGTGTGTGTGTGTTTGTTACCATACCAGCAACGCGTGGCCAGGTTATACCAGCAACGCGTGGCCGGGTTATACCAGCAACGCGTGGCCGGGTTATACCAGCAACGCGTGGCCGGGTTAGCTAGTCATTATAAATGACTAACAAAAACGACCTTAGTTACGAGCACAACATGCATACAAATTCAACTGCCTTATCAGATTTTAATAATGGAAAACAAATAAAAATAACATGCATTAAGCTGATTAACTTAATATTGTCTGGAGAGCTATTTGTAGGAAGAATATAGTTTAATAAATTGATCATATTCTACCGATTGGCCTTCCCCTGGCATTATACACTAGATTATAAATGGTATTTTAATCTAATATGACCAAATATGTACATAAAAAATATCCTAAGTACTCATCGTAGCTGCGTATATTACAATAATCTGACGGCCATTTGGTGTAACGGTAGCGATCCTATCTTCTGCGGCAAAGGTCCCGGGAATCCCGGCAGGGTCATATGTTTGTGTGGTGAACATAAGCATTTGTTCCCGAGTCGTGGTCGTTTAAATACTAATTTATGTATTCTATACATTATTTAGTGCCCATAGTACAAGCTCAGCTTAGTTTAGGACTAAATAATAATAATAAATAATTCCCCACAATCACACCAATGAGCCTAGCCCAAAGTAAGCACCTTAAAGGCTTGTGTTATGGATCCTAGGATAACGGATAGACATACTTAACACGTTACATATATATGTAATATTCATAGAAATATATGTAAATATCCATAACTCAGGTGCAAATGCTCGTATTCATCATACAAACATCTGCCCCTTCCGGGATTCGAACCCAAGACCGTCGGCGCGAAAGGTAGGATCACTACCGTTGCACCAAACGGTCGTCAATAATTGTTGTAAGTTGTCCTGAATTTATTTATTTATTTATAGTTTGTTAATATAATTAACGTTTATATTTTGTTGTTACTTAAACACTTAACTGCCAGTTTATATTTAAACAATTTCTTACTAGAAAATAATTATCTTGTTTCACGTGTCAGGCGGGCCTAATTCGGGCAAGTTCTTTTTCTCTCACCTGAGGCATGTCGATTTTTATCCAGTAATTATATTAAATAAAAAAATGCTTATTACCTGATGAACGTACCTTTATAATGTGTCTATTAGTTATTGAAATACTTATTTTATGTTCTAACAATGAAGGCAAAGTTATCCAAAAATAAGTATTTTCATAGAAGAAAACTACATTAGTTATTAAAAAATTAATTATCTACCTTTACTAAAGTTACTTAAACCTGCTTTACGTTCAACATAAAAAACATGTCTAAGCACAGCTTTTATAAGTATGTTACTCAGGCTATTATCATGTATATTGCCCTTAAGCCTCGCAATATATGTCGTTTTCTTGTGCCTCTATTTCTGAACACATACAGGTTTCGTAAATTTCTTAAAACATTAACAATTATTGTGAAGACAATATTGAATACTAAGTTTCCGAATTACAAAGGCAATTCTAATTCTATAATTATTCAGGCGTGTATGGACTCTCTTCCAATAAGCTTAATCGCTTAATAGGGATATTTGTGCTGGTCAGAATCTATCGCTGTGACTATGTAGCATTGCGGAGTTTGTTTGAAAATTCAAAACGTGTTTCCTTTTTACGGCAAGAATGGTCTTAAATTAACAGAATAGCCGTCAACACGAATGTTTTGGGATATTCTATTGAAGATGGGATAGCGATTTGGAATAACGGGCGTATTAACTAAAATTCCTACCAGATTGGCTCCGAGCTGACCCTCGTCCGATTGGACATTGCTATTATACATTGAATTTTGGACGGCCTCATGTTACGTAGGCGCTGTCGGGGGAACAACGCCAATTTAAACTGTGTCGAATGAAAACAACATTTCCGATTGCTTAATTCGAATTTAATTTGCTGAGCGCTTGAAATACGATAGTTTATAGACTAACGGGACTGAATTAATTCAAAAGATTCAAGTGTAAATAATTTTTAAACAGACAATAAACGAAAAATATTGAGACTATGGTAAGTAATTATGAAAATAAATAAGAAAACATGGGATAAAGACAAAAGATTTGTCCTCCCAATTCAATTTTACAAACATGAAGCTGTACAAAAATCACAATATCTTAGGATGTATTGTCTAATTTAATTTTCATAACACTAAGTTTACTGTAACCTATTTTTAAAATATTGTATGTTTATGTAAAACATATTTAAGATATAAATCCCGTTGTCAAAAATAGAGACATACTTAGTGTAAAGGCGTATGTTCCGCAAGGATTCCGTTATGAGCATAGGCCCTAAATGTGATCTCTACAAAGAGGTTAGCAATGTTAATATTTTTATCAATGACTTAAAATTATGGAAAGTTATTGAAACTGGGCGGAAAGTGGGGAGAAGTTTCTCTTGTTCAATCTCGACACAGTCTTAAATTAATGCAAGAGGAATTTAATTAATACGTTTACTGCGAAATCAACACGTAATCAATCTATTCAAAGCTTTGAAGAGAATGGGTTGGTTGAAACAAAAATAGTTAACTTAGGCACTCTGGGATAGAAGAATGGCATTTATTACTCATTTTGACGATTCTCATTCGCGAGAAAGGCGATCAAATTGATGTTTAATCATCAGAAATAGTAGGCAGTTCCAATAACCCGCCACAAAAATCGCTGTTTTCAAATACTTAGATCAATCATACTGCCCAAATCCTATCAATCGGACGCCCTCAAAAACAGTTGGCCAGGCACCACCTGATCTTCTCATATTTGAGGAGCAAAAGAAAGCTCTCCTAGAAAAACATAGAGTTCCTAAATATGCAGAGCCAAGATAACCGTAGGGATATATTTGATAATTTTCATTCCTCTACAAGGTTATGAAAGGCAATCTGAAGTGTCTCTTGAACCTTAGATTGTCTGTTTTATCAATCATTGATGCACCAAATAAATAAATAAGCATATTCAGACCCATTTGTTTCTATTCCCGTCCTTGATGTTAACTTTCTACCAACTTAAATTAGACTATCACAAGAAACACCACTAATGCCTAACAATTGATCGAATTAGGACCTTGAATTGAGGCCCTCGCTTTGATTTCCCTGTAGACCCGAGATCCGTCTGAATCTTACCCTTCTCTCATGATATACGATCGGTATTAAACAGATTGATTTGGAAATTACAATCGAACCGACTTATGTGAGGAAATGATTGGCTAATATAAATACCAAATTCACTAATCATGGAAGATTTGCAAGTTATTATTGCAAATAACATCAAAGTCCCAGTGATAAAAAATGTAAGCACAGCTACATATTTTAAGTGCTTTGATTTCGCAAATAACAAAATTTTGTTCTCATTTCGCCGCAGTTTTTTCTTGGACAGGGAAGACTTGAGGTCCAGCAGCGATGTCATTAATAGGCTGATGATAAATAGTAGATTATTAACCAAGGGGATAAAGCAGTGTCTTCTGTCGCGGGTGACGATTTAAATCGCGAGCGTAACGAAGGACTCTGGGTTTACTCCCGAGCGTAGCAAGGGTGTTAAAAACTTAAATCACTAGCGAAGCGAGGGATTTAAGGCGAGTCCTGAGTGTAGCGAGGGATTTAAGTTCACCCAAGACTAAGACAGCTTTATCACCTAGGTAATTACTCTACTTTTCGTACCATTTGCGAAAAAATTAACATAATAATAATAATATGAGATAAGCATTTATTAAAAATAACGACAATTAAAAGTAAAAGTAAACATTCGAAACATTGGTCACATTATTGATAGAGAGAGTTTTACAAAAAAGAGAGAGATTAATAATTAATTTAATTTACATCAAGCTCATACGGCCTCGTCGGTTTTCGTAATTTTATTTAATAATCATAACTGCATAATAAATGCGTATTCCTTTTTCAAAGAGATGTGTAATGCTTTATATACAAACTCAATGGTGTAAACACAGATGTAGTT
This sequence comes from Calamotropha paludella, assembly GCA_927399485.1. NCBI lineage: Eukaryota > Metazoa > Arthropoda > Insecta > Lepidoptera > Crambidae > Calamotropha > Calamotropha paludella. The sequence continues at coordinate 9,203,078 of OV656817.1, read as the reverse complement.
CAGTATAAATTTCGGTAAGTATTCCAAATTTAAATCACATTCTCCCCCTAGAGGATGAATGAAATTCAGTACAATTTTCTTTCCCTTTTAACAGATTAAAAATGACTATTGTTATGTTCGCTTTTTGTGGCATAGAATGTCACTTTTTGAGCAAGTGGTACGAAAATGATGTTTTATTTATAAGCTCTCGAATAGGTTCACCAATGTCATTGTTATATGTTTTAACATCTTATGATTAAGTTTTGAAATGTAATTAAACAATTTTAATAAAATTTAAAACATATAAAATGACAAACGCTTTATACCTAACTTTACGTTTAGTTCATATGCTTATTTATAAGTATTACATTCGATGTTGTAGATAGGGAGATGGATCTTGCGTCAGATTAAGAAATTTGAAAGGGCCTGTTAAGATCTGGTAGCTCAATAAGAAGAGCACTTGGTCAGATAGCGAGAGACAATGAAACAAGAAATATTATTATATGTTCGGTGATAGGTAACAGCATAAATAAAAATATAATACTTAAAATTTTGACGAATGTAATTAATTATAATGCCTATTAGGAAAAGTTGGTTAAAGTTTAGACCAGTTTAGTGCAGTGGTACGGTGTCAAAGGAAATTTCTAAGATTTAATTAAATTATGAAAATGTAAGGAAATGAAAAAAGAGTATTCTTACATAACTCATAATAAATTACTATTAACTGAATAGTATAATATTTATATGTAATTGCTGCCGACGTCCAAAGCCTTCCAAGAAAATGTCAGACAGTGTTTTCTTATTATATTACGGAGAATAGAATATTACCCACTCATACTTTTATTTAGTTTAGTTGTTCTACTAAATTAAGTACAATTAAGTTCTTAACAAGCTGAGCGTATCAGGGCGCTCAATATTTTCCAAAAAAAGTATATACCTACCTAAACAGACGTAGTAAATGTATATGCTCATCCCATGAGCAATTGTTCTTTGCAACCGGTCACCGGTCTAATTACTTAATTTATTTTCTGTATTTTTTCCATTTTATTAAGCTCAATATATTTAATCAATTGCACGATAATTGGTATAGTGCTAACAATAGTCTAATATAGGAACAGGCTGTATTGGCAAGCGAAGACATAAATAGTGACGGCTACACCAGCAATTTCGATATCCGTGATTACGGATATTTTAATATGTTATTCATTAAACATATTATTCATGTTGCAGTGTCAATATTTAAATATTATAATGACAGTAGTCGACATTGTCCTGGGTAACCAGGATAGTATCTGAATATAAAACAAATATTACAAATGGTAATATTTGTAATTTTTGCTTTATATTTAGATAATAGCGACCCACCCCAGTTTCGCACGAGTAAGAGAGCATATTATTATGCCTACATGTTTTGTCTGCATTAGGATCGCATCAGCTTAATGCGTCAAATATGTGGATTAGAATTAAATGTAATATAATGTCTACATTATTTGGAGAATAGATTTATAATTAAACCATTTACAAGGTACCTACCTTTTAATCCAAAAGAATATCAAAGATAACTAAAATCAGTTTTATGGACCTCTGACAATTTACAATTTCAACAAACAGTACGAACAAAATAACACTCATTACAGTGTTGGCACATGGTAAGGACACAGACAGAGGCAGATAATCTTAGAAAAGGACTAATAGGACCCTACCTACATGATGTATCTTACAGAAATATGACATGGTCAATGTTTAAAAAAAAAAAAATACAAAGGACTACCTGCCTATGATCTTTGCATCCCATCCTCATCAGAAGTTCTGCAGGCTCTCGTGGGTACGATAGTATTTTAGACTGACTATATTTAAGACTGAGTCATAGTGTTAGTTTTTATAGATGTACGTCTTTCTTATTTGCTGGGGGTCGTTGCCTCACACGCAACATCTTTCTTACCTGAACTACTGACCGACACATCATGCTACGATCCGACGTGCAGCGGCTTTTGTCATCGTGGTTATTTATCTTTGGGTACATGGAGTTGTATAGAGGTGTGCGCATGGAGCATATGGTAGATAACATCACATTTTATATATATAATTTAAAGCTATAGAAATGAAACCTTATCTTTCCTTTAAAATTACTGAATCACTATTATTTAAAAGAACTTTGTGACTTATTTTAAAGGACTGACTTATTTTAAAAATTTTCGATGTACTATCGAAGCCTCTGGCGCCTTATCAGTCCTAAGTCGCTTGCACACTGCACGATGCCTATCGCTTCAGACCACGCCCCGCTCCATTCATTCAACAATGGCGCCACGAACGCGTAAAGCAGATTGACAGTTGACAGTACTGACATCAAGGGCGATTTTAAAACTAGTTGTTTATGATTGGCCGTAGTATAAATCGTAGTAAAATACGAAGCCAATTAGGGATTGGTATGGGTCGTGTGGGCGTGTCCGATGCGATCAGTTCAAACAAATAATTCTACTAAGTGTCAGAGTACTAGATATCATAAAAATATGTTGGACACCCCGCGGCCATAGAGTACAATACAATAAATTTGAAATAAACAAGACTCATAAAAAATGGATTTTAAGTTCAACGGATACATCCAAATAAAAATTAGCCGTTGCACAACACTAGTTAGGCGAAAGGGAACCAATTAAGTGAGGCTGATGTTCGATACCAGCAGTGGGTTTCCGGAGTTCGTCCGTCCGATCTCTCGCCAGATGAATCAAAAAAGGTTCGAATTTTATAGCAATATATTTACTGATGAGCGAATGAGTTTCGTAGTCCATATCTCAAACTTTTGTTTTGGATACATCAAAGGTCATATAACAAACATAGAGAAAATAAGTACTATGTAATTATGCAGGTTTTGGAGTCTTTCTTAGCCCAAATCATGGCGTCGCTGTCGCAATAGATGATACGATTTTTTCAAGTCCGCCAAATATAAACGTGATATTTGGTGAACTGATTTGAAAAAAAGAACTAAGTTTCTACATCTAGGTAATGAGCTGCAATATTCGTAAAACAAAATCGATTATTTTTGAGCCTTGTTATTTCAATATCTTATACTTTTACTAGCGGCCCGCCCTGGCTTCGCACTGGTGGACAAAATTCTTTCATTTTTTCTATTATTAAATATTTTCCGTTAGCGCCATCTAGCGTCCAATAGACGAACTGCTTGCGGTTAACGCGTTGCTATGGTAACGTTAATGATACAATGGAAAAAGAGCGAGAAAAAGAGTGGACAGACAAACACACAAACCACTGTGATCTTAGATTATAGATTTAAAAACACGGGTTGGTATTTACTTTACAAAATATACAGTCTGTGACTACGTGTATTATACCTAGTCCGACCATAAGTTCTGTAATAAATGAAAATGCATTTTTTACGTAATAATGTAATATTAACCACCACAAACAAAAAACTTGTAAGTACATCTTTAGTAAAGTCTCAGCAAAAGAAAAAAAATCTATTTGAAATGGCCACCTTTGACTTTTATACAATCCTTTAATCTGTTTGGCCAAAAATCTATGGATTGACGCACTGTTTCCATGGGAAATTTCGCCACTGCTTCCTCCAGAGATTTTTCAAGAGACTCAATATCGCCGTGTCGATTAGAGCAGGCCAAGTCATCTAAAACTGATCATAATTTGTACTCTAAAGGGTTGAGGTCTGGGCTAGTTAAGGCCCAGTCTTCAGCTCTTATAAAGACCGGGACGTTGGTTTCAAGCCAAGCTTGGTTAGTTCATGCTTTGTGAACAGGTGCAGAGTCCTGCTGGAAAGTCCACGGTACATTTTTAGAAAGTGTATTGCTGAGAGGTTTCACAACACGATCCAAGACTGTCTCTTGATACACTTTGGCTATAATTTTCACTCCTTTTCACCAAAATGTAGCTTTGTGACGCTTTCATAATACACACCCCACCAATCCATTTCTGACGCAGGATGATGACCACGTTGCACAATTCCGACCACTAGAGCAGCTTCTTTAGAACTGTGAGCGTACACTTTAACATTTTGCTTATTGTAGCGCTCTTCAATCTTGAATATTTTTTCAAAGAGGATATTTCTGTGCCTTTCACCTGCGTATCGTGACAGAAGGCATTTTGATCGATCCACTTTCTTTAATTGTAAAGATTAATTTAGGGCATGTCCTGTATGTCGACGGCGACAGAGTCCTAGAGGGAGTTTTCATTTCTCGAGATAAGGTTTTTTGCTTCCTAATGGGGTTTCGACGAATTCTTGCTTTAATAGCATTAACAGCCTTTATAGTTCTAATAGCACGCGGCCGCCCCGATCTTTTATGGTCTTCGACAGAGGAAGTGTTGTTGTATCTGTTGACAGTACAATATACAAACATACGGCTGATACCAAGCTTTTGAAGTGTCTGGAATATGAACGACGGCTACATACCCAATTTGTGCAAGGCGATCACTGCAATACTATTTTTTATCACCCTATTCCATACTGTAACTTGATAATAAACAGAAAAAATATTTGAAATAACGCAAAATCAAAAGAAGTTTTTAAAATAATCAACGCGTTCCAAATTCCAAGCTAATTAAAAAGTTGAAAAAAGAAAAGGTTTTATGTAACATTATTTATGGCCAGACTAGTTAAATAATTATACACATAGCTGTTTCTTCTTAGATACTTGGAAAAGTATTACACTCAATACCTACAGCGGTAGTAATACCTGGGACGTAAAAAGACAGTGCTGTCGTCAACTAAACAAATTCTTGAAAAGTATAAGGAAATACGGGTCTTAGAGGTCTCGGTAGCTTAATTAGAAGAGCGGACAGTGAGGAATGTGGGCTCGAGTCCAGATACCTGAGACAATTTGGTTTTTACCTTGTAGATTTTTTTTTAATGTGATTTATTTATTTTACTTCATTTATGCCAATTAGCACAACTAATTAATACAGCAAAGCAATTTTAAACCTTGTTAACTTAGTTGGAAATTATTGTATAGAAAATTGTTTAATCTCGGTTTGCTTAACTAAATTACCTACGTTATACTTACGAATATTAACCTAATAAAGATAAAAGCCTTCAAAACATTTTAATGACTGTAGCTTTATGAGTAATTCCAAATAAAAAATTATTGTTTGTGTTTTACTCTGTCCATAACATTTTTTTTAAGTCTAATGCAATTGGCTTCCCAAAGCTGAGGGTAGAAATAAAGTTAATTGGACACAATTAAAAAACGCTGTGAGCTCTAAAAATTGTCACGAAACATTAACATTGCTAGATATGCCTTGCAGAGACACAAATATATAAATACTCATAATTACAGTTGTATATATTTTAATTTCCTTACAAAATCTACAATTTTTTTTTATCATTATGTGTAAATAGAAGTGTGCGTGCACGGCCATCTCTTACTCTTTTTTCTTCTATTTTTTATATTGAATATCGTATATAATAACTTAATACTATAGACTGGACTTTGTGCTACCATATAACTACCCCAACGGTTCCCTATTGAGTCTCAAAAATGATGTCATAATATATAATTACATACTTTTACTTGTCATTATTATAATTTCTTAGAGGTAATATAAACTTTACATGAATGTACTAACTCCTTAAATTTTGAGGACTCGAGAATTTTTACCTATTTGTACATAAAATAAACATGTTTACAGCTTATGGGTGTCGGCGCACCTAACCTAGCTTATAAACTTATTATCACTCTATCATCATCATATCAGCCGTACGACGCCCACTGCTGGACATAGGGACATTATCACTCTATAGTATTAAATTATTATGTCTACACAAACAGTATGAAAACCAATAATTATGACACAAAGTAATGAGAACGAACATTTGGAAAAAACTTTATGCGCATCACAGGATTGCTACCCTTACTTAGATGTTTTCGATTAAAACTAAATAGTACTTAATAGTACAACAAAACTATTGCTGATCAAACAGCTAAAAAGATACTGAAGCTTCCAATTGGAAACTTTCAACTAAAAGAGATATCCTTATCCTAATACTTAGTTCCTTTCCTGTTATTTAGTTCGATACTATCAGAAGTGCCGAACCATATTTAAATTCTAAGGTGCTGAAACAAATTGCGTACCACGCCAACAGTAGATGCGGCTGTGCCTCGGTGACTCAAGAACGGGGAAGAAGTCCGCTGACGAAAGGGCCTTGAGTAATATATCGTCAAGGGCATGGACGGCAACCTAACGCTTGATGTCCATTTAACCCCACCATGGTACCACAGTGGCATAGATGTGGTTAGCAAACATCTTTAGCGAAGGCCGACCGACACCCGCACAATTCGGCGTCGAGAAATGTGTCTCTATGAGACGAAGGTATTTATTTGTATTTTAGTAGTTAGGTACGACCATTACCTTAGTCATCTTATGATAACGGCTTCTGTAAAGGGGTCGAAAAGTCATAAGTTAAAATATAAAAAATGAACAAGTTAATCGTATATCAGATTAACTTGTTCATTTCAATGGTAATACCCTTTTGAAATTGTATGTATGATAGGTCTATGTTCAAATGTAGTTATATCAATTTAATATGTCACTGTATAATACTGCAGTGCTAAGCCAAAAGGCGGTATCTGTGAGAAACGCCCTTTGAATTTTTTTTATACCATTAGATACCTCTAACAATTTTGCATCTAATGGTATAAGTCAAATATCGCAATCTAATTTAAAACGTTAAAATATCCCACTAAAAAGAATTTTTTATATCTCAAATTTTCCGTAATTTACTAAGAAATTTGCCAGTATATCGTTTTTATGAAGCCGTATATTGACATAGGCTAAAAACCTTTCGTAAGAGTTGACAAGAAAAATATTCAATTTCTGAAGCAATTGGCGCTAAGTCTACTGTCGATAAAAATGTGAATATCGAAAAAATGGCAATAAACGATTGTTATGAGTGGAAAGACTATACAACCCAATACAAACTTTCCCGGCTGTCACCAGGACCTTACATTAGTGAAATTGTTGAAGTGGAAGTTAACAGAGGCATTTTTGATATGAGATACAAAACTAGTTTCGATAATGATCCAATTACGGCTAAATTCTTCAAATTAGACAAACTTCCGTCCCCAACTAAAAAAAAAAAAGCAGGAATATCTGAAACTAAAAAGAAAGAAATTTTAAATCTCTTTCCAGCATAATGCCTGCTAGTAGGATTTTTTTTTGGCGGGACCTGCCAACTTTTGACTAATTTTGTTTTGTAGAAATAGAATAGGTAATATATATATTGTTTTGTAATTTGCTTCTACAGTCAATAAAGTTGTTAAAAAATATAAATCTAGTTTTATTTCTAGTTATTGAGGTATTTTTATCAAATATAAAAAAAACTTTTTGTATGGAGCGTTGTATGAGCAGATTAAAGCTAAAAGCATTATCTCAAGTTTTTTCCTTCCTTTTTTTTAATGTGAATAGCGATATCTCACAAAATAGGTATAATGGTACAATTTTTGCTTAAATTAGGTATCTCAATAATATCTTTGGTCAAAAACTAAAGGTCAAAAAATGAATGTAAGTGAGTTTAAAAAAACTTTAAAAAGATTTGTTTTTGAAGAGAAGAAAGAGTGCGAAAGTATAATTTACCAAAGTCGATTTTCTCAAAACTTACTCCAATTGAGATAGCGCTTTTCGGCTTATCAGGGCAGAATATGTATTCTTGGTAAGAGACGTGAAATAGCTGTATTTCCACAGTTAGATTAGTAGATAGTTAAGTTAGATTTAGTGACAACTAACGGACTGATGTGCCCGAAATATCTTTCTCTCCCAAAACATAGAAACAACAGGAACGGCTCTCAACATTAGAAAATAACAAAAAAAAAACAAAAAGAATGGTGTAATATATAAAGAAGTAGTTAAATTAATTTAGTTCTTATAATTTCGCGCCGGTTCAAAGAAATCAAACACATTTTAGTAATACTATCAAATAGAAAGAACACTATAATAAACACGTTGTTGGTAACCGTAAAAGTATTTTAATGTTCTTTATAAATATAATTCTCAGTACCAACTTATGTATTGATTATTTTTCAAATTATATTTAATTATATGAAAATTATATAAAATATTCATCATCCCAGCCGAAAGACGTCCACTACTGGGCGGAAGACTCCTTTTACTATAATTTGATCATTTGACAGGCCGATTGGAGATCGCAGTAAATGACTTTAATATATCATCACCTCCATACCATTACCGTATTATTACCTCCAATATCATTAGTCGCCTATTACGACACTCTTAAGTGAGAATGGTAAGTGCTACCCAGCAAAGAAATGCCGGACACTACACGGCAAATAAATATACACTATTATGCAAAAAGCAATTTTTAACCGTTTTTTCATTTCTTGAAGCTCCTATATTTAGGTGCCCCGAATTATTGAAGCATTAAGTTTAGTAAAACATGGTGAATTCCCTTCCTGCAGAATACTCATACCGATATTAGTAAAGAAATTTAAAACAATATAAATAATACAACTTCACAAAATGATGTTTGCCTCAACTTTACTGCACAAAATGTGTCCAAAAAAAGAAAAAATAATAACGATCTATAACAATTATAATGATATTTAAGGATTATAGTTCATATCCTATTGCGTTTCTCCAAATTACAAAAAAAATTAAAGCAAATTTCAGTTTAATTTTCGTCCGTACATTTTACATTAAAAATAATATTTCTGACATTCACACCAATCACCAAGCCTGTAAGGCATGAGTCATGGATACTAGGGTAACAGATAGACATACAAATATTACACATAGATATGTAATAATTATAGAACTCAGGTACCAAAGGCTCGTATTCAACACACATCTGCCCCTCCGGGACTCGAACCCAGGACCGTTGGAGCGAAATGTAGGACCGCTACTGTTGCACCAAACGGTCGTCACTTAATGAATGTCGGACGGCAATAAACGTCAAACGGTAAAATTGACATGAAACTATTACAACTAATAGTAATGAATCATACTGAAGTATATAACTTATTTAACTATGTCTGCAATGCATGCTACTGTTTGCAAATACTGAGCGAAGCACTACCATACCTAACCTGATACTACATTGATGAAATTTGGCGCCAAATTTCATCAATGTAGTCTCAGCGGTTTGGCTGTAATCAGCTTTTGAATTTTTCTTTCGGTGATTATTCCTCCATGGTAGTGATGTGCCAACTCGGAAAAAACAAAACTCGACTTAACTCGATTAAAAATTCACGTAACTCGGGTTGAACTCGAGTTACGTAACTCGAGTTAACTGTTGTAAAAATGTTTTTTTTTTAATTTTACCAATTTATTCCCTCACCTTCGCATTAATAGGGAAAAAAAATTGGAACAGACAAATGTTATTTTTATCTCTTTCAATTCTTTCATTTTTTATATTATTTGTTTATAATGTATTGAAAGAGTTATAGGTACTTACTTAAGTAAAAATGGAAGTTATTGTTTGAAGTCGAATCATTTATTTAAGTATTTTTGGCTTGAATTTTAATTCTTAAAAATATTTATATTTATTATTAATAAAACTATGTAATTATACGTGTCTTTTCAAAATAAAATCAAACTAACATTATGATGCAAGTATGTACATAGGGACACTTATAGGCTCAGCGACGGCGTAAGGACGACGTCGAAATAACTACAGATTTCAATTTATATGATATTTGTAATGTGCAGTCAAACTTATAAAGCTTTTATTACTGTCTGATGTCCAAATATCAGATGTTAATGCTAAATAAGAAGCATCTTTTAACTCCTTTCTTAAAGATTCGGACACCAATTTTAATTTTTTATCTACCATCAAAGCTAATTGTTTTCTGTTCGGTAGCTGATAATCAGCATTCAATGCTTTTGAGTATTCTTGGTAACCTGAATTTTCCACTATTTGAAATGGCTGTAAATTTTTCAATATCAAATTAATGAAAGCGTCATCACCAGAATTTTGTGTAATTTTTTTTGGCACAGTAAGATGGGTTTGGGTATGCCTTAACTTTTTTTGAGGAGGCTCAACATTTAATACAGATACCAGTGACTGGGATAAATCGACCGAAGTACTCGAATTACTTTCATTTGTTGATGATGAAGTCGGACTTATGTTTCTTTCTTCGGCGGTAACACTTGGATGTTTATTTTTAATGTGGTTTAATAATGTGGTCGTATTTCCATTATATTTGAAAGAATCTGAACACTGTTTACACGTAACACGTCCACTGACTGGCGATTTAAATACATCCCAAACCAAAGATTTTCTTTTAGGACCCGGCATTTTTCAAAAACAGAATTTAAAACACGAAAAACTACAACAATAATCGGCACTTTAAGGTTAACCTCAAATCTACATAAATGTAACACTTGTTTGTTATGAATGAATATGGTCTCAAATGATCGGCAAACTTCGCTCCATGTCGGTTTCATTCGGATTTCAAACTCGAGTAGAGAAATTTCAACTCGAGTTGGTTCGAGTTAAGCCCAACTCGAGTTAACTCGAGTTAGTTACTCGAGTCGACCATCACTACTCCATGGTATGTCCGATTTCAAAACTTTTTTTGCACTTTCGTCACGACCACGATGTGAGTTTTGTCGCCAAATTTCATCAATATAGTATCAGCGGTTTGGTTGTGATTAGCTTTTGAATTTTTCTTTCGGTGATTATTCCTCCATGGTAATTGGTATATTTTTGAGTTCAAGCATTTCTTCTCGACTCATGTTTGTTATTTATACTTTTGTATTTATTTTTGTTTATTATTCATAGTACAAGCTCTTATAGCACAGCTTAGTTTTGGTCTAAATAAGTGGTGTAAAGTCTATATTTTTTTACATAGCCTATGACCGTCAGGTTATAATCATGTATGTTCATGCCAAAATTCATTCGAATCAGTTGAACCGTTAAGTAGCAGGAGGGAGACAAGCGAAATTTGTGAGTTGCCTAAAAGAGAGCTTCGCTCAATAACAAATACAACAACAATTACAACACACCTGTTAAATATTTAAATATTTAAAAACTAATACTATAATACATAACGCCATAAATAGTCATAGCGAATTATACAGCTTAAACTGTAGGTATGTAGAATAATATTCTCCGAGACAGTAGTATCATGTTAACGAACGGTAAGATTTTGTAAGTGTCGGTCAAAGACAACCGACTACGTAACCAGTGTTGGGAACAGCAAAATCCCTAAATAGACCTCAAGCCGGGAAATAGCAAGTCACACCTTAGTAATTTTCTAGACGAATTGCATGTCTGTTATGGGTGTCTCCAAACCGTCGTAGATACACAAAGGCGGTCCTGAGAGATCACGGCATATTGTAGGGCGTACGTACTTTAGAGACTAGTTATGATACGCCGCTGCCCACAGTGTCATAAACAACAGCATAGTGAGTGAAATGTCTGAATAGACGTGTTGATATAACGCAAGCGATTTTGCCTTTTACGCCAACGATCCAACGGTTGGGTTGCAATCTAGCTGATTGGATTGGTAAGAGGCATATTTTTGAGTTCAAGCATTTCTTATCGACTCATGGTTGTTATTTATACTTATGTATTTATTTTTGTTTATTATTCATAGTACAAGCTCTTATAGTACAGCTTAGTTTGGGTCTAAATAAGTGGTGTATTTTATCTGAAATAAATAACATATCATAGACATTATCATTATTCGACACTTTTATTTCCCTCCCAGTAAATTAATGCCGTTTCGTTCGAAGCATTGCTTAAGGCAACTATTGCAACATGCCTTACCTTTTTACCGTAGACGTTCCAAGGGGCGCCAAAGCCCTCAGACAGGGCGGCAAAATTGGTAAACTGCCCCACGGGGCATTTGCACCCTTTGCCCCCCCTCAGGATTCAATATAAAAACAAGAGTTAACCAGTCGTGAATCTGGAAAAAGTTAGTCTTATAATTTTTAAGCACAACACTAACACGCTTAGCCACCCAATCAGTCTAGCCAATATTTTTTAATTACATATTAAGCGTAAATCATTAAAATATTGCAATTAAACAAGTTGATGATTCATCCATTCAGCAAATATATAAATAAATATTTCCCCGGAAAAATCGTGACACTAAAAATAAACACCCCAAAATTTGTTCTAAAACGGCCATTTTTATTCAATCAAATGCTGATACAAAACTTTGATTTGCGTTTGTAGGAAGTTCGTCAAATAACATTGTCACCTCGAAAATGACACGCGACAAAATTTAACACGGCTCTGAGGAATACACTTTGTAATATCTTGAAGAAGATGAAAATATAAATTGATTATTCTAAACGGTTCGAACCTCTGAATGCTTACTTACGTTTTTATATTAAAAAAACCCAAAGGAATACTACTTTTAAAGGCAGGTAAATAATTTGAAGAGAAAGTATTTCAGATACTTCGAAATGAACATCCATTACGGTGAATCCAAATTGAATTTCTATTAGTACTAATAGGACTTAAGTGTCAATGAAATGTTTGAGGCCACGGTTGTTTCTTTTAATACATGAAGCAGTTTCGGTGTCGCAACGTCTGTGCTGTAATTTTTGATCCAAAAAAAATATTTTATACTGTCTTCACGGCAGAATAAGATTCGACTCGCGGTTAAATTGCTAGCTTTATATTATTTAACTAACAATAAAAGTTGCTTTATAAAGCCAAAAGCCTACGCAAAGTCTGACGGCTGTACACCGTAGCGGTCGTAGCAGTCGTAGCAAAATGAGCTAGCGATCTTCTAGGCATTAATGTTACTTTGCTGTTAGATTGTGAAGTTTGTATAAATAAACATAAGCATGGAAATACCTAAGAGAGAAAGTTGCTTTATAAAATCAAATGCGCCAAGTTATAAGGTTGTTTAACGGGTACGTGCAACCTTAACGCTAGAATGAGCCCGGAAGTCCAACGACGGCATTCGATATGGCATCTGCGTGTGTCGCCTAAATACTTAAACGTTTAAGAAATTCTTACCTGTCATTCAGTCGATTTTAGTGTCTATAATATGAAAATAACAGCATGTTAATTACAGAGCTTTCACACTTAACAAGTGTTTAAGTATTTTAGTAATATATATCACTAGCACCTGCGATTGAGGGAGTCCCTCATAACCCTTTATACGTTTTACATTTGATTTACTATAAATAGACGAATTTATGTGGTTGTAATTGTAAGTAAATAAATTACTAATTATATCACGCATACACTATACATAGCTTACTTAATCATCAACGCCCAAGTTTACATCTAGAAAGCTGAAATGTTGCACACAGGTGTAAGTCGATATCAAAAAGGAAAGATATGTTGAAACAGTAAGAGTTAAAATGGGAAATTAGTTGAAAAAAAAAAAATAGAGACCTTTCGAGTCGAAACTCGAATCATTCAATAAATGTGTTTTTCGAACACAATTAACTCTACTCTAATATTTAGTTTTGTTTATTGATGCACCTCTGTTGTAGTGATCAATCATAATTATTAGGAATACCTACATGCCATAATAGGAATCATTATTCCTATTACCTATATTGTTAATCTGGAAAAAGTTATATTATAACTTCTCATTTAATAAAGACTAACTAACTAATTAAGTACTAACTACTCATTTAATAAAGACATGTCCCAACATACATTGGAGAAGTTATATATCTTTATTCGTTAAGAATAAAAAGTAAATATGAATATGGTTATTACGCAGATAAGATAAATTATTTTAAGTTTCTTTAGCTTTCTATAGGAACTTACGGCAATGGTTGTCGCTCAAGCAAGAAAGATATTAATAGTATTTACTAATATATACATAACCACCTTGGCCTTCGCAAATATAGTGTAGACTCATTTTTCTTAATTTTTTTCACTAATAACGAAGTGTTCGCAGTGTATTGCCAGCGAACACTGAGTGATGGCTTGACATTTATTTCCTAAATACATCACTCCGCCATTGTTAGCTTCCTTTATGAAGAAAGATAAAATATTTCCTCAAGCGAGACGGGCATTGTGGGGAAATGCCGCGGGGCGAGGAAGGTTCTCCGCTGAAGTCGGTGCGAGGTATAGACGATTGTCATTTTGTGGACGGGGTACAAAGTGCAATAAAGGATCTATAAACGTTTACCAAGTTAAGGGCTGTCCCAATAGACGGGCCCTTGATCGAACGTTCGACGATTGCATACTAATTTTAATAGATTATGCCTTCGGGGTCGTCCTTATTATCTGAAGGCTTGAATTTTGCCTTGTTAACTTCTTTAGAAATAGGAGAGGCTTCGGGGAAAATTATCAAATTTTTAAAATACTGGGCAAGAATATAAATATACTTTTTCCTGATTTTGTTTTGTTTTCTTTCTTTAGTAACCCCAAATAGTACTTCAAGTTACTACTACTAAAACAAATATTTTTTTTAAGATATACAACACTGCCTTAGTTTAAGGGTAGTTTACACTCCCTTTAAGCCACAAACGCGAAGTCAAAACAAATTGTAACTCTAAATTACACAAAAATCTTCATAGCAAATTAAGATAAAAAAATATTATCCTTAATAGCTTTTTTAAAAATACCATACTACCTACCTATTTCTAGTCATGTGCTGTAACTATTATATAAATAAAAGAATATATTTCAAATATTACTGACTGGAAGATAATTTCTTAACACTTTTTGAAATATATTTATATTAATTTTCATTTATTCTTGACATTTACTACTTTTTTTACGATATACTATATACTTTCAATCAAACAATTTGAAACAGAAATAAAATATTTTTCAGGATCTATATTAACAAGCTTTAGCCCAAAGTAAAACCTCTTTAAGTTTTAATTGACATTTTTGTTGCTGTCGACTAATCCGATGAAATCAAGTCTAGTATTAAGTAGTAATTAAAATTATTTGTGTTAATTTTGCAAATTGATACAAACTATCTTTACGTTTATACCTCTAAGTGGCCAGATGAACATCTAAAAGTTCTCAGGAGTGGGGGTTTGCTTAAAGTAGGTCATTGAAGGATCCTTTTTTTAAGATTTAATTATATCTCGGATATTTGTACAAATAGCCCTAATGTATATAAATATTTAAGGGTTGATTTTTAATGATAAGTTTTTAGTTTGATATTGTTGTTAATTTAGTTAATTGTGTTACTTCAATGACAAAGTTGAAATGTTGTGTTACTTCAATGTCAAATTTAAAATTTTATGATAAATTAATGTCACATCTTTATGGTTTTAATAGTAACGTTATTTCTGGGGTTTTTTCAGAATGATTAATTTGTACCACTTAATACGACTTGACGACCGTTTCCTTTTGTTGATCCTGCATTTTGCACCGAATGATTCTGGGTTTGCGCCCTGGAGGGGCAAATGTTTGTGTGATGAATACAAGCATATTGTATACTGTTATGTTATCTCTCAAATAAAAATAGAAAGCTAAATAAAAGACGACAAATGTTTTATAAAATATTTCAAAATTACATGTTAAAGTTTTTCCCTTGGACCTCATACAGGTTTCCATTCGCAAACCCTCAACAAAGGCCCACACCGACCTCACTGAATTGAAGGATATTTACGTTGTAAATTTTACTATACATAAATATCATAGTTTACATGAATCTTCATCATAAAGGGAAAACCAAAAGTAAAATCGCTCACTGAATCACGGAGTTTCACGTTAAAAATTTAATAAAACATGTTTGTTTAACAAGACACGCTAACTTTCTCGTAAACACGAATGATTTTATATAACATTACTTTCAATGAATATAGTAATAAAACTCGGCCTAGACAACGCAACGGTTCAAACTATTTATAAAAGTCACGTACATCAACCGAATTTTAACAAACTCGTTTAGCTTACCCACACAATATAAAAACGATTCTATGAGTTTACTAAGATTTAAGGGTAAGTTAACCGGAATAATATTAATGTATTGTGCTAAGCAGTGTTAACATTCCCTTTTTATAAGTACTTAAACAGTATAATAAGTTCCACAACAAAATTATATTTAAAGTAATTTTATAAAAGGTTAATTTTTTATGGAAAATGTATATATTTTTACTAATTTAATAATTAGAAAGTAGTCATGGCTTGTTAATGATTTTAATGAATCAAGATCATTACGAAAAAATATTAATCTATTAAGAAAAAAATATAGACTTATTTAATATTGCTAAGTATATACTTAGTTAGACTACTAGCTGACCCGGTAACGCGTTGCTATGGTAACGTTAATTGATACAATGGAAAAAGAGAGGGAAAATGAGCGGACAGACAAATACACAAACAACAAATTTGTGTTCTTAGATTATAGATTCAGGTTTTTTGGCGGGAGCGCGAAGCGTCACTTTAAGGGTTTTGGTTTTCTTGTTAAATTTTGTGTTATGGTTGATATTAGTGTGTAATAATGGTAGGTTATTAACCACTGAGAGTTTCTGAATATGCATGAGTGTTGGCAAGTGAAACAAAACAGTCGAAAGTGTCTTTTCGCGCTCTCTCAAGGTCACGAGGACGTTTCAGTAAAACCCCACTTCTTTACTGAAACCTAGGAAATTACTTAAGAACTGGCAATTACACTGGCTAAATTCACAAATCGTGCAAGCCACAAATAAAGGAAAAAAAAGACTATTTAGCCATATACAATAGCATACAAACGGAACATATTATAAACATTATTGAAATTATAAATTCTTAATTTACTCAAAGTTTCATAAGACAAATCATTATTTAGTCAACATTAATATAACTAATTTTAAAATGTCAGCATAACTTTGCCCAAGTCTTATCGTAACGGTAGTTATAGCAATATTAAGATTGACTATTTATAAAAGAGCTCTTCTCTCCTTTGAAAAAATGTTTACGCAACTAAATATTTTCTTAGACCATTAATCCTGTAGTAGGTATCCTAGTTACAAAAAGCCGTTTCAATAAAAATGTATTGACATCCTAAAATAAATACGATTCGTTTGAAGAAAAATGTTTAAAATACAAAAACCATAAAATACCAAGCCCACTCCCATTAACTCTACGACCAAGTTGAATAAACTCGTTCAAAAGTTTTTTTTTTTACCGAAATATCGTTATCGTGTGTCGTGAACACTTGTCACGGGGCCACGTCGAATATTTTTTCCCCGACACGCCGATAGTCGAACTTTCGATCGACTTTCGAGAATCGTTTGAAATTTTGACGTAACTTTACGATTAGATAAGGTACCGAGTTAAATCCGATTGGAAAGTTTCCGTTCCGCGACGTCTCGTGAAAAGATTACACCAAATCTTTGTGAGTTCTAAGTGAGTGCCGGATTGGACATCCTTGGCAAATGTTAAAATTATGTTTTTTTTTCTATTGTATCAGTATTGAATCAGTCTCAGTCTAAATTGTGAGCTTGAGAAGCGCTGTGTGGTTATGAAAAATTGTTCCTTTGATGCCGGATATTGTCTCCGCACTTACGACAAGATGGTTTAGAGGTTTTTAAAACATGTCTTTTTTGGCAAATTGGAGTAGACTGTACCTTAAAAATTGATATTATAAACAATCACAAAATATACAACCGTGCCAATATATATACAGATGGCGCCCCCGTCACTTGAGTAAAGGTTCCAGTTTATTTATTGAGTAAAAATATTAACGTATAATCGAACAATATCATTCATATCAAGAGAATTTAGAGGTTTTTAAGACAAACTTTTTTATAACGCTCTTTAAATTGTGATTGGCAAATTGGAGTAAACGATAACCTTGAAAATTGATATTATAAACAATCGCAAAATATACAACCGCGCCAATATATATACAGATGGCGCCCCCGTCACTTGAGTAAAGGTTCCAGTTTATTTATTAAGTAAAAATATTAACGTATAATCGAACAATTTCATTAATATCAAGATAATTTAGAGGTTTTTAAGACAAACTTTTTTATAACGCTCTTTAAATTGTGATTGGCAAATTGGAGTAAACGATAACCTTCAAAATTGATATTATAAACAATCACAAAATATACAACCGTGCCAATATATATAGAGTTGGCGTGCCCGTCACTTGAGTAAAGGCTCCGGTTTATTTAATACCTAAAAAATATTAGATGTAAAATCTTAATAAAAACTTGCTTGACTCGTTAGTGGAAGTATTACCTACATACTATATATTGTTCTATTGATTACAACTGCAGATCGCATAATATGATTTTTAAGCTCTTGGGTAATAAATTATGATTTTAGTTCTGTCATGATCTTTAATCTAAGATCACAGTGGTTTGTGTGTTTGTCTGTCCGCTTTTTTTCCCGCTCTTTTTCCATTGTATCAATACCGTTACCATAGCAACGCGTTAACCGCAAGTAGTTCGTCTACCGGACGCTAGATGGCGCTAACGGAAAATATTTAATAATAGAAAAAAATAAAAAAAATTGTCCACCCGTGCGAAGCCGGGACGGGCCGCTAGTATATAATAATAATAATAATAATATATCTTACATTCACAACAATTAGCCTAGCCCAAAGTTAGTACTGTAAGGCTTGTGTTATGGATATTAGGACAACGGATAGACATACACATATCATACATAGATATGTAATATAGAAACATATATAAAGCCCATGACTCAGGTACAAAAGCATTCATCACACAAACATAAGCACCTTCCAGGACTCGAACCGTGGACCATCGATGTGAAAGGCAGGATCGCTACCGTTGCACCGAACGGTCGTCAATTGTCAGTCGTCTATATACGTAGTCGATACACAAATTCATCTCGTAACATAAATAATCAATATAGGAATGCCTTGTGGATTACCTTAATATAAATACAAGTAAAATTAACAAAATGCTTTGTCCTTAAATGTAAATTATAATTCAGCGTCCTAACATTAAAGCTATTACAAATTTTTGTTCAGA
This sequence comes from Calamotropha paludella, assembly GCA_927399485.1. Lineage (NCBI taxonomy): Eukaryota > Metazoa > Arthropoda > Insecta > Lepidoptera > Crambidae > Calamotropha > Calamotropha paludella. Next base: position 9,184,247 of record OV656817.1, on the reverse strand, counting down.
ATTATACAATTCTGAAATGTTGAATCTGAATATTTCTATCGTTACTGCTGAAACCCAATGTCACTATGTCATTTAGGGTAATGGTTTCTATAATACCATTAAAGTAATTCAATATCTTAAGCTCAAGTCCGATCTTGCATGGAATATTGCTGCCACCTTTGGGATGGCTCAGCAAAATACCAACTTGCTGCACTGGACACGATTCAGCGCAGAGCTGAGAGGCTCATCGGGGACAACAAATTGGTGAAGAGCAAGCTTCACACCTTAGCTCATCGCCGCAAAGTTACCTGTCTGGCGGTCTTCTACAGACTGTACTTTGAAGAGTGTGCTCAAGAGCTGCATCTGCTCTCCTTTTTTCCATCGGACATCCAGACGCACTGCAGGCTACCACCCTTACTTGGTTGATATTCCTACCTGTCGCACCAAGCGCTTTTCAACATCCTTCATAACGCGCACAGCAAAGGAGTGGAACTCCATCCCTGCGTCTGTATTTCCGAGAACTTATAACCCGTCTATTTTCAAAGCCAGGGTGAATAGGCACCTTCTGGGTTAGCTCGTTCCATCGTGGATTCTGTCATGGCCCCCGGGCTTGATTGGGATCAAGAGCAAACCCATCCTAAATAAAAAAAAAAAAAAAAAATATCTCAGTACTAGTGGCTCGAGACAATATACGCCAATGGTTTATGCAAATATATACCCATATATTCGTCATGCCATTTTCGTTGACGTGATGAAATGAAAGCAGCAGATAGTCCACTTAATTGTTCTTCCTCTAAAAACTATTTTTTTGAGTTCTCTGGTTTGTGGTAGCAACTCTGTTAGTAGTGATTCTATGAAGTTCTGATTATTTTGTCCTGTTTTCGTGTACTCGTACTGCTCGTCGGTATTAGTAAAGAAAATTTTCATAATTTTTATTCATACCCCGCAAGCTGTTTGGCCATATTTTTATTCCCACGTTTGTCTTAGGTCGCTTTCTTGTCTGTCGTCTTGTCTGTTCGGTTGGAATCTTGTATCTCAATTTTGAGGCACTTCCCGACCACCTAGCGAGTTGAAACTTTCAGGGTAGCTCAGAACCCGATGACAATGCACGCTTAAACAACTTTCAACTTTCTAGGTGCACTTTCAGGTCAACTTTCGGCAACTTTCACTTTTGTATGGGGCTTATCCGATTGTTGCGTAACACATGGTTGCTTCGTTGAGTTAATAATTAAAAAGAATAAAATAATAATACTAGATTTAAAAATCTAAAAATCCCACGTTTTTCAGTGACCAAAAAAGAATAAAATAACCCGGCGGGGCCAAGCGAGGGGCCACTCAAAACGTAGATTTGATCACTGGTATTAAATCGTAATTCGATAAAAGTTTTGTTGAGTGTCGTTGAGTCGAGTGTTAATTTTTGTCCGATGGCTCCTCAAACGACTTTTGCGTTTATCTTGTGTTTCCATGGAGTGACGAAGACATTTTCTGGTTTATGTGTGCGAAATAAGTTTCCGTTCGGCGATTACGCGTGTGATGTACATTGATTGAATTTATAGATTTTTCATTTCTTCTATATTCATTAGGCAATATTCTATATTGAGAGAACAAAACTTCTGTACAAACTAAGTGATAATATTTTTTACATACAGACATCTCAAGAGCAGTTTATTTGTTGCGTTTATTTTTGCGTACCATGCTTTCGGCTGCACCATCTTGTGATGGGTAGTACATGGGTTACATGGTAGATGGGTTCTCATAGTACCCACACAAGCCTTACAATGCTTACATTGGGCTAGGCTAATTGTTGTGAATGTAAGATATATTGTTATTATACAACTTAAAAACCAAAATTTATTACCCCAAGAGCATAAGAATCATATTATATAATCTGCAGTTGTAAAATCAATAGAAGGCTACAAACGCACAACTATATACAAAAGCACTATACCATTTTATATTCCAAAAATATCTTAGATAACGACAAAATCCTCAAATAGCTAAACGAAAATGAAGCACTTTTACAACTAGATTAGGCCCAGGACACTTATTTTCCATCTGAAACTTAGTTAGACATTTACATTGTTCCATCAAAACTTGCCAAGCCTGACACCAAAAGGAGACTTAAGAAAATTGATACTACAACTATTGGAAAATCAGACAGACACCAACACATTTTGTTTTACAGAAACTTGTGTATATTAGCAGTTACGAATTAAAAAATAATTACTTTACGAATTACTTTGCGAATATAGAGGAGGATAGAAGATTATAGAAGTGGAGGAGCCTCTAATCTAATTAAAATAACACTTACTTTAATTAGATTAGAGGCAGTACTTATTTATCAATCACTCTAATAACTCAATCTTCATAACACCAGCCGGCGAAAAAACAATAAAGAATATAATAATTTCTTTAAAAACTCAAAATCATAAACTCGATAAAAACAAAAGATATAAAAGATTGTAATAATCAATTGTTGCGGATGTTGCTCGAAATGCTCTTCAATCAAACCGTTGCAAAAAAGGAGAGAACTATAAAGCAAACTATAGTTTGCTTTTTCATAAATCGCCCGTATAGTTGATGTATACATCAACTATACGGGCGATTTATGAAAAGCTTATATAAATTTTGACGAAGCACATTATCGAAAAGAAACCAATACGGCTTCTAAAAAGTCAAAAACACAGAACACGCAGCTTTCTATCTAGTGAATAGGGTCTTACATAACGTAAATAATAAAAAGAAAAACTACTGTGCTGTTCCTAGATATATCTTCTACATTCGATCTGGTGGATCATGATATTTTACTGGGAAAAGTAGAGCGCTAAATAACGGTACCTCTCACTGCATAGTAAGAGTTAATAAGACAGGTTGTTTTCATATTTATATAATAGTTATATCGCACCCCGGCTGCAATACTGCCGTAAGTCAAAAATGTGTAATTTCACAGGAGAGCTTGTTAAAGTTTTGTCTCTCCAATAAACCTTTCATAGCAACTAGCTATTATTTTAATTTCAATATATTTTATTTTGAATATCATGTTCAATTATTTTAAAAGATGGATGCAAATGAAAAAAGTCATAAAATATTTTTCAACTATTTTAATTAAAAAATAATAATAATAATTTCGAGTTACGGCACTATTGCACCATGACAAAATCTTATTTTTAGATTTGGACCTTGATTTTGACAGTACCTTTGAATTTTGACTTCTGGCAGTATTGCAGCATATGTAATAGTGTATTAGCAGTTTTTCAGCATAAAGAACCGGATTTTGATTTTTTTTGACTTATGGCAGTATTGCAGCTGGGGTGCGATATATCTGTCTGAATTGGCTTCTAGAAGACAAAAATACTTACGATGACAGAGCGAATTTCAAGGAAAATGTATACAGTGCCCTTTAAGGTAGCGTCTTTGCGATAGTTTCTGCTCTATGCATATAATATTGTTTTAGTCACCAAACATAAAATTATACTACTTACTGACAATATATCAATAATAGTAGTATCACTAGCAATAGTAGATTCTCCTACAGCTCAACGCGAAGCAAATATCATTGGCTTGGATAAACAGCGTATAAAGTTAAAACTTTCGACTTTTTTTTAAGATACAGTGTTAAGTTTCACTATTCTCTTAAAACTATGAAACTGAATACAAATTTCCTTACCTGTAAATACGTGTTCTCGAACACCTGTTGAACCAACAATATAAATTTGGCACTAGTTACAAAAATTTATTGAAAACTAACTTCAGACCGTGCAGACAACGGTGTTTATTTCGCTAAAAGGATTAAATAATATATATTTATAAATAATAAATAAATATTTCCTACATTCACACCAATTAACCTAGCCCAAAGTAAGCACTTTTAAGGCTTGTGATATGGATACTAGGGTGACGGATAGACATACATATATCATACATAAATAAGTAATATTTATAGAAATATATACAAACATCCATGACTCATGTACAAATACTCGTATTCATCATACAAACATCTGCCCCTTCCGGGATTCAAACCCAGGACCGTTGGTGCGAAAGGCAGGATCGCTACCGTTGCACCAAACAGTCATCAAAAAAAAAAATATATATATATATATTGCGCTACTTCTATATATATAGAAGTAGCGCCAAATGCGCCTGCAATCCTTAGGTTTGCTGATGAGATTACACTCTTAAAACATATTCCTAGTACCGTGGATTTACATTTTTGAAGTAACAGACTAGTATAAGACACTGTGCCTCGACAATACGTTTCCTAAAAAAAGCATGCAATTTTATTACCATTTGCAACTAAATACCAGAATACAAAAAATTGTTTACCTCTGAAAAAATTTAAAACGGTCCTGCATCAATGCCTTTTCGAAAACACATTTTACTTTTTGAAGAATTTTTGAGGTGTGAAACTCAATAAAATTTAATGGTACACTCGTGATTTGGTGTATGCAGAAAACCAAAACTAATATTATTTAAACAAATCAATTACTAATCGGATATAAATATTTTCCTAATGTAACTTTGCGGCTCAAGAAACAAGTAATAATTATTTTATTCTTGACGAACCATGTTGAACCCTAATTATGGCAAATAGAAATTATTATGATGTTCTAAAAAACACGTATATGATTTAATATCTTTATTTTTGTAGGTTAATTATTTAGTTGCACTAACTACCTCCCACTGAATCCTGCAAATAATGGAGACATGGTTGTATTTTTAAAGCTGGTTTACTGTATTTTGTATCCATAATACTACATAATGAACTCTGCTTGATGAAACTAAATAATTGAGCAGGATTAATCTGGAATTATTGAGTATTAGTTATTTTCTATTAAATGTTATTTAAATTTGGAAATAAGTGCCCTCTTGTGTATTAAAATCATCAATATGCCGCTTTATTACCAATTGCATCATGCTCAACAAGTGAACGGCTTAGATAAAATTAAACACGCAGAAAGAGCATACCACGGATTACCTTAAATGACACTTTTACCCCGGTAAAAGGTTCCCCCAAATACAATCAATTTCTCAGTGGTTAAAATATTAAACATACGTTTGAATATACGGACAAAAGCCATTTTATAATATGCTAAACGCTAAATATTATCTTTATTTTAACTTTTAACTTTGTTTGTGTTCACCTTATGTATTATTTGTTACTAAACAAGACTTATTTATATTTCCCAGTTAGAGCAAACATGACATTTTCCACGAACTGAAAGTCAACAAAAGGCAAACAAAAGAGAAACTACAGATTTACCTTTTCTCTTTGTTACAGTCCTTTTAGTGAAAATTTTTATGAAAATGTATTTATATAGTTCTTTTTATAATCTCATACTACACTGTTACGACCGGCAACAAAGTATCAACTTTCACATAAATGTAACACAAATTGCAGTTTCGAAAACTCGTAGGATCAAATGTGGTAGCCTGAGGCTTTTCATTGTAAACCTGAGATCCTTATCTGTTGTGCACGGAAATACTGTTTTGGATTTTACCAACTTTAGGATTTCACGTTCGAGTTTTGCAAACCACAGATGAAATTTTTAGTCCCTTACCATAAGTGCTTTTATTAAATCCATGATGTGTACAAGATAATACTTCATATGGTATCCAGACAACATTATAAGGGTATTTCTACAAACAAAATGTGGTCATTTCATTTTCTTTATATTTACTTTTTAAATACACAGTTTTTACTCGTATTTATTCTCTACTGCTATGCGTGCTTATATAAATATCAATAAAAGCTAAAAATCGAACTTAAGGTCATAGATATATATAATAACTATATGTTATTAAAAAAACGAAAAATTAGTAAAAAAAACAAAAGCTTCCAAAAAAAAATAATTTATAACAGCAAAGTAAAGAACCAAATATTCTAATCCTAATATATAAATAAAGAATATAAATATATTAGAAATATCATAATACTAAATACTTCAAATACCTACCGAAAACATTTCTGGATTCGTCGCAATAATATAATATCAGCTCAGCTCTAAATTATTTACAACGAAACAACACAGTCAAAAGTTCCCCTTTTTATTTTAAGACAAGAAAAAAAAGTTAAATCGACATATTAACTATGGTATCGCACGTAGTGAGGATGAATCTCCTCTCACATAAGGTATCAAAGTACATAACTATTACCTATAAAGCAACGGATCAGCTACCACCGAAGTTGTGCTGTTTTAAGTTCAAACTGCTACCGTCTTGTTCCAACATTTTAGGAAAACCATTCGCTTTATTTCTTAACTTTTGTTGGATATCTCACTAAAATTACTTCTGAAATAGCTTATGATTCTAACATTCATGAAACTAACATAAAACTTATATTATCCATAAAATTGAAAATTAAAGAAGTACATGCCGGTTAAAAATATTTATGGTCATCCCACAAACATTTTTGGGAATTTGAAACACCAACCGTAGGTATCGCAGCGAGGGACCGCTGTGTAAATCCATTTATCAAAAGTCATACTGCTGCTTGATTTTATTAGTCTACATTATTTAGGTAGTGGTAGTTTTTCGGCTGTAAAAACCGAAACTGGTTTTTACAGCCGAAACCGAAACTGAATTTCGGCAATGGTCTCAGTTTCGGCCGAAACCGAAACCGAATCTGCCTTACAAGGATCATGTTATTAGGGAAAAATAAAGAAAATGGTTGTTATATTGCATTATTTTTTGACGTATACTACCTACTTTTATGCTATATCACGTGAAAAAACTTACCGATCCAAAATATATCACACGAAAACTCACAAGCCAGTTACCACATGATTAGGGAAGTGGACGCGGCAAAATATCTTCGCCGCTTGGATGGAATTCAACGCGCCGAACATTACCGATCACAGCGCGAGAACTCCCGAAAGTTTCGATTTCGGTCGTAGTTTCGGCAAAAAACTGGTTTCGGTTACGGCGGCAAACTAGCCGAAACTACGACCGAAATCGAAACTTTCGGGAGTTCTCGCGCTGTGATCGGTAATGTTCGGCGCGTTGAATTCCATCCAAGCGGCGAAGATATTTTGCCGCGTCCACTTCCCTAATCATGTGGTAACTGGCTTGTGAGTTTTCGTGTGATATATTTTGGATCGGTAAGTTTTTTCACGTGATATAGCATAAAAGTAGGTAGTATACGTCAAAAAATAATGCAATATAACAACCATTTTCTTTATTTTTCCCTAATAACATGATCCTTGTAAGGCAGATTCGGTTTCGGTTTCGGCCGAAACTGAGACCATTGCCGAAATTCAGTTTCGGTTTCGGCTGTAAAAACCAGTTTCGGTTTTTACAGCCGAAAAACTACCACTACCTAAATAATGTAGACTAATAAAATCAAGCAGCAGTATGACTTTTGATAAATGGATTTACACAGCGGTCCCTCGCTGCGATACCTACGGTTGGTGTTTCAAATTCCCAAAAATGTTTGTGGGATGACCATAAATATTTTTAACCGGCATGTACTTCTTTAATTTTCAATTTTATGGATAATATAAGTTTTATGTTAGTTTCATGAATGTTAGAATCATAAGCTATTTCAGAAGTAATTTTAGTGAGATATCCAACAAAAGTTAAGAAATAAAGCGAATGGTTTTCCTAAAATGTTGGAACAAGACGGTAGCAGTTTGAACTTAAAACAGCACAACTTCGGTGGTAGCTGATCCGTTGCTTTATAGGTAATAGTTATGTACTTTGATACCTTATGTGAGAGGAGATTCATCCTCACTACGTGCGATACCATAGTTAATATGTCGATTTAACTTTTTTTTCTTGTCTTAAAATAAAAAGGGGAACTTTTGACTGTGTTGTTTCGTTGTAAATAATTTAGAGCTGAGCTGATATTATATTATTGCGACGAATCCAGAAATGTTTTCGGTAGGTATTTGAAGTATTTAGTATTATGATATTTCTAATATATTTATATTCTTTATTTATATATTAGGATTAGAATATTTGGTTCTTTACTTTGCTGTTATAAATTATTTTTTTTTGGAAGCTTTTGTTTTTTTTACTAATTTTTCGTTTTTTTAATAACATATAGTTATTATATATATCTATGACCTTAAGTTCGATTTTTAGCTTTTATTGATATTTATATAAGCACGCATAGCAGTAGAGAATAAATACGAGTAAAAACTGTGTATTTAAAAAGTAAATATAAAGAAAATGAAATGACCACATTTTGTTTGTAGAAATACCCTTATAATGTTGTCTGGATACCATATGAAGTATTATCTTGTACACATCATGGATTTAATAAAAGCACTTATGGTAAGGGACTAAAAATTTCATCTGTGGTTTGCAAAACTCGAACGTGAAATCCTAAAGTTGGTAAAATCCAAAACAGTATTTCCGTGCACAACAGATAAGGATCTCAGGTTTACAATGAAAAGCCTCAGGCTACCACATTTGATCCTACGAGTTTTCGAAACTGCAATTTGTGTTACATTTATGTGAAAGTTGATACTTTGTTGCCGGTCGTAACAGTGTAGTATGAGATTATAAAAAGAACTATATAAATACATTTTCATAAAAATTTTCACTAAAAGGACTGTAACAAAGAGAAAAGGTAAATCTGTAGTTTCTCTTTTGTTTGCCTTTTGTTGACTTTCAGTTCGTGGAAAATGTCATGTTTGCTCTAACTGGGAAATATAAATAAGTCTTGTTTAGTAACAAATAATACATAAGGTGAACACAAACAAAGTTAAAAGTTAAAATAAAGATAATATTTAGCGTTTAGCATATTATAAAATGGCTTTTGTCGGCCGAAACCGAAACCGAATCTGCCTTACAAGGATCATGTTATTAGGGAAAAATAAAGAAAATGGTTGTTATATTGCATTATTTTTTGACGTATACTACCTACTTTTATGCTATATCACGTGAAAAAACTTACCGATCCAAAATATATCACACGAAAACTCACAAGCCAGTTACCACATGATTAGGGAAGTGGACGCGGCAAAATATCTTCGCCGCTTGGATGGAATTCAACGCGCCGAACATTACCGATCACAGCGCGAGAACTCCCGAAAGTTTCGATTTCGGTCGTAGTTTCGGCTAGTTTGCCGCCGTAACCGAAACCAGTTTTTTGCCGAAACTCGACCGAAACTGAAACCGAACATTCGATCGGACATTACAAGAAACAATACATGTTTAATATAAATAAAAACCGATAAACCATTATTTACGTTAAATCTTTTAGAACCAAATATTAACAGTAACATGACAAGGTACAGAACAGCAGTTATTGAAATACAGAATAGAATGAGAATAACACTAAATAATATATACAAATCCTAAAAGTTTGTGCTCAGCTGTAGTTAAAATAGACTGTCGTGATGTAAACAAGAATATTTCTGAATTCTGAAAATTGCAGCTTTCTCAATAAGTAGGTATAAGATATTTTATAAATAGAATTTATTTAAAAATACTCTTTTTCTTACTACGTCAATTTTAAAAAAAGATAACAACTGCTTTTTATTGTGCAAGGCACACAAACGGCAAATATTCGTGTCTATGAATAATTTGCTTTTTTCCAGTTAAGATTGTACTGAGGTGTGCCACACTTCCGAGAAATTCGTTATTCATTCGAATGCTAATTTGAAAGATTTTTAGTAGTAATTCTAAATCGATATTGGTTATTAAGGGTATTGCTGAATCATTTCTTCCAGTTGCCGTTTATTGATTATATACGTGCGATGCGTGGGACAAATCTCTAGTATATTAAAAACCGCATGATTGATACTCTGTCTCGTACATCGTCCGAGGCCTCCATACAAACAGTTCTTTAAAGTATATCCTCACTTTTTTATCCTTATTTCAATCACGGAAATCATATCTTTTCGAAAAGTATATAATCAAAGTTATGTTTAAAACTGTCCTCAAAATCAGTAGATCGAATATAAGTTTATGCAAACTAGTTTTATATCGAAAACTATCGATAATGCAATGCTCAGAATTTGTGAATAAAAATGATGAATTGATAGTTATCGGTAGAACTTTGAACACCCATATTTACAAAATATCATTCCATATTCATTATCTGCATCATAAAGGAAATCAACCTGTATGCAATATTTTATCTATCCTAGATGTTATGTTATGCATGATGAAAGTTTATGCTTCAATGAGAGAGTAATATATGTATAAGTATATATAGAAGATAGTCTATGTAAAACCTTACAAAAAAGTGAATCACAAAGTATTTAAGTATATTTATACGAAACTCAAGTGAAAAGTCACCATAAAATGTATTTATTTGCACTAAATGCTACTGCTGTATCGTAAATTCGTAGGACCTTGTTTTCCAGCATTATGGCCGTCGTTTTTTGGTGGACTTTGTTGCAGTAGGAAAAGCTGCGCAATTTATAGACAGATAAAATCCTAAATTGCAAAACTACTTAGTGGCAGAAAATCTTTTCGGTAACATTATATTAGTATTTATTAGTAGAAACAAAATATTAAGAGTAAGGCAACATTGTTTTTTTTTCTCGATAAAATTTATTAAAAATATGGTTATTAATTTTTAATAATTTTGTAAATACCAATTACTATTTTCCATTTATGTTTTTTCAACTAAAATGAATCATAGTCACTGGATTGTATATTATTTAAGGGCGTATATTAAAGTACAAGCAACAGCACATTAACTTATACAAAAATGTCAAATTTCTTAATTACATTTTCAACTTAATATCCATCACATAGAGTTCAATATAAATTGGGAAAGGTTAACGTGCTTTTGCCCATAAAACAACATTATTACGGTGTTCAGACCATCCTCTGAAATAATGTGTATCGAGTTCTTAGTTCTCGAGACATGGTTAAAAATCATCATCTGAACTGAAAGACTTCCTCAACCGAACGGAAGCCTCTCTCATAAAATGGGAAAGTTTTGCCACAATATCTCATAGCGGGCTGGTTATGGAAATCCTAATAAAAAACCATAATTCGGTAAACTGTTGTCTATGGATGGCATATGATGATTACCTGCAGTATCCTGTAGTATCGTTAAGTATAAAGGGATAATTGCTATAAAAAAATATATATATATTTGCTTTTTCAATGCTGTCTCATATGATAAGTTATTAATTTCAGAAGTATTTTTCTATTAAAATAATTTATCACGATCCCATGATAAATTATTTTAATAGAAAAATACTTAATAAATTATCTAATTGCTATTCTACTCTTCCGAATACTTCACGGTGTAACTATATTTTAACTCTGAGAATATATATTCATTAAGCTCAGCATAGTTTGAAACTAAATGTTTTGTGTGAGTTGTCTGGAATTTAAAATTATGTTAATTTATAGATACAAGCAAGCTATAGACTGAGTAACCCTTTAATTATGGGGTTACGAATTCAGGAATCATCCAGCGTTAAAAACCAAAAGAAGATGAACTTTATTCTTCCGTACGTTTACATATACAATTATTATACCTACAATCTTTAGTACCAAGTCACGCCAACTATTACGGTTCATCAATACAATAGCTAGTGTGACATCACTCACTTTTGAATTTTCATTGACAATCCGCTATAAATCAAAAGTTTTACTAAATAAAGTGTTTATATACTTTAAACGTACCTAATACAAAAGAATATACTTTAACTTTTTTAATTTTAGCATTAAAAATACATAAACTCTTAAAAAAAACTGGTTGGTTGCCTGTAAAGTCGGTATACGGGCGAAAGTTTTACGTGACAACGACTTTGAGTGGTAAAATAATTTTAATGTGAATATTCATTCGTATAGTAGGAAGAAGGATGAAATAATAGTAACAATTTAAAACATTTATTTATACAAAGAATTATATTTAAAACATTAATTTATAGGCACGCGTCCCTTCCACTTTTTATGTCTGTCTCTCTCGCTCTTAGGCGGGCTAACCATGCCCGAGTGGAAGGGACGCGTGCCTCTCACTCGCTCTCATTGTAAGCGCATAACGTGAGCGGAGCGTAACGCAGTTTCTTGAAGTGTCACCCGGCAAACCAATTTATAAGACGTTGTCACGTCAATAACTAAAAAATCCACAGGTGGGATTCGAACCCACGTTAACCGGAGCTGCTATGCTGCGACCTTTACCCACCCTGACGTATGCCATTGACACAACTTATTTACTTTCATTCTTTTGTCAAAGTAACTTATATACTGCTAAGGAATTATATTAAACGTCTTATATAAATAGATAAAGAAGTAAAGTTTGTGTGTTTGTATATTTGTTAAATTGTAAGGGGTAATCTCGGGATCTACTGAACCGATTCTAAAAATTCTTTCACCAATAGAATGACATTATTGCTGAGTGTCATAGGCTATATTGAATGCTAGATAAAATTTAAAGACTTTTGTCCACCCGTGCGAAGCCGGGACGGGCCGCTAGTATTATATAATATTCGTAAAAAGGAAATATTAGATGTTTGTTGATTGTATATTTTTTTGTTTTTAGCATTAGGAAAGCAAAACTCATAACATATTAAAAAACGAAAACATTTTCCTTACTCAATTTCGAACCCCACATAATTCGCGTTTCTGAGTAAGTGACGTCTCGCATGCAATATATTTGGACACGTTGTCTGAATTTTCTTTTGAATTTATTTATTATTTCACTGACAATCCGCTTAAAATCAAAAGTTTTACCAAATAAAGTGTTTATATAATTCAAACGTACCTAATTGCAAGCATTATTTATAGGCTTTACTGTTAGCTGGAGACAACAAATGGGCGGCACTTCTATTTATAACCAGGACCGATCATTCGGATTTGTAACGTGATAACTGAAAAGCTTAGCGGGGCTTGTCGCTGTTACATAATTATGACAACGACATTTTACAACAAACATACAAGTGCATTTATTAATTCATTCAGAAACTCAACAGCTTTTTTACATATGTATCTTATCTTACTTATGATATTTTAACTCTTAAGGTAAATTACAGAGTTTCATAACATTTTATGAGGCTAAAACATAAATAGGAAGTAGCAACAAAACTAAAATATTCGAGCTATGATTGCTTGCAAATGAATTAACGCTTATGTTATTTTAATTTTAAAGTTATCTAAAATTAATTTGTCAAGTCTATTTTAAAGGTAATAGCTGACTTACTAACAGATTAACTTAATCAGGGAACAGATCACTCTTGATAATTTTATTATTAATTCAATGACATTATTAAAAGAAAAGAATAAACCCAACCCGTCTCAGGTGTCAGGCGTTTATTAGACGCGCCAGTACATCGCGATGCTAGCGAACGTTAATGTATATCAAACTTTACGTCTACTAATTACCATTTTCCAGGCGCTATAATCCGTTTAATAATAATATTGTTTTAAAATGGAACGCGAAAGTGCAAAAGTGTTTTACCACTTCTGCTATAGATGAATCGTAATAGTGCAGCTAAACTTCTTTGCATTATGACTCCTTAAATTATAGGTGCCTTTGGTCGGCTTTAGGTGTCTGCCATATATATTATGCCTTAAATACAACATCATAATGAATCATTAAAAAAAGATGTTACTCATCCAAGTAGTTGCTAATTAAGTGATCCATTATGACCCTACTAGGCTGAAATTTGGTATTAGTTTTTGAGTTATCAATGAGCAAACAGGTAAGTCGGGAAGACACTACCCACTTTGGAGATAATTGAATATGCAAAAACACCTAAAATCATTTTTTACGAGATTTTGGCTACTTACGGGGACTCCGCTCCTGATGAAACCATGATTTACAAATGGCACATCCTTTTTAAGCAAATCAGAGAGTTCATTGGAGATGACTATCGACCAGCCCGCCCACCATACGCAACACGACAAAATTTTCTCGTGTTTTAGTCATGTGTCGTCAATCGTCTCTAACATGGTTGCGATAAGAAGTCGACTTCTTATATCTAAAGAGTAGTTTTACTTAGCCGCGGATTTTTGTCTACAAACTCTAACATAGCAATTGCGTTTTTTTTTACATTTTAACTGGTATTTTCGACATATTTCTCGTCCATGCGTTAGTACGTAGAGAAGGAGACGACAAGTGGTTTGTGTGCTATTTCGATTGAAGGGATGGCGGTGTATTATCACAACTATGTACTCAAAGTATATTAAGGGCGAATGACACATAAATATGTGTTTTATAATTATATTTTATTTATATACTATAATAATATATTTGTATAATTATAATATAGTTATATGTATGAGTATAGGTATAGGTAAGGTGGGCCAGGCGCCAACATAATCTACGGGAAACGTTGGTACCACTGGCTACCAAGTTTCTCGACCTATTAACGATCTACCTACTGAATTAAAAGTCAAAATTAAACCTAATAATATCAATTGTAGCTGACGCATTAGCATTCTTTAAAGTGGGCATTGACGAACAGTTTTTCGCGTCAGTCCAGACGTAAAACTGTGGCGTCACTCCAAATGGTTTTCGGCAAACTCGATTTTCGCATTCACTGGCGTCACTCCGGCTCTTCAGTTTTCCATCGGCCGGGCTGTTAGGAAGTGTACTACCTGTTTGTGTTGGATTGACGATCACACACTCACGATCAGTTTGACGCGACGCGCCGAGTTGGATAGCCTCGGAAATACGTGGCGCGTCATCAGTTAAAACTCTGGAGTGATGATTCGACACTCACGATCAAATTTTGGATGGATGTCAGTTCAACTAATGCGGAAAAACTGATCGTCAATTCGCAGCTTCACAAATCTTAGTGGTTTAGTATAAAGGCTCATCTACACATTAACAGATGCGCCCGCAGACTCTGGCAGATGCATCGACAGATGATTTCTCAATAGAGACTAGGTAGTCTAGGTACCATAGATTGGGTAAGAAAATTTTAATTTAAGACTTTCAAATCAATCAATGTAACTATTTATTCTGTGCTGTATTACTGATATTTTTTGTTTATTGTGTACCCTAAATCAACCTTTCAACTTGAATATAAAACGATTTTTTTACAGGAATATCTGAAGACTTTAGTAATTTTGATCGAATGTCCAATTGTTGCTAAAAAGATAGTTTTTAGGAATGATACGCCAAGTAGGTACGAGAATAAAGCCACAAGAAGCACACATGCACTCTCAATCGCAACTCCGATCAAACTGATGCGTTGGCAGACGTGTGGACAGACACCGGACTTTAGCGCCGAAAGCCTTTGATGCGTGCTACATAATCCGACAACAATCGGATTCGAGGCGGACGCATCTGCTGACGTTAAATACCTACCACAAATGCGCAAATCACCCCTCTACACGTCGGCGGACACATCCGCAGAAGACGTCTGCAGATACATCTCTTGACGTGTAGAGGAGGCTTAATGCGCTGAATAAATGTACTCGGTTGTTTTTTTTATAATTTTAGATATATAAGAATCCTATTCTAGGTTGTTTTTTACTGATCGCATTGGGGAACTATAATCGCCGGCCGCGAATCCCGAGCTCTTTTACGATATATTGACGCAAATATTTAATTTGTACCTTATAACTTCGAATTCTAATACAGATGTAATTAAATAGGTATAGAAATATATATTTATTTTACATTGACATGACGTTCTTTATTTCGTTTTTTCCGTTTGGTTTTCCATTATTACTATCAAACACCGTAGACTTAGGAGAAACCACAGATCATGTAAGTCTTCAGTCAAGTCCACATTACCAAAAAGTAAATAAAAGGGTACAACACTAATTAAATAAACAATAACGGTGTGGCTATGTTAGATAATAAAGTAGTTTATAATCATAAATCAAAAGGCAATATCTTCGTGCGCGAGATATCTCAAGTATCGCATGCTAGGCCGACTTGACGAATATTTCTTTTTCTACGGTATTAATAATTTATATGATAGATCTAACAAATTTACTAGATTTAATAGAGAATATATAGAAAAAGAATAATAGTTACATGTTTAATTTCATCCATCTTCCCTGTCATTCCGCGAACTTTTTGACCTCCCCTCATAAATTACGCTCCTTGTTTTTGGGTATATATGGTAACCAAGGACATCAGCAGTGATCTACTAACAGCTGGCCGAGGGTCTGCAATCCTTGAGCTCGTTGTCGTCGGCACGAGTGCAGCCCTGCTGTGATTACGTATAAAGTTGTGCTTACCTGTGGCATTACATGTAAAGAAAACTGTATTTAGCGGATGAAGTGAATTGATTGATGTCTAGGCTTCTTTTTGTATCACATACAATAAACACTTTGTTCTTTTGTGGTTTATGTACCTTCTTTATGTTAGACTTTTAATTTTAACCACATAGAATGTACTTCAAACGACCTAAATTATCATGTTGATAAATTTTAGCTACTTCATTAAAAACGCGCCTAATCTCACGACGAAGCTTTAATTAAATTATCAATATTAGGAATATAGTTCTCACTTCTAGATTAACATGGTATAGGTAAATGCTTTTAGCATCTTGAAAAATATTTTGAATTCTATACAACTACTATGTTTTTTTAAATAATCACAATTAACATATTGTTTATGTTAATTGTGCGCCAATGTAAATTAGTAGCTCAGCGATTCCTAAGCACTATCAACTAACTCGACGAAAGTACTTCTCTTTTCCGAGAGTCAAAGGCGAAAATATAAGTACTGCCCCTATCCTACTCTTAGTGAATAAGATTTAATTCGAGCGCTTAAATTCCTACTTCTAATCGGATAGGACACGAACAGCAAATTGGATCGGAAACTGGAGTTAATTTCGACGCAAAGTACTATTATGATTTATTTTTTTTTAATTAATGGACCACGAATAATTGTTATTTATGAAAAATACAAGAAAACCATTTCTTTGTAACGTAATGGTACGTATTCTGGTATGAAATATCAGAATGTTTCAGTACATTTCTTTCATTGTTCACAAACATTTGATGTTTTCACGTCTCTCTATTCTTAAAAGATAAGGAAATTACACTTGACACCTGACTGCATGATATGGAATAAGGCCCATGGGGTCTATTTAAAAAACCCATTATTACATTGTTGGGTAATGAAAATCACTTTTTTTATAATTATAAACTATTTCTACTATTAACTTAAAAATGAAAAGACGTATTTACGCCAACTATGCTCAATGCCGGATTTACATCAGACGGGGCTCCAAGCAACAACTGATTTTTAAGGCCCACGTTTTAATATACCCCCCCCCCCCCCTCTTTTCTTTTTAAATAACAAAAACAGATCAATTTTGCAAAATCAATATATTATTTGAACCATCTCCATTACAACTTCTTTCTACTTTTTTCAGTCGCAAATTGATAAATAAAATATCATCAAAGTCAAGTTCTCGAAGCTTGTCTTTTTCGATAAACAGTAGGCTTAAATCACTGACTTTTTCTTGGCCCATCGATGATCGTAAATAATTTTTGACGCGTTTCAAGTTATTGTTAATTGAAATCTAAGATACAAAATATTTACCTACTACTCTGTTTGCAAAAGAAGATGATGCTTTTGGAAAAGCAGCTGTTCAGACGAAGATACTAACCGAACCGACCGAAGCACCCACTTCGACATTTAAAAAGTTCAAACTCTTTTAGAGCCATGAAGAATTGAAAATGTCAATGTCATTTATATTTTATTTCAAAAATTTTTAATATTTTTAATTATTTTTACATTTTCAAATAAGTTTTAAATTTTTTTCAAAGTTTGGGGCCCCTCTCCAAGCGGGGCCCCAAGCAATTGCTTCCTTTGTTTCCTGGTAAATCCGCCACTGTATGCTGGTGAAAAATTAATAACAAAAGTATTATTATTTGTTGAGTAATACTGCCTAAAAACTATGGACGAAAATTCTCTCAGTCAGAATTTATCGAAACAAAAATTAAAAGCTATAAAATTCAGGCACCACAAGCGCTCCGGCTTTTCGCATGATAATTTATCGCTAACCAATCCTTTCTGCGGAACAAAACGGTCTACCCAAGACTGTTGCATTATTAATTAGACTTTGAAAGTTTTAAATTCTTAATGGATACATGAAGGACGCTTTACAATACTAAATCATAAGCCAAAGACAGAAGTTTCCCTGTTGGGGTGACATTATCATGCACCCCTTGTTGACGGTAAACTGTGCACGAATATGATGAGTTCACATTTTTTCGCATCATATATTACTTACTGATGACTTGCAACTAAAGTAACTTAACTAGGTAGAGTTGAAACCTTATCGGTCAGTTTAATTATATGCCTTATTTTCGGTATTAAATATCCGTCCACATAATGGAGTCTACAAAATACATGAATAAATTAATTTGAATCTAAATAAACTAAAGCGAAACATGAAGCAACATTAAAATTAACACTTTCCTTGAATCAAAGCGTGTATAGTTGCTATTGGTTTTATAAGGATATTTATAAGGATTTATTTAACTTACATACACATACTTCCATTTACAATTACACACATGTCACATGACAATTAAGTGTAGGTAATTAAAATGATTTATTTCTCCTTATCCAGGTCTCGCCAGCCACCTTGCGCAGATCGTCGCTTCACTGTGTGAAGTGCATGCTACACTAAGTTTGCCGATAAGCTATCTCTGGAATGTTTACTTTGCTATTAAATGACAAAATGGTGGGTGTAAATGGGGCAGCGCTCTATCAAAACACCTACGCTCCAGATAACTTGGATAAACTCATTTTCTTAATTGAAAATAATCCTTTTGGTTGTCACTCTGGATAATATCAAAAAGTGTCCAAGAAGTTCCGAATCAAGGACAAATAATTAGAAGGTATAAAACGAGAAAGTTATAAACTTTCACAACACTTTATTGTAACTTTAGACCTTTTTTAACTATAATTAATAATAACTAATGAGTAACGTTTTCAGTTATTGATAAATCGTCTTACAAATCATTCTTCTATCAATAACTTGTTTCTGTAGGCTAAATAGAAATAATATACAAAACAATACTGGTGGTAAAGTGACCACCGGTTTTCTTTTATGTCTCATAAGTTTTTATACAGGAGTAAAATGCGTTTATTTCATGCAATATTTTGGCGCAATATGGTGGTTCGTTATTATGAACTTTTACTTTTAAGTTTGAGTTTGATTTGTGATGTTTTTTACACAAGCTGATTACCTACTGGATTAAAAACTCCCAAATTAAAACCCGTCATCACTATTAAAATTTTTGTATTTGATAATTTCAATCGCTTAACTAATCATCTTGGTATGTAATGGCGTTCTGTTGTGATAATCTGAGGGTTATGAAACTCGAACCAGTGATTTTAGCACGATTTAATTGTTCAGTGATGGCCGATTATTGCGTATCGTTGTTTTTAACCCCTTTTAAGTGGTCCTTCATTCGGTATGCTATTTTTCGGCATGCTACGACATCCACTCGCAAAAAACTTCGCTTTTTCCCTGATGTAAATGCGCATGTAAATGCGTCACAATATCAGAGCCTTAGAAATAAAAAATTGATAGTTATCCTGTATTAATTAAAACTTAATTACAGTTGTTTCCTTCACCGCCGGATGCAAACAGAAATCACATTAAGTAGTTCTTAATTGGAAATAATTATGCTTTGGTGTGCCTTACTGTGTAATGTTTGAATGAATCTTTTTCAAAAAACTCTAAAAATAGTGAACGTCAAAAAATCTTCAAATCTTAGCGTTTTTAATAACATTTCACATATTGCCAATCATTGAAGCCTTTCATAAACTTAAGTATATTATGTATATGAAAAATATGCAGATATTAGTATATGTACTTCTTCCACTGTGGATAAGGTTTGGTTTTGCCTGTGCCACTAACAATTAGGTTTCACATGACCGAATGTCGTAGTAAACGCCAATTTTCAATAGCTTTCCTTCTATCCTTATGAGTCCGGAAAATCAGTTCGACAATCGTTTCTTGTACGTAACATTATTACCGGTCTCTCCACACATAAAAGGAATGAGCCCTCCGAAACTTAAGTAATTATTCCCTTCGTTAAGTAATTGTTTTTCTATATCAGTGTTCTGTTTCCTCATTTTAATTATAGCAGAAGTACGTGTTACGCGTAATTGAGTAGAACGCTCACTAAGAATTCCATTATTGCGAACAACAAGAGGACGGCTAATGGAAATTAGCTTCCCCCACTAATTACCATGAATACGTTTAGCATAAATCAACGGCGTTTTAAAAAACATGACAGGCGGAATAGAAAATACACCCAAAGTGACAGGGCAACTCCCACCTGACGTTGTTTTAAGCTCGATTATAAAATATTAAAATGTGCTGGCTTAAAGTCTTATTTTTGTCATATGAACTTGCCCCGATGGAGCAGCTTTACCTTCGTACAGACGGTAACCCGTGTCATTGCCCCTTAACCCCCATCTTGCAACCAAATGAGGCAATTAAACCGTATAGCGAGGTATTATACCAACGTAGGGAAAAACAATCCCTTTTCCACTCGACGCACCTAATTCCTTAATTCCTTTAAATTTTTTTGGGAAATCCGTATAAAAATCATATAGAGATTGCGCTGAAAGGTAAGAGTACTTCTTTACCTTTTACTGGTATAGTTTGATATAATTTTCTGTAAGCTCTTATTTGAGTAACACTTGTTAATTTACAACTAAATTACTTACGCATAAAATTGTATTCAGTGGTTTCTCTATATCCCACGAAAAAGACAATTGTGTTAACCTAGAAATATGCCCATATGTTACGGGTTTAACGGAAACAAACCGCTGTTACCCCGTTTCGTGTTGAATATGAAATTGTTTCAGTTTACGCTCGACGATCCGCGGTCCCAGCCTCGACTAGAACAGATCCATTAAGTTGCATATTTTACACATGTCCCCGGCATTCGCGGTTGTAAATCTCGACAAATATTTGTACTACTCGTGTTCGAGACAGCTGAGATTTTAGTCTGGAACTCCTCTGAAGTGGCTTTTTAATTTAAAGATAAGGAATTCCAGAATAGTATGAAACTAATTAACTTACTAGTAAGTAAGTAGTAGTAGTAACGAGACATATTTTTTACCCTCATAAAAAATAAGCCACCTACGGTTCAATTTACCCATATAACAGGTAATCAACCAATTTGAAGAGATTTACTTAAAAATAAGCTTGCACCTTACCTTAATTCCATACTCAATCAAACATAATTTTATTACAAAAGCATTGAACAATAGACATTAAAATTAGTGCTCGTTCACGATGCTATTTTTAATGGTAGTTATATAGTATTTATACAGATATAACCTACAATGTTTGTTTCAAAAACTTTAATTCAAAAGAACTTATTCGTTTGGTCCCAAAGTTGCAAATTTGAAACTTTCAACTTACCATAATGCTTCTTATATTCAATAAGACAGATAAGTACAAAATCACTCTGAAAATTTTCCTGTCACAACGAATTCCATTTCATATTAAACTTAATATTCTCGAACAAACGTTCGTTTTCTTACTTTAATAAGTCCGCTTCGTAAAGTGATTCTTTCAATTTTAATTTTTCAACGGAAATTTAATTTAATATAACGTAGTCTAAGTTAATAGGTATATCGATGTAAACTTATTTGTGAATGTAGTCAATGACAAAACGAATCAAAAACGTTAAAGTCTCTTCAAACAGTTTTACAAGGGTTCGTTTAATAAGTTAAGTTGAATATCAATTAGGAAAATGTATGGTAGATTGATAAGATGTTGACTTAATGTTCCGATGAACTAAGATGGGGTACACAGAATTAAAACACAGAGTATTCCGTACAGTAAATTTTATTAATTTACTTACAACATATAATTCTACAATACTCTTCTAATTTCCTTATGTTTATAATTTACAGAAAACTATAAATCATAAATAATGTATTTTTATGAATGTCTTATTTTTCCCATACACACCATCATTGCTTTTCATTTAAAAAAAAACATGTCTTCAGAACAATTTTTCAGTCTTATGAGCGAGTTACACAAGCAAATGCATTGACAAAATGCTGTAATACTTAACTTATATAATAATGTTAATAAAACGATAGTTGCGTAAGTAATAAGCGTTTGTAAATTAGGAATTCCCTACCCTCTGTAATAAATAAAGTTGCAATCGAACTTCTGTACTACAAAAGTTTTCAATGGTGATTTTCTTCTGCACTTTACTTATTTACTATAACACTTTAATATTGAATTACGTTCCATACATTACTTGTATATTCAGCAATTCATTTTGTAGGGTCGTCTATACAATGTTCATGCTACAATTTACAAATAATAATATTACACCGACAAGTTCAAATGTGTTTCCAGGTGTTATTTCCTGTCGTTTGTTACAAAGTTGGAAAGTAATTTATGTTAAATTAATAAATCACTAATGTCTGTGAATAAACGCCTTTTGAGTTCTGTACATGTCTTAAACATTATAATGAAAAATTACATATATAATACTTAAATTCTTCTGACCTCCATTTTCAATTCACTTAAACTCTAAACTAACATTACAAATTCTATACCTGCTAAATGGCAAATAAAATGGCTCTGCCAATCAGCTCGTAAGGTACACAATTTGTACAAAGTATAATAATAAATAATAAATGTAATTAATTAAATGCTCGCGTCCATCACAACCTTTAAGGAAAGGAAAGAACTACAGAAATCATAAATAAAAGAAAAATTACATGTATATAAAAAAAAAATAACTAAACAACTTTTATAACAAAATTAATAACAAAATGATTTATATTAAGTACGTTGCCTGATTGCAAACTGAGATTGTACCATTATTTGAAAAAAAAAGACTCCCAATGGGAACATTTTCCTTCGGAAAACCGTTTAAACGTGATCGAATCATAAAATATATACAAGTATGAGCGGCTAAGCTTAAAAGGATTAGACCTCAGGTGTAAAGTTATCATTGTCATATTTTATAAATTAAATTTGTTAACTAATTGCTTATGTTACGTTGTATTATTAACTAAGACAAAGCTTAATATGTCTTCACTATCTATTAGTAAATCAAAACAAAGTATAGATGTGTTTAATATATAAACATAATGGAATGAAAATCGCCATGGCTTTTATGCGATTTAGTCTTTCTTCAAAATTCGTTTTCACAGTGTCACTATAAAGGATTTCAATATCTTAATTTTTTCAAAAATCTTAAAGTAAGTCATTATACTTAAGTGTTATTTTGTACTGATTTTAAGTCCGTTAAGATCTCGAATATGGCTTCTCTTATTATATCACATTTTCAAATGCCAAGTACATTCTACCATTATAGGAGTAGTTTTTTAAAACGGCTACACAAAAATCTATAACCTTTGCCTTTCTTCGCTCTCATACGTACTGCCTCGTCGTCGGGCCGTTCTTCCTGGGATGGGGTAATGTATCATCGTTGTTGCCAGTGTTGCCACAGTTATTGTTATGTAGGAAAGACATTTCTACTCCTCCGTCTCCTCCCTAAACAAAGGAATTTATTAAAGTTAAATTCAATGCTATTTAACGAATGCCTTAAGAAAAATATGATGAGATTTTATTTTACATTATTATAGTATTATTTATTATAATAATTTGACTTAATGACAAGTCATTAAGTCATTGGTTAAATGACTTAATGACTTGTCTTGCCTACTACTTTTCGTATAAATATTATTATATAATATTATTAGAACTATAAGGTTGTTAGCGATATAATATATCATCTGCGCAATTACATGTTCTTACCATATACCAAATTTCATTGAAATCAGTCAACCGATTCTTAACTTATAGAAGGTCATACAGTCAGACAAACAAAAATTTATAAAAGTAGTATAATTGGTATCAGTAAATGATAAAACGAACATTTATTGTACAGTTTGTCCAAAAACTAAATGTACAGACAAAGCCTACATATTTATATAGTATATACTACATAGATAATAAAATTTCCAATTATAGTTTTTTTACACTATCTAATTTACATTTAAATATCTAAATATAAGTAGTTTGTAAGAAAAGAAATTTACATAAAATTCTTGTGCTACTTGATGGCATTAAGCAGGAAGTATGTTTATTCAATCAGTCAATTGTTTAAAGATTTAAAGTTTTTTTTTAAGAGAAATAATACACAATACAAATGTAATCGATGTATGATGATGAAATACATTTTTTGTCAACTTTTGAAGGCTTAATATGAAGCTATATACACCACAAATTGTTTAGTTAAAGGTTTGTTGAATTAATGGTCGTCGAACTTAAGATTTTAACTGTTAAACATTTTCAATGCCGATATTTCGGAATTATACCCTTAGTACGGAAGTTATTCATCGTATTGAATTGTTTTGACTGAAGAAATGACCCACTTTTAGTAAAATTGAATTATGATGTTATTGGTTAACAAAACCCCTTGTTGCGGCTAATGCCTTCAAGAAATACAACAGCAATGTGGCAGAAATAGGAAGAAAACAGAAAAAGAAGAAGGAAAACAGAAATTAATGTTATTACAAGGACTGTCATTCATTTCTATTACATTATTTGCTATAGAGTGTGTAACATTAGCTCCGCATTATATATATTATAATACTTTTTATGGTGTTATTATTGATGGCACCATATGTTGCGTAAACACCCCAGTAACTAAAATATCAATAAAAAAATAAAAAAATGTTTGTAAGTGCGGTTTGTTTAATTCTGGTATGTGTAAATAAATTATAAAAAAAATAAAATGCTGACTTATTACATACTAGCTTTTTTTCCAATAAAAAGTATCCTATGTTACTTCTGAAACCTCCAAGAATATATTTACGAAGTTTCATTATGATCGGTTTAGTAGTTTTTGCGTGGAAGCATAACAAACAAACTTACATTCACATTTATAATATTAGTAGAGATGAGCATTCACAAGTGTGTATATTGTTCGAATAAAATACTTATTTACTTACCTCAGCGTGCATAGGATTTGCTGTTATAGTTATTGGGACCTTAGCTTGGATGTAGCCGTTAGCGCCACCACTCTCTGGTACGGATCCCTTCTCCTCTGTTATCAACAATAAAGATCCATCAATATTGTTTCACGATAAGACCTAGGTTGGTTCTCTTTACAAGTTATTAATTCGTTCAATATGATAAAAACATAATGCAAACGTTCTACACAAGAATAGATAAAACTTGCACAGATTGTTAAAAGCTACTTTTTAAAACACTATTCTATAATATACTATTTCCCACAACAGTAGCACTGGGTTTTCTCGTGGATTTGTGGATGTGTGTGTGGAGTGGTCTCTCTTAAAATTT
Organism: Calamotropha paludella; assembly: GCA_927399485.1. Lineage (NCBI taxonomy): Eukaryota > Metazoa > Arthropoda > Insecta > Lepidoptera > Crambidae > Calamotropha > Calamotropha paludella. The sequence continues at coordinate 9,159,063 of OV656817.1, read as the reverse complement.
TATGAAAAACTAGCAGTTGCTAAAAACAATATCAGGTAAAAATAGTACGAATATAAAGGACATAAACGACTAATAAATTTACTGTAAATATCGGAAAAATATAAATAAAAAAAAAATACTTTTTTCTATATCGATATTTATAATTTACTATAAATATCGATATATAAAAAAGTAACGTTTGCCCCATTTTCCTTGTCCATATGGAAAAGAAACCATTCCAGATAACGAAAGATTATAGGCAGTTATTTACCATACAGAATCAGAAAGAGCGTAATATATTTACCCATATAAAAACCTGCCAATAAAACATTGAATCACTCACTGTCAGCGGGTGGGCGCTTCGCCCTTCGGCACAGAAACAGTATCACGGCGAGTAATACAAGCAGCGCCACAGCTCCTAGAGCGCCTCCTGCTGTCACAAGCGGATCAGGTGCCCGCGTGGAACCCTTCACGTCTTCAACCGGAGCCTCTGTCGTCGTCGTAGTAGCGTTCGTCAATCGAAGTGTTTTTACATCCTTTACAGAACGGTGGAAATTTAACATACTTTAACAAACACTTATTTTTAAATTTAACATACTGAGAAACCTTGTAATTATCGAATCATTCGACGGTTACTTCGACAGTAACAGACAGTTTCTTACAGAATGGCTGAAGACTTCATCCACACTCACCCGTATGCTGCTAAACTCCGAAGCTGCCTGGGTAGTGTAGGACCGTATCTTGAGTTCATATGCAGTATCAGGCATAAGATGTGATAGCACCACGCTCCTAGCATTGCCGCTGGGAACAGCTGCCTTGTCGTAGAGTCCAGCTGAGGACAGAGCTCGGAAATATACGTAGAAACCGTCTACTTGTGTAGCCTCGTTGCCCGGCGACCACTGTTGACAGGCAAAATTATTATAGATTTAGTCGACTCGTTCTGAATAGACAAGGTGGATTGAAATCCCAGGATTAAAAAACGATGGATGTTTCCTTCAATAATTTTTCAGCAGGCATGAGTTTATTTATGACTTATTTCTGGTACAAATACTGGAAAAGTACTTTTTTATTATTTATAAGAGTTTATATTTAAAACAATTTTCTTAGAAATATCAACTTTTCACAGATCACTAACGGGACTGAAAGAAAGGTTGAATTTTTTGTAGTAAAATTGCCTATTAAGGGCAAATTTCAATTAAGTAAGTTTAAATCTGTTGCCGACTATAAGCATATACGACTCAATTTACCATAGTCTTTCCTAGAGCACAAAGTAGATAATAGAGAATACGGGTTCCAATTCTACCGGATGATATCATTTAGTACGATTTTCTATATTTCGAAAATATAGTGTATTGATTGATAGATAATAAATTACTTATACAATAAATAAGTTAATCTGCATACTGTCCTAGACTATCGAAATTATCATAATGTCGCTTTCGTTTGCTATGCATATAACGTTCTAAGTTGAAAAGCACGAAATACAAGAAAATGTGTCGATTCGATCAGATATCGATGCTCGCTTGTTCTAAAGGTTTAATATCATTTGTTTTCTCATCTGTAAAGAGCTAGAGCACACACAACAAAGATTTCAACTCGAGTCGGGGCCGTCAGACCACAATCAAATAACATTTCCTTTTGTATAGAGTTTTGACTGTTTCTGTCGGGTTACCAGAGCTCAAACGGCTCACAAGCACAAAAATATATACCTACACTTCGGAAATATCGTCGTAACTTCGTTTAAGTATTACGTTATTGTAAGATTAAAGTTGAAATAACAAACATTATTTTTATTTCTCGTGTCTATATATTTGTAAATAATTTATTATCGGCTCATATTTTTCACGCACGAGCGTCATCATAAAGTAAGATCAATAAGGAGATTTTTTTATTTCAATTTAACAGATTACAATATAAGATGGCCTCAAAGATAATTTAAACCCATATTCGTGTCGGAGTGTTTCACTCGTAACCTTGTTCTATATATAATATCGAACTTAATTGAATTTATTAGAATTCAGATGTGTTTATGTAGGAGAGTGCTTGGGTGTGTGTTGGTATTATGAGTATGTGTGTGTACCTATATTTGGGAATTTAATGTCAATCTATCTCTTTTACCCTTTCAGAATAATTTCAATATCTTTATAACTGACAACATTTTATCTTTTCCTGAATCTTTTACCCGGATTATTGGTATCGTTTTCTTGTTTTTTTAATGTTTCAAAATTGAGGATTTTTAGGCAGAATATTTGAATAACTCCTAAATGTCGTTGTCATGTCAAGGTGACGTTTCTCTGACTAAAGACAAAGGAAATAAATCAGATTCACCCCAACATTTGCCACTTTTTGTTTGATTAAAATACTAACCGTCCAGTTGAGCTGCACAGCATGAGGAGAAGTAGGGGCGGCGGCGGTTAACACGGGCGCGCGGGGCACAGAGGTGACTTCGCGCTGCAGGTAGAAGCGACCACTACTCTTGCCTTGCTTGTTGTCCTGGTTCGAGTACACTGCCGCTATGCGAAATCTGCCGATCCAAATATACCGCAGATAGAATAAAAGAAAACAAACATCTGCCATCATACCGTGGTAATATTATCATTAATACTGCCTAAATTATAATTTAAGCAACTTGTCTCAGGCATAAGGCGGGACTCAAAACCAAAACCACAACCCTATCCGAACGAGTAGTCAATTGGACGCTTAAGATGAAAAAAAACTGTCAAGGGTTAGGTACTTTGACTGGAAAGCGAAGGGTAGTGAATTCAAGCCCCGCCTAGTCAGGCCTGAGATGAGATTTTTTCTAGAAAAAATTCTTTATATTTAAAATCTAACAGTTTTATGCGTAAATAACGAAAAATATATTTTATATTGCCGTTTCTTCCTTATTGATAGTTTGATACTTGTAGAAGCATTTCATTCGGTGTTATATACATAGATATATAGAATACGAAAAGATGACGCTGGAATTTAGGTCAAGAAACACTTGGAAAAATTCAAAGGTATGTCAAGGTCTCTACAGCTCAATTGAAAGAGCACTGGCCCAGATAGCGAGAGGATGAGGGTTCGAGTTCAAGACAAGTTAATTTTTTCTAGCAAATATTGTTAAGAAAAAATATAGTCATTAATCAAGTAATACGCATATAATCTACTCCAGCGTTTCCCAAAAGGTGTTCCGCGGAACCCTGGGGTTCCGTAGAAGCATCACAAGGGTTCCACGTTCCGTCCGGATTTAACGCGTAATCTTTGTAATGCTTTTTAAGTATGTGAAGACATTAAATCATACGTATAAGTGAAATTAATTATCGCTTGCGCGTATTTATAGGTATATATTATGATTTATGAAGGTACGTATGTTTTTAACAAACAGAACAACGCGCACGGGAGCTCGATCGAGCACGCTTGCCTCCTCTGTCCCGCCACCCGCGACCCGTATCGCCTGCCGGCGCCGCGCCGCGCCGCTCAGTTGAGTCTATGACTGTGACAAAAGAAAACGTACATATTCTCGACTCTCGTTCGCTTTTAATTCTCGTAAACTGACAAAGGTGATATTTCAGAGATATTGTTATTCCTGTTCTTAAAATCTTGTACTTACGATATCCGTTTTAGTTAAGTGTTTTTTTATATTTGTTACCAATTGCAGATAGTGCCAAAACAAATAAAAACGATTTATTCATATTCATGTTATTTTTTATTTCAGCCTTTATTAAAAAATGGATAACTGGCTCAAAACAGGGCCTGTAATGTCCAAAATATACATCGTTGACGCTTGGGTGTTCTACTCTAGCCTTTTTAACAGCAAATGCCATCTAATTTTGATATAAACGAATGCCAGACCGTGCCAAAGGAAGATTTGGGGAGGGACTGTTCTTTTTAGCCAACAACAAACTGCAGCTTGCCGTCATATTACGATACTAATGTTTTTTTTTTTATTTAATTCCAGGATATCGTAATTTCTCAAGGATATTGTCCTGAGCAGGATAGACAAAACACGTCAATGACCAAAAGGGCTGTGCAATCTCAGGACAAAAATACTTCAAAAAAGAGAAAATATGACGAATCCTATTTGTCCTTCGGATTTATTTCTGTAGGAATGCTTGAGAATCCGGATGGTCAATTCGTTATCTGCAACAAACTCATATGTAATAGCTCTCTGGTACCTGCGAAGCTAAAACGACATCTTAATACCAACCATCTGCAATTAAAAGACAAAAGTTTAGACTTTTTCAACAGATACAAAGATGCACATAAAACCAATGTAGCTGGTTTACACGAATATGTTAAAACTGATAACGAAAATGCCACAGTAGCAACATTCCTGCTAAGTTACAGGATTGCTCTTGCTGGCAAACCACACACGATTGCAGAAACTTTAATAAAACCCCGTATGACAGAAATTGTCAAGTGTGTACTTGGCGAAGATGCAGCGAAGAAAGTTGCAGCAGTTCAGAGTTCCAATAACGGCATATCTGATCGAATCCATAAAATATCTGACCACATTGAGAATGAATTGATTTGTAGATTGAAAAGTAGTTAGATGTTTGCAATGCAACTTGACGAAAGTACTGATGCCACTGGACTATGAATACTGGTTGTTTTCGTAAGATACCCCTTCGGAGGATCTATTGAAGAAGATTTGTTTATTTGTGCTCCTTTGGAGACCAACACCTCTGGAGAAGAAAAGAATGTACATAACATTCATTCATTCATCAACAAATGTATCTATGTATGTAGCGATGGAGCTGCCGCTTTGACTGGCAAAATGAAAGGTACTGTAACAAGAATTAAGAATGTTGCACCTAAATGCAGTAGCAGTCACTGCGTTTTACATCGACATGCTCTTGTCGTTAAAAAAATGCCACACGAGGTAAAGAATAAAGAAGCCTAATGGCATTAAGTCCGCCATTTGTACATATTTTGTGTGCAACAAAGTTTAAATAAAATAATAAAATAAAATAAAGAATGTTCTCGATCAAGCCGTAAAAATTGTGAATTACGTTAAATCACGTCCGCTCCAATCGAGACTTTTTTAAAAAGTGTGTGAAGATATAGGGAGTCAGTATCAGTCACTTCTTCTTCACACGGAAGTAAGATGGCTTTCCAAAGTAGAAGTATTATCATGATTGTTTGAATTGCGCAACGAACTAATGGTATTTTTTTCCCAAAGAATCGCTTTCTTCATCTTTGAGTGGTCTTGTTCAACTATTGCGAGACGAGCAATGGCTAATGAAACTGGCGTATTTGTCAGACATATTTGATAAACTGAATGTAATTTGTAAGTCATAGCAAGGAAGAAACACAAACACTTTTACAGTAAACGACAAAATCTCTTCTCTTAGAAAGAAACTTGACTTCTGGATAGAATGTGTTGAACAAAAACAGTACCAATGTTTAACTCTTTTAAACGAGGTTTTGGAATAAAATGAGTTGCAAGTAACCTCAGATATTGAAAAATGCATTTTCGAACATTTGATGGCCCTCAAAAAATCTCTGGAAGAGTATTTTCCTGAAAAAACCCTGCAGGACATTGAGTGGGTACAAAATCTATTCCTAGTTCGCAGGAAACCGTCGACTCTTACAGCAACAGAGTACGAGGCTTTGGTAGATATCAAATGTGTTTCTTCCTTACAACAAAAGTTCAATTCAGAAAGAACTAGTCTGGATGAGCTTTGGATTGGACTTAAAACTAATATCCAGAAATCGTCGAGAAGGTCACAGTTTTGTTACCGTTTGTGACCACTTACCGGTGTAAAACTGGTTTTTCGGCTTACGCTTACATAAAAAACAAATACAGAAACCGACTAGATGCAGCTCCAGATCTACGAATTCAGCTGTTTGACATGAAGCCTGATTTCAATGCTATTTTAACAAAAAATGTAAAAAGATATCACTCTTCACATTAAAGTAAGTTTTACACAAAACTTTTGATCTTTCTTTTCAAGGTAAACATGAAAGTATTCAAACCACAAGTTTATCTTTTTCATCAAAAAATAGGGTTCCGCCTAGAAAAATAAGCTCAATAAGGGTTCCAGGGCGAAAAAAAATTAGGAACCGCTGATCTACTCTATTACTTTTACGTAAATAATAAGTAAAATAGAACGAAAATATGAAGATTTAAAGCTTTTTGTAAGTACATACTTGTTATTAGCAATGCATTGCTTGATGCAGATGGGGGCTATAATAACTGCAAAAACTTTTTGACTAATGCAGTCGAAAGCGTAACGTCTTATTTATATTTTTATACTGTATTCAGCATACTGTAGTCATTACATATTTTTTTTCTAGAATACGTAAATATGTGTTCACAATACGTATAAGCTTCCGCATTTTAATTTATACAGTGTCGTAACGTTAAATTAAAGTTACGACTAAAATATTATAATTAATTAAGAACTAAATATAATATATGAACATCCATTCAAATAATCGATAAAGAGGATTTTAATTCCCGAACAACGAGATTAGATACTAGGTGAGTTTCAAAATTTATACCTAAGTAAGCAAGAACAAAACTTGATCAAAAATACAAAAGAATAAAAATGAATGGCTTACATAGAAGAAATGGAAGAATATGTCCCTATTTGCATACCTATTATTAATACAACTAAATAGTTGAGAGCTCTTTTCTCTAGATCAAGCAGAAAGTGCAAGATATTAATAGTAGTTTATCTACTCTAATACTATAATACAAAGATTCTAAAACTGAAAACAAAATGCTTATGACAAACATTACGTACAGGCCAAAAATAATAAAAAAAAAGTTTCATTACGATACAGGTCTTGTATGGACACCTGTAACATAATATAACTTTTTTATCATAACGATACACCTATACAACCTCCATTTGGACCAAGGAGGTTGAACCTCTACTTTAAAAAGGTTTCAATGAACGAGTCCGTGACGACGCAACACGCATGCGCAATCGATATTTGCACCTTGGCGCCAACATTTGACATTTAAAAAATTGTTGTTATATTCAGCGTTTTATTTGCAATATTGTTTTACGTATTATAGTATGAAAGTAGATAAAGTAGTGTATGACACTATACATAACTTGGTCTTATAACACTCGTGTTATAAGAACCCTTATTATGCAACAGTATCATAAACTACTATTATGATACTGTTGCATAATAAGGGTTTCTATAACATGAGTGTGTTTTAAAAAAACGAGCCGTAGGCGAGTTTTTTTATAGTATCACACGAGTGTTATAAGACCAAGTTATGTACAGTGTCATACACTACTTTATCTACTCTCATACTATATTACGTAAAACAATGTTGCAAACAAAACCAAACTTTGTTTAAATATTGAAAAGATTTTTTAAATGTCAAATGTTGGCGCCACGGTGCAAACATCGATTGTGAATGCGTGTTGCGTCGTCGCGGACTCGTTCATTGAAACCTTTTTAAAGTAGAGGTTCAACCTCCTTGGTCCAGCTGGAGGTTGTATAGGTGTATCGTTATGATTAAAAAGTTATATTATGATACAGGTGTCCATACAAGACCTGTATCGTAATTAAACTTTTTTTTTTTATTATTTTTGGCCTGTACGTAATGTTTGTCATAAGCATTTTGTTTTCAGTTTTAGAATCTTTGTATTATAGTATCAGAGTAGATAAAAGTAGTTTATGATACTGTTGCATAATAAGGGTTCTTATAACATGTGTGTATCACACGAGTGTTATAAGACCAAGTTATGTACAGTGTCATACACTACTTTATCTACTCTCATACTATAATACGTAAAACAATATTGCAAATAAAACGCTGAATATAACAACAAATTTATTTTTTGTTGTTATATTCAGCCAAATGTTGGCGCCAAGGTGCAAACATCGATTGCGCATGCGTGTTGCGCCGTCGCGGACTCGTTCATTGAAACCTTTTTAAAGTAGAGGTTCAACCTCCTTGGTCTAGCTGGAGGTTGTATAGGTGTATTGTTATGATTAAAAAGTTATATTATGTTACAGGTGTCCATACAACCTGTATCGTTATTAATTTTTTTTTTATTATTTTTGGTCTGTACGTAATGTTTGTCATAAGCATTTTGTTTTCAGTTTTAGAATCTATGTGTTATAGTATCAGAGTAGATAAAATAATATAAAGCACTTGTCAGAAAAGATCTTTGACATCGCAAATTATAGTGTACTAGCTGTCCCGGCCACGCGTTGCTGTGCCGACTGCAGTGCCATCTGCCGGACTGATTTGTGAATCTAAACCATTCTCAGATCCCCTTGAACACACACAAAAAAAATCATTCAAATCGGTCCAGCCGTTTAGGAGGAGTTCAGTGACATACACACTCACAGAAGAATTATATATATAAAGACTAGTTGACCCGGCCACGCGTTGCTGTGCCGACTGCAGCGTAATCTGCCGGACTGATTTGTGAATCTAAACCATTCTCAGATCCCCTTGAACACACACAAAGAAATTCATTCAAATCGGTCCAGCCGTTTAGGAGGAGTTCAGTGACATACACACTCACAGAAGAATTATATATATAAAGATTTATTCAGTGAACAGACTGACAAGAATTTCTGATTTAACCGTAACTATGTATAAGCTAAAATTGCTTAAAGCAGTTTTAATAATTCGCTTATTACAGTATCTTCATTAACCGCTCTTCATGCAAGCCAATCAACGACGTACAGTGTTTACTTTTCCCCAAACTTGTAGGATAAGCGGCGAACTCGGGAGCTTTGTTACAAAATATTGCCTTCAACCCTCCTCCAGAAACTGCCTTGTAGTATTAGGTTGCTAACGAGGTTAATACTTCAGATATCTAATGGGCACTTATTATTTTCAAAGAATTAGGTGTCAGTTTACGGAACCTCATTATAAAGCAAAAAATTAAAAAAAATATTTTGGATTTTTAATATTAAAAATGCGCTTACTTGTAATAATTTATATTAAATTTATAAGTAAAAATTTTCTGCAAAACCAACCCTTTCGTAAGTTTAATTAGATTGTAACGTAAAAACAAACGTTTTAAAATTTTTAATTATTGTCGTAGAAAAGTATATAAAAATTTTGGATAGCATATTTATCGCAAACTTTTAGACTACTCGCTATAATGTGATATTTACTGCACTATAATAATACCTATAAGTCTGGGGCTGAATCCCTAAACACAGGTTTTTACGAATAACCTACAAGGGTCAACTTCAGACATTAAAAGTACTAAGTTTATGTAAGAAGCTAAATAGAAGTTAAAGTTTATAACAAATTCCGATCGAAAAAAATGTATCTAAAATGTGTCATTGTTAAGAAGAAGCTTTGGAATAGTAACTATGCACATTCTTCTTCTTTAAATTTATTTAATATAGTATATTTTTATTGTTTAACATCACTTCATTCCATTTTTAAGTTTGTTTTAAGCAAATTTTAAGAAAAAAAAATTATTCATCGTAGACGCACTTATTTGTGCAATAAATTCAAACTTATATCTAACTAGCAACCTAAGCCTCTTAACTTAGAGATTTTGAGGATGTGATTGTAAATGCTCGCTAAGTAAGGATTTCGGAAAAGTACCCCTAAGATAATTAGGGGCTAAACTATGTTACATGCTAGTTACATGAGCGTATAGCCCATGTTTTGAAAACAATCTATACTTAAGGGTTAAAATTTTGTTACAATTGTGAAACTTAGTATTCTTAGCTTTTAAATTAAAAACGTGCGTGCAATTTGGCGTTTCTGGAAATTTTGCGTTTTAAAATTTGTACTCCTAAGAAAGTGAAAAAGTGTGAGTTTGAGTTTGCATAAAAAGTTTTAAAGTTATAAGCATAATATATATTACTTTATTGTTATAGGTGTTTTCAATAAAGTGTTTTGTATTGTATTGATAATAACATTTATCTCAAAATAAACGAAAATTGCGTTGCTTACGCACATCGTAAACAGAGGCGGCTTTACCTATGGTGCAGGATCTGCGTTGCACACCGGCGCCGAGCGGCACTCTCCCCAACATTTTCAATTACCCGCGTAAAAAGAGCTCTGATTTGCGTACATTTTGTATTAGATCAGGAGCTCTTCTTATATGTGGCTTTTCGAATAGTAAATAGTAATTTTTTTTAAACATTAAATAAATCTAATTACAAATTGAGCAATTTTTTTACCCGTTTTTGCCTCGCATTAAGCTTCCCAAATCTGTAAAATATTCCCAATTGATATTGAACTCTGTACCTTTAAGATAAGGTCGTAATTAGAACGAAGAAATTTAACAGGTCTAGGAAACTTGATACGAGGCCCAGTCTTTGTGTTAGTGTTTGTGTGTAAATTTACACCATCTGCACTCAGATCTCCGTTCACATTTGAAAATATGTACAAAGTATTTGGCAGACACGCTAAAATGCCAAAACATACCTACCTATGTTCACTTGTCTATAATAAAGGTTATGTCAATGTCAATAAATGGAAATAGTAAAAATTAAAATGTCCACTCAAAATAACCGATCAGCTGATGGAGTGAGTATGAAAAGTCGTTTTGTTTACAATTTCCATTTTTTGACATTGATTACCAAATATCTAATATACATACATATATAGACATGTTCACATGTGTATGCTTTGACTTGTTTGGGTTAATACCATGTCAGTCAGCACATCATGGCATCTAAAACTGGCAAATTGCTTCAATTTTTTTTCAATTTAATCTCGAAACAATAGAGTTTATTATCATTTGGGAAAAATAGTCAATTTATGGTAATGTACCCATTCCATTTTGACCGTGCTAGAGGGCGCTAGGTTAATTATTTCACAGGGGCGCTACATGGGCTAGAGACTTCTCTGATCGTAAATCTTTGAATGTAATGATGTCTATTCTATGCATTTGTATCGCCACGGCGACTATACAGGTACGACAAACAAATCCAACGCACGTCGCTATAAGCACATATGCTTATGTATCGATCGAAACACACACATACAAATTTTCCTTGTATACCGCTGACGTCGAGTGCATAGACCCGTAAATTTTACTCAAGCCGTCATGAACTACTACAGCCGAAAATTAGTTCGCGGAAGTTTAAGATGGGAAGCCCTGTCAGATATGTATACTCACCTGAGTGCTTAGATAAACCTATTCATTAATAATTGAATGATTAGACAATTTGATCGCGATTCAATTCATTCGACAGATAAGAAGTTTTCAAAAATCCAAGACTTGATGGTTTATATACACAAGTTGGCTTTTTGCTTCGTTGGTACCAAATTGACCTGTTTCAAAGCTGTATTTAATAAAACTTTGGCAATATGTAAATGGATACTAAGAACTCATCTTTCAATTCGGAATTGACCAATTTATTGGTCTATACTAAATTACCATTACAAACCTATTTGTATCTGGGATATATATTTACGCTTCTTCATTTAAATAAAACACTCCATACCATTTATTTTGCATTTCAATTAGTTACCCCGTATCAGAATGCCTGAAAATGGTTTAAAATGCTAGGGTTAATTAAAGTTACAGTTTTCTAATTAGACACACAGTTATACGCCGAATGTAGGTTTATATTTTCTTCTTTATTATTGTCAACAAAAATTACACAGGTCTGCAACAAAAATGCTGTCTGGATGTTTTCAACTGATTTCTATGTGTTTAGGTGTTCTGAAAACCAAAAAAATACTAAAAAAATTCCAGAACGTCAGGTTATTTTGCAAAACGCAAAATTTTATTATAAAAAAGGTGTTTTTGGGCTAACTTAAAGTCATAAATATTAGGTACAATTTTGTTTTGATTACTGTTTTTAATGTATACAGGCAAAAAATAAGATTTCTTTCTAAATAAAGAACGTCCTGTGATACCAGGGAAGATGGAGCGTCTCAATGATGGCAGACTACTATTGGACGCTTCAGAGAGACATTCCAGATGCTTCCCACAAGCGAAAATGTACCAAAAGGATACTCACTGAGGAAAAGATATTTAGTGCTTACTGATGAATGTATTTTAGATAAAAAAATAAGTTTTGATACGCAATTATAAATAAAAAAAAAACATTAGTCTAATAAATTTGAAGATGATAAATTGTTTAACATAGATACCCAAATTGTCAGAAAACGTGACGTTCTATGACAAAATGAAAGTCATTTTCGGATTCAGCACACCTAAAGTCATAAGAATTACGCAAAAAAAACAAAAAAGCTCTCAATTTTTGTGTTATTTGAGTTCACAAAAAAAACCTCTAATTTTAATTTCCGATACATTTAATAATGCCCTAAAAGGGAAAACGTTCCCGTTTTACCGACGCATTTAAGTGTAATCAGTAATTTGATAGAAATAATTATTATGAGATTAAATGAAAAAGAGTTCGTTTTCTAAGGAACAATGAACGTTTGTTTGTGTTTGTAAGTTAATGTTTTAAAGGTATTAGTAATTTGAGTCGAACAAATATTAAGTAGTTTATTAAATTAAATGAAATTTATTGTTTTAAACTTTTATGGTCACATTTTTGTACTTTTCAGCCTGAAATATTCTTTGCGCAGTTGCAGGCGCTCATTACGAAATAACTGAAGTTCTTTGCGCGTGGATGTTATGTCTGCCTATCTCATCCGTATCGGTCATCCGTCAGTCTTTTATTACACTTGATACTGATACCACTGTCTATTGACTCACTATTCGCTAGAAAGAGTTCACAACACACGATGCTCACAGAATCGGATCGCAAAACGGCATTATTTATGTTATGTGGTTTTTATGAAAATGGACTAGTGGATTGGATTCCAGACACGTGTTCTGTTAAGATAATTTGAAGGTAATAAAACTCGATTCTGTGACTTGAGCCTGATTGCATTAATTATTCAGCTATGGGCGACTTTAGCGTATCATTGTTGACTGCTTTTATGTAGGTACTCCTTAATTCCCCATGCTTTTAAACGAGACTTATGGGGGAGGATGATACAATGTTTCATATCCATATTGACTTCAGCCTTCTGAATCCTTCCACCAACCCTGAGGATCTGGTTTGTGTCCAAGAATGGACTCAAAGAAGTAAGTTTAGTTTTCTTACTTAAATTACCGGCTTTTTCAAGACTGTGAATATCATTACAAAAATGTTGTCTCTGACACATTTTAATACAGGTAAGTAACGTATCATTAATTTCATTAACAGTAACCATGTACTAATCTCTTTATTTCTTTCAGGTTTCTTCCATCGCAAGATTATCCGACTCGAAGGACCATGTACGAGTCCCAAAAAGGTCGGTGAAAAAATGAAAACCAACGATGTAATGGCAAAGGTTGTAGTTCTATACAAATTCAAGAACCCTATATATAACGCGAAACAATTTTGCAACCGCGATTCAGAGCGCCATCTCTCAGTGACAAAGGACACTAACTATTGGGCTCTTTACAGTTCGCTTTGTTTTAGTTTTAATCAAGTTGATTTCGTATATTTCATTTCTCGAGTTTTAGGGGTTGAGTTTCTAGTTATTTATTTAATTTTTGTTACACTAAGCAACCACTGCATTTCATTGTAGTCTTAAACTTTTTAACTGTAAACTAAATTATTTATGAAGCAAAATTATTTTTATCTTTTAATATAAGCTTACTCACTTGTAATAAATATTTGGATGTAAAGTGTCGACTTCACACGCGTGAATATGAGGCAGTAAATCCCAGATGCCAGTCTGCCATGACATGTCGCTCACGTTCGATACTTCTTTATATTGCACCTGAAAATATATCTCTTGTGAACATATTGAAATAAAATGGCATCAGAAAAGGATGCACAATTTCCACAGTTTATTTTAACATTTCCACATAATGAAAATTTATAAAATAACAGAGAACCTACTAAAATATGCTAACTTAATAATAATAACCAAGTACCATGTTTTTTCTGTCCCAGACAGTTTCAAAAAGCAACAATAAAGAAAAAGTCTTGTTATGACGAATCTGATAAGTCCATACTCAATAGGTTTCTTAATAAGAATAGCTTCTCCCACCTTCGAACTCCACCATTAAACCAGCTCGACAGTACTGTGGTGACCTCCTTGCATATGACACCGCATTCCACCTCTTTACGTATATTTGCTTTATGGCAAGGAATGTCACCCTTTTAAAATATAGAATATTCCTGAAGGCTAGATTATATTATATATTATTGAACTCTTTAATATAATACAACTCCGATTACACTCTCAGACACTACTGGTGATTCTCTTATGTTCTCTAGCCTTCAGGAATATTCTATATTTTAAAAGGGTGACATTCCTTGCCATAAAGCAAATATACGTATACATAGTTATTGTATTCTCATCTAGACTATAGGATATACGTATATGCCAAGTTTCGTGATTGAGCAATTGAGCTTCTTAAATTTTATTACGCAGTTTCTTAGTTACAGTTCGACCTAATAGAAGCGTGTGTTTTATTACGGTAAAGGAGCAATTTAACAGCGCATGATGGATTATAGTCGAACTACCTATAAAAGCCTACATTTTATTCTGACAAAAGAATGTGTCTTAAGTTAATAACTTCTTTCTATACAAAATGAGAGCTTGTATTTGGTTTGTAGATTGTAAGATATATTGTAAATTATACTTTTAAATTGTAAGCTAGCTACGTATAGATTGTACAATATACTTCATAACTATACCTTATAGAACTGTATAGGCAGCCCATGGTTAGGGTGAGTCCATGACACCATAACGCTAGTATCCGAAAGACGAGTTACGTTCGGCTTGGACGGAGGTATCATCGCAACTGTATAACAAAACAGTAAAAAGCATAATATAATAGTAACGAAAACACAAAAGCTTTGTAGTTTAACTGAAGTACCTTCATAATGGACAAAGTGTCGGCTATTTTGTCGTGTTTTTTTAAGTTACATTCTGGTGCATTGGATATTGGAACAGGTTCAAGGTTTATTTTATGGAATCAGGTTTGTTGGTACTCGTGATAAACATTAGGATCACTTCTCGTCTACAAGCAGTAAAGTTCGTTCTTCTAGGAAGGGATTACATAGTCTTTTCAAGGTTCCGCAAATTTCATTCTGGCATCGACAAATCTCAATATCGTTTTAATCGTTAAAATTTAATTTTAATTTCTTTATTTTGTTATGATAAAATAAAATAAAAAGTTTTAAATAATAAAAAAACAACAAATGTTTGGATAATCGATTAAGATAAAACAACCATTTCATTTTTTTATCAAAATAATTATTTTATAACATAGTATTGAAAAATTTTAAAAATATAGAAAAATTATAAAAATTAAATGTCTGTTTCATCTTAATCGATTTTCCAAACATTTGTAAAAATGTTTCTTTCGAATACGAGAGGATGTTTCCTCTCATTGATGGGACAGCGTTAAATGTGAAATGTACTAGAAAATTTCGACGGACGTTCACAAGACTCGGTAGCTCGATAGCTCAATTGACCCGTACAGCTCAACTGTAGTATTTTTCTATTAAAATAATCTATCGAATTACTTAAATTAAATTTATTTTACATTTAAAGCTAACGTATCGAGTCATCCTGTACAGGAGTAGCTAGCCGTGATCATAGGATGACATAGGTAACTCTTTAATCTAAGGTAATCCTCAATCATCCTGTAATCACGGCTTCTGTAAAGGAAACGAATCGTCAGAAAAACAAGAATATACATGTCGTGGATTCGGTAAGCGTTTTTTTTATAGATGTGCGATAAGCGCGGAAGTGTTTAGTACTATAGAAATAAAGCCTTATGACAGCGATATTCAAACAGTATTGCCGTTACCTTTATGTTTTCTTGGATTTTTTCTAAAATGTCTTTTCGGCAACTGCGAAGAACTGTGTAACGTCTTCGGAATTTCCGCTGAATAATCCTGGAACAATCAAATATTGAATAAACGAAGTTTAAAGAGTTATTTTTTAACTCAAACCACGTGGGATGAGTTGGAGAAAAAGCATTTTAACAACTTTATTCATTCAACGTAGAATAAAATAGTCAAAATGTGTCCTTTTTGTACTGTATTTATTTTAAAGCAAAACGCCTTGATTTTTTTTAAACAAATCGAATTATTAGTCCATTGTTTAAATTTATGATAAAATTATAGAAGACACTGCACAGGGGTTATTTTAATAATTACTAGAAACCTGAAGGCGAACCTATATAAAATACCGAGCAGTATGAGTTTGCATTCGGAAAATGGGACGCTCCCTCAAAAACGGGACTACTATCAGTTTATAATACCAATTTCAAATTTTACACAATTTCTACTTACCATATCGTCTGAGTACTGTTTAGGCACCACAGTGAGCAGAGCGGCGTCATATGCGCAGCCAAGAGAATTACAAGCGAAGCATTGCACGACGCCTGCATGACGTTTTTCTACTGGACGAATGAATAGTTCTGTATCACCTACAATAAAAACAAAATGTTAATTTACATTGGAAAACTTTTAATCCGAAGGCAAAATAAGTAAATACTTAGTTTTTACATATACCAGGGTAAACACCCTTAGGTGTAAGTGCTGCATGCGCTTACTTAGGCAGATAAATATATAGGTTTATCTACTCTGATACTATAATATAAAGATTCTAAAACTGAAAACAAAATGCTTATGACAAACATTACGTACAGGTCAAAAATAATAAAAAAAAAGTTTAATTACGATACAGGTCTTGTATGGACACCTGGGCCGGTAGTCTCGACATGAATCGCAAACTTTGCGAATGTTAAAAATTAACGAAAAAATTCGCTTGCGGTAGCGATCGCAAACTATGTCGAGACTACCCTCCCTGTAATATAATATAACTTTTTAATCATAACGATACACCTATACAACCTCCAGTTGGACCAAGGAGGTTGAACCTCTACTTTAAAAAAGTTTCAATGAACGAGTCCGCGACGACGCAACACGCATGCGCAATCGATGTTTGCACCTTGGCGCCAACATTTGACATTTAAAAAATCTTTTCAATATTTAAACAAAGTTTGGTTTTGTATTATAGTACGAGAGTAGATAAAGTAATGTATGACACTGTACATAACTTGGTCTTATAACACTCGTGTGATACTATAAAAAAACTCATGTTATAAGAACCCTTATTATGCAACAGTATCATAAACTACTAATATAGATCTAAGCAAGATATATAATCAGTCAAGAGCGACAACACTAACTGCAGTAATCGCCCATGACAATGCATAATCTTGTGGAAATTCGACTTATTATATGATTGGTATTAAAGCATGTATCAGATAATTACTGTTTTGGTTTTCAAAATGGATTAGTTACTCTCTCTCTTACGTTATCTGTATATTTCTATGAAAAACATAGATCCAACAAAGCAGACGAATGTTTAATCCCCGTACACTTTCCACTTCACCTGAACCTATAGGAAATACCCGGTGTAAACGCAAATATCTCCCGAACCCCCTCCCTGTTAGTACAGACGTACTTACCAACAGTCCTATTTGTTTTGGCGCTTTGTACCAGCTCGGAGTTAAGAAGCCAAGTAATGATCGGTGGTGGCTGTCCATACGGCACCCCACAAGCAACGTGAGCCTCTCCCCCTTCGGTTGCGTTCGCGTTTATGGCCTCGCCTTCCCAATAGGGGGCCTGCAGAGCTATCACCTTCCACGAACGACGTATGCCGTTGGCTGAGCAAGAGTATACGTCCTGTGAACAAACGACAGTTGCCAAGTGTTGTTTTTCAAGGTTACGACGCACCTTCATAATTTTAACAAGCTGAGACAAAGATCGTCAATCAGGAGCCTTTTTTTGCTGTTCTTGATGACTCAATAGCAAAATTCTCTAGAAATGTAGTAACTTCGTCTTCAAGCAACGAAATGTTGCTCATATGACCCTTTTATTGTATTGCTCCACATATTACCAAAAATTAATACTTTTTTCGTTAATATTTATTGGTAACCCTATTTGATTTTCTGTATACTATGTTATGTTGTTGCTTCGTTAAGATTGTTTCAATTTAGATGTTTTTAACTTTACGAAATTATAATATTTTACTACTAATGCCACTGACTGAGATTTGAAATTGTCTGCTGCAGGAGTAACACGGCAATTAGTATTCTGGCAGTTACGTCTTAGACCGGTAAAAGAAAGCATGTAATTTATTATTTGATTTATGTTGTTTTGTGATGTGGTATAAGAAGTATAAGAACAGCTCAATGGCGAGCGTAGTGTTTAGCGCGTTCAACTTAGTGGATGGGTGAAAAATTGTTATATTACTCCTTAGTGCTTGGGAATCTGCGTATACAATCGTTAACTAATTCCCGATCGATCGAGATTTCCGATCTCTTAATACACTGTTAACAGGATTAATCCTGGCGCAGATCCTAAATTTAGAGGAAAGATAAGATCAGTGAGCTAATTGAGATGTTTCGGTCATAAACAAGTATTTGTGAATATCACTGGTTTTTTTAATACTTCCGACTGGTGAAACGTTACACAGGTGCGCATTGATACACTCCGCACTGGTCCTTCGTGATATGCAAAGCCCATTCCTCCGTACTGCGTTTTCCTCCATATGCTTGTTCCCCAGTAGAAAAGACATTAACTCAGTAATCACAGTAATACAGATGGTAGTAGTACCTCGTCGATTGGATTGAACGGGTCAATAACCAGCGTATGGTTGTGCTTTCCCTGAGCCAGCGGCCCTCGTTGTCGACTCCATGTAACTCGGGGTGGCGGCGACCCTACAGCGCCACACCAGAGGCGCAGCGGTTCCCTCGGCTTCACTAACACTGTTAGTACCCCATCATTGTCTATGGTTCCAGCGTACTCTTCTGATTCTAGAAACCTATGCAAGATAAAGAAAAAAGATTTTTATTTCTTAATAACATATACTAGTTATATGGACTCAGTATAGGGGGACTGTTGGAAAACTGTACGCAAGATGTCTGTCAAACTGCTACTTCTAAATATAGCATCTAATAAAGCAATTTAGCTGGTAACATTATTCTATCTGATTGTGTTCATATGATAAAATGATGACAAATACCTTTAACGGTTAAATGGTACGATGATAATTTAAACATTTTTAAATGAAATTAAGATTGTTACACACAGTCTTTAATTTCGTGAAGACTTAACCTCTTTAAATAAATTTGGCACTCGAATTAAGTTGAATACAATTAAACTTGAATAATCGACAATATAAAAGTTATGCTTATCTTATTATTCATATCATAAGAAAGGTGTAGCAGCATATACGTGGACTCCAACACGGGCCTAATCCATTATCAGTTATGGTGTTAACTTCAAACACGGTGCATATAGCTGTGTAAAAAGAAGTCAGCCCGTGGGAGGTGAATTTTTTATCTATGTATTTACTGAAATTTCTGAAGGAGTGTTTTTACATTCCCCTGGGTTCTCAATGTGTGTTTGGCATAAAACAAACAGTACAAGGTATAAAACAAGGCGGAACTGTGTATTTTATGAATATTAAGGATAATGCGTGTTGTGAACAATGTGAATATAGCAGACAGAAAGTAGAAGCCTCTTTATTTTACCAATAAGTAATATTTAAACACTTGATACCTTAGTCAATGCTCATATACTAATAAATAAGTCATAAATTCCTAATAAGACACGCCAATGTACGGTATGTTACGGTAGTTTGTAATAAAATACAAACTACCGTAACAAAGCTTGTACTATGGTGGCTAAATACGGATAAAATATATACGAGGGCGGGTTAAAAAGTTCGCGGAATAAGGGGCATGGAGGGGGGAAAGGTGACTTTTTACTACCTGCACTAGTTGTGATACTCATTAAGAGTATAAATACTAAGCTTAAAAAAAATAGGTCATAATTACTAGCTCAGGTAGTAATCATCAATCAACAAGTCAATCCGGAAGAAAATTTGCCGACAAAGAGAAATCATTTTTTTTCGAAGATATTAATAAATTAATTGATAGGTCTAATAAATGTATTAGAGTTAAGGGGGAATACATTGAGAAGGGAAAATAATTTTGTGTTTTATTTCTTACTTTTTACCTTCCATTCCGCGAACTTTTTGACCCAGCCCCGTAAGTGACAAACATATTCCGGGATTCTAAGTCAGAAACGTTAATGCAATAGACAATTGGGAGTGCAGTGGACTGTACATCCAAGGATTTCGGGTTCGATTCCCGTTTGAGACTGACTTGTGAGTCGAGTTCGTATTTTCTAGTATTTTTCTTTTAAAATTTATCAATAGGCAGGATTGGTACCAGTGCACCAATCAGTCATCAGTAGTACCTTAAAATAGCGGCTTTCAAACAGTATTAGTGTTTTCGTTAGTGACAAGTATTGACCTAGCATTACAAAAAAAAATCATTCGATTATATTTTCGATCTGGCTGGCCTATGATTAGGGAGGTAATTAGGCTTTTGATTCACATAGGGTAAGCCGTTAGTGTCCGCTGTACTTGCAGGCGTTAGCTCTCAGCAATCCATCTAGGTAATGGTCTATTCTTCCTCGTTGTTTATTTTTCATTGATAGGAAAGATTAATAGGCTGATGATGATGTTGATGGTAAATTAGTCATATACTGAGCATACGGCTTCATTCCTCACTGGTACTCCTTCGTACGATTCAAGACCCAAACTACAAAATTATATGCAAGTATTTTATATGTCAAAAGTCTAGTTTTTTCAGATGGGTTAAAACTTACTTTACTTCGCCACTCGCGCTGCGGTCTATCCTCAGGTGAACCTTTTCCGGCAAATCCACGGTCTTGTCCGAAGGTACATTAGTGGCCGAACAGCCGTAAGTGCCCGAGTCCTCGGCTGTGGCATTGCGTATGACTAGAACTCCGTGAGGAGTTTCTATAGACCTTTTAACACCCTGAAATAAAACATTAGGTATTACGAGCTACAAATTTCGATTCAGTGCTGATAAATAACAAATAATTAATATTTTTAATTAAAAAAAATTTTTCATTTTTTATTTTGGCGCTAAACAATCGAAAATATATACAATAAAATCATAAAATGATGATAACTGTAAAACTTCTACAGTGCCTAAGGTTTTAATAAAATATGTTTTATGTGTTTAAATAGTAATTAGTTACATATTCATATAGAGTTAATAAAACTTATAAAATTAATAAGAACGATCAATATAAACAGCGACAAAATCATGTTACAGTCGAACTACCAGATTCCATTTCTTTTTTACTATATAAATAAGCGTAAACAAATAAATTAGCAAAACAAAAAACACAAAATGGCAATCTATTAACAGTTCAATAAACTTGAAATAAATTAATTGTTAAGCGGCACGTTAAAAAGATATACTTCTAACATTTTCCTGTTGTACGGTGTTGGTGGAACGATAAAAAAATGAATTTTGGGTGTTATTATAAGGCGTCACGTTGGAATAAGAACAGACTCAACCTGACAATTGCACGTAGCCAATATTAAGACAGTAAACGAAGTAGACAGAAATTAAAAAAGAATGAAACGACAGCCCATATGTAAATAACTATAAAAAAATTAGGTGACAACCACATAATATTTTTTATGGACTCGCGTGGTTGGTTAATAAATTAATAAGCTCCCATGTCCCTGTCCATGATCAAATTTTGATCCCAAGCAAAATTTATAGTTCGAACGTTCGGAAAGAAGTAAGTTGAAATAGTAACGCACGTAAAATAAACTTTTTCATAAATACAACACATACCCTATATTCTTTCCACCAGTTGATAACCACGGGAGGTTCCGACACAGGTTCCCTGCAGTGCAGTACTAGGGTATTATGGGGAGGCGCACTAATAACCCTCGTGTTGGATCGCAGACCACTCAAATCCAGTCTAGCGACTGACAACTTCGCTGGGACCGATACCAAGCTGACTGCGCCATACCATACAACGCACTATAACAAAGATTATCTTATAACATATTTTGTTATTTAAGAAATACGACCTTAATTAAAACCTTGAAAACTATAGTTGGAAGAGCACAGCCTCTCGCCACCAGCCCGAAAAGCGAGAGACTACGAGTTAAAGTCTCGCTCAATACCTGAGACAAGTAGATTTTTTTTAGTAGAAATTTTTAACAATTCTGTTATATTTGGATATAAATTGTAATAATCTTTATTTATTGAAAAATGATTACAAGCATGGTGAAGTCGCTGACTCTGAACGAGGTTTAAACCTGTATTTCTGAAATCAGTTCCCTTCTTCCTTAACCTATGTACATAAAAAATAAACATACTTAACATTAATCATAAAAAAAGAACTTATTTTGTTTCAAAAGTTAAGACTCAAATTTGAGCGTTGTGTATGTGTGTGTGTGTGTGTGTGAGTGTGAGTCATGTGTTTGTGTCTGTGTGTGTGTGTGTGTTCTGTGCATTAAAAATAGTAAACTTAAAAGATTCTCGAACAAATAATGCTATGACTGATGATGATAAGCGATTACCCCATGTAATCAAATTGCTTGGATATTTTCCCATAAAACCCTAAAGGTAATTTATCTGTAATGTATTTAAGTTTGTTGTAAATATTGTTCTTCTGTTTGTTTATCTGGTCCCTACTTCAGGTACTTCAGGTTCTGATATCCGAACCTGAATCACGTCGATAAAGAACAAGTGAAAAAATCATTGCCAAAACTATCATTACTTTGTTATTTAACTACTTATGTCTGCTATCACATACAAATACATGTTTCTAGAGTGGAATTAAGGTAATATTTTGATTATGTATTTGAAATATATGATGAGTGATAAATTGTACATAGCAATATGACAATAAGGATTTACAGGAACAATTATAAAACGCCATCACTATAAAAGATAACTTATAGACGTGTACAAAAACTTGATTCGTCAATGTCCACAAGATAAGACTACTCATAATCTCAGTCAAAAACGTCCACTGCTCTCCTCTCAAGTCTAAAAGCGTACTTAAATTTTGGGGAGACTTTTGAGCAATCGAGGGTTCTACCGTAATGTAAAAGGTGGTTGACGATTGAATTAAAAGATCATAATTTGGAAAACACTGCTGTCCATCTTGTGGTTTACAGGAGGTGTATAGTGGTTAGTCGACTCCAGTAGCATAAAACGTATTGTCCACTCTCCTTAAGCTTTGAGGCGTACGAACGCGGCTAGCAATGCCAATAAAAAGCTTTGCTTTCCATACCAACCTGGTACAGTGACGTAGACGTGTCTTCTCTGACAGTAACTACTAGTCTAGTAGAAATTTTGTCAGTGGTCCCGTTAGCATCCCTCCATCGAATGTCGTCAATGGGCCTCCAACGCCATGCCAGTTTATCTCCAGGAACATTTACTACGCACTCGAATGCGACTTCATCGCCTACAGGCGCAGCAACTGATTGGGGAAACTTCTTGAACCTCATCCCTATGTCTGAAAAAGATTTTCAGATTTTAATGCGTTAATAAAATAGAAGCGAGAAAAAAGGTGTATCCGTATTTATTTTTTAGGTACCGCGATGCTAAGAGATAATCTGACGATAAAGTACAAAACTGTACAGATTTTTTAGATACTGCATTTATAAACAAGTTCTTAGAGTCTTCAAAGTCGTTACAATATCTTCTACTAAAAGCAAAAAATATGTATCTACTTCTTCTGACATTTAATCTTATGTATCTTCCTCAAGTATACAAAAAAGGCAGCATTAGTGAAAAATATGGATATTGTTATTTTTATATCAACGAAAACAGGTTGCTTACAAATAAAGCTACCGATTTGAACGTTGAAATATAAGTCTAATTTGATATATTTTTTGCTTATAGCAGACGATATTGGGATACCTTGTGTAATTTGTTTTTTTTCTCCTCAGTTGGCTATCAGTTTCTAACATATGATATTTTGTTTTCATATGGACAAATAACTTTGTGTCCATTTTTTTTTATCAAGTATATTCTCGTGCCAAGATTCCGAAGCTTCGGAAATAGCCACAAAAGAGATATTAAATATGCAAATTGTGTTTTCTTATTATACTTTTCCTACGACATTTTAAATCTTTTGATTTTCATATTCTTATGAATTTCTTTATTTGAATGTATTTAGATTTGAAAGTTTGAATAAATTTATGCATTTAAATTTGTATGCGGCAGCGATCTAATGTTAAAAATTGTTGATTCGAGCGTAGCGAGAGGAGCTCCCATGGATCAGCTTCAATGACGCAATATCTGGTACGCCATAACTTTCCGAGTTATTTACCGATTTTTATAATTTTTGTGTGGAATCCTTGAATATTTTTTTTCCATACAGGGGAGAGATGGAAACTTTCAAATTTTATTTTTAATTATATTTTAAACAATCTTACTGATTTTCAGCTTGGTGGGAATTTAGGTAGCTTCGAATGTCTAAATTGACCAGACTATATATGGTGCAAGCAAAGCTTTATGCTTAACGACAGCATCGACCTAGTTAAAATCAGCTTTTGTATCTAAATAAAATTATTTCCTGAAATTTTCTGAGGCTGAATGGGGATCTCCCTATGTCGTATAACAAATTGCATTGTCATCTTTGTTAAGATACATTCTCTGACAGTCTAAAAGATAATATTTTTTAAAAAGCTTTAGCTAGTCTCTATACAATTTTCCAATCTGATTACTGATATAATTAAATGTTGAATATATGTATTATTATGATATTTGATTGCATTTTTTATTTACTGTGTACTCATTAGGTTATAATTTTTGTCATATTGTTCAGTTTTGGTGGCGTTAGTTTCGTTAGTTAACCTACAAAATTCGATTATTAATTATATGACAATAGCAAGTCTAAAATATGGATATTTACCCAAGTTGCAGTGTATTTTTAACGGCCTTTTTGTCATATTTTCCCGAAAATAATGAAACATTTATCACACTGAACAAAATATTAAAATATTGCGTTTTAAATATTTGAAGGAGCAAAGAAATATTGCTACTGAAAATGAAACCAACCACAAACAATGCCACGTTGCTAAAACATGAGTTAAGAGGTACTTTACGGTTCTGATGGATTTTGTGAAACAGGTTTTAAAATTATGAGCAAACGAAAAACGAAAATATAGTTATTTATGTTTAGTAAGTTACATTTAACGATGCCCACTGCTCTAACTTTCTGAATCTTAGAAACTAATTTAAATTAATGGATAATTTAATTAACCAACAAGCTTGTATTAGAGATCTGATGAGGGTTGGAGATGCATAAAATCGAAATCAGGGTCGAAGAAAGTGGAAATCTGTCTTATCCTACCACTGTGGAAAAAAGCGTAATTTCTCTACTGAAATTGAACTGTGTGGGTTGGAATTAAAGTTCAAAATCGGATGGATGAATTTGACAGTTCTGTACAGGTTAATGTGATGTTGGCTGTACAAAACTAAATAAACATAAGAAACATTATATTTAAGCATCTCTAAAAATGTATAATGGCATAATACGTTTAGGTTTACTCTTAAAGTAATAACAATTTAAATCGATTTTCAAGAGAGAGGCCAAACCGACACCATTAATTTACAGCACATAAATAAACTCCTTTTCAATTTAGTTCACAGACAGTTTACAGACTTCAGTGAAAAACTAATTGAAAGTAAACTGTCTCTTGATATAGAACAAAACATTGCTTCACAAAAGACACGCTGGTACCATTTACACGGAACCTTTCATTAGCAAATAGCTCAAATGGCTGAATAAGCTTACATTAAAATCACTAGTAAACAGAGTGAATGCGATCAAATCGCGACGATAATAAATAAAAAACAACCCGATGTCCTTGATACCTTGTTACCCACACATTCGGATGACACGCCCGATTTATTCTGAGGCTTTACATATTCCCACCACAGACAAATACCAACCTTATAACTTCCTTATAATGTTGTTTATTAGCGCACGGAGCGTTATACATCATTCATTTTAGTATGGTCAGTCAATGACCGTCCGTTGGAGGTATTAAAGACCTCGTCTCAGTCCTGAGTCAGTCGGAATGTGGGCAATTACGAACAAGAATGAGCAACGAATAAGCAATGTAATAAAAAGAATCAAAATTTGAGCTTCGGAAAGAAATGGTCGAGTTACTGGCTGTTAAATTTGAACTGAGATTAAACTTTTTCTCAAAGTTGCGTTTATTTTGTGTATGACCATTATTCAGTACCCCAAACCAAACCAATTAAAAATAGCAGCTCCTATCTTATCTGGCTCCTAATAATAACACGGTAAAACACATTCATTATACATACATATATCTTACGTTTCAAATAAAAATGGTTCCCAAAATATATTTTGTTGTCTTGAAAGTAGACCTCATCGCAATACAAAAACGCCCATTGTCCTTAATATATTTTCCGGTCTTCAGCTTTTTCAGTACATTTTTGATAGCTTCTATAGAGTTGAAGCGGCTTACTCAAAGTAGTAATTTTAACTTTATAATGAAAAATAAACGTATATACGGTACATGTTCTTACTAGACCTTAGAATCACTTCGTGTTTTACTGTGTTTTCTAATGGTACAGCGTTCATAAACTATCAATTTAAAAATCTTTTTGTTTTTGGCAGATACTCTTACGCACTCGCCTCTGCTATACGCAAGCCGCCGATATTTCAGAAGGGGCGGTTTGTGGCTTTATCTCCACGCTTGGCAAGGAGGTTGGAGGTCGCAGTAAAAGATCATAAATTGGGAAACCTCTTGTTCATTTTTGGGGAGGATATAGGAGGTAAATGGTGATTTTCTCGAGTTCAGAACGCCGGACGCAGCATACATACTTCTACTATTACGCACTACGTGATTGCCTCACGACGACTAAATTATATTATTACGTCGTTGTACAATTCGTCACTCTGAAATAAATTCGGAGCAAACCACACCACGCTAATTTTATTGATTTTATTGACATCATATTGATTTTTGTGTTTTGGATCGTTTTACGGACACTATTCGCAACACTGTCAGTGAATTTGCATAATGTTTGTCGTAAAAGGCCGATGCACTTTCTGGAAACTGAACCCGGAAAATCTATAATGAGAGCAAAAAGTTACAAAATGAAATAAAGGATATGTAAACCGGCATTTCAAAACTCTTACGAGTCCTACATTCTTTGCAAAAATTGTCTGAGAAAATGTTAAAAATGTAAAATGCTTTTTGATAAGGGTATAAACTTTTTCTGTGATGTGATATTATTGGACCTTATGGATTTTGTCAGAAAACAATGCTCAAATCATTACGATACTTGAAAAAATATTTACGGTTTATGCTGCCCTTTCAGTCGGTGCATAAAATAATAAAAATATTAAGTTGTAACACATTCAAGTATCCAAATACTAGCAGTGTTCAGTTCATGATGTTATTTAAATTGATTAATTATTTATTGTTTTAATTAAATACAAACACATCAACAGTGGGAGAATAAATTAAAGTGGCTGAATGAATCCATACTACAAATAAACTGTATTTTACATAGAAATGGTAAAGTTTTGTGAATTAAATGTTGCGATAAAATAATAACGAGACATGTGATAAAACTAATAAAGAAATTAATAGTAGTTGTACAATTTGTTTAATGCCTCAGAGATATTATAATACCTAACCTTGTAAACATTTATTTCTCAGCCCCTTTTTTCGATAACTTATTTTAAAAATATATTAAAAATTAAAACTAACATTTTTTTGTTTAAATATTTTTTGCTGGTTTATAAATTATTTTAAAAATTAGCAAACCTTTATACAAATAGCATAATACTATGTATCAAACAAGCCTTTTTTTTACTTTTCTAACAAAAACAAAGGCAATAAAATTATTATGCCCGTAAATCATAAATTTATTAAATTTCGAAATACAAATACAATAAAAAATACACAAAAATGTACGTGGCCACTTTATTATTTAATGAAAGCAGGGGGTGGAAAATAAAATTTTAATTGGTCATCAGATGTCTAGTAGATGGCTTTGTTGTACTGTCTGCTTTATAGCGTAGCGTGCAATAAATAAAACCTTTAAAGGCGTTTGACAGCGATCCGACACGAGACAGGCTCAGGATTTTTCTTATAATCTTGTAATTTGTTTCAATATAAAAACCGTTACAAAGAGAGTTTAAATTAGTATTTAACTTTAACCGAAATTTTTTACCATTTGATTAATTGTGACGCCCGGTTGGTGCAATGATAGCACTCCTGCCTTCTACACCAACGGTCCTGAATTCGAATCTTTGCAGGGACATTTTATGTGTGATACGTATATACATTTGTTTATTACAATATGTACTCATTTATGTATTGACGGCAGCTTGGTGCAACGGTAGCCACCTTTTGCGCCAAAGGTCCCGGGTTCAAATCCCAGTAGGGACAAATGTGTGATGAAGATAAGATTTTTTTCGGGGTGATGGTTGTTTATATGCTAATTTATACATTCTATACGTTATTTCTTACACTTAGTACAAGCTGCTTAGCTTAGGACTAAATTATGAAGTGAGTTGAAATTTATTTATTTATTATATTTTGTCCATTAATAATATACATAGTCGAGGCTCAACTTAGTATTGTACTAAATAATTGATGTGATTTGTCTGAAATTATTTATTTAAAAGAGAAAAACAATTTCAAAAATAATGATTTTACTTTTATTATTATTATTTTCTTTATTGCACATTAATAATATACAATAATATATAATAGGTAAAACTGTTTGCAAGGGTGGACCCAGAATAAGTGTGGTTGGTAGTATAAGTGGGTGGACAAGCAGTCACGTGAAATAAATGTTTGAATAATAAATGATATACAAATAATGTAAACACATATATGTACATACATATATATCTACAAATAATATATACATATCGCTACTTATATAAAAATATGAGACAACATATAGAAAAAATACACATATTATTCGATTATTTTCATAAATTCAGAAAGTGCTCCTTCAGTTTCAACTTAAATGATATTATTATTATTTGATATTTATTATTATTCAGTATCATAATTACAATGCTGCTATTTTTTTTTCAATATTAGTGTCTTGTTTTCGGCAGAGTCAATTACTTCTCTACATGTAAATATTACCGGACAATATACTTCTAACAACTAGGCAGTTTATACAAAGTTTAATAAATACAAAATCAGTACCCGTATCAAGGTTCAAATTGTGGTAAATGTACCTATCAATATAACGTGTAAAATCAAATTTGTTTGCTCATTAAAATTAATCGCCTACGCAATTATCTACTATTTCATTCCCAGACAAATTGATGGGGCCTGTCCCTTCTCGGAACGGTCCATTCGACAATAGATAAAAAAATGGGCCTTCAGATTTCATAATGCATTCTATTACTGAGTGCATAATGGTCAATTTCGAGAATTATGAATAAGGTGTTAAGCTTCAAATATATTTTTTCGTTTATTTTGGAATTGTAATAGCCGTGACGGGTAGCTCCCGGATACGGCAGGTAGTCTCACCCATACATAGATGCGGGGTTAGTGTTGGTAAACAAAAAATAACTTGAACCATGTAAAGTTCCTTGAACCAATGAACCGACTGTACTGCGCCCACTGCCCAATACTTTTAAACATCATGTCAGCAAATGGGCCTACGCATCATAGATTAAAATTGAATTCCGTCGAATAAAAGGGATGAATAAATACTTTATAAAAAATAAACTTTTAAAAAACCACGTTTTACTACGGGTTATAGATGAACTAAAAAGGAGAAAATAAATTTTTACAAATGGACTAAAAAGATAAAAATAAATTTTTGGTAATAATGATAATGACGTAATTTAGATCAACAGCGTTATTGATATTATATTAATATTTTCATTATCTTTCCTAAATCCCTTCCTAACTAAACCAATGCAATAGTAACGCTGTGGATGGCATTGAATAGTGTTTCAAGTATAATGCGCACCACGTTTTAATTTTTTGGAATATTTTCAAATTCTGCGTATGAATGTTCAGAACAATACATAATATTCAACTTTAGAATATTTGTATCGTAAATTTTCATTATTACCAAAAATTTATTTTTATCTTTTTAGTCCATTTGTAAAAATTTATTTTCTCCTTTTTAGTACATCTATAACCCGTAGTAAAACGTGGTTTTTTATGTTTGTTTTTATAAAGTATTTATTTAACTCTTGTTAGTTTTAAATTATCTGAATTGTGCCTACTTAGTTCTTCAATATATACATGTAATATATATCAAATATCCAGACACAACTCGTGGAGGTTAATTTAATTAAAGCCTAATTAAGTGGTTTTAGGATGTAAAATTAAATATGAAATTGTTAGGTGAAACAAGCCTGTATACAAAATTTCAGCCAAATCGGATAAGAGGAAGAGGTCGAAATAAGGATCTCAAATTTTGACGACAAACCAACAGACAAACCAACAGACAGACAAGTGAAGTTAAGTAAAACGTGGTAATAATAAAAATATAGGTAATTAGTCACAAATCATATACCAAATACCCTGTGACGTTTCGTGGCCAAAAATATTGATGGAAATTGTGTAAATAGGTTTTCCATGTCTATGCTATAAGGCTTGATAGTAAGATTTTAATAATAATAAGTGAAAATAATAATAATATAAATAATTTTCGAAATTTTGTTCATTTAATAATATTTCCATGAAATTGAAAGCTTTAGCGATTTTTTTTTGTTTGAAAGTTTTTACGATTGCGGTTGTTTGTTATCATTGTTGTTGCATCTGGGGGTCGAAGCCAAGGATACTTCTCGTCCAAGAGCAAAAACATAGAAGGAAAAGAGAATAGAAAGAAAGAGCGACAGGAAAGAAAGAAAAACAAGAAAGACATAAAGATAAAAATAAAAAAAAAACATAAAAAAACTTTAGGGAAATATATTTTGTGTAAAATTTAGTTATAACCAAACTGAGAAGGACGGGAATTTATATTGAAGCTAGAAAAAGTACATCAAATATCACATGAACTGATTTTTTAAATTATACTAAGCTAACATAAAATTAATTTTGATGTTTTTTAATTTTGACAAGATTGTTTTCACGTCCATCTTATTTATAGTGTCCTAATTGAAAAATTTTATATTCAGAAGGTGTACTTCAGTAAAAATGCCTCTTTATACGGAATCGGGCGTCCTATGATTCTGTATGATACAAACACGCAAGCAATTTTGAAAAGTGACTCCTATATTGGATTTTGCGTGTGCAGTTTAGAAGAAAAATATTGAAAAGATCCACGCCTACATTGAATTTTTATTTTTAGTTTTTAAACATAAATAATGGTTTTTCTTATTATTGGTATAAATCGGTGTTTATCTAAATATAGCGAAATAAACAAGATGATGGATATAAATATTTACAAGACGTCTCTATCCTTATTAAAAGCTTAATAAAAAAATCATTCTCGTAATCATCAAAATAATGAAAAAACTCTAGTACAGATTTAAACTTAGACAGGAACCTTATTCCTTATTAAATCCCAAGTAGAAAAATAATTATAATTTCCGTAAACAAAAGCTGTGAAAATAACCAAGACATAATTTCGCAACTACAATTTTAGTTTGTGTTGAGATAATATTACTTACAGTGAATGCTTTTATAATATCCATAATAATCTAAATGCGAAAGTAAACTTGTTTGTTTCGCTTTCACGACTTAATTACTGAAAGGGTTCGCGCTATTCTTCTCTCTCGGATCGGCCACGTCACACAATTTGGCACTCAAAATCCACCATATAGAATATTTTTGAGCGAAGCTCTCTTTTAGGCAACTCACATATTTCGCTTGTCTCCCTCCTGCTACTTAAGGGTTCAACCGATTCGAACAAATTTTGGCATGAACATATATGATTATAACCTGACGGACATAGGCTATGTAAAAAAATATAGGCTTTACCATGGAGGATTAATCACCAAAAGAAAAATTCAAAAGCCGATCTCAGCCAAACCGCTGATACTACATTGATGAAATTTGGCGCTAAAACTCACATCATGGTCGTGACTAATGTGCAAAAAAATTTTTGAAAACGGACATACCATGGAGGAATCATCACCGAAAGAAAAATTCAAAAGCTGATCACAGCCACACCGCTGAGACTAGTATCAGCAATCAATTTAGTGCGCGATATTTTCGAGGCAATTGTTAATGTTTAAGGTGACGTTAGGTAAGGTAGTAGTGCTACGCTCAGTATTTGCAATCATTAGCATTGCATTGCAGACCTAGTTATTCATGTGTGGAGTCTCACCAAAATATTACGTTGACATTCAATTATAGGAAGTGATTTAATAACAGATTCTGTGTGCTAAACATTCGTAGACGTACCTTATCATTCTTTTGGGTGATCACTGATCAGTTCATAGGTCAAACGTTCTTTTTAGTAAACAGTTAATGGCTCTGTTAGTGAAAACATTTCTTGACGTACTATTGGCGAACATTTTTTTTTTTTAATTTTATAAATGTAACTGACATTACTATGCATATATTTTTAATCTGTGTTCTGTCGCTTGTTTAACATATTAAGAGTTATATAACTAGGCGATGCAGTCGCTAAGCATAAAGCTACGCTAGCACCATATATTGGAGCGGAGAGTAATACCTAAAAAAAGAAAAAAAAATTTGTTTCGATGGGAATTTTTGCGAATTTCAAAATTTGAAACTCCGTCACAATCTGTTCCTAAACCTGTTGATTCGATTCCACACAAAAAATATTAAAATCGGTTTAGTACTCGGGAAGTTATGGCGTAACAGACATTTCGCTATTGAAGCTGATCCATGGGAGCTTCGCTCACTTCGTTCGCTCCGCTCCAAAAGAATTAAATAAATTTAACCTTATCAATTTATTATGCAATTATTTAGTCTAAAAAATAATTGCATGCGTACAGTTTATGGTATAATACATTGCATAAATAGTTATTGGTTTAAAAAATATGTTCGCGAACATTGCATGGATCAATCGATTGTTGGTAAGGTAAACCGTATCAGAATTCTTATTTTCACGAGTAAAAGTTAGTGCCTATATAAATCACAGTTGGCTTACCGGCTAACGCAGGTGCAAATGCTGCAATCAGCAGGAGGCACAGCGCCGACGCCATAGTGGATCACCTGTGGAAAGGAATATTTGTTGAGGACAATGTTGCGCACATAATTTGTATTTTTTTTTGTTAAACATATGGCAGGTATCTAAAGAGGTATAATTACAATTATTCCATAATTTAAAGTGATTTAATCATTCTCTTCGCTCTCGTCTTATGAGGCAATAAGGTGTGTTTAACAAAAATAAAAAGCAGTAAAAAGTAAGTTTAGGTAGGTGACCTACCTACGGTTACCTGGAGGAAACATAAAAACGAGATAACTTCTGGTAGTAACTTACAATAAACACCTCACCTCGTTTCTATTAAGTTGCTACAAATACGAGGGCGGGTCAAAAAGTTCGCGCAATGAGGGGCATGAAGGGGGGAAAGGTGACTTTTTACTACCTGCACTAGTTGTGACACTCATTAAGAGTATAAATACTAAGTTTCAAAAAAATTGGTCATAATTACCTGAGCTACACATCAATCAACAAGTCAATCCGGAAGAAGCAACATGGAGAAAATTGAGTTTCGCGCAGTCATCAAGATCCTTACCAAACAAGGAAAACCTCCCCAGACTATTTAAGAAGAGATGTCTTCTGTTTACGGGGACTCTTGCCTTGGTAAAACCATGGTTTACAAGTGGCACAACCTGTTTAAGCAAGGCAGGGATTCGATTGAAGATGATCCAGGCCAAAAACTCATGGCTACTGTTTTTCTGGGTTTCAGAGGGAATCCTCCTTATTGATTATAAAGAAAAGGGTGTCTCTATCACTGGAGAGTACTACGCTGCACTATTAGAACGTCTGCGAGATGCTGTGAGAGATAAAAGACGGGAAAAATTGACTAAAGGTGTGCTACTTTTACTACCCGTGCACAAGGCGCAAGTTGCGATGGTTGCTGTTCAAAGAGTGGGCTCGAAGCCCATCAGAAAATCAGAAATATTTAGATTAATATTGTTTTAGTGTTGAAAATATATAGTATAACTATTGAAAAATTCATCTGTGGATTCGAACCTACGTCTTCCTAGCAAACTATGTCAAATTATATAGATTTGATTCGTATCATCTACAAAAGATTTAAAAAAAAATGATGATGAAAAACAAAAGGGAGAGAAACACATTCAAATTCCTTAATAAGGTGAGTATGTAAACTAAATTAGTAATGTAAATATACCATTTTATTCAAATTCATATTTACCTATTGATAATTTAATTAAAACTAATTATAAGTATATTGTTTTAAACTTTCATGGCCACACGTAACTACGTCTAAATATTGGAATCTCAAATATAAAAAATACGTTTAAAAAAAAAACAATTTAACCTCGAAGGGGTATAATAAAACCTAAATAAAGAGTGTAGTCAAAAACCTTAAGTTAATTTCAAGTCATTTATGATATGACTTTAACAATGTAGGGAATGTTACCTTTGTCGAATACGCGTACAAATTTGCGTAAACAAACCAAATACTAAGAAATGTACGTTACCTCTTCATTGTATCGCAACTTAACGCAACCACTGTTTTCTATTTACAAATAATGAATGCTAACAGCAACGTGCGTGCCTAACAGTATTTAATATTATTTTGGATTACGAGCACGCATCGAATCTCCAATTTCAAAAACATTCTATTTTTAAACGATTTTTAACTGAAATTGGCTCTCCCAACTACATTTCAGAATAAAGAAAACCGTTTCCTGAAAACGTTGTATTGTTATTTTGCATAAATTGTTACTTAAAACTTACTTGACTACTTATGTAAATATTAATAAATAACGAATTATAATAAAGTGGTGAAATGTGGTTTAAGAAAAGAAAATATTTAACCGTAAATAACTCGGAGTCGGTTGTTTTTTCTGTTCTCAATTTAATAAACAATAAATTTATGATGACAATCTTTTCATAAGTTCATCATAAGTTTTTTTCATTGCACGTGAATAACTCGTCCGCAACTGTGGACAACCACTAGTCAAAAAGTTATATCGATATGGCATTGTGCCAAAATTTGAGCCATAAAATTAGTATGAAGTGCCAGTTTTCGTGAAAATGTCCCATTTTTTATATTTATGTCCGCAGAATTCGAAAGTGAAAGCTTTAAAAATAAATCATGTGAAATAACATAGTGACAGGGTTTGCAGGAAGACCATCATATAATATTATATTTGTGATTAAATGATTTGTTTGGAAATCGGAAAAGAAATAATACAACCAACCAAAACTAGACCAATATAATATATAATTGACGACCGTTTGGTGCAACGGTAGTGATCCTGCTTTTCGCACCGACGGTCTCGGGTTCAAATCCCGGAAGGGGCAAATGTTTGTATGATGAATACGAACATTTGTACCTAAGTCATGGGTGGTTTTATATATTTCTATGAATATTACATATTTATGTATAATATATGTATGTCTATCCGTTACCCTAGTATCCATAACACAAGCCTTACAGTGCTTACTTTGGGCTAGGCTAATTGGTGTGAATGTAAGAAATATTTATTTATTTATAATATAAAGATACTGCACGGGGCATAAAAACAGGCACTGATGATAGCCGATCATGACAATATAAGCCGAGACGAAACCGAGGAGCTTGCATAGTTCTTTTCCCAAATAAGGCGCGACAATCCAAACAAAGCACATGGTAACTTAGCATTACTCACATTTGCTTTTCTTGAACAAATATATCAGACTAATATACTAAAAATTAAAAATAACAAAACCTTTTTTACTATGCAGTTTTGCAAGACATTTCGATCTTTCCTGAGTTTCCTTGAGTTCCGTGTTTGTGTTTCGATGAAAAAATATTTATAGTTACTAGACCTGCTCTAAATGTACGTTGTTATTTGTGCAAGAGTTGATCAGAAAATACGTCTTTATTGTCCTATAAAATGCAGAAAGTAAAGTTGTATGAAAATCCTTTACTTACAAAACATAAAGACTAAAATACATAGAGTTCTTATTTCAAAATTCAAACCGTTTAGTTTTTTCTACATAAATACTATGATAAATAAAAAAAAGAGATTTTTGTTTTTCATAGTAATAAAAAAAACTAAAATGACATAATCCAAAAAGTTCGTATTACTAAATTAAAAAAATATATATTGTCTGATTGGTTTTACTGAATAGATACTAATCTTTAAAAAAAAGTGAGTATTGCACATTTTTGTTGATTGTCTTTTCCATTTCGTATCTGTAATTGTAGTAGCTACATACTTAAAAAAATATCCAAAATGAAATCTACTAATTAATGTTACAATTTTATAATGACGCCACCAGAACTAGACAGAAAAATTGCTACCCAAGCAGTAATTAAGAAGTTATTGCCTGGGTTTAGAATTAAATAAATACGATAATACTATATAGCTTAATTCCATTCTTCAATTTTGGTCAAAAGAATTACAAAAGACGTAATTTCAATCTATATTGGGTTGCATAAATTTAAAAATGTAATTTTATAACGCATATTAATCATAAGGCATAATTTAATACAGCTTGCTGGCTGGTAATAGATAAAAAAATATCGAACTTCACCCGCAATTTATATTAATTTATAACCTTTGTATTGTATAGTGACTTTGTGATAATTGAAATTATGCATTTCGAAAAGTTCATCTTTTATCTTACTGGTAGGTATAATTTAAAGTACTATGTATCACTTGAGAGAGAGAGTGAGATTTTGGGTATTTTGAAACAGCACCCTCGTCGGTAAATAATCGTTCACTTTCTCCCCTCGGTAAGACTTTATGGCGGGAGTGGGAAACGTCACTTTGGTGGTTTTGATTTATTGTAAATCGGTGTGTAATGAATAATGGTGTATTACAAACCACTTTGTATTTTTACCATGCACGAGTGCTGGCAAATGAAACAAAACAGTGGTAGTTGTCTTTTCGCGCTGTCTCCACGGGGAGGTTTCAGTAAAATCCCCCACCTTTACTTAAACCTAGGGAAAGGCGTATTTCATTATTATATCAACGATCATCTATCATTCCTAAATCAGCTCTCGTCATTACTCATCACCATCTGATTAATAAGAGGAATTACTAATTATGAAGACATGGCTTAAATGACACGCATCCAAGCCATAAAATCTTATTAATTTAAACAACTGAAAGGTGAACAAATGTGCTATTCCATTTTTAAAATACACGACGGATATTAATTCTCATGATAACAATGTCGGCCGCTAAACAAGACAGATATGGATTGTCATACTAACTTTGGCGGCTGTAGCTCGCAATTTCGTTTTATCTCGAAGAAATGTCAAAATAATGATCGACATTCCAAGCATGTTTCAGAAAAAATAATGTCGTTCAGGAATCGAACGCGAGGTTGATATAAAAGTTAATTTATTTATTGTTTATTTACTCGTTATTAGTAAAGAATAAGATCGTTGGTTCACTGGTAAAATGTGTCTTAAATTTGTTTAAATTAAAATTATATCATCTCTCTTCATGATATTATCTCTCTTGATTAAAGAATTAAGAGATATAATATACTTAATTTTGACATGTTTAAATATATATTTTTAACGTTTATTACTAATTATTTTTTTGGCGAAAGATACCTCTTCGTTACCTTATTTTTATTCAACCGAATATGTACCTATTGCAAAAACAGTAGCATGAGAAAACAGTCGTTAAGTGAAGGAGTTTAATAAAAAACGAAGCCACCACGGCGCGCGCCGGTACAAAGCGAAAACCGTCAACTCTGCTTACGCGCGGCACGTATTACGTGCTGAGAATCTAAATGGGTGTTCTCTACTAAAATTTACGACAGCCTATTTGAATATAAATATACGCTAAACCGTTGTTTAACCGGTCCCAAGTGAACATCGATTAGTATTTAACTGCTCTTTAGATACTTGTATTGGTTAGAACGATGGCGATTTCTCAATTACTCATCTCGGATGATGGGAGTAATTAATGATTTACGACTTGATAAGGTACTGTAGCACTACATCAAAGATATAAGATTTGTTATCTCACGGGGAAATGAATTTGACTAGATACTGATTAGCATCTCTTTTACACGAGATATGGGTTTTTGCCTAGGCCTTTTGGGACGGATAAGCGTTGGAAGGCAGAGCAGTTATTTTATTTAAAAAAATGAGAAAATATTTTTAATAAATCAATGTTTAAATTATCATTAAGTGTTTTTTTGTAAAGTAAAACTATACTTAACTCATAACTATAATTACCTAATTTTATTAACCTACCTAATTCTTATAGCATCTTCTTTCCTCCAAGACATAAGTTGAAAATCGTGTTCGAATTCATACATAATCACCAACTAGATATCGGTAATTAAGTGTTAAATAAAACAACTTTTTATTTAACACCTAGATACATATTCATAATCGTTTATTGCTTTGGCATTTGACATATTTAACTTCTATCTTTTGCTATCTGTGTGTAATTAATTATTATGAGTACATACAAATATGAATTACGTCAAATGTTTTCGCACATTACAAACCGTATATTAAAAATGGGTTAAATTTAAATTTTGGTTCACAGACTCGTGATTTGCTTCTTTATCTTTTAATATGCCGGCATGAACCATCAAGATATTCAGTTGTGATAACCAATCGTTTAATAAATTAGCCTATTTCGACGCTTGTAAATATTTATCTTTCATATTTTAAGCACTGTACTGTGTTGAGGACTGCATATATTCCTTGTCGTTTTCCACATTTTTTCTATCTAGCGAAATAAGAAGATGGTGTGCTATCACAGTATGTCAAATCGTCATCACTTTTTGCACGCCGATTGCACGTACGAAAAAGCATGATTCATTGTCACGTTCCGTCATTGTCACGTTCCGCCTGAGCCGAGCATGCAAGCGAGGGCGCGGAGCAAGCGATAGAGAAGCACGATCGGCCTAACCATTCCGCTTGTAACGTATCTATCTCTCTTCCACTCGTCCGATGCGTCCGAGTAGAAGAGAGACAGCGGTAGCACACAACGTACACGTGAGTTATTTTCTCAACTGTTTATAAAGTGAAGTGAAAAGTTAATGTGCTTTCGATTATATCTAAAATAAAATATATCATCGAAATTGTCCATCGAAGATTAATGATATCCTGTTAATAAATTATAAAAACAAAAGAGATCTTACAGAGATAATTTGTTGATGAAACACGTAAATTGATTGTTTAATGTGCTCTCTAGAATATCGCAGGGAAAATTAGAATTTCGAAACATAAAAGTAAATCATTGTAACGTTTATGTATTTAACAGTACATAAATAAGCAAACTACTACATGCCACATATATCCGTCGAGTAAAATATCAACCCAAAAGCCAGTCATTGTATTGACGTTAGCTACTAATCCCACGTAACGCCTATTTATTTATTCAGTTCACATACGTATACGGTGTATGATGGAGTGACATATCATTGCAAAATTCATACTCCAAGTAAGGATGTTCTCTGACGGCTGGCTCTGATTGATAGCTGATGGCCTGATACTAACAAAATTGACAGGTATATTGTTGACACCAACGGTCGTTACGAATTAATTTAGTCTAAGGAATGCGACAATCGGCGGCCCTTGGAATACTGAGTGGATTTTAATAAGTACTTTACGAATGTAGTTTGTGGAACAAATATTGAAAGCGGCATATTTAACACTTTTGTGACAGTTGATGTCCTGATTACTGATAACGGTCTGACACTATGTTTAATTGGAGTCAACAGTGGACGAATATATACAAGATTTATTAGAGCCTTTTCTTGACATACGCCTTAAAGGGATTCCTTCCTTTTCGGAAGGGATGGAATGAAGGATATTGATAATGCTCTGAAATATCTAAAAGATATACGGATATGATCGTCAACTACGTCGATTGCTTGGCAATATTATTATGAGTTTTTTTATTTAGTTATTTTGTGTTCACAGAAACATAAAAGTTAAATAAATAGCAATGGCGTTGTATTATTTATTTTGTTTGTAGTCTTTTTTTATACGACTGAGTCGCTGTCCAGAGCCAACTGCAAAGGAGACGATTAAAAAGCTGTGTAACAGATTTGTCCAGCGTTTACGGCGTCTAACTACTGCGGCGTTCTCGTGTAAATTAACAGTGATTTTAGGCCTTATTGGACATATGTTAAATGGCGATCAATACGCTCCGTCCGTCTAACTATAACGTATTAGGGCATATACACATGACGTATTTTGATCGAAAAAACTACGCATGTTTGTATCAATAGAAATGCAAACAAAACTCGCTGGTAACGCGCATTGTGCATTCTAAGCACAAAGATAATTGTATCGCTACGAACATGCTGGTACATCGCACGAAACCCACTTGCATCGCTATAGTTAATATGTTCTGTATAGTGGTAGTTTTTTATAGATCGATACACACTTATACAATTTATCACTTTGGCTTCGTCACCTTTAACATTTAACATGTTTTGTGTGTAGAGATTCTGTATTCCACAGTAAAGAACGCACGTTTCAAATCGCACAAAAACATATACGATTAAACTTTCCTAATGTAGAGTATGTATTTTTATTTATTACTTTCTACCTGCTCATATTTGAGTAAACGAATAGATCATGAGTAACAAATAATATAAGACCTTATTTCTGGAATCAAAACCACATTGACGAATATGTTCCATTTTTATACGGCAAGATTTACGATGTTGTCCGACATTTCTCTAAATAGACGAAGCTTCCCGTCCCGTTATTGCAACCGCGGTACCTGTATTGTAAAAGCGAAGATTGTCTATGCTGTGACCAATATAAATGGTGGTGAACTGATTCCCCTAAGGCTGTGTGAGCATGTTCTGTTAAAGGATTTTGCAAATATGATCCGGTAAGGGTGTCTCTTTCTGATATTGTTCACATTATAATTTGTAACTCAAAAGGTATCGCCTTCCATATAAAAGCACAAAGAGATAAGACGTTATTGTTTTTTAAACGCTAAACTTACAGAAAGACTTATTTTATATCGGCGTTGAAATTCTGTTTCGTTAAAGAAAACTATTGGACTCTATTTAAATATGAAACTGCATTATTTACTTAATATTCAATTATGGAATTACTTGTATAAAATTAGTGACTGTTTATTTACTGCATTTATTTTACTTTGTGTAATCCTATTTGAGCTGATAGAATAACCATTATTTTTTCATTTTTAGTGCTATCTTATATGATACTAGCTAACATGGCCACACGCCGCTGTGACTCAGTTAGTATGATTTGCAGTAAAAAATAGTTTTTTCATTATAAATTAAAACCTATCAAATAAAATGAAACCTACCCTAAATAAATAAATATTTCGTACATTCACACCAATTTGCCTAGCCCAAAGTAAGCACTGTAAGGCTTGTGTCATGGATACTAGGGTAACGGATAAATAAGTAATATCCATAGAAATATATATAAACACCCATGACTGGTACAAATGCACCTATCATCACACAAACATCTGCCCTATGTCCTAAGCGGAAACTCCTCTGGGACGGCTTAGCAAAATACCAACTTGCTGCACTGGACACGATTCAGTGCAGAGGCTCATTAGTAACAGCAAATTGATGAAGAGCAAGCTTCACACCTTAGCTTAACGCTGCAAAGTTGCCTGTCTGTCAGTCTTCTAAATACTGTATTTTTTGAGAGTGTGTTCAGGAGCTGCATATGCTAGTATCGTCATCTCCTTTTTACCATCGGACATCCAAACGCGCTGCGGGCTACCACCCTTTCTTGGTCGATATTCCTATCTGTCGCACCAAATGCTTCTCAACATCATTTATAATGCGCACAGCAAAGGAGTGGAACTCCCTCCCTGCGTCTGTATTTCCGAGTACTTAACACCCGTCTGTTTTTAAAGCCAGGGTGAATAGGCTCCTGTCTTCCTTCACCCCCGGGCTAAATTGGGATCAAGAGCGAACCCATTCAAAATATCGCTCATTTGGTGCAACATTACATTTCTGAAAAAAATCGACAAAAAAAAGGAA
This sequence comes from Calamotropha paludella, assembly GCA_927399485.1. Lineage (NCBI taxonomy): Eukaryota > Metazoa > Arthropoda > Insecta > Lepidoptera > Crambidae > Calamotropha > Calamotropha paludella. The sequence goes on along the minus strand of OV656817.1, from coordinate 9,117,190 downwards.
TACAATTCTTATAGTTTTCTCTAGAAGCTATATGAACCTTAGAAAAGCATACGTTTGTAGTCATATTTTAAGGTAATGCTAATTTTAAAAAAAATGTATTTAAAATTTGTTTCCCTCTTCTTCAAAAACACAAAATTTACAATTACGTCACTGTTGCACCAAATGAGCGATATATAGAAAAACCAACATATCTTTTTATCGTAGTATAATCAAATTACATACATCGCTTTTAAATCTTGTCCCAATCCTGAGATAAGCAACAATTTGCACGTGCTCAGGAGTCAAATTATTATATACATCGAACCTAAGTCGCATACACTTCACGTAAATTTTCTCAAACCCAGCGAATGAAATGAATGATGGAAAGTGTTTGGGAAAATGCCTTTTGATTGTCCGTGACAAAGGAGTCTCAAATCGATTTAATTTTAAGTATAATGATCTACTTAATTTCACAAAGTCGCTAAACAATGATAAACATAATTTATAAATGGACAATTAAAAGAAAAGCAACGGAAAATATTGACTCAAGAACGTTAATTTATTTTTATTAGCTTTATAAACAAACGGTACTATTTACTGAGGTTTAGGAGAATTTGTTACAGTTTAAATTTCATGAAAGTAACGCGATGTGAAGCTTTCCGTTTTCAAGTTTAATTTTAATTTTAATGCGGACATGTTAATAAGAGAACGTTTCTCCTTAATAATTTATCATTAAGTTTTTTGTTTATGTTTTTTATTAAGAAACTGTAATTAGGAGCATAGTCAAAGACTTTATTAAGTAATCCTTTATATTATAATAGGAATAATGAACATAAAATAACCGCCCCGGTTATTCTCGGCTCTTTAATTACATAGGAGACAAAAAAGGTCTTTAAAATAAGAGCAGCATTTTCATCTCAAATCTTTACAGACAATTGTAAGGCCCGCATGCCACACGCCGTGTCGTGTAATATTTCTTTTTTTATTTTCCATTCCTTTGAATACAACTTTGTTATGGTTTTTATATGAGTACTTAAGATGCGTAATTTTCAACCAGCTTTTGTGTTGTGTTTGACTGTTTTCGTCATGCCGATGTTAATTAAACGGTTTTGTCTTTAAAGATATTCTTTACGACATGCTTGAACGCAATCATACTGTTTGGGGACTTACTTTTACTGTTGTGTACAAAGAGAATTATTATGTTATTTACGAATTGTTTAACTTTTATTTTTTTAAATCAGAAACAAAATTTATTTTTAAATCATATTTGATTTAAAACATATTATCACTAGTTTATGAAGGTGTTTAATATCTGAAATTCTCTGAAATATAGTTCCTACATTACAGCATAACTTACATTCTTTATTTTTAGGCTTATTTCACATTTCTTTTTATTTGTTCGTATTTCCATCCATCAATTAAAAAAAGTGACTTTGATGACTCTTATTGTATTAAAATTATTTAGAGACCAATTACGTCTAATAAATAATGGACAGATCTTAAAGACCGCCCATGTTATTTTACGATTGTTTAATATTTTCATTCAAGTTCTATTTTAACAGGTTTTGAAATCAATATTTACCGATTACTAAGAAGTTTGAGGACCGGTTGGTTTTGTTAAATGCGGAATACTCTTAAGTTCGTAAATGAATTAATTATTATCTTTGGTTATCATACATTATTTTGCGTTCTGCAAATTTTTACAGACCTGACGACATTTACACATTTTCAATTTTATTTTATTCAACATTCGCTCGTCGGCTATACAAAAAAATTTTAATTAGAACACGTTGCTAGTTTCGTCATCCGAAAATCGCTGTCCAAGTCCATGACTCCAGAAAACTATTTGCAAATAATGATAATTTATGCTTTTTCAATTGGCAAAGCTTTCAATTGTCATAGCTTATAAAGAAGATCTTTACTAAAGTTTTTACACTTTGCTTGCAAGTTTGCTAAGCAGGAGTGACCCTTCGAAGTTAAACTGTCCCAGGTTTGAGTCTCGAAGCGCAGATGATTGTAGATATGATGAAAACGAGTATTTTAACTTTAGGTATGTATTTATATTGTTACACCAGAGGGCAATGACGTATTACGCACTTTCTTTTGTTTACAAAATCTAACGAAAAAGTAGCCGCTGCGAACGAATAGTTCGAGAGAAACGTGCGTACGGTATTAATGAGTAGCCTATCCAATATCTACAGCACGTAACAATATGTATTTCTATTATTATTACTTATTTATGTTACACATTTATTAGTATCCATAACAGCCTCGCAGTGCTTACTTTGAGCTAGGCTAATTGGTGAGAATGTAAGAATTATTATGGTAACCTTATTACGATCGAAGCAATTTGTCAGTCATCTGATAAGTTTACACTCGGCGACCGACGCCGGGTTCAGAAAATCTGGTTCATACTAATTTGTTGTTGATCGTCATCGAGTCGATTCGTCCAAGCCGAAACATGACGAATGTTAAATTAGGTACATAGACATAAAGCTTATTATACTGGCGTCTTTAAGTGTGGTCACTTCTAGGGTTGCCAACTATACTGTTTTCAACAGTATTATACTGTTTTTCACTAAATTATACTTTTTACTGTTGAACAAAAATAAAGTATACAAAATACTGTTTTCAGCATGCAAACACGTTATTATATGTTATATTTAAACGCTCACACAAATTTGTTTTTATTTAGTCAGAGGGCGCTCACTGCTCTGTGCAGCGCAGCCACAAACAAATCACATCGAGTTTCTGAACGAATCTGACAATGTCAAATATTCAAGAGGAGTTCTAAAAAATATTTATTTAAAGGAATAACTAAATAAAATACTTTTAATTTCACTAAAATACTGTTTAATATTCTTCACAGACCTGAATACACTTTATTTCTTGTAAAAAAAATTGGCAAGCCTAGTCACTTCCTCCAATGAATCTAGTCTCGTTGCCTTACACTAAATATTATGCGAATTGGTACTAATAAGCAAAATTGCAGTGCTGATATTATAAAACAATAAGTAACACTAATTTAAATCCATGTTATTTGTAATAATTATCGTACTACTGTAAATTATGTTGTATATATTCAAGTTCATATACAGGCTCTGAATATATTTAATTAATATCCAGATCCGAAGACCAAACACTGCGTTTGAGCTTAATTGTAGATCCACAATGTTCATATCTACTGCTTGTATTCCTTATCAAAGGATAAAAATATGATCAACATGACACGTTTTTGTTTCAAATGGTACTAAATAAATATTACTTACTTAAACTCTGCTCGTTATTAAGACCAAAATTAAACATGATAGTGAATAGAAACCATTTTCGAGGAACTGTTAAAATTTTTAAGAACGTTTTATACTTATTCCGTTTATTATTAGCATTTGATGAGTTTTATTTTCGCAATTGCTATATAAATTTTGTTAATATAAAATTAATAGCCATTGGTTTAATGAAGAATCAAGAAATGGATGAGGAACATTAGTAATCTATCTATGGCTATGTGGCACACCAAACTTTCAAACATTTTTTTTCTTTTTTTTTTTTGACGACCGTTTGGTTGAACGGTAGCGATCCTGCCTTTCACACCGACGGTCCTGGGTTTGAATTCCGGTAGGGGCAGATGTTTTTATGATGAATACGAGCATTTGTACCTGAGTCATGGGTGTTTATATATATTTCTATGAATATTACATATCTATATATCATATATGTATGTCTATCCGTTACCCTAGGATCCATAACACAAGCACTTATAGTGCTTACTTTGGGCTAGGCTAATTGGTGTGAATGTAGGAAATATTTATTATTATTATTATTATAAACTAAAAGAGAGGCCATGGTTGAGCGAATAAACCAGAGGCTAAACTACGTTTCCCAGTGGGGCGATAGTAACCTCGTTAATTTCAATGCCTCCAAAACACAAGCGTGTCTTTTCACGGCAAAAAGGAGTTCCTTCCACCTCACTCCTACTTTCCGAGGTACATCTGTACCTGTGACCGACAGCCTCGAGCTTCTTGGCATGGAGTTGTCTTCAGACCTTAACTTCGGCGCCAACATCGAATCCAAAGCTCAAATTGCAGCCAGAATGCTGGGCGTCCTAAATAAGGTCAAGCGATATTTCACGCCAGGACAGCTTTTAACACTCTATAAAGCTCAAGTCCGATCTTGCATGGAATATTGCTGCCACCTTTGGGATAGCTCAGCAAAATACCAGTTTGCTTCCGAGAACTTATAACCCGTCTATTTTCAAAGCCAGGGTGAATAGGCACCTTCTGGGTTAGCTCGTTCCATCGTGGAATCTGTCATGGCCCCCGGGCTTGATTGGGATCAAGAGCAAACTCATCTTAAATAAAAATAAAAAAATAAACTTCTATTGTGCCGTTGCGTCCAGACCTACGAATAATATAATACTAAAAATATCAATTTACGAATATGTTTTACAGAATAGTGTAGGTAGTGCACATAATACTACAAAAGTATTCCAGGAACAAATCGATGAGTGACCGCGATGGTAACTTGAACTGGCGGTGATCAAGGGTTTCGGTGTCACCGCCTCAGTTTTCAAAATAAATACTGTTTATTGATTTATCATAGCAGAATATGGTACAGAGGGCAACGAATATCCGCTCATTCTGGCGTGTTCTGTTACAAACAAAAGCCATTCGATATTAAAGAAAACAATAGCAATTTTTGCCATTACACATTAAAATTCGATACATTTTGAAACAAGTTTTACTATTTAAACGTATTGTGAATAAAAGATTTTGCGATTCCATCGGAATTTCGGAAGGTCTTTCAAACAATAATTAAATATTGCATTTAATATACCCGCGCATATTTGCAATCATTCCTTTGCTTTTTGAGATCGCTTGATAGTCGATATAAACTTTATTAATACACACAACTGTATTTCCATTGTGCAATGCTCATACTAATGAAATATGTGATATTCAAGTCTTATATCATACTAGCTTTTTCCCGCGGCTTCGCTCGCAATTATTAGTCTTTTTTTCAATAAAAAGTATCCTATGTTACTTCTAATACCTCCAAGAATATATGTACGAAGTGTCATGATGATCGATTAAGTAGTTTTTGCGTGAAAGAAAGACAAACAGACAGACACACTTTCCCATTTATAATATTAAGTATGGATTCAAAACAAATTTAAAGTAATTGACTTTATTAATTACATGATGATGTTATTTAATCCACAGAACAAGGAATCCGAAGCCTGTTGACTGCACATAATTCGATCGATCCGCCAAGTTTCGTGATTAAATCCGGGAACTAGTAAATTGATTAAGTCAACTGTTTAGTGGTTCTGGAGTCGGGAGACCTGTAAAAGCCCCGTTTGTCCTAATTCGATTTGGCATTAAATGCGACGAAACTTTGCCCCAGCTTTTGGCACACTGAATGCAACTTGAAGCAAAATTGATCTGCCTCATTACTTCGACAAACAACTTTATAAACCGACTTATTCACATTAAGCCCACCATTCTCTATACCTATTATGGCGAAATGTCAATAGTAGCGCAAGTATATTATATCAAAGCAACAATATTTTCTGTTGTCTGCATAAATTTGTAACCAAATTTGATCTTTAACTACATAGATTTATCCTTTAAAATAATTTATATTATGTTAATCAAAGTGTCTTTAAATTTAATTTTCTTAAATATAAGGGGCCTTATTTTTTCTTAAGAAATGTGTAAATATATGCGTAACATGTATTTAGAACAATGTTTAACTTCAAAAGACGTGGAACGAATCTTTTGCCGCCGTTTCTTTTGCTTTGTGTTAATTGTTCTGTATTCCATTCATTGGACAAAAAAAAAACCGATTCATTCTTATTTTAATTATCTTTCATGATGGCGTTAATGTCTGAAAGTCACGATCCGGAAACCGTCTCGTAATGTAATTAACTGAATTTTAATAACACATATCCTTCATTGGAAACCGCCGCCATTATTTAAGTATTGTTCCGTAGGGTTAGGTTAGAACTGTGACCAAAACAAAGCACGAGCCATATAAGCCAAGCGAGCGTGTCAAGGCGCCAGCGGCGGCTCCGGCGTCACCATAGGCCTACTTCTGTTATATCATAGTGGAATGAAAGAATTTCAAATCATATTTCATAAAATTACATTTAGAGGTTAGGTTATCTAAAATTTAGTTTATTCGAAAACTACGCAGCTCCGGTAGATTTAGATTGAAGGGGGGGGGCTCCTCCCGCTACCTTGCAACTCTTCAATGCGGAGAGTTGTTTATATTCTTTACGCTATTATTAATTACCAGAAATGTTGGCGACCAATGGATTTCATCGTTGCTTTAATTATCCATTGGTATACTTTTAAACAGCCTAAACTTAGATTTTCTAATTTTTATATATTTTATACATTTTCAATGCGATCTTATAAGATTCTCGCCTGAGAATTCACTTATGACCCGAGTCGATTTTTTCTTGTATTTTTCTATTATAATAATTTAGCCTAAACTTAATCTAAAACCTAGTGTTTATGGGCCATGAGGTCTACTCATAACTCATAGTAGTAGACCTCTTTACTTTTTTAATTTTTCGCCATTCTAACTATCCTGCATTCCAATCACTCGCATTGACAGTAAGCAATATTTCGAACAGATGTTGATAACGATGAAAATTAACGATATTAGTTTACATAAACTCGTAAACTGTTATTTGTCGGATATACATACCGATCACTCCATTATTAGTGAGTTGAAACTTTTTCTTACTGTGCAACATTCGTAAATTTCCTGTCATAGATAAAACAGAAGAATCTTGCAATAAAACAAATCAGGTTAATAATCTGACAATCATAATGTCTTTTATCAATCAAAAGTTAAAAATTAAATTAATATTGCACAAAAAATCCTTTTATCTCTTCCTAGATAATATAATACTGTTGTTATTTGAGAAGTAATGGACTCCATCCATTACTTCTCAAATAACATCTTTATTTAATTACCAAATCTAAAATATTTTAATTTTGGTCATTTCAATAACATAACGTAATAATTATAATTCTATTCTGTAATGTGATCAACATTACAGAATAGAATTATAATTAATTACTTAAGACACTTTTCAAATTAACTTAAAAGCAAGTAAAGAGTAGATGTTTGATATAAGATCAAAACGTCCTGCAGACCTTTAAAATAACTAAGGCGTAAGTTAAGTAGACTTAGCACAACTTTACACAAGCAAGCAAATTAATTAAACTATTGTCTGATAAAAAATTTTCATTGAACTGAGTTAGTTACTTTCGAATTTGTTTTAAGATTTTGTAACTTCTACACTTTTAATGGATGCTGATGAGGAGATAGCAAGTGACTTTTCTACTGACCTTTACTAACAAACCTGCTAAATTCTTTTTAAAGGCGTCGTTCTTGACACTGATAAGTGAATATTTATAAGATAACTGGACTACTGTTTTCTATAGGCATTTCTATTTAATTATGAAGTTCTATTATAGACTATTGTGTATTACTATGTCATGATTTTCATTAATATAAAGCACCTACTTCGTCTCATTTTGCTGATAGTTTTTTTTCTGAACATTTGTTTTTCTGAATGTTTTTATTCAAGTAATTTTACTTTAAATTACTTATTAATAAGTTACAAAATATACAAGCATAAATCCAAACCAAGAAGAAGCCCTTTTTCTAAATATATTTTATTTATACATTTCAATAGCTGTTACTATTGTTTTACCATAGTTGTACACATAATATGTAGTATTAAAAATCGTTAATTTCTAAATATACAGAACATTTAGAGAGATCACATTTTTAATATGAAGAAATTGAAAATAATATTTCATTTTTGTTTTATAATTTTTTATATATTTTATGCATTTTTCAATGCTATCTTATAAGATAAATTATTATAATAAAAAAATACTTGAAAAAATCGACTCGGGTCACAAGTGAATTCTCAGGCGGGTTCGAAGCATTTTTCTATTATAATAATTTATCTAATTCATCTTTGGTTTACCAAAATATTCTTTTTTTTATTTTAACATGATAAAATACAACAATTTTTTAGTGCTACCCAGAATTTTTATTACGGCGCTCCATTAATCAAAAATCTATGAAGCTATTCAATTGAATTTTATTTATATAAAATTGCAGCTTCATATTTTTTCGTTACGTAGGAATTTTATAGGATTCTTTTCAAATGATAAAATAAGCTTGCTCGCTCAAACAATGTGGATATCAACAAAATGCGAGTTTATTTTTATGTTACGCTTACAGAAATACTCAAAAACACTCCCAAGTTTTTATGATACCTCCGAGCTAGATACACATCATTGTTATGTATTATTACTCTGTACTCGGAATAAACATAATATTATGTGTTCCCCCAGTAGCAATGTAGATACATTAGAATAAAATTACCAAGGAAATGTTTAAACGATTTCGTTTCACAATTATTATACTCTTGTTCGGTTTAGCAACACTGTACTATTACTGTTTTAATATTGCTCAACGTGTATTATGTTTGATGTAAAAAGCAATTTATTTTTATTAAATTATTAAACCAACAAGCCTTAACATGGAAAGATTAGGGCTTTAACCCACACTAGCTGGGGTCCCATGTGTATTGGTGGGCGTTTGTTTACGACCACTTAACTTAAGACAGCACAACTATGGACCTGAACCTAAATTGGTAATAATCCTACCTACGCTATCAATACACAAGTAAAATCTTATACTATTTATTTAAATCCCGTAAGTAAACAAGTTGAATTTTATAGAAACAACGTTGTTTTCTGAAAATACTACATTTTATTATTTTTGAATCTTTTGTGATACTTTATGATAGATTCAATAAAAAGTGATTTATGGGTAGCTAATAATGAAATGTCAATAAAAAAGTAAGTAAAATTTAAGGTTTTTTCCAGTATTAACAATATATATTGTGTCTATACACAGCACTGTAAACGCCTATCGTTTTACATGGTACCTACCCTGAGATGCCGATTATCAATAAATTCAACGAAACATAATATTTTATTAAACTAAATATCTCATTTTTCACTCTTCCCTATACCTACATATTATAATACTTAGAAATGTTTTTAATTGCCTCAATAACTAATGCAATGCATTAGTGAAGAAGCACGATATTTTTCAAAAGATTACCTCAATGACTTAAGTGACCACCACTTACAGAAATCCATTCCCTAAAGAGCTAAAATAGATAAAAAAAATTAGTTTACTTATTATTTAATTATTAGTAAGCATTACTAGTCTAATTATCGAACATGAAAGCTTGTTAAACGTAGCTCTCTTTGAGAATTTTTATCCTACATTAGAAAATAAACAATGAAAGTAGTATAGTATATGACTCAGCTACAAATGCTCGTATTCATCACGCAAACATATCCCTTCCGGGATTCGAACCCAGAGCCATCATTACTAAAGGCACGGTCGTTACCGTTACGTGGCTGCATTGAAAATTATGTTTGAAAGTTTAATAATCTTATGTAACCTTCTAGAGAAAAAACTGAGGATGAGAGTTTGTTACCGGAAAGAAGTTAAAACTTTTAAAATTTATTTGGATAATGTCGCCGATAGTTTATTATAAAAAGGCACTTGCTCCACGTGCTAAATCTGATATCTCGGACCACCCCTTTTTACAAGTTCCTAACCTACCACTTTCCGCTTCCGTTATTGAAAACGGAAAGATTAGTTATCCTTGATTTAAAAAAACCCTTTACAATTTATAGAAAGCTCCTATTGTTTGTCTTAAAAAAACTGATTAACATATTCAACGGTAGTTTTTAAGGATAGTATGAAAAATATTGGAGTACATTTAATTATGAAGAATATACCCATCTATATTAAAAGTATATACAAATTTTACAGCCACAGCCTTGTAAAGTTTATGTGTTTCACTTCAAAAACCGTGAAACATTATTTATAATCTGCCAAAGAAGCATGGCCATTCAGAACTTAAAATTATTGTTTAACACAAAATTTTTAATGTCCTGAGTACGTCCAACGTGTTAACGTACTAATCATTCCCCGTGTCATTAAGTGTTCAGGGGCTTGAATGTATGTTTTTGAATGTGCTAACCTTACTATTGGTTTGCATTAAATATTTGCTAATTATATTATCACAAGTAGTAAGTTATAGTAATACAATAAGCTCTGAATTTAAAATTTTAACTCTAATGCAATAGTAACGATTCTTTAATTGAATACTTTATTCACTCAGCCCTCAGTTGAAAACGTTTCGCTCCACGTGCCGCACTGCGACCACCACGAAGTAGGAAGTGGAACTCATTGACAGTTTTTTCCTTCGACAGCTGCGTTATTTCTGAAGCATAACTGTGAAGGATTTGATGGCACAATCAGAAATAGCAGTTTAGGGTTGAAAATCCTTTCTCTTTTTGTCACAGGCATAGTTATAGATGTAGATAGTCACAAATAAAGAGTTCTCTGAGATCTTCCTCTATGTTATACCTAGTTTCTTACACTAATTCTAGACTTCTCAATACAATGTCATACTTTCTGATTTAAAAAAAAAATGTCATATATTAACTTAAAGGCACGATAATGCTAAAATAAAAAGAGACTAAAATAATTCTAAAGCTTTAATAAGCTCTTGAGAAAAGGTTTTTGCAGTTTATTTTCCTTTTTTCCTTGCTTCCTTTAATATTAATTAAATTATATTCTTTGAAGTGTCCTTTGCTGGGACATACACTAGAAGAATATAATTACCCACAAAAACGACAAAGAGCCGCTTGGAGAATATAACCCACAAAAGACTATACTATACTTGTTGTTCCGAATACTTTGTGTATGCTACTGCACTGCATGCATTAAAGGTCAGCAGAGAGCCCTCTCAGCAAAACTTCTATAGCTCAACCCCGAGATAAAGAACGAAATCTTTGTTCATCTTTTGTTCTCGTATCTCAGCCAGATTTTTTCATATTCAATTTAACTTTTTCCGACTTTAATACAAAACCACCAAGGAAGTGAACACCAATTCGTTAAAAGAGTGAACATCAATTCGTTCATTGTATTAACATTATCAAGGTCGTTAAATTTATTTGGGAAAATGCTAAGAGTGAGGAACATGTTAATATATGATTGAGATCTGAGAATTTATAACCAGTTTTTATTTTAAGAAATATTTTGTTTTAGAATCATTCATATAAAAACAAAACGTAAATACCGTTACAATCTACATACAATTGAATTTTATGTTACAAGTCCCTTATCATCGCTCAGTTTTAATTTATAAGTTATAATTATATCCGCGCTCATGATGCTAACAAAATAAGTGCCATAACCGAGGGCCTATCTTTTTATATTGAACATCATTGTAGAGTAAGAGTAGTTAAAAGCTAGCACAAAATTCTCTTAAAAATTCCTCTCCTCGAAATGAATCTATATATATCTGTAACTAGCTATTAAATTTCTTGCATACCAATGCTATGAGCCACAACATTGTTCTTTTGCATTTATTTGCCGTACAGAAAGTATTAAAATGTCTCAGATATAACAGTAGGCGGTACGATGTCATGGAATAAACTTCTTAAAATGTCAGCTTCACGCGTTAAGAAAACCCACGGATTTTTGGAATATAAGAACCTCTATTTAAACATTAAATCTAATTACGGTATGTTCACCTGAGACAAACGGGTCTACTAGGTAACATGAACATTTAAAACGAAGGCAATTGACGGATCTTATGCGGCTAGGTAACGTTCAGAGGGCTTAATGTGTGTTTTCAAATATGCTGGATTAATTTAATGCATTTGAGTAAGATTTTAATAATTTAAGGTCTATCATACCAATATTAACTCAAACGCCATAGTATCGTTCTCACATTACAGAAGGCACACTCACGCCTCAGAAAGCTCGACGACGCCCGACTGTCGCTGGATCTCTAGAGCTAGAGAAAAGTATTTTATTTGTTCGTGTTTCCAATGATTCCTCATGAAACTCACACAAAACACTTAAACGTAAACGTTGCCTCGTCAGTAAGCTCAAATGGCAAAGGGCAATAGAAAAGGCTATGCTTGAAATTTTTACGTGAGATCGAATCAAGAAGAGATCCGTAGGAACACTAAGGATGATCTCTAAAAAATCTACAAAAAAAATCATTTAAAAATTAAAATCCACACTTCAGCTTTATTTTTAATAAGACTGTCTTTATTTGCAAAGGTACAGCTTCATCTCTAAAATAGCTTGCTGAATTTGATGATGTTATAATTTTTTAATCTTCTGAACTGACCTTGAATGACATTAAAACATCTTATAAAAAACGGTTTACAAATATTATTTTAAAGTGGTGATTTTAGTTCAGACTAGGTGTTAGAATATAAAGAATACCTATAGACATATTTCAGTAGCTATTTTAAGTCAACTTATAAAGTGACATCACTTCATTAATATTCTAATGAATGAACAAAAACTAAATGAAGACGTTGTGAAGTTTGATCTGGAATCTACGGATATCAAAGATGCTTTGAAAACAGGCGATATCCCGAATTCCTAAAATTTTATGGAGCAATTAGTGGTAATTATTTATTATTTCGAGCCGTGCGCTGATGAGTTGAATGGCATAATTTGTTTTTATCGCTGTTCAGCTAAGCAAAAGCTACTAGTCGTTACCGGCACCATTCATAATGTACAGTGAAAGAGATTAAGAGTGGAATTCTTTAGCTTTGGGGTTCCTAGTTTATTCGTAATGCGAATAGTTTTGTACTACGTTGTTGTTGGGCAGAAATACGTCTAAATAAATAAATGTTATTCGGTCGTTGGTAAAGCGTATCTCACTGGTCGATAACGGCTCTTAACTAACGTGAAAATCTTTAACAATAAATGCAATATTGAGGCACTTTGACAGAACAATGTTTTAACAGTTGATTAAATTCCCTATGGCCAGTAAAGGGCATCAGAAGCACTGACTGCCTCTGACCCAACTTACTTACATAATCTAAACCCAGTTGATGGGAATTTTATAATACTTTTTTCTGTACCCATTCAAAAATCGTCGAGTTATTTAATGCTAAAATAAAAACAGCCAAGTAATTTCCATGAATACTAATTAAAATATAAATATTTTAGACATTATAACTCACTACGAATTTTTTATATACCTCTTACTACGATTGCATTTGCTTATGAAAATAAAGAAGTTAAACAAATTAGAATTAGTTTCAATTGAAAAATAAAATTTACATGCTGAGTACCTTACCAATATCATTTTGACCATAATTGCTAATGCATGATATAGAGCAATTATTATTCACGTTTGAAATCGTTCCAGTATTTTCTTTAACTCAGCGTACCTACGTTTCTTAAATCACGTATGCATCTTCTTTATCATTGTATTTTAATTTATTTGCCGCGAACATGCGCGTGCGCCGTGTGTGCGCGTTCATACACTTGTATAGCGTCATTTGATGATCGAGACAAGACTGACAAACACCACGAATAAGGCGTGAGAATAAATTGAAAATGCTGAATGATTGATGACTATGACCAAAAGGCATACATATACCTAGGTGGGTATACCATTTCTTTCAAATGGAAGTTTAAATATTATGATGACATCATTGCGATTAGTTAGATATCTACTATTAGAAAAATATTGAATAAGAGAAACATCGAGCTTTCATAGACATTAAATTATTAGTAGGTACTGACTAAAAGAAAACAAATGTATATCCATAACGAAAAATTGCCTTCAGGTAAAGAAAATTCAAAGCGAATGGTAACAAAATACAAGTTTTTCTTCGTCTTTTGAGGGGTAATAGTATTAAGCTAAAAAATTTATATTTAATTACCTATCAAAAAAGAAATCGATGGTTTCTTTAGATATCGAAATACGATTAATCATAATATTCTGAAGAAGGGAATATTCTGTTTAAGAAAATAATTCATTTGTTGACGAATGCTCCGAATGCGAATGTTGAAGAAAAAAAAGTCGGAGTTTTGATTTTTTCAACGTTGTAAAAATTCATAAATGTAACATTAGTTATCATGCATACGATGTTCTATATTTTTGACATAATGTCCTGCTAAATAATTCGTATATAGTAGTGTAACTTTTGAAAGATATCAAAGTGAAATAAGAAATACATATGTTCCATACAAACGAAACAGGACCGTAATTTAAAAACATTGGTCTTCTATGTCTGGCTACCATGCCGCCCAAAATAAGTCAGTCTGTAGTCTAGAAGAGGCTGTATATACTTTTTCTACAAGAGGATTTCTTTTAGAGGATAAAACATATGTTTCTTAAAATATATTTCTTTTGTTTTTAACAGCTGACAAGTATTGGTTATCCTGGTCATTTGTTCCCTTGAAAGGGGGTTTTGAGTCTGTTGATCACGGAGTGGTGCCCTCGTCTCAAGCCTAGGAAATCAGTACGTACCGGACCAGCCTACCAGTTCACAGCTACCAATCGGTTAGAACTTTGGAAGACTGTTTCATTTCTCTTTAATGAAAGGCCTCATTAAATCAATTAATATACATACTGCTGCCGCCATCAAGTACTCAATTATTCTATCAGGAATCGGACTTCTTTGCAATTATATTAAATGAACATCATTTTTTCAACACACTGAAATCTTGTTCTCTGTTTATTCAAAAAGGCATTGAAACTTGATTGTTTTTCCATTTGGTCGTGTCTTTTTCCCAAGGCCCGAATAACTATTCGGAAAATGTTAGCTTTAAAAATTTTTTTACTCATAGTAGTGGCCCATGATCACCTCGGATACCAAGGGAATCACTAGCACTTTGCCAACCCTGACCCTCCATTTGCATACTCCTTAGAGCTATTGATAGCCTACTCACCAACAGAAACACAACAAAGTGTGATTTGATTGAAGTGTGGGTACTTTCCTTTTTCGGGCAACTCCAATTACCTTACCTCTTTTAGACCTTATCCAAAAAAGGCGAATCAGCGAATATAGACTAAGATTAAGTTACACTGTCATTTATAACACCACAGACACGTCTGCTACTTCCTTGTTGGTGTCCTCACTATAAATTTATCTCACTCGGAAATTGTCCTACTAGAGAAATTCGTAAAAAGTCCGTCATTTAATGTCTGAGAGTGAAAAAACCTAGATTAACTACAGAAATATAAGACCTCCTTGGAAATATTCTAAAATAATTGACTGAAATTATGTGGAAGTTTTTATAAAACGGCTTTTTTATCTAATAATCTGAATGACATGAATTCATTTTACTAGTTTCGCCGCTGACGATTGATAACAACGAAGATCGTTGCATAGAATTTTGTAATATTTTTAAGACCCTTTTTACTAAATAAATTTGAATGCGTATTCTAACACAATGCGTAGAGTATTTTTATTTAATTTTATTTTCTTCTGAAGCTGATAAATGTAAAAGAGGCGAAGTTTTATTCTGCACTTGAGCAAGTCACACACAAACTTTGAATTTGAGTCTCAAATTCAAAGTTGGCTTTGTTAGCCATAAACTAAAACTAATCAGTGTTTTGTATTATAATATTTTTTATATCTCAGTTTAAATAATTCTTATAAACAAATCGATGCACTATAATTTATACTTACTTACTTTCTTACAAAAATATATTGGATATTATTTTTTTTTACATTTATGATCACGTTTTCATATTATTTTCATAGAGTAAAGAAACATAAAAGATCACAGCGTTTTTAATATTATCTCATCAACTTTGATAGCATAATCAAAAAAATTGGATATCTACTCAGGTGCTAGGTTTAAACAGATCCACTAAAGAAAACCCAAAAGCACAATCGTCTCAACGTAACGAAGATTTTAAGTCTGCGATTATGTTTGGAAAATCGATAGTAATGTAGCTGTTGAAGATCAAATTGACAATTTTGTGGTATTTAGTACGCGTATCATGTATAATACTTTTAAAATAAAACAGAATTAATAATAATATCATTTCTCAGTGGCCGGTCTTGATAACCCAAACTGGTTGTGTGATGAATACGAGCATTTCTTCTTTAATTTCATTTCATTTCATTCATTCATGAATATGACTTGTTGAAGTTTCATATATGTATCCGTTACCCTAGTATCCAGAACAGAAGCTAATGTTAAAATATTATTATTTTTAAATTCAGTTTCGTGTGACTTTGTTACGATCAATGTTTAATGTTAATTTAATTAAGTTTAATTGAAACAAACAATTATTTACACTACAAAACACCGGCAAAACAAATACTGGAGACGGAGCATAACAATTATCTATGATCTCAATTTTGACGCAAGAAATTAGATAACAGATATTATCTACCATTCTGAAGAGTTAAATTTAAAAATAAATGAGAGCAGCTTTTTCGATAAAACGAGCCCGCAAGGTGCGTCTGGGCCGAGGTGCACTGCATTCTTACGAGAGGGACGGGAGGGAATGGGTTGCATTCTTAGTTATTCTTACCGTTCCACCCCAAAAAATCCTCGGAAAACCAGCTTCGCTCACAACTAAACACACACTTAACACATAACTAGACACCACGTTAATAAAGTGACATACAATCACTTAAGAATATAAGTTTTTTGTTTACATCGTCGGAAGCAGTTCACTACATTAAGATACACGACCGAGAAGCCGGCTCATAACAAGCAAACTGGATCCATTTGGTTTGTCCGTCTGTGACGCGGAATGCTATGCTCCATCTCTGTCCTGACTAACGTAACAATGTAGCTGTCCTTTTCACTTGTTCGGAGAAAGGCGCCAATGGACAGCGCGGGCGCCGACTCCTTCCTTCGGGACTTGAAAAAAACAAAAGCTCTTTGGAAACAAGTTACAGTAATGGGGCTTTAGGTGCCTGTCAAGATATTGTATGATTTAACATGTATTTGAGATGAATGTACGACAGAACTTGTTTTTTGAAAAGCACAGAGAATTTAAAACGGGTTGTTTGCGATCAGTTTTTACCAGAATCACGAATTTTGCTTTTTTAAAAGCAAAATTCGTGATTCTTTGTTTCAGTTTTTTACTAACTATGAGTGTGATTTGCTAATATTATAAAAAGTTAACCCGTTAAAATATAACACACGGCTATTTAATGTCAGTTATTATTATTGGCTTACCAATAATAATGACTGACGTTAAATAGCCGTCATTATACGTCACAAATACAAGATCATTTAAGTATATCTGTGTTTTTCTTTCGTTTTACACTATTTAACGGTCGAAAAAAACTTGTTACATTACCTTGGTGCTAATGAAAAAAGTAAAAGTAAAACTCTGTATGATGTTTAGCTTGAACAGTAAAAATTATTATAAAAGAATTATCAAACAACAAACAAAGAAGTAAAGCTTTTGTAATAAAAGTTTTAAAACTCTAAGGGATCTGCAATGCGAAAGTTATACGGTGTAAAGGTGGGACGTAAGGGTACTTAACATCGGCTGGCCAAGGCACATTCTTCAGTAAATGGCTGTCTGCAACTGAGCATATATATTTACCAATAGAAATATGTTCCATGAAATTGGTAATATTTTGTGTGGTACACACACTGAAAAAATTAAGGTACTATATGACGAAAACATATTTCTAAAATACATGAACATGAACATTATATACAGGTAATAATCTTAATCTTAAATCAATATCCTTAATCGTTGGTGTAAAATACCTGTCGGTCTATTCTTCCAGTAACTAAATCGATGTAATTATTTCGCCACACACTAATTAAACACAAACATTCATATTTCTCACATTGAAGTGTGGGAAAAAATCGTCAACCATACAAAGGTCAACAGATTATCTTATTTTAAACTGCAAAACCCATTCTGTTACTTATTGACAGCCATTCGATAACACAAAACAAAACAAATATCGTCGGTAGATACTACTCCTCCGAACTGAATGTTTATTCATAGCCTGAAAATCTACGATAGAAAATTTAAAGTGAACACTTAAAAGGATACGAGCTTCTGCCTGCAAATACACAATTTTGTCTCTGAGAATATTTGTGCCAGGTTAAAAAGCAGACTCTAGCATATTTTCTTTATTTTCGGCACTCTATTCTAGAACAAATATACCCAGTGGCGGATTTACCAGGAAGCAAAAGAAGCAATTGCTTGGGGCCCCGCTAGGAGTGGGGCCCCAAAATTTGAAAAAAAATTAAAACTTATTTGAAAATGTAAAAATAATTAAAAATATTAAAAAAAATTGAAATAAAATAAAATGACATTGACATTTTCAATTCTTCATTGCATTCTTCATCTTAATCTTCAAAAGAGATTGAACTTTTTAAATTTCACGCGCGAAGTGGGCGCTTCGGTCGCTCGTGTTAGTATCTTCGTCTGAACAGCTGCTTTTCTAAAAGCATCATCTTCTTTTGCATACAGAGTAGTAGGTAAATATTTTGTATCTTAAAATTCAATAACACAAAAATGTTTTCTGCGTTTCCGAATGTTGAATGCCTCATCCGGCTATTTCAAACACTGCCAATAACAAATAGTACAGGCGAAAGATCGTTCAGCGCCTTGAAACTCGTCAAAAATTTTTTACGCTCATCGATGGGCCAAGAAAAAGTCAGTGATTTAAGCCTACTGTTTATCGAAAAAGACAAGCTTCGAGAACTTGACTTTGATGATATTATTTATCAATTTGCAACTGAAAAAAGTAGAAAGAAGTTGTAATGGAGATGGTTCAAATAATATATTGATTTTGCAAAATTGATCTGTTTTTTGTTATTTAAAAAGAAGAAGGGTTATATTAGAACGAGGGCCTCAAAAATCAGTTGTTGCTTGGGGCCCCGTCTGAGGTAAATCCGGCATTGAATATACCGATTTCATGCTTCCATAACCTTTTGTCAATGACATTATGTCATTAAGGCACTTTATGCACGCATCTTTGGATCTCTTATCTCTCAGAAATGACAACTTTTGGTTGATCTTTAAATCAATGTTCTTCAAAGGAAAGCACAAACATACTAATATACACTGAATTTTACGATAAATTTAAACGATAAATAAATTACTCCAGTCTCTAATTATAATTTTTCCACTTAAATCCACCAAATCAAATCAAACCAAATACCACAAAATCAATTTTAATTTTCTTTTATTTTTCATAAAAAAATCAAATTAAAAAGTGGAGTTGAGGGCATTTCAATAATAACGCACCTTTTAATACCACTTTCACTTCATTATCTTAATAATTGAGGAAGTTATTCCCCCGACTTTTGTTGAAAACGAATGGGTATTTGTTAACCTGAGTGTGCAATACCCTTGGCATTTCCAATATAATTATAGATACGACAAGTCGATAGACAGTCGAAAATTTATCTATGTCTTTAATAACTTACCTTCGAAGCTTGGCAATCGCAAAGAGTAGATGTTTGACTCTAGACACAATATCCATTTTTAACTTAACTTTTATGTTGAAGGCGATATATTCTACGGTGTCGACAAAGCTTCTATAAAAAGAATAAATAATGTAAAAGCGTTTGAGAAAACAGTATTTACGTAACAGCTGAATTTATTAAGATGTGTATATACGTGTGTATATAGATGTGTATGTACATAGTTTTTGTACATGCCGCTTTAAAGACTATGATATTCTAATGTGTTACTCTATTGATTGCAATCCGTCGTTGTTTTTTTGGTTATCTGTTAAGCTATAGTAAAGTTTCATCGCAAAAACTACGAAAAAGATATTTTCGTATAGAGTTCTCACACACTCTTAACCTTATAACATTAGTAGGGGAAAGGGTATCTGTAAAAAACAATATACAAAATTATATCACTCTCCTCAAATACTCAAGTAATTTTATTAAAAAGTCACATAGTCATTAACCACGCCAGCCATCCGCTCGCTTTCCTATCTTGTATACGAAAGCGCGTTGCTCCTCGCCTAACGCCTCTCCTCTAAAATACGACCATAAAATCTATTGCGAATGAAGCAATTATATCTATATAAAATTTCCTTGATGTTAAAGAAATTTCTATTGATAAAAACTTAACATTACCGACTTGAATGACTTAAAAAATAAATTTAAAAATAACTTTTATGCATTAACCTTAACATATAGATTTTTTTTGTTTTTACACTTCTGCGCCTCTTACACATTTAAATAAGACCACTTTAACCGGATTAACTGCGTATTTAATTTTAATTTTGGTGTTTCATAGGATGACTAAGGTAATTTACCCAAAGGTAAGTAAGTAAATTACCTAAGTCATCCTGTGAGGTATTTACCTTAGTTGTCCTATGAGCTTGGTTTCTCCAAACAAGATTTAATACGCAGTTAATCCGGTTAAAGTGGATTTATTTAAATATAGACAGATTATGCCTTCGCGGACGTTTTTTAAAGATTTTTTTGAGTTCTACAACTGCTCTATATAAAATATTTACTTTTACTGTTAAAGTAGCGTTCGTTCGCATTACATGACTATTTTTTGCCGCCGTCGGTTGTAAAATAGATTACCACCGTGGTAATCCACGAAAAGCCCTTTTATGATAAATCACTTTAATCGACTCTGCTCACAGGTTATTTACAGGTCAGTCGATTTTTTCTAAATTGGTTTAAAAATATTTAAATCGAATATGTAGTGTCGGAGACTACGAGTAATTACCTCCCAAATCCAAACTTTCAAACATAACCTTTGTAAACGTGTAGATAGATAATCACTAAAATACAAGCATTTAACATTTAATCATCATGCCCCGCCGATCACTCCGTATGCGCCGGCTGGCACCTTGAGCTATCTGTAATTTGAATGTACTATTCCACTACTAAGTAAGACATACCTACATATTTTTCTAAGGTATAGAAACGAAAGCTGAACTAAAAACAAAATCGTCAGAAACCAATTAAAGACGATTCTGTTAATCTCAAATATTGTTAATACCACAATTATATATAAGATTAGTAATCTTACATGCGACTAAAAATTAAATTAAAATAATGTAAGATATTCGTTATTTCCCATTTAAAAACTTAGGTATAAAAATCCCGTGTGATTCGTGTATGTAACCACTTGTGTTGATTTAAAGGCCAGATTTTATGTGTACGAGGGCATCACATACCTATTAGCTGCCACGCAAGGAAAATTTCTTGCCATTTTCACAACGAAACAGTACTTTTTCATCTCCCTAATGTGACTGTTAAAGGTAAAGTCAACACCGTTACATGAAGATTATGATTATTACTTTGATTATAAATATAAATAAAAGATTAAATTCGTGATTCATTACATCTTTCTTTGAAATAAGAAAAAATAAAAATAAAACTTATCGTTTTGTACCTTCTTTTTTAACCCCTACATTAATAGGGTTACTTATGCGAATTAACTGTTCTATATTTAGGTCTTACACTTCCGCTAACATTATCAAAATATCCGTTAAAAAGTTCCACGCCCAAATATCCGTTAAAAGTTCCACGCGTTAATATCCGTTAAAAAATTCCACGCGCAAATAATCCGTTAAAAAATTATTTTCTTTAAAAAGCCGTTCTATGTATAAAAAAGTATTTAAAATTGGAAAATGTAAACACATTCAAACGTATTGCTTACGTAACGGTAAGCGAGAAACCACCCTGTCGGTAACAAAAACCTCACTTTTAATGGACCATTCTGTAACTTCAAAGTTTGCCATACCGCATTCCTGCCGCGACAACGACAAGCCCCTACGGAATTTTAGTTTCGTATCCAAATCTGTCCTCTTTTTACATCCGACATTACTTTTTAAAGTCTATTTAATTGCTTAATCACTGAAAGGTTAACAGCATTCAGTTGTTCAGTTGCAAAGTTTTAAACCATTGCGGTAGAGCCTCCATGATTTTATTAAAAAACGAAATTATCTGCTTGGATGGATGGATGGTTTAATAACACATTTAAAATTTTAAAGTCGAGATCAAATCGGCGATGATTTAAAAGCCTGTTACAAAGGGTTTAAGTCTCCCATATTATTTATATTTTTTTAGATCAATTAACAGATGAATTAAAAATAGATAATTATATTACTATTTAAGTTAATAGATAACATACGTTAATAATAGTGGAAATAGGAGAATTTTTGAAGTTATACTTCTTAAGGCGCGTTATGAAAAAAATATGAGAGTGAAATTTTAAGATGCGCTTGCATATCTGTAAAACAAAAGTCAACAAAGGCAAAAGCGACATGGAATAAACCAGCAGGATGTAGTTGGCCGCTAATTTTGAATGTGTGTGTGATTTTAAATTATTTATGGTTGTTAACAATAATTTATATAATATTATAATAACAATTTTATATTATATAAAAACATTATAACAACTTTATTTGAAAGTGGTTTTTATTTTATAAACTTTTTTAAGTGTGTTATTGATTTGAGGTTAACTATGTATTCGTTTTATTTTTTAATAAAATAAATTATTATTACTTTTAACATTATTATTGGTTAAACAGTTTATTTTAATGATTTTTGTTATATAACTTGATTATGTATACGGATATATAGAAAATCTATTAATCCTTTGATGCTTCTTACTGATCACTGTATAATTTATTAATCAATCTTTCTTTTCACAAACAAAAAGTACTGGCAGACGGGAGGAAATTTTTAGTTAACTTTGTTTAGTTACGCTAAAGAAATATAACTTCTTCTGTGCGGACAAAAGTACACACAACGGTATTTTTTATTTGGAAACTTGAGCCTATAGGTATCTTAATAATACTAACATTTGCAAGATAATGACCAATTTATTTGAAAAAGATCTTTGACGCCAAAACCAAACTCTGTAATTTTTTGTAATTTGTGTCTTCAATCTGACTTCGCTTTGACCTAAGATGGCTTGATCCTTATAGGAAACTATATCGATTTAGCGTCAAAAAAGATATTATTTGCATTTTTTTGTTATCTGTACTCCAGAAAAGAAAGATATATCCAAAAATTAAGACTACTGTTAAAGTTTCTATAATGATCATTTTTGAATCTTCTAAGAAGCTTTCCCTATCAGTAGCTACAAGGATAAGGCTCTTCTTCAAAATCTTCTAATGAAAAAAAAATGTTATACAAGGTATAGTAGAAGTACTTACTACCACATATCCCGTTACGACTATGAAATTAAATTAATCCAAATGATTCAACATTACTCAGAACTAGTTATAGGATATGAGCTCGGAACCAAAACGGGTGCACATCCGTAACGAAATTGGCAGCCGTACGTGTTATACGTATTCCGATAATGGAAACGAGCAAAAGGATAACGAAATTCGTCGTACAAGGATGCGAAGCCTTAAAACTTTTGAAATCGACAGTGACAAAAAGCGCAGTGTATAACAAAGCACGAGAGTGTCGCTTTGTTAGAATTTTGAAGTACAGAGAAAGGCCTCATTTTGCGCATAACCCAGCATAATTCCCTATATATCTTGATTGACTCGGACGCTTATTCACAAACGTTTAGAACAGATCGCATTTACTTCCATTAAACTTTGTTATCGGATATCCATCTGTAATAGTGGCAGTGCCCATACTGGAAAACATTATCGACATGTAACATTTATATAATTTTAATCGAGGGATCCAAAATACATTATCGGCGGTAAAGCAAAAATTCCTACTTCGCTGTATTTAGTCTTAGTTTTGTTACGTTATGCAGGATTAAATTGTTTTTCTCTTATTTGCTTATTGTTCTTAGTATTATTATTATTAAAAATCTTCGTAAGACACTGAAAAAATGTAGTCTCTTATTGCCGTCCTGATGATCCGGATTAGATTCCCGGTAATTTGACAGGGACATTGACCTCAATATCAATACAGAATCATACCTATATTTTTTTATAAGTATATTGTCTTCGATAAACTTATGTACAACGACAAAATAGCTCTAGTTTACTTTTACCCAAACAAGTAGGTACAGGCTAAGACGTTTACCAAAGATGAACAACTTAATTTTTTGTTTTGGTAAGTTAAAAATACAAAATGCCTGTTTGTTACGAAGTTTTACTGTAAAAATTAAGCAGTAAAATGGCTAAACAAATAAATTGTCCTACCTTGGGATTTTTAGCACCTAAATATAAGTTTGAATAACAAATAAAACGCTATGACAATAAAACTTTAATATGAGAGGAAGGATAATTTCTGGATATAACATCTTATGAGCTATCACTGCCATGTTTTGGTCATTTTTTTTGGTCATTAATTTCCGTGTCGCTATTGGAATAATACTTTCAGTAATTGGCAATCACTCAGGTACAAATACTCGAATGCATCACACAAATATCTGCTCCTTCCGGGATTTGAACCCAAGTCGGTGCGAAAGGCAGGATTGCTACCTTTGTACCAAAGCTTGCACTACTAATTCTTTTATTAACGATGGACCTGCTTCACTTCGTTCAATATAGCAGTTGTAATAATGGGTTGTTTAAATAAATTAATAATAAACCAAACTAAAAATAACAAAAAACAATCGCACTCGATGATAAACTAAATTAATGAATGCGACACTTCTGATTGACCTTATGCATAACCCGCAATCTAAACCCACCTAATGTCTCTTTTTGAAATCAAAATTACGTCGGGTACCATCATTTGGTAATTAGTCGAATTATTTTCCTAAATGGCCGTTCCAACATTTTGGTATTCCATTTGTTCCACTACTTATATATTCTTTGCACTGACAGGATAAAATAACTAATACTAATTTTACAACCACCGAAAAGTAAAATGTTAAAATGACATTTGTAAAAAATATTTGTTTGAAATATGTTACAATCTGAAATCCACATTCTCGGCGCAGTTAAAGTTACTGCTGATCGTTATTGTAGTGAGGCGTGGGTAAAGCGAAGGAAAATAGTGTCTTATGTACTTTTTATGTTACTTTATTGACGTTTATTAACATCATCAGGGGTTGACATCTATTCCTCCTTTTTGAATAAGCTTAATTATTTCTCTTATAACTTAAGTTTCCGAGATGAAATGGTATTTAAACCTACAATAAGCCAATAACTCAATTAAGGTATCCTTAAGAGTTAAGAACGGTGCAATGCTAAGGAATACAAGATGACAAAAATCTCTATTATCAAAACACTCACAACTGCTTCGTAAAGCTGGTTAATTAGTGGGTTTTAATCCCTCGTCAAATCTGTTTTTTTTTGCCGATAGTGCAACAAAGTAATCCGGCGGTATGGAATTTTTAATTGAAACATACGACATATTCCACCACGGTGCGATGTACTCCATCACCATTTTAAACTATAGCTCAGTGGTAATCTCAATCCATCAGAACACCCTAATTTCTTTAAGGACTACGCACTCTATGCAAGAAAATAGCAATAAATCGAATACATAACATTACTGGCTATTCGTAACCACTCATCTGTCTCAGATACCTTTACGTATATTCTACACAGGGAATACCACCCAAATAGTTAAAACGTACCAAGGGTATATTCCATCTCTTGGTCAACATTTTTCCGTGCGAAATTCTCCTTTTTTTCCTGTTTTTCATATATAATGACAGTGACATGACAATCCTACTATGGCAAGGGTGACAGTGACGCACTGCGCCCTTGATATTTAAGATAAGCTTTTATCGTATCAGCGACATTTTGCAAGTAACCATCGTATGGAGTACCTACTGTTTACACGGTTAGTTAGCCAATATATTGACCAGCAGTTACATAAAAACCGTAGTGGGCAGCATTAAAATCGATGAAAGTTAAACTATCTAATGCTTGACATGAAATTTACTACATTTAGTCGAACATTACTATAATATTATTTGGTCTGCCTCAAGAATATTGAGAATAGATGTTTTTAGAGAATGGATTGTGACTCGTGTGGCCTCGATCCTTCATCTAAGTCATTAAATTGTCCCCAGTAAAAGATAAGATTACTATTGTTGTGTTGCCTAAAAATTATAAATGAAGGAAAATAAAGGCCTAACCTTGCCAAAGTAGGCATATCTCATAGTGAAGGTGTCTTATTGATATGGTTACTAAAATAAAAAGTCAAACTGAGTTCAAAAAAGCTGCACTTCCTATATAGTGGAGTGCCGTTAGACTGTAAATTTAGAAAATGAAGGAACCCACAAAATATGCATGGAATTTAAAATTATTTTTTTTATCAGATTGTTCATATTCTATATAAAAATGTTTACCCATTGAAAATCGTTGCTTTCATCGAAATAAGTTGATTTATTAAAAAATATAGATGCAACGTTCGGTTGCGCGCTCTCCGTGTCACCGCAGCATGCGACAAACATAAGAGTAACGAAGAGACAGCGATATATCACTATAGTCTTCTCTGTCACTCTCATGGCTCATTCCTGGGAGTTTTGAGGCATTAAATCTTTATTTAAAACTAGCTTTCCGCCCGCGGCTTCGCCTGCGTGGAATTCGGTTATAAAGCACAATTATAAGAAAACTTCTCATTCCCACGGAAAAATCTAAGAAGCGCGATGTAACGCTGGATACAAAACCAAAACTGAATTGTACACCATATTATATGTTTTCCCTTGTGGAGCAAAAACATGCAGATTTTGGGCACTGGAAACCCGGGAACACGCTACATAGAGCTGACCATGCGGAAAAAACAATGTTTTTCCAAGTGTACTCCAGCAACCCTTAGAGTTTGGCCTTGTGCTTTATTAATGGTCATTGCAAATGAAACCCTTATAGGACATTGTAGTCCTTTAAATTGAAATGGGAGGTCTGTTGGAATAATCGGAATCCGAGGAATGAGTCATTTAGTGAATCATTTAGCTTCAAAATTTACATGTTCATATTCGTTTGCAACATATAAGTAGATGTAAAAAAATCAGTTAAGACGATAAAACAAATTGTACGTCATCCCTCGGGAATTCCTCATTTTCGGGGATTAATCATCGTATCATTTAACTTCTAAATTTACATGTTTATATTCGTTTGCAATATTTTACCTTGTTTTAAACGACACACAGCTCCATCTACAATCCATCCATCAAGCAAACAATATTTTTGTTTTTCCTCGGGAATATCAATTTTTTCCAGGATAAAAAGTACCCTATTATTTAATCCGGACTTTTATCTTTACGTCTGCAAAATTTCAAAGCAATCGGTTCAGTAGTTACGGCGTGAAAGCGGAACAAACAAACAAACAAACAAACTCACTTTCCGATTTATAATATTAGTAATAATCCTTACTAATATTATAAATCGGAAAGGAAACCTTACGATAGAACAAATGTTAGCAAAAATTAATTATTTATTTTTCTCCAAAAATATACAAAGTACTTATGCTAAATTAATTTAATTTAAGATATATTAATTACAATTTACATCTTCATCAACCTCGTCAATTTGTACTACAGGAGAAGGGTTTGTACAGCTATTACCATTGCAGTTTATACATGCAACTGAGCAATTAAGGCCACTTTTTCTACACCCACAAGCAGATCCACATCCTGATTTACAAGTACAAAAAAGAATTCGCAGCAAATTTTCAGGACCTGGTGGTTTATTCATCATTAAAGGCTTCATGATGCCTGCATCAAATTGCCATCCCCATTTTTCAGGAGAAATATCATTGCCTAACCACATTTGTACTTGTAAATAAACTCGTTTAATATGTTCAGAAGCAGAATCTACAGTTGGAGTTAAAGTTGCCAATTGTACGTAACTATTTTTAGCAGTCGCTTTAATAAATGAATGGTATCGAAATTCATTTAAATCTTTGATACTTTTTGGTGCTGAGTACAGAGCTAAGATGCTTTTAAAGCCAGCATCAATTATTTTATTTTCATCTTCATCTACATTTTTAAATACCTTTGCAGCAATGTGTAAATCTTCTCGTTCTTCAAACATTTTTGCAAATTTGATTTTACCTCTTTTATAAAAAGCTGACGTCGTATCACAACCTCAAATGCATGTAAAAATAAAATATGTTCTTTGCATCTCGGCAATGTTTCATCTAAGATCAGCGTTTAAAAAAAAATTTGAGCAGTTTTACCTCTTTTTTTTCCAATTTTAATTTAATTTTAATTTTAATCGAAAAATTGAAATTACTGATGATGTACTGATTTGAAAATCAATTGTTATACAAATTTATATTGAATAAATAGTTTATAATTTTTATGAACAGAAAAATGCAGGTTATGATTTTATGGTTGCAATTTTAAAAATATTTAAATATATTTTTCAAAATAAAAAAAAATTAACGATATAAAAAAATATAATAAAATACTTACTATTAATTTTAGTTATTCAAACACCATTTACGCTGTTATTAAATAATTGATTTTATATACACTTGACAAAGGTAAATTTCACTTTACTTGCATTTAACAAAATTCCAAACCCGATGGTTGAGAGAACTAATAACACTGAACTAGTCCTACGAAAACGGTACTCCGTTGTGCAGGAAAATCTGCCGCGCGCCCCTTCACATATTTTTACCTGTCCCTTGCTTGTTCAACTATTTTGTATACCTGTTACCTGTAGGTATGTGTACTAGAATATCTATTAATACATATTTTCAATTTAGGATCAAAAATTAAAAATTATTTAACCCAAAATAGTTAATTTCCTTGTAAATAAATTGCAATTGTTTATAAATAAATAAATTTAAAAAAGCGACAAATTTATTGACGTGACAACGTCTTATAAATTGGTTGCGGCTGGGAGTCACTTATGAAAAAGTGTAACGCTCGGTAACGTTACGATGAGTCACCGAACGAGAGAGAGGCCCGCCGAATGTTTTCTCAATATTTAAAAGTTTATTTTGATTTTTAATATTATAAGTATATATATGAAATTGTAAACTCTTTATGATATATATAATACAAAAAAATTGTTTATATCGATAAATTTTGATAACCATCCAAGATTGTTCCATTTAAATCATTAATGTATAAATCACTTATAATATAAATATTTAATAGTAGTAGATATATTTCCTATATAACCCAAATTATTCATTTATTAATTTTCGAAATATATTACAGGCATTTATATTTAAACATCCTGTTACATAATGATTTATAGTTTTTTTTATCCTCAACAAAATCACTCAAATAGGAATTAGTTAAGTTTAAGTTTACATGTACAATGTTTTAGTAAACAAAATATATTTCTATAGTTAAAATTTGTGCAATTCTTATTTTCATTCAATTCCTTGTTCCTATTGTGCAATTTAATTATATTCATATCAATAAATATTCTACCGAGAAAAAGACGTTGTCACGTAAAATCTTCGCCCGTAAAACCGACTTTACAGGCAACCATTTTTGGGTAAACTTTGTTACATAGAGTACAAAAAAATAATATTCTGCTAAATTTTTACCTGTTCATTGATTTTACTTGGGTTCCTAGGTATAAATCTAACGACACTCCACTAATAATTAACGAGCAAGGACAATGCTCTTCAATGAGCAAGAAAGTGTTTTTATTCTTGGGAAAACAACCACGTTTACAGAATAGGTATTCATATCTTCCATTATTTTGGGAAACTGTTCAGATACGATTATCACATTTTCACACGTCAAAGACCACTGTCCTCGTAATATGCGTTCCATTAAATTTTATATCACGTATTTACGATTTTTATTTATGTAAGATAGACTAATTTGCAAATGAAAAATTGTGGAAACTAAAAATTAAAAAGAAATTAAACTAACTTCAAAAATCAACTTACAGTACCTAATTCGTTCCGAACAGTTACATTATCCTACAAATTAAGTATATGTACCATTATTAGCCATTTTGGAGTCGGTACCACCAATGCAGAGCAAAGAAAACAGCAATTTAAAATTTGTTACCTAAGACTTTTTTGTAATATATTGTAACTGTTCAGAACGAATTACTTTAAATATTTAATGTATGTTCTTCAGTTGATGTTTGAAATCAGTTTGAAATCAGTTTCAATTTCTTTTTAATTTTGTTTTATTATAATGTATACAATTCTCCCGGGCCCATTTTGGAAAAATATAGGCTTAACAGAGAAAGAACTGCGTGACGTTCTTCGGTCTATATTTATTTTTAAGCGTTTATTGATTAAAATGGTGAATATGATAAAGGTAAAAATGTTGGCAGGCAGTGGCGGCATTTTGAATAAATTTAAGATCCCGGGCTTTGCATCAGTGGACTTTTCGTTCGTCTGTTTTGCCGGCTGGTGACGTCATGTACTATGAACTATATTTTACCCGACTAGTACTATTAACTATAATTAAACCGTTTTCGATAAACTTGAAATCTATGGGTACTATAAATAAAACGTAAATATTTAATTCATTACATATTTATTTTTTTGCGACTGGGTATTGGACAAATCTCACTTACTGTGTTACATTTCTCGAATTCCGTCGCTACAGACTTAGTATTTGTTATACAAATTTCATTGTATCAGTTTCATCCGTTTTTTAAAATTTCTTTTTATATTACTTTATAAATAGCAAGTACATGAATCAAGTATGAACAATTGTTCCTTTACATCTATCCATCATTATTCCATGGTGTCGACATTAAAAAAAAACATTGATTTTTGGATATTTCACGCTGCTGTAACGACGCCTTCTCATTACATATGCAACGATCTCGAACTTCGATGATTATCAAATACTACTCTCACAAACTTATAGCCATTTATATATCACATAATAGTTAACTACAATAAATATATTTTCACGTCCTTTTGGATCAGGGGCCACTGCAAAACTATAGAACACTTAGAGAGAGAAGCCGTTCTCTTCAAAAAAACAACCAGTAAAAAAAGTAAACGTAACAATAACATTACAATTATTACAGCTGGAATCAAGACATAAATGAAAGGCGGCCACGTAATACGTTTTGAGATTGAAGCTTTATGACATGTTCGCTTTCCGCACTTCAGAAATATTATTTTGTGCTACAGGTGTTGAGCTATATAGTAAAAAGCCTCGCTAATTTATTAAATTACTAAATTTATTAATTAGTCATAAATAATTTCGTCTACAGTATTTGTGATACACACAAAAAACTTCAAATATGTTACATTATTGTATCAACTTTGATCACCGTGATGATTATCACCCAAGTGACTACTCTAAAACAGTTCATAGACATGTCTATTCTAGCAAAAATCTAAGTGACTTCTTCAATTCATCGCCCAATACCTTCTAAAACTTCGTCTAAGATGCACATAAAACTCACTCGTTTAATACATTTGCACTCTTATAACTGCGAAATGCGAACAAGTCATACCGACTTTCGAAATAAAAAATAAATTAGACTAAGTTACTCCCTTTCATTAATATTATAATTCGGAATGTTCGTCTTGGCCGTCGCCTAGCTGTAGGGGAGGCTCAGAACTCGCCCCTTCGGAGTCTTTCTCATGGTTATCCTCAACCAACGTCTCCTTCTTAATCTCAGGAGTTTTCTCTTGAGTCTCCACCTTATCAGATTCAGACTCTATAACAGTTTCTTCAGTTTTATTATCCTTCTTAACAGGTTTTTTCGGACGCCATATCTTCATCTTATTCAACAAATATTTGACCTCTCTATCCAGGTTTGCCATTTTTTCTCGTATACTATCAACAGTCAATTTAATGTTTTCATTCTTTTTTAAGGCATCTTGTTCGGCTACGGATTTATTTATCCATGTTTCCGTTTCAATTATTTTCTTTTCTAAGACTTCAATTTCTACATCTGTGAATACATCCCTTTCAGAGTTTGACTCCTTTGTAAAGTTTTTAGCCATTTTTAAGAATTCTTGCGAACTATTAAGCATGTTTCGAATTGCTGCTACGGCATCAGGTCTTTCCCTATGTTCCCAATGTTTATACCATATCGGATTAGTTTTCTCTTTAAGTAGAGCTAATTTTTTTTCAAATAATTCAGTTTCAGCTTCATAGCCGTCCTCATATAACCACTCAGACGTTTCACTGCATATTTTCTTTATTTCCTCTATTTCTGCTGACGTTCCACATTCTGAATATTCTTCCATATCAACTTTCATTTGAGCATCGACTACAAATGCCTCCAAGTTATTTAAAGCAGTTTCTCTCTCTACACGTTTCTTATCAATAGAGTTTAATTCGTTAATCTTAACTTTGGAGTTCTTAAATTGCTCAGGAGTGAGAGGTTTTAGGTTAAGAATATCTTCTTCCGTAGCAATAGGTTCCTTCAATACTATAATTTTTGGTTTAGGTTTTTCTGTCTCTGTCGCATTTTGTTTCTCTGTTACCGTTTCATTAGCCTTCAACGTATCATTCTTCTCAGCTTCCTGAGGTTTATCATCGGGTTTTTCCTCAACCTTCTCTGGAGTTTCCGAATCCGAACCGAATAGTTTACTAATAGTACTTCCTATTTTTGATAAAGTGCTATCCTTATCTTCATCTTCTATGACAGTTTTTTCAGCAACGAATTCTACGTTTACTAAATTAAGAATGCCAGAATCGTCCATATTGAAATGTGCTTTGATACCCTTATGCTCTACATTATCACCTGTGTGTTTCGACAATGCGGCGCCAACTCCAGTTAATATAACGTGTGTTAGGTTCGCGGATCCGATGTAAACAAGCTCATTTGATGGGATGTGGTCCAGTTCCGCATAATTGACATTGAAAGTAAAGTCAGTTGTATGTTTATTAAAAGTGATTACCTTCTTTTGTGGGTAAGGATTCATAGGGCCAAAGAGGGTTCTCTTAATCTGTAACAAGAAAATGTAACAGTTTAAAAGTCATACAACAGTAAATATGTATTTGACTACGTATTTCTCCAAAAAATAACTTTTTATATATAAATAGATAATAATTTAGAAGTTATCATTACCAACTTATAAGTTTAAGTTTATGTAGAGTATGAAAAATTATTACCTGTTCCTGAAACAAACAAACATGTATCAAATTTTATACAAACTCTACTCTAAATCTACCTACCAGAAACTGTCAAATTTTCTTAATTGATTTTAAACCCTGTTGGTTTATAATGCAAAAAAACGGATGCAGAAATTTGACAGTTTTGTTTATAGTGAATGTGCTGTTAACTGGCAATCTTATAACTAACCTAACGTCTATGAAGAATAACGCCTAAAATCGATATCTTAAATGCAAAACGTCGAAGAAATATCTAAACCGCAATACATATATCTACTAAATGAATTCATAAATACATTTGTAGCACATTTTTTTTAAAGAATGCTGAAAAAATGAAGAACTGCTGTTCTTCTATCATTTTTGTACAGTCGATGACAGATTAATCTAATTCAAATCATCACATTAGTACGCGCTGTGGGGATTGGATAGTCAAAAGAGAATAGCTACAAACTATTGTTTGTAGTAGATATTTCAAATTTTGCAAACAGTCGTCCAAACTTGTCATAGTTGTCCAAAATTAACTCCTTCGCCCTAGGAAAATGGCCCCATAACATGCAATAACTATGATTACAGTACTCCAATAACTAGCTGAGATCGCTTCTTAGATCACTTTTTAGGTCTCTTCAAAGCTTACCTCCAAAATGCTCCGATTGTTGTTAAAAAATAAAAATATTTGTTTATGCTCAGCTTCATATCTGAATGAGATCTAAAAACACGTTCGCAACTGCGCGGTTTTGATCCACGTCAAGTCCACATAAATCTCGATCCATATTCACGATCTGTCTCGAAAAACTGTTCTCAAATGGTACCAACTCGCTAGCAAGTATTTGTTAAAATGTGTTTTTTTAACATAAGCCAATAATTCGCGTTCAGTCGTCTTCGATAAACACTTGCTGAATCACTTCCTCGCATTCACCCCTTATCTAAGACAAAACTCCACCAATAGCACTCGCTTCAGCTTATTCCTCTTCTCTTACTATCTCTCTCATGCGCTACTCCTATCTACACACACTACTACACTCCTATCTACGTTTCCCTCGAACAATTCAGTTACAACAACTACTTTTTAAAATTTTGTTGGTTATCAATTAAACAATAATGTCACCATGTGGAAAATTATTCTTTACAATAGAGAAGCTTACCAATTTGTCGTTTCCATCAACATGTCTGGTGAAAGTAACTTGGATGGGTAGAAGTACAGCGTCGCGAACGTTGAGGGCAGCCACCTTGTAGCCGGTAGCCAAAGAAGCCGCTCTGTAAATAAATTCATGAAAAATAAATAAAATTATATGAACAGACCGCAGTGCCTCCCACAAACTGTCAAATATTTTTGATTAATATTGAGCTCTATGTTTTTAACTTTAAGCTAAAATAGAATGAAGAAATATAGTAGTTGACTCTACACGATCGAACGGAACCGACTCGAATTTATCATTGCAAGGTGGTGGTCAAAAAATTCATATAACAAATTTTCCAAACCGATTTAAATATTAGGACCGCCATCTTATTAAAATATATTATATTCTGTTCAAGCTAGTTGTATATGAAGATATGAAGCAAAAAAAAATTGTACCACTTTTTAAGAAAAATTATGCGTATGGGCGAGTGTAAAATGTTTAAAATTTCTTTGGAGAATGAATTCAGAAAGCCAATTTTTTTACATAATATACGTAAAACACTTTGAATTAATAAAAAAAAAACAATTACACATACTACGGAGTGCGTGATCGACACGCACATATAGCTTTGTAATGTTTGTTTATGGTTAAACTTAGAAGAGATAAATATAGTCTTACTGAATGCTAAAAATAATCATGTATTAATGTCAAAATCGTAGTATATTTAATAATCGAAGCATATTCCTGTATTTTGCCTATGAGAAGATCGTATTCACTTCATGTTTTCATACGGTAAAGCAGTTTTAAGTCAAAATGAATTATAAATCGTTATATGATGAACTTATTTCACATGAACTTTTAATAAAAAAGAAGTGAACAAAATTATTTTGAAAATATTTGCAAATAAGATTATAAACATCATTACAAATGCAGTGTGAAAAAAAGGTATTCTTTATTACAGTATTAAATTTTAGGGGATTTATTATTTAAATTTTAGACATCAATAATGTTCAACCTTAAAAATTCCAAGATCTGATTCCAACCACTTGGCGACCATGATTGTCAAAATGCTGGAGACATTAGTACAAATTGCACAACTTTAATTAGTTATTTTTGGTCATTTTTCTTGACATAATGTAAGACGTATATCTATCAAGCATATCAATCAATATCAATCATCTCTGCGCTATAAAGCTTCTCGTTTACTAAACTACGCCCTCATGAGTGTCCTATCACGAGCTGCATTTTCTCATACCGCCATCTCCTTTTTTCCATCGGATATCTAGACGCACTTTCCTGGTTGCTATTCCTACCTGTCGCACCAAGCGCTTCTCAACATCCTTTATAATGCGCACTGCAAAGAAGTGGTATTCCCTTCCTGCGTCTGTCTGTATTTCCGAGAACTTATAACCCGTCCATTTTCAAAGACAGGGTGAATAGGCACCTTCTGGGTTAGCTCGATATATCGTGGATTCTGTCTTGGCCCCCGCGCTTGATTGGGATCAAGAGCGAACCGATTCTAAAAAAAAACTAAAAAATTAGGTTACCTGTAAACGGCGCCCATAGTAGCGGCCTCGTCTGCGTTAATGGATCTAGCGGGTTCGTGGCCCACAGCGGTGCGCAGAGCGTCCCGTACAGCTGGTGCCCTCGCGGCACCTCCCGCCAACACCAACTTAGCACCCACCCCCGCGCCACCCGCCGCGCTAATGGCCCGCTGTACTACACCAGATACTCGTGACCACAAATCGCTGCAGAGTTCTTCAAATTCGGTTCTAGTCACCTACAAAAAATTAGAGTAGATAATATTATACTCGACCAAATAATGTCATTATAAAAAAGGTCTAACAAATGTTGTTACACGTTATTTAAAAATATATATGGAAAGTAAATAATTCAGCAAAGGTGTAACCAAGTAGCTGGAATCCTGTATAGTAAAATATTATATATCCTATATGGTCAAAGTTACATAAAAATAACATCGCTATTATAGCACACTGATTGAGTTATAGACCATTTATAATATATTGTTTGTATGAGTAAAAAGGATTGCCTCTATAACGTGACATATTTAAGACCCGTGAGAAACATGACTCAATACATGTGAGCTTTGTATACTTAAAATCCTTGAAAAACTTATGAAAATCATGAGTAGGTAATAGAAGTTTGTAAAGAGAGGAGGAAATTAGGTTCAAGTTTTCCGATGAAGTTTGTAAGTTAATTCAAGAGTTTGTTGTAACATGTAATATTTGATTAATGAATTATAATCACACTTAGAATCTTTGGAACAAATGTGAACTCGCCACTTCATTTTTATGGGCAGTAAAGCGAAACTTAACAAAGATAAATCTAAAAACTTCAAAAAGCTATTGTTTATAAAATTCCCCTCAAACAGCATTCCACCTAATACCACTTCTTGTGGCAAAAAAAAAATTAAATTCTTTACTGTTTTTTCAAAAAACCTGTAAAAGAGTTTAACATCTGCCGTTATGGCCGAGCTTCACTAACAGCTTGTACAAGTCGCGGGACGAAACTCTAGCGCTGACCGTTATTGTGCAGAAGTAAAAAAATAAGATGTCATGGGGGAAGTGGTGATAGTGGTGAAGGGCGGGCGTGCGTTGCGCCGATTGGCTCTCCAGTCGTACACTATCCCCCGTACTGACGCGACGCCCCGCGCTCTTCCAGTGTACAGTCGCATTCTAAATTGTTTTGTTTCCATTGTTAATTTTTGTTATTGTTTTTTTGTTCAGTTTTCTTTGTTGATTTGTTTGTTGTGTTTGTTAGTTGATTTACTGTTTTATTAAGTTTGTTGGTTAATTTACTGTTTTATAAATTTTGAACATTTTTAAAAAGTGAAATTGCCGAGAAGAAATACTGTTTTGAGAAGACAAGCACGGAAAATGATGTATGACTTGCATTGTTTTTTGAAAAGGAATCTATTGACTTCATTGATTCCTTGAAACAAATGCAAAGTGAAATTGGCGAAGCTACGAGTATTTTACTTGATCCGGGCAGCAGCACTGTAGATTTAAGCCAAATAAAGCAAACTGCAGAAGTTATTCAGGCGGAAAATATGAAATTAAGTGGTATAATTAGTGATTTATGGAAAATTCAAAAACAGCACGGCGTCATAATATATCATCCATTTTAGCTTCCCAGCCAGCGCTGGTGCCGTGCCGTCGCTGTGGCGGCAAGTCGAAAAACGTCCATCCTTTTAAGCAGCAGATTTAGGTAGGTAGTGCCTAGTGTAGGCTCCAGTCTCTTACAAGCACAATAACTGTCTGATTTTATGTTTTTGTTTTTATATTGCATACCACCCTACCTATTATTGAAAATATAAATAAATTTTAATTGGACAACAGAACTCTGGCACACTTGAAAATTAACTAATTAACCTAATTTTATTTGCGTGCGTGACAGTACAGTACCCAAATAGCAGCTAACCTCCACATTTTGTTCACCACAAGACTTACTATTTGACATTAGATTAAAATAATGTAATTCACATTATTTTGCTATTACTAAGTAAGTACCTAATTAAACTACTAATTTGTATTGCGTGCGCGACAGTACCCATGTGCAGCTATCCCCTCCACGTTTCGTTCAGCGCTAGAGTTACGTGTCGTAACCTGCAAAGCATTTCAGTATTGTCTTTAACAGGTTTCATATTTTTTAAACTTACCAACCTTTGAAAGCCTGATATTGTAAGAATATTTATATAGTCTTAAAGGTTTCAAATATAAAATTTTCTAATAGAACTCTAATTCATATTCAAGATTCCTCTTGCAACGCCTTCCCAAACATAGATAAATGTGTCGTCCAGTTCACATCCAAAAAAGTTTTACATAATATGACGACCGTTTGGTGCAACGGTAGTGATCCTGCCTTTCGCACCGACGGTCCTGGGTTCAAATCCCGGAAGGGGCAGATGTTTTTATGATGAATACGAACATTTGTACCTGAGTCATGGATGTTTTGACGTGACAACGTCTTATAAATTGGTTTGCCGGGTGACACTTCAAGAAACTGCGTTACGCTCCGCTCACGTTATGCGCTTACAATGAGAGCGAGTGAGAGGCACGCGTCCCTTCCACTCGGGCATGGTTAGCCCGCCTAAGAGCGAGAGAGACAGACATAAAAAGTGGAAGGGACGCGTGCCTATAAATTAATGTTTTAAATATAATTCTTTGTATAAATAAATGTTTTAAATTGTTACTATTATTTCATCCTTCTTCCTACTATACGAATGAATATTCACATTAAAATTATTTTACCACTCAAAGTAGTTGTCACGTAAAACTTTCGCCCGTATACCGACTTTACAGGCAACCAACCAGTTTTTTTCTATATTTCTATGAATATTACGTATCTATGTATCAAATATGTATGTCTATCCGTTAACCCTAGTATCCATAACACAAGCCTTATAGTGCTTACTTTGGGCTAGGCTAATTGGTGTGAATGTAAGAAATATTTATTTTATTTATTTATTTATTATTTAATATATAAACTTACCAACTGCTTGAAATCTTTGTCATCGAGTAGGCTTTCTATTTGCGCATAATGTTCAGTGTTAGCTGACAGCACAACCTTTAATCTCTCAGCCTCCCGTAACAATTTCTCCATAGCACGGGGTGAAGCCCTAACATCACCTCCGCCGTTTGCTTCCCATGCCTTAATTAAGTGCTCACGAAGCCGTAACGTCATCTCGTGGCCTCCAAGAGTCCTGCGATTTCAAAGTTCTAATTTAATTATGAAGTATCTGATACTACTTTATTTAAAAGTATCAGACAAAAATCTTTGAAGGAGATTAATTCAACCACTGACCACAACTAACTAATTAATTTCTTACAATACTTTTAAATAATTCTCAACATTGATAAGTTAAATTACTCTGAAAAATAATTGTGTTGATGACAAAAATTTAAAATTTGCTTATGTTATAGTTTTAGGGTTAATACCATATTAAGCAGAACAGGTGCTATGGAATGAAACTTTTTCACATCAAGGTCGGAATCAGCGTCCCACATTCGTCTGAGTATTCCTATATTTCATTACGTTAAACTAAACACAATAATTTGTAGCTTGGTTACATATAAGTAGAAATCCACTATTAAGTACATACAAGAAGGGAGTTTGAATTTCAAAAATGTATAATATACAAACCTATCAAAGCCA
Organism: Calamotropha paludella; assembly: GCA_927399485.1. NCBI lineage: Eukaryota > Metazoa > Arthropoda > Insecta > Lepidoptera > Crambidae > Calamotropha > Calamotropha paludella. The sequence continues at coordinate 9,078,148 of OV656817.1, read as the reverse complement.
ACACCCAAAACCTGCAACTGTGGGACTGTTTCAACATAGCCTCTATCCTTAATCTTCACAGTTTTATACTCTACGAGAGCAGCTTTAGTGGATGCAGCCCCCATATCGAAGAACAATGCATGCCATGCTGTTTCATTTATTTCCTAAAACAAAAATACTTCCAACCTCATCTCTACTATTCACAAGACAAACAAAGTTGACACTGTTGATTGATTTCACCACGAGGATAATGTATCTAGCTAAGTAATATAAAATTTTAAAAATAAACTTAAACATTGACAATGCTGTGAAAATTCATTGTGATAATTAAACTCACTCAGGTGACTCAAAACACTAGCTTTCAAGGTTAGTATTGGTTAAACAGCTGGCCTAGTGTGCCAAGTCTATATGTACTAGATAGAGTACTAATAGAGTTGAATTTCATATTCAACTAAACATTATCACTTTTAATTAGACTAAGGGATGTATGAAACTATGAATATTATTCTATCCATTTAGTTACTTTGTATGTATTGAGTGTCTCACAGTGTCATGATGATTTTCTAATATTTATAAAATATACAATTTTTTGTTCCAATCATTGCGCACTTATTTCTAGCTTCTATAATTTATTTTGGATACCTAAAGCTGATACAGTGGATGCGAGTGACACTTCCGATCATAAATCAGAAGGAATCTGTTAATATTAGATAGATAACATTAGATAAATTAAAATTTAAAAGTATGTAAAAGATCTATAATCTATTAGAGAACTATATATGTATTTATTTTTTCTAAAAAACAAATTCAGTGAACCTTTTGATATCTACAAAACTTTATTTTTATTTAGCCTGCTTTCGGTATATATTGCATTAGCTGTGTAAAAAGATGTTAATTAATTTTATTGATTTAATCTTGAGTGTTTAGCTTGAAATGCTTTTGACCGTACTTCATATTTACGTACTTCCTTTTAATTTTACATCATGCTCTCTTTTAAATACGTTTTCTTTGCTAAAAAATCTCACGTACTCGAAGTAGAATTAGAAAATAAGACATACAAATTAGCGAAACGATTTCAAATCAAAACAGAGAGTAGAGAAGTATATATATATATATTTAAAACTTTTGTCCGCCGACGGGCGAGCAAAGCACTAAATGAGTTAAATATATTTATTGTTCACAAGAGATTTAGGATCATTTTTTGTATCGTTACTCATATCCCTAATTAAACAATAAAGCTTCTTGAAAACTCAAAATAAATAATCTTGAAAAACCAAAAATATATTTTTTGCTACAGAAATGCGCGCTGGCTGCCTACTAATATTCATTAAAATATTTTCTATCTTTATTCATTTGCCTGTTTTTTTTACAAATCTAATTCAAATTATATTTAGCCATTATTGGAATTGTGTCAAGTGAAATTATTATGTAAAAAACTGGCCAAGTGCGAGTCGGACTCGCGCACCGAGGGTTCCGTACAAACCTGTAGGTATATAAGTAAAAGTTCACCCATCACGACAATCGAGTCATAGTTATGGTATTTTTATTGCAAAATGAAGATATAACAAAAAATTTAAGGTTTTCCAAATTTTTCCTTTAATGTGCTGTAAAACATTGCTTCATGCCAAATTTCAAGATTCTAGATCGACTGGAAGTACCCTTTAGGTTTTGATTCCCTCGCGAGTAGTTGCGAGTTCGAAAATATGCGGCTTAAATTGCTATTTCTTTTGATTGCGTTGACAAAAAAAAATTGATTTTGTTACAGCTCAAAGGTATTATAGACTATTCGATATGAATTTCAATTTAATACCTCTACGCGTTCATGAGAAAAGAGGTAGTACTTTAAAATTTCCAAAAATATTTTTTATTATATGATGTAACTATCAATTTACGGTTTTTACAATGTTTCCTTTATCTGTACTATAAGACGTTACTTCGTACCAAATTTCAAGGTTCTAAGTCTACGGGAAGTACCCTGTAGGTTTTGATTCCCGAGCGAGTTTCGAAAATTTGCGGAAATTTGCGGCATAAACGTCTGTATCTTTTGATTGCTTTGGCTTAGGAGTTTGATTTTTTCACAGCTCCAAGGGACAATAGGCCTGAGTATTGGATATAAATTTTAGTTTGATAGCTCCACGCGTTCCTGAGAAAAACGTTCTTGACAGACAGACAGACGGACGGACAGACAACAAAGTGATCCTATAAGGGTTCCGTTTTGTCCTTTTGAGGTACGGAACCCTAAAAATGATTACAGTTTTCAATTCAAAATTTTGAGGTCTGTTAGAACGCCTAAATGAGAAAAAAAAGTTGTGTACCGGTAACTACTTTTCTGTGGATAATTTTCATAATTTTAATGACCAAGAGTGAAATATGATATTATGAAAATAGCAAAACTTATTTTCTAATAACTAAATACAAACCTTCCTCCTGAATATGCCATAGTTGATGGCAATACCAGTGTAATCATTGATTAGCTGCAAAACATTGAGTCCTGCAAGCGATGCAGCTTCTTTCATAGCACGACGCTCAGCTTGGTTGAAATAACCGGGGACTGTGATCACACATTCACTTATTTGTTGACCTAAAATATAATAAGCAAGCTCATTTATGCATTCTTTAACATATTGATAATGTGATTTTAAAATTCAAGCACAAAAATTAGAACACAGTATTTAATGGAAACAGATTCCTCAAATTTAGTAATGAGAGTGTTAATATCAGTTATTATACAACTTATTGGAATTTGTTAAGAATAGATTTCTTAAAATTCTGTATATAATATTATTTAATTCAAAAGAATACTTACCATGGCTGACCTCAGCAAAATCCTTGGCTTTAGCCAGTAATTGAGCTATTAATTCTTCAGGTGTAAATCTGGTCTTCTCATCATGAATAAACTCAAGAGTGCCACGATCAGTTGGCACTATTTCATAGTAAGGGTACCTCTCCCTATAAATAATCATTCATTTAGATATTACATTACAGCATTACACAGTTATCTAGATGCCAAAGAAAACTGGGAGATGCATGTAGACTAAACTGTGATCAATTATCTTCCGCCATTCGGATAAATTATAGGCAAAAACTGGAGTCTAAATATCACCCCCTGGCTGTAAACAACTATAATAAAACCCAAAGACAATTCTTAAATTGCGAAGTGGCGACTTGAAGAAACTACAAAAATACACACGCAGAACCATCATAGGATGTAGAAAACTACCCAACCAAAGACACTTGAAACCGCACTAAACCAGATATATCAAACAGAAAGCAGACAGCACAGCAACCCGTCTGAAGCACCTAGGTGTATGGAAACCATGGCTCTTATTAGCATTCTCAATAACATTGACAACCCACTTAACACAGCAATAATATATCTAATACCGAAACAAAAAATACAGAAACATTATTAGACAATGTCATGTCAACTGTAGCCGATGCCTACACATAGAGAAGAAAATCTGTGCAGATGGATCTAAGAAAAATTCAGATCTAGGTAGGTGGGTCAGTTAAGTAAAGATGATTACATTTTCACAATTACAGCCCAATCTTTGAATGCTATTGAAAACCAAGAGGTAAGGAGAAATAATAGGTTGACAATACAATGGATCAAAAGACAATGGGTTATATACATTTCAAAGAATTTGTATATAAAAATCAATTATGCTGGGTTGTGTCTGGCAAAGTTTAATCGCATCAACCTTTAATACTTAAGAGTGTCATATAAGCAACAAATGACCTCATATGGACCACAAAATGGGCAACTACTTTCTGAACTATGGTATTTTACTGCAATCTCCTAACTAACCTAGCTAAGCATGAAGATTCTAGAAAAACCCCGCCCATTTTTGGGGGACGTTTCCGTTCAATGGTGAACGTCTCCTGCTTTGATGATAATGTAAAAATCACCCGACACTGATACTAGAATTTTGACATAGTCAAGTATGTAGGATTTCAAAAGGTGGATTATATTATAGTAGTGAAACTGGTAATAATGGAATCTGCTCTGCATTGTTTTAATATACAAAGCTTTTAGTTATTGTTTTGTCATAAATAAAATAAAGAACCATTAAATTTAGAGTCACGCACTTATGCCAGAGAAAAGGTTTCTAGTAAAAAATTCTTAAGATTTCAATATCTAGCAAATCAATGCTAATATAACAAAATTATATATTATTGAAATAAGTTGCCGATTAATTGGACAAAATTACAATCTTGAAAATAGTACAATAGAAATAGTTTCATTTCTTATTTTTTAATGTCCTACTTTAACTTGCCCTACCAAAATTTTTCTTATAAGAAGCAAAGGCTGCTTGATTTACTATCTCACTTAATTGGCACAATTTAATATTCAGTCTTGTGATAAAATGGGCTCCCATAGCCAGAATTAAACAAGTTTGATTAGCAAATAAGTACATAAATTAATTATATATTTTCTATACTCATAAAAAAATATTGCACAACTGGGACATAAGCCACATTTACTAACCTGTATGCTTTAACTATAGGATGATCATATGGTTTCCCAAGGAGATCCAATAAGTATTTATAAGAATTTTTTGGAAATCTAACGCCAACTGTGACTGCATCTTCTCCAAAAGTTCTAACGCCATCTCTAAACGCAACAACCGCTGGCGTCTTTCTTTTAGACTCTTTATTTAATACAATTTCCATTGGAACACCAGGTGAAACGATGCCGATTTTCATCCATTCTGAACCGAAATCGATTGAAATAACTGCCGCTGCATCGGTTCGCTGAATCAAAACTAGGGGTATCAGAACTGCACATAACGCTCCGTACATTTTCTGGAACCAAGATACACCAGGTCAATGCTAGAAGTATGCTATTAACACATCAGCGATTTGAAATATAGGTTGTCACATCGATATCTGTTAAGTAAAAATGTATGCACTTACGATATTTATGGCCATGTTATTTCAAGAAATGATCATTTAGGCTTAGACGAAACAATACTAAGAACTTTACAAGTGGAAAAACTAAATAACTTTAGAGTTTTTTCTCATCAAAGTGGGCCATCTACTTTGATCCACGTCAAGTTAACGTGTTTTCTTCTTTTTGGTCGATGACTAGGGATCCGCAAAAAGTATCGATACCTGAGTATACTCGATGCTTTGGTTACGATACCAAGTAATTTAGTATTCGATACTTTTTAATCCGATACTGAGTAAGAATCGATACTTTTCATGGTACTCGATACTTTTTATGTTCTTATTAGTCAAATAATTATTGCTTTTGTTTCTATGGAAAGTTTAATTATAAAATCTTTTGGGGACATCCCAAATGATATGAAGAAGCCCCCAGAGATGCACGGGAAGTAAAGGATTGCAATATCAGAATCCTCTCCGATAGCAAGTCGGTTCTACAAGTTCCATGTAGCTACCAAGGCACCTTTTCAATCTAGTTATCCCCGACTGCACAGGATGCATGGTAGTGGAAAAACAGCCGCCTTTCTTAATGTGAAGGAGTAGCCCACTATCGGGCGAAATATCTCGGGTCGCTGGCATGGCAGTCTCCAGGAAGTTTTGACCAAAGTGATGGAGCTTTTTAAGTGCGTTTATTGATTTGAGGTTAACTGTCGGTATGTATTCGTTTTATTTGTTTATAATATAAATTATTATTATTTTTACATTATCATTGGTTAAACAGTTTAATTTAATGGTTTTTGATATATTACTTGATTCTTTATAAATTTTCTAAAACTTCGCACAAATAGTACGTATTTTCATTTAATGAAATAGAAATTATTAAATATTTTTTTTATAATTTTGAAGACGGTGCCAAGTCAATGCTACAACAACCTTACTACAATATCAAATTACTAAGTACACACAATATTATTAAATATATCAAAGCAATTACAAAACAGTAATATTTTAGAAAAATATATGAATCGGTACCTACTAACCATCAAAGTAACTTTTTAACTTTTTAAATATTATGTACCTAAGTACTGGCTTACAAACTACTAGTAAGATTGATAATATCTATACACAGTTATTTTTTTGATCATTTCTATTAAATTAAATGAAAATACGTATTACTTTGTGCGAAGTAAATTTATTTTTTGCTTTATAGTTTCCTTTTTGAAGTCTGCTTTTTTTTTTTATTTATACTGAAAGTCAAACAAAACGTACTCGATACCTGAGTAACTCGATACTTTTGATGCAAGTACGATACCGGTATCGATTACCTTTTTTGCCATTGTACTCATGAGTATAGTATCGATACTTTGGTTTCGATACCATATCCCTATCAATGACTGACATTGTTGCCACCTCTATAGTCCATTTTTTTTAGCATTAGAAATTATGTAAACAAAGAAGCAGTGGTGGCTAACCTTGTGCTCGAGTCCAATTTAACCGGCTTTAGGTTCGTCCATTGTTGAACAGATTAAATAACAAATAACAACAAAAACTTTTAACAAAAAACTTCAACAAAAACAATAGAAACTTAACAATGAACCAAAGAAAATAGTCAAAACAGATAAATGCAGACGTTGACATTTGCCGCTATTGTTGCAAATGGCGGCAATGTTAAGCGACCATTTTAAAAATCACCTAATATGGTACGTTTTACAACATCGGCTAGTACTTTTTAATTTTGTCGTGTTAAACTGACCAACGTTTCGTTCCACAAGTTTGTAACTTCTGCTTCTTAAGGTACTTTTTAGTGTAAACTTTTCACGATGTTACGTTTTGCTTGTTACATTATATGTGTACAATAAAGTACCCAAATTTTGTTCTTTCTAATGCTAAAAAAAACGGACTATAACAATGGAATATGCAATAAATTACCTACTCTGTGAGAGTCACAGATTAATAAATATTCAGTCCAGCGCTCAGAACAATAACTAAAGCTATAGAAGGAGCGCTAAAATAAAAACTGTATAACAGCTCTCGTATTCACTTAAAGTAATATAACATACATGGGTAAGAGCGAAATAGACAACAATTGTAAGGTTTTATTTTCACGTCATTGTCACAAACTCTCAAAGTACAAATGTCAAATGGTTGTAATTTGGTTGTATATTATACTATCAAATTAAAAGTACGTCTTTGATGAACGTTGTTTTTGAAGTAAAACCAAATTCAATGCGATCGTATTACAGTGGCCGAACAGCTTTGTGAGCGGCTAGCGTGAAATTTTATTATTTTGCAAGGAAGTTCGTGATAAAATAACAGGAAAGTGTGCATAAAGACGCTTCAGACATCTTAGAGTCCGCGTCCAGGATGGCTTGTGTTGTTCCAGACTGCAAGTCTCATACATCACGAAAACAAAATACGGATGAGGTGTTATCATTTCATCGGTGAGTTTTGTTTCTAAATTCTCATATTTTGACAATATAACAACGGTATATTCAGAAAATTGTCGTAAATTAATATTACAAATAGATTTCTCCGTGAGTTTTGGTTTAAATTGTCTTATTTTCATGCCTTGTGTTTTGTATATGATAGTATGATAGTGATGTGTTTTTTGTTATCGATGTCAACATATTTGGTTTTTACTTTTTGCTTTAGATTTCCTTAAGATGAAACTATTAAAAATGAATGGATACACCGTATATCAAGGATCAATTGGGCACCGAAAGCGCACAGTCACATTTGTTCGAAACATTTTAGACTACATTCATTTGAGCCACATGAAAACATTTAATTTCGGCGGCTGAAAGCAAATGCTATACCCACATTACATTTACAGAACATGCAATTGCTCCTTTTTTATTCCAAACATTATCTTAGTCTTGCTTTGTCATATAATTATTTCGATCCTACCAATAAATATTCAGATTTTCAATTAACATTTTGGCAGCGTGTATCCCAAATAATAATGATAGCTTATTTACAATAATATTTTTGTGTTTCAGAAACCACTATCGCATTAAGAAGGAATTATGAACCACCAAGTAAACGCCCCAAATCTATGACCACAGTTGAAACAAATACTGATTCCGATATATCTGAACTGATATCTAATTTACAGAAAATTGTAGCAGATTATAAAAAAAAGAGTAAGAATGTTGGCGTAAGTTTATCGTTTCTGAAGGAGCATACTTTGAAGGTGATAAAATAAATTTGAATGAATAACAAACATTTTGTATATTATTGATCTTTTCCCGGTACTTTCTTGAAAGAGTAGTATATAAAAATATGAAAATAATAAGTAAATATGTATAAAATAATAGTTGGGTCATTAAATTTAAATAATCGACAAAATTTATTTTAAAATTTTTCTTCTTTTTTAATCTATACCTATAAAAAATATAATGTTGAATGCAGTGTTCACCAATGTACTGCTAGAGGTCTAACTTAAAATAGAAACATGTAGGCTAATATGATACATCTATACAGGGTGTCCCAAAAACGACACGTCACAGTGACACTGGGGTTAGGCCAGCACAAGAGGCATCGAATAAGCCTAACATGACCTCAGTAAAAGTTGCTCGGTTTTCAAGATATTGTCAATTTAAACTTTTTCAAAATTTTCACGTTTTTTAACGTGTTCAGTGCTAGCATTACGTTAGATAGCCCTCAGGTTTCGATTTTTCTTTTGTACTCTTGTTGCGAATAGTTGCTTAAGATGATAGAAGTGTTATTTCGTTGATAACTAATGTAAAATGTGGAAAAATACTGGATTGAACTTGAAAAAATTGAACAACGAAAAATTACTTTCAACTTTGATCACTTGCCGTGAAAAAAAATTCAAAGAAACTAAATGAGCAAATAACGTTAAAAACTTGCATGTCTTATGCTTATTCCAAAATGGTATAACACATGTGTCTTATTTTAATATTATACGATTTTTTAATGCTTCACTAATACTAGGAACCCCGGAAGCTACCGCTAGCAGGTAAAAAAATAATGTCACGCGCAACGATAAGGCATTGTTATTGTTATCTATTAGCTTTTTTGTTTGTCAAATGCATGAGAATGAAAGATAAGGATAGTTTATTACCCTTTTGTCGGCTAGATATTGTAAGCAAATAGCTTTGTTTTTGACGTACGTGTCGTTATCATCTTTTCAAAGAAATGGAGAAGAAAGAGGGGTTGTAGTTTTAATTCTTATGGCCCTGCACTGCAAATCAAGTTGTTACGACAGTTCGTTACCTTGCGTTTCGTACGACAACCGTGTTAATCTCTGCGTTCCTTGTTTCCGTGTATTCCTTAATTTAAATCGACTTGGCTTTTCTCTGGACTCTGATTTCTGTTTTGAACGACAACTCGGCGCTCTGTTGGACACTGATATTGCTTTACGGAACTGTCTTATTAACGATGGCAAATCGTGGTACCCAATACACTCACCGTGACTACTCGGACATGCACTTGATTTACGGCGAAACCAGGCAGGTTTCCAATCGAGGCAATGTTTCGTACAACGCAAGATTGGCTGCAAGATTATACTCCGAAAGATATCCAATCCGTAATCCGACGACTTACGAAGTGATCTTAAGAGTTGTGAACGCTTATCGTGATGGCAGATTACCTGGAGTGAGTCACTCAGAAGGAAGACCTCGGACTGTTGACGACAACGTGGTGTTAGAGCAAGTACGAGAGGAGCCAGGAACTTCAGTGCGAATTATTGAACGCCGCACTGGTGTTCCCAAATCTTCGGCACATCGAATTTTAAAACGCCACAAATACCATCCCTACCATATCCAACGCGTCCAAACACTGCTTCCGGCGGACTACGCTGCGCGTGTCCAGTTTTGCCGGACAATGATTCAGAAATGGAGAGAAAATCCAAATTTCTTCAATGAAGTGTTATGGAGCGACGAATCAGCCTGCAAAAGGGATGGGTATATCAATTTGCACAACATCCATAGCTGGCAATTAGACAACCCACATGAAAAAAGAGAAGACCGATCACAGTACCAATTTAAAATTAATCTGTGGACGGGAATTTTCAACGGTCAAATATTGGGACCGGTCGAGTTGCCGCCTGTTCTGAATGGACAAAATTATTTAGAACATTTGCGAAACAACCTTCCTGTATTATTGGAAGATACTCCGTTGGCGCTGAGACGAAGGATGTGGTTCCAACAAGATGGCTGCCCAGCACACTATGCCTTACCAGTACGTCAGTACCTAAGCAACGCATTCCCCGAAAGATGGATTGGGCGACAGGGGCCAATTTCATGGCCACCGCGTTCCCCGGATCTAAATCCCTTAGATTTCTTTTATTGGGGTTGTCTAAAAGACAAAGTTTATGCGAAACCAATAAGATCCGAAGAAGAGTTACGGCGACGTGTATTCGATGCAGCTCGCACCATATCAGAAATCAGCTTAAGAACATTGAGCCGTAATTTTATTAGGCGATGTCACTTATGTATTAGAGTTCAAGGGAGACAGTTCGAGCATTTACTGTAAACTTATTAAACCAATAAGATACATGTGTTATACCATTTTGGAATTGGCATAACACATGCAAGTTTTTAAAGTTATTTGCTCATTTAGTTTCTTTGAAATTTTTTTCACGGCAAGTGATCAAAGTTGAAAGTTATTTTTCGTTGTTCAATTTTTTTCAAGTTCAATCCAGTATTTTTCCACATTTTACATAAGTTGTCAACGAAATAACACTTCTATCATCTTAAGCAACTATTCGCAACAAGAGTGCAAAAGAAAAATGGAAACCTGAGGGCTATCTAACATAATGCTAGCACTGAACATGTTAAGAAACTTGAAAATTTAGAAAAAGTTTAAATTGGAAATATCTTGAAAACCGAGCAACTTTTACTGAGGTCATGTTAGGCTTGTTCGATGCCTCTTGTGCTGGCCTAACTCCAGTGTCACTGTGACGTGTCGTTTTTGGGACACCCTGTATAAGTAGCAATTTTTTAACTGTACCTACCTGGTATCTCTAGATACTGAAGACAGCAAATCTAATAAATAAATTGGTTCTGGTCCAAAATTCTACCCATGAATACTGCATTATAAAATGTTCATATTGCAGATTCTACACGTGTTTATTATGACACATTACTATGATACATTATTTTTATCGATAGTAATATCGATGCCGTTACATCACTGATGTAAGGGAAACTAGTGACTACCTTATAAATTACGAAACAAAATCAGTATACTTATTTCTTTCTTACACATTTACAGCTGTATAAGTCAAAATAGTACGAACTAACGTATTGTGTTGTTATTTTAGCACTCCTTCTATAGCTTTAGTTATTGTTCTGAGGTCCAGCGTATTTGTATTATAAACGTCAATACTCTACGCGCATTCGCATGACATATTAGAATAAAAAGGACGATGATGATAAAAACAGATGACAAATGTGTTCAAATAAATTGATTATATTTAGGCTCAATAAATGTTTATTTATTTTACATAAATAAATATTTTTTTTATTTTAATTATACCCATTCATATTCAATATGTCTAGGTAAAAATAACCTTATCTTATAATGATCTAAAATAAAACGTCGCAAATTGTAAACGGGGGAAGATTTCATTATGTAATCAAAATAATATTTTTTACAATCACACCTAGCCAAAAGTAAGTACCTACTGTAATTCTAGTGTTTAGGATACTACAGTAAGGAATAAACATTAATATGTGATACATAAAACGACCGTTGGGTGCAACGGTAGCAATTCTTCCTCTGGTACTGATGGTCCTGGGTTCGAATCCCGGAAGGGGCAAATGTTTGTGTGATTAATACAAGCATTTGTACCTGAGTCATGGATATATATAATAATACTACATATCTATGTATCACATATATATGTATATCCGTTACCATAGTATCCATAATACAAGCCTTGCAGTGCTTACTTTAAGCAAGGCTAATTGGTGTGAATAAAAGAAATATCATCATTATAATCATCATCATTGATTTGTAATATTCATAGAAATAAACATAAATATATGAGTAATACATAAATTCATATAACTAAGTGCAAATTATAGTATTCATAATATAAACATCTGCCCACATATACAATTTGAACATAAAGGGAAAATAGTGGCAGAAAAGTTCATATTATTTGCCATTTAAATCTGTCACGGTCACAGCGTCAATTTGACATTATCGAACGAGAAAAAGAACATAGTTACACCAGAAGTTACCTACCCCATTTAACTTCACCCATAGATAAACCCCGACAACCCATACGTAGCCTTTCTGTAACACTAGAGGCATTATGGAACAGATAAACTAGGCGATGCATTCGCTAAGCTTAAAGCTACGCTAGCAGCATATACTGGAGCGGAGCGTAATACCTAAAAAAAAATTTTTTTTTTGTTCGATGGGAATTTTTGCGAATTCCAAAATTCGGGCTCCGTCGCCTAATCTGGTCCTAAACCTGTCGATACGATTCCATTTAAAAAATATTAAAATCGGTTAAGAGCTCGGGGAATTATGGCGTAACAGACATTGCGCTATTGAAGCTGATCCATGGAAGCTTCGCTCGCTTCGCTCCAATTACTGAAGCTGTTCCAATTCCAGTCAAATATAAGTATAGTAATATAATCAAATATTTCTATCTCTCAAAAAATAATCGACATTCAGTCGATTTTACTACATCATACTGAATTTATGAAGTTCGATATAATGTCAAATTGTCGTTGTTTTTATTTTGTTGTACTGATCATCCAAACTCATAGACATAAGTACTCGAATATCACCACAGGCACAAAATAGATAATATACAGAAACATCACTTAGTACAAGAAAATGGTATCACCCTAAAACTGGCTATTCAACTGGCTATATTGCTTTCCTTCTATTTTACGATAGATGACACTAGTGAGAACGCAAATAACACGATACGTATTGCCTTCTAGTGAGACACTAAGAATACGGTTGTCGCTTGTTGTTGTTAGATGGCGCTTCGTTATATAGCCTACTCACGGACGTTGGTCGATGCGTAATCAAACGAGGTTTCGTATGTCAGTAACAGTACATTAAAATCTCTTTATTCACGGTCGCGGGGTTTAACGTTCCAAAAATATGACGCGAATACAGAAACTGTGAATATGGAATGGTGATTAGTATGGAATCATAGGGGATGCGTTACAAGTTACAAAATAAAACGAATATATATATCAAAATAAAATCAATTTGAGCTGTAGCATTATAAATTTGCCTTTTAACAGTAAGGCTCCTTTCCATAGCTTTCATGACCACAAAGTTAATTTGCGTATAAACCTTCACTCAGACTTTTTTAAATTTAATGTATTCCTTACCAAGCGAACCTATGAGTAGTTCGATCCTCGTCGATGTACTACGAACGTAGAACTACTCTATTACCACGAGTGGTAATATTCTTTTTTTAACTTGCTTTTCTATTGTGACAGTAAGGTTTGTTTTAATTGACATTAGTCCACTTGGTCAAATCTTTCATGAAAGCCGCCTGGGCATGTACCAGAACTCAAATAATGCCGCTACTTTAATAAAATACTGATTCTCTTTCTATTTACTTTTTTCATCCTCGAATAATGAAATTTTTAGCCGCTAATACAGGAACTGGGTTGCAATTTTTTTCTCCCTCGGATAAGGAAACCGTGAATGGGGCACTTTTACTGTATTGACGGAACATTGCGAACAATTTTAGGAAACCACTTTCTTAACTATTGTAACTAGATCTAAAGTTTGTTATATAGGTTAGATTCTAAAGTTTCTTATAAGTATTTTTAATTTAGTTTTTCCTTACTATATTAATTTTTATTTTCCAAAATTTTCACTTTTTTTTTTCTTAAAATCACCATTATTCGTCGATAACTTTGTTCGGTTTTTTCCGATTTTCATTTTCTTTGTACTGTTTTATAGATCTCAGCAGGACGCAACTTTTCTTTATTACACTTTTTCCGCTATCTCCCATAGTTTTCGTGGGAAAAATTCCCGAAATATCACCCAAAAACACTCATTTTCAGTAGTTACAGAACACTCTGTAACTATTAAACTATAGTAGTTATCTAAGTTCTGCTTGTATATATATCTTGTTTAAAACACTGCGCATCTTATTAAGTTAGTTTTTTGTTAGTTTATTTAGTTTTTTGTTGTTTTATAGTGCTTTAATTCTTGCACTTTTTGTTAAATTATTTTCATAACTTTAGTAGTCTTATAAAATCATAGATATTAGTAATTTAGTTATTCTCTTTATTGTTTAAGTTAGTTCTAAGCCTATCTAACAGATTTTGTAAATACATTTTTCTATATTCTCTATAGTTTTGGTACAATCCTTTCTTAAAACTTTAAAATTTCATATAATTGATTTTGCTTTTAATTCTAACTCAAAAATTATATAAAACTATTTTTACTTGTTTTTAAGTCAATCTTTTTAGTCATTAAGATAGTTTTTAAGTTTCTTTACAAGTTATTTATATAACTTTTCTAACAAATAGTCTTTGAAAATCCAAATTTATAATGAAATAATACCCTTTTTTTTAATTCATATTTTAAAGTGTACTAACACTCAATCAAGATGGATTCCTATTATGATGGAATACCTAAAAATATAGACGATGCCATTAATGATTTAGCTCAATCAGACCTCGACTCTGATGCCGAAATGGACACCATATTAAACCCTTCAGCGTCTTCACAGTCTCGTTACTATTATGTACCCTCGCCACACCCACAAATCCAAAATTCATTATCTCCGTACAAATCTCCAATAAATAAAGCACCACCACCTCAAACACAAACTCCACAAACACATAAACACACAAGTGAAAACTTGCCTATCACCCAGTCTGGAAAAACCAAAAAACTAAAGAGCAAAGTGCCTGCTCCTATTCGCACCGATCCTTTGGAGGTGATGTACCCGGGTTGGGAGAATAACCCACTTAAAGACAACATCCTAAATATACACTCCATCCTCTCCGAAATACCAGTAGTGTTACAGAGCACTCCCAGCGTCACGCGCGATAACAGAACCAAGGCCATTGATAATGCATTAAAAGGCCTGAACATAATAATCGACACTTTTAAAAACCTAGACCACACTCAACCTTGTGAACAACAACAGCAACTTCCAACCGAGCACCGATGTTGCAACCCCGGCGTTACCTCTGACGAAATAAAATCAATCGTCCAACAAACCGTAAGGACCGAGCTGGGAAGAGTGGCCCCGACACAACCTCAAACCACAACAGCAAAGCCCTCCTATGCACAGATAGCCGCCGCAATTAAGCGTCCTTCACCACGTCGCAAACCCGAACCCACACGACCGGCCTTAATCGTCGCATGCGACGCGGAGGGTGCCCCTAGCGAGCAAACGATTAAGGCGCTAAAACAAATTATAAACATCAGAGAAACCAAGTACACCGCCGCCAAGGTGACGAACCTGTCCAAGGGCAAGACCAAGGTTGAGTTTGATAATAGGCTCAATATGGAAGATGCCCTGAATAGGATCAATAACGCCTCACCCTCCTTGAGAGTGACCGCGGTGGAGAAAAGAAAGATCAAACCCATGGTGATCATCATACTCAATGACACCAATAAGGAAGACCTAACATCTACCATTCTACTCTGCAACCCAGAGTTGGACAAGTGCACCGAGGCTGACCTAATCTTACGGTTTACCCAGAAAAACCGAAACCCCAATTTGTATAACGCGGTCCTATCGGTATCCCCCCAAATTTGGAGGACACTGATCAAATTAGACCGCGTCAAAATAGACTTTCAAAGGGTCCACTTAGAAAACTTTTCTCCCTTTAAACAGTGTCGAGGCTGCCTTGGCTTCGGCCACACTCAATCACACTGCAAAAGTGAGAGGCTCTGCTCCCACTTTGGCAACCCCTCCCATCCCGTAGAATCCTGCCCATTAACAAACGAGGCTCCCACCTGCTACAACTGCACAACTCATAACACCAAATTTAATCTATCGCAGGATTGCAAGCATTCTGCCTTGGCAGAATCTTGTCCCAGAGTTCGGGCTATGCAGCGTCGCATCGAGGAGAAAGTTGATTATGGCTCTGACCACTAGACTTCCAACGACTAACACTACACTAAAGTAGTTTGTACCAAAACTCTCTTACACAATTCGGATCTCAATAGTAATTGCGTTTTGCTTTGAATGCCTAGCTCAGTTGCACCATTTTACACAAGTACTGCTAAAAAAGTAAACCATATACCAACAATTTAAAATTAAAAAATCAATCATGCAACAAATACATAAAAGAAATCACAACTACACATTGATAACAACTTCAAGCTTCAATAGAAGCTACACCTTATTTCTATTTTTCTTTCCTTTCTTTTATGATCTCTTTCTTTTCAGTTTGTAGGCTCTCTCTGCCTACAAACTCTTTCTATCTCTGTATTTGCAATCTTGGCGAGAGGTATCCTTAGCCTCAACCCTCGACTGTAACTACACACTACAACAATCCCCTTACGAAAAAACTTAAGAACATTATTGAATAAATTTCTCTATTTTAATAAATAAGATAAAAAAAAAAAAACTATTGTAACTATGTATTTTTTACTCATGTTTGGCTCAGGTTTACGAACGTGTCGCGTATTATACCTATTTGGAAAATTGTTGTCTTGTTTCAAATGAAACAAAAAAATACTTTCTAGTTTATTCCTTTGTTATCAGGTCAGGGCCAGGTGACGTGATTCTGGAGAAATCGAGGGAAATAAAATATTAGAGGCACACCTATCGAGATTTAGGTATTTTAAATAGTAACTGGTGCAGTTGTCACTGAAAACACCCTTGGCCGTAATAGGTATGGTTGCATTTTATTGATGGACAAAACATTTGTCACTATCACATGTACGTACCTACTTTTCAGTGACAGAGTTATTTCATTCGTCGAAAAATGTCGACCATCTTAAAGGGTTTCAGGATTTCATGATTGGGCCTACTAATGAACTTCCGATTGGTCTAACATAGCACAATGTTTTATGGAACCAAAAAAATGTACACAATACAAATTCAGGTTTTTACATAAATATATTATTTATACCCTAAAAAGGCATGAGTTCAATTCCCAGAAGTCTAACTCCAATACTTTTTGAGAAAAAAAATCAAACTTATCGTGACCTTTGACCTATGAAATCATATTTTTTTATAAAATAAATAGAAAGTGAATAGAATAGTAGTTTATGAAACTGGTACATAATGAGGGGTGTAATACCTAGTTATGTGCAGTTTCATACACTACTTTATCTAATCTCATACATTGAATATATTAAATAAAAGATAGTAAGTGATACAGTTATTTTTATTGGTTATTGTAAGTGTTAACATTTTGTATATTACAATGACTTTACTGGTAGTAGATTAAGAGTGACTGCTGCGGCAGTCAAATTGCGGCGTTAAATTTTCTTCACTTTCACTATCAGATATTTTAATAAACAATAATAATTATCCAGCGAAACACAACAACGAATTGCAAGAAAACGTATTATGGCGCCAAAATCGCGCATGCGCCAAAGCGCGCTCAGTCACAGATAAAAAATGAAATAGTGCTATACGAATTGGCGCAGTACTCAGAGTAAACAGGACTGGAGTAGCCATTAGTCAATTTCTCGTACATATTTTTCTGCCATACTTTGCGGGGAGTGAGGTTACTACTACATTCAATGCTAGCACACAGGAACAAAAACTCTGCGTGTTTACAAGCGCACACATGCATAATACGACAAACATATTTAAAATATACGCACACGTGCTTAAAATAGTGTGTTAACGTTCTATTCAAACACACGAATGTCATTGTGTTAGAAGTGACATGACATAGCACGAGAATATCGATATCGATAAATCAGTTTCGTTCAATGAATGAATGTATTAACTTTGCGTTAGTATTCCTACATTATGTATTAAAAATTTAATTAAATTAATGATGATATTACACGCAACAACAGTCAGTTTCGAAGGCTATATCCATAAAATACAAATTGAAACTTAATAGTTTATTGCATCTAAAAGATATTTACAATAGGTGTTATTATATATATAGAATTCACTGTGGACCCTTTTGCGTATAACCATAATGGAAAGGAGGAACACTGAAACATTATTTTTAACAAAGCGATAGTGAATATAGTTAGTTTGCAGGTATTTCCTTTTCAACTTATTCTTTAACCTAAAATTAATACATTTAAATGTAATCAACTAAAACTGTTATAATATAACATGGAAATATCTATTTGAAACATAACTATATTATGTTCTTAGTTTATTATATTATTATATAATAAACTAAGAGGACCATTCAAAAATAACGTTGGCACAGCATGGGCAACTAATCTTCTTCTATTGTTAGATAATTTTTGAAACTGAAACGGCTCAAAATGTATGGAACATATAGTACTTGTTCTTGAAGATGCCCAAGATGCCCTATTACCTATTACAAGCATGAATCCATTTTTTTCGAATGCTGTTTTCTTTAGGAAAACTGAATATGAAAAATTAGATGTTTCCGGGCATGTCAAAGCTTAAACTATAAATACCAACAATTAGTATACCGCCTAGGGGTAGAGTATATTTGCCTGACCTACACATACCGATCATTTCTAATTTTAATACTGCAATACTATCTTCCAATAGCTTTCATTTATGTACAAAGGACTTTTGGCACCACAAACCTTACTCCTAGTATCTTGAAGTATTGCAGTTGGACAAGCCGGTTTTTAAAAGGAGCTATAAATGCTACAATATTAATAAAAAAACTTAACTTAAATGTTGACGATGACATTTAGCTATTACCATACTAAAATGTCATCAAAATCCGTCGCGTAGTTTTGCGTGATGCGTGCTCAAACATACATAAGCGATTTCCCTTCAGATGTTGGCGAGATCTAACAACCAATTGATGCAGATCGATTGCTGTTTTCGAAGCAGAAGAAGATCCCGAAGATCGAGATTTTTTGAACGTCTCAAATGAAAGTAACCTGGAATTATTAAACGAAAATGATTTATTTGTATACAGTTAAAGTAGACGTGCTGCACACAGAAGGTGCCGGCAGGTGATGAGATTTACCTAGATTGATTTTGAATGTGAATGAATTTCTAAATCTAAAATTTCATCACAATCGTTAGACTCGTTTCCGAGAAACCAATTACATACCAATATATTTATATAGGTACATGCAAGAATTGCTCGTTTAAAGTATAGGATGTGTGTATGTGTGTTAAATTATTTCAATCAACATAGTTTATTTTTTCGACCGTTTGGCGTGTAAGGTACAAAATGTGGTCGAACATACATAAAGTATTCCTACATTATCACATCTACATTAACTAGGTAGTATATGTAAGTATATTGTATTCGTCTATAAGTGTTGTTAATTTATTCAATTGATTGGCGGTATCAATTAACAAACAAAAAATGAAACATTTTCATTGTTCAAAGTTGACCTTTATGTAAATTCTATCATAACTTCTTAAAACCGCAAAAGTGGGACTTGATTTTTTATGGGTGATAGAATTTGGCTTTTAGAACCTTTCTATCTAAATTCAGGTTCCAATTTTGCCGATTTTTGGAGAAAAAATAAAATCAAATACATACTTTTAATAACGCGATAAATGCCATTGTATTTTAGGCATATTGCCGTCCGAGCGGCCAACTAAAATCGACTGTAACAAATTATTGAACCCACTTTCTAGTATTTTTTTACGTTTATTCGCTGTAAAAAATTACTAACTAATTGTCCTCACATTAGCCTCTATTAATTTGATATTTATGGTGACATACCTACCTACTCATAACCTGAAAACTAAATATTGCATAACTTTTTGTTTATTTACGTTTTGACGTTTTTTATTTTTGTAACAAATTGAACAAATTAAGACCTTTCTTTTGATGCATCATTCGTCTATCTGCATTATATAGTTTCTGTGTAATCACGGACGATGACTACGGCAAGTGGCGGTTCTAGCGGCCAACTATTCTTTGTCATAGCGTCTTAGTTTTTTTTGTAACAAATTCACGAAAAGAGGTGTGTAAAGTAACAAATTAGCACTTATTCCTGGCAAAGTTTCATCAAATATTATGAGGTGGCCGCGCGGTTGAAACGGACCTGAGAATGGGATGCTTCTCTCAAATAGTTTCGACGAATGTGTGCAAGCCGCGCGCCAATCGCATTTCGGTCAATCGCCATCTAGCGTCACAATTTCAAAACACTTTGTAAGCCTCATAGCTAAAATGTAGTCACATGTAGCCTATGCTTTCGTATTCTCAATTGATTATTTATGGTGTTTCTTATCTTCAAATTTAGGAGTCGAATTAAGGTTGATGTGAAGTTGTATATATAAAATATGCTAGTCTTTATTTTAATCCTGATATTTCTACTTAATTCGTCTTATTTCTAAACATGTGAAATGTTATAATTTACAAATGTTAATGGTAGTGACATCTATTGCGGTTTTTTAGAATTAAAAATCTCTTGTATGAAATGGTACCCCATGACTGGATCCCATATTTTATATCCATTATCAGTAAACCCAACTAATAACCCTTTATGACAACGAGAATCTAATTTATTTATCTTGGAATTTATTTTATAATATGCCAATGAGCCAAAAATTCTTAAATGTTTTAAATTTGGAATTCTATTAAACCACATTTCTGCTGATGTTTTTTCATTAACCCTGTTTGAGCATCTATTTGTAATATACGCCGTAGTTAGGATAGCTTCGCCCCACAATTCTTTTGGCAAACTCATGTCAAAAAGTAGAGCTCTAGTGCGTTCTAATATCATTCTATTAATCCTCTCCGACTTGCCATTTAATTGAGGACAGTACGGTATTGTATAATCAATATTAATTCCTTTATTTTTACAAAAGATCTTAAATCTATTGCTTGTATATTCACCACCATTGTCACGCCGAAAGGTTTTAATTTTGCTATTAAAATATCACACAGCCAAAAATATCAACAGCAGCAAAAAAAACTCACATTCCCCAACCCGGTTGGTCCCCGTGGGGAATTAGACCAAAACCCTCCAAAAACAAAACAAAACAAAACAAATCAACAACATAGTGAAAAAACCAACATTGAACCAACTCTACCCAGGCAAAAGACTAATATGGAGACTCCAACAGTCAAACATACAAGAATATACATTGCTACTCTAAACGTATTAACACTAAGATCAGAAGAAAACTTATCAGAGCTGTCATTTGCATTACAAAACACCAACTGGGATATTCTCGGTCTGAGTGAAGTGCGAAGAATGGGAGAAAACATTGTGGCACACCCAGACTTCATATTCTATCACATAGGGGAGACCCCAGGAAAACATGGTGTGGGATTTTTAATAAAAAAACACCTAGCAAAGCACATAACTGGTTTTTATGGTGTATCAGAGCGCATAGCATTATTGACTTTAAAATTACCACATTACAAAGACCCATGGACTATTATCCAGATCTACTCACCTACGGAACAAGCTGAGATTGAAACAATTTGCCAGTTTTACCAGGATCTGAACAAAACCCTACAGACAAATGCTCACAAAAATATCATTGTGATGGGTGACTTTAACGGTCAAATCGGTGAACGTCAGTGGGATGAAGATACATTTATAGGACCCTATACATACAGTTCAAAACCTAGAAGCAGGAACGGAAAGTTGCTCATGGACTTTGTAATGGAAAATAACCTGACCATATTAAACACCATATTCAAGAAAAAGAAAAACAGGATGTGGACATGGTTGTCACCCGACGGTGAATCAAGAAACCAAATTGACTTTATAATGACCAATAAACCTAAATTCTTCCCAAACATAAATGTCATCAATAATCTGAATTTTAACACCAATCACCGCATGGTCAGGGCTGAACTGAATTCATCCCAACCCAAGAACGCCAGACCAAAAATAAATTTAAAAAATATAAAACTTAACAAACAATTAATAGGAGAAATGGCCAGCTCACTTAACTCGAAACTTCAAGATTATAAAAAAGAAACAAAAGATGCCGATTTACAGGAAAAATACTCTTGGTTAGAACATACAATAACAACCACTATTAGAGAGCACAGCAACAGTAAAGAAAACTCAATCAAATGGATGTCGGAGAAAACTACCAACCTCCTTGGCCAAAGAGCAGCTCTAATAAGTGCAAAAAATATAGATAAAAATAGAAAAGAAATTGCAAAAATTAGCAAAGAAATTAAAGAAAACATAAGAAAAGACAGGAGACAACAGCGGATGGAAACAATAGAGAGACATATTAGACAGACAGGAGGAATAAAGAAGGCATATAAAGAACTAACTAATAGAAAAGAATGGATCGTGA
This sequence comes from Calamotropha paludella, assembly GCA_927399485.1. Lineage (NCBI taxonomy): Eukaryota > Metazoa > Arthropoda > Insecta > Lepidoptera > Crambidae > Calamotropha > Calamotropha paludella. Next base: position 9,055,938 of record OV656817.1, on the reverse strand, counting down.
AGATGAAGAATAGCAATGGGGCGGAGAAGACTGGTAGACAGGAAATACTCAAGATCGCTACAAATTACTACACCGAACTATACAAAAGCAACACAATTGAAATAGAAATAGACTTACCAGAGAAGGAATTGGTGCCATACATCATGCAGGAAGAAACGGAGAAAGCAATTGACACACAGAAAAATAAAAAAGCTCCAGGGTCAGACGGCATAAGCAACGAAATACTTAAGCAAACGAAAACAGCAATGACACCTATACTTACTGAAATTTTCAACAATGTGATCAGCACAGAATTGATCCCAAAACAATGGACTGAATCAACCATAGTTCTTCTATTCAAGAAAGGGAATCATGTTGATATTGGAAACTACCGGCCTATCAGTCTAATGTCTAATATTTATAAAGTATTTGCAAAGATTATTTTGAAAAGAATAGAAAGGAAACTAGACGAACAGCAACCAATAGAACAGGCTGGATTCCGCAAGGACTTCTCGGTATTGGACCACATCCATACCGTAAGACAAATTATAGGAAAATATGCTGAATACCAGCGTACATACTACATAGCCTTTATTGATTACAGTAAAGCCTTCGATTCTCTGATACACTCAAAAATCTGGGAAGCCTTAAAGGAACTGGGTATAGAGCACAAATACATAAGAATTATAAAAAATATTTATAGACACTGTTCAGCTCGTATTTGACTAGAAAAGGAAGGTAATTTATTTCAAATACAAAAAGGCGTGAGACAGGGCGACCCCCTCTCACCAGCACTTTTTCTGGCCGTACTAGAAATAATCTTCAAGAATCTGGAATGGAGAGACATGGGCATAAATATCAATGGCCGCATGTTAACGCACCTACGATTTGCTGATGATATTGTATTATTTGCAAAAACATCAGAAGATCTAAGCAAGATGATAAGTGACCTAGCATCAGAAAGTGCAAAGGCCGGATTGAAGTTAAACCCGGAGAAAACAAAAATCATGACCAATGGCAACAAAGATCCTGTAACAGTTGAACAGACCCAAATAACCTATGCTGATGAATACATATACCTCGGTCAATTGATGTCTCCAGAAGACAACGAAAACAAAGAAGTTGAAAGAAGAGTTGTGAATAGCTGGAAAAAGTACTGGGGCCTAAAAGAAACAATAAAAGACAAGAACCTACACATCTCAACGAAAAGCAAACTATATAACACATGCATCCTGCCTGTACTGACATATGGGAGCGAAACATGGGCTTTAACAAAAAACGTAGCAAACAAACTCTCTATATGCCAATATGCCATGGAAAGAAGTATGATAGGGATCAAAAGAAAAGACAAAGTAAGGAATAGCAGCATCAGAAGCAAGACAGACTAAGGTCCAGGACATAACTTTGAAAATAAGGAGACAGAAGTCAGCAGTCAGCACATGGGCAGGCCACATGATCAGAGGAAAGGATAAATGGAGCAAAATAGTCACGCAATGGTACCCAAGAGATGGTAAAAGAAAGAGAGGTAGACCACTGAAAAGGTGGGATGATGATATAAGACAAGTCGCGGGAACAACATGGGGTAGAGTGGCCAAAGAAAGGCCAGAATGGAGAAGATTGGAGGAGGCCTTTGCCACCTGGCAAACAGACACACAAAAATGGAACAAAAAAATGTTATACAAATAGCAAATAAGAATAATGGTGTCTGATGGAAGGCTTATATATATATATTATATATATTAAAATAATTTTCCGAAAAGGATATATAATTCACAATCTTACCATAAGCTTCATCTTTTGTTTTTAATAAATAAATTCTTAAGAAATGTGCATAGTCATCTAGAAAGGTTATAAAATATTTATACCCATCCCACGTATCTGATCCTATTGGTCCACAAATATCACTGTGAATTATTTCTAATAATTTTCTCGCGCGATACCGTTCAGTTTGAAAAGGTTTCCTACACAGTTTGGATTGCATGCAAACCTCGCAGGTATCCACCTCTTTTATGCCAGAATTAATGTCTTTAACCAAACTTTTTGTTTTAGAAACTGGTGTATGAGCCAAAGCGTGATGCCAAAATTCAGAATTTGTATTAATGTTGAAAGTAAAATTTAGATTGTCTGACCTTGTTTACTGCATAGCGTACCTGTTTACAGCCAGCTTTATATAAAAGAGTCCGTCAGCGCGTCTCGTTCCAGATAGAACACATTTCTGTGTTACTGCATCAATAATTTCACATACGTTGCTGAAAAATACAATTTTGTAATTATTATCTGTTAATCTTGGAATTGAAATCAGGTTTTTCTTAAGTTTTGGTACGAAGTACACATTATTTAATGTGATATTTCTTAAAGGACAAAACCTTGTTCCAACTTTATCTACTAAGTGAATATTCCCATCTGCTGTCATTATTTTATATGAAGTATTCTCTAAATTACTAAAAAATTGTACAGAATTAACAATATGACAAGTTGCTCCTGAATCCAAAACAAATTCAATTTCTTGTTCATTATTAATGCAATTTATCTCACTTACACTTATTTCCTCTATTCAAACAAAATTTCGTATAATGTGTATTGGTTCTGCAATTCTTACAATTAAAAGTTCCTCTGCACTCCATATTTTTGTGTCCTATTCGCAAGCATTTGAAACATGTAATTAATTTATTGTTTTTGTTTTATGAAAATTTGAAAAATTTTGCTATATGGCCATTTTTCCCACAGCTATAGCACTTCTTTATTGCCAAAAATGCATTGTAATTTTCACTGGATTTCATTTGATTGTCATTTGTTTTCTTGTCATTTGTTTGATTGTCATTTATTTGTTCTTTGTTTTATTTTTGTTTCTAAAGAAATCCTGGAAATCAAATTTGTTATAGTCTTTTCATCTTTGCTAGTCGACTCCCAAGCTGTTCTTAAATTTGACATGGCCTCTGGTAAACTGCATAAAATTTTGGATAAAAATTGAGTATCTGCCATTTCAAAGCCTAAACATTTAATTTTAATAATTATTGCTTCTAGATTATTAATGTCAAGCATGATATCGTCATTGAACTCCTCCAGAAGTTGACATATTTGAGTCATATCAATATCATGTCTAATTTTGCTATCATTCCAAAAGTTGTTTCACAGTTTATTACATAATTTATATATTTTGAATTTAAAGCACTTATTATTAAATATTTAGCTTTTGCATCTCTCTTTTTGAAATCTTTCTCTTGCTCTGAGCCATTTTCCAAGACAGAGGCAAGATCTTTTGCAGATAACAAAAGTGTTATTTTTTTCTTCCAAATTGTGTACTCCTGGTCATGATTTAATTTTGGAATATTTTCATCCAACATCTTCGAGTTATTAGATTTCTCTCATATCATATAATTATATCTCCACATAATCTTCTAAGGTGAGGGGCCCATGACCTCTTGTAGTTAAAAATTTTCTTCTTGTATTTCTGTATTTTCTATGGAATCCAAATCAAATATCTTTTCTTAAATTTCATAATATATATTCTTCTTATAAGTCATGCACATACTTTCACAATTACACTTTTTACTTTACATATCAATTTATCAAAATAAAACTATCACCTAAAACACTTCAACATATTCCCATAAAATCTGTATATAATCTAACCCTAACCCTTCAAATAAATTACTTTCCTCTATTGTTTTGCTGTTTTCAAAATTCGACACCTTTATTTTTAAACTACCATAAACTACAAACATAGACAAAATTCAAACCTCTAACATCAAGCACTATAAAAGTAGGTGGCAGTGCGGCAGAATAAAATAAGAATAGACAATAAGAGCGTCCGATTATCAAATCATATGTTTATTTATGTAGGTTACTCTTTAGCTTATGGTTTGATTGGGTGTTGAAGAGATGTTTGTTGCGTTGTTGCGTGTTGATTTGATTTGATTGCGAGTACGGAGGTCACGGAATGCCGTTTGTTATTATAACAATTATAACAGTGCCTAATTAAAATCTTCGAAAAAGGTAAGTAATACCTCAACGTCAAACTTTATTTACTATTTTATTTTCCCTTTGTAAATGTTGTTTAATAAATCCATTTTGAGCAAGCCTTTTTTAATGGAAAGTTATTACGCATTTTGATTTTTACTCCCTCGATCAACTTAACGAACGAAATATCATATTGCGTCCACATACCCCTTGCATGCTATGTGAAGTATCGTTTACATGCGGATCTAAAAATGTGACAAGACGCGCATGGGAGTAGCTGAGACGCATTTGGTGGCGCTCCTGCTAAATATGGAACGGGTGTAGTCAACGATATAGTGGCGTCCAGTGCGTCACGGCGGAGACCGTCCCTTGATCCCCGTAGTTATGTAATGGCCCTTCAATAGTGAGAGCACGTGCATATGGAATTGCACGCGGACGCTTCCACGTCGGAAGCTCGACGCAATCGCGCACGCGGTACGTCGCGCTGGCCGGAACCTTAGTTTCCTAGCAACACGTTGTTGACGCCACTGCTGACCCAATGGATACAAAAACATAATCGTGGTAAATAGTTGTTACATCACCCCATGTAAAGTTTATATCACATTCCTTTCTGCTTACGTTGTTATGGAGTCTATACCATAACACAATTATTTACTAAGGTGTTTCCTCTTAAAATAATTTATAGTACTTTTTGACATTATCCTCAATTTGTGGTTAAGTATTTACTAATTTTTACTGTACAGTAATAACCAATTCTTGTAACTCGAATATTAGCCAGAAGAATTATTTGTGAGTATGGAAAAGACAGCTATTAATAGCATTTAGGTGCCTACACTTTTGTGTGACCGATATATCATTTTGAGCTTCTTGTATATCCTAATAATTATCATTGCATCATGCTTCCACTTTTTGTCAACAAGTTCATGAAACTGTTAAAACTTGTAATTATTGAACTATAAGAGTACTGAAATTCTATATAAAAAAAATATAAAAACTAATTACAATTTAAAAGTGTGAATTCAAGTGAATAACACTGACACAATGTTGTTTTATCTTTGATACCAAGGCTGCGTAATCTTGTCATGAATGATAAGTTTAGTTCCTACTATTTAAGACCAATTAGCTTATTTAAATTAGAAGAATTTATCCCTTATAATTTAGTAGTTTTCACTCTCATAATTTGGCTAAGGTCTTATTGCCTATTTCAAGCTAAGGTTCTAGCTTGGATTATGGTTTATGTATACTTGAAGACTTTGAAATAAAAATATTTAAGCGTTTTAATCTGTAGTTACTTATGAATGGAAGAAACTAATTTATTTCCAGTTTTATGGGTGCACCATTTTTCTTTTATGTTGTAGGACATTAATGATAAATCACATGTTCATTTATTATCCTTCTTAATATAGGTAGGTGTCAATTTTTCAGATAAATAAAAACCAGCACCTACTAAAACCATATATGTAAATGTTTTCGCATTTGTAATCATATTCAAATAATGTTTAAATGCTAGCTTTTCAACCTGTCAATCACTTTTTTATCATACCAACTTTAGTTACACATTTCAGCTTAATCCACCAATTTGCTTGCCTTTTTCAAACATATCTTCCTAGTTGTTTCTCCATCTGTATTTTGTTATCAATCATATTCACACCTTTTTATGTAATCTATCTATCATTCGATAGTTCTGACTTATGTTAAATTCTGTGTACAAAAATGATCCATTTTCTTCCCAAGAACCTAAATGACGAACGTGACTAATTATCATAGTCATATTATCAAGCAACTTCTGCTTTTGCTTATAAATTTCTTACTCTTCTATAAGAGTTTTGAAATCAAGTGTTTAAAGTGCCACAAAAACCTAAATCATAAATATGTCAGAAAAACATGTGTAACAAAAACGATTGTAAGATTTTAAACAAAATAAAATCTTACTATAAAATTTAAATTAACCATAAAGTGGAATAGTGGCAGTGATAGAGTCGTCCCATATGACATAATATTGCAAGAACAGGTCGGTCACTATGTCAACTATCGCATTTCTTCAAAAATATCACGCGAGTATTTAGCGTATGCCGCCGACGCGACGCCGAGATAACGCTGGCGTCATTCAGTGAAACAACGTTTTCGAAATAAGTAGTTTCAGCTATTGTTTTTCGTATAATATTATAAATACTGTTTTATTATAATGTTGTTAAAATTCACCATGACTGATAAGAACCACGGTAGCTTATGGATTAGATGCATAGTTTGATGCGGTGTCCTGTACACATGGGTATAAATTTCAACTGGGGTAAGTTTTTGAAGTAATAACTTAGAGAATTGTTTCTTTTCAAAAAGCCATTTATACATCAAACCGAACTGTGCGAGGGGTGGGTTATGTGTGGCCCATTCTCCCAATGGTGATTTCATTCGTAAAAAAGGCCTATGCCCTAATTGAAGGGACATTACTAAGCCGATGATGATAAAAATCAATTATTTTTATTTTTTTAAATAACCTTTTAGAAAAATTATATTAAATATAAACAGAACGATACTGTCGGGGTCTTCTGTCGAAATTTAAAGGCTTTCTTTATACGTACGTACCTACACATGTAGAGTCAATTACTAAGGCCACTTTGATGAAGAAGAGTGAAGAAATGTCTGGTTTGGTCTAGTGCTTAAAGCAATACCTACCTTATGCTAATTTAGCTTAGTGTAATGGCACTACAGGTAGGATAATAGTTCGCCTACTTACCTAGGTAAATACTTATAATCTATAATGAATGTCATGTGTAATTTGAACTTGTTTATTTTGACTCGAACTAACCTATTAAAATATTCAGTTTGAATAAGTGTGTACCGGTAACTTATACTTAACCCATTAGAGACTAGCGTTGCCATAAGGAAACGCGGGTAGTTTGTTTAGTTTTCGTATCGTATGTCAAAAAGTGTGGGCCGCAGCAGTTCTGTGTTATTTAAAACACGAAACGGAGTACATAAGTCGTTGTTAGGGAACAATTGATAGTCAGTAGAGAATCAAGTTTGAGTGTACTGGTGGTTTTGTTTGTTGGATGTTATAAAATTAGCAGAAATGGCCAGCCGAAAAATGTAAGTTTGAATTATTTTTATTTTATGTATTGTTTCATGTTTTTTTGCATTATGTTATGTTCAATTATAACTAAAGTTTATAAAAAAACATAATAGTTGAAAGTTTTACATATACATTTGACGTTACGAAGGTGTTTATGACTGTTGCCATATGGCAACGCTCGGCAGTTATATGTACATTATTTCCTAATAAGTGATTTACGTCCTTTGCAGCCTGAAGTTGCACGAAATTGCAGATTTACTAGAAGAAGATGATGATGCTGATTTACAAAACATTTATATCGAGCCTCCTGATGTAGCAGAGTATACAGATGAGGATTCTGCTGACGAAGATTCTGGTGGATTGATAGAAAATTTGACAGGTAGACAACTTTTAGCAGGTGCAGAAATAGTTTCACAAAGCATAAACGAAGAAGACGTTGCGGAATGCCAAACTGACTCAGGTCCATCAACAAGTAAGAGGCGTAAGATAACTTACAAATGGAAGAAATCTGACCTCCCAGACCTTCCTTTGCCAGAATTTTCTTCATCATTGTCCCATGATTATAAACACATGACATGTACTGAAATGTTTGAACTATTTTTTGATAATACCTTGTGGGAATTTCTTACTGAAGAAAGTACTCGTTATGCTCTGTTTTTTAACTGTCCAGACCCTCGTATTACCCTAGGTGACATCAAATGTTTTATTGCTATTTTAATTTTATCAGGCTATAATAAGTTACCAAGTAAAAAGTCATATTGGGATAGTGGTGATGACATGGGAAATACATTGGTTTATAATGCTATGAGACGTGACAGATTTATTCAGATTATGCGCTTTATTCATGCAGCAAATAATAGCAGCCTAGATAAAAAAGACAAAATGGCAAAATTACGACCTCTCATGAATAAGCTGAAACAAAAATTTCTTGATCAGAAGCTTCAGTTTTATTTTGACAACCTCTTTACATGCATTCCACTTCTGATACATCTTAAGAATTTAGGTTATGGAGGAACAGGCACACTTCGCCAAAACAGATTGCCAAAAGAATGTCCAATCACAAAAGTTGAAGCAATGAAAAAGAGAGAAAGAGGATCCTACGAATATGCTTCTCAAGGTGATATCGTGGTAGCCCGGTGGATGGATAACTCTGTAGTAACTGTTGCTTCTATAGACCACAAAGTGAATCCTATAAGATTGGCTGATAGGTATTCTAAGGCAAGCCAACAAAAAGTAAAGGTACCAAGACCAAATCTAATAGCTGTTTATAATCAGTACATGGGAGGCACAGACCTCATGGATGCTCATGTAAACAATTACAGGATTGGGATTCGAGGCTTATAGACGTCTCCATAAATAACTCCTGGATACTAATGCGTACATCAGGTAAAGATATTTCACAGTTAAATTTTCGCCGTGAGATAGTCCAAACATACCTGAAGAAGTATGGTACCCCCCTAAATCTGGTGGGCGACCATGCACCTCAAAGGCAGGCTCCAGAGTTTTAGAAGGATTACGATTTGACGGAGTAAATCACTTTCCAAAATCGATTAAAAAAAAGCGTAGATGTGCTGCAGCTAATTGTACAACAATCGGAAGAGTTGTATGTTTATGGTGTATGTTTTAAATGTGATGTTGGTTTATGCCTAAAATGTTTTGAAAATTATCATTCTGCGTAACAATATTTTTTTTGTTCCTTTATTTTCTTTATTGTGTCAATCTAATAAATAAAAATATAAGTTTCTGATTTTTAATATGAAACTACTTTTTGTACTCCCTTTAACCTAGCGTTGCCATATGGCAACAGTCCAAAACTCAAAAAGTGAGAATAAAAAAAAACAAAATTCTCGAAAACATGTTCCTTGGACATTATTTAAGACATATATAAGCAAAAAGTAAGAAAAACATATTTTCGAAAACTCCGGCTCTAATGGGTTAATTTATTTAATATCATGATGATGTGTTGAAATTTTGTTTAGTGCTTTTGTTGTCTAATTATTTACCATAAAGTAACTAGGTAGAGGCAGTCTTCATTTTATTTCGCGGTACCCTGCTGTGTCAAGGTCACGTTAGGTGATTGTACCAGCTGGTACGTATGACACGATAGATTATATCAATAGTCAGCGAGTTCAGTTTTCTTGCGTTAATTATGTCAGTACAAAGCTATTATTTAAAATATATAATAAATGCACCTTTGAAATTAAATTTTAACTAACGTAGCTTATTTGTTATTCTTAAACGTTTCCGTAGATTTATTTAGCTCAAGGACAGGTGCTTTTGTTGATGTGCACTAAACGGGGACGAGAAATGCTAGAAAAGTTAATATTAAATATTTTTTTAATTTTACTTTTAACCAGATCAAGGTTAAATGGAGTAAGGTTTCTCAAGTATCAGAGTAACAATACCGGTACATTTTTAAACACACATAATATGATACATATGTCAATCGAAGAGTTAACCATAAATATAATAACTTATCCAAGATTAAAGCTTTTGAACTATGATAATAGCTTATGATTTCTCCGTGAACGATTTTAACGAACGAACTTAAATCTAGTTCAACTGTTAAACAGAAAACTAATATAATCGATTAGTCGTCATTTAATCGAATGTTTCACTCTTCTGGTTCAATTTTGTTACGAACCAACTTATTTTTACACGAACTCCCTTAATCTCTTAAATTTATGTGTATCACTATTTTAATTAGAACAACGAATAACTCTTCTAATAATGTACCTGTGTAAGATAAGTTTCAGTTACAGCGTTGAGTTTAATTCGCACGACCATGCGGGAAAACAACACAACGATACATAATATAATTATCCAAATTATGTTTTGCATATAAATAGGACATTGCATAAAATGCATTTACTTTTTTCAATTAAAACTGAAAGTTGTCATCTATAGAGAGTCGCATAATTTATGCACAAGATATTGAAAATACAGCATCGCTTCAAGCGAGATTTGGCATTATTACGTCCAAAATAATGTCAAATTGCTATTGCATCCAAGATCTTACACTTCAGTTAAGTAAGATGAACCAAAATACTAAAAACAGCGATAAGCTATATCTATTTTACACTTCCGACAAACGGTGGTCAGTGTATAAAAATACACCACAGCTTTGTCCCAAATTAGCGTACCTAACTAGTTCCGTCCTATTGGATTGACATACTAAACTTTATAACGATTCCAGACCGATAAAGATCTGTCGACTCTGAGGATCCTTTTGCTAATGTATGAATTAATTTAATATTGTCTATGAGCCGTCTGTTATATTTATTTACTTTTTCCATGTTCTGCAGATGGCGCCAATGCGTGGTGAACGCGGTGGCTCCCCAGCTCGTGGCGCTCGCGCTTCTCTACCCCTGCCTCGAAAGCTCATAAGGCAGATCGCTCGTCATGTAGCTTCTAGCGGGCGCTCGCTACGTCGCCTCGAGGTGTCTGGTCGCGTCATTGACAATTTCGATGATATTGACGATGCTTCAGACGAATCTGATCTAGAGGTGCCACAACACACGTAAGTAATTAACACCTCACCTTACCACATAATTCCTATTAGATATCTAATTTACTTACCTATAGGCCAGGTAGTGATGAGCATTTATTATATCCATCTTACCCCCAGGACCTCAATTTACAACGAGCTATAGCTGTTGGTATTATTTAATTACATTTATAAACATTTTTTTTAAATACTCAAAAGTACAACGCGCTACACTTATAAAATAGGTTTCGAAACTTAAAGGAAAGAACATTTCAGTCTTTAAAAAAATTACTCTACATATCTGGTTCAGTTCTATCATCAATCAATGCCAAGCATTCTTTTAAGTTTCATTTGGCGCGATAAAAAATTGTTATCATTTCGCTGGGTTAGTGGGTAAGACAACAGTTGATAAAACTTACTGTTATGGAGCTTGATAAAGTTGATTACATAGCCACATAAATTGTTTGACACCAGATACTCCACTAAGGAACATTGCAAAAGGTCATTATCTTTTTATTTTTTTATAGATTATTACTTATTTTAATTAGATCTTAGTTTTATTTAAATAATTTGTCATAAAAGTTTTAATCTGTAAATTCTTATAATATTAAAAGGAATTTTTCATATTTTACTTTTAAGCTTTAAGTGATATGATAACTCCTTAAATACAAATAGTTATTTGTTACGCAAGTCTGCAAAGTTGAGATTTGGCCGCGAGTTACCGCTATTGAAACCTGAGCAAACGAAGGGTTCTAGGATTCAAAGTTCAAAGATAGAATTCTAAGCGTAGCGAGGGTTTCAAAGATAGAATCCTAAGCGTAACGAGGGTTTCCAAGGTACGAGGCGCTAAAAACCTTACTGCCGAGCGAAACATACAATTTTATACCTTACTATAACGAGGAAATTTTTTAGGTGCAAGAAATACAGCTTAAATAAAATGTTCAATTGGTTTTATTTAAAATAAAAATTAAAAGTGAATTGCTATAATTTGGGTGCGTTCCAAAATCCAATCATATGTTATGAAATCTTGTCCACTATACATTTAAAATTCTTAGTATTAATAAAAGTATATTTTAAATATTATTTATTCTTGTTATTTTTATGATTGAAGGAACTAAAATAATTTAATAAAACCAAAACGGAGTATTATAGTATTAATTTAAATAAGAATAAAATTATAATGACTAATTGACAATAATGACGATACGGAACAGACCAAGTGTGTGTTCTTTGAATAGAAAGGTTCTAATTTTAAAACAATTTTCCACACAGAAATTGAATGATAAACAGACTTTTCCTAGCATGTGAGGTGAAAACAAAATGGCCAGCTTGCCAGGGGGTGCTGCTTCGGTTCATTTTGTGTTTTTATTGTTAAGTAACATTCATGTATTCCTTCATAAAGGCATTAAATGTCAAGTGTTATATTGGAAACAATAAAACCTCTACGATGTTGATACAAAGGTTCTTATTTTACATTTATTAACCATTCTGATCTTAATCATTTATATTGTACTAGCGGCCCGTCCCGGCTTCGCACGGGTGGACAAATTTCTTTAAATTTTTTTCTAGCATTCAATATAGCTTACTCAGCATGAATGTAGCTGTCCAATGATAAAAGAATTTTTGAAATCGGCTTAGTAGTTTTTGAGTTTATTTATTGCAAACATACAAAAATACAAATCTTTCCTCTTTATAATATTAGTATGGTATAAAAAATATACTATCAATTTAATAGAAGTATACTAGAAATCGACTAAGGTCTCGAGTTGCTTTTAGGCAGGTATTTCTCTATTAAAATTTATCATATAAGATAGTGTTAAAAATGCAAAAAAATATAAATAATTCTTAAAATATACTGTAAAAAAAACAAATGCTTAGGAAAACAATAATATTTTAGTTACATAATTTTTGTTTTTTTAAGCAGTTAGGTAAAATATTGTAGCTGCTTATAAAGTTTTCATCTTCTCATGATATATATTGAATGTTGAAACTGTAAATATTAGGTTAGTGAATATAATTTTTATATATTTTTACCATGTCAGGTAATGTAGGCCCTTGATTGCTTACAGAGTTGCTTGTGGAGGTAACGCTGGCAACTTGCCTCCTGCAGAACACGACGATGACCTTACTAGCCTTAGCTGGTTGCAGGATAGGAACTTGCTTAGAGGCAAGTAGTTTAATTTGAATACGTAAAGTAACCTTTATCTTGAAGTACTCGTAATAAACATAAAGTAATCACTATTTACTATCTTACAGGAATAAACTTGACCAAAGGAGATGTCGAGGACACTAAAATGATCGCCAGTCAAGTTGTGATAAAGGTGAGCTTGTATCTACTATACAATAAAATCTTATACTGTTCTTTTCTTCAAACGGTCTCTCTTTGGACTAACATAGTTAGCCCAAAAGTAAAAGTAGTAACTTGTTTTAAGACAATGAAAAAATATATATTTTGAATGGCAACTCTATTTTTAAAAGCTATTTCTGTTGTTATTGGCAATATGTATACATGATTGCTTTGTTTAAACTTTTACGTATATGGTGCCGTCATCAATATAACTAGTGTTTGTACAACTGTAAGATGGCTTTATTAAATGTCGTTTAACTTACGTTAACTTGAAAAGAAATCTTCGGTTTATGGTGCTTCGAGAATCTTTTCATGCTTTATCTTTTTATGGTTTAATAAATAAAAAATATTAAAAATAAAATATGTATATAACTAGTTAGACTACTTTGTGACAATAATTAGGTGCAATAATTAGGATAATAAAATAAATACTTCCATTTCTTTACAATAAAATACTTGTTTACTAAGCAGAGCTTGTGCAATAAATAATCATAGCTATCTGCTATTTGTCTACTTGTGTACACTTGTGATACTGTAAGAACTACTTAGACCGATAGTAAATGAAATGATGGTAGCACTGAATTATAAGCACCGACACAACGCGCAATTAAAATGGCCCTATAAAAAGGACGTTTAGGACTTTGTATGGGTGTGCAAAAATCAAAAATATTTTTTGTTCCATTCGAAAAGAAAGACTAATTAAAAATAAATTTTATATATTTTAATAGTAGAATAAATTGACATATACTATAATGGTAACACTGTTAATTAAATAGAAATCAATAAAAAAAACTCAGAGTTAGAAGATATTGCAATTATGCTAGATATTTTAAAAATCCACCTTAGCTATTTTACAGCTGTATGTGAATTTCACTTAAAATTAAATAAAAAAAAAGATTTTTCTGCCAAATTATGTAACGAAAAATGGTCATTTTGCAATTGATATATCAAAGTGCAACTGATAAAAAGTAAGGTAAATATCTGTGTACTTTTTGAGGCAAGGGATCCACTTATTAAATCACTTCTCTTTCTAATCTAGTAAAATACCATACCGCGTCGGCTGAGTTTACGCGATACAATACATTCATAAAAAATAACTGATACGTTACATCCGTTACATTGTCTATGCCTAGATTTTGATCCATTATGTGTCGACTTTATCCGTGTCTTATTTTGTCATAACAAATTTCCAGTCAGAGACGTCAAAGACGCCTCCGCCCGTGGTTCGGATGCCTTCGCCCCCTCGAACTCCGTGCAAAGCGCCTCCTTCTCCACCAACGGTAGCTGCTCATACCAAACCCCCATATTCCTTCTCTTGTCTCATATTCATGGCTATAGAAGCCGCTCCAGCGAGAGCACTCCCCGTCAAAGAGATATACGCCTGGATCGTCCGACACTTCCCTTACTTCAAGCACGCTCCTCAAGGTTGGAAGAACAGTGTACGACATAACCTGTCACTCAACAAGTGCTTCCATAAGGTACCTCTGATTTTTTTACTGGTAATAATATTAATTTGCACCTTACGACCTTTACTTATAGCCATGTTCACCCACAGGTTGCAGCTGCCCCTGGTCTCGGCAAAGGCTCGCTGTGGACGGTTGACCCTCAGCACCGAGCGTCTTTGTTACAGGTTGGTACTTACGTTTCTTATGGTTATAAGAAGAGCTCACACAAGTTTTTGGGATCCGCCAATAACTTGTTCCCTAAATGAAAGCAAGTGGCTTTCTTTTTCTATGGATTTTGGAATGAAATCAGAGAGCGTTATGACCTCGTTTTACGTAGGCGACGTGCCGTAAAATGGACTGTTTGCAAAGTGGCAGAGTAAGAGTCTAAGCAAACACAGTATTGTGGAAAGTAACTTGTAACAGTAGATATTAAATATAGTGAAAATATATAGACAAGATAGTTTTTGCAACCGATTGACAAGCTCTCAGTGACAAATGTCAATATAAATATGAATAAACCTAACGTGGCCAATGTTACCATGAATAATACCCTGAACCAGTCGCTAAACTCTTTAGTCCCTGTGAACATTTCATGCTTTACGCGACCCAGAGGCTGAATACTCTCGCGAATTTATATGTAACACTAGAATATTTTGTTAGTCTGTGGAGAGCTAGGTTATGGGATGGTTAAGACTAAGAAATGCTGCTTCTCTAAAAGCTTAGCTTAAATTTATATATTTATTTATAAGCTTTTTGCAGGGAATCTTTTACTTTTTTGGCGACTTTCGCCTGTAGGATATAAGCATAACCTAAATTGTCAACAGTAAGACAAACATGTTTTTTCTTCTGTCAATGAAGTTCTCACACATTGTCGCTCACTGTTTTATATTGCGAATGAAATGCTATGTCAGCGTGTATCTGTGCAGATGTTTGGCCGCCAGCCGATTCCACCGGCTCCACCGGACACGCCACCGCCGGCGAAGAACGCGCCCGATCCTCAGCTGTTCCCCTACTTGGCGCGACGACTGGCCGCTTCCCCGCCACCCGCACCCACTGCCGACGAGTACCTCGCCGCCGCCTCCGTGCTCACCATGAAGTATGGGCCCGCCGTGCTCGACCAGGTGCGGTGCCTCTAACCCTCTCCCGCCCTTACCTGTTCCCTTACTCGGTACATTACAGGCCGCCTCCCCGTTGCCGCCTCTTTACAACCATGAGGGTGAGCCCGCCGTGCTCGACCAGGTGCGGTGCTTCTAACCCCCCCGCTCTAAGCTGTTCCCTTACTTGTCGCAGTGGCTGGCTGCATCCCCGCTGGTGCCTGCTTAATCACCATGATGTCCGGCCCCGCCAGGTGTAGAGTACTCATACAGTCAACCTCGCAGTAAAATAGCATTAACTGTGTCACCATTGCTGGAGCACACGCCTTCTTTACAGCGAAAATACCATAGGAATAGTGGGCCACACACTATATGAGCCCAATTTGGATTGGTAGGTGCTAACTATTTCAGATGCTGCCGGCAATGCGCTTAAATAATTTAACGAAATACCGTCTTCACCGAATTATTATAAATTATATCTCAAAAGCCTTAATGTTTGTAACTATGTCCTACCCTAACCATTAAACCTAGATCTAGTCAGATTTTATGCTAAGCCAAATATATTAATTAAAAACAAAATTATTCAGCAAGACATGCTTTCGGTGAACAGTACTGCTGTAGAAACGGTATAACGTGTTTTCTGAAGTACGGGGGTGCTGGAGATATTTTTATTTAGCCATTCGGTGACCGGCTCTAGCGGAAGCTAAACCTTCGTAATATTAGACAGAACGCGCTATCCGCTGAGCTTTCTTTGCCTTATAAAATATGCAGTTTACATTACTTTGATGTATGATCGACCTTAAAACCTTGTGGTGGTGAACTGTTCTGATCATTACGTGCATCTGCTAATGTAACTTAAGACCATATCCAGTTTTCTTTTTATGTAAGCAGTTAGTCACAGTATGTATTAGAAAACATCTATAGTGTATGTTTGTTTATGTGGGTAATTTCTCAAAAATCTGAAACAATAATGTATATATTCACCGTAAAAATATATTTCTAGTAAATAATAACAAATACTTTGACCGTTTGGTGCAACAGGAGAGATCCTGCCTTTCGCACCGACGGTCCTGTGTTCTAATCCCGGAAGGGGCAGATGTTTTTATGATGAATTCGAGCATTTGTACCTGACTCATGGGTGTTTATATATATTTCTTTGACTATTACATACTTATGTATCATATTATGTATGTCTATCTGTTACCCTAGTATCCATAACACAAGCCTTACAGTGCTTACTTTGGGTTAGGCGGCTAATTGGTGTGAATGCAAGAAATATTTATTTATTATTCACTTTTCTACAGTTGCCGCCGGCTGCACATCTGGTGATTTCTCGCTGTGTACGCGACGAGCACTCTTATAGCGGAGGGTGTGAAGAACGACGTACAGCTGAGGCACTGCTAAATCTCGCAGGTATCCCTCACCAGCCGCCGCCAGCTCCCAGCTAGCCCAAGTAAGCTCAAACGCATCGCCCAGTCTCCTCCCTTTAACCGCCGGCGATGCTCCACAGACGTTGCGACGATCAACAATTTATATTTAACTTGTAGTAGCAGACAAAATCACTTCAGTTAATTCACATAAAGATCGCTACAGACACTCAGTTTTAACTGTTCGATTAAATTTATATTAAACATGCTGATATATGTCTCTGGTGTATATTTAGTTTTAGCTAATTGATCGAATTTCACTTAAAAATAACAGTTATGTCTTAAAAACTAACTCCTTATCTGGAAGAATAATATAACTTCAACTATTATGACATTAATAATTTATTTTTAGCAAAAACAGTAATAGTGATGTTATTCGAACGAATGAGTGAAGTGACCTCCGCCGGTCGTACAAAAATAGAAAAAATCAATCTTGACGGGTTTGCGAAAAAATAGAAGGCTAAACCTGAGCGTCACTTGACTTACATGTACATGCCAAGTATTGCAGCATCTATTTCATATTATATATAACAGAATCAACATGTTATATGTTCACCTAGTTAAACATTTATGATACTTTTAATTATTTCAATTTTTACAATAGCAGAGCATTTTGAATACTCAAACTAAAAAAATAATTATAAATGAAAATTTTTTTTACTTGATCAAAATATAAGTATGAACTTCTAATTATTTCAACTTTCATATACTTTAAAAAAGCTGGAGAACAGTTGAAATTGTTAAGAAGAATTGCCACAAATATTCAACTAGTTGAACATACAGTTGTTGGAATATTTTAAACTATTAAAAATAAAATATAAAGGCATATAACAAAATTATTTAACTATTGAACTAGTCTGCTACTACCTATTTATCCTTATAAACTTAAACATCATGTCAACTAGTAGGATTGGAATATTGTCGTCGCATTACCTTTGAACGTCTCTAAATCACAGTAGTAGGTATATCAAATAGAAATCATGTTTATTTGCGACAAAGACGTTAATATAGTTTAGTTTTCTTTTAAGCGTTGTGTGTTTCGATTTCTAATTGGAAGTGATTATTATTTAATACTAGTTAATTTGTAGGGTTGCGGGTTTTAATCCTATATCGTAGTTAATATGTCGCCTCAATGGCATTTTGCGTTATTCTGCTCAAATTGTTGCTTTTAAGCGAATGATGTTGTTAATAAGTTACCTTAAATAATCAGCAATTTGAAGTCTAAGGCCAAGCCCTAGAATGCCTTACTTATTTACATATAAGTTCTAAGAACAACATTCAATTCAAAATTTGTAACGAATATTATGTCTATTGTCGCAATTATGTATTTATAGACAAAAAATGTTTACCATACTCTAGTCCAATAAAGACAATCCATAACCATATTCGGTGACTTATACAAATGTTTCAAGAATATATTAGATATAGCATTCTTTAACTTAGGTAAATCGTTGATTCACTATCGCGTTAATCGTTCTGCTAATACATCATCACATAATACTTTTCGGTTTTATTTTTGAATTCGGGTCGCCTAGTGTAAAATATGGATTTAAATTATTATAATATTTAATAGTAGCGACTACATAGTGATAGATGTGATACTATATAGTACGGAATATTATTTAAAAAATAAATGTAGGTAAATAGTACTCCCTACTTGCATTTAGGTTCCCAGTTTACGAATAGTCAAACTTTCATAATAAGGAAACTTTTTTCTTGTAATATTATTACTAAGAGTAATATATTTTCGGTGTAACCATTTATATCGTTCTGCATGCCGTTGCCGTTATATGGGGTCGATATGAAGTGTAATGATGTAAACAAATGGAGGAAGTATGGTACACCTTAGAGTTAAGTTTCAAAATCAAATATTTTTCCTTAAGCTTCACCTACTATTTATTTATACTTAAATGAAAAGATATTGAGTTTGATATCAGGTGTTATGATGAGCAATATAGAATGTAATCGATAAGTAACTTATTACATATTATGATCTGAACATACTACAAATGCTTAACAGGGCGAACAAAATGTATTATTATCTATCAATTTCTTTCAGAAGCGATATACATATAAATGTTATCCGTTTACTTAGGAAATAGATGCATTAGTGATAAGTAAACTGTTTTTTGTTTTCAGACCAAGTGATCTTTATACAGTCGCCTATGTTTATAATGACCGAAATATTAATAAAATATCATGTACTAATGATATTTATTGTAGCTAGCGTGTATCTTGCTGATATTTCTTTTGATTACCTACTCTAGATCAGTCACCTTGGTGATCGCCTAGAAATAGTGAAATTTCTTTGATTATTCTGATAAGTAAGTAATTAGTTTTTGATTATTCTTATTGTGGTAGGTAATAGAAAGTCACATTGTGCTGTCAAGTGTGTATTATAATATTTCCTATAGATTTGTCATCTGACCTAATTTTGCCATCATCTTGTGAAGTCTCGTATAAGTATGAAATGTATCATATATAAAAAAACGTTTATTACTACAACTCGACAGTTATGATCTCGGTGGGTTTGAGAGAAAACTAATAAGAGACTTCGTTAATATTACTAGGAACTAACTTATCAGGCGGTTTACTCTATTGTAAATAAATTACCTTATTTACTCAAAACGAATTCATTGTTAATTAAAAAATGTAAGTGTACAGACAGCAGCACATTAAATTACCACAAAATAACAATTTCCATAGTTGCTATTAAAGTTTATTAGCTAGACTTTTAGTTGAGTACCTAAATTTGGCAGTTTAAGATAAGTGGGTTGCAGTTGCCTGTACCTTTTTAAAATTGGCTTCTAAAGTTACTCGGCGAGAGAAAGCAACACAGCTATAAAAACAATGATTCAATCAAAAATTATTTTATAAGTTATAATTTGAATGACGATAAATGTACAATGGTACGATTCGAGGTGGTTCTTATCTCAAGTGCCTGCTATATGCTTCTATTCTATCATTAAAATTTGCTAGTAAAATAAGAAAGGATGGAACGAAATGTTAAATAAGAGGAAATGTACCGGATTTTTTGCTAATGAAGTTGTTAACAGTGGTTGAGCCATTTCCACTTTCAGTGAAGGTTCCGGTACTACAAGAGAGCCTTGAAAGAATACACCAACTAGTGATTATGTGATAAGGTTGAGTCTTGCCTGACGGTAATAATGTTTTTTCTTGAAAACTACTTCGTAACTGTACCAATGACTCCAGCTCTATGATAGCAGTTCTTGTCGGTGGTTTGAGTGAATAGAGTGCTGAACTCTATGCACAGTTTTGTGTTCAAATCGGAGTGTGGAATTATTCATTATCTAGACTGATGTGATGACTGATTCGTGATGAAGCAATATTATTTATTAGTGAAATGAATATATTTTAATTTTTAAAAACCAAATACGAAGATCGATGTTGGATGTATTTATTTAGGGAATCTTCTGTAGGAAATTGTTTTACCTCGGGTGCATTTTTTGATAAATATTATGTGACTTAAAGTTTGCGGCCCTAAAAGTTGTATTCCTTTTAAGAAGGATCCGCAGCACAATTTGTTTTCGTTTTTCTTATAATTATTTGAAAAATCGTCTAGTCGTGTTGTCGATTTATACGTCGTAGTAACACGAGTTTTTAAAACATGAAGTAAACATTGTCTTACACATAAAATAGGCAAAAATAATTTCAATTCAACTTATTTATAGAATATGAAATTTGTTTAACGTGCAGTATAAACTGTCTTATTTATTTAAAGATACGACTATGGAGGTATGGCCCCCAACTATTGTACATTGACAGTTATGGTAACAAACTGTAATGTGATTTGGAAATGGACATGAACTCAAATTAAGTTTTGAAATAAATAATAACATTGCATAATAGCTTTATATTTTACATGAAAACATGTTAAAGAAAAACTAATCTTGATATTTCTATTTTGGGCGTGGACTAAAATCATCTAAGTCAAGACTTAAAAGTGCCCATTACTATTATTTATTAAATAAATAATTTAATTTATAAAATAGACAGTTAAAATTAATGCATAAACTTATGTTTTAGCTAAAAATGTTAATTAATCTATAAAAAAGTCTAGACACATATTATACTTAGTTGCATGCAATTTGGCAGTTATTTCCATATTCCATTATTAGATAACCTAACAAACAGTCTCCGTGACTCATTAAAGGTTTATACAGCTGTAAATCTTGTTATTTTCACAATAATATGACTATATACGTGAGGTAATATTCTGAAGTTGAAAACAGATTCTTAATCAAAACCAAGTTATAATGTACAATTTTCGGTGGCCCTACAAAAGTATTGTAATATCCAATTTTTTTGTGGCCCTAATTATGATTTTCGGTCGCTGATGCTTTATGACACCAAATGTAAACCGTTTTGTTGCTATCTCACCAAATTTAAAATGTACTGTACTTCAATATTTTAATTTACTCTACATCACTAATCTTAAAAATGGTCGCTGCGGTTCCTATTTTAGACTTAATGCATTAAAAACTATGAGCTAAATTATTATAGTATGATTAATAATTAAACATTGTTAATAATTTTTATGAGTACCTATCAATATATCTTCTCCACGGTACTTAAAGTACTGGGTAGTTGTTGTTTTTTTATTTTTTCGATAGACTATCTGTATGTTTCTGTAGGCAAGGGAAAGTTTGATGTGTGCCAAATGTTACAAAGAAACATATAATTACCGTGTAGCAACAGATTCAAATACAATATGGATGTATTTATATGATAAAATATATTATATGAGGTAGATTAGGTAGGTATTAAGTGATATTATGAGTAATATAATAATTGCTGAATTATGAAATACATACATTTTTGCTGTATTTAGGAGCGTCTTCCATCTTACTCATATTATTTTCTCTTAGGTAAACACAGTTGGGGAAAATTTCATGGAAACTTTCACCATTTGTGCTAAGCTCTACAAACATAATGTAAATTTGCACAAATATGCTTTTCGCTATAATTCATGACATACTTCTTCAGAATACACACAAGAAAAGTCTTGGAACTGGGTCGTGGAACATTGTCACCTGTTGATATCTTTAACAGCCATGTCACCAGCCAAGTTATGTTTTAAACGTCTTAAATTTCTTAAAAGTCAGATTCCTGTATTCATTTTATAATTCAAAAGTCAGTTTCATCTAAGTATATAGTACATTTGTACACACAGTATTTAATTATACTTTTCGCTTTAATAAAAAGCTACCCTAGAATAATTATCTTTTTCCCGTTATTTAAATTGCCAATTGAATGCCGCGATAAAAATTAAAATATCATATATACAGTAAAATATATCATAACTATGATAGGCAAGGTGTTTGTAAAACATATAAAAACTATATCAAACATGATTAGATAACAAAATAGGGCTATATTTCAGAAGGCAATAGACTTTCATTGCATTTAAAGATTAACAGGGTGCGCTTTAGTTCATTAAAGAGTCTGCCATTACAGGAAACTGGACTTGTAGGATTCTGACTTTTAAGGAACAAACAGAATTCCTTCCAAATTGGTTATAACTAATTTAAATTTATTGGTAAGACATCTGCTGTAATATTTTCAGATGATAAGCTATGTGTAGTGTTAAAGTTATGGAGTGGAATAACGTAAGTTAAATTCAATCTCAAATTTTCAAAAACGTAAAATATTAGTAGTCCTTTTTAAGGTGAATTTTCAAAGACACCTTTTACGAAATTTAAATTAGTAGTTCTACACATAAAACTAGCTTGAAAACAATCTGTAAATAATTTTGTTTGTAGAATCAGTTGTTAAAGTTTTTCCTTTTGAGCATATAGTTTGAAATGGACTATAGATCAAATACGCTGTGCTCTGTAAGAAGTACTTAAAATAATAATAATTTCAATATATCGTTTCCCGCGTGTGTTCTGAAAGACTGTCTGAATTCACATGAAATTTTCGCCCTGATTGTCTAAACTAGCCTTTCTTTCGGTGGTTTAAGTAATGTAGATGAAAATTTACAGCAATAATTAGTATCTAATAGTAGTACTTTGCTGGTAGATGCTATATGATGATGATATAATTATGTGTGATAACTCGCAATTTATTTATTAAGCGCAGGTTTTAACTTAATTTCGTGAGCATATAAATATTTCGTTGCATAATTTATTCTGAATAATAACATATATATAATCAAAAGTTTTTTTGAATACAAAGTAATTTTAAAATGTTATTATGATATTATAATTAATTAATGCGGCTCACTTTTTATTTTCTGGAATAATAATATTTGTATCAAATTATTTATTATTTAGGTAAATAATTATGTTAATTTTTTATTTTCTAAATGTGTTTGCGTGTAAAATGTGTTTCAAACAAATATTTTAGCCTTCCCTGTAAATGAAGTATTTATTGTTTGAAATATATTTTTAAACTGAGGCCTTTACCACTACAAATATTAAACTTACGCATAATTGTTTTGGTAGCAAGACATAGTTTTAATCTAAGTAAAAGTTTACATAGTACATAATACCAGAAAGTTGATTTATGTAACTCCACTTAAACTTGGAACCCAAAATTTAGTTTTCAATTATAAAACTGTCTTATTGACTAATGCATATTACTGAATAATGTTTAATCTATTTGCAGTGGTGCAGTCCACATATTAAGTAAGCTTCTAAACCTTATCTATATTAATAAGTCCGAACTATAATTAAGTATGAAATTATTGTTGTTGTTAATATTTTGCTGGCTTCGAACGACACCACTCTTTATTGCTATTGTTGAAAGTTATTGCCAAATTTTTATTTGTCCTAAAATCTTTTGTCTTTGTACATATCCATTAATAAAAATTATGTACCGAGGATTGATGTGTTTTTATTTGTAAATATTATTTATTTTGAATGATCTACCTTATAATATAGATAGATATATTGTAGTCGGACAGATGACTACAATTAATCCTTTGCCAGACACCGTTGAATCCTCCGAGGTCGCATAATACAACTTTAAAAACGACAAATCTTATCAAAAACTAAAATAAATTCCATAGATATAACATATACTAGCGTAAAGATTGGCGAAGAAGTGATTAGGACGAGACCAAAAATGAAATACACCGGTGGGCGTGTGATGCGCATGTGTGCTAGTCAAATAGTGCCTGCAATAGGCTTCAACTATCAATACAAATTGCAGTAGCTCTCTCTATATCCTGATTTGACACACATCTACCTGTAAAGGAAATATTTTTATGTTTGAGGGAATAAAAATAAAAGGATTTTCATTTTTCTCCAAACAGAATTAATTTATTATAGAAATGGCGTAGACTTTCTTTCGAAGTATTTTAATATTTTTTAATATTTGGATTATTACTTTTATTAATAGATGTTTATGGTTAGCTAATGCTGACCCATCATACCTATATATGAATATAAAGTATTTTAAAAAAGTTTAGAAATGATACGTGACATTAATTTGTTTTGTAAACGTATACGTAAACGTATTTTCGTTTACATTTTTCCCTTTCATAGCAGATAGTTTACAGCATTTTTTGTACAAAATTTGCAGTTTAAAATTGTATTCACATATTATTGCAATACAAAGTATTTTAAGAAATATCTTGGTTCTTAAATTCTCCATAATGATTTTGTGTATGTTAACCACATTATCAATATTTTAGGAAACTCAAAACAAAAGTATATGTTGTACGATTGCTTAAGAGGTATTCTATTCACAAAGTTTCAACAAAATAAAGTTTATTAAAAATGGTTACATAAGTCAACCTATAAAAATTGCGGGTGAACTTATTAGCGTGATTAATACTTGCGCCTTTGATTCGGTTATGTTTCTTTTTTATGTAGGATATACTGAGAATGAAAATATTAGAAGTTTGATACTGCCTGATGGCTATGATGAGAATCTAATTTCAATGTATATAAAATGCTTGATTGATACCAAAGACGTAAGTACAAAGTACATTCTGGCTACAATTGTTTTAGAGGTTCTGCTAAATCTTTTTGTATACGAAACCTTCGTTTTCCACAGCGGCCTCTCGAAGGCCACGCACTGTGCTAAAAAAAGGCATACCTTTACCGGCAAGGGACATGTCGTAATCAATCATAATTGTTTTTATGTTTTGTAACAAATTGAAAATATTGTATTTAGACAGCTACTTACATGTTAAATGTATAATTATGTGGGTTTTCTCTCTCAGATGAGTTACATCCAGGTACTGCACACGTAACCATAATTAATCGAGTCTATTAAAAACGTGTAAATACTTTAAAACCTGAAATTTCACAAAAGTAAGCGGAATTTGTTTCGTTCACGACTGATGCTGGGCCGATAGCGTGTACGTGAATAGTCTCGCCTATACTTCTCTTTCTAATTTGCATTGCCAATCTAAGTATATATTATATCTTTGATCAATTCTTACTAAATCTTGCATGAGCTCTGCAGTTTGGGGATAAAAAGAGATATTTAAACAAAACTGCATGTTACCAAATGCTAGTCGTTGCCTGAACTGCAACTTAAGAGTGCGGAGGGAGATTATATCCCCACATATGGGAAAGACCGCTGTATTTGCTATCAGGATAAAATAGTGGGTTAACATAACTCTTCCAATTGGTCGATCAATATTCAGCAGATCTGTAAGTCTCGGTCAGGGATGTTGCGAATATTCGCATCCGCATCCGCATATGCGGAACATCCGCATCGATTTAGACATCCGCATCCGCATAAATCGATGCGGAGCTGATGCGGATGCGGATGGGTAGCAGATCGTGACAAGAAAGAAAGGGGAGGGGCGTGTCGACCGAGTTAAAGATTAAAGATGATACGTGGGTACCACTGAAAATGTTTAGAACTGACCAGTTAGAAACATTGCTAATGAAAACTTTTTTGAATTTCAATTTTAGAACTCTTTGGTAACCTAATGTAGACTCAAAAACAAAGCTATGATAGGCTGCTATTAGCATTTCTTAATGAAGCCCCATCTCGTGCCACTATTTACGATTGGTTTAACGAGTTTAAGCGTAGTGGACGTAGCAATCTCAACGATGATCCACGTGAGGGAAGTCCTTTAACAGCGACTACTGAAGATAACATCAGTGCTGTGCGACGCATGATGAAGGATGATAAGAGAGTGACTTATCAGCAGATACGGGAAAGCCTAGGCATTGGTATGAGTTAAGTTCAAAAAATATTACACGAACATTTAGGCGTCAGGAAGCTTTGTACTAGATGGATTCCCCATACTTTAACCGACGACCAGAAACACCTTCGCATGGACTGGTGTCGCCAAATGTTAGATAAGTTCAACAGCAGTGACTCAAATGCTGTATTTGACATCGTCACAGGTGATGAAAGCTGGATATATTGCTACGAACCCAAAACCAAAAGACAATCAGCTCAGTGGGTGTTTCCTTTCGAGGATCGGCTAACTAAGGTAAAGAATGGAAGAAGTCAAGGAAAAAAGATGATTGCCTCATTCTTTGGTCGGAAAAGTCATTTCGCGACAGTTGTGCTAGAAGATGGAAGGACAGTTTCTGCAGACTGGTATGTCAATCGCTGTTTGCCTGTTGTCTTAGAAAAAATTCGACAGCAGCGCCCTCGAAGCAGGATCCTCCTTCACCACGACAATGCTTCAGCGAACTCCGCAGAACGGACAGTTGAATATTTGACTATGGCAGGTGTCGAGATAATGACTCATCCGCCATACAGTCCTGACCTGGCGCCCTGCGACTTTTATTTATTCCCAAGAACTAAAGATAAAATTCGAGGTATTCGCTTTAGGAGCCCTGAAGATGCGGTGAAAGCGTACGAAAATGCCCTAGAAGAGACCCCTAAAGAAGAATGGGCCCACTGCTTTTCTCAGTGGTTCCATCGAATGCGACGATGTGTAGAGAGGAACTGAGATTACTTCGAAAAACAATAAGAGTATTGGCAACTTTCTACATTAAGCCGTTTTTCATTTTTTTAAAATTTTCAGTGTTACCTAGGTATATTGAAGATTAACAGAAACACGGAAGACATCTTGGCTTCTCGAACAATATCTCCAAGTACCGAAAGAGCGAAGAAAATGAGAATGACAGATTTCATGGAAACAGAATGAAACGACTAAAGACCTCAGGCTACAGGACGTCAGTCCTGTTTAATTAGTGAGCCCGCGCGATAGACAGCCTTTGTGATATTGATTCGTTGGTGGGAGAAATGGTGGGAGGCGTCCGAGGTGACGGCACGGTGGTGGTTTTTTTAAAAATAAAAGTAGTCTAAGTTACTTCTTATTACATCAGCTACCTGCCAATAAAAATCCCGTCAAAACCGGTCCAGCCATTTTAGCCATATATATATATATATATATGCATGTAGTAAAAAACGGTTATTTCAATATTACAAACCGACACTCCCAATTTCATTTTTATGTATAGATAAAGAAAGGATAAATATTACTGCTTTTTACCCTACCAAACCAACACTTAAGTTTTTTGTACAGATCCGCATCCGCTTCCGCGGATGTGAGCCTCTTAAAATCCGCATCCGCATCCGCGGAAGTGAAAAAAAGTGCATCCGCAACATCCCTAGTCTCGGTAGCTCAATTGGAATAGCAAAATCGCAGTAGAATACACCGATTTATTATCGTATTCCCATGTCGAAATCTTTAAGATTCCTCGTAATCTGAAATTTTTAAGTATACGAACCTATTTAGTTCTTACACTTCCGCGCACAATACACATCAGAATAAAACAGGACTCCTGTAAAGGAGTCGAAACGTCAGGATTAAATATAAAATAAAATAAAACATGCGCAAAAATCCGTAAAAAAGAGTTTTATTCTGATATACGAACCTACTTAAAAAATTCAGATTGTTGACTGTACGTATGCAGAGTACGGAAAAGGTGGAGGATAGTTGGGGTCAGCTGCAAACTGTATACGGTCAGAAGAATTATCAAATATTTCTCCAGTCGTTGTGTTGTAAAAGGGTAGTACTGCATACATAACTAAAGTCGTTTTTAAACCCATAAGATCTGTAGACCTTAGGCCCCAGTTGTTTGAGGTTAAACAACTTTAGCAAGAGCAGGGTCCTTCAGATTCTGAAAGCACGCTATCTATTATCGTTAAGCTCGCGCTCTTGCCTGCTTGGACTATGAAATTCTTACGTCATTACAGGCCCGCTAATGTCCTGACATTAGTGGGCAAGCTTACTGTGAAGCTTTAAATTGTAGATACCTAAATAGTACATCTAAAACATAAAAAAATAAAGACACTCTGGATATCTAATCTCAACCAATTATGTAATTCAACCTTGTAAGACTACCAACTAGCTAAGGTTTTAACTTTATGAACAATAATAAGAATTGGAATTCAGCAGCCTTTATTACAAAAGAACAAAAAGTGTGGCTCTTAAGGCCTAGTAAATATACAATGTATCTATATAATATCAGTATTATGCGCCGGGGCTACCAGCAATCTATGTCTCTTATTTATATTATTATAAAATTGAAATGATATTTCTTTCAAGAGAAATATATCTGTCTTGCTTCAGCCGGCGCTTGCTCCATCGGGCAGTACGGACATTTCAACCTGGAAAGATAATTTACCAACTGTAGTTTGCTTGTTAAATGCCATATTTAGGAAAGAGATGATATGATGTAATATGGTCTCAACTTAAAACTACCAATAATATTGGCTTAGAATATTTTTTATCTATGTCTCTGTCCGAAAAGGTTTCTTGCTATCATACAAACTACACGTTTGTATGAGTAAGTCACGACTTATGCATAACGATAAATCTTGCTAACTAACTGAAAATAATTATTGTCAAATAAACACAGCACCGAAAGCAAATAAGTGCGGTTTTCCACCAATCATGCTGCCGAGCGAAAAAAGAAAGCAATCAAATTTATCTTAAATTGATTAATAGGAAATAACAGACAAAGACAATGTAAAATAAGTGCTCCTGCCTAAAGATATTCAATATTAAATTATACAAACATTAAAACAGAAAAACGCAGGCAGCTCAGTTTTTTGCTATATTTTAAAATAACAAAAACTAACAGTAAATAAACTTCAAATTGTTAATTCGTCAAATTGAGTAAGAGCCTTGATAGCTATGACGTATGGTCCGATTTTTCAGAAAGACGCGACTCATATCTTGTGATCCACTATTTTTTCTTTATTTCGTTTGCTAAAAACAAACGTATAAACGATATACACATTTAGTCTTATATTTCAGTTGTCACCCAGCGTTCAAATGGGCTGTTATGCTAGCTCATCAGCAATATTGAACAAAAATGTTGATAAAATTCTCCAAGTTGACCAAGAATCTCAGTAGCTCAGTGGTAGTGTCGAAATCAAGTGACATGCGTAGTTGCAAGATCAAATACGTTACCAAATTTATTATTAGTAAATATATTATTTATTTAGCTGAAGTGACGTAACGCGACCTTATAATTGGTGAATTGTATTGATTTTTTTATTATCATTAAAATTATAGCCGATATGAAATATGAAAAGGGTGCTAAACATTTAAAGCATATATTAATAAACTTCAAGATGGTGTACTATTCTGTTCGTGTAATATTTTTTTTACGGTCTACTTTTCAATCTTTAGATAAAGCTTATCAGTCAGATAAACTACTGTTACCCCATCAAAGAGAAATACCACTCGTAGCATGAGAACAATGTTAATAACATCATGTCTGAATTTAACGCAAATGGTCGTAACATATTTTTATACAAAATTCCATTTGATACCTATTATATTTACATTAATATTATTATAATTTCAAAATTAAGATATTTATTGAAATAAATACATTTACTTAATAATATATAACCCGCTACGGATAGGCAAGTCCAAAGTTTCAAGCAATAAATATATATCAGCTTGTAAAAGTCATGAAAAATAGTCGTATATTTTCGATACGACCTTATGCGTGGGAGCTCTCGATTTGTCAAATCTAATAAAATGTTATTATTATTATACTCATATCTTATATCTGCTATCGATCAGACAAGTGTTATCTGAAGGTTAAAAAAAATCGGCTCTTAGAGATATATAATCGCAGAATAGTCAGTTTAATAATAAAGTGGGTCCCTCGTCATATATCTATTATGTATAAGTATAATTAGTATTGACTTAGCAGGTACCTAAATTATGACACTAAATATAAATTGTACAATATAAGTAAAATTAAATGTAAGCGCTAATACGAGCAGTCTGTTGATATCTTGACATTTATTTATACTATGTTTTAAACTGAGCAAATCATACTATAAAAATGACCTTAATTCATACATTCAGTAATTATTAAACATGAATTTACCAACATCCTTAACATTTCGAAAATAATGTAAATTAAAAACACTTGGTATCAAATTTAGAGTGGCTAACGCAAACTTAAATATTAAAGTAAACAAAAATATATGAACCAGCAATAGACCCACTCAGTATTTGGTACCATCGCGTCACCATGATAATCCCGCCACCGCAATAGAATGGTAAGGAATTGACCGCACTTTACTGACTTGGCACCCATGGCAAGCTTGTTGAGGGCGTCGCGAGAGATCACGTGACCGCATAGCAGTCGCATGGGTGGGTTCTGCTCCGAAGCCTGCTGCCGAAGAATTGGACACGCGAACACAGAATGGTAACCACCACCATCTTCTCCGAGATCAACCTGAGAGTTTAAAAAAAGTGTTGTTTAAATTTATTTCAGTTTTATTTCTTTGGGATGGGTTCGCTCCTGATCCCAATCAAGCTCGGGGGCCAAGACATAATCCACGATAGAACGAGCTAACCCAGAAGGTACTTATTCACCCTGGTTTTGAAAATGGACGGGTTATAAGTTCTCGGAAATACAGACACATGGAAGGAGTTCCACTCCATTGCTGTGCACATTATGAAGGATGTTGAGAAGCGTTGCGAAAGGTAGGAATAGCAACCAAGAAAGGGTGTTAGCCCGCAGTGCTACTGGATGTCCGATGGTAAATAAGGAGATGGCGGTATGAATTTGCCCATTCCGTTCTTGAACATACTCTCCAAAGTACAGTCTATAAAAAAAAGGACAGACAGGTAACTTTACGACGATGAGCTAAGGTGTGAAGCTTGCTCTTCACCAATTTGCTGTCACCGATGAGCCTCTCAGCTCTGCGCTGAATCGTGAAAAATATAGAATAATTTGCATCTTGGACCTTATCACAGAGATCTATGGTGTTTCTCATTAGCAGTTTAGTATTCTATAAAGAGTTAAACACCAATCAGCTTGTTCATTTCATATTGTATTAGACATAGCTCAAAGTCCTTCTAGTAGAACATCACCATTTGTACCTAAACCCATCACCAAAAAAAGTAAGGTTTGTAATTAAAGGTCAATTGAACGTGTGTCTTTGTTCTTAAACCACAGCCACGTAACTGATGCTTCGCTCTCGAAGAAATCGCAAAAATCCTATGCGATAATCACCTACAGAGCGTCGCCGCGTTAACTACGAACTAAAATCTATCTTAAACGCGTGCAGCGTGAGTGAAAATTATTTTAATGAATTACTAGCTGACCCAGTAAAGCGTTGCTATGGTAACGCGTATACAATGGAAAAAGAGCGGGAAAAAGAACGGACAGACAACACACACAAACAACAAGTTTGTGTTTTTAGAGTATATACTAGCGGCCCGTCCCGGCAACGCACGGGTGGACAAATTTTTTTCTATTATTAAATATTTTTCCGTTAGCGCCATCTAGCGACCGGTAGACGAACTACTTGCGGTTAACGCGTTGCTATGATAACGCATATACAATGGGAAAAGAGCGGGAAAAAGAACGGACAGACAAACGCACAAACCACTGTGATCTAAGATTATAGATTTGCGGGTGCAGACACAAGGTTTGCTCATGAACATAAGAAATAAAAGTAACGATATTTAGTAGACCTCCGTGTTCGAGTAGCTCGCGTAACGGTTTTCATAGTAAAGCCATTCAGAGTCTTGTCTCTGGTCTGGGTGTTGTGGTACCGTCGTTGTTGCTGAATTCCATAACACAACTGCTTTAGCTGCTTAACTTGAGTTTAGAACAATGTATATGATATTGTCTAAAATTTATTTATTTATATTTTAAATAAAAGAAATGTTACCGCGTAGTGTACACGCGAGCTAGCGGGTAAGTTCAGTTTAATTAATAGATGCGGCACCGTCACAATGTCGCCTAAGGTATAGCATGCTGCAAGAATGATTGGATACCTCTAAGGGCAGCTCGTCCTCGGCCCAGGCGGCGATGACGTGCGGGTGCGTCATCTTAGTGCGGATGTCGTGAAGCGCGGGCAGCACCCTCGCGCCCGCTAGTACGCCTCCAGCGAGTGGCGACAGAGGCGCGAGTCGCAGTAGTGCGCACGATTCACGTATAAACAACTCCGCTGCTTCCGCGCCTGCGCAATCGCCACCAATAACTCATCTTACACCACATTATGTCAATCTATATAGTATGTAAACTAGCGAACCCGCCCCGGCTTCGCACAGGTAATCTGTCATATCTTAGGAAATATTCATTTCAATTACATGCTGTAAATGGCCATATTGTTCTATATTTAATGCAAAATTTATTTAAAGTACTTAGTTGGATAAGGATTAATGCTACATTGCTTAAAATCGCTTCGTAAATAAGCCATTATTTCTTGTAAAAGTAAAGTAAAAAACTGATTATTGTGGGTTATCCCTTAGAGATCAACATATACCATCGCGGACTTTTTGTAAACCTTTTTAAGATGTACAACACTGTAGAACATTATTTTGATCTATCTACACTCTCAATCTATCTACATTATTTTGATATAGGGTTCAGCCAGCGTTTGCAATGTAAGCGCAAAAAATGTGTTTATTTACGACATCACATTAGAAACCTCTAAAATTATCAGTGTTTCTCTACTATATTATGTATGTATTATACATATAAACCTTCCTCTTGAATCACTCTATCTATTTAAAAAACCGCATCAAAATCTGTTGAGTAGTTTTAAAGATCTAAGCATACATTGGGCAGGCAGACAGTAGGAAGCGACTTTGTTTTATACTATGTAGTGATTAATCAAATGAGGAATTAGCTAATAGAATAAATAGTAAAAATTTGAGATAAATGCACTTCAAAATATTTGCATTTGTAAAGTTATTGTAAACATAAATACCATGTTAGACGCAAATAAATAAATGGAAACGTCTTTGTTACCGGAATGTTTACAAGTCTGTAGTTCCAGTTGCATCTGCAGTCGTTTACACCCACCAATCCGCATTTGGCCAGCGTGGTGGTAATAACGCAAAGGACTGCGTGACGCATTTGACTAACCTCCGCTGAATTTTTAAATTGAATAGGAGCACAAGACAAAAAAAGAAAGTAATAAATTCTCGTAACAAATTTTTATGGTAATACGATACTGTGCAGAGCGGAAGCTCACAGTATACATAAAGAATATAGCACTATGCTCCCGATATTCAGTTGTTTATAGTTTCAATTAATTTGCGTTTAATTTACCCACATAAAGTTTGAGCATAATCATGAATTAAATAATATCACTTTAATAAGTGAAGGCTTTGATACATATTAAAACACATAATACAAATTACATTTTCTCTGTAATAGATGGCTGATTTGTTAAATGAAATATGTTTGCAAACAATCATCAGTTTGAATAAAAAATGTAAGTATACGTAAGTAAATATAAGTTCGTGATATTGTTAGTTTCTTTAACATTACAATACACAACAGGTTGACTTCATCAACCTGAACTAGATTGCAAGCAAAATAGATGTGGATGATGCATCTACAATAAAATTTTATGAACTATGAAAGGTGGATAAAAATGAGATCGATTCAAAAAATATTTTAAGTATATAGGAATGGCGTCTGTTTTCACCTAATGCTTTGGGGTCGAGTAGGTGGGCGTAGTGCGATGGCGCGGGCGGTGCGCCGGGCGTGCACCAGGCGAGTGCACACACGGCAGCCTGCAGTTGGCGCTCGTGACGTGCTGCATGTGCTGGAAACTGCGCCCGAGCGTATTCGATAGCTGCTACCACCCCTTGCTCGCGGGCTAGCTGGGGTACAAGAACTCATCTTAATTTACTTAGTTTTTTTAAGAAGGCAAAGTGTACAAAACCCATACAGCCTCGCCTTCAGTGATTTCTTTTCTTATTTGTTGATAACAAATGATGATGAGAGCACATTTATGAATGATGTACAATAAAGAATAGTCAAATAAACCCTAGGCTGTAGAAGTGTGTAGATTTTCTGAATCCTTCAAGGATTTCTGGACACTTAAAAAAGCACCTTCTGCTGTTTTGCTCTGCTCCATGATCCACCATTATAACGCCCTATTATTTGCCACAAGACAAATTATAACAAAACGACTAAGTGATGCATCCCACTCCCACATAAAGGTCCTATTGTTTACTAAATATCTAAAGCAATTTCTTCAATATGCATATAATACTAGGCGATGCAGTCGCTAAGCATAAAGCTACGCTGGCACCATATATTGGAGCGGAGCATAATACGTAAAAAAAAAAAAATTTTGCGAATTTCAAAATTCGCCATCTGGTCCTAAACCTGTTGATTTGATTCACCATAAAAAATATTAAAATCGGTTAAGAACTCTGGAAGTTATGGCGTAACATACATTGCGCCATTGAAGCTGATCCATGGGAGCTTCGCTTCGCTCCGCTCCAACAAATTACCATCCTTCTCTCATCTTCAATTTCACAATTGATTTCCTTCAATATCGTAATCTTCATGTGATAACTTTTATTCAATTGTTTAGATATAGGCACCTTTCATGCTATCCTGGCTGAACTACTGTCCGATTCAGCCAAGAAGCTTTGTACTTTAGTTAAAAATAATAATTTAAACAGCAATAATTAAATGTAAACAGCATAGAATAAGTTTTATGAGAGAACTGACATGTCTACTTAAGATAAAAGTCCTTAAATTAAATAAAGAAAATAAGATTTTATTCTTATTTACTAGACCAGATAATTGCAAACCTTTTGTTGTGTGTTTTTTTTTTAAAGAATATGTTGACTATATGGGTTTCATTGTGGCATCTATCATCATCATCATCATTATCATCATTATACAACTGCTTTAATTTACGAATCAAATGTTATAGTTTGGTTATAGTACATATAAACCTTAGAACAATTTGTGAGAATGAACCAAACTAATTAATAAATTAAAATGTATATTCTACAAGAAATTTGGTTATTATTAAAATAATCTCACATGGTTAGTTATAACATATTACAGTTGTATCCTACCTTTAATGCTTGCATTCTATGTAGGGTAAATGGCAATGGTGAATGAGCTAACTCTTGCACGCGCTGTTCTGCCCATTGCAATGCCTGTGCTGGATCTCCTGCCGCCAGTGCCACCGCACAACGCTGAAGTAGTGCAAAAGTACATGTGCGTTCTACAGCAGGAATGCCAGCCTCTGCTACCAACGAGTCACCCACATCCTCCAGACCCTGAGATGCAAGCCAAT
Organism: Calamotropha paludella; assembly: GCA_927399485.1. Classification (NCBI taxonomy): domain Eukaryota; kingdom Metazoa; phylum Arthropoda; class Insecta; order Lepidoptera; family Crambidae; genus Calamotropha; species Calamotropha paludella. The sequence continues at coordinate 9,020,631 of OV656817.1, read as the reverse complement.
TATGATGAGTGACAAATCACATGTTTACCCATTCTGGACCCTTACATTCCAATGTTGTCATGTAGTCTAGGTTAAACCAATTTTATTGTGCTTTAGGAATTAGAACACAATAAAATTGGGAGTTGTCAACTAATAAATGTTTAATAAAGGTAAATATTTCTTTGTCCATACTTTGTTCTTCAATAGTAATAAAACTTTGACATTTTGCTTGCACTTGCCCAAAGGTACTTAGGTATATGTCTGGATGAAGATGAAATATAATGTGTTATCTACTAGACACCTATTTTTTTGTTTCTTTATCAAACTGCAAATAAATAATATTACCTGTCTGTACAAATGTTGAGCTATAGCTTGTTCCATAATAGGTCTATTTGTATCGCAGCAAAAGGTTTCTGCTCTTGGTGCTACAGAACCATAATCTGCCACAAAGTGTCTGTCAATTGACTTGCCCACTCTAGACACAGTTGCATGTAGCTCACGATGTTCTGTTGATAATACATAAGTGTATCAGAAACATCTACTATTGTGTTATTCAAGACTTTCATTTCCTTTGTCATTACTAAGGCTTTAATATTCTAAAATATGGTATTGTTTAAATACTTATGTTAGGTTTAAATCAACTTTTGATTATCCTCTTTCTTAAAGTTACTTTATCAAATCATCAAATTGTTTTTTCCAGTATCAAAGAAATGAAAGTGAAAATTAATGACCCATATTATAGGTCCATTTAATCATAATGTACACAGATTATTTTTGCAGATAAATGACTACAAAAGAGTAATTAGATTAATGAGTGTATTAATTATCATCAGCCTATTAAATAATACTGCATGAACAATATGACTTTTTATCAAAATACCTGTAGACATTTGAAATACTGTTTGCTTCACTCTGGCTGCCAGTTCACCCACAACCATGGCTTGTGTTTGTGATAAGGGGGTATTTGCTGGCTCTGGAAGACGAATAAAACAAAGTACAAAATGTGGTGAATTTAAATGACGATTGAGTGAAAGCGACGTCTAGAAAGATTATAACTAAAACTATGGACATATTAACAATTTTACACACGATTGATTTAATAACTGTTTATTGTTTAATTTGGCACTTACGTTTAGCTATTTCTCTTTTTAAGTTCTCAACTTGCTCAATAACATCTCGTAAAACCTGATCAGTATGATCATTTAGAGAAGTAAATTTTGTTATGGCTTTGTCTAAATCTTGTTCCACGCCAATACACGAATCCATAATAAAAATAGACGTTCAAATGTTTATTTACTATATATCGTAACTACCAATTAAAGTTAAATGTAAACCAGAGGACAAAGGCTTTATTTTGCAATTATATAAAAATGAAAACAACAGACATTTTCCATGCGAGACTAACGTCAAAAACAAAAATGTCAATTGTCATCAAAGACTAGTAACATAAAGTTATAATTTGATTTTTTTTAATTTTTAACGGCCTTGGAATTACCGCTACGCCTTGTCCTTAATAATACATTTATTTTCTTAGATCTTGATGAATGATGACAGTTGATTTATGAATGATAGATGATCAATGGAAGATGAATGAACAGTGAAATAAACCCTACCCTAGGTTTTAGTAAAGGTGTAGGGTTTTACTGAAACCCTTCTTGAGAGAGCGCGAAAAAACACCTTTTACTTGTTTGTTTCACTTGCCGACACTCATGCATATTCAGAAACACTCAGTGACCAATCATTATCACATACTAAGATATTAACCACAACATTCTAATTTATAACTTGTATACTTATTTATTTCTTTATTTATGGCTTGCACGATTTGTGCATTGAGCCAGTGTCAAGTAAGTATAATTGTCAATTATATATTTATACATTCTTGCTAGGTTTCAGTAAATGTGTGGGGTTTTACTGCAACCTCCCCGTGGACTTCTTGAGAGAGCAGGAAAAGACAACTTCCACTGCTATTTACACTTGTCAACACTCTTGTATATTCACAAACACTTAGTGGTTAATAATCCACCATTATTACGCACTAATATCCACCACAACACAAATTTCAACAAGAGAAACAAAACCACCAAAAAACGACGCTTCCCGCTCCCGCCTAAAAGTCCCAACTTGTATATATAATTAAATATGAGTATTTTTACTGTGGGGTTTCATATAGACAAAGGGTATAAAGTCCGTACTGCTTGATCTCCAGCAACTTCTTAAATTAGATGTTTACGAGGGCTGAAATGATGAATGAATATAATGATTAATGAAACAAGTACCTTCCTTGGGTTTCGTTAAGAAGTGTGCATTTACTAAATCCTCCGCGGACATTTGGAAATGTGTGGAATCGAATCAACAGGTTTAGGACCAGATTGTGACGCCCGAATTTTGAAATTTGCAAAAATTTCCATAGATTTTTTTTTCTCTTTTTTTAGGTATTACACTCCACTCCAATATATGGTGCTAGCGTAGCTTTATGCTTAGCGACTGCATCGCCTAGTATGATGTCCTTCCTCCTGACATCCCTCATTCTACTGATATGAAATACGTCCCTAGTATGTTAAACCCTCCTGTTATCAAAATTTTGTTCAGATTCCTGGCAATAAACAACATTAAACTATGAACTGACCTTAAACCGGCCTCATTAAACTGTCGAATTTTGGCATTTACTAAATTTCTTATATGTTACGCTTTGTGATGGCCAGTGCTGTTATATCTTTGTTTTAGGTAAACATGTTCTACTAAACTAAAGCTCTTAAGCTTACGTAAAGTCTCTATTCTAAACTATAATTTAAAGCAGAACGTTCCCTTACGTACCTACCTACAGTACAAGGTACTCACGGGCGTAGCCAGGGGGAGGGTTTTGGGGGTTCAAACCAGGGATGTTGCGGATGCACTTTTTTTCAGTTCCGCGGATGCGGATGCGGATTTGAAGAGGCTCACATCCGCGGAAGCGGATGCGGATGCGGATCTGCACAAAAAACTTAATCCTTTCTTTATCTATACATAAAAATGAAATTGGAGTGTCGGTTTGTAATATTAAAATAACCGTTTTTTACTACATGCATATGTCTGTTTGTTCGGGCTAAACGCTAAAATGGCTGGACCGGTTTTGACGGGATTTTTATTGGCAGATAGCTGATGTAATGAGGAGTAACTTAGGCTACTTTTATTTAAAAAAAAGCACCACCGTGCCCTCACGTCGGGCGCCTCCCTACGCTTCTCCCACCAACGAATCAATATCACAAAGGCTGTCTATCGCGCGGGCTGACTAATCAAACAGGACTGACGTCCTGTAACCTGAGGTCTCTAGTCGTTCCGTTATGTTTCCATGAAATCTGTCATTCTCATTTTCTTCGCTCTTTCGGTACTTGGAGATATTGTTCGAGAAGCCAAGATGTCTTTCTTGTTTCTGTTAATCTTCAATATACCTAGGTAACACTGAAAATGTTTAGAAATTGAAAAAAGGCTTAATGTAGAAAGTTGCCAATACTCTTATTGTTTTTCGAACTAATCTCAGTTCCTCTCTACACATCGTCGCATTCGATGGAACCACTGAGAAAAGCAGTGGGTCCATTCTTCCTTAGAGGTCTCTTCTATGGCATTTTCGTACGCTTTCACCGCATCTTCTGGGCTCGTAAAGCGAATACCTCGAATTTTATCTTTAGTTCTTGGGAATAAATAAAAGTCGCAGGGCGCCAGGTCAGGACTGTATAGCGGATGACTCATTATCTCGACACCTGCCATAGTCAAATATTCAGCAGTCCGTTCTGCGGAGTGCGCTGAAGTATTGTCGTGATGAAAGAGGATCCTGCTTCGAGGGCGCTGCTGTCGAATTTTTTCTAAGACAACAGGCAAACAGCGATTGACATACCAGTCTGCAGAAACTGTCCTTCCATCTTCTAACACAACTGTCGCGAAATGACTTTTCTGACCAAGGAATGAGGCAATCATATTTTTTCCTTGACTTCTTCCTTCCTTTACCTTAGTTAGGCGATCCTCGAAAGGAAACACCCACTGAGTTGATTGTCTTTTGGTTTTGGGTTCGTAGCAATATATCCAGCTTTCATCACCTGTGACGATGTCAAATACAGCATTTGAGTCACTGCCGTTGAACTTATCTAACATTTGGTGACACCAGTCCATGCGAAGGTGTTTCTGGTCGTCGGTTAAAGTATGGGGAATCCATCTGGTACAAAGCTTCCTGACGCCTAAATGTTCGTGTAATATTTTTTGAACTTGACTCACACCAATGCCTAGGCTTGCCCGTATCTGCTGATAGGTCACTCTCTTATCATCCTCTATCATGCGTCGCACAGCACTGATGTTATCTTAAGTAGTCGCTGTTAAAGGACTTCCCTCACGTGGATCATCGTTGAGATTGCTACGTCCACGCTTAAACTCGTTAAACCAATCGTAAATAGTGGCACGAGATGGGGCTTCATTAAGAAATGCTAATAGCAGCCTATCATAGCTTTGTTGTTGAGTAAGTCCACAACGAAAGTCATAATAAATCATTGACCGAAAGTTTTCTCGCGTTAGGTTCATTTTCACTTGTAACAAGAGTTTTAGATTTGCCGCCAATTCACAAAAACAAATCTCAAATGAATGCAATAATCTACATTAGGTTACCAAAGAGTTCTAAAATTGAAATTCAAAAAAGTTTTCATTACCAATGTTTCTAACTGGTCAGTTCTAAACATTTTTAGTGGTACCCACGTATCATCTTTAATCTTTAACTCGGTCAACACGCCCCTCCCCTTTCTTTCTTGTCACGATCTGCTACACATCCGCATCCGCATCAGCTCCGCATCGATTTATGCGGATGCGGATGCCGATGCGGATGTCTAAATCGATGCGAATGTTCCGCATATGCGGATGCGGATGCGAATATTCGCAACATCCCTGGTTCAAACCCCCCCCGTAATGTTAAGATATCCACATCAATTATATCGAAATAAGGAGAGACCAGGGGCATAACTTATTTTATTACTAATTATTACACAAATAATATTGTATTTTGGATTCGCCTTCTACCACCCGCCGCCGCCCGTCGTCATTCAGGGCGTACGCTAAACCATGCGCGGGCACACGCCGCAGGCGTCTGTTCCGGCGTCCGACGCGGGCCTGGGATCTGGTGTGTTACCTTTAAATTTTGCGGTCAGTACTGAAATTGAAGACGCAATTTTTATGTATTCGGCAGTGCTACCCGAAAGAAGTACATGCAGTCAAAAAAGTATCGGGAATGGATGATTTGTTTATGGTTCCAAAATATTTTTTTGATTATTTTTTGTTGTTGTTAGATTGGCACATCTGTTTTCCATTTTGGCGCGGAGTTTGAGTTGCATCTGTTATCAATATAAAATACAGTGCTGTTTTTAGTGATATCACATCTAGTGTGCATTGCGTCTTAAATTTTGCATCATACATGGAATTTCGTGTTCGGAGTCACTGAAAATGTTACAGAAAGCTTTCAGTGAATCGACTTTATCAAAACACGTGCTTATAAGTGGTACAAAGTGTTCAAAAGCGTCGAGATGTGATGAAAGATTTGCCTCGCTCTGGTAGGCCAACATAGTCTGCAACTGAAGTTAATATTGCAAAAGTGAAAGAAATAGTGACTGAAAATCCTCACTTAACTTGAAGAGAAATAGCTGCCGAACTTTTTGTATCTCACGAGTCGATCCGTACCATTTTAACTAGTCATTTGGGTATGACACATGTTACCGCTCGGCTAGTCCCAAAGACCTGAATTTTCTCCAAAAACTCATCGCATGAGAGTCGCTAAGGACATGCTAGAACGAGTCAATTCCAACCCAGCATTCTTGAAACGCATTGTTACTGGTGACGAGACGTGGGTTTACGAGTTTGACATGCAAACTAGTCAACAAACTTCGGAATGGCGCCTTCCAAATGAACCGAAAGCGAAAAAACCACGCCAAAGTCGATCAAAAGTCAAGGACATGTTGACTGTTTTCTTTAACTATCGCTGTGTTGTGCACTCGGATTTGTTGCTGGGAGGTCAAACAATATTATTTGAGCGTTATGCGGCAAATTCGACGATAAAGGCCAGAATTGTGAACGAATTTTTGACCAAACACTCAACAAATACCATCGAGCAACCCCCATATTCACCAGATATGGCTCCAGACGACTTCTTTCTTTTTACTAAACTCAAATGACCACTTCGTGGCACCCATTTTCAATCGGTAGAAGATATAAAGGAGAATTCGCGGCGAGAACTGAACTCAATTCCCGTAACAGCGTTTAAAAATGTTTTGATGATTGGATTATTCGTTGGCGTAAGTGTATCATTACTGAAGGTGCATACTTTAAAGATGATAAAATAAATTTGGATGAATAACAAACATTTTGTATATTATTGATTATTTCCCGGTACTTTTTTGACAGCGTAGTACATCTGTCGACAAAGCAGAACTTGAAGTGTTGAAAGCAGCTATGACTATCACCTCCCCCCCTACTCCAAAATCTGCTTTGGAATGCTTAGATTAGTAGATAAGTAAGTCAAAAATTATATCCAAATATTAACACGTTGTTACAAATATTGGCTTCCATACCTGTTTCCACTGCTACACCAGAAAGGACTTTTTCAAGCCTACGGAGACTTAAAAACTACTTGCGAAACACAACGAGTGAAAACAGACTGAACGGCTTGGCTCTCCTGAATATTCACTATGGGATAGAAATTGATGCGAATGAAGTAGTGGATATATTTACTAGGCGATGTAGTCGCTAAGCATAAAGCTACGCTAGCACCATATATTGGAGCGGAGCGTATACCTAAAAATGAAAAAACATATTTTTGTTTCGATGAGAATTTATGAGAATTTCAAAATCGGGCTCCGTCACAATCAGCTCCTTAACCTATTAATTCGATTCCATACAAAAAATATTAAAATCGGTTAAGAACTTGGGAAGTAATGGCGTAACAGACATTGCGCCATTGAAGGTGATCCAGTTAATAGCAGAAGATTAATTCTGTAGTACATATGTAATCAAATGAACCTTCTGTTTCTTTTTTTTACATAGTTCATATAATTTAAAGGTTATTGCATGCAATCTCAGTAGTTTTATTTTCTTGAACCCCCCCCTATACTAAAACCTGGCTACGCCCGTGAAGGTACTCACGGGACATTGGCGGAATTGTAAAGTTGTTGTTGTTGTAAGAATAGGAGGTTCGGATTCGAGCGAGATCGAAATCAGTTTGCGGCGGCTCGCAGAGGACTTGCATCGATAGAGATACGGCGATCGGCACGAGACTTTTTGTTGATGCTCAACGATGTACTGCAGCTTCACTTTTTTATTTAATTTTTAAAAAGATATTTTGCCATTCCCTTTTCGCTTTCACAGCTAACTTCATGGAGTCGCTTTTTCTTTGCATGCTGCGTGCACAACTCCCGTTACATAGAAAAATTCACCCTCAATGCGCCAAAAGAATTAAGTTCAATATCTTTATATTTGCCATTTGGGTACAGTATACAATATTTAAACACTGATTCCCACACTAGGGTTCCCTGTGTTGTGGGACCCAGTCTATTTCGTCTAAGTCATAAAACAAAATGAAATGTAAACAAAATGAAAAAAGCAAAACAAAAATTTGGTGTGTATGCATGTATATATTTTTATTATATTAATGATAATGAAAAAGAAATTTATCCATCTCGTAATATATAAATAGTAATAGAAGTGTTCATATAATAAAACAATATTTTGTGCTCGTGCTCGTCAGGGCCTCTAGGAAAGATTACTCTCTTCAGCAGGTTTTATTAATTTCCTAGTGGCCCGGTTCAGGAGATCCTGATTGACAGGCTGGGCTTGATTAGTTTTATATAGGTAGGGCAAATAGCACATCAACCCACCACAAATTGCGAAGTACAGTCAACAGAACATCATCCTACACAAAACTGTCTATAATTTGTGGTAAGTTGATGTACGCTGACATTTTAATATTGAGTAGTAGTTGTGTTGTTGCCTGTTTCTGAAGTTATCTTGATAAATTGGTAAATATACCATTATTAACTAATAATATTTCTTACATTTACACCAATTAACTTAGCCCAAAATAAGCACTGTAAAGCCTGTGTTATGGATACTAAGTTTACGAATAGATATACATATATCATATACAGATATTTAATGTATATATAAATATCCATGATTCTGGTACAAATGCTTATATTCATAATATGTGTAGGTGTTAGTGATCAAAGAGCTACTATTTATAAATATATTTTTTTTACCAACCATGTCAGGTAAAAATTAGGGAAACGACATAGGATTAATTACAAAGGTTATCAGGCATAACGAAATTTCAGCCCAGGGCGCTGGACTTAAAAGGGCGCTGTAGAGCTGAAATCTTTTAACTGTTCGGCTAGAGTAGTAGGCTCATGAGAAACTTGAACATGAGTTGGCACTAATTTGACAACGGACTACTTTAACACTGCTCTTTCTTACTTTCCAACGTGTATCACTGAGCTTTTTTATAGTGTATAATCCCAAGTGTTTGGTTAAAATGTCTTTTAATGAAATCCTTTATCTTTTTTCGTATATAAGTTTGAATTGCAGTTAGGAGGTGCCGTAGCAATCTCGCCCGGGGTGTTGGTAGTGCTAAAACCGGCACTATTCAGAGGCGCTTGACCACTATCTCGCCTGATAGAAAGTGAAAATGCAATCTAGGATGAGACGCGCTTGCCTAGAAGATATGTGACTTGAAAACCTTTAACTCTAAAATGTATTTGTCAGGAAACATAGATTCAAACAAAGAGTTCCTCTCCAGTGGTACGTATCACAAAATTGGAACTAAAACGCTTAGTGCGATTCATTCATTATATATCAGGCGGTGCCTATTAACTTACTAAAAACCAAGAGACGATTTATTTTGGGTTTTAAACCGGGACTTTAAGAACATTGTACATAAATATTTGAGATTCAAAGGAAAGAGGATGACTTGAAAATTGAACAGTGCGAAAGAAGAATTTATCACTTAAAAACTGTCGATTTAAATGCAAAGCATTCTGTCTGAATACTATGTCCCCGGGTCGGGAGGGTTTTTCCATACTAAAAAATGTTAGACTTACCAACTATACAGCTATATACAAAAATTAAGGAATACAATAAAAAAATATATAAATTAGCAATACTGATCACCAAGAGAAATATTAAAATAAAATTTAAAGCCAAAAACGCGTCTAACTAATTTAACACACCCGCCTTTTTCGTTCATAGACCAGGGATGTTGCGAATATTCGCATCCGCATCCGCATATGCGGAACATTCGCATCGATTTAGACATCCGCATCGGCATCCGCATCCGCATAAATCGATGCGGAGCTGATGCGGATGCGGATGTGTAGCAGATCGTGACAAGAAAGAAAGGGGAGGGGCGTGTTGACCGAGTTAAAGATTAAAGATGATACGTGGGTACCACTAAAAATGTTTAGAACTGACCAGTTAGAAACATTGGTAATGAAAACTTTTTTGAATTTCAATTTTAGAACTCTTTGGTAACCTAATGTAGATTATTGCATTCATTTGTGATTTGTTTTTGTGAATTGGCGGCAAATCTAAAACTCTTGTTACAAGTGAAAATGAACCTAACGCGAGAAAACTTTCGGTCAATGATTTATTATGACTTTCGTTGTGGACTTACTCAACAACAAAGCTATGATAGGCTGCTATTAGCATTTCTTAATGAAGCCCCATCTCGTGCCACTATTTACGATTGGTTTAACGAGTTTAAGCGTGGACGTAGCAATCTCAACGATGATCCACGTGAGGGAAGTCCTTTAACAGCGACTACTTAAGATAACATCAGTGCTGTGCGACGCATGATAGAGGATGATAAGAGAGTGACCTATCAGCAGATACGGGCAAGCCTAGGCATTGGTGTGAGTCAAGTTCAAAAAATATTACACGAACATTTAGGCGTCAGGAAGCTTTGTACCAGATGGATTCCCCATACTTTAACCGACGACCAGAAACACCTTCGCATGGACTGGTGTCACCAAATGTTAGATAAGTTCAACGGCAGTGACTCAAATGCTGTATTTGACATCGTCACAGGTGATGAAAGCTGGATATATTGCTACGAACCCAAAACCAAAAGACAATCAACTCAGTGGGTGTTTCCTTTCGAGGATCGCCTAACTAAGGTAAAGGAAGGAAGAAGTCAAGGAAAAAATATGATTGCCTCATTCCTTGGTCAGAAAAGTCATTTCGCGACAGTTGTGTTAGAAGATGGAAGGACAGTTTCTGCAGACTGGTATGTCAATCGCTGTTTGCCTGTTGTCTTAGAAAAAATTCGACAGCAGCGCCCTCGAAGCAGGATCCTCTTTCATCACGACAATACTTCAGCGCACTCCGCAGAACGGACTGCTGAATATTTGACTATGGCAGGTGTCGAGATAATGAGTCATCCGCTATACAGTCCTGACCTGGCGCCCTGCGACTTTTATTTATTCCCAAGAACTAAAGATAAAATTCGAGGTATTCGCTTTACGAGCCCAGAAGATGCGGTGAAAGCGTACGAAAATGCCATAGAAGAGACCTCTAAGGAAGAATGGACCCACTGCTTTTCTCAGTGGTTCCATCGAATGCGACGATGTGTAGAGAGGAACTGAGATTAGTTCGAAAAACAATAAGAGTATTGGCAACTTTCTACATTAAGCCTTTTTTCAATTTCTAAACATTTTCAGTGTTACCTAGGTATATTGAAGATTAACAGAAACAAGAAAGACATCTTGGCTTCTCGAACAATATCTCCAAGTACCGAAAGAGCGAAGAAAATGAGAATGACAGATTTCATGGAAACATAACGGAACGACTAGAGACCTCAGGTTACAGGACGTCAGTCCTGTTTGATTAGTCAGCCCGCGCGATAGACAGCCTTTGTGATATTGATTCGTTGGTGGGAGAAGCGTAGGGAGGCGCCCGACGTGAGGGCACGGTGGTGCTTTTTTTTAAATAAAAGTAGCCTAAGTTACTCCTCATTACATCAGCTATCTGCCAATAAAAATCCCGTCAAAACCGGTCCAGCCATTTTAGCGTTTAGCCCGAACAAACAGACATATGCATGTAGTAAAAAACGGTTATTTTAATATTACAAACCGACACTCCAATTTCATTTTTATGTATAGATAAAGAAAGGATTAAGTTTTTTGTGCAGATCCGCATCCGCATCCGCTTCCGCGGATGTGAGCCTCTTCAAATCCGCATCCGCATCCGCATCCGCGGAACTGAAAAAAAGTGCATCCGCAACATCCCTGTCATAGACTATGAGCTGTTGTTACCCAATATTATACATAGTCATAAGCTGCCGTTCCTTGTGTGTGTATGTCTATGGCCGCCATTGCACAAGTTTTAATTTCGTAGATTTTGGGGTTAGAGTTTTATTTTTGGGGTTTATAGGACACAAACATTTCTTACAGTGTCATTATTCTACGACTTTTATTGCAATTATGGCTCAAAGTAAGTTAAATGACATGGCAGGAAAATTCGCCAAGGGCGGGCCACCTGGACTTGGTATAGGTCTCAAAGTCGCAGCGGTGGTCGGTGCGGCGGCTTACGGTGTCTCTCAATCTTTGTTTACTGTGGAGGGTGGTCATCGTGCCATCATGTTCAACAGAATAGGGGGAATCCAACAACATGTTATGACTGAAGGGCTTCATTTTCGACTTCCGTGGTTTCAGTACCCCATCATCTACGACATTAGATCAAGACCTCGCAAAATTTCGTCGCCAACTGGGTCTAAAGACTTACAAATGGTCAATATTTCGTTACGTGTTCTCTCCCGTCCAGATGCTAACAACTTGGCCATTATGTACAGACAGCTTGGCACTGATTATGATGAAAAAGTTTTGCCATCTATTTGCAATGAGGTCCTCAAATCAGTTGTAGCGAAATTCAATGCTTCTCAGCTGATCACACAGCGTCAACAAGTTTCTTTATTGATCAGACGTGAACTCGTTGAACGTGCAGCAGATTTTAACATTATTCTTGATGATGTCTCTCTTACTGAACTAAGTTTTGGAAAGGAGTATACTGCTGCTGTTGAAGCTAAGCAGGTGGCTCAACAAGAAGCTCAAAGGGCTGCTTTTGTTGTGGAAAGAGCTAAACAGGAGCGTCAACAAAAAATTGTTCAGGCTGAAGGTGAGGCTGAAGCTGCTGAAATGTTGGGTAAAGCTATGGGAATGAATCCTGGTTACCTCAAACTACGTAAAATCCGTGCTGCACAGAGTATTTCAAGAATGATAGCTCAATCACAGAATCGTGTTTTCCTTCCTGGCAACAGCTTGATGATTAACTTACAAGATCCCACCTTCGATGATCTATCGGAGAAACTTACTAAAAAGAAGTAACAATCAGCTACGGTAGAGTGTGTTGATAGTGTGCAAGCAGCAACCACTCTCACCGACTGGAATGATAATACTGTAGTCTACAGTGGTGCTGCTTCAATTGCTGTCTAGCAAGCACATTTATTTGTGATCATGTCATAAATGTAAAAAGCCAAGTTATATGCTCTGTGTCCTTAATGTTGCATTTTGTGTTATTTAGTTATAGGTCAGTATAATGTATGGGAATCAGCTGATTAAAATAAACAAAAGAAATACATAAACAAAATCACTTTATTCCTTCATATCCAATGAATGCTGTTGTTAAGTGTCATATTATTAATAATCTATTTTAATGTTTAAAAAAAACAGTAATATTCTGTGGATGATGGAAGTTTAATGATCGTAATGATCTATCATTCTAAAGGTCAAGTAACTAGAATTCTCTTGATCATGTTGTTGGTCTTCAAAGTATTAAACATCTGAAGTACATAAATTTGTTAACCACAGTTGAAATAGCAATAAAAAAATAACTAACATGAATTAAGACTGAGGTGTAATAGCCTGATATTAGTTATTCATTAAAGGTTTCTGGCTTGTGCATCAACAGGGCATTCATAGATTGATGGCAAAATCAAAACTAAAATGTAAAATACACACATTATGTGTGTAATTTCATGTTGCTCATGATGGGTCATGGTAAATAATGCTTGTATATTTATTTTATATAAAACCTGGTTTGTCATTCCTATAAGATAAAATATGCAGAGTATAAAGTTGGTAGTTTTAATGTTTTGGATAAATATATCATAACAATACCATATTTTTAAAATGCAACTTATTGCATATTTAAATTCAGTAAAAAGTTATTTCCATATTAAATACAATGATAATTTTAAGGTGGTTAAAAAGAGCAAGAAGAGATGACTTTTATCCCATTATTTATTAATAATATAATTACAATCATGTGACTAATCCATTTCATATACTTTATTTGGATATTGGCGTTAGTTTACTTTTTAAGGGCTGACGGTTGTGGTAATCTGAACTTGGACATTTCAATTTCAGCTTCAAAGAAACTCATATTATCGTAACAAAAATACTCTGGGACTTTGTAAGCACCAGACTTGTTAGGCTCAACTCCAGGGCCCACAGGTTGTGAAGCTGGATGGATAACGGAGCTACTAAGACCAGGAACATCAGCCCTCACTTCAGCTGATGTCGGGTTTGGACGCGGGCCTGGGTTTTCAATTTTTCCTTCACTATAAAATCTCTCTAACAATCTCAAGTTCCTCCGATACATAACCCTCGAAATCATGGTGTTTTAAATATTTAAATTATTACTCTTCGATATCGGTTATACAATCTTGCATGACAGTAGGGATGGTGATCTGAGATCGATTAATCGCAGGATCGATTTTTCAGGTTGAAAAGATCAATTTTTAAATCGATATGCAGTACTGAATCGATCCGGTGAATCGATATTTCACCCTTGAAAATCAGCATTAGATTTTTTATTTTGGTAAAAACCATAAAATTATTTACAATTAGTTGAATGTACCAGTAATATTGCGGTTTTGCCGGTTAAAGGGTTAATTACTTAAAAACTCGTTGGATGGCTGTGTGGCTCACATTCACTCAATAGCCATGTTGTATATAAGTATCGTGGGATCATCTGTTCCTTGTGAGCGCCTTTTTTCAATTGCCGGCAACATTGGAAGTGATGAGCGGAACCGCTTGGATCCGAAAAGACTGGCCAAACTGTTATTTTTAAAAAGTTTAGATTTAAAGCATTGGGAATTTAAACTTTTTCATGAAATAAATACATCTTGAAAATAAATATCTTCTTTCATACCTGATATAAATAATTGTATTTATCGAATTCCCTGAAGAGATAAAAACTAAATTTACTGGTAAGAGATAATTTATTTTGGTATGTTTCTTGTTATTCATTAAATCGATTTATATTTAAATTATGAATGTCAACTTGGAAAAAAATCGATATTTTGGAAATCGATCTTTTTGGCCTTGATTTTTTTTGTGAATCGATTCATCAGCTTACGAGTCAAATCGATTTAAAAATCGATCTTTTTCGGAAAGAATCGCCATCCCTACATGACAGTTTCACTACTCTTTGGTTTCACTCAGAGTATGGTTTCACTTCTTTTTTTTTTTTTTAATATAAGTTTAACGGCCTTGGCAGTTAGCCATCTAACCAAATCTTAATAATTTTGTTCCATTTCTATTAGTTTTTGTTCCATTTCAAATTGTTCCAATTGAAATTTTTGTTCCATTTCTAATTTTCATATTTGACCAATGGTGTCGTTAATAAATTGGAAGATTATTGCATATGTTCTTGGGTTTTTTAAAATAGATGGCAAGAGGCGGGGAATGTCATTATTTTTGTATATCTTCATTAAGCCATCTATTAAAAGTAATCGTGGGATGTTGAAGGCTGGGCAATGTAAAATAATATGGTCTAGAGTACCTTCTTCCTGTGAACAGTGTTCACAAACCTCTGAATCAACTAAATTTAATTTTTTAAATGAGCAGCAAATTTTCCATGTCCCATTCTGAGTCTATTTATAGTTGTAATGAATTTTCTGGATGGAGAATTATTTAGTTTAAAGTACCATGGTCTTGTTGGGATTATTTCCTGTATATTTGCATACCATTTTCCTTTTTGCTGTTTCGTATTTTCCCATACTTTATGCCAATGTTGAAACGATCTCAACTTTAAAATAGAATTGTAATCTGTCATTGGAACTGGTGGTACAGCATAATGCTGACTGTTGCTATAAAAATTTGGAACGTCTATTTTCATTAACTTGTCAACAGTTTCATTTCCTGAGATTCCACTATGTGATGGCACCCATAAGAATTCCACATGTTTACTAGGATTGTCGAAAATGTACTGTCTTATTTTAGTAATGTATATGTTATTTTTATAACTAATATTGGAATGTTCCAAGCAATTCAAAACACTCAATGAATCTGTAATTATTAAAAAATATTCAGTATCAGCAACTCCATTGATATATTGCAAAGTTGCGAATATTGCGTGTGCTTCTGCTGTAAATATTGAACAATTTTCATCCAATGTAAAACACCGGCCAAACTTAGTTAATGAATCGTAATAAGCTGCTTTCGTATATTGCTTTGTTTTTGATCCATCTGTATATATTCTGCGATATCCTTCTTTTTCGTTATTTACATAATTCAAAAATTCTGTGTTATTTAAGACTCTTTTGGAAATAATAGAAGGTAAAGTAATTTGAACTTCCAAAGAACCTATATCCCATTTATCATTGTGGTCTATGTATTTACAAATAGATTTCAGCTCATCAATATAGTTATTACTAAATATTTTATTATTATTATATAAATTCAAGTATTGCGTATTCGCTAAAACTTTTAAATAAAACTTTTCTGTTAAGTAATTAAGTCTTACGTTAATTGGAGGTATGCCAGCTTCTATTTCTAAAGAGTTAATCGGGGTAGAACACATTGCCCCGGTAATTATTCTAAGACCTTTATTTTGAATGATTTCTAATCGTTTTAATAAATATTGACTAAGAAATTTCCCGTAAACTATTAAGCCATAATCGTAATGACTCCTGACGATGGATTTGTAAATCATATTTAGTAGTTTTGGGTCCATACCCCACGTAACACTCGCTAAACATCGCATAATATTTACACTTCTTTGCATTTTTTGAACAACATTTAAAACATGAGACTTAAAACTAAGCTTAGAATCAAATACGACACCTAAAAGTCGTTTTTCACTAACTAGTTTAATAATTACAGAATCGTACTTAACAATTACATTCATATTATCAAAACGATCAAACTTATTACTAAATATTAGAGAAGAACTTTTGCAAGCACTAATATTGAGTTTTAGAACGTGTTTATAATATTTAC
The DNA here is from genome assembly GCA_927399485.1 of Calamotropha paludella. Taxonomy (NCBI): domain Eukaryota; kingdom Metazoa; phylum Arthropoda; class Insecta; order Lepidoptera; family Crambidae; genus Calamotropha; species Calamotropha paludella. The sequence goes on along the minus strand of OV656817.1, from coordinate 9,004,375 downwards.
AAAGAGAAGTCAATGCTTCATTTAAATTATCAACAGCTTGTGACAAGTTAATATGTTGAGCATACATTACAATATCATCCGCATATTGTAAGAAATATATATTACAGCTAGAAACAAATTTGTGAATTAAAGATGTATATAAGTTGTACATCAATGGAGATAAAGTAGCCCCTTGCATTATTCCTTTATACGCCATTTTTGGACCATAAAAAGATTGATTATATTTAATAAATACTGTACGTGAATAAAAGAAATTAAAAATCCATTTACATATTTTGCCAGGGATATTAAAGCTGTGGAGAATTTTGACCAGAATATTTAAGTCTATATTATCAAATGCACCCGAAACGTCAAGGAAAGCGCAAACCATATAACCATTATTTAAAAATGTGTCCTGTATATCACCACAAAATTTAACTAAACTGTCGGTAGTACTACGACCCTTCCTAAATCCAAACTGATCTGGGGAAATAAGCAATCTTGATTCAGCATACAGTTCAAGCCTATTCTTTAACATATTTTCAAATATTTTACCAACACAAGAAGATAGTGATATCGGTCTATATGATTCAGCCAACTTTGGATCTTTATCTAGTTTTAAAATTGGTACAATGGCAACAGATTTCCATGAATTAGGTATAACATTATGATGCCACAAATTATTAAATATATTTAACGAAATAAATTTAGCAGATATATGAAGTTTCTTAATCAAGATATATGGCAAATTATCAAGACCTGGTGTAGTATCTTTCCTATTATTCAAAGAGAAATTAAATTCATGTACAGAGAATGGTTGATTCAAATGTATATTAAGTTCATTATCTTCAAAAACAGAACTAAGATCATCAGTATTTTCAGAAGATTCACTCGAAGTCAATTTGCTCAGAAAATCATCTATAAAGCAATTTTCTTTATTTACAGATGAAGATTTCTTTCTATTAAAAATTTTAATAAATTTCCATATACGACTAATCGGTGTATTCCTGTCAAAACCCGAGCATAATTTTTCCCAACCAGATTTTTTTTCTTGTTTGACTATTCGTTTTTTTTGTGCATCTAATTTTTTATATAATAAATAATTTTCAATAGTGGGATACTTTCTGTATGTAAATAATCGATTTGGAGTTTTATTTTTATGCAGTGGTATACATTCATCTCTTAACTTATATAAATAGTCACAAAATTTGTCATAAGCAACAAGAGGGTCGAGTTCCGATAAAATACTACATATCAAAATAATGTTCAGATTCTCTATAATAATTTGACCACTCAGCTTTTTTATACAGAAATTTTTCATATTGCTGTTCGTACTGAAAAATATCAAGACATATCTATGCATGCAATTGTAGGAAAATGGTAACTACCGAGTGTATCCTCTGAATATACTGACCAATTCACAGACGAGGCTAAAACAGGAGAACAGAAAGCAATATCAATGGCAGAGGCACATTGGTTTGGACGATTTAGAGTTGTTGTATTACCATTATTTAATAGAAACATATTGATTTCATCTATCATGTCATATAATTGAATACCACGAGGCTTATTTGATGTACAACCAAACGCTGTATGATGTGCATTGAAATCTCCCATTACTAAAATAGGAGATGGCAAAGATGCTATAATTTGTTTTAACATATTGATTGGAAAACGACCACATCGAGGTGGACAATAGACATTTAAAATCGTAATCAATCCATTTCCTGTTTTAATAGTTATTGCTAATGTTTGAATTTTATCAGTACTATGAGTGTAAATAGCTGAACTAATTATTGATTTTTTACAAAGTATGGCAACTCCACCATAACCACTTATATAATCTTTGCGGAATATATTATAACCTCTAACATTTATTTCATCTGTGGACTTAAGCCAAGTTTCATTTAATAAACAAATATCTACATTTTCTGTTTCTAAAATGTGATTAAACAGTGGCATTTTAGGTTTTAAACTTTGAATATTATGTTGAACAATTTTTACACAACTGCTATCCATTATTACAAGCTATATTTTTTATAAAAATTTCTTTAATAGGGTATTTGACATAGTTGACAAATAAATAAGTATTGTATTGAACACTATAGAATTTAAGGTCCTAATTAATAATATTTTACTTAAATTACAAATAAAAATGATTAAATATTTTATTTTCGTAAATAAAAATTAGAGTTTATGAATCTGTGCATCATTTACACGAAACGTCTCAACGACCAATCAGAGCACGTGACGTCACGATGTAATAAACAAAATGTCTTTGAAGCCAATTTTTTAAAGAATCATGAACGAAAAACTAACCTCTCGCGTATTGTTTACATAAAGACTATTACATCGTGACGTCACGCTATTGATTTGTCACGTGACCTAGCGTTTCAGCGGGAAATACAAAATGTAATTATTAAAACTATCTTTTTGTTATTAAAATGGCTCTAAATATAAGAAAAAGATTTGTCAAGCGTATCTTTAGCGACTTTAGAACATTTTGAAGTGCTTTACGAAAATCTGTCAAATACCATTTACTGGCATGTTATTATCTTTACTACATAAACTCAACAAGGTATCAATTATAGCTTTTAAAATTTTATCATTATTAATAACATCACTAACAAGCTCTTTGTCAGTTTTATTAATTGTTTTTTTCATATACTTTGATTGCATTGGAGAGCTAGTTACTTTAGCAAAGGTCTCATTTATACTTGGAAAAAAGGAACCAAGAGTTTGTCGATTTACAATTTTTGACTTATTTTCATTAATCTTCTGTTGTTTAATAGGACAGTATTTGGAAACAGCAATATGCTCTCCCTTGCAATTAATGCAGTGAGGCTTGTCTTTACTAGTGCAATCTTTATAGTGATGTGATTGTGAACATATTGAGCACACAATATCATGTTTACAATATTTTGTTGTGTGTCCAAAAGCCATACATTTGTAACATTGTATAACTGGTTTTATATATGCTTGTACAGGCAAAATACATAGACCATAATTAATATGAGATGGAAGTACATTACCAGAAAACGTTATGGAAACTGTCTGCAAGCCAACTATACCTTCCGGAGTCTTCTTTGTAAATCTGCGAACAGATAATATTTCTTGTGTGGATATCAACTTATCAAACAGATGTTTACAGCTTAAATCGTTTGGAATAAATCTAATAACTCCTATACATTCTGAAGTTGACGCTGGAATAAAGGCCTTCAATTCGTGAGATGACAAAAAAGATGTATTTGCCAGAAGAGAGTTCGCATTTTTTGGATTGTCAAATAAAATGGCATAACGCAAAGCATTTACTCGTTTAATTTCTTTTACTCCTTTATTATATCTGCTGAAAATATTATTGAGGTAAATCGGATCTTTGTTACCAAATTTCACAGATTCATTGCTACTTTCTATATAAACTGGAAAGACAGTACCGGGTGCATTATCAGGATAACTTCGAATATGATTTCGTTTAAAGTACGGAGCAAACATATTCTCCTCATCTTCATCTGATATTTCTCGAATAGGTGACTGTGCTTTTCTTTTTTTAATTGCTGTACCACCACTATCTACGCTCATTTTCAAGATTTATTTGAGATTTCACTTAGAAATGTATTTAAAATTAATTTAAAATTTCCAAGAGCTTTAAAATTAATCCTCCCGCCTTGAAATTTCCCGCCAAAAAAAAAAAAAAAAAAAAAAAAACTGGTTTCACTTCTACTACAACTAGACATGGCGATATGAAATCGAAGAATCTATTTTTCAGATCGAAATGATAATTTTTTTATCGATTTGCAGTACAGACAATCCAGTGGATCGATAGTGACACAGCTAATAATTTTATTAGTGTAAATATGTATGTATATGAATAGATGGCACGAACATTCATTTAGATCACGCTCTACTTTTATGTTAGAATTTTCATAAGGTCAATGTGTCTACAAAAATATATGAGAATGTTTTTAGAACATACAGTCTACTTGTTTTTATTAACAAATTTCCGATTTATACAAACTTTCACCATTTAAAATCGCCATTCGATTGTTTTGTTTTGGTAAAAACCATAAAGTTATTTACAATTAGTTGAATGTACCTGTAATATTACGGTGTTGCCGGTTAAAGGGTTAATTACTTAAAAAATTGCGAAATGGGTGTATATGTATAAAGTTATCATCAGTCAGAATCATTTGTTCTTAGTGAGCGCCTTTTTTCAATGGCCGGCAACATTGCAAGTGATGAACGGAGCCGCTTTGATCCGAAAAGACTGAACAAATTGTTATTTCTAAGAAGTTTAGATATAAAGCATTGGAAACTTTAACTTTATCTGATTTTGATTTGGTAATATAAAATAATTATCATCGGAATTCCCTAAACTTAAAACATACTGATTTTTCTGATAAGAGATAATTTATTATGGTTGCACTACCTATTCCTATCTCTGATAATGATAGATGGAGGAATTTCAAACTTATAGAGAAACGAGCCGTTAAGAACAGACCTTAAGAATAAGGTCAATGTGTCCCTTTTTATTTTCGTGAGCATAGATAATATTACTTTTAGTAGTTTCATATACTTTCAAAGCCAATCAGACAAATGCCGAAAGATAAAAATATTATAATTGTATTCATATTTTTGTAAAACTATAATCCCACAGATCGTTAACATGTGCCAGTTCATGTTTATTACGTTATTTTATTTTTCCTTCCTTCGTTTCCTAACCTTTGAGGTTAGCAAATGCACAAGCCTTGTAAGCCACAAAAAGAAAAAATACATAAAGTTTTTTGCTCATAAATTAGGTCTAAAGATTACTTTCTAGTCATTTCGATCGTTTAAAAATCAGAACTGTCCATTACGCGCCCGTGCTCGGCTTTAAATATACGACGATGCAGTCGTAAACGTGCTAGAATCATCACGTCTCGAGTCGGCATAACTCTCGACCAATGTTCTCGAACCGTCTCGCTCACTCGCGGTAACGCGCATGTCGTCTAGTAGATAGAACTACTTTTATAACAGCTACTTTTAACATCTACGATTTATACCTACGTACCCTGTTCAATTATTGCGGCTTCTTTTTCATAAGTTCTTATTAACAAACGACAATGACAGTCCTCCTTCGTTACAATAATATTAATTTAACAAAGAATAATTGAGTTGTGGTGTGAATGCAATAAAACTAAAATAATTAATTACTCAAATATGCAGCTTTTTTCTTAATCCCAGCTAATATTAATTCCTATGAAAGAAGGAACGCGACAGCTAGACTAGATTAAGTCCTTAGTTTATGACTAACTCTCGAAAACTTTAATATGTTTTCGAATTGAGAGCTTAAACTGGTATGTCCAACCCGCCTACTTAACTATGTAATGGCAGTGACACTCCCTTTGGAAGAGGCTTTCGTCCAATGGTACGGTTTTCTGTTCTAAAATTTAGTTATTTATTAAAATTTACTTGAAAGGTTTTTATTTCGTTTGTAACACACTGGTTACCTATTTTTATCCATATGTGCAAGTTCATTCTTGGCTATTAGAAATTATTAAGTTACACAGTTGTAATTATATACCTTACTTAACATATAAAATATAATAAAATAAGCAGTGGTAGTAACTCGTTTTTCGGCTAAGATAATGGCGGTAATTTGATGTGATGTTACTTGTACTTTGTACCCATTTCATTTTGACCGCGCGCTTACTAGGGGGCGCTAGGGTTATGTTTGCACTCGGGTGCTACATGGGCTAGAGACGCCTCTAGAAATCTTACAGGTTTTGCCGTCAAGATGCCCGAATAGATTTTGCACTCGGTTACCGATGGACATTTCGAATGAGCTGAATGAAAGACGTTTTGAAAGTTTCTGAATGAAAGTGCATTCGGACATATTAAATATTCATATGAAATCAAAAGCATACCCATAAAATGAATACATGGTTCCCAACAAATATTTGCAAAGATAAAAGGCTTAAATCATGCATGCGGGTTCGAGCGTATGGTAAATTGTATACAATTGAAGCTTTATTATGCTCGAAGCAGCGAAATCTGACGGTAAATTCTGACGTGTGCAGCCGGGTTTATTAATTGGAAGCAAACGTTGTAAAAACTATTTTATCTATGTTAGAAGATCGGTGTAACTATAGTCTATAAAACGTAACATGATTAGAATGACAGCTGCCAAAACGTCGTGGCTAGTGCGGGACAGAATTCGCCAGTTAATGTTCATCGATAACGATAGATAATATTAAAATATTGGATCGGTTGTAGAATATGCCTTTTAAAGTAACTTTAGTAGAAGGAGACATTTCATATGTATAAGGGTTAATAAATTTAAACACATGTAATAAATAATACACATTTATTGACGGAATGGTGTACATCCCAAATCTATTTCATCATCATCAGAATCTGATTCGCTAGAAAATTCTTGGAAGGTTTATTATAAGTTCATGGTCACATATGGAATCGAATCGCAATTATCTTTCTTGTTTTGTTAATTACTTTCTTCCAATCGTCCGACGTAATATGCTCACATGCAGATGTTAATAAATTGTAACATTTTATTTGCTGTGAAGGGTGGGGCGATATTATGTCTTGTTGCGTAACCTGACATAAAAAAGCAGCTTAAAAACAAGTTATTTGATTTTCAAACATTTTGTTTATTATTCCATATTGAAACGCATTGCGCCTTTATTTAAATGCAAATACATCCTAATCAGTAATTGAATTTTTCATATACCTAAGTAAGGTAGACCACTTTATGTGAAAGTATATTTTTAAAGATTTAGAGCAAAACATGTAAATTTTCGTGAATAGATATAATCATCACTGGTTTAGCGTAACTTAATGTACACTGATTAAAAGATACTTAGGTTCGTTACGTACATATACTTGCCTTTTACTTGAGCCCATATCAATTAACAACAACATTCAACAATTATTGAAATGATTATCACAATAATTAATTAATTAACCTCTATCGATGTGTCTCATCTCTAAGATTTTCGTGACGCGACGTAACCTTGTAAAGACGTCATAAATAATAAAGCTATTTTCTGATAACTGATTTTTTAGAGATTTTCTTTGTTTTGGAAACTTGAATAGCATTAGAAAATATGTTTAATGAAAACACTGTACTAAAAATATTTTTACTCCATTATAAACTTATGAATTTCGTGGGTCAAAATCAATTAAATTCGAAACGTCCTTACAAGGTTCTATCATGAGTTTTGCCGACAGCTGTCATTCTAATCAAGTTATGTTTTAAGAACTATAGTGTAACTGGATAAGGATAAAAATAGCTTAGCCTCAGAGTAAATTACTCTGAGAGCTTAGCACATAACATTCTCAAGTAACAATAAGTATTACTAGCTGTCCCGGCCACGCGTTGCTGTGCCGACTGCAATGCCATCTGCCGGACTGATTTGTGAATCTAAACCATTCTCAGATCCCCTTGAACACACACAAAAAAAATCATTCAAATCGGTCCAGCCGTTTAGGAGGAGTTCAGTGACATACACACTCACAGAAGAATTATATATATAAAGACTATCATCTATTTTCTTTTTCAGCTTCCTCCATGGTGTCTAGCAGAGTATTATTAACTAGTCTCTACCATAGACTACGTGTAAAATTGTAATGGATGTCTTTAGCAAAGACACAGAGTTTCTTATTCAAATAAACCTTACGTATTAAAGGCCTTAAAATAAAAAATTATACGTTCAGGCTACCGATTTTATATATAGATCATGGAAATATGTACTAATATTAGTTCCATGATGTAGGTACTTTCCTAATCTACTCTGTCTGGGTGGTCCATGGAAGTATCAATACGTCCATGGGGAGGCCTCTACAAAGAAAAAGGTAAAAAACACTCTCTATGGTTCTTTTCACGACTGTTTTGGATAGTTTACCTACCTTGCATATTCCGCCGATTTTTCAGTGTTGAGATGGATTATTGGTGTCATTTATAGTTCGATATATAATTCGAAGTGTTATGATGTATTTTACACATATTTGAATCTATCAGTGCCCAAGGATTCCTCAAAACGTTGGTTCAGCCATTTACATGAAAGGCAAGTACAAAAAATCGTACGTCTTGTTTTTTTAATTTTAGTTATTGGACAACTTTGGTCGTAATTGGAATTGCGGGAGAGATGTAATTTGTTATATTTACTGCCCATTTTTAATAGGTTTATGTTATGAGACGGGCAAATTATGCATACATTATCGTAGCTATACGATATTCGACATACATATACTGTTGCCGCTATTTTCGATGTTATATTTGTATATAGTAGTATAAACCGACCAAGTTGGATAGTATGAGTCCTACGTTCCATTTCACATTTTTTTAAATCAGATTTGATATTTCAGCATAAATTATGTGAGGAATTTTTTACGTGACTGTTGTAACTTTAATAATAATTTCTTGTTTTAACTTATTATGGAAGATTTCTATTTTGAAGGCATAAATAATGAATATATTGTTAAATTTTTGACAGTTATTTCTCAAAACAAAATTGTAGCGTCAAATGAAACGTTGTTAGTCTATGGATTTTTATTAACCACCATTTTTATTAGCGTTTTTTTAGACTTCGGATTTTGTTGCGAATTTACTTGTTAGTGTTGAATTTGTTTTGCAAATTTAAGTGAAATTGTCTAAGTGAATGTTAATATATAACAATTTGTGAAATGGCGGCCGAAATGCCTGTTAGTGATGTTTTATGTGACGCGATGGAATACTTGTGTAAGTTAGGTTCAAACCTTCGAACTCGATCGGAGAATTTAAAGGAAAAACGAATACGTAAAGATAAATTAAAGAATTATCATGCTGTGCAGAAAGCCGCCGATAAAGTACTTCTTATATGCGAATTATCGAAAAAGTCGCTCGAAAATGTTGAAAGTGGAGTACGTAAGGTTCTGTCAATATTGAAAGACAAACATCAGATGTCTCCCGCCGAAGAAGCGCCTTCACTACCTTCTGTTAAAGATAATAACAAATATCAATTTGTCACGATAATGTCTCGCAAAGTGAGGATATCCAAAAAGGTTCCTGTGAAACACTATATGTCTGCTAAAGTTTTGACACATAATATGTCGAAGTCTCTTCAAGATAAGTATCCGGTTTATCTCGATTGTAAATTGTATAGACAGAGAAAAAAGTTAGAAAAGACATTGCAGTCTGAAGATATTAAAGAAAGATCTGTTGAACTATCTTATGAGGATAAAGTGGAGAATGCATCATTTCACACAGATAAAAGTGATAAGGTACATGTGATTTCTGAGAAGGGGGAAGATAATTCCAATAGTGTTATTGACTTAGAAAATGATGAAAATACTAGAGAAAAGTCTGTAGAAACCGATAGTATCAAAAAAGATGAATTAAATTCTGATAGTGAAACAAAGACTAAGCAAAATGAAAGCAAAACAAAGTCAAGTATAATGGTGTCAGAAAGTGAAGGTGAAAATTCTATCAAAAAAGTTAAAAAGCAATCCATTAAGAAATACAAACATATTAAAGTTTTTGATGATGGGTCTGATAACAGTGCTGATTCACAAGTAATATCTGTAGAAACAGAGACGAAAAGTATTTCTAATGAGAACCAAATCGAAATAAATGCTAAAGCAAGCAGTTCTCCAGAAACACAGATATCTGTAAGTAATGAATCAGCAAATGTCTGTAAGGAATCTGAAATAGAAATAAAGGAAAAAGATTCTGACCATAATATGGAAGTAACTCAACCTACTAGACCTTTGATAAAGTGTGTCAATATCAGCAAACTTCTCAAACCTGATATCTTGCACCAAAATGAAGAAACTGATATTTTAAAAAAAGATAATAAGACTACAGAATTACCTGATAAAAAGAAAGAAAGATTAAAAAAACAAGAAAAGGTAAATAGCATTGACAAGTATCTTTTAAAAAAGAGTAAAGAGAATGCTGATAAAAAAAAGAAAAATGTTTTCGTCTCGGAAAAGAATTCATCAAGTGATGACGAGTATTGGCCTAGGAAACGAAAAGAAGTTAGTGCTTTTCAACCAAAAAAGTTAACAGTTAAAGTTAATAGGCTTCCTCCTTTAACATTGAATTTCTTGCATTCACATAATTTGAACAAAATAACCCAAAATAATAAAATAATTTGTGAAATAAATAAAAAAGAAATTGATGCTGTTAGTGGCTCAGATAAGGAAAATAGTACTATCTCTAAAGATAAATCAGAAGACCTTAGGGAGTTGACAACTGAAAAAATAGATAATGTAAAGAATGCTCTTTTGAATGACTCTGATTCTGAGAAAACTGATAGTAATGGAAAGTCACCTAATAATTTGAAAGAAATAATGGAATCTGTCAAAACTGCACTGTTAGATTTATCAATTGATGATAATCTAAACAGTTTTGAATGTGAAGGAGAAAACAGATCAGGAAATACACAAGATAGTGTTGTGGATGAAGCGAGAACAAACAGAAAGCTCCATGATCCTGACAAATGTGAAGAAAATAATTCCCAGATTAATAAAAATGAAGATAACCAAACAGAAAAAGATTTTGAATCAAATAGAAGTAGAAAAGGAGATAAAAATATTAGGCGCAAGGAAGAAAAAGATAGTGATCCCCATGCTATGCAAGAGTCTTTCCATAAAAAATCTGTTGTAGATAAATGTGATAGGAATTCGAACTCAGATGCAGAGAAATCTGATAGTAATTTAAAAAGTAAGAAAAACAGTAAAGAAGGAAGTATTGAAAAGGATCAGAGGAACTTGGAGAGAGTAAAAACTGCTTTACTGCTTGATTCAGGTTCTGATAAATGTGAAGAATCAAACACTTTTGAAAATTGTTCTGAAAACCTACAAGTGGCAGTTACTATGTCGCCAAATGAAAATAATAGGAATCAAGAATCTGACAAGCCTGAAAATAAGTCCACGGATGATCAGTTAAATGTTCCCTTGAGCAAAAAAAGAAAACGACATGAAAGCAAAACAATAAAATCAAAACGGAAGCATATAATGGAAAGTATGCATGCTAAAAAGATGCTATTGACTTATTCCAGTTCTGATACTGAAGATGAACAGTTGAAAGCGGCCCTTAAGGAGATTAAGGACTCTTTATTAAAAGAAATGTCTTCAGGTGATGAAAATGCTGAAAAGTCAAAGGTATCTAATGAAAGCTCTGCTACATCTGAATCTGATGAAGACATATTAAGAAAAGTGAAAAGAGCCAAAAAATCCAAGGATAATGATAATGAGAGTAAAAATATAGAAGCAGACCATCAAAGTACAAAGTCTGCAAAAACTGGTTCAAAAACTAGTGATGGAAGTACAGATGAAAGATCAAACTCCAGTAGTGCAAAGGTTAGGTCAAAGCTATATTAGTGACAACTTGTAATGTTATAATGATTTGTTGTGTACATACATAAGTAAAAGATTCTTTCCATTATTTGATGAATGTCCAAAGCAAAATTTAACATAGGTATTAGATTGATAAACAAGATTGACTTAACTAATTAGACTATAAGTGCTTAGCAATTGTATGTATTTTGTAATAGGGTATTTGACTACAATGAAAATAAAGATCAAACAGTTGTTAGCTTATCAGTAAACATTTTTTTAAACTTAGTGCACACATTATTTTCAAATTGTATGATTTTAAGCAAGAAATCATTAATAAACAAATTAAAATTTCATGTTCAACCAAATGATTGAAAATGCACAGAATTGGCAGAATCTTGAGTGACGTCACCTGCTTATTTACAGTTGTCAGTCTTAATTTTTGTATCGTGTAATAGTGCTTTTTTTGACAGCTATGAATTTGTTTAAAGCAGGTGATGTCATGAAATCAAGTAATCTGCATAAAGGTGTCTTTAGCGTTTTGGAGAGGTTTTTATTCGTTTAAACTTTGATGGTGATTTTTATAGAAAATAGAGAATTTAACAAACAATTAATCAAGTAACAAATGTATTATGTTATAAGGAACAATTTGAGATATTATCGTAAAACCTGTTAAATACCCTATTGTAAAATAGATTATTTATATTCAATGTTTATTTATATATTTTTGTCCTTATTTTTTGATGTCTATTCTTAATGAAAAAATGTTAAATAATTAATGAAAAATTTTCATATTTACCAATAGCAAAATTGTGTAATATCACATTCAATTGCTACGCCCAAATGATTTCATAATTATACCGTTAGTTACCGATGTATTATATACACTTTACTAAGTACATGGACCGAAATAAAGTATTGAACATATTTGGCCAATGAAATTTCATTCAATTAATATATGACTTTATTTTATGAAATTTGTGTTTAATTTGAATAGGACGGATTTAATAAATAGGCTGGTAAAGACTGAAAAGCCCATTCTGTGATTAATTGTTGCTATGGTGAAGATAAAAATAATTAATAGAAAAAAAATAAGGTCCCTTTAATCAAATAGTAAAAAACTAATTACAGATGGGGCGATCTAGGGCACAGCCTGGTGGTAGCAGCCATAATTCAGACAGCTTGGAAGCAAATGACAAAGATATTGATGGGTAAATATTAAAATGAAAGAGTGACTAATATTTATATAGCAGTTTTTGTCTGATACATTCATAACCATTTAAGTATTAAATATGGGAAAGTCTTGTTTTTTTAGACAATGGAGTTCTGCACATAGAATTTTTGGCAGGTATTATTTTTTATATTTTGACTTGATCAATTAATGGGAGCATGTTTGAACCTTGACCTGTGACTATAGAAACGTTCTTCCAAGTGAAGTTAAGGTATAAGTTGAGATGAATTTGAAGTTTTGACGATAAGTAAGAAACTTTAATGCATCATTTGAAAATGTATCAAAGCTAACTAAATTACAGAGTGCTAAAATGCTATACTCGAATATCTCCACCCCTTAGGTTTTAATTCTTGCTAAGAGTTCTGTAGAAATATGTATTGGAATATCTTGTAGCCTGGGTCTCAGACTATGATGGCAAACACAACACAATGATAATATGATGAATCTTAAATAGCTTATTAGATTAGCTATACTAAATCATATTCGAGTTGAGCAAGAGACGATCGCAATGTTTCTTAAAAAGATGAAGAGCGGCATCAACTGAAATTATTAATTACTAGCTGCTCCCGGCATGCCTTTTTTGCCAACTATACATATAAACCTGCCATGTCGTGCATACAACAACTTAAAGTTTCATCAGAATCTTCTACGGCTTCGGAACGCGTAGGGAACAAACATTAATTTCTATTTAAAAAGAAGACAGAGTAAAGTCTGTTCGTCGAGTACGAAGAATTTCGTATATTGAATGATATGCAGGTACTCTCAACACCTCCATAACAAATTTATTCTCCATTTCATCTACAACATACGTTTGATATTGAGTGAGAACATTTGACTTTTTTTAAAAGCCAAATTTTTGTGTCATTTTGTTAAAAAGAAATTTGCTTTTGTGAAATCTCATTCTTGGATATTTTGTTTTTTCCAACGTGTTTTTCTCGTATTGAGGCACGTTTTCTCAGTGTTGCAGCTGGTTTGACGGTATCCTGTGTATTCTTTCAAAATTATTTATGCCTTGGCCGATTATGATATGGCAAGTCAGCAGTTTAGGCATTCATTTCTTGCTTAGAAGGATATTTATCATTAGGCCATGATTGTTACACGTATTTAAATAATAATTAACTTCTCACTTTCACTAGTGTGCAATTCATCGCTTCTTCCGCGGAGAAACAAATTCCTTCAAAGGACGGGAAGTAGACGGCGGTGCAGCGGTGGCGGCGCCGGTTTCATTTGAAAACAGTAAATTCAACAACGAATAACGTAACAACAATTTAACAAAAAGGAGACATCAAAATAGTCACAACTTCATTGCGTCTGAAAACTGAGCAGTCACTAGCGTATCCCAAAATGGAATGTCTTTCGTTATATGAAATTGAATAAAAGTGTCAAACAAGGTGTTCCTTGGTTTTTATCTTGACTCAAGGTTAACTTTAAATTACTTGCGTACACGAGTCCAAGAGAACACACCTTATTCGCGCTATGCACACTGAGTTTTTTAAACGCGTTACCGACGCGCGTCTTAGAGCCCTAGCACACGGCGTATTTTGAACGCGCGTTTTCTGTGTCGTAGATGCCCCGATTTGCGTTTGTATTATTCAAACGCGATACAAACGCGGAAGGTACGAACGGCTACAGTGCGTCTGTATCGCTGTATCTGCGCGTGAACGCGCAGTAGACGCGTGGTTCACGATCGCTCCCTGTGCTTGGGTTACAAGGTTGCGTTCGAATCTAGCTTGAAGCGCGTATACGCGCGTCATCTGCACGTTTAAAATAAACCGTCTACTAGGGACCTTAGAAACACGTGTCAAATGTCAAACGCGCGTGGGCAGATCGTTTCTTTTTATTCCACAGAGCAATTTTTTTGTATGTCTAATGTATTGATACAGATACCGATTCAAGCGCAAGAAAGAATTAATGCAGTTATTTAAAGGTAGAACTTGCAACACTTAAATTCATAGTCAAGCTGCGTTTGACTCGCGTGAGCTTCGCGTTTGTATCGACACATGCGCGCGTCGATGGCGCGTTTAAAAAACGTGGTGTGCAAAGGCTCGGAAAGGTTTGCAATCCCTTCACACGGTGGCCATTGCGTCTGTGTACGGTAACGGCGGCAATATACTTACGCGGGAGTAACAGAGCGACCGGACCAAAGGCCTGACAGACATCCTGTGCAATGAACAGGAATTAAGTTAAACATTCAATTATTATCCCATAGAAATAGGCACTGCCTGCAGTTTTACCCGATTTTTATATTTTATACTTACAGAACATACAGAAAAAAAAAATTAAGTCCTGTGTCCAATTCCTATATTTTAATTCCGTCCTTACGGCGAAAGAACTTAACAGTTTATGACAAAAATTAAGACAAACACAAAAATACTTAAAGCGGTAATTTATAATTATCTCTCCTAAAAGCAGTTGTTAATAAAATTTGGTGTGTATTATGAAAACACACACAATACACCCCAATTTTATTGATTATTTTTTCATATTCATATTGATATTCATTTCATATCTCAAAAAACTAAATAAATGTTTGTATCAAAAGACTTCGAACTCAATCCATATTCTAGTTTTCGAACTAACGCGTATTATTTAAGGTAAAAATTAGTAATAATTTATAATTCACTCTTAACTATTGGAATTTCTTTGTTAAACTACAGCAAGCAGGCTGTGATTTATAATACTCATTTTGCAAATTGATAATGTTTACCTTAGAAAAAAACCTGCAAACAAAATGTAACTTCTCATAGTTTCATAATAACAGGTTTTTAGTTAAATATAGATGTTCTTTTGTTTTCCCAACGATGTTGCTACGATGCAACGAGATAGCTGGAAAATTTGGTATGGATATATTAATATTCTGTTTGGTCAATTACTATATTTTAAATTTTTTTTTTCAACAATCTTACATTGCATGATATGAAATAATGTAGGAATAATAAACTACTAATGTATTTATATCAAATACTCTCTCCTCTGAAACTGCTGGTTATACCACTGCAGATAGATGAGCTCTCTACTTGTTACAAGAGCATCATGGGGTTCTTATTTAGCCTACCAAAAGTCATGATCGTCGATAAACCTCTATATTTGTATTATTAATATAGCAAAAACTTTTTCGCCTTTGTGAAACTTACGTTTTTTAAAGGTTAATTTTTTAATAGCATGACTCAAACGCTTAATTTTTGGGACTAATTCAATATTCATTTTGACATAATAATTGACAAACTTCAGGACTTTCTAAGCTATTTCCCAAAAAGTGCTTCAGTGGACTTATTTTGATCAAATAAACACTTTCCTACAGATACAGAATGGAAATTTTCTTTCTTTTTCTTACGTATATTAAAGCTATTTTGTATTACCTGTATAGTTAGTAACTACCTCATTGTAACCATCAATAACATGAGAACTTTTACTTTCATTCTTTTAAAAAAATTGGCATATCCTAAGTAGAATTATTAGACACGTAAATAAGGTAAAGACTGGTTCGACGACACAAATTTATTTGTCAAAATAGACATTTAGTTTTTAATATAATAAATATATCGTACTCATATTCCTTAAGTCTTCGTCAAGTTGTCTTTCTATTGATTTTAGGCTCACAAATCTCAACAATCTCACCAAGAATCGTCGTCGGCGCGATTCCACTTCCACTGAGGCAGACTCTAACTCGGTAAAAAAGGAGAGGAAAATGGCAAAAGCTCCACTCATCAGTGATGACAATATACTGAAAGCCGAAAGTAGTTCGGACGGTGCCTCAGCATCCGGTGTAGAGAGCGACGTCGGGGAAGCAGAAGGTATACCTTCGGTTTAAGATTTACTGACGGAGAGTAGGAACTTTAGAGAGCATTTTAAATGTTATCTATCCCTTAAAAACATCCTGATCTATAACATAAATTTTATACTATTCCCTTTTAATCGATTGTGACACAATTGATATTATTAATAATTAATAATATATAAATATAAAAGATAGCGTGGTTAGCCGGTAAATGATTTTTAAGAGGAGTTTGTACTATATTCATTGTAGTTGCAAACATTTAGGCCCTGCGTAAATATACTGTTTTTTATATCGAGGCTCTTCCCCTTCACAGGAAACTGATAGTTTTAGGTCATCATTTACTTCTGGACATTAATAATTTGGTAATCAACGGTCCTGGATGTAAACGACATGCCTTGGCCTGGTATCCTTCAGAGCACAGCAGGCAGGAGTGATATGTGCAACAATTTTAACGTTGTACAACAAGATTATACCAATCCGCTACATGATCTTTGTTACTAACGGATTTTTAGTGTGAAGCGGATTCGTAAACGCATGCGGGATTGACCAGCGCGCGTAGCATCCGCAGTACATTTTTCATACAAGTGTTTATTTAATGCGTGTCATGCGCTTACAGGAAGCGGCGCTGAAACTCGGATTTGCTCAGTGTGAAACTCGCCCTGTGAAATATATCGCAAGCCTGACAAATACGCGTCCACGAGCAAATTTACTTGACACTAAAAACGTCCTAAGAGTATTATCTTAATGTTGAAGTTCATGTCGAACTTTCCAACGTCCGGTAGTGATAAATGGGAAAATCCTATTAGTAGAGATATATGGAGCAGAATAACTTTTTACCATAGTAATACATATAGTAATAAAGATCATGTCGCCTAAGCTGCAACGAATTTTCGTAACTCTCAGTAGCTGATGATTTAGGGACAATTGCTAAACGTTAATAGATCTGTATAAAGTATCCTAAAATGTATATATATATCTGTTTCTTTAATAGATCTCCCACCGGTTACATTATCTGGTTTAAATGGATCCGGCATAGACCACCTAGCTAAAGATGATTTACTGAATGAAAGTGATACTTCGACCTCCCACAACGAAAAGGAAGAGGTATTATTTTTTACGCGTTATGTTAAATATTTTTGTAATCTTTCGAGCAGTCCTATTAATTTATTTTACTTTTTTAGGCGAATAAGAAATCGGAATCTGAAGAAGATCATAAGTAAGTTTCGTAGTTCAACGTGTATATCAATTATTTTAATTAGCTAATATTTAGTTAAAATTTAAATCGCATCACATCAAGTTCCATTTTTAATTAACAAAATTCTTTTTGCAGTCCAAAATCAAAACGTCGCAAACCGAACGCGATTTCATCCGACTCGGAAGCTGGTTCCTCCCGCAAGAAGGAAGCCGAAATTAAGCTCAGTGACTTCGAAGATTCTGAGGAGGAGAGTTCGGAATCAGCCATTAGGAATAAACGGAAGAAGAAAGTAAATGACAGTGATGCGTCAGACGGATCATCATCTAATGATGGCAGGTAAATATAATATCTTGGTTACGACTTTACACTGAAGTTGGCGTTTTTCCATTATCATATCCCTTTCTTTAGTTGTTATTACAAAAAAAAATTATATGCTTGCATGATTTTTCAACGAGATGCTTCATCAGAAACAGATTTTGACGGCTGTAAGAATTCGCATATTTCATAATTCACATGGTGTTGATTTAATGTTTCATATATATGTTACCGGTAATGTGTATAATCCGGTATTGTATACAATACCTAGGCAATGTATAGAATACCTAAAACGGGCAGGTAATGTATGAAATAGAATTTATTTTACACTTTACCTAGGTATTCTATACAATGCCAAACTTGCAGCAGGTAATGTAACACTCGAACGCTAAAAAACGCAACCTAACCTAACCTTTTTTTTTTGTTTTTTTACGACGAGAAATGCGCCTTATGCATACTCCGCTGCTTGGGTAGACAGCGGAGTTATGTGGGGCTCCCCTTCGGTCACCCACCCGACAACGACAACGACGAAGTCCAGTGGGTGATCGAAGGTATACCCACTAAAACTCGTCGTTGTGCCTTCATTCTGTCCTGCAGCCTTGTGGGTCCCTTTGGCGGAATCACCACTTTGGCTGGACAGCCGGCCCGCTACGGTGACTAACCTAACCTAACCTAAAGTTGATAATAAAGTTTATTTCAAGTAAATACAACATGTTTTATTTGTCCGCTATTTGATAAGTAAGTCTGTTAAGATTTATTGATATTAACCGGCTTACCTAACATTAGTTTAGTCTTAAGATTTATTTATTTTACACATTACTGGTGAACCAGCAGGTATTCTATACAATCCCTAGGAATTGTATACAATACCTAGGTAAAGTATGAAATGGACAATGATATTCATGATATTTCATACATTGCCTGGACGCCCCAGGGATTGTATACATTACCTAGGGATTGTATACAATACCTGAATTATACACATTGCCGGTAACATATATACCATTTATATGTATTGTAATGATAAACATTTTTAAAAGTACAGAAAAAAAAATAATGAACGTAAGTATGTATTTTAAACTTAAATATTTAAATATATTTTTTCCTTAACCAGTTGTGAATTATCCTCCTTTATTATAAAAGAAAAATAATTTACAGCACAAAGAAAAGACGCCGTATTAAGCAACTAAGTGAAAGCGACGGTTCTGGTTCAGATACTGAGAATGAAGGAAGGAATAAACATGGAAGAAAGAATATTCGGAAGGTAAATATATTTTTTAATAATTAATAATGCGAGAACCTCATTGGCAATTTCACAAGACTATCAAATAGTAATATACGCATATTCAAATACTCAATACAAAATATTTTTAAGGTAATGAGTAAAAATCAACTGGAAGAAGCTACAAAGAAAGCCGCTAGAGAAGAAAAGGAAAGAATCGCTCGAATTGCTGAAAGGCAAAAATTGGTGAGCTATACTGTATTTTTAATAATGAATCTAATCTATTTTCTATGCACATCATAGGATCATCTGGTGCTAATTAATATTATTTTAAATCTTTCAGTATAATAATTTGGAGTTTGATGAGTCAGGTAAACCTGATGAGGTAGTGTTGGAAAAGGTTGTCCTTGATTTCGACCCAGAGACTAAGGAGCCATTGATTCAAGTTGATAGGGGACTTGTAAAGAAACTTAAGCCACATCAGGTTAGTATTTGTGAAGTATCTTTCCTTTGACCTGGTTTGACCTCTGATGAGAGTTATGCATTCATATGTGGACGCTGATAAGCAATCATGTGTCAACCCACAAAAAGTCAAATCTGTCACGTGTTTAACATCATACAAAGGAGCTTTATGTTACTCAAAGCTTGGTGACAAATGGGACATCACTCATACATTTGTGAATATACCGTCAATCTCCTTAACATGATCAACATTCAAAGTAATTCCATCTATCTTCACAATATAAATATTTATTAACAGACTCTTCATAAGTTAAAAAATAATTAATTACCTAATTATTATTATGAAATTTTGTAATTTTCATACGTCAATTTTTCGAAATGAATTTATGTGTGACACATTATTGCTTATCAGCGTCCATGTAGAGTTGAAAAGGAGAATACTTTCTTATCATTCTTCAAACTAATAGGAATACATATTCCTATAATAGAAGCAATCTGACTACCTTTATGGGCGAGTGACTGGCATACTCGTTTTAAGGCAATGCCTTTTCGAGGTCCCGGTTTCGATATCCGTTCGAGTCACTCTAGATATCGAACTTTTCTATATTGTCTCGGGTCTGGGTGTTGTGGTATTGTTATTGTTTGAATTTCACGACATAAGTGCTTTAGCTACCTAACTTGGGTTCAGAACAATGTATGTGATGTTATCTAATACTAGTGGCCCGTCCCGGCTTCGCACGGGCGGGCAAAATTCTTTAAATTCTTTCCATTATAAAATATTTTTCCGTTAGCGCCATCTAGCGTCCTGTAGACGAACTACTTGCGGTTAACGCGTTGCTGTGTTAACGTTATTGATACAATGGAAAAAGAGCGGACAGACACACACAAACCACTGTGATCTTAGATTGTAGATTTTGGCTTTATTATTTGTTCTTAATAAAAAGTTGATTAATATTTTTTTTGTTTTCAGGCAAATGGTATAAAATTTATGTGGGATGCTTGCTTTGAAAGCGTTAAAAGAATTAAAAAGGATAGAGGGTCAGGCTGTATCTTAGCTCATTGTATGGGACTCGGAAAAACCTTGCAGGTGACTTATTAATTTATTTGTACATTTACTGATAAATTTATCATGATTTATTCACTGTGATTTATAAGCATTATTAATAGCAGTAATACTACTAATATCTAATGAGAAAGATACACATAAGATATTCTATCGACATAAAAAGAAAACTTAAAATTCATATGGTATATACAGAGTAACAATCACAGATTCTGCATCTTTTTAATTTTTTTCTTTCAAGTTTCAAGTTATTTCAACCACAAATAAATCAAATTTAAACAGATAATTAAATGACGAAAATGGCGGACATTAAAATAAAATGTTTATTTTTAGATTCAACCCACAAGACATGAAATAGGCTTTGCTCTCCCAAATCTTGTGCATTACTTGTTCTGTGTTGCAATCCGAGTAATCTGTTGTTAAGTCATGTTACTCAATGACTGATTTTTCATAAAATCACATTATTTATGAAATTAATTATTGTAATTCTTAATACGATTGCGATTTTTAGGTGGTATCATTAACCCATACACTCCTTACGCATAGTGACTTGACGACTGTAAATCGGGTGCTGGTTGTATGCCCGCTATCTACTGTTCTTAACTGGGTAAATGAATATAGGATGTGGCTAAAACACGCGGTGACAGATTTCGAAGTGGATGTATATGAGCTCTCTAGGTGAGTACAAAAACTATTTACACACAAACTAAGCAGAGCTTCTACCATGGGTACTAAATAACGTATGGAATATACAAATAAGTAGTGCGTAATACGTGCAGCCTGTGGACCAGTTATACTCAGAAAGCCGTCAGCGCTCTGCGAGTCCAATATAATAATGGCTCTACGATGCTGATGGGGTTGCCCCGCTTCTGCAGTGCATCGGGTATGTTTGCGCAAGCGCGAACAGATGATTTTTACGCAAGAGGACCACCTCACTGCTAGGCAGGGTGCGGGCCAGCTCCAGCGGAATCCTGCAGACCATTGCGAGGAGATATCACACTCCGATTATGTGTCATTGGTTCAAAGTTCTTAGCAGAACCAATAACACACTTTAGTATAAGTAGTTATTTTATATTTCTTACTAATATAGTAAGTAAGTTTGTTTTGTTACTAACAAGAATGGATCTTTGTTATCCGAAGTAATAAATATTTTTATTATTATTATTATTATAATATAGGCTACCATGCTTCAGAAACACATGCTTATGTTTATTACACAAACATGCCCCTATCGGGATTCGAACTCTGGCTATTGTCGCGGCAGGTAGGTCGTTACCGTTACACCAAGTGGCCGTCACTTTATTGTTAAATATTTTTAAGAAAGATATGCTCTTCATTTTTAAAATAAATTAATAAATTTTCATGTATAATAAATGATTATAATAGACAAATACTAGAAAACATCAACTCGTCTCACAAGTCATTCTCAGTCTTGTGAGCCAAAATTGATTTTTTTATAGTATTTTTTTATTAAAATAATTCATCATATAAGATATCATTGAACAATGCAAAACATATGTAAAATTTTCACATAAATCTGATTTTGTGAATTTTTCAATTAACGACTTACAGCTTTTTTTTAATAACATATCCCTAGTGTTGTGATATCACTATTCCATATTTGCTAAGATATTACTGTGGAATGACGGAAAATAAGAACGGCCCGCAACAAAACCAAAGTAGGTCTATCTTTTAGTGAAGATAGTTTATCGGCTGCTAGACAAAACAGTGAATGGACACGTTATTGTTGTAGGTACAAGCAGAATTCGGAGCGCGCCTTTCAGCTGCAGCAGTGGCTCCAGCACGGTGGCGTATGCGTATTAGGCTACGAGATGTTCCGTAACCTTTCTGCTGACAATTCCAAGAAGTATAAGAAAAAGATGCTTAAGAATTTCCAAGAAGCCCTCGTAGATCCTGGTAACTTCTGTTGTCTTACTCTGATTTTATCTAGAAATTTTATCCTGTTCCCTTAAAACTACAAAACATTTGGCATTCAATTTAGTTCCTTATATGTAGGTATTTAGAATTATTTTTCAAACTAAAATAGTCGCAAAAGTAATTTAATTAAAGTCTCAATTAACTTTTAGTTGGTAGCGAAATTTTATCTTCTTGTATAGTCAACGGTACATCATGTATAAAAAAATTGTCTGCTGATTTTCAACTTAAAGTCCGACAGTTAGAGTTCAATGTCTATTGATAACATTTGACAGTTTGTAGTGGATTGTCGTGCTTATACGTACTTACCTTTTTATAAAATTTCTCTCTTCTAAACATAAAATATTATCCAATAAAAGTCATATTTTATATATCAGGTCTTCCTACATATAAACTATACTATAAAAAAAAATGAAGTCTGAAAATAAATAATAATTATTTATTTAATAATTTTATTTATTCTAAGTTTATAAAAAAAGTCTATTGTTTTAAAACGCTGAAGTAACTAAGTATTAAATTTACTTCCAATCAACGTAATACCAATTCAATGTCCTTTATTTTTATCAAATCATGTTTTCGCATAGTCATTTTAATCCTCAGAGTGCGATATATGTTTTCATCCTTAATTTAAATTTTCTTAGTTGCTTAGTATTGATTTGCACAATGTTCAACAGGCCCCGATCTAGTGGTGTGCGACGAAGGTCATTTGTTGAAGAACGAGAAGACAAGTTTGTCGCAATCCATGAACCGAGTACGCACTCGTCGGCGCATCGTACTTACTGGCACACCTCTACAGAATAACCTTAAGGAATGTAAGTAAACATTCAAATAATCACTATTACATATATATACACATAAAGTAATTGTCAAGCGTGTCCATAGTTCATCTTGATCGCATATGATCTTAAGTAACATACTTTATCTCATCCGAAGCTTTTCGCTCTTTTTACCTGGCTTAACATCATAAGAAACAAAGCAATGGTACAAATGTAAATGAGGCTTAATGCGAGGTCACACGATGCGTTAACGGTGCGGTGCGGTGCCTGAGCGGTGCCGCTGCGTCATCCTACATACAAATCACTATACCATGTCACACGACGCGTTATTTCGCCGCGCGGCGTCGCACCGCAGCACGCCGGACTTGGGACCTGAGAGACGAAGCGGGGAGGGGTAAAGCGCAACGCTGTTCACCGGTTCACGCGGTGCGGCGCCGCACTACCCGAGTGGCACCTTATACGTCGAATTCATTACATCGTGTGGCCTCGCACTTAGAATAAAACTGGAAAATTATTGAAGGGCTTCTTGACTTTTCGTCTTTCCATTTATAAGTATTAATGCGAGAAATTAAAATTATTTTCCATGAAAAATTTAGAGAGCTAACATAACACAATTTTCTTATAACATTAATGTCTTACATGAAAATATTCTCAATAAATACCCACCCACAAACAACAAAAAACCGCAATAAAACGTTTCATTTCAGACTACTGCATGGTGCAGTTCGTGAAGCCTAACCTACTGGGGAAATACAATGAGTATTTGAATAGGTTTGTCAATCCTATTACCAATGGACAGTACACGGATTCCACAGAGCATGACATTCGGATAATGAAGAGAAGATCGCACGTGCTTCATAAAATGCTTGATGGTGCTGTACAGGTAAGATGCAGCTGAAGAATAACTATTGATTTAATTTTAAACTTAATGACAGCAGAAATATTAATTATATTTGGGTCGTTCTTCTTTTTCACCGACAATGAAACGCCGTTTTTCTGTTTTTTTGGTTTTTGAACTATCCATAATTGTGGTTTCTGTGTGGAATTTAAAAGAAATTGCATCTGTGTTGTCATTAGGACTAATAAAAGTTTCCTTTGCGGAAAATATTAATTCTTTTTTAATGTTGGTTTTTAAAAAAAATATGTGACAGAGTGGCCTTTTTCTGTGGAGACCACATTTCGGTTTACCACTCTGTCACGGCATTCTAAGGAAAATAAACGAAAAAATATGTTGGTTGGAGAAAATGATAAATTACATAATATTTATAGATAAACTATAAATAATATTAATATAAGTAACTAGTGTAATCTATGACAGTTTATTTGTAATGTAATGAAATTAAGGCTGCATATTGATATGTTCTTTTCTTAGGATAGCATATGGATATCTCTGAGTGTTTATAAAGTTACCTAAAAATTATTCTGAATTGTAGAAAAACTGAACCTTAATATTTTATTTTAAATATAGGCTATGAAAGAAAAAACACAAAAGTTATGTGTTTATTTTTGGTACATTTAAATTTAAAGATTAAGTGTTATCATCTATTCTTAGATTGAATCACTTAATTGTAGATTGTAAATAATTTTTTGCTGTTTAAAATTTTGGAATTTTATCTGTTACAGAGAAGAGATTACGGGGTGCTGGCACCTTTCTTGCCTCCTAAGCATGAATATGTATTATTCATTACACTAACTGAGGTGCAAATTAAACTTTATCAACACTATTTGGATAATTTCTCACGACGGTAAGTAAATAATTCGCCGTTTTAATAAAGTTTTATGTATTTTATTAACCATATACATTGATGGTGTAAAGACGTATGTGTGAACTAAAGAGACTTATTGTCCCCATTTTCATTAAAAAAAAATCTTTTATGTATTTTTTTTCTGAACTAATATAGAGGATACTAACACACCCTATATTAGGTAATAGAAATATTTGAGATAAAAGAACCTCAATTTGTTGATTTAGACCGCTGCCTGGCAAGTCGTCCGGTTTCCTGTTTCCTGACTTCCAATCATTGCAGAGGATATGGACGCATCCACTAGTTCTTAAGTATAACTCTGAAAGATATGAAATCATGCAGCAGAAGAAGGTAAGATTTAAAGTTAAAATAATTAAAATACAAATACTTCAAAAAGAGATTATAACAGTTAATATAAAAAAAAGTTTGTTATTAAGTTGAAATATTTAATAAAATGCGATTTCTTTGGCACTTTTCAAAGTAATTTTTTCTTAAATCACAAAGCTGCCTCAAGATGAAAATATATTACATTCATATTAATTATCTCATGCATATCTCAGTGATATTATTTAAAAAAAATATATAGAACATTTAATGATTATTTATTTGTTTCTAATTTTACGGGGAATTTATTATAATCCTAACAACTACTTTCAGAGGGAGAGAGAAGAAGAAGACTCTGAGGGATCATTAGTAGATTTCATTGATGATGATTCAACACCAGACGTAAGTTTTGACAATTTAGCTATATTTATATAGGTGTAAAAAAAAATGGGACAGCTGATTTATTTTGCTATCCCAATAAATCAGCTGTAATATCTATAATACAATAGACTCATAGTATATACGAACTCGAATTCAAATACAGGCAGCGCTTTCGCTTAACTATTAAACAAGTAATCCACCAGTATGGTAGATACAGATCTACGGGTAGTGAAAACACTGTTCCACTAGCAGGTTTATATTTTACTTTTATTGAAATCCAGCAGTTATTTAAAGTAACCAGCAGTGCACAGCCTGTATATCTCATATGAAAATAACACAACCACGTACATGTGTAGTACAAATACCAAACGAAAGTTAATAACTCCGAAATTTTAACTAAGTTTTTTTATCAATATGTACTGCACCTACCCTTTTGCCATTTTACCAGCCGTCCCATTTTTTTATTAAATGCTTTTCTTACTAATCAAATAAATTTTCAATCAGGAGTCAAGTACAGAGGAATCATCTGATGATTTATCGGACGCGAGTGATGATAGCCGCAAGAAAAGCAAAAAGAAGAAATCCCAAAAGAAAAAAGGGAAAGATTCTAAAATTACCACTCGCAGAGGAACGAGAGCGAATCCAGGTACAGTCAAAGAACTATATATTGTCGTCGGCTGTTATATCGTGGTTCATTTGCAGTAGATACTTTGAAGGAAAGGAAATTATATATATATATATATATATATATACAGGGCCATTTTATAAACACCATCCAAATTTATATATTATATTCTTTGAAGAAAGTAACGAAACAAGATTTTTTTCTTTTAATATCACTCAGTACTAAAATATTAAGTTAAGCCTACACAAAGTTATCCGAGGAAAACTACCGATTGCTGTCACAGTCACGCTACGCACGGTGTTGTAGCAGATGATTACACGACCCCCGCCCCGCCCTCCCGTATTTCATTGATACATTACAATGATTTTCATAAGTTGCAAATTTAAACGAAAAAAAATAGGAACGTCAAATTGAAGAAGAGATAAGTTGATTTGTTCTTTGATTATAACAATATTAATCGATAACACTTTTAATAAATAAAAAATGAACATAAAAGTAAGCAACACCTTATGCACTTACGTCGCATTTTTTAAAATTTAATCAACTTATGTACAATAATTGGTTGGAGTAAAGCAAAGGGTGTTTCTTAACCACAGAATCTAAAAAAACACAGGGATCGCAAAGGCAATTCGAAAATCGCAAAAAAAAATGAAGTGCCAAAACCTTAGTACCTACCTACCTAAGTTATTTTTGTCTATTTTACACGATAGGATAAAGAAATGTATAATTAATAGTTCTATATTTTTGTGAAAAATTTCACAAGTCTTAGCCGCCCTGCACACATTTTGCTTTACTGCAACAAAATAATTAATTAAAAATCCAAATAAAATACACTTACATGAAGTTTGAAAACAATCACTTTGCCTTAAAGTGTAGGTAATTTCTCTCTAAACAGTCTTGCACGTTTATGAACATTGTCTTTAATTGTATTACTTGTTTTTTCACTTTGTCACTTCGTTAAATGCACGGATTATATTTATATTTAAGTTCTCGAGGCTTTGGGCCTTCTTCACATAAACCCGTCGTTCAATTTCGCCCTCGATTGCAATTGCAAGTGTGAAAACATTTCGTTAGGTAGATAATTATGCGACGTTAATGCGTGAACGCAACATTGTACAACGCGGAAAGTCCGCGGGTGACTGATTTCATTGCGCCGATATCGTTACAACTTGCGCGCGCAGCTCGGTGGGGCGCTTCGGGCGGTCGGTCGTTCAACTGTAAGTACCTATTTTGCCAGTAACCAGCTGTTGTAATAATTCGCTCGGACAAAATTTTTTTTTGCGGAAATTTTACTCCCAATTTTTTTTCATAAATGAAGTGTTTGAATGATATCTTATGCCTAGAAAAAATTTGGATGGTGTTTATATAATGACCCTGTATATATATATATATATATATATATATATATATATATAGTGTTAAGAAATTCACTGATAAATAAGTCTCAGTAGTGTATTGTTTTGTTTGCAAGAAAATGTGGGTCTAAATACCATTGCAGAAGACTTTTTGGAACACATTTCTTGTTTATCACAAATGACAAAATTATCAAAATTACCTCGTCGATTAACCACAGACAACAACGTTTAATTGACTCCGATCTAATAACAGGAGTATTAACAAGCTGTTTTGTGCATTTTTACAAATATCATTATTTTGTTATAATCGTTCAAGAAACTCGTAAATTATGAAATCAAGGTTTCTTTAAATAATTGTGAAGTTGTCTTCTGTCGGGATTTTGGCATTATATTTCATACTCAATTGTTTAATGAATTTGTTTCATAATATACAAAGCAAAGATAACATGGCTTTATGTGTAGAAAAAATCTCTTTACACAAATCTCGAATCAGCATCGCCTTTTACCAATCGGAATCTTATGCCAACAATGGTCAGTTTATCAATATTATACGTTTTCTTTGCATTGTACATTTTTCTTACTATTTTCTTATTATATTATTTGCTGTACTTACGAATGAATTAACGCAACATTAATGCTAAAAGAAATAAACGACCATATTTTTTACAAAACAGTTGAACTGGAGGAGGACGAAGCTAATAACGACGTAGTTGAGATAAAAGCAGAGAATCCAACAGAGTGGTGGATTAAATTAGTGTCGGATGACGAGCTGGAAGACATGCGCAACTCGCATAAGCTAGTGCTGTTGTTCGACATATTACGTCAGTGCGAAGCGATTGGAGACAAGCTGTGAGTATACCGAGACCAATAAAACCATTAAAGAAGCTTCAACAAACGCATTAAGAAGTCAGTAACAAAAACTATCTTTATAACAATAGTATAGGGTCTATTGTACATGAAACTTAGCAATATTAGAAATAATTATTATGTCGTTCTTATTTTTGACACGCACTTCATGCAACTAGCAACGGACTCAAGGTGATGGTTGAGTGTGTGTGTCTGACACTTTCTATATTAGAATAACCCCAATCAAAAGTTATTTTACCTTGTTTATGTAAATGAATAGCAAGTCTTTAGGCGATGTACGGGACACGGCGACTATACTTTGTCCAATGTAGGATGATACTTTTGACAGGTGTCACTTCCTTATTGCTGCGTACTAAGGTTGCGTTTGTTTCCTTGTGTTTGGCTTGACATTGCAATAGCAATCAATAATATCCTCTATATAGGTGTCAACTGTCAAAAGTATCATCCTACATAGGATAAAGTATAGGTATACGTTTTGATTCAGTTTTGATACGTTCCTTTTCGACCTACTGGCGAGAAGTTCCGAAAGAAAGAGTGATATTTATTTGGATTGTCTAATGTATAGGCACTGCCATTTTAGAATTGAACAACTTCGTTCATTTAGCTTCGAAATAACAATCTTAAATGTTTATAGTTGCTTTGGGTGTCAATTAATTGAGATCCCAATTTATATCTTGATCCCAATAAATTACAGGGAATCAGTAATACACATAGATTTGAGGTCATGAAAGAAAATATAAATTATATTTATATATTTACAGATTGGTGTTTTCTCAATCGTTATACTCCTTGGATCTCATAGAGCACTTCCTCGGGAAGGTAGATGAAGCCACGCAAGACGGACGAATTGATGAGAAATTAGCAAGTCACGTTGGTAAGTTACAATTTACTTGTTAACATCAAAACATTGAATATCACATGTGATTATGTTCATTTATTAAATAATTTCTTAAATGTGATTTTGGATGTTTTTACACAATAAGAGTTTACAGACAGTTAACAAGAAAGTGTAAAAAGTTATTATACTTATCAACTTAGATGAATACCTAAGGTTTTTTTTGTTGCGTCATTGTTTTCAATGAAATTTGTATTTAAAAAAGTATTTTTTTTTAAAGGCTCATGGTCACCCGGCATTGATTACTTTCGGTTAGACGGCTCGACGTCCTGCGAGAATAGGTCAATTTGGTGCAAGAACTTCAACAGAGAAGATAACCCCAGGGCTAGGTAGGTGTTAAATTGACTCTAGACTTATTTACATCATTCAGCTTCTAACTAAGGCAGACGCCGCAAGAGTGGTAACCGCTCAGGTTAAGGGCCACATCTAGCAGACGTAGTTGATTTAACGGACATCGACAACAATCGTGTTTGCTATTGACGCCATACAGATGGCCAACAGTGATTCTTTTAATAGATAATCAAAGAATAACTGGTAGATTAACATATTCAAGAATAAATATATATACAAATGTAATCGGTTAATTATTTTTTAATTAAGACAAAATAAGCTATGGTTATTAAAATAAAATGTCATTAAAATAATAATCGCATTAATCTCTTATATCAACCAGCTCTACAGTGGTAGGCAGGTGATATAATTTTGAAAATACGTTTCTATGTGGCATAAACAACAAAGCTCCAAATCTAATTTCAGTCTTTTTAATATAAGAATGAGCTTATTCTCATTTCCTTTGTTGTGTTTACTTAGATTTTATTATGGGTATGGTGCTATTTTTTTTTTTACAGGTTGTTTTTAATATCAACGAGAGCGGGTGGATTGGGTATTAACTTGGTGGCAGCTAACCGTGTTGTCATCTTCGACGTCTCGTGGAATCCTTCGCATGATGTACAGAGTATATTCAGGGTCTACCGATTCGGTCAGAAGAAACCATGCTATATATACAGATTTTTAGCAATGGTGAGTTTAATTTTACAATAAACATTATTAGCGTGATTTCTATTGTTTACGACTGACAGATATTTAATTATTTTCAATACTTCATATTGAGAAGAATAACAGTTAAACGACGTTTACACTTTTCATAGTTTAACGTAAACAGGCCTCAAACAGGCTCTCAGAGATAGTGCGAGCCATGTATATTTTCCATAGTTACGACTTCTTTTTTCGTAATAGATCATATCCTGTAATATAAATAATGAAATGGCTCTGATGGTGATGAATAATAGTTTATTATTATTAGATAATAAACTATTTATGACACTTTGGCACAACTGATTGGCGTATCAGTACTGACTATCACGGGCGTACCCAGCATTTTAAGGGGTGGCGAAGAAGCAAATAAACTAGGTAGTGAAAAAGAAAAAATACTTTTTATTTACAGACTGATATGTTTTACTACACCTTACTTCGATAATAACCTGCAAGGGTTTTGGCTAAATCTAGCTAAAATTTCGTTTTCTTTATCGCACAGAGGCCGATAAGACGGTTTTCTGTCATTGTTGACCTAAAACAAGTTTTTATTTTTCGTAAAGTACTAAATGATTTTTCGATAGTGCATGTTGTTCAGGACCGTGGAACAAAAATAGGTAAACTGCAGCATATCTATCTGTAGTAGTAGAGAGAGAGTCTTCTCAGTAGAGCAGACTCTTCAACTTTATTAGAGTCTCCTGACCTATGGCAGTAATTCCATGTGGTAGAGAAATGAGGAACGGGTTAAATGATACCTCAGTAATTTAAGTGACTGCGTCCGATCAGTCATGATGAGACGTTATCACCGAAATTGTAAAAATAAAAATATAATCAAAGTAACAATATTTCTTAGGGCACAATGGAAGAAAAGATCTACGAGCGGCAAGTAACGAAGCAGGCGATATCGAAGCGTGTTATCGACGAGCAACAAATTGATCGACACTACGCTGAGAACGACCTCGCTGAGTTGTATAAATTCGAGCCACGACCACCCACGCCACGCCCCTTGCCCCCGTTGCCTAAAGACAGACTGTTCGCCGAGATGCTCAAAGAGCATGAAGCACAAGTGAGTATTCATAATTATTAATAAATATGTCATTAAGATGTAGCGACGATACTCTCTGCGCGGGAAAGCACAAGAGCGTTAAACATTAACAATTTAATATACAGGAAAAGAATAAACGCGAAAATACGAATTAACAGGAATAACAATAATTTAATCTTTAATCTAAAATCACAGTGGTTTGTGTGTTTGTCTGTCCGCTCTTTTTCCATTGTATCAATAACGTTACCGTAGCAACGCGTTAACCGTAAGTAGATCGTCTACCGGACGCTAGATGGCGCTAACGGAAAAATATTAAATAATAGAAAAAAATAAAGAATTTTGTCCACCCGTGCGAAGCCGGGACGGGCTGTTAGTACAATACAATTTACAGTAAATAACATACATATACAACAGACCTAAGATAGTGTTCATGTATCAGTCTTATAACTTAATTGTTTAGGATACATAAACAATTAAGAATAAACACTTTCCATGGGCTTTTATTTATTATATTATGCAATTTAGGATGATAACAATCAAGTACTCCATTAATTATAAAACGGGAATAAGCTGAAGAAAGGGGAATAATGGAATCCTGTTGTGGTATGTGTAAGGGCTTGATAACTGCCGACCGTGTTATATTTAAAAAGTCAGAATTTTTCATTAGCCAGATATTTTTTTTTATGTTGATGTTTAGCGAGCGCGCACGCATCCCGACTTCGTTTTCTCGAGTTTTTCTCGGTAACACTGGGGCGCGGGTACTTCAACGAGCTACATCAAATTGCAATGGGTCTCTCTCCCAGCGGATGCTTAGAATATATAGGTTCTAAGAATCTCTCCTCTTTAATTCCGTACTGGAATAGAAATTTACGATAAAACAGGTTTCACCTTAATAATACCGGTTAATGTCAAGCCCTGAAAGTTGGTGATGGTCTACTATTGGCTTAGTTATTACAAATAAATATTTGTTTTTGATTCAGATATACAAGTACCACGAACATGATTCGCTGCTGGAGAATAAAGAAGAAGAGACACTTAGCGAGGAGGAGCGTAAAGCGGCGTGGGAAGACTTCGAGAACGAGAAGAACCGCCCACCACCTGCACCATTCCCTACTGCCTGGCCCATGCACAACGGGATGGGTGAGCACATATAAATATTAACAATTTTAAAATACTTGAAATAGTATACAATGTGAGGTACGCGTCATTGAAAGACCATTAGGAATTCTATAAAAGGAGACAAAGAACTATTCTAAGCTTCCTGTTTACCGGTTCTTACAATTTCGCGTCAACACAATTTTATTATGTAAATAGATTTTATCATAATTAATTTTTTCATTATTTAATAACAAGAATATAATTAGGTTTAACATTCCAACAAAAGTTTTGTATATTTTATGCATTTTCAATGCGATCTTATAAGATAAACTAATATAATAGAAAAATACTAGAAAAAATCGACTCGAGTCACAAGTGAATTCTCAATTGGGAGTGCATTTACCGGATTTCCAAAGGTTGCGGGTTCGATTCCCGCCTGAGAATTCACTTGTGACCCGAGTCGATTTTTTCTAGTATTTTTCTATTATAATTATTTATTCCAACAAAATTTAAAATTCTTTACAATCCATGATGATTATGTAATAATATTCGAGATATTACAAGTAATTAATTAAAGATAAAAAATTACAATTACGATAATTGTTTTTACTGAATACTGTTTTATTCCAGCAGAAGAACTATAATTTAATACTTTAAAACACTGCTTGCTCAATTAACAAAACACCCAACCTCTTTATTTAACACATTCATTGCCAAACTGAAACTTTTAAGTTTTGTGCTGATGGTCCATTATCCTATTTTTAAATGAATATACTCCCAAGTACACAAATTACTATTTGCGGGTATGTTTGTTTTTATTATATGTATATAATATTTTACATAATATACTTATTTATCACGCAACGTCGCTTGATGAGCCAAATTGAAGAGCCCCGCGAACACGCGACGTAATTGGCAATAAACGTGTTAAAATGTGTGTTCAAAACATTTTTTTTCATCTCAATGTATGTTTTGTGTTTCCATACCAGTACCAGGTCTGCTTGCTCAGCAGCAGCAACAGCTCGCATACGCGGCGTTGGCGGCCATGCTGCGCAAGGATATGCCTAACATCAATGACAACACTATTCGCGACATGCTGCCGCACATATACAACTCTAACCCCGCGGTGAGTAAAATAATTATACTTCTTTGTAGTATTGATGAGGTAACTTTTTATTCTGTTACATATTTATTTGCTTAGAAAAATTAATATAGATGTAAAGTTTATATCGAATAATGACGAATTAATTTATTTGTTCAGATGTTCGGAGGATATGACTATGGCGTAAGTTCACATGTAGATTTCTGTGCCTTTATTTACGCCAACATTAATCATAATCTGCATAATAGATTCGACTTGCAAGTTTTCTTTCTATTTATCTAATTGAAAGTAATTTACTATTCGTCGGTAAGCGCATCTCTTGAGATATGGTTAGGCCATTTGACTTACCTATTTTTAAATGATCATTCCAAAAAAATTTTTGATTGAAGC
The DNA here is from genome assembly GCA_927399485.1 of Calamotropha paludella. NCBI lineage: Eukaryota > Metazoa > Arthropoda > Insecta > Lepidoptera > Crambidae > Calamotropha > Calamotropha paludella. The sequence goes on along the minus strand of OV656817.1, from coordinate 8,970,247 downwards.
TAAAATGAGAACAGTTGTGAAAAAATTAAATAGCTTTTTCTGTTTGCCAATGAAATTAAGACTTTAAATCAACTTAAGATAGACAATTTCTACCTGGTTTGCCAATATGCAATAAAAACAGTAGCAGTAGAAAATGATAATTATTTTTAATAATAACAGTCTCAATTATGACAACACTCGTTAACGTTATATTATTAAAAAATAAAACTTAAATACCAACAATCATCGTACGAAACCATGGTTAATAAATATTTGAAAAATGAGTGTTGCTGACTGAATAATCACTAACATGTCATGTCAAAGTTCCAACTGAACTACTTCTCTGCAGCTTATTGTTTTTTTTTTAATTTAATATCGTTTCGTTATACGTTGTCGGTATAGAAAAAACTTAAAAAAAATAACTCCCATGTCATCTAGCAAGCCAAGCTAGGCACCTTAACCTCTTAAACACTGCCATCTTGGCAAATCAATAGTATGTTTTATTATGAAAAATTGTCTGCTAATTAACTACTGATCAGCAGGGTATTAACAGCTTGGTGCGTACACGTTACGCAATCCATCTTGTTATTATTTACACTTAAGCCATAGATGTTGATTTAAACTACTTATGAATTAAACTTTTTAATTAATGTTTCTAATACGCACTTGTTTACATAAGTACTAAGTTATTAGTGGAGCAAGTCCGAAACTTATTATAAACGTAGCTCCACAAATAAAACTAATTTATTTTATAATTTTCCTGCTCAGCTCCCCATTCTTTTATAAAGACACGTAGATATACACCTTGTGACAGACCATAGATAATTTAATAAATATTTCTGGAAACAAGGGTACATAAATCTTCAATTATATTGACATTTTTTTCTTCGAATTTCTAATTTAAGAGTGTTTCGAATTAGAGCCTTTTATATATATTTTTTAAATATAACAACATATTTATTTATTTCTATAATTTGTTTAAAAAATATAACTTAATTTATCACATTAATTGACAAGATATCAAAATTGCTTATTTATTCCGTAATTTATCTTCAAAATTATTAGCTGCAACGACAATTACCGAGAAAAAAATCCAGATTCCTTCTCAGGTTTAAAAGAAAATTGTTGTTTCATATTTTATTTATGTGTAAAGTTACTCCAAATACCTATTAGAAAATCAAATGATTCTTAATCAACTTGTAAGTTGAATCAACTGCCTTTTTGTTAGCATGTCCTTACTGTATGTATATATGTAGTTGCATGTCTGTACATTTGCCATAAGTTTTTGCAGTGAATGACATCTGTAAAATAATGCTATTTAAGTCAGAAATTTATAATCAAATGGCATCGCTATTATTCCACTTATAGAATAAACTATATCCTACTGATAACGTAAGTTTTATGTAAGAATATAACCAATCCGCATTACGCCGTTACACTTAAGGATATTGTAAAAGGCAATTTAAGAGGTTAGACGCAATTGCCGTACATGTCCCGTATACCATAAAACGGGCAGTAGAGTTTTTAATGGTTGAGTTTTATGTAAAAATATCATGGGTTAATTTTTTTTTCATTTTTGCGTTAATACGTTTCGAAGTAAATTTGTTATAAATAAAATAAATTCCTCAAACTAGAATATCACCCTTCTTAAAAAGCGTTTTACTCTTACATAAAGCTAAACATTTTTAAATTTATTGTTAGCTTATATTATATTTTTTTAAACAATCTTTTTTATCATATTTAGTTCTTACACTTTCGCGCCTATAACGAATTTAAATAAAATCACGATGCGTTTATTCTTATAATGAAATTTAAAGGACTAAATGTAAAAAAGCAAGAATAAACGCGTCGTAGATGTTGTCTATGTAGTTTTATTTAAATATTTTTTCCAACTAAACTCATGTATTAGATTTGCAATAACTAATAGGTAATGTGCTGGGGGGACAATCTCTAATGCGTAACGTTCGGTTGATTGAAAATAGCTCCTAGGCATATTTACCTTGTATAATTTTTGAGATTGCTGTAAATCAAAGAAAATCTGAGTCAAATTATTTTATTCAACTTTTAAATAAATTTTAAGTTTTAATTTAATTTGGCATTTCTGATAATCCAAATGTAAACAAAGTTTCATTTAAAATGGTAAAACTTTGTAAGTTTTACTTAAACTTTTTTTAAGGCGTCAGCCAGTTTCTCATATATTTCGTAGTCTAACTTACTTAATTTGAACAATGTTTGCATACTTGACATAAAGAGAAACCTCATACTGTCACTTTGTTGTTTACAAGCAATCTGTAAGAATCTATGAGTTAATGTCAAATAGCTTAGGGAAATTCACCGTTCTCTCTGAACATGTTCATTATAATTAAACAGTTGTTTATATAAAAATACAAGAGCATAATATGCGATAATTTATTTTGAATAAATATTACAGATTTCATTTAATAATTAATTCAGTTTTTAATATACTGTTAAATTTTAAACAATGGATCTCTCAAATAACTACAGAGCAGATAAATCAGCAAATTCGTTACAAAATTTTAAGTGAAATAATAAACATTTTTCAAATAATATCACGCTCATTCTGCCATTTTTATTTTATTAAAGATTTCGCTAGAGGCAATGGTGTAAAATGTGTAAAAACAATTGGAGACACTCGTTTTTTTTTAAAATACCAAAACTTGCACTTCCCACACTGATCTGTGTTCTTAATTGGAAGTAACATAGTTGTTTTGTGTCCCAGCTGATGCAGAAAATATCGGAACTGTACAAGTTCCCTCCACCTGGAGGCATGATGAATCCTGGGATGATGAATCCGGTTATGAATGCTGGTATGTACTTTTTGCATTTTCTTGAACTCCATAAAGTTACTATGCTTATTTACCGTAAAATCTATTATTATGACATTATATACATAATTGTAGTCATATAATTAATGTTACGTACTGTGCTGTTGTTGTATAGTCAATAATAAGAGAATTAATTTGAATCCTAGATTTATTTACTTAAATAGCTACATAGGGTATAAAATTTTGCGAACTCAGTTTTCGAAATGTTAATTTACTCATTCTTCTAATAAACTTACCGTTACCGTTTACTGTGAGAAAATAAGTCTTCCGATCATTTGGATAATCCAGTATGACACAAATTATACTTTATTAATAATAGAATAAATATAGAGTAAATAATAAATAAGTTTAAGGGCCTCACTTAATTTGCTTAATTTTATCAAATTTTAAACTATTAATGTTATTACGACTATAATTAACAATAAAGAAAAAGTTCTTATCTTTAAAGGCAATGAGGGAGCTTGGGAAAGATTCTTTTGAAGATGATCATTATCACTGGAAATTCTACTATTGTTTTCAACAAGATATTTATGGGGTAATACCTAACATATGATGTTAATTTGACAGGTGGTGGTGGCGGTGCATTGGGGGGATCAAGCGGGCTTCAATATGAGCCGCCGTGGCAGCGCCAGCACCAGCAGCAGCAGCAGTTGCGCCTGCAGCAGCTCATGCAGCACCAGAACGTAAGCAGATGCATGCATACTCGCAACTCCCTACTTATGCAACTTGCAATTGAAATAATGCATAACATTAATTACGAAGATAAATTATTTGATTAGAAAAATTGTGGAAAAAAACCGACTCGGCTCACAAGTGAATTCTTAGGCGAATTCACTTGTGAGCCGTGTCGTTTTTCCAGTATTCTTCTATTAAATAATTTATCTTCTAAGATAGCATTGAAAAAATACAAAAAATATATAAAATTATAAAAAAAAGAACGAAGATAAATTATTATATAAAAAAAAAAGAACGAATTAAGAATAGAGTTTATCACGCCACATTGAAGTTTATCGATTGGACTTTCCATAGTAGGAAAAGTTCATCATAATAAACTAACAGAAAACAGAGTTCAAACCTCGTCAATGTACAACAGACAATCCTTGTGTTTTTTTGCAGAAAAAAGCGCTTGTGAGCGCTTACCAGCGCTGAAAAACAAATTGGACAGTTTTCGGCCAGGACACGTTTGCTAACTTCAGTTGCGCTGACACAATCCGCCATTTTGCTTATTATCGCTTAGCGATCGCCATTTTTCTTATTATCGCTTAGCGATCGCCATTTTTCTTATAAGCGCACGCAAGCACTTTTTTCTGCCAAACACAAGGAATGTAGTCAAATTTCTCAAAGCAATTTGAACGTAAAATTTGATATGTAAAAAATAAGGCTAATTGTGTGTTTCGTAAAGCTAAAAGTGAATAACAAAAAAATACGGGTCTTCTATTAATTTTTTATGGGTGCTTACTAAAACGAAACTCTATCAATCACTTCCTTTGCTGTAACTTCTGTCTGTATGCAACAGCAAATGGGTGCGAAGTACTACGCGGGAGGGTTGGGCAGCCGCGATCCGGTGGCGATGGCTCTGCAACAGCAGCGCGCCCGCGAGATAATGGCGGGCGACAGCCGCGCGCGGCCCCGCGGCCGCCCCCCACTCCAGCCCCGCGCGCCGCCCTCCTCCCACGCCGACGTAGTCAACCTAGACTCCGACTAGTGAGTGTCTACTGTGTGTGCGCGATCTACAGGCTAATTACGTAACTCTGTTGCTAACAATTCTCATTTGTAATCAATGAAATTGTTACTTTTGTGATTATCGACAATTGATTTGACATTTTCTGTGCTTCTGAGGACTTATCATGATCTATTAGCGCGATTCAAGTTCGATTGTTGAAGTGAGACACGCGGTCTATAGTGGCGTCTCTGTTCAACAGCTGAACTTGAATCGCAATAAGAGGCGATGGTAGGCAATTGAAACTGAAACTATCAAATCATTCATTCATAGTCACAAAAGTAACAATTTCATTTATTTCAAACGAGAATAGAATTGTTAGCAACAGAGTTACGTAATCGCCATACTGGTCTCGCTGTACGACTGCAGCGTTCCCGCGAGATAATGATGAACGACGCGGCCGAACTTCAATCAAAATCATTATTAAAAATGTAATTATCATCGTACTCATAAAAGTCAAGTACTCATAACACGGACACAAATCTACCCTTGGATGAAAACTATGTAGTACTACTAAGTTCGAAATCTCGCGAGATATCGGCAGTTTCGAGATACAGGATAATATTTGAAAAACTGATATTTTTATTCGACTAATTAAAACGAACAAGTCAGTGTAATACACAACATTCATTTACAAAAGTTATATTTCTTAAAATCGGTTACTTTGTTATTACTAGTGAACACTACAATTTTATTTTTATTTTATCTATGGAAATAATAATCGCCTAATTAAATAATAATATAATATATATAATATAATAATGAAATAATAATAATAGACTAGCCCTAAGAATAGCTACTTAAGATAAAGAGCATCTTATTTCATTTGCCATTACCCGCCAGTTGAAATTACCTTTTCGGGCTCAAGCACTGTTTGGCACAAGCGTGAGTAAGCTATTTATTATTAGCAACCTTTTTTTGCTAGCACGTCGAGTTCACGCGGACTGCGTTGCAGACTGCTCAAATTTGTCATCGTAATTGATCTCTTTAAACAGCTCAAGATTTTGCTACATCGGGATTGCATTCCCTACCCATAACCCAGTACGGGGCAGTGTAAATTGGTGGGTGAAGAATTAGAAATGCATGTCGATGGATAACAGGGAAGCGATAGACGGCAAAAATGTTAAATAGATTGTGTGGAGATGTAATAGTAATAGCAATTAAACGGGTGACTGAAAAGAATAGATGCTAAGACAAACTAAAGATACAATAAAGATTGACATAAAATGATGTTGCCCTTTATTGTTTGTTTCGTTTTCTGGCACACATATTTAACACTGCACACAACAGGTATGGAAGCGGCAATTTGCATAAGGACCGGTTACTGGTTGGAAAACTAAAATAATATATTTTTCACCTCACATGCTCGGAAAAGTTTGGTTTGTCATTCAATTTCTGCGTGGGAAATTGCGTTTTATCTGCTAGCGTGGAAAAGTGTTTTAAAATTAGAACCTTCTTATTCAAAGAAAAACACATGTTACATTCGGAATCGACGATAATCTTTATAAGTTACATTTTATTCATATTCAAATTACTACTATAATACTTCGTTTTGCTTTTATTAAATTATTTTTATTAATTAAAATTATAAAATCAACAAGAATAAATATTATTTAGAATATAACATTTTATAACTATAACTAGAATAGAATATTCTACCTACGGTATTTAGGGACAGGCTGGCGAATAGGACATTAAAAGGTTAATGGCAATCTTCCAAAAGAGTCAACAATCTCTATTTGTGTAAGCAACAGTAACAGTAGCAAAATATTGCTGTCAAATCAGCAATCTTTATATGAATATTTGACTAAATGAGACAATATTATGTTTAAGGCTATTGATGAAATTTTTTTCTTACAGGTAATATGACAAGTGTATAATAGTAAAGTAAACAGACGTGTACAGTGAATGATAAAATAGGTGCTTCATAATAATGGAGCGAGGTGGACGTCTCTGGATCTCGGTATCGCAGCAAGGCAACGCAACTTTTGGCGAGCGGGGATCCCTGACGTCAGGCCAAAAGGTGGACTGATATTGAAGTGGTAGTAATGTAGTTTACAGTCTTCAGGCTTGCGCTCTGACTCCACATATCAAGAATCTCATTTAATGTTTCTTTCCTTTGTATTTGTTTTGTCGCGTACTCTAATTGTGGCTTACAACATTTGTTATCTTCAAATTAACGAGTTGAAGTTAACCAAACATCATAATTGGATGATTGTGCTTTGAAAGACAGATCCCGTAAACAGTGTAAGCTCAAATAGATTAGTTAACACCACATATCGGAGAATCTCCAGTTTTCTGTTCACTATTGAATCGACAGCGGAAGCCTAAAGCGTTAGACTTAATTTAACAGTAGCACAAGTTTGGTGATATTTTAAGATCTGCAGCAGTGTCGTGCTTAAACTTAAAATGTGACACTTGTGTAATTTTATTTATAGACATTATTATTATCTGACACTCGTAGAATGCTTCATTTGAACAAAATTTTAATTATAAGCGTCCTATGATTTTGGTGTTTCATCACAATTATTCTTAATTATTAAAATACAGCAGAATTTATACAGAATAGCGAGGTTTCATCATACTATTTACTAGATTTATCGATGCCGCAAACATGGGACGCTGCTGAGTGTCAGCTTGATAATTTTAAATATATCTCTCAGTACAGGAACTTAGGTGTAAGGTATGATACATATATTCAGTAGTTAGACGACTTCTATGTTATGTTACGATTTACCGATGAGGTATACGTAACGAGTTCGTTATCCACTGCACGATCGTACGCACCCAATATATAAATATATATATATATTACAGTTTAGTGATATTACTACGCTATCGATGTAACAAAAACACCAATATGTATTTTAAAATTGATGTTATTAATTGGTTTATTTATGTATGCATATTAGTTACTTGTTTGTAGTAGAATGTCATGTGATCTCTATTTTTGTAAGATGCAAACATTCTGATGCTTTTTTTATCTAACATACAATGTCACTCTTATTGTCTATTACCATTAGTAAGATCTTTAATGTTCAATATTACTAACTAATCAAACCGGCTTAATCGTATTTTTCATGTAAACATTAATTAATTATTTACATTATTTTCAATTTAACAATTTTTTTAATTTTATTTTGGTTGCCTAATTTAATGTTTTAATAACTTCAAAAGCGTAAGTAGAAACTTGGTACAAGGTATGAAAATTATGCTTGTTTAGGGTACAATTAATTGATTGCTTATGTTATATTTTTTTTAAATATTATGTCACAAAAAATCATAACACTTATATAATTTAATTTTTTCGTACAGGAACCAATATATAGTCAGTTATGTTATTACTCGTTTTTGTGACACATTTTGCTTACTATTGAATTGGTTTGAAATAGAATGTGGTGTACTAAGATTTGTAAAAATTATGGCCTTTCTACAAAACATTGTAGTGTTTAAGTCGGCCATACAATTCCAGACATGCGCGAGGTGACTCCGAAAAACGATTGGAGTTGCTTTATACATATTTACGAAAAAAAGATCTATATCCAGTTAGTATATCCATATCCGCCTAATATATTTGGACTACTAGTCTATTTTTTTAAATCTTTAAGGCCGATGATTGGACAAATGATTTGGAGTTGATTCATGTAATTGGATTGGATATACTAAGAAATAAAAACGGATTGATTGAGATATAGCTCCAGGATATAACTAAGTCCGGAGTTACACAAATCTATTGAATTTCCATCATAGCAGAGAATTCAATTAGCACAGTGCAAAGATAAATTCTAAACTAGCTTCGCACTTACCTTATTTTCTATGATTTTGTATCACAGTAAAAATCTCTCCGAATAGAAAGTGTTATTACCCTATTCAACGATCGGTTTCAGCAAACAGAAATAATTATCTTAAAAGTCAAAGGTGCGCGGGCTCAAAAGCCGGAAGAGGCAGATGTTTGTATGACTAACGAACATTTAATGAACGATTAATTTTTATATATTTTCATTGAATATAAATTATTTATATATCTTCTATATCCGTTACCCTGGTATCTATAACTCAAACCTTACAGTGATTACTTTAGGCTATGCTTATTGGTGTGAGTGAACGTTAAAAATAGTAATAGTATTTCTTAGATTCACACCAACTAGGGTAACAGATAGATTTACATCTATGATATAAATATGTAATATTCAATATCATTGTATCATATATGTTTATCATAGATGTAAATAGAAAATATATATAAATGTCGATGAGTAAAATGCTCATATTCATTACACAAACATCAGCCCCGTTCGGGACTCGAACCAAGGACCGTAAATGCGAAAGTCAGGATTGCTGCTGATGTGCTAAACATTCGTCAATATTCTTATGGTGTTTTTATCCAAAGGGAACGAATGCCCCTGCTGTTATAACATCATTACGCTGATGACAATACATGTATTACCATTGTCAATTTCTTATGGTAGGTTCCTATAAAAATAATGTATAATATGGTCTATTATTTTCAAACGCACTGTTAATTTGAATATTTTGTACCATTTTCAATTTGCATTATGTTTTTTTAAATAAATAAATAAATTTGAAAATAACTCATCACCGACATGAGGTTTGATAAATCCATTATCTTATACTGCTTATTGCTACTAATTTCTGTGATGTTACTTTTGTTTAGGCTTATTTTTGAATTTGAATAACTTTAACTGATTAACATGACACAGAGCTCATTTACATTTCAAGCAGAGTTGCGTACTGGACAAGCATTAGTAATAGTTTAATCCCTCTTAGAACTAGACGTTGGCTATTTTATTGGTATTCTATTGTGCCAATGTTCATGTATACAAAATTCGTTTTACAAATTTTGAAATGTAAGCTTATATAATAATCTTGAAGAAATAGTATCTGAAGGTATTCTTCGCAATGGCTTGTGTTTTTAAAAAAATGTATAAACTTGATTTTAAAACGTTTATTGAATGTTGACCAATTATTCAAGAGATTATCAATTTTCATAACCCTGCTTGATTAGCATGGAATAAAAATCAGGAAATCGGGAGTTTGAAAACAACGTGTAGTTAGTTTTCAAATCAATATTTTTAAAATTGTATGTTTAATGATTTATGTTTAGTTAATATCATGGAAGATCATTATCATGACTATAATGTTGGCCTTACTATGTTATACCAACACTTTTTATACAATTGCATAAATTAAGCCTTTTTGATATGTCAACCTAATAAGATGCACCATTCCTTTTTATTGCAAAGCAAGGATCATTCCTTACATTTCTTGGAGTACTATGCCTAAAATTAGAAGTGTTAAGGAGAATTGACTTCTAGTTTAAATAAATTGATTTTTAACAATAATGTTAGTAACGTTTAGACAACGTTGATATTAAAACACCATAGACAACGTTTTGTAGTAAGACCTACTATTTCTTGTTCCATATCTTATGGAAATAGATGTTTTTAAAATTAGCTGATGGGGATAAAAATGCCTTTTTATCACGCCAGGTGCCATTCACAAGTGTACTTTTGATAGTTACTCATTTGATGTAATAAAATTATCTTTGTCCGCGTGAATTTCACAATTTTATCCCTCACGCTAATGTAATCAAACCTATTGTAGTACCCTCTTAAAGTTCATTAAAAAAAATACAATAATATTTATTTATTTTTAAATATACTTATTTTAACAATTCTGACTTTATAAATCAATATCATTATATTTTAATTTCCTATATTAGAGATGGATTTTTAGAGCGATGCAGGAAAGTAATATTTCAACTCTCAAGGTTTCAAGATTTTGATTATTTATTTTCCACTTTTTTACGAAGGGACGATTATCCGAAATATCCCCTCCCAGCGCTCAGATTGAGAATATTTGTAAAAATTATACTTCTGAACATAGCGGTTTCTGTTTTAATGATGCCAGTGATGTTTTAATTTTTCGTAGACTTTATAAAGTTATTTATTCCACTCTTATGTTCTATTGACTGTTTGTAGTTTTCAACCCCAACTTAAAAAACTAAGCATTTAATGCTTTTTTGCTCCAATTACCTAAATTAACATTTCTTCACAAGCACAGATAGTTTTGTAAAGCGTCGTACTAATATTTATTTGGCCTGGTAATTACAGGTGATTTAGTTGTGATATTGCCTAATATTAAATTTTTGTATACGTTTATTTTAAATTGAGTCACCATCGTGACTTTAATGTAAGACGCAGCAATTATAGTTTTAGAATAATTTAATTATATGTGCCGGTGTGTAAAATAAGAACACTGGGACAATGCATTTTAAGGCTAAACAATTTTATTTTTTATAATTAGGAAAATCTGGATGTTTTCTATTTGTATTCTTTTACGGATTCATAGATTTATGCTTATTATGTTATTTATAGATTTAAACAAATATGTTTACACACAAGCAGTATTTCAGTTAGATTTAAGTTTGTTTTTTTACCTTATTATCATATACTAAGGTACGATTGTTTTTTTCAATAAAAATAGTCTACTACTTCTAACAATATGTGGTTGCTGCACACCATCATCCAGTGAGAACTGCTATGATTGTTTCATTATTTATGTAATATATAAAGTAATAACTGTAGAAATCTTCCTATTATTTTGTAGTACAATCAAAGTATAATAATAAATGATTTGGAAATGTGTATGTTCGTGTTTTATATGAATTATCCTTTCAACCAATGCTATGTTTGTCATTTCAAATAACTTTCGATTGGATCCAGATGGCATAAAATTTTATCACTTTATATTTATTGGTATTGGTTCCTATATACAAACTTGATCATGTCTAAAGTAGGGTTAAAATACTTATCTGGAACATATTTTAAGCAGAACATTAAGCAAAATGAAAAAGAAATAAATCGAAGTTCACCGCGGTCAAACAGTGATTAGATTCAATCTATTTGAAAATCACACACCGGCCACTAATGGATGATACAAGTCACTTCAACAACGAAAATACAAAATAAATTGTAGTACTTTATTTACAAAAACACAAATTTAAAAATTAAATTAAAAATATTTGCTTTCGAAGTTGAGGGTAGTCTTTGATTTTTCACTAATTCTATTATATTTCATCATTTTACTATTAAATCTATTATAAAACATATACATATAGTAAAAACCCTCTGAATATTTTCAACACAGTACTCCATTTTACAGTAGTCCCAGGCATGTTTACATACATTCTTACGCTTAATACCTATGTTACGTACATATACATATCATCAAACGTCAACAAATCAAACAGCTTCTCTGTTACATACCATTTTAAAGAAAATAATAGAGATAAAAAAATACAGATGGGGATGTGTGCAGAGAAAAAGTAAAAGGTAGAAAAGTTTGATAAACTAGTTTTAGTGGAATGGTATAACATAATTAAGAAATACAATGTAAACCCTGTATGGTGAACTCCTATTTAGAAAAAACTCCTTAAAAGATAGAAATTGTTAAGGTTGGATTGGTTTACACTGACACCCTTGTATTGAAATACTATAGTGTAGCAACCACTCTTAATAGAGAAAGAATACATCATTATTTCATTATTTGCTCCAATAAACATTAATTTTACTTCGAACAGAATACTGATACAGTCACTTGTTTTTTAAGTACCACATAATTCTTAGAAATATGTTAATTTGTTTGTTATAGTTGCCTAGCACGTATTTACCTCCTGTACTTCCTATTATCGTCGTATTGCTATGGGTTAACTTTATGGTACTCGTAGCTGCTTTCAAATTATTGAACTGTAAACATGGTGAGTAAAAGAGAGACTCGGTGTATTGCCGAAAGTGTCATTAATTCACATGATACAAAGGCAGAAAAAAAAGTGGTGTGGAACGTTTTGGATTCAGCACATCTAGTGTGTCTACGATTTGGTAAACAGCGTCAGAATAATATGCCAGACGCTTGTCTCTATTCAGAACTAATTATGAAAGCATAGACAGAGAAATTTACTGAACAACTTAGCATAAGTCAAAGCCTCAAAAGGGTGGCTTAAAAAATTTAAACAACGGTGCCAGTGGCGTAGCATGGGGGGGGGCGGAGGGTGCGGTCCGCACCGGGCGGCACTTTGCCGGGGGCGGCCCTTCGGAGGTGGCAGATAGAGAAAAAAAAATTAAAATATAAAAAAAAGTTAATTTCTTTCAGTTTTTTTTTCGTCATTTTTTTGTTGTTGTTACCAAATACCCAGGTACCTATGCAGGTTCTATGCATGGGTGATGCAAGCGCAAGGTTTCTCAATAACTATTATTTAGGAAACTTATTTCGTTTCAAGTTTCAATGTTATTTTAAATAAATATGTCTCCTTACGCATTCTTTGTACTTCACCGTAGCTAAAATCTACTGGTAGAAAAACAGCAAAGATACGCGTTACGCGTACATTGTTGCAACACGAATTACACCTTGGAGGCAATCGACAGCATTTTTTGCTTACAGAAAATAATGATTTAACGATTACCGATGACCGTTTCATCGGATATATTCACAAAGTTAGCGAGTAAAAAGATTTACATTTTTTTTTTAAACTCTGTAATTTAAGTGATATTGTGATAGTCTACCTTCTACTCTATGTCAAAAAATGTTAATTTCACTTTTCAGGTTAGTGTTATTCAATAAAAGTACTCTTTTTACCATGCCTCAATTTTTTTTATAATGGATTGCAAAAATAAGAGGGCGGCAAATTTGGAATCCGCACCGGGTGCTAGTGACCTATGCTACGCCACTGAACGGTGCCGTGTCAATAACGGTAAAGTGAATGGAAAATTATGAGATGTTGATACAAATGTTACTCATAACTGGATCAAAAGAAAAGTATGTTCCTAATGACTTTTTTAATGCTCTCAAAGCAGAAATCTTCTACAAATTGACGCCAAATAAAATTTTAAAATTAAAAGATATGTGTTTAGGAAGAGGAGTCTCCAATGAGCTTGTTGCTGCAAATATGAATGGCACAGAATAAAAACTGGTGGTAATAGAAAAATCCACAATGTTTCAAAAACAATACATACAATCATCAAACACCTATTATATAGCCATCAAATCAGCCTAAATGACAGGTAAACTGTAGAAGAATTGCACGGATGGGATGTAGAATTATAGGGATTAAAAACTTTATTATACCTGACTTAGGAAACGTAGAATTGGAATTTTTCCCAGCTAACACAACTTGTATCTTACAACCAATTGATCAAAGAGCGATTAAAAGTCTCTTAAGTCACTATAGAAACAACTGTTAATGGTGTCAATTGAATTTAATATTTTTATTAACATGCTACATGGAGATAACTTTCTATCTTAGGCCTGTAAAGAGGTGACAACAACATCTATACAGCACTTATCGCAAGCAGGACTGTACCAGTTCTGAGGCTGATGAACCTGAGTTTGAAAGAGAATGGGACCTTCCATAGATTGAGTGGACGAAACTGAAAACATGCCACAAAATTTTACTGAATATTTAAAAACCTATATACAAGCCGATAAGAACTTAGAAATAGCAATTTCACTTACTGATTAAATTTTGATTCATTGATCATAAATGAGGAAGAAGAAGGCAATGAAGTCAAAGTGGATGATTTTGAGTCACCACCGGGCATTGAACAAGCTTTGCATGCCACAAAACTACTAGAAAAATTCTTTTTATTTATCCATGATCCCACTAAATCCCAAGATATGAATAAAACACATCAATGTATAGGTACAATTAAAATAATGGCATAGTAAAAAAACAACAAACAAAAGAACTGATTATTTTTTTTTACATAAATCAAATTAAGTCAAATTTATTCAAAATGAAAACATTCTTAAGATTATATTGATTTTTTTACGTAAATAAAAACTCTTTATAAGGCAATTAAATATGTCTCTTGAACTTAGCTATATAGAGTTTACACCATATATACATTTAAAACATGGAATAACTTTTAAAAAATTCATATAATTCAGCATCTGCACATAATTAGTAATGTATACACCTTATGTTTTATTTTCCATATTCTGAGCTGTTCACATAGGACACATTATAAGCTGGGTCTCTATGAAAACATTATAAACAGGTTTTACTGTAGTATGTGGTTTGTAGTTGCTATCATAGTGCATATAATTCGACAATACATTTTTATTAAAGGTAATATAGTCAGATTACAGAAAAAAATTAATAAACACTGTACATAGATCCTGAAATAAGTAAAGTTATTCATACAATCCTAGTGGATCTGGCAATGTTATCCTGGGTTCAATTGTGAATCTAAACCATCCAGGGACTCGGAAAAATTTCATCAAATTGGTAAGGGTTTAGGAGGAAGATACACACTGAAGGATAATACATATAAAGATAACAATTCAAAAAGAAGCATTTATAAGCTACCAGTTTGCCACATATTCCATTACCATCAAACCAATTACAGGTTTATCCTGGGACTAGACTACTTAGGTTCTAGCTATTTTTATATATAACTAAACATTTAAATTAGGAATTCCAGTATTGGTACCAACAGACACTTCAATATATTTTAAAAGTTTTCTTGACAAAAAAGTGGCATCTTCAGGGTCATACACATTAGCTGTTAACAGGTCTAATTTCAAGTCTGTATAAAAATTTATTAACTCACTAGCATTAATAGCCATACTGTTAACTGGCAGTCCACTTGCGTTTACTAGAATTACGCGACGGTTTCTCAAGTCGGGATGAACTTGATTCAAAACTTTTGCAGTCCACTCTAAACAAAATATTCTGCTCGTATCTATTGCTAATATGACGAAGTCGATTGCGACTTTCCCAGTCAAATCTGCTTGTTTAACAATTTCATCCAAGAAGAATGACCGCAGCACAATTAGTTTCCATCTATAGTCTGCCTTAGCATGAATTTCAACCAGCCCATTAGCTATTCGCTCTATTATTTCTACATTTGAAGACAGTATTACTACAGTCAAGGACTTCCTAAAGCTGGAAGGACCTACCCATGGGGCAATAACAGTTTCATCTTCGAAATAAGACATTTTAAACTACGTGAAATTATGCGCCTTTAACTTCACTAAACATGCAACAGACGTTAGTTCACGTTAGTTCTTAATTTGAAAATTTGCATTTTTAAACTAGAATTTATGGCATGGATACATGTTTTTTTAGCCATATCCTCATATTCAGCAACTTCTTTATTTATTTAGATCATATTGATGAGAGCTGGTTTATGAATGATAGATGATCAATGAATGAATAATGAAATACTCCTTTCCCTAGGTTTCATTAAAGGTGTGGGGTTTTACTGAAACATGTCCAAGGCTTTTTAGAGAGCGTGACTCCCGCTGTTTAGGTTCACTTGTTAACAGTCGTGCATGTTTACAAATACTAAGTGATGAATACACTATAATATTACGCACTTATATATACACTATAACAAAAAATTTAATCAGAAAACCAAAACCACAAAAGTGACGCTTACCGCTCCCGCGGAAAACGTTTTACGTGAGCCGAGATGTTATCATGACGAAATCTTAATCTAGAGAGAGAGAGAGAGAGAGAGAGAGAGAGAGAAGGAAACATTTATTAGTGATGCAACGGAAGTGTCTTAGCGGAACCAGAACGGAAACAGATGTCAAAAGTAAATTTTAGCAGAAACGGAAACGGAAACGGATGCAGAAACGGAAGTGTAAATAATATGAAAAAAAAACAAATTTACAAATATATGTCTTTATCAAGTATCAAATACACCAATCTAGATCTAGATTAGAAATAGATATATTAGAAATCTACTAGGTATAGAAAACTCATTCTGAGAAAAAAAAAGAAATCCGAAAATCACGTTTTTGAGGTCATTAATTATTTTTCTATAATAGAAAATTTTTGGAGGGACTTTTTCTCATCTCCATTGGAAAGAGCGTCGTTTAAAGCATAAAATATGTCAATGCCAATATTTATCCGTTCAGATTCGATGCACAGCAACGATTTCAATTTCCATGTCAAAAGCATGTCCTCTGGGCATTAATGGATTAAATACAATATTTATTTAAATTAACTCGAAGATAATAATAAAATCTAATAATACCGTTTATTACTAAGTGCGCATGTATAAAATTAAATCAAAATGTTATTTTTATTCAGAAATCGCTCACGTTAAGAATTTTTACCTACTTAAATTATCCACACATTAGGTCTATACTGAACATAACAGACTAGCAGTTGCCTAATTATAATTACACATAAATTCATACATAAAAAGTAGGTAGTCATTTCATTAACTGACCTTTTCTTTTTTCGTTTCCGATGTAAGTTTAGGTGCTTCATTTAACTTCTCAAACTCTGCAAACTCCTCGGCATGCATTGCTTTGAGGTGACTCTTTAAAGCGGTAGTTGTGCGAGTACACTTTATCACATAGTTTACATCTGGCTTTTGCATCGTCAATCTCAACGAAGTAACTCCAAATAAAACTCGTTTTTGGTTTCATAATTGCACTAAAGTTACACACACGACACAAAAGTATTGACACAACCAGCAGCAGAAAATATTACGCGCTTACATTCACGCAAAAGTACGTAAACAAACAAATGCGGCAAGTGCCAAAAGACTGACCCCTTCCCCGCGCGCTCAACCGTCCAGCGACTCGCACGCGCCTCGCGCCGCGCATGCGTAACTCTCAGCCGTCGTAAACTTCCGATTATATATCCGTTATAAAAGTTGCGGAAACAGAAGCAGAAACGAATGTTCAAAAGTACGCGGAACTTCCGCACCTGCGGAAACAGAAACAGAGATCCGTTGCATCACTAACATTTATTGACCAACACAAAATAGAAATAGATTTTACAAATAAAACTTACGGTATAAAAGCACAACAGGTCAATCAGGTCCCCGCCTCAGCTTGTGTTGTCACAACACGAATGCGTGTCGCAGCAACGCTGGTATTCTGAAGGGGCCTGTTTGGTGCGCGGAAGACGAAAAATACATACAGAACGAATACACAAAGATTAAACAAATAGTAAGTTAAATTAAAACAACGAATAACACAGAGAAGTCTTACACAACACACTATAAAAAGAAGGTGAACATAAAAACACAAGCCTGCATAAAATGAATACCCAACCTTACTAGCAGGGTCGGTGCAGTATAATAAAATTAATATAAAAGCAAAAAAGTAGTCATGTCTGTCTGTCAGAGTTAGGAAATATGCATGCTGTGATGTGCTGCGTGACGCTTGAAAACCGCGAATTTGCCAAAAAGGACCAATGGCATAACGTAGAACTAGCAAGGTTGGCGTTGTCATTAAAAGTAATAAATCTCCGACGATAGTCATTAATCTATTCATATTGTTAACTTGTTAGTGATTAGTAAGTGATCACTGGGAGGTGATAATCTATGAATATAACTTATCTAAGTATCCTATATGTATGTCTAAAGAAAATTAATTTCATTGTAAAAAAAGCGTGGGATGCTTTTTATATCAAATTTTTATACTAACTTTATGTTCACAAATAACTTTTGTAAACATAAAGTTACGATACCAAAATTAGTATTCGATATTTTTAATACGATAATAAGTAAGAATCGGTTCTTTTCATCGTACTCAATACTATATTCGTCGTATCTATCCCTATTACAGAAGAAAGTCCCCGTCATAAAAGAGAAAAGATGTCATGCAATACATGACCCTTGTGACCTAGAAAATAAGCGGTATTATTATTAGTTTAATGGCCGGCTGTATATTTTGTGCGCTTTCATTTAATTCATTCGATTGATTCATTCTTTATTCTTTCGCGTACAAATCCTTTCGTATGTCCATTAATTCTTATTACTCAAATAATTATTGCTTGTAGTTTCTACGTAAAGTTTTAATATAAAATCATTTGGGGGCATCCCAAATAATATATGTAGAAGCCCCCAGAGATGCACGGGAGGTAAAAGATTGTAATATCAGAATCCTCTTCGATAGTAAATCGGTTCTCAAGCTCTGTGTAGCTACCGAGTCACTTCGAGTCTGCCTCATGAATCTTATGCAGACGTACATAATAAAATATCTAGGTTATAGTGAGTCACGAGGTATTGAGGCAACTGATTAGTTGGCACGGAGGGGCTCTGACACCGTGCATATCGGTCCTGTCATCTTCGTTCAGTTGGTTCAGCAACAGAATCCGTAAACACACATTAATTTAAAATTTTGCATCAGCAACACTGGGACTCTCTAGAGACGTGAAGACAAGCAAAACTCTTAATGCCATGGCTAGGTGCTAGTCTCTCCAGATCTCTACTACAGCTAAGTAGATCAGAACTACGCATGGTAACAGGTGGCATTACTGGTCATGATAATTTTAAAAGGCACCTTTTAAATCTAGATATTCCCGACCGCCCTTTATGTAGTAGTATGCATCGTAATTGAAAAACAGCCGCTCATCTTAATATAATATGAAGGGGGGACCCACTACCGGCCGAAATATTTCGGGTCGCTAGCAAAGCAGTCTCCGGGAAGTTCTCACTCAAGTGAAGGCGCTTGGAGCGTTCCTGGCAGAGCTAGGATAGCTAGGATGGCTAGAATGAGGCGTGACCCGCCAGACGCAAATAGGCGCTTGAGATCGTCGTGTTGCCGACACCGCACGATATTAGTTAACTTAATGAAGACTATTTTGTTTTTTTAAATATTACTGAATATCAAACAAAAAGTACTCGATACCTGAGTAACTCGATACTTTTGATGCGAGTACGATATCGATACCGATTAACTTTCTTGTAATTGTATTCATGAGTATAGTATTGGTACTTTGGTTTCGATACCATATCCCTAGGTATGAATCTATGACACCTACGATACTTACTTTGGGCTAGGCTTACTGATGTGAAAGGCTTACTTATTGCCCTTAAATAGTATTTTTTCCGATCGATTGTAGAATGGCAACTCAGTAACAAGAATATTTTTGGTTAATGTCAAATAGAATTATTGAGTATTTTTGTATAAAGTGAAAGGGACTTTTTGTCGAGAGCGGGAAGCGTCACGTTGGTGGTTTTGTTTTTCTTGTTGAAAGGAGACCTTTCTTTTCGGGCCAAAAATGTACCTTGGTACAAGTTATTTGAAAATATTCATAATAATGTACAAACACTTATTTCATATATAATATACCCATAAATTAGATTTTTATAAAGATAATAAAACACAATAAACTATACACTAAATCACAACTGCATAGAACGAAACGCTAATGTGGCACTTGTGCTCAGAGCACTTGTGTGTGACCTCAGAACAATAACTAATAGCTTTAGTTATTGTTCTGAGTGTGTGACAGTCTCTGGCTCTGGAACACGGTATTTTAGTAAAGTCCGTAGGCATATTAAATAACTAAACGCTTAGAATGATTCGCAATAGCAAGAAATATATATTTTTGCTCTTGATCCTACTGTATATATTAAAAACAGAAGAATTCATA
The DNA here is from genome assembly GCA_927399485.1 of Calamotropha paludella. Classification (NCBI taxonomy): domain Eukaryota; kingdom Metazoa; phylum Arthropoda; class Insecta; order Lepidoptera; family Crambidae; genus Calamotropha; species Calamotropha paludella. The sequence goes on along the minus strand of OV656817.1, from coordinate 8,950,275 downwards.
AAGCAGTATGTTGCTTGATAAAATTGTTTACATTTTATGTTTAAGACTGAATATCGAAAAATGTTTACATAACTTTAAGCTACAAAACGCTTTAAAATCAAAACAATTGTGCTTGCCAGCTAAAAAAAACATTTTTTGCAAGTAATGTATATTTTTTAATGATTTTTTTAGTGGTACAAATGTATTTAAAAATAAAATAGTATTTTTTTCGGAATACACATTTTTTTTGCTATTTATTGGTATCTTTGAATCTTAGGTACATGTTTAGCCTTACCTATATGGAAGAAAGAAAGGCTCCTTTGTGTTGTGGTGGATATTAGTGCGTAATAATGGTGGATTATTAACCACTAAGTGTTTATGAACATACAAGAGTGTTGGCAAGTGTAACAAAGCAACGGAAGTTGTCTTTTCCTGCTCTCTCAAGAAGTCTACGGGGAGGTTTCAGTAAAACCCTACACATTTACTGAAACCTAGCAAAAAATATATGACTGACAATCATACTTACTTGACACTTGCTAAATTCACAAATGCAAGCCATAAATAACAAAAAAAACTGAAAGTTAAGTTAGTTAGGGGTGTCAACTACGAAAAAACATCGATGTTTTTTCGATTCGATATATCAGAACTGTACATCGATGTCTTCGATGTATCGGGTGAAAACATCGATATTTTGTACGCATCAAGTATTTTTTTAGGGTTCCGTGCCTTTTTGTCAGTCCACGGTTGCAATTGCTACCATATTCAAATTTCCGTGTGGCCTGCTGTTTTTTTAAATTACGATTAAATTGTGAGTTACATAGATCTTAATATTCTGTGGTGGATTCTTTATTTAATCAGCTTTATGGTAGTATTTATGTTTGGTCCTAGCTTCATTATTTAGCGAGAAAAAGGCATTTTTACCTAAGAATCCGACATTGTTTTCATAATTCGCAAAGCATTGAAATTTTTGAGAGTGTTGCGCCGCGCGGTAGCGGACTGACAAGTGGATAAATGGAACTTTATTTTTTTAAAGTGTAATTGATGTTGGTCGCAGATGACATTAACAACATACCGGGTTTCTATTACTAAGATTTCGCTGTCCGACTGTCACCAACCTGTATCTCATGTCAATCTAATTGAATAATCGACTTTTCTTTTTTAAATAAACAAATAGGTTTTAGTAAAATTCTAGTGGTTAAACTTGAGTTTTTATTAAATTCATGGGTTATAATCGATTCGATGTTTTTCTACTAAAAACTGAAAAAATATCGATATATCGAGTATATCGACAGCATTTCAAAACATCAGATCGATTCGATGTATCGCATTTTCAACATCGATGTTTTCAATGCATCGATGTATATCGAATATCCCTAATTTTTAGTATATTACCCAAAGAGTATGTAACACAGAACATTATGGGTCTACGCTATCCTAATCACACTACGCTATAATATTACTTTTCCGGGTGGGAAAATGTTATTGTATTTATATAAAAATATTTACAAAAAAAGGAAATACAATAAGAGCAGAGCGAGAATTTAACTAAGGAAAAACAATTAATAGTAGGTCTTTAGTTAACAATATTATTTCCTGAATTAATTATAACTTAAATTTTATTAAAAGCAAGTACCAATACGTCTATTCGTACAAACATGGAATTTTGTGTAATCCAGTCCAGGCAGAAGATGCCTTGTAACTCATGTTTCTAAATAAACTATTTCTAAATTATTCTTGTAAGAAATGCGTCGACGCGATGAAACTTTCCCAGACAATGGTTTCGAAGCTTGGGGTGGCTATATGCAGGCGAAGATTGCAAAATTAGAAGAACAATTTTACCAGAGAGCTGGAAGTGACCAGAAATTAACAAACATTTTCAATGGAATCAGTATTTATGTCAACGGATTTACTAAACCTTCTGCTGAGGAGCTTAAAGATCTTATGTCTAAGCATGGCGGAGTGTATCATATCTACCAAAAAAGCAATGACTTTGTAATAGCATCTAACTTACCTGATACCAAAGTGAAAAATATGTCGCTCTTGAAAGTTGTTAAGCCAGAATGGATAACAGATAGCATAGCCTCAAATAAATTGCTTGATTATAAGGATTATTTACTCTATAGGAATTCAAGAAGACAAACACAAATAAAATTTTCAAAAAATACAAATATCAAAAATTTACTTTGTGAAGATGCCACACATGATCCAAGTCAAATTAATAAGTGCGATGGAAATGCAATCAGCATTGCTTTATCTTCCAAGACTACCAAGAACTTAACAGAACAAAATCATCCTGATTTATCCAATGTAAGTGATATTCAAGACTATACAAAACCCTTGAAGACAACAGAAAGCCATACAAAGACAGCTGCTGATCCTAATTTTATTTCAGACTTTTATAATAACTCTAGATTACATCACATATCACAACTGGGTGCTTGTTTCAAGCAATATATAAATGATTTACGAGATGGTAGTAAATTTGCATTTCCAGCTCGAAAACATTTGAGCACTAAGATTGAATCTTTGCAATTGCCAACAAATTGCAAAACATTATCCTTTGAAAAGGACAAAGTTATAATGCATATAGATATGGATTGTTTTTTTGTATCAGTTGGGTTGCGTGGCAGACCGGATCTTAGAGGTAAACCTGTGGCAGTTACACACTCTAAAGGTAGAGCAGTTCAACCAAAACGCCCAGGAGTGGACAGAGATGTCGAGTTTAACCTTTACAGGCAAAAATATGCCAAAAAGTGCAACATTAATGGTGCAGCAGAAGAAATTAAAGTTGAGACTAGAGTTGACAATGTAGGTAATGAAGGTGAACAGTTTGGGTCTATGAGTGAAATAGCTTCTTGCTCATATGAAGCCAGAGCTAAAGGTATCAGTAATGGAATGTTCATGGGGGCTGCTCTAAAACTTTGTCCAGATTTACAGACAATACCTTATGACTTTGAAGGATATAAAGAAGTTGCATATACTTTATATGATACTGTTGCACAATACACATTGGACATAGAAGCAGTATCATGTGATGAAATGTATGTTGATTGTACTGAGCTTCTTAAAGATACTAATATTAGTGCCCACGAATTTGCATCTATTTTAAGATCTGAAATAATAGAGAAAACAGGGTGTCCATGTTCAGTAGGTTTTGGTGGAAATCGTTTACAAGCTAGATTGGCTACAAAGAAAGCAAAGCCAGATGGACAGTTTTTTTTAACTGCTGATTCAGTTGCAGACTTTATGCAAGATATTAAACTCAAAGACTTACCAGGAGTAGGCCGACAGACTGCCAACAAATTAGAATTACTGGGGCACCAAACATGTGGCTCTTTACAAAACTTATCCTTAGATATTCTACAAAAACAGTTAGGTGTTAAGACTGGTGCACAATTATTTGAACAATGTCGAGGTAAAGATTCCAATCCCTTGTCATATCATACCACTAGAAAATCCGTATCAGCTGAAGTAAATTATGGTATTCGATTTGAAAATAACCTTCAGTGTTTTGAGTTTTTAAAACAATTATCTGTTGAAGTACAGACAAGAATGCAACAGTGTAAAGTAGTAGGTAAATGTATTACACTAAAACTGATGGTTAGGGCTGAAGAAGCTCCTGTGGAAACAGCAAAATTTATGGGTCATGGGTTTTGTAATGTTATAAATAAGTCAACAACTTTGATAAACAGTACCAATGATGCAGAAGAAATCAGCAAAAAAGTTATTTCACTGTGTACAAAAATGAACATAGATGCTAAAGAAATGAGAGGTATAGGAATACAAATGACCAAACTGGAAAGTATAAATGTCAAACAAAATAAGGGTGCAATAAGCAAATTTTTAACAGCTAATAAATCTATTAATGATAAACCAGGAAGTGTTAATAAAGTGGCAATAGCAGCAAAGCCGAAGGCAGATTATAATCAGACAAATAGCTTTACTTCCAAAAAACTAATTGTGAGTTCGCCACAAAAGCAAAAATCCCCTGTTTTAAAAATTACTAAATCACCTACAAAACGGAGAGGTAGACCTCGTAAATGCAACCAATCAACTTCCTGTAATCTTATGACTAAATTTCTTCAAGGACAAAGCATTTCTTTTAAAGACATTCCCTACAAAGATCCAATGAAGAAAACAGTTGAGCTAGAATACAAAGAACCATTATGTGTCAAAAGAGAAGTAAAAGAGCAAGAATCTCTAGGGTTACTGGGTCTGTCATGGCAAAAAGTTAGAGAACTGCTTAGAGCATGGTTTGACAGTGATCAAACTCCCTTGCCATGTGATGTTAATATGATATGTGAATATATGCGCACAATGGTTGTAAATAGAAGCATTGATAAATTAAATATATTACTAAATTTTTTTAAAAGAAAGTCTCGAGAAATAAACATTGAAAGTTGGACTGAAGTCTATGAACATGTTATTGAACAAGTACAAAATGCAATGATAGCTATATATGGGAAAAGACTGCACATTGAATAATAAAACCAATGAGTCACGTTTTATAATTCTTTTATTTTTCATCACTTAATTTTTTTCTAACACAAAATGTGTTATTGTTTATAATGATACAACTTCTTTGTTGTCACTGTTGAATTACCATTTCACTCAGACAATTTTTTACATTTTAAACACTTATTGTATTTGGCAATTCTAGGAATCACAGTGTAGTAAGGCCACAAACAGAAAATCAAAATGAATACAGCCTTCCTTACGATTCGCCGATATCTAGCCTTTTTCATCTATATTTTAAATTTTGAAGACAAAGTATACTTCATAAAATGGCAGTTAGTATCACTTCAAGTTTTGTTAATAAGCACATTTAATTAGTAGATGACAATAGTTTTGAAAATGATAATTTGTTCATAATGTTATGAAGTTGTAGTCAAAATCATCTTTTAAAATTTATTATCACAGATTCTTATTGCAACTAAAAATACAGGTACCTACACTCAACTGTACATCAACTTGCACTTAAAAAAGTGTGAAGTTTCTCAATTCGATTTTCAGCTCAAACTACAAAACAAGAGGTTAATATCAATTGAGATAATTTTACAGTTTGTGGTTGATGTACAGTTGTCTGTACATATAGAAAAAAATTGCCGATTGGTTTTACAAGAAATAAACCTTGGCAATAATAATTTAAAAAATAATAAATCTATATTGGTAAAGTAATAAAATAAGAAGGTAATTATTATGTAGATATTTATTTTTATATAAACCGTTTCACTTTTTGTGTCTAAAGGATTAGTTTTCTGAAAAACTAAATGTATTGTGACCATCAGAGAACTCACAATGTGATTACGGTATCTCTACTGGCTATGAACCATGATATAGACAAAAAATTAACTTAAGAGATAAAAACTAAAATTATTACTCACTTTTATTGTTAGTACGCAGAACATAGAACAACCTGATTACAACATGAAAAGTCAATTCGGTTCAAAATTCGCTAGCATACTTAATAACAATCAAAATGGCATTTGATTGAGAAATTGGTAGCATTACTAAAAATAAAAAATACAGGTTAGTACTTACTACTAACATAAAAATTAACACTTTCTTTAAAAATAAACATAGCTTTTTGATGCTACATTTGTAACATTTTGCGTTCTCCGGTAATATTTCTGTAAGATGCAGACATGCAACCAATCTTCAATCGGCGAGGCCATTTCAACGGCGTCTCACGCAGTTGATTTCACTGATATAGAATGTTGCAATTTGGGCTCGATAATTATTTCATCTCCAGACCTAATGTTGTATGAATATAGCTGCTTTGTCGGTATTTTCATTTCTTCTGGCCCAGGGAAAAGCTGCAATGATATAAATTATGTTACAACTTTTTTAAACTGGAACTGATTTAAATTATTGTAGTTATCATTCTCCTTCAAAGCTTACTTCGGTGTCCCTTAGTTCTTGGTCTACGTAAAACAGCCGCATCTTGGATGCTGGAAAGCCGGCTAATCGCTCCAGTCGTGACTTTAAGTCCGAAACGGTTCTGAAATAAATACATACTTTTTTGAGTAACGTTTTTAAATTGCACATAATTAAATGTGCGCAAGTTCACCCCTATTCATTCAAATAATGTTTTTAATTATTTATTTTAATATAATTAGACGGGGTTAAGATAATTATGAATAGTATAGTTATGTTTATCATTCACTTATAAGCTTATATGGTGGTTTTCGCACCGATATGACGCCGACCAAATCGCTTTCAGTGCCTAATTCAAAACTGAATGAATGACTTAAACAACGGGATGGTGGAAATGGGGAACAGTTATGTTTTATGTTATGAATGCAGTTTTATAGACATTGAGAAACTAAAACATAAAGTGCAAAAATTTTTGTTCTACGACCAAAACTCACAAAGTTATGAGCAAAATACCGAACGAGGTTCACAGAACGCGCGAACGCATGCGATGACGTCACAATGACCCAGCGCTTGCCGCCGAACCACTGCGCGCCCCGACCGCGCGGTTTTATTCTGTTTGCGATACTCGTCCAACAGGGAGCTTAACGTCACCAGTTTATACCCAATCGATTAATAAGTGATTTTATTTGTTTATTATTAAAAGGTTGTTATTATAATATAACAAATGAGTGGTCGAAATAAGGTAGATATTGGTTTTGAGCAAGCGCAAACCGATAATCTACCTAAAATTGATACCTTCATGGTATTTGATTGTCTTAATAATCATTTAAACTACGCAAGCGCTTAAATTCGTGATTGGAAACTTCAGAGGTAAGCAAATCTCATTATCAACCTAATCAGAATAGAAGAATAATAAATCAGTAGGTACACGTACTTGGACTAGCCTATAAAATACCCAAAAGGTTTAGGTTAGTCAGCCAGGGCAGTTGTTTGTTGTTGTAACTACCTACGCCGTTATTTTCAACATTGTTATTTAGATGTGTATGTAGAAACTTGACTGTTTAAAGAAAAATATTATGTATACAATAAATATAATTAGAGTTAAATACTTCATTTGACAGGAATGTACCTACGTTCTTTGGACACGTAATTTTGAGCTATGAATTAACGAAATCGCTATGTTAAGTCCTAGTATTGTTAGTAGGTAACGAATTGATTAATGATTAATTTCATTTCAATCTCATTGACTTGCGTATTGTTCTAGTTTTGTAAGTGCAACAGAATTTAAGAAACAAAGTGATCGGTATACTTTATTCGTTTTTCATTTCGATTAATTTATCTCTTTTATTTTATCGTTGTTTCCATTAAGATGGGGTATTTAGTGAATTTATCCTTCACTGCTTCTTTGATATTAATCTGTACACCTTTGGTTTTCTGGTCAGTTTGATGATATTCTGGCAACTCATTTACATTTTCTGGTATAGAAAGTGGATCATTCTTTGAATCATCTTCAATCTCAAAATATTCTATATCTTGCCTTTTCTTAAACCCAGGTCTCTCAGCTATGTTTTTTGAGGTTTTTGGCAATCAAACTTATGAGGCAATACCCTTCTTCAATCTAAGCATTCCTCCCACAAGCTTTTATACTTTTATACTTGTGGTCTTCCTAGTTCCTTGGGGTCGAGGCGTGATTATTGTACAAAATTATGTTGAAGAGGCAGACGGACACTCGAATGAAAAAAGTTTTATTTAAATACGTCTGTTTTCGCATGGAAAGCGTACAACAGACAGACAGTCAAGAAATTCAAATACAATATTTTCGGTTTCTATTGCGTGTATGGAGCCCTTCTAAAGCGATTATTCAAAAAAATATTCAATGTACAGAATTCACTTTGTCTACAGTTTCATTACATGTATAGATAGATATATATTCCCCAAGGCGGGAATATTTCCCTATGTTCCCGGAATTATCCCATATGTTTCGAGGAACTTCGGGGATTATTCCCGGGAACGGCATATTTTATTGTAGTTAGACCTGAGTACACCCTGGTTTTTACCCGACTACAGAGGAAGGGTTGTTAGAAACTTGACTTCTTACACTTTTTATCATTTATTTACTCATTGAAATATACATAGTACGACCCTTTATTTTTTTTAACATTCGTAGACAAGTTTTACTATGTGACCTACCTACCTGTTTACCACACGAGTAATGATGATAAAAGTTGGTATATGATATATACTTATATCAAAATGATCCTCGCAACAAAATCTTGAAGCTTGGCACGAAAGCGGAATTTTGTCATCCCTCTTCATGACAGTACACCATTTTTTGCGTATTTTCGGGTCATTTGGCACATTGAAAAACAGTTTTTCAGGTGTACTAATTGAAGTATTAGTACATTTCGGTACTATACAGTACTTATAATGCGGCATATTTTCACTTAAAAATCGCAAAACCACAACACTACCCACGCAGATCGAGGGAATCTTAATAAATGAATGGCGTAGAGCCAGTGGCGTAGCATAGGTCACTAGCACCCGGTGCGGATTCCAAATTTGCCGCCCTCTTATTTTTGCAATCCATTATAAAAAAATTGAGGCATGGTAAAAAGAGTACTTTTATTGAATAACACTAACCTGAAAAGTGAAATTAACATTTTTTGACATAGAGTAGAAGGTAGACTATCACAATATCACTTAGAAAAATTACAGAGAAAACGTAATACAATAATGGAGAAATCGCCTACTCCACGAACGCTCTTTCGCGCACGAGTATCATTACTGATTACAACATTACAGTTTAAAAAAAAAATGTAAATCTTTTTACTCGCTAACTTTGTGAATATATCCGATGAAACGGTCATCGGTAATCGTTAAATCATTATTTTCTGTAAGCAAAAAATGCTGTCGATTGCCTCCAAGGTGTAATTCGTGTTGCAACAATGTACGCGTAACGCGTATCTTTGCTGTTTTTCTACCAGTAGCTTTTAGCTACGGTGAAGTACAAAGAATGCGTAAGGAGACATATTTATTTAAAATAACATTGAAACTTGAAACGAAATAAGTTTCCTAAATAATAGTTATTGAGAAACCTTGCGCTTGCATCACCCATGCATAGAACCTGCATAGGTACCTGGGTATTTGGTAACAACAACAAAAAAATGACGAAAAAAAAACTGAAAGAAATTAACTTTTTTTATATTTTAATTTTTTTTTCTCTATCTGCCACCTCCGCAGCGCCGCCCCCGGCAAAGTGCCGCCCGGTGCGGACAGCACCCTCCGCCCCCCCCATGCTACGCCACTGCGTAGAGCGCGCTCGCGGGCGAAAAGGTAATCGTGACGTCACATAAGCTATTCGGCCGCCCCACGGTTGGCTTGCACAAAATGTGTAATATCTTCGCAACCAATGGACCGATTTCAATGATTTAAACAGTATCGTACCCAAACAAGTTAAAGGAACAGCATTATATAGATAATATATGCATTTTCCGACTTGATACGGGGACCCATTGTCCGAGCAACAGGGTTTTTACAAGACTCCCGGAAAGTCAGACACTTTCACAAAAACACCCTCGATCTTATAGTAGATCGGCGAGAAATGTATCTCCAGTCTTCAATCGACATGGAACCATATGGCGCGTTAAATAAGCTAATATCTAGTTTTATGCAATACGATTTGCGTACCTTTAGGGGCATCCATTAATCACGTGAGCTCAGAATGGGGGGGGGGGGGGTCCTGTAAAATCGTACCAAATCTCATTTAAACCGGAGGGGGGATAATCGAAAATCTCACGTCAAATTTATATATTTTTTTATATTCTATGCATTTTCAATGCGAATTCCCGCCTGAGATTCACTTGTGACCCGAGTCGATTTTTTCTAGTATTTTTCTATTATAATAATTTATCTCACGTCAACTTTAAAAAATATAAAATACTACAGATATTAAAAAAAAAAATATTTTAAGTGTTCATTTTGCCTTATTTTTGTTGAAAATATTTTTAGCTTCAATCTCACGTAAGGTCCAGACAAATCTCACTAAATCTCACCTAAGGGGGGGAGGAGTCTAAACTGATCGAAAAATAGCTCACGTAATTAATGGATGCCCCCTTAGTACAACTCGTGTTATTGAGCGGAATCAAAACTCCGATATCAAATCAACCGTATTTACATACTTCAATGCTGACCAAGAACTATCTAACTAGCTATCTTATAGTGGATTACATATATATTAACATATTAAAATGAAAAAGCCAATGTGGCGCTTCCAAAGCAAACCTGCTAAACACATCCTTAACAATACATAGGTATTTTGTAAAATTTTACAGTATCGCCCGTGTTATATACGCAAGTAGCTGAACCAGATATATTTTTTTGACTGCGTAAGTCTGCGCAGAACCCTTTTCTACCAATTATCTAATAACCAATGCATTAGGATTTTTCTTTAAAATGACACCAAATATTAATTTTAAAGAATATGACTCGAAGGCAATATTGTATTTTTAAGTGTAAGCGGGCCTACCTGTAAACGTCGACGGTGCGCACCTCGCTGGTGTCGCCGCAGATAAAAGTAATCTGCACACGCTTCTCTGGCCGTAAGTCCACAGACACCAGGGGATCCAACTTGCCGTGCACCTGTACCAGCTCCCAGTACCTGTGCCCCGTTGACGAAGTTCAGTTAGACTTTTTGCTTTAACTACTTAATCATGGAGGTACCTACAGTGTCAACTTCTGTGATGTATCGTGTGATCGGATCAATTACTTACTATTTTTTCCATTGATACAAAAGTTTATGAGAAGGTTTATAATTAATAATATATTTAATATAAAGATATTTAAAAAATATATAAGTAAAAATAAATTAAAAAAGGTTCGAATCCCAGAAGGGGCAAATGTTTGTTTGCTTCGTTCGTTCTAATACTAGCATTTGTATCTGAGTCAAGGATATTTATATATATTTCTATGAATATATATGTGTGATATATGTATGTGTATTCGTTAGCCTAGTATCCATTACACACGACATGCAGTGTTTATTTTGGGCTAGGCTAATTGGTGTGCATGTAAGAAATAATAAAAATAATAAATATTTACAACAATGTGTTTATTCAAAGTCAACCACTACCTATGCTATAGCTTCGCAAGTCTTATTTCGTCGTAAGAACTTGTATAGAGAATAGGCCGCAAGAAACTTAGCACAGATATTTTTTCTTTCTTTTATTGTGTTAAAGTGTATGGCAAATTCCCTAATTAAATTAAACTACTTATGCTAAAGATGCATAAGAAGATATTACTTTACTTCACGAAATTGTAATTTAACCATAGGTATATAGCTCCCTATACTAGGTGTATAGCTCTTCACACTTATGGATGTCGTAATAGGCGATTAATGATATTGACGTAATCACCATACAATTCCGGCTCGTAGAGGACGTCGTTTCGGTTTATATGATTGTCATTGAAGAATGAAGGTCGATAATAAACGACTATTAACTTCACGCGTTGCTTGTGTACAACCAACACATTTAAAAGGATTATAAAAATTGAACGCTAAATATAAAAATCTAGTGTTCATTAAAATTACAGTCAAACCTATAAAATGTTGCACAAATCGACTAAAATCATTAGCATTCATCTAATGCCGCCCACAAAATTCCATATTTATTCATTCAAAACTTTCATCATAATGTTTGATACTTGTATTTTATATTACATTACTAATGATTGAAATAAAACCACACATGGATGGTAACAAAGCTGACCCTAATTAATAGCTGACCTTAACACTGCATGTTGTAAAATTAGTACCTATAGGTAGTTTTAACTATACTATAAAAAACTGTAATAAGTCGTGTCTGTACATTAAAGATATTCCACAAAAAATAGGGTTAGGGTTTTGGGACGTAGAATACCCACAAAAAATGTTTTTTAATTTTTGTCTATCTATCTAAGCCGCCCAGTTTTGAACCGAATTGGATTTGGTTATCACGGTTTAGTAGCTTGGGTCCAACTTTAAATTTGAGCCACTATTCATCTCATTCCGGGGTCTCTAGAACAAGAGATACTGCTTGACCTCTTCGTATGACTAATCTTCGTATTATAACGTCTTATTATGATTTGATATTTTTTTGCATTTTTTAAATGCTATTTTATATGATAAACCATCTTAATTGACAAATATTTATAAGCAAAAATCGATTGCGCTCACAAGTAAATTCTCAGTTGCCTGATAATTCAGAGTCCATTTTTTTCTAGTATTTTTCTATTAAAATAATTTACCAATCAGATCATTTAAAGTGATCTTCGCGTTTCCCGGATAATTACAGTCAACTAGATTTTCAATTAACAGCCTAGTATTTGTTCTAAACGGCGCCGTTCAAACAACAACCGGAGAGATATTCGGTCAATGCTTGTAATAGATTATTGAACACAGAAGCTGATACATGCTTTGGTCATAAGGGTAGATAATTTTCAGCATGAGCTAACCATTATTTTAATATTTTCTAACGTTGGCATACTCTAATTTGTAAGAGATACCAGAAATATTGCCGCTTGTCGACATATTCAATCGGCACTCAAACGGTTTGAGCAATAGGAAACAGAAAAAAGTACTAAATAGCTAAATGTCGCTCAAGGGGTAGAAAGGCCATTTTAAGTAAAGATGGCTGCGACACGCACATCATATTGAACTTAGCGAAGTGAGGGTAGGTCGTTAGTTTAACATATTATTTGGCCTTCGAAAGTCACCTGTCCGGTCGGTCGGCTTCAGGCTTGTCCATATAGTATCGTATGAAGGCACGTTCCGCCGCGTCACGCTCTTCAGCCGGCACCGCTCCACCTCCGTTGAGGGTCCGCACGTGCGGTAGCCGCGCGACCAACAGCAATCGCCGCTCATGTTCTGTCGAGTCGCATCTCTCCCATAGAGGCCAACCCTATAAATCATGGCGGTAAAAATTATTTATATATTTCATTGGAAAACAAACAGCATTTTTACAACAGCTAAAATACATTATGGTCTCAAGAATGTCCCCTCAAAATGAATACAATATATAAGCAATAAACAGACAATGTAATAAAAATGACTGATAAATAGCTTAAGGTTTATTCATGTTCATATTTGAGATTTAATTTAGTCAACTTCAGGTTGAAATGTCGATATGTCCATACCTCAAATTAAAGTTAGTCATTAATGTTGTGATAAAACCTTTTTTGCACAATAAGAATTCAAGTACGGCAATAGTAACTTCACATAGTGTCATGAATTTGGAATCCAAATCCTATAAAAAGATATATCTACAAAAAAAATCCAATTATTTTGAATTATTTGAAATTGAAAATCATTCGAATGTGTTGTTTTGCCGAATCGATGCTTTGAACACATTGTAACTTTGGAAATACACAGCTTTCCTTTTTATTTCCTATTGCTATACGTGTCTAGATAAAAACGAACAAGTAAATAAATAAATATAAGGTAAAAAGAAAAATATAGAAAAATAAAACAACATTGCACAAAATATCCGCTACAATTTTTAAGCAGCACCTTTATAAAAGAAACAACAGTGAGCACTTTCTTAAATAAGGTTAACATGAGAATAATTAAGTTGTATCAATTATGTAAGTGAAAAAATTCACTAGATGAAAAATTTATTTAGGTATTATATTAACTTCCATAGATGTATCTACTTATGCTGTTATTCATTAAAACATTGTATAAACTTATTTTAGGTATAAAAAAATCTATTTGCTTTTTTACTGATAACAACATCAGAAAAAAATTTATTTCTCTTTCTTTAAATAATAATCAGGGTAGGCAGAATGTTTTGATTTTCTGTAGGGAACCTTCGCAACGCATAATTTTGTTATGTTTAAATAAAAAATATCTAATTTTATCCATTACAATATATTCAAAGTATTTATGAAATTTTCGGAATTAGAATTTTAAATTCTTTTTTATTTAATCCAAAATCCCAAAATATATACCTTCTAGAATTACGCCTTTCAAAATAAGGACAAATAAACCTAATGCCTATAAATTAGAGAGCCTGCAATAAGCTTATTCTCATGGTAATGTACCCAGCTCACGTGGAAACATCGTGATTCCGTTTAATGAAGATGATGACCACCTGTTTGCCTTTCCTAGGTCAAGTGTAATCTACGTAATTGCTTAACACAGTTTGAGAAAATATAATTCCGCGGTTTTCTTCTCTCGTACTGGGAATAATAAAGATTACGCTTAACGCAGTAGTCACGCACACCACGAATCAGGAATCAAAATAGGATTGCCGGAGATGAATAAAAACTTAATTGATTTTTTTTTTCGTTCGTCTCACTCAAGGTTTCTTAAGGTTAAGTTTCCTTGTAGGGATACTCCTTGCAGGTTCCGCAAAAGTTTATTTCTTCTCATTACAATTGAGGCACAACTATGACTCAGCCCATGGATAAGTAGGTAGCAACAGTTTGCCTTTGTACAACTCATAACTAAACAATAAGAAATATTTTTTGTCTCATAATCAGTGGATTATATTAGAACGAGTTCGGTGCCATTGTTTTTTTCTTTGTTGCGTTTGCGCGCAATTTCAACCTCGAACACTAGTTTTGCCTAAATACGGAAGACGGAACACTTTATCATGCACTGATCCATAAAAGATCAATTACCGGTTGCTTTAATCTCAATTATTTGCTCGAGCGCAATGTTTATATATTTTGCTCATATGATCTACCTTATGTATCAAAACTCCTTAACCTAATTTCTCACTTTCATAAATTCTCAATCGTAAAAAATATTTTTTTTGAAAATTAGCCACATTAAGTTATCAGTTTCTGGCAGCTTTGTACATGCAATTTTGCTTTTCATTCCACCAAAATGTCAGTTGCATTTGAATTTAAATTATTTATATGTTCCGTTCCACTCTGTAACGGTTCGGTTCTGAATCATTAAGCTCGATATCGATTTCGTTTGTTAATAACCTGGAAGTCCAGCGGGCACGTGTTTTATATCAGACAGGTTTGCGTTATTTTTTTAAAGAGCAAAACAGTCACTAGTCTTGTTATAATTTTAATTGTTCCTTTTTTGTAGTACTTGTAATGTATAGCAATCATAGTTTGATCATCAACAATTGATTGAACAGTTTCTACTTGGACCTCTGAAAGAAATGCATCTTGCATCGGCTACCAGAAAACAGTTTTATACATTTATTAAGTTGGAAAAAAACGTCATTGAATATTATCATTAAATGTTATATAAACTCTGTTGAACACTTATTATTAGTATTCTAAGTTAATCTGGTAAAGGGCTTACCTTCACTGCATCTTCCACTTTGCCAGAATTGAATTCTAAAATATGTAGCAAAATTTCGAAAAGTCGGCATTTTGGTATTACTGTCAGAACAAATATATATTACGAATCATTTGTTACTGTTTTATAGAATGTAAAACAAAAACACGATTTTTTTAATTATATGCGTGGTACTTGGGCATCGGTTTTACTGAATCAAAGGTCACATCAAGATTCGAAGTGAAGTGGTTCTGATAACGCGCTGTTTAAATATATGCATTGTCAATAACTTTTTAGCGGGATTCTGGACGTGATTTTAAATGACCATCTAGAAATCCAAATTCAACTTCCTGATCGCTACTTAAATATCTTCCTTAACAGCTGCGATCGAACGGTTATCCATTCTTTGGCTGATGTGACCTGCCCATTGCTTATTGAGTTTATCAATTCGTGGAAAACAAAATGTTTTAAATCTATGTTTGACCATTTTCTTTTCCTTATACTTTTATTTTTGTTATAATATGATTAATGAATAATTCATGACTAATGCTGGTTCTCATATTTATCTTGGATTACATTACTACGCAGAGAAAATTTTCGACGCAAAAGTTAACTACGCAATATTTAAAAGATTGCGAGTCGTATTTTATACATAATAACGTCATATCGTATAATTTTATTTCAAGTTCATTAATATTATTTATTACATGTACTAAACAATATCCAAGGTACTACTTAATATTTTTTTTATTATTTCGTATTACTGCTAGTAATACTGCTTTAAGAGTATTTTTCATAAAGTTAAAATTAAAGTTTATAGTTTTTAATAATTCTTAAGTTTTGAATTCGATTCTTTAAAATATTTCAGATTGTTTTCGTGCCTATATAGAAATACTTACTCGAAATGCTTTTTACAAAACTTGAAATGAAATGCTGTCAATTGTTTTTTTATGTCAGCATTAATATAATCATGAAGATATTATACCAATGAGATGCGTTATCCTTATCATCATAGTGAGAGTATGTAGGTTAGTATTTTGCAACTCTGTATTACCTTCTCATTTTTGGTCACGTACTTGTGAAGCATAACGTTTTTTAATATTCCCAAGAAAATCAATTATTCTATTTCTTGCATTATTTAAATATCAATCAACGAATATACCATCTTATCTTTTAATCAAATGAATACGTAGACTTACGGTCGCATAACTAATGAACCATGAACAGTGTTCCGCGCAGTCAAGTAACTAAAGGGATAGTTGACCCACTAGCAGTGGATACATTATGGTAATTGCATGCATAAGTCACGACACGAATCGCGACGAGATATCCTGCCATAAAGGTCTGCAGCACGACTGGTGTATAGTGCTGATTGCTGATTTACCTGCATTTATTTCAGTACGATTTAACTAATTTTATTATTCGCGACCGCAATTCTGTTTCCCCTATGGAGATATACGAGTATAATACCTTTGTGAAGTAACTTCATGTTACAAAAAGTTGTAAACCATAATGAAAATTGTAATATGGTCACTCAATGTAATGTATTTAATTAACCATAAGTATTTATGCTTATACAGGTGTACTTATAAGTAAATACAGACAGAATTAATTATATTGATTTAAATATTCTTATCACAACAACTTGAAAATGGGCGGAAAAGACGGGCTGATAATTGCTTTTTATAAATTCTTAGAGGACACAAAGATATATGACTCTCCCATCTTAATTACTTAGTTATGTACAACTAAGGAACCTGAAAGAATAACTCATGTAAAGTAGCGATTTTCAGTAAACAGCATACAGCACTGCATCATTTGTCAGTCTGATTGTTATGGTGATCATGATAATTTGACGTGAGAAAAAATTTCATTAGTATTGTGGTATCGTAGTAACGTAGCAACATCGTATGTTGTAGTTGCATTATTAATACCACAGAGTAAAATGTTCTGTGCTTTTAATGACACTTGTTAATGTTAATCTAGACAAACTTCTCTAAACGACTTCTCAAAATACAGATTTCAATATCTGTTAAGGTTGGATATTGCGCAAAGGTACGTGTAAGCACCCGCATGCTAGTAAGCAAGTAAAAATTAAAAGGAAATAAAGCAATTTGAGTACCAAGTTTTCGAATTAAAGAAATACTCAACTTTTCAAAATCTGGGTTAATGAAATTTAAAAAGGTCATAATTTATAGTTAATTTTGTGGTTTGAGTGTTCTTATAGAAGATAAAAATAATAACAAAAATTTTTTATCTACTCTCACATCGTAAAATTTAAAACTCAATACGAGTTTATATTGACCAACTTTACAAATACATAGTATATCGGAATGAAATTAAAAAAATATTATAACTCTATTTCTCTAACAAAATAATGTTATTTTTTTTTTTCATTACGTTTCTATTAGCAGTATTGTATCAATGGTCTGTAATACCATTGATACAATACTGCGCCAATTCGTATAGCACTATATCATTTTTTATCTGTGGCTGCGCGCGCTTTGGCGCATGCGCGGTGATATCGGGAATTTTGGCGCCATAATACGTTTCCTTGCAATTCTTTGTTGTGTTTAGCTGGATAATTATTATTGTTTATTAAAATGTCTGATAGTGAAAGTGAAGAAAATTTAACGCCGCCCGACATTTTAGAAACTGCGGCAGCAGTCAGTCTTAATCTACTATCAGTAAAGTCAAGAAAATTATACGATAAATGTTATCAAGACTTATTAGCGTGGAAAATGAATAAAAATGCTACTTCGTTCTCAAAAAATGTTCTATTGGCATATTTTCAAGAATTGTCGGAAAATTTTAAATGTTCGTCGCTGTGGTCTAAGTATTCAATGCTAAAGAGTACTTTAAACATATACC
The DNA here is from genome assembly GCA_927399485.1 of Calamotropha paludella. Taxonomy (NCBI): domain Eukaryota; kingdom Metazoa; phylum Arthropoda; class Insecta; order Lepidoptera; family Crambidae; genus Calamotropha; species Calamotropha paludella. Next base: position 8,932,271 of record OV656817.1, on the reverse strand, counting down.
TATAACGAAGCTGATATATCGAAATTTTCAAAACAGATTGCATTTTTGAAAAGAAATTCACAAGGATTTAAAGGAAAGAAAGCGAAGACGTTTACACCTGAACCAGTGCCGGATTTACCATAGAAGCTGAAAAAGCTGAAGCTTAGGGCGGGAAAATTAGGGGGCGGCAAAATTGGCCCCGAAAATTGGTACAGAAAAAAGTAAGTAATAGTGCAGAAAAACAAAGCTTTGCTTTTCTTAGCTTAAAAATATACCCAAAAAATTGTAAAAATAATCTTGAAACTAGATTATTCCCTAAAAAAAGAATTAAAGTTATTGTGAACAGTGAATCTAATTATATTAATAGGTCAGAAGGGGCGGCAAAAATTTTATAGCTTTGGGGCGGTAAATGTGTAAAGTCAGCTCTGACCTGAATAGTTATATATATTCATAAATAAAGCTCCTGGACGCGAATATAAAAGTGAAATTCTATAAGCGTTTCTTGTTCTTGGATTTTCATTTGTTTCAGACTGCACTTATTATGGGTATTATGGGTGCCTGTCGGAGACAGGAACTCTATAATTTGCAGTTTCAGGGCGTGGAAGTTTACGAAAATAAAATATTACTAACAATTCGTAATACAAAAAATAAAAAAGACCGCTCCTTTAGTAGTAAAGTAACCCGTTTCTTGTAAAAATGCCAGTTTCTTTTTAAATTACCAACGTGGAAAATGTACGTAACAGAGAGTTGGCATCAACAAATTTGGAACTTTAGGTAAAACTATAGCCGATTATCCACAACTTCCAAGTTCAGAGGAGTTTACTGGACATTGCTTCAAACGGACTTCGGCGACCCTGCTTATTGACGCCGGTGTGGGGATATTTCTACGCTAAAGCGCCACGGCGGATGGAAATCGACGTCTGTGGCAGAAGGCTATATAGATGAGTCCATGACAAACAAAATGTTGGTGTCTAACTCAATTCTAAACTCTATAGAAAATAATAGAAATTAAATCAATATTAATGTACCAGTTGCACCTACACTAAATACGAGTACGTCTTACGCCAACGCAACACAATTCCATATTCAATTTCATAATTGTAATATACAAAATGTTTACACTTACAATAATCAATAAATAAACTGTATCAATCTCTATCTTTTATTTGATATATTCAATGTATGAGATTAGATAAAGTAGTGTATGAAACTGCACATAACTAGGTATTACACTCTAGTGACGCTTTTAAAAAACTCACACTCGTGTATAATACCCCTCATTATGTACCAGTTTCATAAACTACTATTATAAATCCTTCTTTTGCCAATTCAAAACCCTTATCTGCCAGATTTTTTGCAAAAATAAACGCTTTTTGCTTTGACAGTGTGTTTTGCATTTGTATAATTATATATTATTGAGTTGCCTGTGATGTTGTCATAGAATAATCGTTTCATGACAATTGTGATTATTTTATCACATCAATAAATCTATTTCCATGACTAATTCACTTAAACAAATGCAACCAAGGGGCAAAGCAATCAAGCAAGTGAATTCGCTTAAATAGCTAATATACCAGATTCAAGTGCCTTACTATCGCATTTACGTTGAGCTGCTTTATGGTTGGGTTTAAAAACTTACTTTTAAGAATATTTTACCTTTACAGTTTTATTAAGGCTTTATTAGATTAGAACATATTAATCCTAATATTCAGATCAGGAAACGGAGAGGCGTTTCGTGATAATGATTCTTCGTAGGATAATACATGCCTACATTGTTTTTAATAGACATTATCATAATGCTATTTGTAAAGTTATTATGCAGGTATGAGCAAAAGTTTGAAAAAAGGGTAATTTAACCACTTCTACATTATCCAGCATACCTCTGAACCTTGGGGACTTTCAGTGTGTTCATCTGGGTCATTTTAAAGTATAATTGTATGACATTTCAAAACTTCACACATTATTGTTCCTGGTTATCCATTTTTGGCTCAATTTGTAACTAGTGTTGCCCAAATGCAAGAACAAGACGAGACTTAGCCAGTCTTGGTCTTGGTCTTGCGCCAATACACCTGGTCTTGGTCTTGGTCTTGCGCTTGCAGTCTTGGTCTTGGTCTTGCAGCAAGAGTCTTGCAAGTCTTGCAATTACCTATTAGTCTATTGCTATTTATTAAAGTTTACTTTAAATCTTAGAAAAACGTATTAGAATTGGAACATTGTGAGCTTGAATTAACATAGCCATAGTAAAGATCAATCAGATTAATAAATAACTGAAGATTTGATAAGAAAGTCGAAAAATCAACTGACCTATATGTCGTTTTCCATGGAAGTAACTGTTTCTTAATAAACATTTATGATTTATAAGCTTACATTTGCTAAAACATGTAAAAAAACAAATTAATTACAATAACTTGACTGTATTTTAAATAACAATGTCTGTCTAGAAAGAGATTGAACCCTCAACTTGCATGAAATTTAATAAAAGAGTTTTATGATTTATCATTTATTTCAATCAAAAATAAAATACAACACAAATCAAACATAACAGTACACAACAGCTTTATCATTAGGTTATGTTACTTTATATCAATTCTTTTGACCAAGAATTAATACAAAGTAACCATCTGGCTGACTCATCACTTAACCTATTTCTATGTTTTCTAATTACTAATGATGCTTTAGAAAATAATCTCTCAGCAGGTACTGAAGTTGCAGGTATTGAGAGAAAATCACGGGCCATCTTCGATAAAGTCGGATACTCTGTCTCATGCGTCCTCCACCAATCTAAAATGTCTTCCGAGCTGGCAGTTCTTGGTTTTCTCAGGTACTCCTCCAACTCGTCTATCACTAAGCCTTGAAGACAAGATCCAGATGACGTCGAGGGACATTCATAGAGTTTATCAAAGTCTATAATGTCTTCATCTTCATCACATACTTTATTTTCTTTTCTTGGCAATTCCAGAGATTTGTTCAGTGAGTGTAGACTTTTATATTCTTCATAAAGTTCATTGAACTTGCGCAGACTTTCTGTTTTAAGTTGCTTCCCCCACATTGTCAGGTCAAAAGTCTGAGCCTTATGCCTTGGGTCTAAAATTAAAGAAGTACAATAAATCCAGTTGCTCTTCTTATAATGTTTAAGCATTTTGTCTCGAGCTGCTTGGAAAGCTAGAATGAGCCTTTCATCCACTTCAGATCGATTAGGTTTCTCATCTAACTGTTTTACCATGGATTCAATTTTATCTAGCAAGAGATTGAATGATACAATGACTAGCGGTAATGTAACATATTTGTCTCCACCAAGTTTTGTACTTAAAAGTTTAAAGTTTATTAGAAATTTATGTAATTTTTCGAGTACCTGCCATTCACTAGCTGTGATTTGAAAATCATTCAATTCGGTGACAGAACTGCACAATATGTTAATGCCCGCTCTCACTTTTAAACCAAATCCAATCATATCATGTGTGGAATTCCATCTTGTTGGACAGTCAAGAATGGCATTTAGATTTGATGGCACGCCAGCTGCTTCACAAGCAGACTGAAACTTCTTCTTCACTATCTCACTTCTTTTTATTTTACTGGAAATACTGCGTAACTTTGTTACAGATGTACGCGAGTCAGCAATATTTGGTGCATATTCTTCATCTTCCTCAGTTTCGTCTGCATAGTCTTCATACTGCTGATCTTGCGCGTTAGTGTCAGACTCACAGTGTAATGCTAAGGTCTCTAATAAATCTTGTACACCAAGGTTTAAAATGTGAGCAAAGCACCGGAAATGTTGATTGTCTGAATCAAAGTGTGGCAACTGTTTGCCCAGTTCATACATAAATTTGGTATTTGCAGTTGCGTTGTCGACCGTGATACCTTGTATTTTATCAATTATGCCATATTCCAATAAACATTCATGGAAAATCGTTGCAATATCTTCCCCAGTATGTCGACCGCGTGATGGTATAAAATCAAGAACTACAGATCGATACTTCCATTCGTTGTCTATATAATGCATAGTAACCCCGTAGTAACTCCTACCAGCAATTGACGTCCACCCATCAATGGTAAATGACATTTTAGATGATAATTGTTGAAGTCGTTCCTTGAGATTAAATTGGAGCTCTTCAAATCGCTCTTTGACTTTCCTTCTAAGTGTAGACCTTTTAGGAAACTCCATATTAGGGCAAATACGTCGAAAATATACTTGTGTAGCTTCGTCATCGAAAAATGAGAAGGGAAGATATTTTTTCACTACCCAATCAACTGTAGCTGTCGTGATGTTGTCACTGCTGTTTTCCGACTGAAATAAAACAATAAATCTTGTGTTATTATTTAAAACATACTAGGTTTGAGCGTTTAGGAGGAGGAGGTTTGTTGTTGTTAAATCGAGAAAATCGTTAAATTGACATTTGTTATATTAAGGTTGCACTGTACTGTAATTTACCAAAATAAAGTACTTAGTTGTTACTGGCCGATTATGAAAACAAATGAAAATATAGGTGTTTATAAAAATATTTAAGACGATAATTACATACTTAATATGTCGCACCCCTAGATGAAAACACCACTAACTCAAAAATACTTACGTAAGTTAATGGCGTTTTTGAAAGTATCGCATGAACAGCTACGCGGAGTTAAAATTCCCGTAGCGACAATTTCGACCATTGTTAAAAATGACGCGAAATATGTACCTATGTATTACTATTTTATCAATATCTATAAAATATTCCGAAGTCAGTTTAAAGTCATTTGTTCAAAAAAGACTTTTTTGAGTTCCTGGAGTTTTCATATAAAAAAAATATATTCTTACCTGTCCACTTCTTCCAGCGGTTACTAAAAAGCTTGTGATATCTCCACTTAATTTTGGTTTAACAGGAAGAAATATTTGTGATTCCTTTTTGTGGAAAGATATTAGATGTTTCCTTAAGCCTGAAGTGTTTCTGTTTTTCATTTTTATTTCAGTCTTTTTATGTTGGCACAATTTACACAAGGCAGTTTGGGATGCATGAATTATTTCGAAAAACTCCTCAAATTTGCTTTTGGGTCTTTTAGATCTGTGACTCAAACTCTCGTTACTCGGACTAGAATAATTTGAATCTTCGTCACTCATATTAAATTGTACACGTGATACGTTTTTAGAAAACAACAAGAATTAGTAAAAACAATTATTAAGTTAGACTCGAAGCACAGCTCAATTGGAAATGACTGGAATTAAAATAATTCCTTTGTTTATAGTACGTTTCCTTGCTTTCTACCGCGCCGCCTCGCCACGTGCCGGCTCTATTAAAAGGATGCCGCCGCAAATCAAACGATGCCGCGTGCGGCGTACAAACACAGATTATTACCTACTTGTACAGACGCGACGCGTGAATAAAATATATGTAAAGAATTAGTGCCAATCACTATTCTTTACATATAAGTGAATGTTTTGGCGTACATCTATACTAATCTATACTAATATTATAAAGCTGAAGAGTTTGTTTGTATGTTTGATGACAGAAGTTTTAAAATAAATAAATAAATCCTGAACGTCACTATACCTCCAAAGTTACTATTCTTCGTGGGCGAAGTCGCGGGCACTGCTTGTAAATACTTTTTTTTTTTTTTTATTTATTTTTTTTTATTTATTTATTTCATATACAAGAAAAAAAAATACAAAGATACAATTTAGTCCCACAAAACCGACTTGTCGGTTTGACTGAGGGATCTTTAGTCTCTTAGCTTATAATTATAATTATGTAGGTATATAATACAACTATAACTGTATCAGGTAAAGTTAAGTGCACAATAATTGGATTTAGACTGAATTACAACAAACTGAAGGAAAATTTAGCGGTGATAATAATAAGATACAATTGTTGTAAGATATAAAATACGTGTGTAAAAAACAACCACGCCTCCGAGCCCTCAGATGGGCTCGGAGGCGTGGTTGTTTTTTACACACGTATTTTATATCTTATAGAAATATTGCATTGTGAATGCAAAAAAATAAATAAAAACATACAATTGTTGTGTTAAATAGTAGTCATCAGATAATCTTTTAATATTTTTTTAAATTTATTTTTATCCGTTTCACATCTAATAGTTTCGGGCAACGAATTAAGAAGATATGGTATACGCTTCTGTAAAGTTCTGTCACCAAAATAATTTTGAACCCTAGGAATTACAAATTTCTTTTTTGAAGTGGCTCTAGTGATCTGGTTATGATTTATGTATTCAAAAGTGGAGACACACTCTCGGCTGCCGTGATTATTTACTAATAATAAATCGCAGGCTTTTTATTTTATTAGTAGGTAAGTACCTACGCTTTTTATATTATTTTATTAATTATGTAGAATTTTTTTACACGTTTCAAGTATATTTAAAAGTGGCTACAATATTTATCAAACGGGTGATATTTGAACACTTTTTTGCTATTTTTTCTTGTAAAAACTTAAGAAATATAATGACTAAATGTACAATAATAGTACCTAAGTAATTAGTTTAAAACCATATAATCAATATTATAATATATACTTACTAGAATAAATTATTATGACATCTACTACCTATCCTTACCATTTTATTCTAATCATAATACTACTTGCGTGATCAGTATAATGTATTCATTTTCATTATAAGCACTCTGAAACTTATTTATTCTTTGGAACACCTGTAGGTACTCTTAAAATTCGAAATTATTTTGCATGAGTATACCTACGCCTACGCCCTGTGGCGGCAATCAAATAGTGTCAAATGTTGTGATTTCGGCGCGGCGGCAACGATTGTTGTATATGATTTCAAAAGAAGCCGCCGGCGCGTGTATTATAATTATAACCATGTGCTTCCGAAAAGCAGCAAATTTCTTTGAGAAGTAAGTACAAAACCTTTGATGCCGCATTATCAAAGTGCCGATGGTTAAAACATAACTATGCATGCACTCAGTTTGATTTTAATGGATATTTTTTTATTCGCTATGTAGGTATGTTTATGGTATTAGTCGTAATGCGCATAGATCCAGTTTTTCATATTCTTTGATACAGTTTTTTGCGTCTCATAGAATTCCTAAGCGTACCTATACACCGAACTGTTACACCTAACTACTCCGTGAAATAGCGCTAAGTCCTAGCTGCAAGACGCAAGAGTCTTGCAGGCTTAGTCTTGTTCTTGCTCAAGTCTTGCACGGTCAGTCTTGGTCTTGGTCTTGCTAAAAATACGCGGTCTTGTTCTTGGTCTTGGTCTTGCAAAAACGCAAGAACAAGACCAAGACTGCAAGACCAAGACTGAATTTGGGCAACACTATTTGTAACAACAAATCGAACTACAAAGCCTTTTCAGATCTCTACATTCGTTTTTCCTTCTACTTAGGAGGGTAACTCATATTCTATTATACCAAGCAGCACGTGTGAGTTTCCTGCTACCATATGCTATTCACTCAATAGTTACTGGGTCAAAGCGTTACGCGACCCGCTGCTTCATAGTCGATAACTAAACATTTTTAATAAACCCCAGGAAACTATCAAAGAGTATGTAACCACGAAGCTATGTTCGGAAAAAGAAAAGTGATAAATTGCCTCTTCGCAATAAAGATGCAAAATTACAAACTGTTTAATTGCATAGGACCAAATTATACGATACAGTATGTCAAAAGGGTTACTTAAAGGGTTTGTTTTAGTACTTACAAGAATCAAGAAAGCCAACTTATTAACCAATAGGTACTCAATTAGAGGTTTACCAATTAATTTATTATTTATTATTACTTAAAAAATAAAAAATGTAAAATATTGTCGGTACTAGGTATTTTCTGTTAGAACTCTTGAGAAAAGAAGCGTTAAAATATTCAAAAACAACTGAATTGCCCTATATTTTCTGTAAAACATTGTGTATACTCTTCCCATTCCCCTGTAACTACTATTTGGTTTCCGCAGTCAGAAATATACTGTAAGATTTAAATTCAGCGACATTATTCAGAGATCGCTATCCATGTTTATTCACAGTGTTTACTTAAAATATAGTAGACGGCACTCAATGGGTAATGCTCGAGCAATTCATAAATTCAAAGTTAGGCTAAAACTGTTTCCAATTTTTGTTTATCATAGCACTAAACCTCGTCAAAAGCTGCTAAACGAAAAAACGGTCTGAATTGTTTTTTTTATACCTACTTTAACGTTGCTTGATGTGAATAATACTCGAATTAAATCCAATACTTGTTTTGTTTAGACGCGCAAAAGGCGTGGGCAGGATTCAAATGATGTCGACCGTTGCTCGTCCCGACATGAATCATACAATCTGTGTTCAGGTACTAAGGTAATTTAATGATATTCTTATATAAGAATGCACAAGACTGAAAAAAATAACTTCAAAGGAGCGATAAAACTGTTACTACAGAATTCATTATGACGTCCTAGGGGTACTGCCCCATCAGGAGTTTTTCTCGTATATTTTTTACCAAGGGGCCGAGTGACTGAAATTTTTTTCTGTGTTGTCACGTTAAATTTGTAATACACAGAAATTAATGAGTGTAGAGCCAAGAATCCACCGAACATAATGAGTGCATTGCTATTAATTACGAAATCTCTTAAATCGTTAACTTTGTAATGTCTGCAATCTGCATTTCGACACTTTCAGACAGAAAGTTGCCTTGGTTTGTGTAACCGACAATCAAAGATTTGAAGTCATATCTGTAAGTGTATTTATTTGACTGTTAACATTGTTATAGGATTATACTTTTAAAACAGTACGCAATATTATTCCTTGGTTTGTCATTATAATAAGTATTATCTAAAACAAACTCAGTGTAGAGAAATAAATATCTTTCTTAACTACGTCGTACTTTTACGTGAAAATTTTATTGTTATCAGAATGACAAAAATATGAAACGGTCATGTGGTAAGGTCGGCAGGTAATTCAGCTGCAAATGTGAACGACCCCAATGCACCCAATAAATTCATTGAAGCACGGACGACTAATGATTCATCGCAACGGTCTTTTATTATAGAAGTTACCATAATACCTAAACAAAAATATCTTGTGACTATTTGTAAGAGCAAAACTGTATTATTTATTAGAAAAGTTCTATTAAACAAATTGGTCACAAATATTCATAAAGTTATCAACACAATTAAATTCTCCCATGCCTATGACGTAATTAGGACGGATCGAACGCAGTTATATCATGGTGACATCACAAAGTACCATATAATCAAGGTTGTCTCGGAGAAGTCTAGCTGAACATACTTTCAAATTCCCGATTGCGTGAGAGACATTCCATAGAAGTAATATGAAGAATAATTATGATTTACTAATTCAGATTTCATAAAACCGTTACTGATTTGTAGTCAAGAAATATTTCTAACATTTACGTACCTGGACATTTTAGTATGACAAATGATGAATGATCAGTTGAAGTGGTAAGTGGTACTGTACTTTCAATAATAGCTAAGGAGATATTGCATGCTGCATAAAACAGTGCTTAACATTCACATTAATTTGGCCTTAATGGGGTAATTTTTGTCGGTTTACCTGAAAACCGAATGATTGAAAATAACTGCACTATGCTACAGGTAAGTGGGGCATTAGTATAATTGTGTTAATTAGTATAATATGTATATATCCTTATCAAGTTGTGAAATTGAAGGTTGTTTCGACAAAATTATAAGTTGTATAGTATTACCACACTACTTGACTGTTTAGGTTGACAGATAACACAACCGTGAATACAGGCAAAACTTGACATGATCAGCAAAGTTAAAACAGTGCTAAAATTTTACGTGTTACTTAATATATGATATGGGTGTAGTATTTGTTCACAGAAGAAAAATGCCATTAATAATGCGAGCTAAATTTGCTATAGTTTTCGATGCCACACGACGGGGCCACAGAATATTGTTTCCAAAAATGCTATCTAACCATATCATTGAATGCTCTAATATTCGAGTCTGTTATTGTTGTTTACTGTAATCAGTAAACAACAACATTACATTATTGTTTACATTACATTACATTATTGTATGTAATTATTTTACCCATGGTCCAACCTACAAAATAGTGGTGGAGCCAACCATTGGAATCCGTTGAGCAATCGCCCTGGCCCGTCAAGTAGGCCGCTAAATCGGGAAGACCTTCACCCGCATTACGAGATCCCGAGGGGAGTTACGTTACGCGAATATATTATAGTGACGAACATGAAGCAAATCTCAAATATTAAACTATGTGATAATCACAGTGTTATTCACTATATTAGGTAAATAGAAAATATGATAAATATTTTTATTTATCTCTGAAATTTCTTAAAAAATATACGTTATCAGTACAGAGATTCTTCTCTTAACACTATGATAAGGCTTATTAAGAAAAAAATATTTGTTGCTTTAAAATAAAAAATGAAGAAAAAATATTCTTATGGATTTTATGTGTTACATTATATAGAGCAAGGGTAGTCTTCTTTGCAGAAATGTGCAAAAAAACAGAGAGCCGGCATTTTTTATATTAATTTTGTCATTATTTAGATTCTAGTAGGTACGGTAGCAAAAACAGTCAGGCAAACCAGATAAAGATTCTAACAGCTTCGATTTCGACTTTACCCATCCCTGATGTGGAGCGAAATCAAATGCTTCAACTAGTTCAAACACCGCAGAACACAATTAAAAAGTAGGTAGCTAGTCGATGTGATTTCGTAAATTGGCACGCACTAGTGAGATTGCACTCGACAACAAGCTTAGATTAGTTTGATATGTGTGTTGTTGTACGGAGCAGATGGCTAACGTAATTTGAATCAAAATATACACATGTGAACTCTCTAAATGTAGGATATTTTCAGGAATTTCCTTTCAATATTAGTATTCAAAGGGTAATTTTCCGAAAGTTAGAAAATATCTAAATAGACAAAGAGAAAATAATTTGCAAAATATATCATAATTCATAATACAATACGCATAAAAAAGCATTAAATATCGAGACCTTTACCTGCGAAACTCATAAGTTCAAATCATAGTTTACCTTCATAAAGATCATTTTCATTTTCATTAAAGATGGTCCGACGGTCTATGTCGACACAATAAGATTTCTGTCTATCTATGACATTGAAGCCGATTGCTATGTCAGTACGGATTAAGCAATCAGCACTTGCCAATTTCCTTATGAATAGCATATCTAAATTTGTTTTTAACTAATCTTCAATAAGACGACTGTATCTATGACATACAATCTATGTACATTTTAGAATTAAAAGAACAATGGCGAACTCCCATACATCATTTTCTTTCACCTAAAATTGATGCGTCTTTAGATTAAAAAATACTAAAATGATCAACCATTAATCCCCGAAACTGCGTGTCTTAGAATTTTATTTTTAAGAGGCCAGGAAAAAAAGATATTAAGCTGCGAAGTTTTTAAGATTAAGTTACGTTAGTGTTGTCACAAAATCAATTATATCAATCGATAACATTCACTCTGATTAATAAACAAGTAGATATTATCAAGACTAACGTGTTAGAAAATGTATCTTTTATAATCTTTTATATATGTAGGTAATTAGGTATGCAATGTTGTTGAAATTAATAGGTACCTATCGTTTAAGTCGCTCCTGAAGTGTTACCTACTATCGATTAAATTCGATTTTATCGCCGTAATCAATATATCCAGACAATTATGGTAACCTTTTTATTTTAAATTCAATCAAAGTCTGTTAGAATATCAACATATTTAACCACATTATTAGCAATGCTATCGTTACTAATAGGTCGCTTAAAATCGAGTGTATGCCATCTTATTTCTGCCAGTTGGTAGCTACTTAAATAATAAGTAGAATAATAATATACTCATTAAGTAGGTGAGTATGTTGCAACTGTTTCACGGGAGAAAAAAAATAGCAGTGTTGCTATAACAGTGTTGCAATAAAAGAAGAAAACACTACATATTTCTTAATACGTACGTACTTGATTTATTTTTAAATAACACAAAGTATATTATATAAGTAAACAATTAAATGAACTTATCAGGATATCTTGAAACCGGTTTTTACATAACTCGAACAATTATAATAAAATGGCAACACGAAAGATAATGGTACCTAGCGGAATTTCGATGTTTCATTTAACAATCAATGATATGTCCCAAAAAGCAGTGTTTTTTTATTCTGGCTCTTACTAGTTATAAGCTTTTGATGTAAAAATGTAGAAAATTATTTCATTTCGTTCTGTAGAAAGAATATTTCAAGACGCTCAAAAATATCTCAAAGAATATTTCGCCATTGTTCTTTAGTATGAGCTTACCTGAGCTCGTAAGCTCTTCAAAGCCGGGAATTTCGCTAGTCGGTCTACCTCATCCCACGTGGACAGATCTGTGTTGTTCAAATTAAGAAACCGGAGACGACTGGAATTATAAATAAACAGTTTAATAAATAGTAATATGAACTCCATAACAGACACAAAGAATTTCAATGCCAAATAACAGTAGTTCAGTGGGTCAGGTACAATGAGCGATGAGATAAGTTTCGCAGTTAGTACATACGCATTTATAATGATAAGATAACAAAATATTATATGGCATATAGCCCCCATTTATTGCTAATATTTAAGCTGTATTCTAAATTCTGTTTATTTATATTTGTGCTTTACTAACACAAGCCTTTTGCAATCCTGATCGGAAACTGCCTGTGATGATTCGTTTCTCCAATTAATATCTTGGGGCTTACTAATACTACACCGGATACAACGGACATTTGTATGCGGTATCCATTATTTATTCGGATATTCATTTAGATTTTTTAGAACGACGAGAAGAAATGCCGATTATAAATCATTAGTAACTTCCATACTTTGAAAAGATATAAACAATAGGAAGATGTTTCCTCTTAGATTATTTGCTTATTACGTGTGCGAGGGTCGTGTGGAAAGTCAAATGAAAGGCTACTTACGAGAAAGCGTCGTGACTTTTCTTATTTCCGTTACTATCGCAACATTTGTCGCACGGATCTGGCGCTAGCGTTGTTATAGGACAGTCGTTGACCAATAAGGTTTCTATGTTAGGGAAGGCGTAACCCAGTTTTGATATTTCTCGCCAGCTGCTTATTGGGTTTCCAGAAAAGTGTAGTTTCTTTAATTGTTCGTGAACTGGTTCTGTCACTTCCACGTTTAATCGAGAGCACTCTTCACATTTGTCCTTTTCATTGACGTCGTTTCCGCTGAAGTCTATGTACGAGTACTCGTTAAGGCTCAAATGCAGCTCTTCTAGAGTTGGCAGAGCTTTGAGTAATGCGCACACGTTCGTCCATCTCACGTAAGTGGAATTGAGGACTAGATGACTGAGACTGTCCCATCGGGGATAAAGCGCCTGAGCTGCTTGGATTTGGGCTGAGAGACGGTTAAAACTTAGGTTTAGGAACCGGACGCGCGGCGTATGCTCCAATATCGCGAATATCTAAAACAATCAGTTGTTGAGAGATGCGGAAAGGTATAATAAACCACGTACTTCCTAACGTACTGTAAATCAATAAATATTGCTTTTCTTTTTTATTTGTGAGCAATATGAAAAGCAATTGAATATTTTGTCCGCGAACGTTGGATAATTAGCGAATCTTATATTGACTTTACATAACCGAGATGACAACGATTACTTGGGCTTCCTTTCTATACTTCCCTTAGACAAAATTTGGCACTGGAGTTTTTCGAATTGTGGTCTTTTACTGCGATCGCCTGCCAAGCATGGAGATTATGGCGAAATCCCCCCATTTTAGGATGAGGCTTACGTTCAGCTTACGGCTGAGATGATCACGAGGCAACAAATATTGTTATAGTTTCGGTCTTGTATTTATTGACGAAATTACCTCTCTCCACTCAGTAAGTTTATTATTCGCTAGGTCAAGTTCGACGACATCCGCGCATTTGTCGGCGAGTCCTCTAGCGTCTCCTGCGCAATCGATCTCGCAGTCATTGAGAACCAGCAAGGTGGGCACACTAAGCCGTGGGGATCGCTTAGGCACAAATATGGCGACCGGCATATCATCAATAGATGGATTCACCTCGCCCTTAGCGCCATACTTGCGCTCCAGGGCTTCTAAAAGCGACGGCATGTTATCTGAAAATAAAAACGCCTAGGTTATTGACTCGTCACTGTGAAATGTTTTTAATTATATTTACAAATGTATAATTCATAAGTATTTGACTTAAGGAACCTACATTTTAATTTTGGTTTATAACGATAGAAGATGACAGAAAGAAAAGGCTTCTCATGGCGTTATAAAACTAAACAACAATCCACATTTACATGTCTATCGGTCGTTTAATCTGTAATAAAGCCTATGTAAAATTCCTTTGTAGAAAGTTGTTATATATTTTATAGATATTATCATTTCATGTGTTATTACAGACTTACATGTCTTAATGTAAATAGTATTCGCAAAAATTTATTAGAGTTTCCAACGATAAAAAGAAAGAAACCCGTTTATCAAGTTTCAAGTCTCAATTACCTATCCTCAGAACAGTTAAAGCTATTTTGTTAAGTTTCTAGGCAACCATTGTTATTTCCCGTCTTATAACGGAAACATCTAGGCAACAAAATGATAGTTGTAACGTTACAACTGTTACTGAAGATATGTTACTGAGTTCAGCAGTAAATCGACACGTTTTTTCATACTTGTACACTATAATAATGATAAAAATTGCATTTTCCATGTAATCTATTAGCAGTCGTGGTTGTATGAGATAAACTCAGATACGTTATTTCGTACGTTTGTGACGTGATAGCACAGACAATCTATCGGCCAAAATATCCGCCAGTGTTTTCATATGGTGTTTGTTTATGAATGAAGTTTATTAAAAAAAAAATGGTAAAATAGGAAGAATTGAATCCTCTTTGCTCATCTTCGCTTTGGTGGATTCCGGGCGTAATAGTAAAACCTGAGTCTGGTTTTAAAACATGTTTATTGGAGAATTTCATTAACCCGGTAGGTACCTCTAAACGCTAAAGCTATGAACATAACAGAAAGATGTCAGACAAGACAAAGACCCAGGATCCACAAGTTTTTTACGAGTGGATAATGCATTACGCATACTCTTGCGCTGAGAAACGAAAGCAGTTATGTTGGACTCGACTCCGTTCTCCCCCCCCTGGCCTATTGCTTGATGAAGGATTGAAGGTCTACCCATTAAAAACCACTCGTTGTGCGTCGTGTCGCTATTTGCCTTGGCCTTGGGGATACGCTCGGCAAATCAAGCCCTCACAGGATGCACAAACTACTCCTGCCATCCTAATTTTCCATTGGTTTTATGTGTAGAATTACTGATTGAATTTAATATATAGTGCCTTTAAAAAGACAGTGTTTACATTAAAAAGTACCAGTTTTTTTACCTTTTGAATATTTGATTTGATAGAATTTTATGTCAAATACCTGTCTTGAAACATGTCTTATATGTGCACAACTATGGGATTAACTTGAAAAAAAGGCTTATGCTAGTAATGGGTATTCACTCAGCTGTTCGTAACAGCTCAAATAAACGATGGCCTGTAAACTATGGGATGGAGTGGAATGTCATAATTACCGAGTTTACTGTTTGTTTCAAATGTCATGTGCCCGTTGGCTTATTCCCCGAAGCCTTTCGATTAGCTCGAGCGTCCGTATTGCTATTCCAATGCAACAACGGCTGCCGCGACACGCTTGCTTCGCTCGCTCGGCACGCGCTTTCTTTTGGTCACTGTTCTGAGTATGTTTTAACCAGTTTAGGTTAAAACATACATAGTATACATAGTAATTCGATGCAAAAGCTTTTCGGTGAAACAGACGCATTAACTTGTGATATCTCAATGATATGGAATTTTGGCAAAATGAATTATCAAGCTAAGAATATCGAACATATGTTCATTATTTGGTATCAAGCAGATGATCTCTATTAAAAAGGACATGTTGAACTGTACCAATTAAATAGTTTAGGACTCGAAATAATTAAACGAAAACCAAGCATACGCCAATTCAAAACCGAAGCTGGAAGAGACCCTTTCGCCGATGGGTAATAGGTTCGAAAAGTAGAAAATTTTACCTTTCTAAGTGTACGATTTATTACTTATAGTTAGAAGTTGTATTAAATAAGTCAGAAAAGTTTCTAGCGTATAAGCAAAAGTTTAAAGAGTAAAATTATAATTTAAATCTTCTCTCGTATATGAATAATAAAAAATAGACTATCATGTATCAGTAAAGTAATTAATAATACTATGTTCAGTCCCGATAATAAAGCTGATATCTTGCTAAGGTGACTATTCAAGAGAAAGTTTCATTGACTCGTTGATTAATTGTTATATTGCTACTAAATTAAACCGCCAGGCACATTGTCGGTTCGATAGAGATCAACCTATCCACTTCATAAGAAAGGTTATCTTTAATCTTATAGTATTCGCAAAACTGTATAATCGATAGTTTTTGTGTGTTCCATTTTTCGATCAAATGTCATTCTTTTGTCTCTTATTATCATAAATAATCATTAATCATCAATCATATAAAAACAATAAATGGTAATTTTATAATCGACAGGAAATTTGTAAAATATAAGTTTATCTACAATTATCAAATGAATAGGTAAGTGAATTATTGAAACCAACAATAATTTTATCGCTTGAATAACAATATAATACGACACCAGGCGGAATCCAGCCATGCGGATGCGTGTCAAAACGATACTATAAAACGCGGATCGGTCATCGTCGATACTGATCGATGTTTGCAACATGATAATGTCGAAATGGAAAGGGAAGGTTTATCCAATAACTGCAATGTTTGTATAAACCCTTAATTTCTGAAGGATATATTAAGGTATTTAAAATTATTAATTATATATATTTCACAAAAGTATTGTCGTGTCGCATCAAAAATTGCTTTGAACACATAATTAGTATGTTAACTTATACCTATACAAACTGTCTGGTAATGAGTTTTGACGGGAGCAACATTTAGAAGGGGTGTTTCACAATATCTGTCCGATAGTCGGGTCTTTGAGACCGTGCCGTTACTGCATACAAGGCCACTCACTACGTGCACTTAACGTACGTAATTAGATTATTGTCTCTGTAACCGTGTCAAAACTAGTGTGCAAAGGAAATGGATTTGCAAACACTGTTATTAAAAGAAGCAAAATAAAAAATTTCTGAACTTCTAGCGATCTAAGTTATTTTGATTTACTCGATGAACAGCGTTTCTACTCATAAGTAAGGCCTCTGAAGTCGGAACATCAATAGCCTGATGATTACAGTAAAATAAAAAACAACATATTTTGTAATATTTGAAATTAATAGGGGTTAAAGTATGAAATTGCCGTTTTATTGCAATAGGTTCTTTGAATTGACATAGAATCTTCATGGTTTGAGGTTTTCGAATGAAACTTTTTTTAAATGGTTTCTATGATGTTCTTTTTTTAAAAAATGTAAAACATTTGAATATCGACTTTCAATTGTTTTTGTTATTCAATTTAGACAAGAAAGATGGATACTGCGAAAATTCGAGTTATTTTTGAATACGAGTTCCGACGCGGAACTAACGCGGCAGAAACAGCCCGCAATATCAATGCTGCGTTTGGAGAGGGGTCTACTAATGAACGCACCGTGCGATTTTGGTTTAAACGCTTTCGTGATGGAAATTTCGACTTAAAGAACGAGCCACGAGGAAGACCGCCCACACAGGTAAATAACGATGAATTAAGAGAGATAGTGGAAGCCGATCCTAGTCAAAGTACCCAGGAATTAGCGGCATGGTTTAACGTTACCTTACCCACAATATTGACTCACTTGCGTCAAATCAATAAAATAAAAAAATACGAAAAATGGGTGCCTCATGATTTGACTGATCTGCAGAAAGAAACGCGTGTTGAAACTTGTGTTGCCTTGTTGAACCGGTACAGAAATGAAGGAATATTGGATCGAATTGTAACATGTGATGAAAAGTGGATTCTTTATGATAACCGGAAAAGAAAAATGCAATGGCTGACCCCAGGTCAAATGCCACAACAGTGTCCTAAAGCAAAACTTACCAATAAAAAGGTAATGGTAACTGTTTGGTGGTCTCAGCATGGTGTTATTCACTATAGTTTTCTCCGATCTGGTCAAGCAATAACGGCAGATGTCTATTGTGCCGAACTCCGAACCATGTTGACAAAACTAGCAGTAAAACAGCCCCGACTCATGAATCGATCTTCACCATTATTGCTCCACGACAACGCGAGACCTCACACAGCACGAGAAACCATTTTGACCCTTCAGGAACTGCAGTTAGAAACCATTCGTCATCCTCCGTATTCACCAGACCTTGCTCCAACGGACTACCATTTTTTTCGTGATTTGGACAATTATCTACGTGACAAGAAGTTTTCTTCCCAGGAGGCAGTACAAAATGCTTTCACACAGTTTGTGCAGTCTAGATCGTCGGAATTCTATCGCAAAGGCATTAATGACCTTCCCATTAGATGGCAGCAATGTATAGATAATAATGGCAACTATTTTGATTAAATAAATTTGTTAAAAATTTAAAAAATAAACAATATAGATTTTCAGTACAAATCGGCAATTTCATACTTTAACCCCTAATATTAAAATACAGGAGATTTAAAGTTATGAAAGGTCATTACATTAAATGCTTTATTTGGTATTAATGCCAAGGTGACAGAACCAAGTCTGTAGTTTCAGAAGGTTGTATTATTAAACAATGGTAAAGTAGAAAGATATCATGCGAGGTTGAGAGGGTGATAGAACCCAGGGTAAAACCTGCGTGGGGATGTTTTAGTGCAGCTGCTAAGGGTGGTAGCCACGATGATCGTCAATCTTCATAGGCAAATTGCACTTTAAAAAGAAGAACATAAAATGGTGTTTCCTATACACTCAGTAGTAGCAAATTTTAATTTAAAGGTGCTATGATACATTAAATCCCGTTCTAGATTTGAAACAGCGCGTATAACGTTATTGCATATGGCTGCATGGCATGGTTTGGCAACATTTGATGTCCATGGTTGTGCAAGTTCTCATCATTCAGCTTTATAGCTGTATAATGCGGTCTACCAAATTAAATGTCTGTTACGTGCAAATGATGTATCTACATCAGAATGACGAAGTACATAAGAAGCGAGAAAACTGTTACCTACACTATTGAAAAAAAATGTGTTAAAGTATTAAATAGGTAAATAAATATAAATTCCGAGCTCAAGAAGCTAAAGCAGAGCTATTATGGAATTCAGAAGTAACGACGGTACCAAGATACTCCGACCGAAGTCAATATAGAAAAGTTCGTTTCCTTGGTTGACCAAATCTGGGATCAAACCTGGACCTCGAAGTGGCGGTACCATTAAAACCGGTATGCGAGCCACTCAGTGTTACTTTGACCAAAACTATCAACCAATGCCTTATACAAATATCGAGGGAGTATTATGTAACTTAAAAAAAAAAACTTGTCACAGGTTTTCACTTTATTCATACTAGTGTAGCCCTAAATACTGTCACATAAAACCTTTTCTTTTCTTTTTAATTATTTTTAATTTGGAACTATAACTCAGTGTTATGAATGTTATTCTTAGGCTTTTAATGACAATATGGTAACAAACACACACACAAAGTATTGTAATAACATAATTAGGATTATGTTCAAAAGAAAATCCTAAATATTTTATATAATTACGTTTACGAGTTATAACATATATATGCATTGTATTTGACGGTGGATACAAAAGGCAATTTAATTCTAATTAACGGTTAAAAGTATCATATTGAGTTGTTCCGAAAGTGAGTTTCAAGGCTGCGCCGCGCCGTTCGCAGCGGTTGTAGTTTTGCTTTTTTTAAATTAAAATATGGAATAGGTTAAAGATAATAAGAGGTATTATTCATAATAAAAGATATCTATAGATAAAGTATAAATGTAGACATACTTTTCATAGTTATCTACATCTAAAGATAACGGAATTAAAATTAACTGCCTAAACAAAAAAGTTTTTTATAATGTTGTACATATGAAATATCAACAAAGATGCAAACCATTGTTCAATTATTTATATCAAGTAAGTATAATTGTTACAGAAATGATGTCAGTTCTGTAACTATGGCGTTCAACTTTATAAAAAAAAAACCGCAATTTTTTTCGACTGCCTATCCTAATTTTAGAACCCTGATTATAGAACAAACAAGTACAGTTACGAGTTTTACCAAAGAATAGTTTAAAAAAAGTTAGGGCTACGTAAGTTTAGTTGCTAAGCATACGGTAATATTGATTTAAAATAAAATATACAAAGTCATAGATTAATGTCAGAGAAATGATCAATTTAGTTTATCAATTCAGCAGGCCGTTTCTGCAATTACAGAAATAACAACTAGGTACTATTACGACTTTAACTTACGCCAAATCATATAATAATCCCTACTAATATTATAAATGTGAATGTAAGTTTGTTTGTTATGCTTTCACGCAAAATGCACTAAACCGATCATCATGAAACTTCGTACATATATTCTTGGAGGTATTAGAAGTAACATAGGATACTCACAAAAAAAAAATTGCGGATGAAGCCGCGGGTAAAAGCTAGTCTTTCATAAAGTGATGCTGTTATTTCTAACGGAGAAAACAATTGAAGTAACTGATTAACGACTTTATCTTTTTCATATTTACTAATGAACGATGCCACTTGAGTAAAGAAAGGACTTGACTCATGTGACGATGCTATGTGTGCATTTATGTATGTCTGGACACTTAATAGGAGTGTTAAGTTGCGTGCAGCACTTTTTAATAAATTTAAGTAAGTACTTTCTCTCTCCTAAGGGTCACACACCCCGTCTCGTCTTCGGAGGGCACCGAACCAAGGAGCGGTCTGGCTGGCTCATTTTCGAATGGATTGTCTGATATACCAGAAAATCTATAATGTAAACGACAGAGGGAATTGGACAAAGGTATACGTTGTAAGTGCATATAAAGTTGGTTGATTTTATGCCCACACAGCGGATTAGAAAAGGAATGTATGTAAATAAAAATACAATAAAATCCTGATGTAATATCAACTAAATTAAGCGAAAAACAAGCTTATATACTTCTTAAACATCAAAATAAGTCTCCTATTTAAAGCTATACCACAGAATAAATTATTTATCACGCACCAACCACACTAAACAACGTAGCTATGTTAAGTATAGATGCGATGACCGATGACGAAGCTCAATACAAACGTCCTTCATTAATCTCCATTAACAAAAAACTGTGCACTAATATTAGCGCGCAATAACACAACGAATCTGCTATCAGGCTGAGCACACACAAAATACTTCAAAGGTGTTATCTAAAATACCTAACAACCTTTATAGTTATCATAATGCCATTTTTGAGTGTCTGACTAACAACTTACATATGTTCTATGATAATGATGATGACTTTTTATAAAAAAGCGAGTTTATTGTTAATCCTCATAATCAGCCTATTAATGTCCCCACTGTTGGGGCGCAGACCTTCCTTGAGGATAAAAACATCATAAGGAGAACGGGTCATAAAATAACAAACACACCACGCAGACCTCAGTGCGTAATTGCGTATTGCTAAGTGCTAACGATTGCAGATGCAGTAGAAACCAAACCCTTATCGTGCCTTCCGAATCATGGAGGATCCTGAGATAATAAAAATGCTGGTCACCCATCTGATGACTGGCCCTTGTGAAAGATATTTTCATTCCACAATCACAGTCCAAGCCCAATAACAACGGAGCCGTCGAGACTATTGTTAATAGATATGAAATTCATATCTCTTTTGTCATAAGAAATATAGGTTACCAACTTAGATATTTAGATACGAAAGAAAGCCTACAATTATCAGGCAGATATTCGAACTTTTTGTTACGACATATTAACGTGCAGAAGAACACAACTTGAGAAACTGGACTACACTACAATGAACGATTTATTTTATCCGGGTTATAATCCGGTAATAAATTCGGTTATTTAAAGAATAGGTACTTCAAGTAATAAAATATTATGAGAAAATATCATAATACACCGGTATAATTCCGTCTTTTATATGGACTTTTATATTAGAATATAATAATATTTTCTGTTAACATCGTAATAAGGAATTCAAATGCGGTAATGCTTCTATTGAAGGTCGCGTTCGCAAGATGTTAAAGCGTATTTAAAATACTATATTATTGTTAAGAAAACTGGTGCCGAAATAGTATTCCTACAAATGTACTACATCTGTATAAATATTACCTTGAAATCACATGGGTTGTCTTATATAAATTGAAGGGCGTTGTATGTTGTATGGTAGTTGGCCATTAGCGAATTTGTCCTTTTTCGAGTGTCCTTTTGCGAATTAGTACTTTTAAATTAGACATTCAATAACTAGGAATTTTAAGAAAAGGTCCTTTCACAAATTAGTTATTTCGAGACTTTAGTAAAATTTAGATATTATACGGCTAATTTAATATCTAAAATATTGTGTTTCAAAATTTCTATCGACGTTTTGTGAAAGTTTTAGATATGAATTTCGGTCCAATTAATTAACTTTGAATTTCATGACCTTGACTGAATTCGAAATAGAGCTAATATGACTTTATCAATTAATATCATAGCCTAATTAATGTAAATATTATTGATAATTAATTTCATTGATAAAATGACTTATGACCAATAACCGCACCACGGTGGAGTACCGTGGTATTACACACTTTACAGCCAAGAGATGTGATAGTCTATATCATTTTTGATTTGTTTTTGTTTATAAACCTGGTAACTTTTGGTTCATGTATGTGTGTAGTTGTAGTAACATATCAGGCTACACAGAGTGAAGCGCAGACTGATAAGAAAGCACAGGTGCTAATAGTGCGACCATTATTGTTTTGAAAAATATACATACGTTCAAATAAATATAACACATAGTGATAATAGGTTTAAACGGTTTCGTTACGTACAGTAAATTTTATACGGAACGTGTGCAAGGACAACTATTTTCAAACGCAGTGTTACGCAGTTTACGCGTTTTTTTGTTTGATTATTTTTGGTGTTCAGTACTGGTTTGTACTCGCGGTTTAGTGTAGATTTTATTTTATTCTGAACATTCATCAGCATCTATTACCTATTAACTAACTACTTTTCCGGAACTCATTTTAAAACCAAGTTCTTTTGGTTTTCCGAAAAAGTTAGAGGTACAATTCTAGGAGTAAACTTAGTACCAGATTGGGCTTATTTTATCAAAATCCGATAAGACAAAAAGAATTATATTGCTTAAGCAGACTTCACAATAAATTGATTGTTCTTTAAAATATTATATACATTTTGGGTTCTTCTATCATTTACGCGGGTTAAAAGTCAAGTCAAGAACTATTGTTTTCTCTGCAAATGAAATTAAAGTTTATCTTAAGAGAGCTGATAGAACTAGGTCAAGGCCTTTAAATAAAAATCAATAGCATGAAATCATGTACAGCTGCTAGACTGAGTGTAGCTGTGGTACCTAAGTAACCAGTTTTTTTTTAATAATAAAACAGTTAAGTAGAGATGATATGATTATCCAATATAAAGTATATATTCTGGTATTATTATAGACTAGGTATCTCTCGTTTAGATAGATACTTACCTACTCTACTAGAACGAGGAAGTCGTTTATGTTGTGGCGTCACACAACACAACTAACAAACTGGTTTCCACCAATGTTTGAAAGAGCGATCAGAAAATTACGACCTTTTGTTAACAAAAGCCTTATACGAGTACGTCATAAACACGACTTAGTACTAAAATAAAGGTGACAAAAATTACCAAGTATACTTACTTTTGGTTGCTGCGGTTGTTTACAGTCAAATCCAGTTAAAATCACTGTATGCACACATCAGCAAAACAAATTTTGAATTCTCATTCAATTAGCACCAAATGGAGCCCGAAACATTACAACATATAAACGAGAATGAAACTCTTTTTGAGACAAAGAATAGTCAACACTGTTCAATTTCTAGGTAAAAGGGAATTATAGAAAATTCACAGAATATACAAATAATATTGTTGAATTTGCTTTAATCATAAACAGCTGTTTACATGATTTATCCTGCGTGAAGCTAACGAAATACGAAACACACGCACTGAAATTGACAATGGAATGTTTACATCAATACTCAATACATCGCACAACCGCAATCGCAATGATTGCACACACAACTGTGTGGCGTGTGTATACTATGTACAATCTGTGAACAAAATATTGACTGGTGTAGGTAGTGGGGATGAAAGGGGTCAGTGACGTTGACGTTGAACACACTGTGATGCCGGAGAGAGATAGTATAGTACAATTAGCCTATGTTAGGCAGAGAAAACAAGATAACAAACTATAATGAATAGAAAAACGTTTATGTGTGCACGACTGCTGTCGAGGGAGTAGTCTGTTTTCTATTACAAATCAAGAGTAGATAAAATAATATCTCGGAGACAACGGCGGATGATTTTATTACGATATTTCAGATGGACTTAACATTAATAAAACAGATTTTGTGTAGGTTGATGTTGACGTAGAATAAAAGTTAATAGTTTAAGGGTTTACGGGTTCGTTTGACCCTCGGGGTCAGTTGGATATTACTTATACAAATGCAGCGTAGCAAGCATCACTACATAGTTTATGATATGACTCTGAATGATAGATACTATAGAATAAAAGCTTTTCTATTTGTCTGTGCCGGGAAGCCCAGCAATCTGACAGTCTGTCTGTATTTCACATGAGTTTGCTCTTAATTTCGGTAAAATTAATGAATTTAAGGTGATTTTGCTTTCAAACATTGGTTGTGAATTTTAATTCAATTAATGTCTTTTTTCTAATAGGTTTACCAAGTAGTATTTACATACCGTTAAAAATAAAATAATCGCATTTTTGTTTTAAAAACCTGACGAACTATATCTATTGGTTGAAGGGATCATTGCAGTCACCTCAGTTTTGGTTCAAGTCAATGTACAGTCCACATCACATGAACATGTACAAATTTGGTGTTTCAATTTGGGCTAGGTCTTTATACAGCTCTTCAAAAAATAGCAATAATAAGGAGGATTTTTAGGGCGCCTTCAAATTAGAGGCGAGAGGAAGCGCTACAGTGGCGCCACAGTGGCGTGCTAGCCGCGCCTCTACTAGTTTTCATGCAATTTCTAGAAGCGCAATTGCAGCGCCACTACCGTGACACACGTACGTCATTTTTGCATAAGGAAGTGACAGCTTTTAAATATTATCAAAATTAATATTGAACTTGAATCTTGACATTGAATTGTTTATTGAGGATGTTAAAAATCACCCTGCAATATGGGATAGTAGTTCTGAAAGTTATTGTAATCGCATACATAAGAAAAATGCATGGGAATTATATATATCATTCTATCTTGATATGATAATTCGCCATCTGGGCTACTAAAATAATTAGCTTACTTGTTTCGTAAATCTAAAGCACTAATTTGTACTTGGTTATTCGAAATGTTACCAGCGTGGTATTTTGATAATGTTGAAGTGTTACTGGTTTCATGAATTATTTTTGTTTTAATTATATAATTATGTAAAACACAAATAGCTCGAACTATATTTTCCGCGAATATAATATTGACATCGATTGGTCGATGCAATATTCTAAATTTATTTACCATGATACCAAACGTGCATTCAATATACCGCCGCGCTCTTGACAGTCGATAATTGTATATTTTTTGTTGTCGACTTAAATGATTGCCACTATATGGTCTTTGAATAAAATTACTAATTGCGAATGCTTCGTCTCCGATATAAACAAAAGGCAGTATCTTCTTTTTTCTTTTTAACAAAATTAACAACAAGAGTGCTTCTTCGTCGGAATCCATCGCGTAACTGACGAACATCACTAGAAAATTCCAAAGCACGTCTGTTGCGCCACAGTCGCGCCACTGCAGCGCTACTTTTTGGAAGCGCCACTGCAGCGCTTCCTCTGGCCTCTAATTTGAAGGTAAGGGCGCCTTCAAATTAGAGGCGAGAGGAAGCGCTACAGAGGCGCCACAGTGGCGCGTTAGCCGCGCCTCTACTAGTTTTCATACAATTTCTAGAAACGCAATTGCAGCGCCACTACCTTGACACACGTACGTCATTTTTGCATAAGGAAGTGACAGCTTTTAAATATTATTTAAATTACTATTGAAAAAATATACAATTATCGACTGTCAAGAGCGCGGCGGTATATTTAATGCACGTTTCGTATCATGGCAAATAAATTTAGAATATTGCATCGACCAAACGATGTCAATATTATATTCGCGGAAAATATAGTTTGAGCTATTTGTGTTTTACATAATTATATAATTAAAACAAAAATAATTCATGAAACCAGTAACACTTCAACATTATCAAGATACCACGCTGGTAACATTTCGAATAACCAAGTACAAATTAGTGCTTTGATTTACGAAACAAGTTAGCTAATTATTTTACTAGCCCAGATGGCGAATTATCATATCAAGATAGAATTATATAAATAACTTATTTGCTTGTGTTTTTTCCGCTGTAGATTTAATTTCGAAACTTTCAATAAATTTGCTGCACAAAAATTCCCATGCATTTTTTTTATGTATGCGATTACAATAACTTTCAGAACTGCTATCCCATATTGCAGGGTGATTTTTAATATCCTCAATAAACACTTCAATGTCAAGATCTGCATCCATATTGAAGTTCAATAGTAATTTAAATAATATTTAAAAGCTGTCCCTTCCTTATGCAAAAATGACGTATGTGTGTCACGGTAGTGGCGCTGCAATTGCGCTTCTAGAAATTGTATGAAAACTAGTAGAGGCGCGGTTAGCGCGCCACTGTGGCACCACTGCACTATGGGACGTTTCGCCTATTTTCTGGCCAAAAGTGGCAAAAATCAAAGTCGAAATTCGTAATCTTTAACGACTGGAAAGGTTTCCATAAACATTAGTGAGACCTGGGGAAAAATTTAAGACCATTTGTTCCACGCAAAGTATTTTTTCTGTCGCATTTTGTGTTCGAAAGTGTGTAAAAATGTACCGTGAAATCACGAAAGATTATTGCTTCTTTTATCTTTTTTTTCTCCTCCAATGTTGAAGGCGTACAAACCACTGCTTGAAATACTTGTTAAAATAATAGAAAAATAATAGAAGAATAAATTAAGCTTTGGCGATTCTGGGGGAGAAAACTTTAAACTTAAATTACAGAAAAGTAATGATTTTATCAGTTTCTAATATTTAAAAGAATAGAACTTCCGAATAACAAACAATAACAAGGCGATCTTTGGCTTGAATATTAGGTGGGACTCGACTCTTCCTAAAACCGTTTCGTAAATTACCCGATAGAACCCTATCCGGGAGATATAATATTTTAAAGTAAAAGCAATCGACTATGTGTTTCTTAACATGTTCGTGATTAAGTTAAGCGATATCACAGTGGGTCGTTATATAAGGGTTTTTGAGGTTGCTGATTTTGAATATGACATTAAAAATTAGAAATACAAAATGGCGGATCTAATATGGCACCCAAAAATATGAAAAACTGCTTTTTTTGCATAAAAATGAAATGTAAGCTATTTCCAAAGGGTTGTTGAGTTCGTTAAATTCTAATTTGAAATCAAAGTAAATGTATATAGAAAGTATATAGAAGAAATGCAATCGTTATGATATAAATATGTGTATTTCGTGCCATGTGGGTATGTCATCCATTCTTAACCTTTAAAATCTCCGGTAAAGGGCTTTACAGCCTACTCGTGATGATTCCTAAATGGAGAGTAAGGAAGAGCCCCTGTGCTGTAAATAAACCCTTACCCGATGAAATTTAGGATGAACGGGCAGCACAGAGGAAAATGGATGAATATACACATGGATAGAAATACTGATGACAATTTGGACCCTGGAGCGGGTAGCTCCCACGACTTGGGTAGGCCATCAGATCACCCTTCCAGAGATTGTTCTGGAAGCTGATGGATTGCCAGTAGGCTCAAGATCGTGTTCCTGGACTGGTGACACTATCCCTTCTGGAAACGAAAGTCGCTGCAATATTGACTTTACCATAGGAATGGACACGATGGAAAATTCCGTGCTGGATCCGCCGGGCAATATTGCAGTAGTACCAGAAATCTCCGTTGGGCGGAAACGACACATTCAGAATGTTTCAAAAAGATATTTAATTGAAACATTTTTCTTTAATGGGGATGTACAATGTTGCTACCGGTATGTCTTAGAGCGTCTTGATATAGAAATGGAGGACAAAAATATTGAATAAGTCGTTATTAATTAATAAGTTTTAACAGTCATTTTCAATTTCAAGTCTTGATAGACATTTTTTTAATTTTGTTGGGCGCCATATTGGATCCGTCATTTTGTATTTCTAATTTTTAAAGTCGTATTCAAAATCAGCGACCTCGAAAACCCCTTAGAAACCCTCCAGGTTTCATTTTTATGCGAAACAAGCAATTTTTAATATTTTCGGACGCCATATTGGATCTGCCATTTTGTATTTCTAATTTTTAATGTCATATTCAAAATCAGCGACCCCAAAAACCCCAATATATAGACATTTAACTCAAGAAAACGAATCTTTGATATATTGGCCAGAAAATAGGCGAAACGTCCCATAGTGCACTGTAGCGCTTCCTCTCGCCTCTAATTTGAAGGCGCCCTTAATCTTTCAGTAGGAAATTTGCACATTTTAGCAACGTAGTGTTAAAAAAATACAATAATCGTGTTAATATTTGTTTGAAAGACTTTTTATACTCCTATAAGAAATAGTCTAAATACATTTAAAATAGCTCAAATATTTTTTAAATTCTCCCAATTGGGCTACCGAGACCTTCACGGACTCTTCGATTTTTTCTAAATAGCTATTTCTTAAGCTGACGCCATCTCTTCATGTTCTAGGTACTACTTCGGCGGGTCTATCAAGGTCCCGGTAGCAAAAATGGACTTTGTTATGGCTTAAGTATCAACAAATACAATAAAATACGTTTATATTAAGATTTAAAATTATAAAAGCAGTAGTTTATGTTTTTTCTGACCGTGGGCGAAATTTTTATAATAAATAAGATTGAAATGTCGCTGAAATGCCACTATTGCAATCACATATCTTGAACTAAAAATGGCTATCGTAAAGAAATACGTATTTGTAAAGCTACTTGGGTTTTGCTTTTCCCAACTGGCACAAAAGCTATAATACATAAGAAAAAAAGATAAATATGTTTAAAATTTTCGTTAACTACTACAATATAACGGCAAAAAATACCTGTTAATTTTCTTTAAAGTAGTCCCCAATAGAATGAAAAGCTTTATAAATAATGCAATAATTTTCACATTTTACATTGCCTAAATTTTTTATTTTAAATGACGTTCTAAGTAATTTTTTCTGTCATTCTGACTGCATTATATATCTGTGGTTTTGAAGTACGTCATGGATACTATTTCTTTACTCTATGGTTATGGATAATGTACAATCAGCACTATAATTTTAATTAGTTATAGTTATTGTTCTATATTCTTTTTATTTGTTTACAATATAAATTATTTTTATGTTTACATTATTATTGTTTATAGCTTTTTAATGGTTTTTGATATATTACTTGATTCTATGTACAGATATATAGAAAATCAATTAATCTTTTGATGCTTTCTTATTGCTCACGATATAATTTATAAAATCTTTTTTTCACAAACAAGTAGTACTGGCACAAGAGAGGAAATTTTTAGTTATTTTTGTTCAGTTACGCTTAAGAAGTAGGTATCTATCTTCTATCGCACGTACATACGTACACCTATATTTTTTAAATTTTAATTTAACAACTCCCATTCATATAACTATACTTTCATTGCATTTACATGGTTGTTTAATTTACAAACATATTGGTGGGCAAGGGTAGCCTTCTCTCTAAAAGAGCTCTCTTTGATACCTCCAGAGCCATGTGGCTAACTTTTGAAATGGGTAAACAAAAGGTGCAGTTCAGGAAATGAAAACTTTTTTTTTTACTAGGTGTCAGACAAGAATCTTAAATGATTTGCTTAAATAATTGATTTGAGTTTAACGATTCATTCGTTTAAGCTTCTGTAAGTTCGGTAAGTAAGCAATTAGTCTCTACTAACTGCTTTGTGTAACAACTCTTTGTTAAACCAAACAATAGGTATTTCTAACACTCAGCTCTGGCAACCCTGTGTATGTGTTTCTTAGGGATGTAACATATAACATGAAAAAAATCGATTTTTACGCACTCGATTATTTATCAATAAAATCGATTTGATTATATTTTTCTTCTCTTCAGAGATTAAATTAAACGATTAAAATAACAAACAGAAATATAATAGTTATCATCGGCCTGTAACTTATATAAATCACATACACAAACGAAACGAAATAAACGTTGGGCCTTATTTTGGCAACCGTTTGAACACTGAATCTGAATTTGACAGCAGCATTTTTCTCATTCAGACAGTGACAATGATAATAATATAAGAAAAAGGTCAAAATAAGATGTTAACTATAAAACTCGCCAGTAATAAAAAAAATTATTTTTCATTGATCGATATTTCTTTTTTAATCTACTTAAATGAATGATTTTCTTAAATCGATTATTTTCTTACATACCTAATGTTTATGTAGAATTGCAAATTATTGTGGTGTGGAGGAGGAAAAATGTGTGAATGTTGAGCCGAGTTTAAAGTTCATTTTATAATGCGTGAAGCACCCAAGAAAAGAGGACGGTGTGGTATATATCCATAAGTTTGGCCTCTGAACAGTAGAGTCGTCTAAGTTGAGATAAGAGTGCTGCTGGTGATATCAAAATTTAGCTGCTTGCGTTTACACCTTAAAATTTGCGAGGTGGGTAACCTATACTTTGTGTATATTGTTAAATAAAAAAAAATATATAATCTCTAAGTAAATGTAATGGACTGAAATCGTAACAATCAGCACGAAATTACCCAGTATTTTGCAATTTTATTTCTGTTCCATTTGTTTTTGGATGAAATCATGTTCTAAATTATAGTTAATCTGGTTAACAAACTGTGCTTTATACAGAATTATTTTTTACTTTTAAAAGATATGTATTATGGATAACCTCTTCAAAATTTACATTCCATTATCTGGCCTTTTTGGTCAGTTTAAACTAGTCTGTAATGTTTTAGGTGATAAGCTTTTATTGTATACATATGCCTATTAATATCTTTTTATAGAGGTTTCATGATTTTATTATACTCTGGGTAATAGTGCATTTTATACAAAAATAACAAGTGTAAATTACAGTTAATATGCTACTTTTGCCAGTTAATGCTATCCAGATACAAAATAGAAATGAATGTGTATACCATTAGATATTTCTTGAGATTGCAGTGATAATATTGTCACTAGTCGTTGATACTAGAAAGATTCTAGGACTATCACTATAATCATTGTTAAATAAAAAGAAAATTGCTAACAGTATTCCCATTACATACATTTATCATATCTTTGACCTATCTTACAGTGTTGTTTATGTGGAAAACAACCCTGTCTAAGCATTAGTCTGGTAAAGAATAAAATGATTAACTTCAGGTTTCACATTAGTTGTTAAAATGTCTGGCATTCTGGTGATAAGTAAAATGAGCATAATGTAACATGAACAACATGATTTTTACAGTATCTACTGTTGGTCTCATTATCCAACAAAACCTCGTATAAAATGTTCTTGAAATGAAATGCTGTTTCATCTTAATCAGTCGTTAAACATTTGTAAATATGTTTTTTACAAATGAGAGAATGAATATTCCTCTTATTGATGAAGCAATGATGGCCTACACAATAAAAAAAGTAAGAAGTACTCCAATAAATAAACTGGTTTGCCTTGTACTACTCAAGCTTGGCAGCTCAACTGGGAGAGTAGTGGACCGACAACCAAAGGCTGTGGGTTCAAGCCCCTTTGAGCATAACTTGTGAGCTGAGTTAGGTTCTGTATAGTTTTTTTCTGTAAATAATATCTAATAGGATAGCATTGAAAGTGCAATAATTTAAAAAGAATAAAACAAATATTGAATATTTCATTATATGTTAGTTAGTTTGAAAGGGCTATATCCGCACTTAGCCTCGTGATTGGGCCATTTTATGTAATCAGCTGCGCAGATTATCAAAGCTAATAACCATGTAAGACAATACCATCTGGAGCCTAAGCATTACTAGCGAAGACATCATTCATAAATTGTAAATACAAGTTGACTTTTCTAGTGTTCATCCTTTAATGTTGATGTATATGTATGATAAATCAGCAATCTTCATTGTTATCTATTTACTTCTTTTGTTGGAACAATGAACAATCTTTCATAGTTTGTGTAGATAAATGCATATTATATGCAATTGCAAACACTTAAATTACTTTGTTGTTTATATTCATAAGTATTCTTTTAACTTTTTATGTGGTAATATAGATGAAGTCCTTGTAGTCTGGCCAACAAAAGAATGCGATCCTGACAGGTTGTGATAAAACAGACGACATAACGTTGAAGTGCTGTTAAATTTTAAATAAAGAAAAAGAACATGTCTTTTTTAAATTCAAAAGCACTTCAAAGTTATGTCGCCTGTTTGCCATTCAAATGGATAATTATTTTTAAAAATATATCATTATGTCAATTTAAAATGATACTTATATTTTCTGCTAACTTGGATGTTAAATAAATAAGAAAACAATATTTTATTTAAACCATCCAACGCTATTACATGGATAGATCAACTGTTTATTTTTGTAGTGATGTGCCAAAAGTAACAAGTAAATGTAATGACATTTAACATTATAGTATAGCGTTTTGCTCTTTCACATTTGATCTGATTGATTTGATTTGATTGAGATATGTGGTGAGGTTCTAAGTTACCTTCTCACATCAGGTGTATTTATTTTAGTAAAAAATATATATATTTTACTATAAATGAATTTAAGAACAGTACTTTATATACATCATAAACTTTAATAAAAAAATACATATCAATCTGAAAAGTATTCTCGGACCATGTATTAGCTTGACTATCTTCAACTTGACTTTGACTTTATAAGAAATAATAAACCAAACTATACACGTGATATGTTACTGCAACCAGGGGGGGGATACATAGTGATGTTTTCTGAAACCCCCCTTCCCTATTTATACCTCACGTGATTCCTTAACATAACTTAAAGTAACTGTTGTGTATGATATAAAAAGGACACAATTCGCAACCCTGTGTAGCTTGGTATTTTGTGTGTACCCTGTGTTGTTGGTATTTGATGCCTGAACATTTTGGCACAGGAACCAGTGTTTTGTCTTGGTAAAGTTACTAAAATTCTAGTTACTAACGGTTCTATCATACAAATGTAGTAAGTTCAGGCTTCCACTGTTTGATGATTGCCATTAAAAGTTATTTGAACATTTAGAATATTTTTAAGTTATCAACATTGAGGTAACTTGCCATTAAAACGCCGGCAGAAAGTCTGCCAGTTAAGCTAGTTGTAAATAAGTTACAAATAAAACAGGTTATGGTCATCTAAAGGTTGGGCAAGGCAAGGTCAATGATGAATTTCTATGCAACTGACTTTTACTGCAAACGAGTACAATTGGAATAAAAAAATAGTATAATGAGCGTAGGTACTGTTGCGTCGTCGATTATGCAAGATGTGTGTCAGTAACAGAAGTTGCAGATGGCGGTTACCCCCCAGCCATCGTCGTATTGTAGCGCGTCCGCGCAGTAATTTATTTTATTAGTCTCCAGACCTCAACTTCGGCGCCAACGTGACCACGGCTCTAACTGCAGCTAAAAAGCTGGGCGTCCTAAATAAGGTCAAGCCATATTTCATGCCGGGACAGCTTTTAACTTCCTATAAAGCTCAAGTCCTATCTTGTGTGGAATATTGCAGCCACCTCTGGGACGGTTCAGCAAGATATCAACTTGCTGTACTGGACACAATTCAGCGCAGAGCTGAGAATTTCATTGCTGAAGGGCAAGATTCACACCTTAGCTCACCGCCGCAAAGTTGCCTGTCTGTCGGACTTCTACAGTTGACTTTAGTTTGGAGAGTGTGCTCAGGAGCTGCATATGCTCATACCGCCATCTCCTTTCTTCCAACGGACATCCAGACGCACTGCGGGCTAACCTTTCTTGGTTGCTATTCCTACCTGTCGCACCAAGCGCTTCTCAACATCATGTTGCCCGCGTCTTCGTCCACGTAAAATTATATTTAGTTCCCTAGGAAACTTCAAAATTTCAGACTGTCTCCATACTTAAAAATCGATTCAGCAGTTTGAATGTGAAAGCGTTGTACTGGGTTGAACTGCGCCGTAGTGGGGCGCTCCGTAAGGGAATGGAACTCCTAAATCTATGGATGGTGTCTATCCTATATCTATGGAAAATGCGTGTTCGTATGTACCGTGTACTTACATAAAGTCATTACTCATATATATCTGTAGGAAGACAACAATTGTATTTCATAATTCGAGCCAGTCTCGCCTGAACTAAATATAAACTCTCAATATACATTCGTATATACATACGAATACGCGTCGTAACAGACCGACTTTTGATAGGGATACAGATTGTTAATATTAAATAATGGATTCCTGTTGATAGGCTACTAAAGAATAAAACAGAATAACATTTATTTATTTTAAATCATTGGCGAACCCAAATACTTTGACGTGATAAATAATTTCGTACTTTGTCACCAGTTATTTTAATGGAGTATTTTTTTGTAGCAGCGTATTACCTAATTTAGTGATAATTTGTTTTAAAATAATATGATATTGGCTAGTAAAATAATCAAAATATAAAGTTTCCTTAAAACGAACTTGTAAATGTGGAAACAATGTTTTCGTATTATTTACAATATCTCTTAGTACTTTCGTAGTTAATGCTGTTAATTGGAGCTTTACCATTATTATTTATACAAGCTTTGCGGAATAACGACTCTACCGATAAGCAAATAATTACCACACTTGTAGAAGTCACAGTTTTAAACTTCCGCTTGTTTTATAATTATGAGTGCTATACCACTTCTACGATTCAAAACATCTTGTGGTACAGACTAAGCAATCATCACACTTAATATTTTTCGCGAATAGCTCGAATAAGAAATCCAGCGATATATCCCGCGCACAGTTTGGAAGTCTCATATACGTTACCTGGTATTGACCAAAACAGATGTAAAAAATTCATCTAGTTCATCTTTCACAGGTGGTTCAATTTCATCCGAGCTATATTTTTTTATTGTACGCATGTTTTCAGCTTCACTATAAACACCAATATCGAATTTATTCAGTTTAGCAACTTTTGAACCAAAATATTTAGTAAAAATAGCTAAATATATAAAAAAAAATAGCTATTAGATTTAGGAGTAAAATTTTCCATTTTCATGTTTTTCAGCCATATCTGCTTTTTTGAGTCAGTGGGAAACCTGAAATTATGAAAAAAGACTAAAGTATACAATAACATTATTAGATGGCATGGTTTATTTATAAAAAATACACTTAAACGTTATGACATGAGGTATAAATAAAAACATTTATTATGAATATAAAATAGTAATTAAAAGCTTCAGCCAAGCAATCGAGACATTTATAACCATGAAATTCACTTACTTGTGGAGAGTTATTCCACTGCCTCTTTTATAGCCAATTCTACAATATACGCATACTCTCATGATAAAAATGTTCTTAATATCATGTAATACACAAAGTAAAGTCGTATTCCACGGTTTTCACTTAAATCATCAGAGATGAAGCAAAACAACGATCGGCCATTTGCAACAAACGTCAGTTTTAGTACCCGAGACGCTCGAGCGGGGCGCTTTGATTCGGCCCAAAAAACAACTCATTTCGTATATAATATTTATAACAGCGTTAGCGTCTTATGGAGGTCAGTGTAATTTGTGCCATACACGAAACACTATTGATTACTGCCGCGAAGGTAATAACCGAGAATCATTGTGAAATAATTACTTTATAGAATGCTGAAAAGGCTGACTGTGCCCAGTTTGAAGTTGGTTTTGGCCTTGGTAACATCAAATAGCGGAACACAAGCAAGACTAATGTCTTCAGCAATGGAGAAGGGTACTAGTTTCTTTTTTAGACAGGTAAGTTCTTAACCCTTAATTGGGCGCGCCTAAAAAGTTGCATAAGTGGTCGCGTGGGGTGCTTAACACCCCTAATTAGTAAATTAAAATAAAATACGAAATACATGCAAAATCAGACTTTTATTATGAGAATATTTTAACTTACATATTAATCAACTTTTAAACTTCTCTTTAATATAATTAACAATTGTTTTAAATATGATTAATTCCTTTTACAAATCTTAGTTTTCCTCGGTACAATTTTGGCAGACTACAATCATATGGTCATTGCACATATTTTTATGGCACTTAGAGCATCCAGTCTTAGTCTTCCTGTCCTTAGTTCTTGGACATATATGGCACCTTTTGTATGACTGCGATCGGCTTGCTTCAGAAACCGATTCTTGGTCATGAATTTCATTATGTCTTTTCAGTTGTTTTTGCAGCTGTCGTGGTAGTGTCGGTACGCTGGCTCTTGATATTTGGTGTGGTTTAACTAAATCCACAGCCAGTTGCTTCAAAAATACTCTTCGGGATATGTTGGATTCAATTTTAGATTTATATATTACACAGGAATTGATACCTGTGATATTGAAAATATGAAACAATATCACCATCGGCCATCTTTTCGTACGTCTTCCTACATTGTAACTGGCGCACATTTGATCATTTGTATCCACGCCTTCAAAAATATAACATCTTTTGAACAATGGTTTAAAACGGAAATAGTTTTACCAAATATGCACTTATCCGCAATTTATACCACACAAACAGTCCCCTGGGGTGTTGTAGACCCCAAACACACTCTCTGCATCCAACCGTCCACTA
Source organism: Calamotropha paludella (assembly GCA_927399485.1). Classification (NCBI taxonomy): domain Eukaryota; kingdom Metazoa; phylum Arthropoda; class Insecta; order Lepidoptera; family Crambidae; genus Calamotropha; species Calamotropha paludella. Next base: position 8,895,480 of record OV656817.1, on the reverse strand, counting down.
CTGAGTGCCGATTGCAACTAAATCGTGTACGTTATTCGTCCTTACGAAGCTACCTAGAAGACCAGCGCGCTAAATTCAATTTTTTTAAAGTTATGAGCCTGAAAACTTGCTTTGGGGTGTACGACACCCCACGCGACCAATTAAGGGTTAAATACTATGTGATGCGGGCGGGACCATTATATACTACTGACAGTCTTAGGTACATTCGGGTTTTTTAATATAGAAATAATGCGTTGAAAATCCAACGGAGGGTGGAATTAGAAAAAAACATAACATAACATTCTAACAAAACATAAGTTATTATGTAGCGGTAGTCTAGTTCATTCGTCCTGTATCATGAGTTCATCTATAAAAAGCGTAAAATCAAAACTACATAAAATATATAAAACACATTGATAAGATATGATATTGTGCGAGAGCTGATTGTGTCACGTTATCCTTTGTGTTTTTAATTACTTGGATATTTTGTTTAGCAAGTGAGAAATGATAATAACACAAGAAAAAGGCTACTAAGTACTGAACGATATCCCAATATTAGCGTTTAAATGAATAATAATATAATGAATTATGAATTACATGCGTGAAAACAATCATACGATCGTAAACCTGCTTCAATATTTAGTAAATTGATATTGATTTGAAGAGCAAGCTACGTATGTTTACTACAATATTATTAAAATTTTGCCATGTCACGGTGAAGGCCACTTCGGCCACGTCACACGTCGATTCAAGGTTCCAATTATATCATTTTCGTTTGTAGCGATGTATTTTTTGAGAACGAGCTTAGCCATACTAGTTTACATGAATGTAGGCTAATATATGTTTGGAGCTTGATAAAGATATAGGGAATTTTCGGTAGTTGCTTATTGCATTTCATAGTATATTTACGTCGAAGAATTTTTAGGAAAGTATTATTATCAACATAGTACCTATACTAGAAGAGAATTATGTTTGGAATTTTAAGAATTTAAAGATAGTTCAATCATCACCGGATGTTTAAAACATTACAATTTGAGATTATACTGTTTTTTTTCAAGTGATATAAGTGTGGTTTTTAGTTGTCCTTCACCAAAAGTCTTCGAAACGCCAAACATTAACAAAAGTAATTAAGGAGAGAATGTTAGGTAGGCCAGGCTATCTTTTTTTAATGTATTGACTCGGAGCTATTTTTTGCACGAAGGGACTAGGTCTGAGGCTATATTTGATATTTAAAATTGACGCCTCCACGAGTTCCCAAGAAAAAGACTTTACACACAAACAGAGACCGATAGACGGCGCAAAGCATGAGTTTTTTTTTCAAGTACAGCATTCTAAAAATTGCGTGAGACTTATAGCGGCTAGCTTTAAAACGCAGCCTCAGTGTGCGGGTGTGTGTGATTCTTTGATCAGATATCATCAGTAGAAAAATAAAAGGGATAAGCACCACTTGAGTCACTAGCTCTTGTGGTCACCGTGGGCCATTGTTCTTTTAACGTGCACTAATATGAACTGGTAATTCACGGCCAGCTCTTCTTTCGTCAGGTGGAGTACCCGAATCGATGGTCGGCTTTAATGATTAATCATAGCAACGAATTGTCTGTAGCTTTTCGACACGGTGAGCAGCACTTACACTTACCTCCTGGCGGACAACATAACGCGGGAGGCGGTCCTCATCGACCCGGTGATCGAGCATGCCGAGCGTGACGCCAAGCTCATCACCGAGTTGGGATTTAAACTAACTTTTGCTTGTGAGTACTCTGCTTTGTCTCTGCTGAATTGACCAATTAATGGAACAAGCCTTCCCGATAAATGAGATTACCTCGGGAAGAACGGCCTCTAACTCGCAGAAAGCTCGGAGTGGATTAGTGGGTGCTGACGACAGCAGATTCCGCCGGAATGAAAGGCGTAACATGCCTTCCGAAGCGTGAAGGAGTTCGAGATAGCAAAATTATGATGACGAGTTATTGCAAATATTGCTAAACCGGATTATAATCGTAACTAACTTAGCTTAGCTCCCGGTATGAGACTTGCTTAATTAAGGATGACTATATTTACTTCTATTTTGCACTTCGTTATTATAGCGAAATACCCGTGTTTTTTTCTGATATGATATACGACTATTTAGATTACCTAAATGTGGGTGAATAAAGGCGTCATTTATTTGAATTAGAAGAAGAGTCTCCTTATTTAATTAAAGAGTATTGGTGTAAAACATGTCAATAGTAAGGCTTAGCTATAATAGCTCGTCACGTGTAGAACTTACATATTATTACGATTTTAGTTGCCTACACACACCTCCGCAATCGTTTGACACAAAGTTACACCCGAAAATCTTATATAAACTCGTATGTCCGCTCGACACTTACAGATTTTTAATTTCGTTTAAAAATAATCTGGAGCATCAGTGAAAACGAAGACTTATATTAAACTTATATCACTTCCAGTGAACACACATATGCATGCAGACCACGTGACAGGGACTGGTAAACTCAAGTCCTTATTGCCAGGCACGAAAAGCGTAATTGGCAAGACGTCTGGCGCTCAGGCTGATGTATATCTAGTGGATGGAGATTTAGTCGAGTTTGGGAGTTACCAGTTATTGGCCACAGCAACGCCGGGACATACAAATGGTTGTTTGACGTATATATGCCATGACCAGGTTAGTTTAATGATATATTCTTTTTTCATTCAGTTTAATGCATAATAATGACATAAACTGGCTTTTGTTCGTGATGTTATCTTCGCGGTGTACTAATACGGTATGTAGTATACAAATACTTTTAAGTATTCTGTGGTAGAGTCAGGGATAAACACACGCACACATATGTACACAACCAAAATATGTATCCATCTGACAAAATTCAATATTATGTCATTAAATTTAAGGTGCACTTTTGATTTTAGTATCAATAAATATGTGTATGTAATGGACATTGAGCTAAGTTTTAGTTTTGTCAAATTGGCAAACGTTTTTGGGATTTAAGATTCGTTTCTTATTTTATCTTTGACTACACTGCGAGTAGTATTCTGTTTGAACAAAAAGTTTCCTATATTACTTGGAAAATAGTGTAGCGTTCTAGCGTTGAAAGATTTATTTTTGTATCAGACCAAAAGGAATTTCATCCCAAAAAGAAACCCAATTTTTTTGCGGGAGAAGATCTTGTTATTGCTTTATGTAAAGATAACATGATGAAAGATCTTTCGGCGATGCGCATTAAGTCGCAATAAATATACCAATGGATAGTCTCAAATGATTGGTGCACTGCTGAATATCACGAAAGATATTCGCTTTGAAATACTAAGCTCACTGCACTGGTTTTACTCGACTTCAACTATGAATTTAACTGTGTTGATTTTGACCTGTGTTGATTACTTGATACTCTGCGCTCGTTTTATATCTAAATCCCTGTTATTAAGTTGTTACAATCATACTCCAAGACGGGAAAAATGAGTTGATTATAATGTCTCTTTTTCTGATTGGTCACATATCTCAGCTGCAGTACTCCAAGATGGTATACTTATACTTCTTATCTATGTTTTAATCATACGCAGCAGCAGGCTAAGGTTTGATTGAAAGACAGTACCACCTTTTGTCTATGAACAAATATGTATTCCTTAAAGTGACAAGGTAAACAATTTTGGGTTGGGTAATGAACACTACAGTGTCTTGGACTCCACTGATCAGAGAAGAAAGTAAGTGACTACATCTTTCATCACACTCGCTTGGGCGGCTTCAATACTCTTTCATTTTCAAAACTAAATTTCTTTTAACTTTTAAACACCTAATTCGCCTTCTTGACTATGCCTATGTTAGTTATTTGGATGTAACAGTTGAATAAACTATATCTTCTAGAGAATCTGGTTAAAAAAATATCATAATCTAAGCACATTTCGCGTACTTATGTCTATTATATATTAAATGTGCGTATGTATTTTATTTTGTATATATATGTAGTTAATGCATTCGCACTTGTATTTAAATAATTCACGTAATTATTTTTCTTTCCCTTTATTATTATCGTCATATAATAGCACTCTGTCCTTTGCTTACTTGAGTGATCTACATACAACTCTTTGGTTGACTGGAAGAGATCTCTCCTAGTGATATGTCCGCCATTGCCTAGATATTGGTTTTATAATATCACATTAAAAAATATTTGGGCAATAAAGAGTAAGACAGCTGACAAAGTTAAATATAGGTGAATACTGAAATGTAAGCTAGTGCTTCATTCAAACAAAGGCCTCGTAAATGGATAAATGACATGACGTATAACAAATGTATGAGCTGAGCTGAGAATAGTTAATGTCTCTTGTTAATAGCAATGCATAAACTATTTCTAACTTATACCTCTTCTTAGTTTGAAAGGGTGTATTTCATTGTTACTTGTGTAGCGTAGTGTCAACAAATTAATTGAACAAACCTTACTTCGTATAGCTGGGAAAATGAAAACGCATTGTTCGATATCTTGTTAATGTATTCTTATCGAGTTGCGGTTTAAACGATTGTGTTATGGAACGGTATCATTATTGAACAACACTTCAGGCGTAAGGCTGATGAAATAACTATTTATTTATACATTTTGCTAAGATACTCATTAATTATTAGTCGTACTTTTTACTTATACGGTCATAGTAGAATACATTAAATCCCGAAACTATTCCCTGAAAGTTACTATCTGGAAGTAAGGTTAGGTTATTTATTTATTTATTTATTTGGTTTACCAGTAATTGTTACACTATGAATATATATATATATATATATATATACAAATTTGTGTATAACTTAGAGCTAAGTGTACAATAGTTAGGCGGTAAACACTACATGCATTAAACATACATTAAAAAGCTAGGTTGGAATTATAAGTAACTAAACAATATTTAGTTGGTGAAGCTGATATTTGAGCTTGCATATGGTGGACCCAAATATATCTATTTCATTTTTATATTTGTTGTGGAGGTTACAGAGTCTTGGAACAGGGGAATTGGACCCTAATACGGTTCTACGGAATGGTGGAGATAGGATATTAATAGAACTTCTGGGATATCTAGTGGGAACTCTGAGTTTAAATTTCGATATAAGATCAGGACAATTAATATAGCCACCTAAAACCTTGAATAAAAATAATAAATCCAATACTTTTCTTCTGCTTTCAAGAGATGTAATTTTAAAGTGGTTGAGACGTGTTAAGTATCCCTTGACCCTCTTGGCAACTCCCGCTGAGTATGCGATATGATAAAGGAACCGTTTTTGGATACGTTCCACCCGAAGACTGTGTACCGCATAATGGGGACGCCACACAACACAACAGTACTCGAGTATACTACGCACCAACGAATTAAATAGAAAAACCTTAGTTTCAACCCTCCGGAATGCTTTAGTATTTCTTATTATAAAGCCTAAGGATTTTGACGCTTTTTTGATAATTGAATCGATGTGGTGGGTAAAAGTTAACTTTTGATCCATGAGGACTCCCAGGTGTCTTACAGTATCAACTTCATTTAAGTATGAGCCATTGATACAATATTTGTACATAATTGGTTTTAATTTCCGGGTAAAAGTAATTTTTGAGCATTTCTCAATGTTAAGTTCCATGTCATTGTTTACACACCACTTTGTAAGTTCATCAATATCATCCTGAAGCAACAAGGCATCACCCACATTATCAACCGTCCGTGCTATTTTCAAATCATCGGCAAATAAGTAGGGTGTGGAGTTGCTAAAGCAAATGTGATCCTTGAGGTATACCTGAGGTTATTTCAAAGATATCAGATCTATATCCACTAGCTACTACATAAAAGTACCTATTCTCTAAGTAAGAGTTGAACCAATTAAGAAAGGAACCTGTAAAACCATACGCAGAAAGCTTTTGAATTAGTTTGTAGTGTGGGACCTTGTCAAACGCCTTACTGAAGTCGGTATATACTACATCTACCTGTTTGTTGGAATCAATAGACTCAATAATATCCTCCACAAACAATACCAAATTACTACATGAAGATCTTGCAGAAGTAAAGCCATGCTGACGGTCAGACAGATATTTTTTAAATAATTATGGATTTTTGGACAAATTATGGACTCAAAAGCCTTACCGAATGCAGGAAGAATGGATATTGGTCTGTAGTTACTCACAATATCTTTAGAATCCGATTTGTGTATTGGAACGACTTTTGCTAGTTTCCATTTTTTCGGAAATATCCCAGTATTAAGTGAACGATTAAATATGACACTTAATGGAACTGCTAGCTCGTCAGCACACCTAACAAGAAAAATAGGGGGTATATCATCAGATCCCGAACCCTTAGATGTGTCCAATTTTTCAAGAGCGTTGATAATATCATTTAAATCTATCTGCATAGTTGAGAAGAAGTCTGAATTATTTGCTAAAATGCTTGAGTATACAGAGGTATTAACGTCGTTCCGTGGTTTTGTGGTTGGAGAGTATACGGATTGAAAATACAACGCGAACATGTTGCAAATATCGTCTCCAGTATTAGATGATATCTCGCCATTTGACATTGCTTTCGGGTAATTACTTGCTCCATTTCTCTTAGCCTTAATGTATGACCAAAAACACTTCGGCTGTGTTGCTATTTTCTCTTCAATAAATTCAACATATGACTTAAAGCACTGCCTTGATAATCTTTCACATCGTTTGCTACATAGCTGAAGAGCAATTTTGTCCATAGGATTTTTATACTTACTGTACCTTTTAAGGTACTTATTTTTCTCGCGGATGCACCTCTGCAAGGTCTTACAAATCCAGGGCGGCTTTGCTTTATTATTACTGGCAACTGTTGGAACAAACAATTTTATTATCCTATTAATATGCTCGTAAAATATGTCTAGCATTTGGTTAGGATCCGTCATGTCCTTGAATAGTTCGTGCCAATTAATGTTACCTAGAGTTAGGTAAGTATAGTATATATTTATAAAAGCATAGGTAATATCAACTTTTTTGAAGCTCTAAGTATCTTGATTTATATATGTTTTGTACAATTAGCCTGAAACTACGTATTGCCTGTATTTATGATTGGAAGGTTGCAGTCTACCTTTGACATACTAATGTGTTTAGTTTCGTTTGTGGTTGACCTTATTTGAAAAAGGAAAAATGAATCGTTAAATGAAACCACTCTACATTAAATATTTAATAATATATGTATCAATTATTTAATCTCCAAGTATAAGATTGTTAGAAATGACTAGAAATGAATTGAAATGAGATTACGGGTTAAATTTTTTATAACTTGGTTAAGGAAATTGAAAAAAATAGGTATACTCATAATTAGCCCAGGGTACTGTTTAAAATCTCGTGAAGCCTCTTATATTCTCTATATGGTAAGTTGCAGTCATTTGGAAGCAAGTTATAATAGATCTTTTAGGTCGCATTGGACAGTACAAAAGATACTCTGACCCTAAATTTACTGCTGTAGGTTCTAGCCGCAGCAGTCTTTATTTATACTTAGAAAAATGTGTTATGTATATTTTGCCGTCGAGTGAGGCAGGGAAGTTAAATCGGGCATTTTTCCATGACTTGGAACGCAAGTTAAGCTGTTGGTCTCAACTGCATTTGCAGTTGCATCTACAAGTCCTTGGGCATTTGTCTTAGACAATGGCCTTCTACACGATTAGACATTTTCATCCACCGGGAAGGTTGCAGCAGTGGGGATATTAAAAAAATAATGGTGAAATTGCTGTAAGTTTTTTACAATTCATTTGTCTTGTTCCAGCGCATGGCGTTCACAGGTGACACCCTTCTCATCCGCGGCTGTGGCCGCACTGACTTCCAGGAGGGCTCACCAGAGAGGCTCTATCACTCCGTCCATAATAAAATTTTTACACTACCAGATGATTACATCTTGTACCCAGCACACGACTACAAAGGCCAGACTGCCACATCAGTTTTAGAGGAGAAAAAATATAACCCACGGTTGACGAAATCTTTGAAGGAGTTCATACATATCATGGATACTCTCAACTTGCCGTACCCGAAAATGATTGGTGAGGATTTCTATTAATCATTAATCAAAATATCACGATAAAGGGAGAGAACAGAGTCAGGGGTGGGTGACTTTGTTATTGTTGCTGTAGCATAAATCCGATGTCACCTCTATCTGTTAGCCCTTTTTATAGTCCGCGCCTAAAGTAAACGAAATTACCTTTACTCCCAAAGTCGACTCCTCTCTTTTTGTGTATAATAGCGCTCTCAGTATTTGAGACTGTCTTTTTTTCTATCTAAGCTCAAATATGCCGCTAACACTTTAACTTTAACCTTTAACGCTTGGTGAAGGTTGAATTAAGGAGGAATTGTCAACTTTTTTTTGTTTCCCCTCCGGACTCGGGTGAATCCTACATAGATACATCGGCCGACCCAGAGGTTATGTCAGACTTATACTGACTAAACACCACCTGACGGTGCCTTAGCCTGGGAAGGCTATACAGGCTTAATATGAGCGATCGCACCCAGAGTTGCCAACTTTTTAATTGCCACCCTTATAGCTGTTGTTCACCGCTCAGTGAATTTGTCTTTTAGAGCGAGTCATCTTTTGGGCGAAATTCTATAGGTATCTGTCGATTGTCGCACCACTTTTAACTATTTAATTATTCGGAAAACACTGAAATCTATTTGAATAAGAGTATGACTACGTATGATTTTAAACTACGTTCGCAGTCTTCCCCGTGACACATACAAATATTAAGCTATCCATACTAAGTTTTTTTTAAATGTAGGTTTGGATTGCAAAAACCGGTCCATAGAATGCGCATTTTATACCGAATTTAATGCTTTCCTTCTCAACGTAGTACCATTGGGCTACGTAGGTTGGGGTTGTGTCTTTTACATAGTAAACAGAGGTCCCTAGCGTTAGATAGTCATAGTAAATCTAATCTACTAAATTTGGAAAATCCCTTAAGACACTTAATCACCACCGTAAGCTCGATAGTCCTGGCTTGTTAATTACATCAAGCCAGGAATATTTAAATATGGAGTTTTCGCTATCCCTTTTCATTTGTGAGAACAGTGACAAAATCTATTATTTTAGCTTAACAAATGAAAAATCGCGAAGCAAGAGAGGGCCTTAAAGGTAGTCAATTTGTCGATACCCAACGAGGTTGTGAATATCAATAACTAAAAATGGACATGATAAAAAAGTGGATGAGTTCCATAACACAGTTCTACAAATCACTAAGAGTTGGATATAGTAGTTTATCTCAAAACGTAAAAAAATTTGAGGCCTTAGTTTTACGCTATTAAAGTGACGATTAGGTCATTGACGTCGAAAAGGATTTATAGGATAGTATTTTTATAAATGATCGGTGTAGGAGCATATTTATTATGTTCCTACACCTTTTTGAAAAGCAATTTTGTAAATATATTTTTTTCTATTTTACAGATAAAGCCGTTCCTGCAAACAAAGTTTGTGGCCTGTATTAGAAAAGCTACAATATATAAATATACATAAGTATGCAACAATTTCACAAATTGTAGTTGTGTTATACTTTTTTGTGTTATTTAGGCATTCACCTGCTGGCTTTATATATTTAAGAAATTTAACTAGAAAACAATTCAACTTGTTCGAGTCGTCCAGCGAGACTCGGGACTGTTTCTAGTAAAATTTCGGGACTGTTTTTAGTAAAAGCAGACTGTTGTCCGTACCTTATTATAAACTAAGCTACTAAATGTAATATACGTGTTAGATTGTAATAATGCCGCAATGAGATATATGTGATAAAACTTTTTTAAAAGCCTTGATGTAAATGTATTTTATTGTAAATCACAAATATTGTAAAATAAACAGCAAACAAGAGAGGTTCTGTCTGTCCTTTTCTGTTCATATCTGTTATTTTGCTGTTGACAATAGTCGAGTCGAGAAAAAAAACGAATAGTCGAGTTTATCCAGGTTTACAATCAAATAGTAATTTTGATGAATAGCAAAAAATTAGAAAAATTGGCGAGGTCTTATGTATATTGCATTTTGCGTCCGATTTGAGACTAAGAGGTTTAATCAAACATTCAGACCAAGGCTGTGCCAATAGAAGACAAACGCCTTTTTATTATATAAAATCATTTAAAAATACATATTTTTTTAATGATAAGTTTTTTATTAATGACCATTATTATAAAAGTGTCAGGTTTGGAACTATTCATTATATTTTATATACATTGTTATAGTAATTATGAAAAAAAAGTTTTAGGAAGCAATTGCATTGTTTTTGACTTTCAATGAATGCGTTGTAAACGTTCTTGATAAATAAAAAAAATCCTTTATCTTTATTTTACTCGTCGATGAAAATGACTGGGAAAAGGGTTATAAGCAACTACTTATCTGAGTTCAATGCGAACTGCTTGATTAACAGTTTTTGCTATCAGTGAACGATATGGCAAAGCCATCTAACAGCTTAATTATTTTAAGAAGCTGAATAGTGAACTAAGAAATAGTGCAGTAAAATCCACATTTAAGCGCACTTTTCAATATTTTTGTATGAAGGTAAATTTATTTTTAATTATCTTTTTGTAAGAAGGATTTGTTTATATTATTTTTTATTACGGAAACTAGTTCGATATTATATTATTCATACTATGAATGTAATTGATTTTTAAAACGAGCCTTACAATATATGATAATATAATTAAATGATATTTTAAATGTTACACTTTTTTGTAGATTAAGACTAAATCATTGTTAAACTTACTTATTTGTAATAATATATTGTCATTACAATATTAATCCTTGTTTTATTGACCTTAAAGCAATGACATTTAAAAATTTCTTGGTGTATTTGATCTGAGACCTTAGTACGAGTTTATGAGTCGATACTCGATATCGTCTGCGTAAAATATTACTATGGAATTATGTACGAGCGCCCCCAGCGGTAACCATCAGGAACCATGCATCTTCATAGACATCTGTCAAGCGCTCGATAACGATTTTATCGAATGTGTAAACTCTCACTTAGATCCCTGTTCTTAGATACATTTCTATGATGGTATTATCATAATATAAAAATACAATGACCTTTAATTTGATATATCATTTTGTTTATTTTAATACTCCAGACGTGGAGGGTAATTTTAAACGGATTACATTGGTAAGGTATATTTAGTTTCATTAACAGTAAATGACTAATGAAGATTGATAAAGATGGTATTAATAATTAAGGTTATATCGCTTACTTTGAATTCATACCATATTCATTTCAGTTACACCCTATTTCAGGGGCTGTCCTAGGTGGTCAACAAGGGGCAAGGGGGGGGGATTAAACTATTTGTGACGTCACATGTCTATCACTCACTGTCTGTCACTTATCTAAAATATTTGACTTTATGTTGATTTTATACACAAAAAATATATATTTAATAATATATATATATGTTACGGGTGGAATACCCTAGGTTTGGTCATGTTTTTATTTAGTAATATGTAGAATAGACTTATTGAAAACTTCTATCGAAATAAAGTTCCCTTACAAGCACGATACAAGGGGCGTCCTCATTAAACAACCTTTTATTTCTTTAGTTTGAACTACTTACTAAATAATTTATTTCGCTGAGGCTACTTGACTAGTTTCTCACGGTCGTTCTGAATAATTTCAGTTAATTCCAAAACATTATCATGATAATTGGCGTAGCAAAAAGTCATACGCTCAATTACACGATATACCGCTTGTGTTATCGACACAGCCGATAGTTTTCAATAATAAAACGGAGGCGCTATATTAAAAAAAATGAATTGTCTCTATATTTTTTCTTTTTATTTTTTTTAATCTCCTTTGTTAACTTTCTAGAAACGAACGTATGGAGCTGACGAGCGACAGCCTACTGGCTAAGCCCTTGTTGCAGTAGGGCGACAATTTGAACTGCTTCTGTGGGTGTAGTGTCCATTATAATCCAAGATCACGGTCAACAGAGATCTGTAACATCCAACTAAAAAATTACACAACATGTGCTTTTATATTTAATTACGTCACACAAATTTAGAAAATATAGAACTGGTATTATTGCGTCAAAAAACGATTCTTGATCATAAAATTTGTCCAAAAAGTAATTGTATACACAGAACCTACAGATTTATATAGTAGATTAGCCCTTATTTCTTATGTGTTGAGGGCTGGTCAATATTCGCCGCAACACTTGAGCGTGGCATTCTGCACACTAGCAGCTTGAAATTGCACTTGTCGCGGTCCACTAAATACTGGAGCGTTCTTTATATCTCTAGCGAACACGTCTTCATTCCATCCCTTTCGACTAACCGTAGACTGGGGCACCCTATAGGACTCTGGCATTTAAAGGCTCGGACACACTTAATGCTGGTTATAGAAGGTCTCAAGCAGGGAAGAAGGGGAGGAAGGGGAGGTGGGGACGCAGCGGCTTTCGGTAACTGTAGTAGATACCTACTATACATACCTACATTGGGAGTAATGGTACAAGTATAGTATGGTGAGAGTATAGTATTTCATGAAAACTTGTTCTGGAATGAATTGTTCTTCGAGTAAGACGTATTTTATTTCCATTTTTCTCGGACACTACAGCGGCGTCACATTTACGTCGATGTAGTGGCTTGCTACAGTACGAACTACAGAACTTCAGTTTTCATTATTGATTCGGATTGTATGAGATTAATGCAGAGTTAAAGATACATTTATGAAATTAGTATATGTTTGGATGTGCTGTTGACTGTACCGTTTTACCCCTACGGCGGATTTTTGAGGGGTGGCCATCTATACTTATTCATCAACCTTTTGTCATAAAATTTCTCTTCATTATTAAAAACATCTTTTGTTTTGTATATTAAAAAATACTTACATAAATAAGCTGTTATTTTACACAGAATATTACGTGGTTTTAATGCCTAAACTAATATAGAAGGTTGATCCGATAAAACTGAGAGCTTTGTTAGTCAATATTCACTGACTCGTTAACTCATCGCTGCTCGCCCGGCGGCCCTGTAATGAGAGGTGACACGATAAAAATAATGTAGGGACCTTGGAGCTTACCTTGATTCTACCTTCAATATCATTAATTATGACGCACTTGATCCGGCTCGACGGACCAAACGGGAGGAAAAGGTACAATTATTATCCTTTATACGTTGATAATGTGCTTTTCGTTGTTGTGATTAAGAATTATACTTTTTTGGGATATATGCATTCTTTTATTATAGTATTTCCTGTCTAATGTGGGCAATACAAAAAAAACTGGTTGGTTGCCTGTAAAGTCGGTATACGGGCGAAAGTTTTACGTGACAACGACTTTGAGTGGTAAAATAATTTTAATGTGAATATTCATTCGTATAGTAGGAAGAAGGATGAAATAATAGTAACAATTTAAAACATTTATTTATACAAAGAATTATATTTAAAACATTTATTTATACAAAGAATTATATTTAAAACATTAATTTATAGGCACGCGTCCCTTCCACTTTTTATGTCTGTCTCTCTCGCTCTTAGGCGGGCTAACCATGCCCGAGTGGAAGGGACGCGTGCCTCTCACTCGCTCTCATTGTAAGCGCATAACGTGAGCGGAGCGTAACGCAGTTTCTTGAAGTGTCACCCGGCAAACCAATTTATAAGACGTTGTCACGTCAAAAAAATCTGTTTCATTTTTCCCAATTTTGATATGTGTAAAAGTAAATATTAAATTAAATTTAACATTAACGTAAATACGTATTTTCTGACATGTTCCATAATTTTCACAATAAAAATTAACCATTTTGGTAGAGTCAATGACTATAATTAATAAGCCTGAATATGCATTACTGCGTCTTTCCAGTGCTTGTAAGTCTGTAGGTCCTGTCTGTACTTAATAAAGTGGTCGTGTATTGCATTGTAATACGGTTTTTAATATGAATACATATAGTTTGTTAGATGCACATCATGGTTCCAAACTACTGCCCTGCGTCACTACAATCTGGGAAATAAGAGTTGTAAAGTATAATTTATATGATAGTTGTCAATTATTAATATAAAAAATAAGACGGCGGGTTATTGCCTGTTTATTTATAACGTGGAATACTAATACAAACATAAATTGATGTGCGTTATAAATATTTTGTTAAAGGAAAAATACCTCTCATTATAATGAATGATGCAGAAGATGCGGTTTGTGCTGACAATGGCACGTGCCGAAAAAGCATAAACAGGCAGATGTGAATTACTGTAAAATGGAAAAGAGATTAATTAATCAATACGGCGAGCTGCAATTGCTCGTGTATAAATTGGAATCGGGAGTTCTCCCGAATGGTAGTAAGTCCTATATTTTAGGTCTATAAACGATAAGTCCTCTCCGTACTGGTACTATATAGATGTTGTGAAATCAGCATTCACTCTTGTATTTTGGCCTACTTTGTAGAGAAGGAAAAAATGCTGCAGTTTTATGTAAGATATTAGGGTTATTGAATTTATTGTAGAGATCGGATAATTTTATACAAGTGTTTTTTTATTTAATTAATACAAACCCAATTAAATTAATTAAAATCACTTAAGTTGTCTACAGTTGCAGCAAGTATAAATTATTATTTTAACAATACACATTGGTTGTGTTTTATGTAATTAGATACCAGTAATACTTGTAGTAATACCAGTTGTTATTGCAATAGAGAGGTCAAAGTTATAATTTATCTTTTTGCATATCAAACGAGTTATAGCGTTTTCCCACCAAATCAACCTTGAATGGCGTCCCGGTTCGCGCAGTGCGGATCCGCATGGCAAATCCGCAGTGTCTCAAGCATCGCTAAAAATCTATACGGAAATTAGCTCAGCTGGACTAAAAGCGTTTTCTCCGATTAGTTTGTCATCTGATATGTATGTTTTGACGCATAGCAGTTGGAACGCGAACAGTTAACCCCATTTCAATAAATTTGTACGATTACAAACTGGGACAATTTTTAGTATAATAAGAAAGTTATTCCAGGAAAATAACGATCATTTATAATTGATATAATTGTAAACATGAGTAGAGTGCTATTTTTCGAAATAACACCTACCGGATCAAGTTTATTATAATTAATAATAAATTAGATAATTATGATTAATAATAAACAGCCCTAAGTTATGCATATATGTAGTTTTTATTTCTTTAAAATATTTTCTACATTTGGTGATAGTCAATGCCGGATTTACTGATTTGCCCAAGCAACAACTGATTTTTAAGGCCCTCGTTTTTAATATAACCCCCCCCCCCCCTTCTTTTTAAATAACAAAAAACAGATCAATTTTGCAAAATCAATATATTATTTGAACCATCTCCATTACAACTTCTCTCTACTTTTTTCAGTCGCAAATTGATTAATAATATCATCAAAGTCAAGTTTTCGAAGCTTGTCTTTTTCGATAAACAGTAGGCTTAAATCACTGACTTTTTCTTGGCCCATCGAAGAATTGAAAATGTCAATGTCATTATTATTTTATTTCAAAAAATTTTAATATTTTTAATTATTTTTACATTTTCAAATAAGTTTTAAATTTTTTTCAAATTTTGGGGCCCCTCTCCAAGCGGGGCCCCAAGCAATTGCTTCCTTTGCTTCCAGGTAAATCCGCCACTGGTGATAGTATAAGTATATTGACGTCCCATTACTAGGGCACAGTCCAATACGGATAGGTCTGTATTATGCAGACGAGGCCAACTCCTTAACGTGCCATCCGAAGCACGAAAGATCTGGTGATAGCTTATAAATTTAATAAAAATAGTAAATATTTGAATATTCTTGATTATATTTGAACTGGGATTCCAAACGAGATAACTAAGTATTGTCTCTATTGCACAGTACTATAGCGCTCGTACGCTATTTGAAACTTTTTGGTTAATTAAGTTATATCTGTTTGGTGACAGTTTGGTGCAACGGTAGTGATCCTGGCTTTCGCACCGACGGTCCCGGGTTCAAATCCCGGAAGGGGCAAATGTTTGTATGATGAATACGAGCATTTGTACCTGAGTCATGGGTATTTTTATATATTTCTATTAAGATTACATATTTATGTATAATAGATGTATGTCTATCCGTTACCCTAGTGTCCATAACACAAGCCTTACAGTGCTTACTTTGGGCTAGGCTTAATTGGTGTGAATGAAAGAAATATTTCGTATAAGTCGTGCCTGTCGTGTGGGAATTGTGAAGTATTATTCCAAAGTATTATTATAGTTTACAAATAAATGAAGTATTCTAAAATCCCGAATTTATTATTTGTGTTTGTGGTTTATACTACAATACCCTCGCAGCAAGCTGGTCTGACGCCATAGTTCCAACATTATGTTTTTAAAGATAATATGATTAACATAAGGTTTATTATTAAGTTTTAAGATTAATTAAAATAGGTAATCCATTTCTTCAGCAACCTAGAAACTAAGTAAAGTTATTGTTTATTTTTAGTCTGCGTAAATAAATATTTCAGAATATGGCACCGCCATCTTTTCTTCCAATTCTTGCAAATGCCTCCCGGGTAAAAACTTTCATTTTTTGTTGGAATCAGAATGGAAGTTGGAAGTCACGTCGCTCGCTTCGCAAATAAGCGGGGCTTCGCATTGCATTCGTCGGTGCAGAACACTGCTTGTAGTAATTTATCTACTTTACTACTACCTACATAGAAAAGAATTTAACAGCAACGAGCCCAGCAGACTCTGTCATTCGTATGTTTTGAAAAATTTAAGAACTCTGATACCTACTGCATGATATTTGCCTATTTATAATTTTACATGATGAAATATATTATGGAACTTGGCCTTTTTTACTTGCTAGAGGTGGGTATATTTACTTGTTTCGATACTGAGTTTCGATAAATGCTGCACCGATATTCAATTAGATTCTAAAAATAATTCTTACTAATATTATAAATGCGAAAGAAACTGTCTGTGTGCTACACAATCACGCCTAAACTACTGAACCGATTTAAATGAAATTTGGTACAGAATAAAGCCTGAGAAAGGACTTTTGGCTACTTTTTAATGAGAAAAAGGCTGTAAGGGGTTGATAGGGGTGAAAGTTTGTATGGAAATTACGTCATTTTTAAAACCAAAATCTTGAAACTTATTTTTAGGCTTTTGATTTGATATAAATAAATACGACATTCAAAGTTTGTAAAAAAATTACCTAGACGAAGAAGGTTTGTTCTTTTTGGATGCTTCAGGAGGCACTGGCAAAAGTTATCTTTTAAATTTACTATTATCCCAAATCAGGAAAGATAAAGGAGTTGCTGTTGCAGAAGCTTCCTCTGGAATAGCTGCTACGCTACTTAGTGGGGGACGAACAGCACACACAGTTCTAAAACTACCATTGAACCTAGCTCATGAGGAAATGTCAATATGTAACATTAGCAAAAGCAGTGAGCGCGGAAGAATGTTACAGAAGTGTAAGCTGTTGGTTTGGGATAAATGTACGATTTCCCATAAAAGAGCTATAAGTAGAAGCACTAGATCGGACAATGCTTTCATTGTGTTTAACTGCAAATAAAATACTGTAAATAGCTTATTTTAATATATGCATGTATATGTTTTATTTGCAAAATAATGAGCCTAAGAAAATAAAAGTTGAAAGTCATTATTTCACGAGGACGAAGTCTCGGGCACAGTTAGTAATATATACAATAATATTATATAGCTATAAAAATAACTTAAAAAAATAAAGTAACTTGGAATTTATTTAATTAAGACTGATAATGTTAAATGTTATTATCATACAAAAAAATATAATATGAGGTGTTTTCTAAAATATTTGTTGAGGTAACTAAGACCAATGTCCTAGCGATGTTGTTAGCCTCCTGTTGTCAGGTATTGAAAAGTGCAATAGAACTCTTTAAAAATGTATTTTAAGGTAACCTAATATCAATTTGTAATCTAAGATCACAAATTTGTTGTTTGTCTGTCCGCTCTTTTTCCATTGTATACGCGTTACCATAGCAACGCGGTAACCGCAAGTAGTTCGTCTACCGGACGCTAGATGGCGCTAACGGAAAAATATTTAATATTTGATAATAGAAAAAAATTAAAGAAGGCCGCTAGTAGTTATTGAATTATATAAGAATAACGTGAGAATAGGTCGAAACTTTCGATAGCGCTATTGATAGTATGATTGATTTGGGGCCCTTCGATAGCCTATCGATAGACAGCCATTTTTAGGCAACACTACGTTGCTTTTCAATTTATCTATGAAAATATGTACATTAGAAATTATTATGACACTTATGAAAAGTGTTGTTCATAAACTCAATATAGGAAGCAAGAATAAACATGCTATTCTAAGGTTCAGGTTCATTTCTGTATAGAGATTTTGCTTTTTTTTTAAATACTCCATACAATATCACCATTAATATCATTTGAAATAAAAAATACTCTCATGAACAAAGGTTACCACAAAATCGATGATTATTTTAATGACAAGACGCGTGTAGTAGATTGATAGCCGTATTTCCATTTTTTGTTTTTGTTTCGTAATTACAGTACCTATTGTATAATTATCCAGTTCATTGTATTAGTAAATTTTTTGTTCCGAATAAACGTTCTACTTATAATATAATAGCTATGTTTACATTTTTTATTTACAAACAGTGTCTTCATGAAAAGTTATAAACTTATAATATTGAAATATACAACTCCCAAGAATAAAAAGTAAAAAAGGAGCTAATTCTGCTAATGTTAATATATTATTGGGATAAGGTTTGGAATGGTAGTCAGCATCTCAGCCAATGAAAAAACATCCACTATAGGACGGACATCATTCCCAAATGTTAGGGTTTCTCATAATCTTCACTCTTGGCGAAAGGTTAGAAATCTTAGTAACACCATAATTTAGAAAACTCTGCTGCCATTTTGTGACCTACGGAAGATGTATGGTGTACTTTAAGTATGTTTTCTGGTAGGTATTACAAACGATAGGTTTAAACATTTTAGACAAGATGGCATTAATAGCCAAATTTCATAAATTTTATAGTTACCTACTCATTTTATTATTAGTGGAAAATGCGTTACGATATGTAGACCCTTTCGCTGGGAGGCGAAAGTTGTTATGTAAGCGTCCTCTCCACTCCCGCACCTGGCCTTGTGTCCGATGAAGGATTGGAGGCATATCCACTAAAAACCACTTGATATGCCAACTGCATGCCTGGTCTCAGGTAAGCATAGCATTTAACCAAAACTAAGACAGTCGAACGCTCGCCGAAACAAGTCTACCACAGGATGCAGAAACTACTTCTGCCAACCTAGGGATTTTCCCCTACCATTTGCTAGGAAGCGCTCCGCATATAAGCGCGTCAAACTAGCTGTGGCGCCCATAAACCTTAGATCAGGGCTCTTTCCAACCCAAACTCACAGCCCACTTGAGCGTGCGTACTGCCATAAAGTAAGCCATGGTAGCGGAAACTACCATGGTATATGTGATCGCGTATTTCCTGTCGAGTCCTCTTCGACCTAGAGTCCAAGGAGATATCCGCCATCTGCGGTTCTGAGAGCTCTTTCAAAGTTTTCAAGTATCTTTAAATGAAAGACTTTCGCTTCCCTCTCCATTACTACTATATGTGAACAGGTCTCCGCACTAGTTAATTAGGAAGACGTTATTTCAATTAACTTATGCAACATGTAGTAAAAATAATACCGTCACAAACATTGAATGTACAAAAATATACTTCAAAGAACCGACTTTATGGATTTTTTGTGAAATGAAAGGAGAGAAAGAAAATAAGATAACGTTAAACGACTTTATCTTAAAAGATTTTTTTTGAGATCGGTGCCAGTATACTTATTAAGTTCCCCTCAAAGGCTGGTATCAACACTAAATATAATATTTTTTCCTTTAGGTTATTATTTTGAAGTTTGAAAATTTGTCGTCCGATCGTTATAAAGCATCGAGCACATAACCCAATAGAGTAGAAATGTCAATTATTTTGTTTGAAAACAATTCCGCTTATTCGCCGCTACCACTCACACTGCTCTAACTGAGCTGCGATTGGCTATCCTAAGGTCAACTATCACTCTAGAGATGTGGTAGTGTCCAAGTATCTAAGGTTCATCGATATCGATAGCCAATACATCAGTAATTATAGCAATAGTGAATAATACAAACGTGTTCTCTTATGGAAATAAATGTCTATAAATGCTGCTAGTGATCAAATAAGAAGATATTAACCGCTGAATTGCACCTCAACAAGAACCAAACCAATTACCAAATTACATTTATTTAGTTGTATTAAAAGTAAAGATGAAATAATAATTAACCATTCATTGGTTTACTGATTTTTAAAATGAATTAGCTACGTATTAATTCTTCTGACTGATTTAGAGTTTCTCTTCGAGTGTTCTCGAACCGAGAATTCTCGAGAAAATTTTGCCTTACTCGAGACGAAAAAACATTGGTCGAGAAATCGAGAAATTTCATCAAACATTTTAGAACACACCGAAGTCAAAAATTTTATAACACCAAAATCTGGAAAACTTGTATAAAGCTGTTATGTCAGTAAAGCCTACGTAGACAGAAAATGAACGGGTTTTCTCCTTGTCTGGAAACTTTGTGACGAAAATACGAAACCGATTGTCAGATGATGATATAAATGCCCTCGTATTTTTAAAGGCTTATTTCCATATAATAACAAGACATAGTGGGCTAGCTTTTGAAGCAGTTTCCACTTTAAAATGCGATTGTAATAAGTCTAAGATTATTTATTTATTTATTACGTTGTTATGTTTACTTACGTAACGAAAAAACTCCATTTATAACAAATATTGAAAAGTTGGACTAAACTAAATTACCTGTATCTTATTGTTATTCGTAATTATAAAGTTAGTCTGATTGTTCTTTGTTTGTACCTAATTGAAAAACTGTCGTTTCATGTTACATAAGTATGTAAGGTACTAAATTTTATTGTGGTGTCATGATGACATTGTTTTTAGAAGATATTTTATTTGGTTTTTCCAAAGAAAAAGACTATTTAGTCCTAAAATTGTTTCTAGAAATAATGAAAAAAGATCTCGCTAGAGTTTATTTCGCTTAATTAAAGTTTTATATACTTACTTAAGTTAAAGTCACATGAAAATAAAAATAAATGTTGTTGATTGATAAATGTTGTTGAATATTGCAAAAAAAAGCGTAGATTTATTTTTAAATCACACATATTTTTAAAAATTTCCGTATTTCTCGACAACCCGGGAATTCCCGGGAAATAGTGGTCGAGAATTCTCATGCTCCGAGAAATAAATATGGTCGAGAATTGAGAAACCCTAGACTGATTGTTTCTCATCATATGTCTTTTTATTGCTACAAAAAGCTAACACAAAAAAAAACAATTTCTTTGTTACAAACCGATTTATTCAAAAAAGTATAAAAAACGTTTATTTTAAATACACTAGATACCTAATATATCGATATAATCGATCAAGATTTACATAATCAATAATGCACAACACTTTCAATTAGATCATTAATGCAAATATTATAATTTCAAAATTACTTTTATGTTTGAATAAAATATGTAATAAGCTACAATAATGTTATTTATCGATACACCCCTTGATCCTTTGAATGCAACACTAGTGTTGAGAGCGTAGACTAGAAAGAGATGGCGTAATGAGAAATTACGTTATGTGGAAGCAGGACGCATAGACATCTGAACACGTGCGTCAACCATTTCGCTTTGATTGTCCAGTTTAACTTGAGCCGTGACATTTTTTTATAAAAAGTAATTTTTAACTATAACTTACCGATAAAAGGTTATTCCGTCGGTTTTATAATTTGAAGTCCTGCTGTTTTTCCACACCACCGAATAGAACAGCACGCCATTATGAAACTATTTAATTTAAATTAAATATCGGAATAAGCAGACACGTACGCACAGATCCAATACTGGTTATGTACTGTTTTAGAGGGAGCGAGCGTAGGGATGGCGATCTGAGATCGATTAATCGAAGAATCGATTTTTCAGGTCGAAAAGATCGATTTTTTAAATCGATATGCAGTACTGAATCGATCCGGTGAATCGATATTTCACCCGGTAAAATCGGCATTCGATTTTTTTATTTTGGTAAAAACCATAAAATTATTTACAGTAAGTTGAATGTACCCATAATATTGCGGTTTTGCCGGCTAAAGGGTTAATTATTTAAAAACTCGCTGGATGGTTGTGTGGCTCACATTCACTCAATAGCCATGTTGTATATAAGTATCGTGGGATCATCTGTTCCTTGTGAGCGCCTTTTTTCAATTGCCGGCAACATTGGAAGTGATGAGCGGAACCGCTTGGATACGAAAAGACTGGACTAACTGTTATTTTTAAAAAGTTTAGATTTAAAGCATTGGGTATTTAAACTTTTTCATGAAATAAATACATTTTGAAAATAAATATCTTTCATACCTGATATAAATAATTGTATTTATAGAATTCCCTGAACTAAAAAAAACTAAATTTACTGGTTAGAGATAATTTATTATCGTATATTTCTTGTTATTCATAAAATGGTTTTATATTTAAATTATGAATGTCAACTTGGAAAAAAATCGATATATTGGAAATCGATCTTTTTGGCCTTGATTTTTTTGGGAATCGATTCATCAGCTTACGATTCAGATCGATTTAAAAATCGATCTTTTTCGGAAAGAATCGCCATCCCTAAGCGAGCGTTAATATTTATAAGTGAAATATCACTAATCAGTTGCGGAGGCGGACAGCCCAATATTACCACTCTATTGGGGTATGTGCTCGATGTTATAAAGTACCACTGTTGAGAATGTTGACCTCTTTTTGAGATTGCCGATTTATTATGCAAGTAGCCTTAACTTACATGCCATTAAGTAGAACTTTATTATTCATATGCACTAATAATAAGAATTCTCTTACTACATCACATTCTATTTAAGGGCGTGTGACAACACTAATGAACTCCTAAGTAAGCGGAGCACTAAGAACTTCCCATAGTCAAGAGTAATTCTATTTTCTTGTTTGACATTTCATTAGCGCTAAAGTCATCTGCAGGAGGGTGGTTGGATGCTCCGAGGGTCGTGACTCGTGGCCGTGGCATTAGCCAAATGTCGAAGGGATGAAATCGGTGTGCACATGTATTGTGTTCTCTTTAAATGTTTTACAAAGAAAGGTTAATAGTGATGCAGTAATCAATATTGACCTTGTAAGATATTATATTTGGTAGTGTAAATAAAATGCGTTTTAAATAAATAAATCACAAAGAGATGTTATTTCTGTTGAGGTAATAGTAAATCATTCGTAAGATGTGAAAATTCTTCAACTTGCATATGAAAATAGAAGACACTTTAATCTTCTCAAAATAAGGTGGTTTCCTTTTTATTCGGTCGAAAAAAAAACAGCTTTTCTAGAGCACATGTCTCGAAGCCTTATCACTAGCTAGATCAAGTCTCATGTAGAAAGCTTAGGTACAATCTCGAGCGGCTTGGAGCTTTACTGCAATAAAACTGCAATGTAGAGCTTATCGTTGACTGATTAAACGGCGTTATAGTTAAGTAAGCAGTAAAGTCCTTATTGTCTTTTTTTGTTTGCCACTTTATGTTTCAAAATATCTTAGAAAAGTAAAGAATAAATTCAACTTGTATCAGCTGACAGGTGAAACTCGAACTTACAACCCCTCGCTATCAAGGCCAATAGTCTTCCAATTGAGCTACCGAGAATTTAACAGACCCGTCCAATTTTTCCAAGTCTTTTTTTAAGGTAACGCCAGCGCCGTCTCTTCATGCTCTAGGTTATTACCTAAAACATAGAATGTTATGCTATTACAAGTATTATCTGATTATTGTTTTTTTTTGTTTTGTACGCATTTAACTATGTAATTTAATTATTGTTATTGTTATTATCTAATTTTCTCGAGCAATTTCTATTTTATCTCCTTTTAATTGCACATATATGACACTGACTGGCGTTGTTTCACATCACTTGCGCCCTCATCAGCCAGGGTGATGGCTGAAAATCGGTGTTTCACCTATTCCCGGGTGAATTTTTTTGCATCGAGCCTTGACCCAATTCCTGCTGCTGCACACAGGTACCTGCCAAAGCTGGTTGTTTAATGAAATTATTTATTTTATTTTGTTATTTTCTTTGATTATTATATAATGGCAATGTATAATGTGTGTACAACCGGAATAAACGTATCTATCTATCTATCTAAAGAAATGTGTAAAGGAAAACTATTACTTGCCTCTGGTAGCCAGTTAAGACAAGACTTGGACCCAGTTAATGTTTTTTGTTATATTTAATAAAATAATCTTAAAAATGACTTAATAAGACGTTTAACATATAATATTTAAATGAGAATCCTCTTTATTAAATTTCCTATCGTATCCATTCCAGCTTTCTGCACAGTTGAAGCAACAAAGTTAACAGCTAGCTGTAAATAATGTAAACAGCTGTTACATCAACTACATCATGTCAAATTACAGAATCTGAATAAAGACAGAAATTGCCTACATCAAATTCGCTATTTTTATCATCTAGGATTAGCGTTATAGACGCTATAACGATGCTGCAGCCTAATTCGTCACCACACTGTGTTCGATCACGGTAATGGTTTTGAAGCGTATTGCATTAATTTGTTGAGTTGGGATTACGCAAATTGATTACCGAAGTGGATTTTTAATGTACGCTTGATAGTCTTCTGAAAAGCGGGTAAAACGTCGACCTTTATGTTTATGCTCAGAAAAATAGCGAAAATTTATACTTTTTACATTTATGTACCATAAATAGTGATAGAGCAAATTTGATTACATAAGAATAACATATCTCAATAGCATAGCTCAATCAAATCCTTCCACAGCCATACAAATCGGTTTCATAAGCTTGACTTTCTAATACTTTGGTATACTGTTTACACGACACTTATGTTTGATAATCATCATCGTTAACTTAAAGTTGTGTTTGAATTAAAAGGGCGATTTGAGAAGTCACTTTTAAGAAACTTACTCTGAATTAAATTTAAAATAAAGCTATTAAACCTTTACAAAATCACTGTGCAACCTAGTATTTATATTTGGAGTTTGCTCTAACTTTGTGAAATTAAATCAAATCAAAACTTATATCAAACGAGATGAAATTATTACATAGAATTCAATATATTCAATAGATTCAAGAATAGATCAGAAATTCCGTGCCTATTCGGCGAATATAATATTTGCATTGCACTGTAAACATATGATATAACAAATTAACACTTTTACTGATCCTGTAACCTCTAGGCTACCGTACCGAGACTCTCACCCGTCTTAGTGAAAATAACCACTGATGCATTACATATAACTGACATAGTGCAAAGATTCATTTACTCCGCACTAATGTATATGTAAATTTCAATATCTGAGAGCATGTAATAGCCAAAATCTTCGTTCAAACGAAAAAGAAACTCTTGTCATTCCTTCTCACAGTACTGATTTTGTTTCAAACTGTTTTTCACTTCAAGCTATACGACTCTGAAATGCATTACCATCCCATATTCAAAAAGCTCCCAACAAACTTGATTTCAAACGACTGGTTCGCGATCTCCTTTTGAATTCTCCGACCCTATCCACTTAATCTCACTTTTATAGTACCTATATCTAGTTTAGTGTATCGATATTTAAGTACTTTATTATTTTATATGTAACATTATACGTATGTATATAAATGTCTGTTTATGTAGTCTATAGCTCTGATTTTCTATTTTCCCTTTCAATGCACCACCAATACGCTATCAGTTTCTAACTCTCCGGTTGACAGGTAGAGAATGCCTAATGGCATTATGTCCGCCACTTGTACATATTTTTTTGTGTGTAACAAAGTTTGAATGAATAAATAAATATAAACATGCTCCTGCCCCTAGTAACCATTATTTCTTCATCAGTTAAGGTAATGAAGTACAATTGTTTCTCTATTTCTTGCTAGAGTTTTCTATTTCGAGATACCAAAAGGAAATTTTGCCGAACCCACTAAAATTGTGAGGTCATTATTACCAATTCTTGTCGAATTTTAGGCTTTGTTCAACAATTGATTTTATCTCAGTAAATCTTTCAATTTCAATGTTAAGCAAAATAAACCGTTAGTTGTTCATATTGTTGTGATAAGTAGATTATCTACTTCATGGTAAACACTAACTGCTTCATTTAGTGCCAGACAGTAATAAAACTAGACGATCGTTATTCGTTTCAAAAGTGTTGAAATTGAGAAAACAAACAATTCTAATATTAAGCTGTAGTAGAAAATATGAGTATATAGTTATAGATTTTTACTTCGTTTGTAGTCACTTTACTTACGTACTTAACGTTACGTACTTTATGAGACAACATATAACTGAGTTTGTGTTGATTTTAACATAATATACTTTTTTACACTTACCTGAAAAAATGTGTTATTCAGGTTAAAGAAACGATTTCATTAATATGTTTGTGACATATCTGTGTTTTCTGATGGATGTACTCGTACTACTAGTTGAGGAATTAAAGAAGATAAAGTTTTCAGAAACAATAAACTATGACAGCAGTTACAAGCAAATTAATAATCATGGAATGGTAGATTATTGTCATATGTCGCATTTAATTATTTTCCCTATGAAGGATGTCTATAATTGTTACTAACAAATTGGGTTTAGTCAGATAATGATCTTTATTTATTCTGCGACAACGATTTAATGACTGAAACGTCTAAATGTTTGTGTGATAAGCAATATATGTTTGCCTAAGTAATTAATGTTTGTATTTCCTCCCCTAGGGAAAACCACTTATCTGACAA
This sequence comes from Calamotropha paludella, assembly GCA_927399485.1. Taxonomy (NCBI): domain Eukaryota; kingdom Metazoa; phylum Arthropoda; class Insecta; order Lepidoptera; family Crambidae; genus Calamotropha; species Calamotropha paludella. The sequence continues at coordinate 8,868,809 of OV656817.1, read as the reverse complement.
ATGAGTTTGCTTGACATTTTTTAATTTAAATTCAGAAAAAGTTTATTTGCCTTAATTCGTTACTTCTTAAATCACAAGTTCTACATGTACAACCTTTTAAATTCTTGGTCAACACCGTTAGATAAATGACAATCTTTCGTTCGTCTGAAAGTTAACGCAATTTTTTAAGTTTAAAATTATACAATGCATTATGTAAAAAACAAAATTTAGTCTGTTGAATCTGTAAAATAAATGTTTGTAATTGTAACAAGCTTGTGACTCGTAATGTAATCGGTTATTTAGATTTTTTACTTTAAAGGCAACGTTTAAACATATAAAAAGGTTGTCTAGGGGTGTTGTGTGAGGTTCATATCAAATAATCGGTTTACCTTTAATAAGGCGACATATTCAATCTATTCCATATATTGTATATCTATAGAATATTTACAGTTTTCATGCTGCCGTAGGTCAATTGGAAATATCGCATCGGTAATCCTAGAATATTTCGCAAAGGACTGAACCGGGTAATTGGTATGAAACAAAGATTTATAGCATAATTTTCAGGATGATTGCAAAAATTCTGCTCATTATACGCACCGACGGATGCGCTAATTGGCCAACAGTTAAATTAGTTAAGTTTAAGTTCTTTGTTTTTATTATCAGTATCTGTTTTGATACTGTGTTTATGTTTTACGATTATTTAATTTAATTACAAAACTCCTGAAGGTTTGCATTATTAACATATTTTTTTGTATTTGTTACTTTCTGAACTAATATTGTTTTCTTAATTATAGAAAAATCAAATATTGACATCATATTCTAAACTTTGCTCTATCTCTAAGGTCCTTGAGAAGTTCGTGCATGATCAACTCTACGCAGCTCTCAGGCATTCCTTTACTCTCAGAGTGGGTTCTTGAGAGGCCGTTCCGTCGTGTTTTTACTGAATTTAATCTGCTGAATAAATCCCTTACCTCATCTATGGACGATGGCTTCCAGGTCGATGTCGTATATACCGATTACAACAAAGCGTTCGATCGAATTCGGCCGGATTTATTAGTGATTAAACTGCAAATGATTGGTGTTAGTGGTGACTTGCTTAGGTGGTTGTCTTCATTTATTAATAATTGATCGCGAGCTGTTGTCGTGAAAAAATATATCTCTAGTTGCTTCATGGTACCAAGCGGGGTTCCTCAGGGGTCCCGGCTTGGGCCTCTTTTTTTGTAAATGACATTGAGCAGTGTTTTACGACATCTTAACCATTATGCTTTTCGGATGATATGAAGACTATTGCACCAATATCTTCAACTGCTGACGCTTGTTTGTTGCAAGAGGACCTCAACAGACTTGATGTCTATTGCGTTAACAATCAGTTAGACCTCAATCCGATAATTAAAGATTTTATATTGTACATTTGTTCGAATCCACCTGGAGTACGCGTCGAAGTTCTGGAACCCTTAGTACCTTACCCTTACACGTATCGGTTATATACCAAGAAAATTTATTAACTATCTTTGTTTCCGTACGAATGAATACTATGTGTCCCACCGTCACCTCTCTTTTTTTAAAAGACACCAATTATTGCCACTAGAAATGTCTTATATTTTAGATGTGGTTTTTTTATTAAAAATTATTTCTGGAGTCGTCGATAGTCCTGGGCTGCTATCTAAGATCTCCCTTAAAGCTCCAAGGAAACTCCTTAGATTTAGCCGCCTTATATACGTATCATCTGTATCTTGAAACTATCGTCAAAATTTGTATTTTCTGCATGCGAGCAATAGCTTGAACGCAATATCCAAACAGTTTGACATTGACCTGTTTAACACTTGTGTTGCATCGGTGAGGCGATAAATGATTTGTAAGTTTTTTGGCTGATAGGCATTTGACTGTTAATTATTTTTTTTGTGAAATTATGCATTTGTTTAGTAATTTGTTTATTGTAAATTTTTGTGACTTGAACCTTGCATTAATAACTGTATTACTGTGTACCTATTGAAATGTTACCCTTTCTATATCAAACTTTTTAAGTGCTTAACAATAATTTTTAAACTGTTCATATTGATAAGGACCTAAAATTGGCTTTCAGCTGTTAAATTTTCTAACTATCGTTAATGATTTAGCTGTTGGTCTTCCGATAACAAAATAAATAAACGAAAAGAAATAAATATAATGTTGCGGAGGTGGTTGATCATATTCACTACCAGTAGAGCATCCAATCTCGGTGTTTTGAAATCTGAAATTTTCTGGCGCGATTTTCTGATCCCGCATAGTACAGAATTACGTACCCGGGATTCACGGGATTCTCGAGATTAAGTAGCAGCTATTTTCGTTCTACCTTTCACAAACATTGGCTTTTAGTTGCCAATTCGCTCTTAGTACAAAATTAAATGTATTGAATCAATAATTTCACTTAGGTATACCGTTTCAAATCCCCATCACCTTACACTCACAAATACGCAGCTTTAATTGCAGCAAATAAAATCACGGGATAACGTAAATACCGAGATTTCTGCGGTATCAAAAACCAATAGTCCTGCAAATAGGTACTATATAATATAGATTATAAATTGGCTGTGCATCCAATCCACCACTTGAGTATGCATCCATTCCATATGGTACTGGTGTACATGAGAAGCACGATGACACAGTGGTCACTGCGTTTTGTTTATGATTGCGAAGGAAGCAACAATGGTCGGTCATAATGTCACTCATAGTGGTCATGGTCACTACTAAAAGAAATATTATCTATCGATATTGTGTATACAAAATTTTGATTACTAATCAGTTATTCATTAAATCTACACATTTTTACATTTTAAATAATTGTCGATTCTGATATAGTCATGGCTTGGCGTGGCTAGCTAGAATATGGATTCGAATTCGACCTAAAATAAATTTTAAAAACGTTTTTCTGCGTTCAAGAAAATAATCGCCCTGTTTACTATTTTTATCGGAATCAATAGTTTATTTTAAAAAGCCATGTTACTTATAATATAGTATTATACAGCTTTCGAAATTTAGATTTTACAAAGAAGCTGAAACGGCGTCAAAATCACGCATCGTTAGTTTCTTGTTTTTTGTATCGCTAGAGAGCTCGCTAAAGACTCAACAAGAAATAACATTGAAATTTTGTGTATTTATTATAAGAGATTGTAGTTAAGTGATAGGGTCTCAATAAAAAAACAACCTATGGTTTGGCCCTATGGTTCTATGACAATGTGTCCTACCTCGTTAAAATGTTTTTGTAATAATTTATTTAGAATTAAAACTTTTTTAGTAAAATGCTTAAATAACAAAAAAATCATAAAAATAAATTATTAATAGTTACGCAACTTAAAGAAAAAGTAGATTATTTCCAACCTAAAAGTATTAAAGATATAAAGATTTAAAACCAGTTTGAAATAGAAAAAATAAAAACATTGCGATAAACAAGTATAAGTGAAATTGACATAAGCTAATTGTGACCTGAGGTCACTAAGAGTGTCGCGCTGAAATACATTTCAGTACTTAATTTACAATTATGTAAGACCTACACTTTCGAAGATCCCGCGGGATGCATGCAGGGTTAAACTCCAGTAACCGTTTTTTTTAATAATCTTATTATTCATCTTGATATAATGATATATTTGCATGCAAATGTCTACAGCTTAATAGGTGAACTGGGTCATCCTACAATGATAAAATACATAAATATGAGTATGAGACAACATCCATACATAGTTCTGAAACCAAATTATGAAGTTAAAGCATTTGTATAATAGAAGTCAGAACACACGACACCACAAAATCCAGGCCCGAACCAACGCAATAAATAATATAGTAAAGTTCGTTTTGTATACTGACCCGGCCGGGGATCGAACTAGTGACCTAGGAGTTGCATCACCATAAGAACCGGTATGCCATCCACTCAGCCACGGAATTCGTCGATATGGCTTTGTATTATTTTTAATTTTAGTGTGTGTGTGTGTGTGTGTGTGTGTGCGCGCGTGTGTGTGCGTGTGTGTGTTTCGGTTTGCCTTCAATTAATTATGGTGATATAAGAAAATAAATTATTTTTGTTTATAAGATTATCACAATGATGCAACATTCATACATAGTATATATGCTTTTAATTAGGAAACTTTAAAAAAGGTATCTGGATTCAGGTTGTATCTAAATCTAGTAAGTTGCGAGTTGCGTTGAGTTAGCGTTTGTCGTAATAGACTACAAACATGCAAGACAGGCCATCTTGAATATTCCGATGCAATCAGATAGGAATTTCGCAGACGTGCAGGAGGAGTTTAAGATAGGCATCCTACTTATTCAATAATTTGACCTAATGAAATAGTTTTTATTCAACGAAATTAAGGTGACAAAATAAGGATTCGTTATTCCAAGTCATATGCAGTGATTGATTGTTAAAACATTATGTATAAAGAATAAGAGTAATTAATCAAACTAAATCAGTAAAAAAGATTTCCTTTAGGTTTCCGTTTCTTTATTCATCATATAGATAAGCTATTTTTATCAATAAGGTTGAGTTATCTCAACTATAAGCGACTTGTTTTTTATTATAATAGTGTGGGCTGATGTAAAAGCCTATATAACTAAGAAAATAAATAAACTACGGGATTTAAAACTTGCTGCCCGATCGCAGCGACATCTATTGGGTCCAATTTTGAATTTAAATAGTGACCTAGTTAAACACATAACAATTTTTCACAATAATTGGTCATACCGTTTAGTAAGAGTTTAGTGTTCAGAAGGATATTCTGTTGGGATAAACAAATATTCCGTTATAGTTGACATAAACTGCTTTAGTTCCGAGATCATATGACATACAAACAAATATCGACATTCTAAATTCTAGAATCTTGCAAGGGATTCCATACTAACTATACTGTAAAGCGTTTTGAATGCTATCACATCAATTTTCGACGAGCCGGCTTCATATGCCAACACTGCAGCGTAGGTTAATGTGAGTTATTACTGCAGTGTGTAGTACATTGAGCGACAAATTGTTACAAACTTCATTTGCTTAGCTTTAAATCACGGAAATGTAATCATAGAGTTTCTAAACTAAGCTTAGATTTAACTATGAAAATGCCTTTATATTAATGTGTATATAACAACCACACCTGTGCTATAAATGAGTTGCTTTTTCATACTAAATAAATTTACATCATCAGTGTATGCAATGTAGATGAATATAAAAATATAAGGGTCCAAGTGACGATGTAACTTTTGTTAAAACTAAAAATAAATTTTATTATTACCGTAAAAAACTTATTACTTTGCATGGTACAGTAGAAGTTTATTTTAATGATTACGAAGTTAATTTACTTACACATTTGTTTTTATTTTTTTGTGATTCTTAACGGTGGCGTCTACTCAAGGGCCCTGTAAGAACAACAGCGCCTCTGTGTTCGTTCTTTCCACCTCCGAACAACGCAGAGGCTTTTATGCTGAGACAGGGTCCTTTTGGCCTCAGACACACCAAATTTGTATTTTTTTCCTGTTTTATATGTATCTTTCTTTTCTTTTTTTTAAGTTGTTACTCTTTTTATTTGTATACATCTTTTGTTATTGTGGTTTGAGTTTCAAATAAATGTTGTTCTTTCTTTCTTTCTTACTTACTTATATTGAATAAATGCATGTAGTTTGTATAAAATAATACGATTTCTTTTAAACATACCACGGCATTGTTTGAAAAATTTCTTATAAAATAACTCTGCACGCCATCCATACTATACTAATATTATAAATGGGAAAGTGTGTCTGTCTGTTTGTCTTTCTTTCACGTGACGAATTGACGTGATTTTTTAAGTGGAGATAGTTGAAGGGATGGAGACTAACATAGGCTACTTTTTGCTCCTTTCTAACCCCCACTTCCCAAAAAATGGGGGGTGGAAGTTTGTATGGAGCATTCCGCAATTTTCAAGGTAGAAAGGTAAAAATTGGTATGCTGACTATTTGTGACTACCAAAAAATCGCCCATCATTTTTTTTTTTTGAAATCTGCACCCAACCCCTTAAAAGAGGGGGTGAAATTTTATATGACCTTTCGCAGTTTTCAAGGCAGGAAGCTAAAATCGGCGCACAGACTTTTTGTTACTAACGAAAATACCTGCCATTTTTTAGAAATCCTCCCCCAGCCCCTAAAATAGGGGATGGAAATGTGTGTGAGACTCCGCAAAATTAGAACAGGTTCTTTAATACAAACGAATAATAAAATAATTTAATTAAAACGAATTAAATATAACAATATTAAAAACATTAAATCTTACCATAAATCAATCAGCTTTTGAGAAAATATACATTGTAAACATAAATAAGTGTAGCTAATGGATTCCGATAGATGGCGCTGATATGTTTATTGTATATTATTTTCACGATAGGTTTAATGTTTAGTTCAAAAATTAAGAACAGATGGCAGTGTTGAAATAAAATAAATAACGTGTAAAATTCTGTGCCGAGTTCTCTTCTGTGTTCAGGAAAGGGGAACAGTGCTACCCCGAATTTAACGCGAGCGAAGCCGCGGGCAAAAGCTAGTGTAAACATATAAGTAAAAGTGATACACAGTTGATTTTCAAATATCTTATGCTGTGTGTATACTTGAATATTATGGAATATGATCATGATACATACTAATGTGTCTAAGCTACTTATTCGATAAATGCCGTACAACTTCAAACCGCTATCTCTTTGCATTACCAATGTATTTATAGTCTGTGGTCGCAAAACTAGCACTATTTTTTTAGTAAATTTTTACTTTCGAATATATTATTGTTAATTTCGCTTAATAATACGATTGTTTATTATTCCTTCATAATTATTTTCAAAACCATTCACTGTCAAATTAATAATCAGATTAAAGATTGCTAATAAATGTTGACGCAACATTTTTTATCACTATAATTATGAGTACCTACTTTAAACTTCCGCCTTGAATATAGTTTATGAAGAAACATTTGGTAAGTGCGTGTCGGAAATACATTACAGATTTTCGGAAGCTTTAACACTTTCCTGAAAAAAAAATTTATTACTTTTTCATTAATAAAAAAAGATGAGATGAACCTTAAGAAGTGGCATTTCAAAACAATTTATATATTTTCTCGTAAGCTTGTTAAAACATTCGCTTTATTTAACGTTTACTAACTTAATTAAGCACGGGTGTTCCAAATGAAATTAAAGCATAGACAGAGCAATAAAATATATACTATTACCAAAAAGCGGTTTACTTGTGCAAACAAAATGGGACGACGATTTTATACATCCATTAAAATTTGCATACGGACCGAAAGGGAACAAAAAAGCTCATCAAACATATTATATCATACCCATTTGTCGTGTTAGCTCCGTTTTGTGTGATCAATATTCGCCCAATCGTAATCCGGACGTCCGAACCGTGTCCGGAATGGCGCCGCCTCGGAACGGGCATTATGGCACCGGACAACGTTTTGCGTTTACATTCGGAAGAGGAGAATATGAATCGTGTTAATACGCTGAGATACCCGCGAACAACTCAGCTTTTGAACTCGTTCCAAAACTGCACTTTTTGGCTCGCTTCTACCAAATATTAACCTAGTTCTACAAAATGAAGTCTGAATATTGTGTAACTACCTAAAGTATTAAGCCTAAGATTATTTTAAGTTACGTAGGATGTAAGCTAGACAAACGAGAGGGTTTGTGTAAGGTAAGTTCACCAAATAAGGCCTACCTTAATTATTTTATTACCTAACTAGCAGGTTTATAATAAAAATGCACTGGTAATTTGAAATACTTATATTTATTTATTAAACTTTGTAATAAAGGAAACAAAATTGCTTTAGAAACAAAAATCACACTTTTGTGAACAAAAATAACTAAATTGTCACTTTGGCTTTATTGGGAACCCTGTGTCTTAATAAAGCCTTAATAAAAACAAGTAAGCATTCAAATTCTTAATTAATAGAAAACGTTGTCAAAACTTATATTAAATCTAATGAGATCCTATTAATTACTTTTGGTCATTATAGATCAGACTTATGAGTTTCTCATCATGTAAGAGTACTATATGAATCAGCCTTTATCATCTTTTTTTTTAAACACTCTCCTGAACAGTAAAATATTTTATCAGCGGGTGTGAGTCCAACACACACCTCATGATACCAAACGCCACAAGTAAGACATTGTCGCATATCATCAACCCGATCTTCTTCACAAGCTGGACAGTACCAAGAAGGATTATTATCGTGACGCGGTTTACATCCCGTAAGCTTATCTGCTGTCAAAGAAGCAGTCTTTACTGAGGTTCGCTTTTTCGTTGCAGCAACTGCAGGTTGTGCAGATGTACAGCCAGTAAGTGACGCTGATTTTGGTGTCTTTGTATTAATCTTTATCATGGAAGAAGTACCAGGAATATCTTCTACTCTTGACGATGGTGCAGTAATCTGTGATGTGGAATTCGTAGCATTGTCATCAAACAAATATTTTGTTACCTCTTGAGCCCTATAATTCAGAGACTTCTTGCCTGGAGCAGCCGCTGCAACTTTAAACTTAGGAGTTGGTAAAAATTCATGAATCTCACACGTGGTTGGTTGAATGTCTATCTTATGTGGAGTTCCAGCATTCGGATAATTTTTTGAGAGCAAGGACAGTGGCAAATTCTCAGTATCTGTACCTGATTCATCTGAATCTTCCACATTTGCGGTTGACATCTCTTGTTCCCCCGATTCATCAGATAAGACAGCAATATTCTCACTGTTTGTAGGATTTGGAAGTTCTGATAATGCCGAGGGTGCAAACGCCTCTTCAGGAATAGCATCTGGGTTAAATGGATATAACCCTGTAGCGCGAAACCCATTCGCGATATTGGTAATAGTCATACATTTCGGCCATACTTGTGAGAGAATTACATTGAAGCTTGTCTTGTTAAGGGTTCGTTCGGGATGCTGACTGACGTATTTAATCAACTCTTGGTCCCAATGGTGTTCAAAAGAACGATAAACAGACTTATCCATGGGCTGTAACTCGTGCGTGGTATTTGACGGAAGACAATATAAAGTAATGCCACATTTCTCAGCTTCCTCGACAATACTAAAGTCCAGGTGGCATTTTGCACCATCAAATATGAGGAGACATGGCCCTGATGTTCTGTATTTATGCAAATGATTAATAAACTCTATGAAAGTTCCTGCCGTCATACTTCCTTTCGGCGTCATCTTGACCAGAGAGCCTGGAGGTAAATTATCTTGGAATTCTGGCTTTAGTCTCTTGCCTTTGAACAATATCATTGGCGGAATAACTGATCCAATAGCATTTCCGCAGCCAACCACAGTCACACTTTCGGCATGCTCATTCGCTATTTGATGAACTCTCTTTCTTCCTTTGGCTGTCAGAATTTCCTGTTGATGGTGCAAAGATATGCGACAATTTTTTTCATCGATGTTGTAAATGCTTTCAGGTTTATGTTCAATTCCAAGTCTATCCAGCACGCTTTTGTATTTGTAAAAGTGATCGCAAACAATATCTCTATTTAATTTTTGAGCACGAGCTGGATTCATCATCTGTGCTTTACGACGTGCTAATTCAGGGTGTCGTTTGAGAAATAACCTCAACCATTTTACCCAGCGGCATTTTTGGCATCATTGAAAGTGTTTGGAATTTTCTTAATTTTACAAAATGAAAAAGCTTGTACGCGCAACATCTTTGAAGTCATCGGCACTCCAACATCAGCTAAACGTATGATTCTTCTGACAAGTCCAGCTTTTTGTTCTGTAGTCAATATAGCGGACCGACCCAGCTTTCGTGTAGTCGAACCACTCGCTAGATGGTTGCGCAGAGTTCTTCTTGGGATGTTGTATCTGGCTGCAGCTGCATATGTAGATAAGATACCCCTTTCTACCATTTTAACAGCGTTTTCCATCTGTTGCGAAGTCCATTGAGCCCTTTTTTTCCTTGTGGTAGAAGATGGTGATGCATTTTCCATGATGTTACTGAAAACAAGGGTTTACTATTTTACTGTGATACTTTTCTAACTGACATAAAACAATGTCCTAATAAGGTCTGTACCTGTGCCGTTATAAGGCCTATACACTTTTTTTATAGGCTTTATTAGGGCATGGCACATGGGTAAATAGAACAACAATTGTATGGAATACATCGATATTACAGCTTTTTCACTTATGTGAGGAGATGACTAAACGTATAATTATCCCATAGACAAAACACAGCACACCGTGTAAAAATAAATATAAAAATACTTACCTTTTATTCTGCCAGAATTTTATAAAAACAAGCGTGCGTTCCGCGTCGTGGTTGTTTTCGACTACAGGTTCCGACACGCTCGCGGCACGAGCCACTTGCTGTGTTTGTGTGAGTTAGTTAATGAACACGCACACTTCTACAAACATTGGCGGCCAATTGGAATCATGAAGCGGGAAATTTTAAAAGTAGGCCTTATTAGGACATAGGCTTTATTTGGTTCACCCACCTTACGTTGTGTGAAAGCGAGAATACGGAGGGATCTTGAATAACTTGTTGACTCTGAGTTCAGACCAAAGCCGATTTGAGAAATTCAATCTTAGTTTAAAAACATAATCACCGTTAAGATTTTTTGGTATAAATCACTGTATAAACACTTTGTTGTATGTAATTTCAAAAGTTCAAAGGGGTTCAAGTGTCTCAGTGACCGACTTAAAAGGTTGTACTGGAAACTATAACTAATTTAAGCTTTATTCAGGCTGCATACTTTTTACATTAGAGAAGTTTAGAAAGGGCGTACATGAAGGTTTCTTATAAGGAGCTGCGTGGCGGAATGGATAACGCGATCGGCCTGTAATTGCAGGATGAATTTAGCTAGAAATCGGACCAAGTAATTCAATCACCATATGAAAGTTTTTCAACCGGGAATTTTATAACATGCAGCATTATCTTTGTAATATGGTGCCCTTTCGTAATATTGTTATTTTACAAAAGAAATTCGGTACTGCCTTGCATTGGTTTTTCTTACTTTAACGGGCAAATCACAATACAAGAAAGCTTTGTGCTCTATATAGTTCTTGGAAAATAATATTTGTTTATGTGTGTTATAGTGAGTGTGTGTTGCTGAACCTATAATTTAATTGCGTACATAATAAAAATATAAATAATTATAAGTTTTGTCCTACTAGGTTTATGGCATCAAATCAACGGTAAGTCAGTTTCGTATGACGGTCGCGGCTATACTTTTCTTCTTACAGTAAGAATATTATTAAGATGGAACCATAGGGATATATGTATCATATCGAATAACCTTTTTTTAACACGACATTTCCGATAAAATTATTTATTTCCAATAAATGTATATTCTGTGACGAATTTCGTACGTAAAAACTCCAATAAATGCATACTTTAAAGATTTTTTTTATCAGAAACTGAAATAAAATTCCACTTTTCTTGCCCCTTTGGTGGGACCAATGTGACATGAACTATGTGACATGAAGATAAATAGTTTCCCAGTATAATAAAAGTCGTGAGACTGTGTAATATGAAGCATTTGAATTCCACGTGGCACCTAGCGACGTGATATGGCTATGATAAAACGCGACACTGGCACACAAAATCAATAAACTGACAGATCCAAGAGTTCAGCAACGTAAGACAGCTCACTTGATCTTTTAGTAGGCCACCTTATAATGCGTTTTGCTTTCTTAGAATTTGTAGAGCATCTACCTAAATAGTTCCTTCAAACAGGGGATATTCTATGATCTATTAAATCGGTAAAAAGTCAGTAAATTTTTCTTCTTTGGGCCCAAAAATGGACTGGAGCATTTACGTGCAATTAAAGTTTATGGAATCAAATGTAGAACTAGCTAATGTAGGTAATAATGGACATTTCCTTTGTTTTCATTCCAACTCAAATTCTGACAAGGAATCGAAATGTTAGGATTAAATACAAAAAAATATGAAGATATCTGTGTTTAGTAAAACGCAAAATATTAGATCTATATGTTTCTATACTAATTTACGCATGCTATTTCACCCACCAACGTGGTGTTCGGTCTGCAATAGAAAACTTTTCGCACTTACTCCGCTTTTTCAGATTATTTCCGACTTTACCATGTGGAGGTATGCCCACCTTATGTTATTGATAAGCATTTATTACAGATAAACAAAAAAATATTTTCATACATCCTGTGCTAGCGTATTTTTATTGATCAAAAGCCTTGAATAGTTTCATCTTAAATCATTTCATGCTTATCATTTCAAAACAGGTAAAACTTTTTCTAAAATATTTTAACCCTGTTTCGACCATTTAAGGGTACAATCTTCTGAAATGCATGTGATTTATTTCGGTACCTGTGTATCGCATTTCATGTTTTTCATTTTGACGGTCGTACTTGATTAGTTCTTAATAAGTTCTTGAAAAATTCTTCCCTAAAAATAAACGTCTAAAAATTCGTCATTTCTCTAAAAACTACCACTAAATATAAGAATATTTAGTGGTAGTTTTTAGAGAAATGACGAATTTTTAGACGTTTATTTTATCTAGTATCTTTACGCGTCTAACTTCAAGAATGGCGAAAATTTTATACAAAGTTTCAACTCCTTCTTATATTTCTTTCCAAAAAGAGGAAACCCCTTAAGGGTAGAATATTTCAAAATATAATGGCCATATACATGTGTTTTTACCAAGTGAACGTATTTCGATTTTATTGCAGATTGATAATTACAATAGTTCACCAATTCACCAACCGTTTACCCTTTAGGTGATGAATTTTCTAAAATCCTTTTTCAGCAAGCGGTTTTCATACTTTTATAAACACAAACTCCAAACGCTGTGCGTTGTTTGTCTGTTAGGCAGTCAGTTAGCCACTCAGGATAAAGCCTTTTTTATACACAGATGTAATTCCACTTAATCATACTGGCATTGGTTTTCAACGTTTTGTGTAAACTACAAACTGTAAATATGTATTTCACATACACAAGGTCTTAGAGTCCCACAAAAAACATATGAATTGAACATTCACACATACACAACACATATTGCATGTTTGATTAATATATGTCTTTAATCGATTATTTATTATACGGTTGAACGCACAATTTAACTCAATGTTACTATTCAAAAGTATTGACCTGGCGAATTCAAGTATTTTTCCGATACCTGTTACAAGAACTTCTAGGATTTATGTAACGTATAGTTAATTTGGTATACTTAAAAACTTGTCGTAGCAAAAATGTCATAAACAGATTGAAACATTAGCATCTGGAATAGTATAAAGTTCCGGATCAGTGAAATGCTGCATTTGGAACATCGTTTAATCAAAATGGAAGTACATATCATAGGGTGTCCTGCACGCTGTAATTTGTATCAGACGTGTTCCTAGTCTGAGATTTGTTTCAACATCATTACAAATCTATAATATGTAATAGATAGATATGAGAAAAGGTGATATCGTTTTTCCTTTACCTTAAGACTGACAGTTAGTGTTATATATTAAAAATATGTAATTGGCGCATAAAAAAAACATTTTTGTATACAATGATTGTCATATTATGTACAAGTATGTACATTCTTTATTTACATTTTAAAATTAAAAAATAGTGATTCAGACACGTCACTTAAAATAATTCAGTGCTGTGCACGTATTTCGCTTCTCTCTTATTCACTTACGTTCCATTTGTCGTTGGGTCGGTCGAGATGATTGAGTTCAAAATGATACAATTAACACCGGGTAACTGTTCCGAATCATTTGCATCACATTTATATTTCGGAACACTGAGTCGGATCTTTAAAGAGCGACACATGTCTATTAAAAATAAATTAATGATTCAGTTTTTTTCACAATAAACAGGGCAGAAACCAGTGGCGATTAATAGTAAAGCATCGGCTTTTATTCCATTACAGCAATTGGTTTGATAGATTTGTTTTCTTTATATCATTCCTGCTTTGACTTTGTGAATTGTTTGTCACCAAGATTGGCATCAAGACAATGACAATAAATTGTGTCACCAAAAGGTGCAGCAACTCATGCATGGCAGAGTTAATTTTTGCTACTACTACGAAAAAGAGAGGATTCATTCTGCTACGACCTATCACCACAACGTAACAATCTTGCACAACATTGAAATCTTGCACAAAAAAAAAATTAAGAAAAGACTTTTCTAATTATCGTGTTTAAAAGCAGAAGTTTGCTGTCACGCTTTTTTTGAACTGTCTGGAAGTAAAAAAGAGATAGTATACAAAAACTTTTTGAAGTTGTACGTGTTGGTGATGATGTAAGAAAAGCTAGTTAATACATTAAAAAAGCTTAAAAGGTAAAAATATGGTATTGAAAAACTCATTTGAAATATAATTTTATAGTTTTGTATGTGATTTGTTATGGGTCTCATAAAAAGGTTTGAGATTATCCAGAGGGCTTAAGAGAGAGCGGGGCCCAGCGTTCGCTTCCATCATAGAATCAGAAACGAGGAGATCCGCGGGAGAACAAAAGTGATTGAAATTGCTTGAACAATTGCTCTGTTGAAGTGGCAGTTGGGGTTGAAAGTTTCTCAAATGGTGACCGTGAAACAGACGACGTTTTGTGGGTAGGCCCATAGGTTGATCGCCGTTCTAGTCAAGGCCACGGGAAGCCGTTGGATGCGTGCAGTGCAGGACCGATCGATATGAAGATTGGAGATCCATAATAATGCCCAGTAGTGGGTGCCGTAAGGCTGATATGATGACCGTGATATCTGTGGTAACGGTTACGTAGACGTCATTTGATAGTTTTTCATCTTGATTGTCGTTTAAAGTTGCAAAAATGGTGCTTAAATAAAAACTATGTATGAATATTTCATTTTTTGCATTTAGCATTAAAAACGCAAGTCTTAGTATAAAAAATGAGTTACATATTAATCGATAAAGAACTCTACATTTTGCATTAATGTCAACTTAGTCATTTTAATAGCCAAAGTATTAGGAGTTACATGTTGAAGCATATTACTATAACAGAAGTGGTAGATTTATTGTAATAAAGTTACAGAATGGTTAAGGAATCAAATTTGCTGTATGTACGTTTACGGAAATTATCTATATCAACCTCGAAAGTGTTTATAGGAAAATAGAAAGAGAACAACAGTGAGTAATGACGTGGTATCTCCAAAGAGGAGGGGAGATAACGATGAGTCCATGAGCCTAATAGCCTGGGGTAACACCCCCGGGTGATACCGGCTACGTAATATAATATAAATATAATAAATACCCTTTCCAGCAAATAAAATAACCTCAAAAATTGTAGTTGGCTCTTCAAAGTCAATAATAAATTTAATGAATTATGAATTTTAATTTCCACTTTTTTAAAGTATAATTGTAGTGAATCTAATTTCTCTACATGGCACGGCTAGTTATCCAAGGTATGAAACAATAGTACTAATGGTACTATTGTGGTATTAATGGTACTAGTGCTTCATTATGAAATTGATGATTGTATCCTGAAAATTGGATTTTCTTACAAGAATTTTTTAATTTTCTTAGTTCACCAATTTTGTGTATTTGGTTGGTAAATATGAAATTATTATTGTTTTATTGGAGCTATGCGCCATATAGTTAACTGAATGAGTAACGACTTATTTTTGGAATATCGATAAAAAGGTACCTGTGTAGTGGATATTGAGAATTGTCTTCTTTTAAATATTACAAAAGAAATATGGAATTGGGAACGTTTCAATAAAGATTTTGAAAATCCTGCAAATCAGACATCCAGATGCACTCTTTCTTGGTTACTATTCCTACCTGTCACCCCAAGCGCTTCCCAACTTCTTTTATAATGCGCACAGCAAAGGAGTGAAACGCCTTCATTGCGTCTGTATTTCCGAGTACTTATAACCCGTCTGTTTTTAAAGCCAGGGTGAATAGGCACCTTCTGGGTTAGCTCGTTCCAGCGTGGATTCTGTCTTGGCCCTCAGACTTGATTTGGATCAGAAGCGAACCCATTCTATTTAAAAAAAAAGTAATAAGACAATATAATATTATAACTTCTGAGAAAAATCTGTGATTTCTAATGAGATTGGGTTGGAAAATGGTTAGTTTGATTATTATGCAATATTTTAACATATACTAAAATAGTACAGCAACGTTACATTGACCAGCGCAAAATGACATATTTTCTCAACCGATTTCTGACTTTATGTGTAGGATAATACAGTTCAATACCAATCGATTAAAATTTGAAGTTCCGATTATTGTTATCACACATATTGTACAAGTATTTAAGATGTAATATACATCTTATTAGAATTTTGTTTGTTTTAATAAATTTCATTTCCAGCTTTAGATGAGGGACTAAAGTGTATTTTTATATATCTTTCTTTTCTTTTTCATGTTTTATTTTTACTTTTATACGTCAGAAGTGATTAATTACTAGTATATTTGTTATATATGGTAGAATACAGTTTAAGTGAACCAAATTATAAGGATTCGTTTAAAACATCGAGCCTTCTTAATCTATTACCTCGATCCTTCAGGATTCACCCGCCGGAGAACTAATAAATCCCTAATAATCCCGATTGAGAGGATTCAGTTCGAATCGTCTAAAGAAAGAGTTGTTTTTGGGTCAAAAAGAAAAGATATAACTTTTTCTTTCAATTATCTACGTTAACCTTTATTTCTATAATACTAGAGTCGAAAATCTTACTCTTTTAAATCTATTCGGTAATATTTTACTTATTACAAATATAACAATTTTAAAAGACCTTCTTTAAACGAAAATCTAAAGCTTAGTCTTTTTTTTTCAATGAATTATAAGTGAACCGTTGACAATTACGGTGTACAGCCTGGAAGGAAGCAGCTCAAAATCAAGATAATTAGGCTCCCATTATGAACGGCTCATGGTTGGCAAAAATGATGCATCATCGGGAAACCCAGACAAAGCCAGACGAAGACGGCATTCGCGACTAACTTCGAGAGACGTCCTTATTGTGCGCTGCGTTATAAGTGTTTTAGCGACAGCGCGCGTGCGTTATCCTCCCACTTCTGTCTCTTTTACTCATACGGGGTTTCTAGGTGCGTCTCCCTCGCTCCCGGTAGGGTCGATCTATACCACGCTAGATACAAGTACTGTGGCGTACAGCTAGTACGCAGGTTTGCAGCGTCCCGCACGAACGTCAGTAGCCGTCTAGTCTGTGCTTGGGACGAATCGCGGCCGCAAAAATGTCGCGCGCCGTGCTTTTTTTAAGTGTTTTTGCCATATTTTTGGACGTCCTGCATGCTGGTCAGGTAAGAAAATTATTTACGAAGTATTAATGCGTATTTTTAATGTAATCTCACTACGTCGGTTCGAGCCACTAAGTCGAAAATCGATTGAACGCGTTTGGTAATGTTTTCACTGTGGGTGTAAAATAGTGACAGGCTGAAAGCGTCGAATTATTCAAACTAGGCGCTTTAAAGTTTGAGGGAAATGTTAGAGGATTTTGATATAATTAAATTGCGTAACTGTTACGTAAAACTTAGTTTAAATTTATTGAAACTGACAGAGTTAATTCAGTTAAAGTTTAATATACCGGTAAATTATTAGTTAAAATTTTAAGTACTCGCAGACACAACTAGTGAAGGATGAAAGTAAATTAATCTAGCCTAATTTTTATTATAGTTGTATAAATAGCTTCATATATATAAAAAAAAATGCAAAAAGAGTACCAACATGTGGTGATATAATTTATGGTAGCTAATTTTACAATATTCAAAGCAAATGTTTATTTTATTACAAAATTTATAAAAATAAACACTTTTAATTATCTTACTGTATTTTTTATATATGTCTTTGTGTTTAATTAAAAAGTGATAATTGAAAATACTTAGATGGTTTTATTATAATTTTAACGCCTAAAGTATATTTCAAAGATATTAAATAAATATTAATTATTAACTAAATGATGCTATTGCATTTAAAGTAAGCTGCTACTAAAGCAACTACATATTGTAGTCTAAAAAAGTGTTTTACCCTCTGAGTTACTTAGAAAGATGTCATAAATTCCTGTCATAATCGCGATTCCTCACTAGTTACCCTATATTGTGAAAAAATCAGATAGTTGTTTCAGAAAAGGATTATTGGCCTAATTTGTGGTTTATAATGACGATTGTTTAATGATATTTGCTCTACTGAACTCAATATAACTGATGTCAAAGTAAATTAGCTTAAACATATTTACTTATGTAACAATTGCTTCTTAAATCATACAAAAAACTAACTCTATACATAGACAATAATATACCATCCACTCAAATCAAAAGACAAAACAATATTAGATAGAGAAAGTAATTACTTCTGGTCACGCAATTATTCGCCTTGTTGAGAACCAGATGGAATAAAATATATACTAGTAGACACATTAATGAAACATTGAGACAAAGAGTTTAGTTATAAGTTTAGTTGTACGAGAAAAAAATGTACAAACTGTACCTGGCGTGCTTGCCACACTCTTTTGCTAAGCTTTTTTAGCCGACCATTCAAGAAAAGAAGCCTCATTTTAACATCAACTATCTGCTAATGAAAGTCTCGAAGAAATCAATTGGCCCTTTTCCGAGAATAGCAGTAACAATAGAGAGAAAAAAAAATAGGGTATATATTTTCATATGGATTCAGTAAAAATTGCTGCATTGACATTACAAACACAAAAATTTATTGAACTTATTTGTATAGATTAAAAGAAATACTTATATAGTTTCTATTCACCAAAACACAAGATGCTCTTTTTTGTATAATGTATTAACATGTGATGGTTTGATCCTAAGCTAATTAGCGGACTTGTAATTTGTTTTTATACGCTTACGTCCACTCATTGAAATTAAACACATTATATGCATACCGCAAACGATTTATTCAGTCACCAATTATAACCTAATCATCTTATGAACACGGCACCTGAAAAAGAGTTGAAAGGAAATTTATAACTGTAATAATAAAAATAGTTTTTGTTGAACGACTTGTCTTACTTTATTACACAGAACTTTCATCTTTTTAATTAGAAGTTTTTTATTAGGATATGGTAACATCAAGTCTAAATACCGTTTGTGCCAGCCCTGCAGTATGTTAATCTTTACTTTAGGGAATAAGTATTATAATATAGTAGTTCCAAATATGTAGCTCGCGGGCGCCTGGTAGCCCGCCGACTTGTTTTCTAGGCTCCCTCTAACAAAATCTAATAAGGAATTCAGGCACAGACTTATTTCTAAAAATTATAAATTTTCGGGTCAACTTATCTATGGAAACGAGCTGTTTCTCAATTAGAAGTGTTTTTATTGAAATCACTTCTAATTTTTACAGAGGTATATTGACAAAGAAGCACGTCAAAAAATTGTGTTGTACAGAAGATTACCAGTCAGACTTTAAGAAGCTATCTGAAATTATGAACAGCCAAGTATCACATCGAGTTATTGCTGTTTTGTAGTATGCCATTAAATAGGTTTTGTTTTAATCAGCGGTGTTCTCGTATATTACTGGGACAACTAAAATAGCAGTGAAACACCAGTTTGGCACCAGTGTTACAAGGAGTTCTTTCTTTTATAATGACGTATAAGTTAAATTTCTACGTCAGATCAACTTTGAGTTAATTTTATATATTTTATTAACAATTACTCACTATAATATATCCTGAAAACATTTGCTGCTAAAGTAAAGTGACTATATAAAAAATAACCAACCAAGAAAATCGACGTTACTACAAACACCCAGATCCGTGGCGTTAAAAAAGAGTTCATTTTCCAGATTGTCAATCCCAAATCGATGTATGTCGCGACACAAAAACCGGAATCCTAGCTAATTGACCGAGGTAGGCAATTACTTTGACTACAACACAACATTAACAACGTCATGATTAATATGTTTGAACTAGCCAAGATATCGATCTTGTGTTTGATATGTAAATAGGTAATAAAATGCTTACACGTCTAGTGAAACGGACACAAGTTGAATATAGAGAGTAAAACGAATCAATCTAACCAAATTTCCATGTTGTCCACTAAAGCGAAGTAGAACTGCTCGAAAGCTCTTATTAAAGCTCTTAAAGAAGGTCTTATTTGTTCTGCCCGGTACATCGTGTTATTTTTCTTTCCCCTAGTATTCATCTCTGCAATACAGTAAACCTGGATCGAACTTAATGAGAGTATTGTGAGTTGTGCTACCAATTATATTGTTATATGCAGTGCACGGTCCAAATATAACTTACGGGTTTTAAACCAAATATCTAGTATGTAATAATACAATGAAATTACTTACAGATATTGAATTGTTCATAACTTTATTTGCGATTTATTAACGTTATAAACCTTAATTTAGCGAATCACTTGAAGCGTTTTAATTTCTTCTTTTGAGTTTATAGACTTTAGAGTTGGAAATTCTAAAAAACCAATATAAAGTAAATATCTTTCTAATGAAGATCTTTCTAATGAAAATCTTTGGTTGTAGTTTGAACTTTAGACTCGAGTGAACTACTTCAGTAAAGTTAAAAACCGTCTTATTTAGTTTCATTGTATTTGAAACTGAAATCTTAATTTACAATATATGCAACGAAATAAACTTTCATGGTTCAAGAGGCAACTCGTTTAGTCTGAGTGATGTTAATAGAAGTTGAGTCATAGGAAGGCTAACTTATAAAGCGAATCATTCGGCGTGCACACGGGATGTGTAACGTCTCCTTTTAAATAATATGAAGATGGTCTCCGCTTGGATATAACCATACAAAAATTTTATTTTGTAAGAATCGTAGTATATAAATTTGTATAAAAGCTTTTTCTTTTATAATTCGGAATTTGTGGTTCAATGACGTTTATTTTCATCAATCTATTTTGTAATTTTTATTTAAATATACTGTTTGTCACAGAAAAGGCAGAGAAAATATAAAAGATTTGTGTTACAGTGAAAATAAATGAAATGGAATAAGTTTAATCACACTGTAATCGATTTTTTGTATTATTTTTTAATTAGGAGTCTATTATAAAGAAACCTGTAAGTTAGCAAATTGTTTTATAAAATAATCTTTAATTTTTATTGATTGACTCACTGAGTTTTAATCAGAAAAGCAAAATTAAAATGGGCATCGGATTTTTTTTTTTTTGTTAGTATCTAAGTATTTTCGATAGAGTCTAAAAAATAATGCATGAGCCAATGAGAAACCAGAATTACAGATTTTTTTGTCAAATAATTTCGTTTCTTGTAAATTTCTTAATAGTATTATTAAGAAAAATATACAATTATTGCATATACCATATATATATATATATATATATATATATATATATATATGTATAGCCATCCTCCTTTTAGGTACAATCTATAATCTTTTCTTGTCATGACTCTATCATGTAGTTCTTTCTTATAGTTATAGTAAAGACAAAGGAAGAAAGAATTGAGATTATTTAACCGACTGAGCTGGTCCTACATTAAAAATCTAACTTAATGTATCTGCCAAATCAAAGAATATTTTTTTTATAAACACATTAATAGTATTTTCTAAAATTTTCCGATGCCCGTTTTAATTTTGCTTTTCAATCTAAAACTTAGTTGATTGGCAAACTGGGTAGTTATAGTAGGCAACAATATAAGGGGTACTACGTGCTTGAATAAGTTTTGATGAACTATTAATTTTCTATTGTTTGTCTGTTGTTATGATGTAATAATATTTCACTGCAAATTCAACTTATCCTTTTATTATGAAAAGGAGATAGTATTTACTATCTTATTTATAGTAATGTCTTTACAGAAACAATTAATAGACAGTTCAAATTCTACAACTAAAGGGTAGTAAGACTGTTAATAATGATAGCAGCAAAAAGTTGAATGTCAGATAATTTTTTATAAAGTTTTTATGTCGTGGATACCTGTTCTTAATAAAAAAAATTTACTGAATATTAAGACATAGCTTATGTCTTCATATTCAGTATTTTTTTTTATTAAATGATTATGAATGTTGATGAGAGCCGATCTATGAATGATAGATGACCAATGACTGATGAATGAACAATGAAGTGCTTCTTTCTCTTAGTTGCAGTAAAGATTTTAATGAAACCCGTGGACTTCTTGAAAAAAGAGCGAGAAAAAACACTAAGTGGCTTATAATCCACCATTATTAGGCACTAGTATCCACCACAACTCAAATTCACTAAAGCTACGCTTTCCGTTTCTACGAAAAAATCCGTCAGCTCATATTATTTTGTATTACATAGATTAAGTTTTTATAAGATAGAGCATTGGATCAGTTATCTAATGTTAATTTACTGTCAAAAGAAGTGCGGCTTTAACGTTTCATTTTAAGCATTTTGTAAAATATTATAATATTGAGAAAATATAAACAGGGGTCTTACAAAATAAGTGAATATTGTAAACTGAAAGTAACTATTTCTTGAGTAGCGTACAATTCTGTTTAAAATTCATTTTTTAGAGCCCAAAAATGTTCTATTTTCTCTCTTATTATGATAACTATATTTAAGCCATCTAAAAACATGAGTATTGTATATAAACCAAAAGAAAACGGTACTTTGAAACGCAGGCTAGGCTGCAGAGGAACCGCCGTGAGTTGATTTTAAATTAGGATGTATCGATGGAAGATATAGGAACACGTACAATGCTTCTATAAGCTTTAATATGTAAGTTTGTGACGATCAATTCACTGCTGAAAAAGGACAAAATTCGATCTGACTAATCCAAATATTAAAACGATGCTATGTTTAATTTAGTTACGGTTATGGTATTACTTATAACTATCGTTAAAAAGGCAAATGAGGGTTTTAATAATTACTCATTGACTGAAAGTATTTTACTCATGTTTTATAATTATAACTTTATCCCCCCATTGTGCAGTCATCTACGAAAAAAGGAAATTTGAGTTAAATTAAAATGCATTTGGCTAGGTTGTTATAATAAAACGTATCTTAGAGGTATGCCATTTCAGGCTTAGCTTATGTTTATGACTTGCGGCCATAAAGACAACTCCCGTATACTTACCATTTATCCCCACTACTTTTACGCTTGAATTTTATGAAAGCCTCTTCATTTAAGTGCTGGCCACAGGGTCCATGTTAAGTGTAACAAAAGAAATGAGACAAACATTGTAAATTATATGTTTATATAGAAAAATTTTGCTGGTTAAATTCAGCCTTGGCAGAATAGAAAATACCTTTTTTGCTTATGTGGACCAAATGTTACTGTAATTGTAGGCTCTAATAGTTTATACTTGTCTTAAAGAATTGAATGGACTATATCTGATTTCTTTTATTTTTAACTTTGACGAAATAAATGATTGAAAAGAAATTTCTGATGACGTGTATCGACTTTACTCACCGAATAGCATATACGCAGACTAATGCCGCTTATTAATAGTCTTCTAGCTGACCCAGCCACGCGTTGCTGTGTTATAAATTGAAATAAAACCTATCCTATCTTTTAAGTTAGATCAAATAACAAATAGTTACGAAGATTTAATCTAAATCGGTTAAGCAGTTTAGGAGTCTATCGCGGACAAACAACGTGACACGTAATTTATATATATTAAGATGAAAGTAACCGGTGAACAGTAGTGGACATCCTATAGTTGTTGATATCTATGATATCGTCTGATTATAGCAAAAACCGTATGTTCATATACCTACCTTGTTTCATGTGGGGTATCAAATGGAGTTTTGAATATCTGCGCTACCAACTGAGCTGTTTGTAAAGGGATGTCAGAAAATCGTAATATCTTCATTTAACAGTACATTTGACAACAATACTTCGACAGTCAACGCGTACAGAATCTCTTTGTGTTTCGTAAGACGGGTATAAATTTTTTCCACCAGACATTCATACGTGGAAAACTTTTAATACACCTTCATGATTGCTTTAATAATAAGGAAGAATTATGCTTTCTTTTTATTTCTTTTTTTATTACTAGACTCGTTGAGATAATGAAAGTCGTATTTTTAAGTCATGACATACAAGGCTATACAGCCTCTTATTAACCGTAAATTATATTTTTATACAAAAAAGCTGGCAAATTCATTAAGTTAATGGTTTGTCCGGACGCGGCAACTGCTAGTAAAACAAGGAACTCCTCACGCTTTTCTTTGAAAGAACCCATTGTGAGAATAAAGAAAATAATAAACAAATAAATACAGGATAATGACACCAATTATATACTTTTAAATTCAGTAGTTTTTACCTACTATGGATGACAATAGTACAAATAGTATTATTATGTACAATAAAGGATACAATACATAAGTAAATATACAAGCGACAATGACTCGAACAAATGCTTATGTATTTCACACAAACATGTCTGCACGAGGATTCAAACCCGTACAGAATACCTTTTAGGGTCACTATCGTCAAGAAAGATAGATTACCTAAGTACTGTAAAAGGATAAAATTAACTTAGAAATGAGTCCATAAAATTCTTTGATCGTTTAGTCTGTATTTTTCACTTAATAGATTTTTATATTAAACTTGTATACTACAATTATAAAATATAATGATCATCGGGTTAGGATAACCTTATTCAAGAAATTGAACTCTTCCATTCGAACTAAAATATATACTGAGTATAGAAAATCTACATTATAGCCATTGTGTCAAGTTCAAATAATGCTTGCGTGAAGTGATGGCGTTAAAATTTCAGGCTTTTAGAGCTTACGAGAAAAATCCATTACTTCGTCGAGAAAAAACACAAATCCACGACGGTTTCATTGTAGAGAAAAAATCAGCCAATTTAAAATAAACTTTGCTAAGCTCTCTCTATAATTTACGCGTGTTAATTATTAAAATTGTTTGCTTATATATTATTTATTTGTGAGTGCGTTACTGAAATATATTTCATTCAGAAGTATATTTTTAGATTATATACTCTTTAGTATGAAACAAATAAAAATTTCAAGATTTTTAATGTTACTATTTTTTTAATAAAATTGTAAATCTTTGATTACAATAGTCTCTAATTATGGTTTGACGTTTAGAGAAAAGTATGAATTACAATTAGATATTAAAAAAAAAAATCTTTGTTCTAGTAAAACTTAACCCATTATTAAATAATATTCTGGTTTTAGCAGGACAGATGCAAGTGATATTTTTATGTGCGGTATTCTTGGTGGCAATAAAACATTTTTACAGCGTCGACTACGCCTTTAGTGGCTGAGCTAAGGATTTAAAACAGTAGCTTTTTAATTCATAGTCTTTTTCAATAGCGAGGGCATAAAAGAGTTTTCGAGTTAGCAGTGTTCTCGGGTTTGTATCTCGCTCATTCAGTTTTCTTTCAGGATTTCGGCAGCTTAATAGGGTCTGTTAAGCTCATTGTTTGGAGTTCCAGCTTTTGTGAGAAACGCCTGATGAGGGTTCAGTTGTTTAGTCGTGGAACTAGATTAATAGCCTTTATTTTCATCAGAGATTAGAACTCTAAAGTCTAAAGCAAACACTTGAGGTTGCCTGAAGCCGCTTGTGTTTATCATTTTTGACGTTAAGCTGACTTAAGGGCGTAGATATTTTGAGGTTAATCTGCGCATGTCCGGTGTACGAACACAAGTACATTTGATTCGATGCTACCGTCTTTTATTACAGCCAGTCATTGGAACGTCAGAACATTGAACCGTGTCTAGCCACGATATCATTATTTTGACGTACATACCAATTATGGACATACATTAACTAATGATCATAATAATTAGGCTCTTCATTATTTTATAATTTGAACCCAGCTTTTGATCCGGAGGGTCATCATAATGATAAAGAGACTTAAAAAAGAATGTAACTGTCACTTAACTTTTGTTGCTAATAGTGTAGCTTTTGCAGTTGGAAGCAGCAGGGAAGGAGTGTATGCGTAAAATTGTGTGTAAGTCATTGAACTCCTAAACGGCTAACCGATTTAAAAAAAAAACTAAATGCTTATATTTACAATTGAAGTCGATTGGTTGCGCTCTGATCCCAGAAGACTACATCTGCCGGGTCCGCGCGTTCATGTGTAATAAATAATTGTATTTCCATTATATGGGTATTTACATGCATTGCTAATACTTAAAAAAAAAACAGAAACGGAAAAGCCAACTGAAATAATCTAGTCAAAAATAAATAAATTTTTCATTTACTATTTATTTCCTTATTATAAGATAAGTACTATTGTATTATATTAAAATAATATGTCCCATATATTTATTATGATACAAATATATCATAGATGGGTAAAAAAATTCTCTAATATTCATTAATAGATAGAAAAAATGCATAACAGCCGTTAGAATAAAATTTCTAGATTAATTTATCCTTTATTTAGAGTGTTAAACAATGGTTCATTGTTAAAACTTAAACGAATTTCGCTCAATGCCCTGCGACTGTTGAATTACTATGGAATGGCTTATAATACACAATCAAAATTAATGTGTACGTGAAAATTTGAATAAATGCTATTGTTATTCAAATGTTATTTTTGAGACAGATTCAAATCTAGTCATCTCTTTGTTGTTATTTTAACAACGATAATAATGTCTGTTGTGATTACGGTATATTCGCTCAATAAATTGGAAAGTGGTTTGTGATGGTTCCCTAACGTATATTGTGCTTCAGAGGAGCCATTCGAAACTACCTACTAGTTACTTGATGCACCTTGTTCACTAACTTGTTTACATAGAAGTTTCTGGAACTTCTCTATCGCTGGGTTTTGGCCACTATATGGGATGTACAAACTAAGTATTCAGCTACTCAGCTGAAGTAGATGCATCCACATAATAAGTAATTGCTGTAGACAGAGCGATCGTAGAATCGGACATGTGCAAATGAATATATCTTATATTGTTCTTGATTAATTAATCGTTGGATTATCGACAGTTCAAATAAAAAATCAGCTACTCCAGCAGTAATACTATCGATAATATCGATAATATTGAACAGCAATTAAATAGTGAGTTACTATCAATAGTAACGATGTTCTCAATTTAGTACGAATAGAAGATGTTGACGTACCTTAAACATTAAAAAAGTTAAAGTAAAACATAAAAGTATTATTATTTATCTTGTGACTTAACTTTTGACTACTATACCTTAATATTGTAAATAATAATATTGCGAAAGTTTTCTAATTACCGATTTTGCAAAACAAGTAATAGTATCGTTACATTGATACATACATGACAGCAGCGTAAATTTTATTTTATTTTATTGATAGTATTGCTTTTCTGCATATTTGTTTATATTTTATATATTTAAAAAGCTTTATTGACCATAAATATAAAATGGTACAAAAGGTAGACTTAATGCTAATTGCATTCTCTCCTAGTCAACTTTTGGGAAAAAAGAAACTTAAAAGCTGGATACAATGGAGATATATACTTAAACTTATGTACACAGATACTATCTGGATATAGATATTATTAATAGTATTGTCAAGTTCCGAGTTATTGCTAGTATCAATATCTATTGATAGTTTTATTATTGGACAGCTGTCGATAGGCTATAGTACTGCTTTCGATATTCGACTTTCGATCGGCAATAGTAATATCTTCCATTTAAGACCAGGTGAAACAGGGATTGCCCTTGATAAAATTTCTAAATATTATTGATACTATAATTTAGAAATAACACCAGCTAAAAATACTATATTTAAAAAAAATGAATATACTAGATCTATTGCTATTATGAGGCTGGTAGATAACTAAAATAGTTTTGTTCTATGCTAGGCTTATACTTGTTGATCCAGTATAAAACCGGCCTCTGAAGCCCTAATAAGTATTAAGTACTTAAGACGTTCCTGTGGGAGCGTATTCAAGTATTCATTGAACCGGCTTACATGCCATTGCGAACATTTGCTTCATCTTTCTTTTGAGTATTTTCTCTCTTTTATTCCTAAATTTCCTTAATCCGTAGTTTAATTAATTAATAAAATTAAAACTTTTTTATTGTTTTGTCATATCACCTTCATTGAGTTAATTAAAATTTATTACACATCACAATAAAATACACCTACAAGAAATGTAAATAGGCAACACTCTTCGAAAACGTCATGGGTTTACGGATCAGCCTAAAATGGACAGAATAATAAACACAATCTTGAGAATTGAATTAAATCCATCCACTAGCAATCATGTTGAAGTGAATAAGCAAAAGGAATCCAAATCAAACATGAATTAAATATAAAAAAGACAAAAAAAGGAAAGATATGTTACATTAAACATGTATATATACTTGAAGTTTACCAAAATACATTCATTTCAAAGTTAGAGAAACAAAGTTATTTCCAGAATATTTTCATTGATAATTCTAAAACTCATTTATCAAGTTCTTAATTAAAAAAAAGAAATCGAATGATAAACAGAGGAGGAAAAGGAAAAGAAAGTTACCAGCCTATCTATGTTTCCACTTAATTCTTTGTCGTCAACGTTTAGTCTGAATCAGAATCAGAATCTTTATTTGTAACTAGCGGCCCGTCTCGGCTTCGCAAGGTTGGACAAAATTCTTTAAATTTTTTCAAGCTTTAAATATAGCCTATGTTACTCAGCGTGAAAGTAGCTTTCTAATGGTGAAAGAATTTTTGAAATCGGCTTAGTAGTTTTTGAGTTTATTCATTACAAACATACAAAAATACAAATCTTTCCTCTTTCTAATATTAGTGTAGATATGTAGATTAGTGTTAAAATCATGGTATTTGTCAATGTTGTTAGTACTACTACATTTTCAATTTAAATAAGGTATACAAATAAAAACAAATTGCAAAATAAAAATAAATCCATGATTAAGATAACATGATTAGTCAAAGTACAGTGATTAATAAATGGTTTACTCCTTTAGTTCCTGTCTTTGAACAGCCACAGAAAATAATAAAACAAAACTTCAAAATAATAAGTGAAAGGTGCGCACTATAGGTTGCGCTCAAACAACGTAACTCTGTCATTAGATCACTAAATTTTACTGATCATATTTTTTTCATACCGCGCCTTGTATGAAAATCGTATCTTAAGGAGTGAACTCCAATAATAAATAATAAAATGTCAAGAACATGCCATATGATTATTATATATTTACGATAGTAGAACCTACTATATGTATATACATAGATATATTCATGTCTAAATTGTTTCATGGACTTGTCATTTAGGAATTGTCTGTACCTATATATATAGTTACATACACAGATTTTTATTTTACTATTATTAATTTGCCTTTTGATTACTATTTATAATGCCAGTTATAACAAATAATCGTGACCCTTTGTCACAGTCACATTCTCGCTGCTGGAGCCTTCGATCATCAATACAGTTGACTTATTTTATTTTTAATATTAAGTTAAATTTTACAATATTGTACAATTGCGTCAACCTCAAATAGTTTGCGTAATATGTCGATGCTCTAAATCAACAAAT
This sequence comes from Calamotropha paludella, assembly GCA_927399485.1. NCBI lineage: Eukaryota > Metazoa > Arthropoda > Insecta > Lepidoptera > Crambidae > Calamotropha > Calamotropha paludella. The sequence goes on along the minus strand of OV656817.1, from coordinate 8,839,541 downwards.
ATTGGTATATCCTTCTGGATAACTGTAATCGAATGTAATCTGATGTAGGCAAGCTACCAGTTGTCAGTAAATTTATAGGCCCGCGGTTATTGCTGAACTTTGACCCGACCCTTGGAGAACGTGCTCGGATCCCTATAGTACGCCATTTATGGTTTTCAGAACTATGTTTCTAAGTGGTATTATTGTGAGATTTGGAATCAAGATTAATGTTAAATATATTTTTGGATCTACTCTAAAAACAGAATCATAATAGTTGAATAATATACGCTTCTTTTATAGTTTTTTTTACCCGGCTGTTGCGATGCAAAGTAGGGTATTGTGTTTATTAATCTAATGTAAGTATATATCGCTCATTTAAAATAACAACGTGAAATCTTGACAGACAGCGATTTTGAAAATAGTATCACAAATTATTCAACTCAATGTGTTCTTTATTTATACTACAAAACATGGTATTTACAAGGTAATAAATGAAGGCTCTGTGCGAAAAAGAGATAAAGTTATCGTATTTACAAACAATAAAAGTCGATTTCTCTAAATTGAAGAATATCGAGATATCACGTTCTCTCTTTAAATGAGCGATATGATTGTTCCTATGTGGCATTCTAGAGACTAAAAGCGAGGGCCAATTCGTGATCCATTATGGAAAGATTTGAACCGGTCTAGTTTTCTTATGGATCCCGACTGTTTAAAGTCGCTATACTTTTATTTGTTTTGTGTGTGTATCTTTTCTGTGCCGTAGTTATTCAATATAGCTTAACAAATTTCTAGAGTATTGGATTTTTTCCTCTCAGTTATATACATCTGCATTGCAGTGCAGTTAGCGACGCCTTTCAATTATGTTTTATATTATAAGTAATGATAGATAGAATAAAGTTAAAGTTATTTTATACTTTCTCGTTCAAGACATTATTTTTTCAGAGTCTTTGTCCATTAAATATAATCATATAAACATATCATTAAAGGACATCTGAACTATATTTTAAATCATGACACATCCATATTTGCGAGTTTAATTGTAACCCTTTCAGTCGTTGTGATTCAGTAGTAAACATACAATCTCATTTTCGTTTTCACAACAAATACATCTTGAATATTAGTATACGAGCAGCGGTTAACGGCTAACTTGCTTGAGAATGTAATAAAAATTAATTTAAGAAAAGATCTTAAGAACGTACTATAAAAAGAAGGGTAAATTAAAATTAAATATTTATTTAACAATCTTTTTTTAAATAAAAGCCTGTCTCATTTTGAATGCTAAAAATAAAAGTATTAAAGCATCTCATCAAGTATCATATCAAGATTCTTAGAATATCTGTAAGGCTGCTTTTCCACTACAGATGATCAAGATACATAGTAAAGCGGTGCTGAAGAAAAACTCTACAATTCTTCATTTGTCTAGCCTCACGCATCAATTTGTGTTTTTTATTTTGGCTCGGTATGTTGTCCTATAGAGTAGAGTAGCACCTTTCACACTTAAAGGTGTTCTGCCTATTTTGTGATCCGTACCTTCGTTAGGCCATAAAATGGGTATACTTTTTCCAATGTAGGATGATACTTTTGTAAGGTGTCACTTCCTTATTGCTACGTATTAAGGTTGCGTTTGTTTCTTTATGTTTGGCTTGACATTGCAATAGCAACTTTATACCCTCTATATAGATAAACATCATAAAGTATCATCCTACATTTGACAAAGTATAGTAGCGTTTGGTTTTCTACTGCTATCTCCTACTCGCCTGCTGAGCATGACGATTATTGCGGAGGCCGTGTTCTAGCAGCAGACGTCTTTAGACTGGGATGATGATCATCGCACATTGCTTAGTTATTTCAGACACCTATGAAGGAAAATCAGTAAGGTGTAAAGGCCTCGGCTAGTGCATCAGCAGTTTGAACCAGTTAATGAAAATATATTTATTTTCTTTTTATCGTGTTGATTAAATTTTTCAAGATTACAAAATATTAGGTCGTAATACTAATAACACTTAAGACCTCCAATTTTGCTTTATAATTTTGATAGGCTAATATTTAATACCTCATAGAGTCGTGCCCATTTCATAAGAAATAAGAGAAACTTATAACTCTGAAAATATAATAGTTTAATTTTTTGTATATGTTTGTGCGATGAGCATAATCATTTGTTCCCGAATCATAGTAGTTTATATAGGTACCAATTTATGTATTATATTCGTTACCTAGTATCCATTGTAAACTATGCTTGATTTGGAATGACGTTATTGGAATGAAAAGAAATCGTCCGATGTATATTACCATTCCTCACGAGTGCCAAATACGGACTGGTGGGTGCTAATGACTGCAGATACCAGGGCTGACGCTTAAAGTGCCTTGCGAAGCACGTAGGAGCTTATGTTAAAAATACTTGGCAACTCATCCGTTGACGGTATTCGCGAAAGATAAATAATTTCTACAACCATATACCGAACGCACTAAGAATTGAGTACCAAGTTCCTTAATTTAATTTATTTATTATTATTTTAAACATTTACCTTATTAGTCATAAACATGACCAATTTTAGTCTATAATTTCTATTATTAAGGTAAGTTTAAAGAAATATACGTTAAACATAATTTTTAACATTTTTCAAATTTAATCTGTTCTCGACAACATGGCGCTGTAACTTCCTGTAGTTAAAGCTGCGACTGCAAGTTGGGCCATAAAATTTGCAAATTTTACTAAAATTCTATCATTGATTATTATTGGTACTATTTAATTTTACAGTAAACTTTTGCTCTTTATATTTCGATCTACGTGGCTCGAAAAGAATAGGCGAAATTTCAACATGTATTTTTTAATCCGTGGTTAAAGTAAAGTTTAGTTAAGAATGTTTTATATGTAAAAGCTTATAGCATATTTTATATGATTTGTTTTAATATTCGTTCTATCCTTTGCATTTTTATTTCATCACTTATTTGCTAGTAAAATTGCTTCAGGTATATTTATTTAATCTATCACTTAAAAATATATATAAAGTAATTTTACTAGAAAGTATTTAACAATGCATAGATGCTCTAGCATCACCTTTTAATGCGATTCAAGTTCGACTGTAGAAGAGAGATGCCACTATAGACCGCGTATAGCGGTGTCTCACTTTGACAATCGAACTTGCATCGCGCTAAATGATCATGGTAAGGCCTCAGGTATCAGAAAGGACATAATCACTTAGCAATTTCTTCTTTATCGATTGTTTGATACTTAAAAAAGTATTTCATTCGATTTTTTAGTCAGTTGCCTATTATACGAAGAGATAGAGCTGATACTGAGCAAAACAAACAATTGAAAAGTTTAGTGCTTCCCTTACTTAATTGGAGGAACATTAATTAGCCCGGGTATCAAAAAGTTCGATTCCTGTTTCATAATTGAGACAAATTGATTATTTTCAAGTAAGATTAATATGTAATAGAATACTCTCATATTGTATTTTTGTTATTTAAGCATATAACTGCTAGATTTTCATATCTTAAGAAATTATTTCTAGAAACGAATTTTTTTTAAATATGTTCTATTAAATAATTTGTTTTTTTAATTGTGTTGAAACTTGATTAACATTAAAATATATATATTTTAAAGAATATTAACAATGTGTCTAACATATTATATTTGGTAAGGCAAATATTTGTGGTAAGGTTGTGTCCATATCCGTAGTACATCAACTAGGAACGAACTTTATCAGCTTGGGTTAAAGTTGACATCTCAACTGATGAGCCACGGCCGTTTTAAATTGCAAAGCTATCCCATTTTTGATATCGTTTCAATTTCATTTCTACCAGAACAAATATAATTTTTTCAAGATGGTTTCGTAGCCTCATCTCAAAGCGTCTTCAGTAGAAGTTTCCTTGGCAGTATGTATGTTGCAGTCTTTTGTTAGAGAAGAATGGTTCCGTCTTGTGAGGGATAGAGCTCGACGTACCTACATGCTTACGGCAAACACCTTGTACTAGACGATCTATTTTTAATCCCGCTTCTTTTCACGTTGGGGTTATGTTGCAGCTTAGCGACGCACACACGGGCACTATTTCTTTTTAGCTTTATTTCAGCTTTTTGGGCATATGTTATTTTTATTATGGTTACTTTTAGAATATAAAATATTGGTTGTTTAATGAAAGACCTTGGAGATTATTAGGCCTATTATTAGTATGTGTGTATAAATATATAATTAAACAGACTTGATATATATCTACACAATATAAAATGAACTACAATGTATAGATAGCAGGATACAGACAGTATCATTTGGAAAAACTGCTAACTTATTAATAATAATAATATATTATAATATGCATCAACAGGTAATAACGAAATTTAAGAACATTTTGGCAGTCATGTTATCTTTGACGTTAACGGTATTAAGTCTCTTTTAAGTTTCACAGATTTATTTAAAAAAAAGACAATTTTTAGTTGTACCTAAGTCTAATATACAGAGTTCAATATCAATGAAGAAAATTACATTAATTCTTATAATAGCATATCTTGAAATAGCATATCTTGACGCATAATGCCTCATATGAAACACTAAACCGGTAAAGTAAAATCCCGTTGTATTAAAGACAAAAAGTTAACTATTGAAGAAGGCCAATTAAGTGCGTCCTTGGTGAGATGCTATTTGTAGGATACTTCACAAGAATAATTGATCAGGTTTCAAGGTAACATTGAGTACTGGTAGAAACAGGGTTGTAGGCATGTAAGGATCATGAGCTATTAAAATTTATCGTGCGATAGTTTTCTATTGCATGTTCTGTCTTAGACCGTAAGGTTTTTAAGATTTTATAGACCTACTTAATTTGTAATGCTTTCTTTTATGTTAAGAACAAAAGGTTCTTTTTTCATATTTTTTCATTTAAATAGTTTCTGAAATTTACTAGTTTTATATTTATATAACTTATAGGTTGTTTGATGTCTTCGATAGAATTATAATGTTAGTCAATGACTTTGATACAGTTTGTTGGAATTTTTGGCCTGCCTGTTTTCTCACTTGAAATAATCTATTGTTTTCATTTTTTATATAGTAAATGGGCAAGCGCTACACCTTACCATTAGGCGATGTAGCATCGCCTAATGGTAAGCGACGATGCTATATAGGATGAGACGAGCTTTTTTAGAAAATACCTATTCACTCATTATTAAATTTACAAAAAATAATAAATTGAAATGATTTTAGACAATACAAAACATATTACAGTTTGAAAAATGAAAAGAAAGTCGAGAGTTTTAAATTGATTGCTTTATTACTATCTCTTGTTAAATTACGATGCAGTTAACTTATGAACTAAATGCTTTCGCGTATAAAAATAAAAAGCATTATTTTTTAGCGCATCTCTGTACATTGCAGTTTAAATTCATGTTTCAAGCCTGCACCTGTTATGAAATTTCTTTTATTTGTTACTACACTAACTGGTTCTCTAGTGAATAGAATTTCTGCAAAAACTAACAACCTTGAGATTATTGAGTGACTACGGTTTAGTCCTTGAGAATAAACAGTACAAGTTGTTTAAATATATCCAATTTGCCCTTAGAACGTCTAATAGGTTCAAATTTGTTATTCAGTGAGTTATTTGATAAAGAAAGAAAAAGCCAAGATCTTATTACGTACTGTTTGACTTCTTTTGATCTTCTTTTTTGGAAACTCGATTCTCAGACTTATGAATTTATTACTATACTTATTAAACGACTTTTTTTTTTGCTCGTAAAGCAAGAAGCTTGATATGCCCGCTTCAAAGTGGTTAGGAACTTCGTAAGAAAAAATATACTTAACAGCTAGAGCAAAGAATTGTTGTGCTGAAGCGAGAAAGTTTGAATCCTGTGGTTATAGTTTTTCTTTCATTTTTATTCTTTGTTCTTTAGTATTTGTAAACTTATGTATCTCTTACGTTAACTGGTGTTTGTCGCAAAATATTAGTGTTTTTTATTGCAAATTTTTTTATTGAATATCATTGATTTATTAATAAAAAGTAAATAATATTTAACAATATATACATATAGCTAGTCGTTCCACGAGCAGAATTTGTTTAGTTCTAATCTTACAAAAACTTTTTCTAAACACACTGTATCTAAATCTAAGAAGTGAATAACACAGGCATGAAGCTTCATTATACCAGTAGGTAGTATCTGCGTAATTTACGACAAAGATAGTTGGGCGAATGTTATTAAAAAAATAGTCCAAGTACGCTATCCTGTGACGCTATCGCTTTTTTTGGAATATTTATCAATGTACTGATACGTCATTTTTACAGTTTTTTAATAGCATAGATTATATACCGTAGAGGATCTACGTCATAAGCACAAAATGCCCAATGGAGCGGCAAATAGGCCCTTCTGCCCCAGTTGCTATGGCGACGGACCTAAACACTGATAACCCGATCCACGCAGAGGATAAACTAATCTTGCACGTTTTATCCCAAGGCAGAGCCCGTGAAAAATGAATTTCGACGTTCGTACTTCTTCAAGAAGGATCGGGGTTAAATAATTCAGAGCTTTATACATGCTTTTGGGAAGTCTTTGTTATTTTATGGTAAAAGGATATATCAAAGAGTGATGTTGTTATTTAATAATTTTGTAGATAACCAAAAAATCAAAAACTAAACTCCGCACATCACCTGTTACATTTTTTTCCTTAATCATTGCTCTACTGCTGAAAAAAAAGTTTTTTTCGGTACAAATTCACTTAAAAGGTATTAAGATTGGTTAATAAGCAAGCCTGAAGTAAATGAAGCAAGGTGGAGTAAACTTATCTTCACATATCTAGAAATATTTTTTTTTTACTATGAGACGACTCCATCGATTTCATCATGCATAACTCATAACATATATTTCTTTTGTCAGGTTATTGACATAATCTGCTTGTTATTTATAGGTATGGGAAAATTGCTCAGTTTATAAGTATTTAACCCTTAAAATTCCAGTTTGCTAGCCTAGTTTTCAAAACCGTTAATTTGTAATAATTTTTCCATTATTTTATTTTAATAATAAAAAGGGCAAGATAACTTTCGACTTGTTGATAATATAAGTATAATAAAATTGAGACCATAATCTCTCAAAAATTTGCTTAATATATAAGACATTTTTTTAGCTTTTGATAATCTAGGCTGGGTACCAATGAACTTAACGAAAAAAGGTTAAAGATTAGATTTTTTTAACAAAGCTGAAATGGTACAGCCACATAGCCACCGCTCTCACATTCAAATACCTTTATTCGGCTGAATACAAGAACTGCTCTGAAATTAAATTATCCCTTAATATGTACCGAAAAAGTCTCCAAGTTTATATTTAGAATTAGAGGTGCAGGCCTCTGAAATAGGGACCTACGGACAGGCTTGTTTGGTTAAGTTACTTTATAGATTGTTCGTTGAAGGAGCCGTTATCACTAAATTTAACTGTAATTTAAGGAGAGTGACAGTATAGCTGTAGTAGTGTTTTTGCTTTATTTCCATTCCTATATTATTCCTTTTCTATGGCTTATATATTAGAGCACTATAGACACTAAATAACTATTTTCCTTGCGCCCTGATTTTTGACGAATATATATCGCAATGAAACTCACTCGATACGGAATCTTGGGCTTTGTTATTTGTGTATTAACTCTTAGAATATCGGTTTTCAGACTTCGACAAACGAAAAAAAAATATTTAAAAAAAAAAAATTCATTATAAAATATTGTTTTTAAATTTTGTCTATTTGTTTGTAGATTCACATTATGTGATATATCGTTACTTTGTCTAATGTAATCATTATATCTTTTTTCATGCTTATTTTTAATGTATACTTTTATCTAAACCATTATAAGGCACAATTAAAGAAAATCTTTCAAGATACCCATTCGAAATCATTTTGTACATATAAATAGCTTTTTTATTTATCTTCCGACTATGGTTCTGTGGTATTGACAGTTTAATCTCGTTCACAATATGTTTCAATTGGTCACGTGGTAATTCGGATGACAGCATAATATCAGTTGAATATTTACACAATACTGTCCGTATTGTCGTTAAACCAACAACCGCTGACGACCAGCGAAGCGTGTCGGCGCTTCCTGCAGCCGCTTCACTTCAGTCTATACGGCTTCAGATATACGAACAGAAGCGTTAGATGCGAATCCGTAAATGGATGATATCGATTACTATCCATATAGACCGTGAGGGCGCCGCAAGTTTTCCTTCGTCATTAAGTAAAGAAAAATTACACTCGGTAATGGTAACTGTGATTCAGTAAGACCCTGGTAAATGTTTGCCTGCCGATGCATAATATGTCAGTTTGGTATTGTCAAAGAGAGATGTTTTATTTATGAGTTGCAAGCGCAACTATGTTATGCATGGACGGAATCGTGGAGTTAGCTATAGTAATTACGCAAACATATAAAAACGTTCTGGTTCTTAACATATAAAAACATATAAATACTTCTTCGAGTTTCGCAAATACGTACAAATTTCAGTACCAAGAATTAGGACAGAATTATAAATTACGTTATTTTAGAGGACCAGAAGACTGTTGTATACACCACCGTTTAAAACACTTAGACTGGTGGTTTATCTTGGCTGGAATTGGCCGGTATGAAATTGTTCTCCGCAAATGGCTGAGGCGGTTTGGCGTAACAAGTACAAGTACAGAATATTTACGAGAGATTTGACCCTATCTTACTCAAATCTTATTTGTATTTTTTTTAATGCGATAAATTCAATCATACAGATGGTAAAGCGGGGCTGACGGTCTTGTGACGGTTTTTTTTTTACAGTTTTATAATGAGTACGAGCGACCCGCCCCGGCTTCAGCCCCCGGCCGGTACCGCCGCAACCGCTATGTCCCTGCATTTCAAATCTGTAATATCTTTGAAAATATCGCTCATTTGGTGCAACAGTGACGCAATTACACTTTTGGTCGAAATTACATTTTGGAAAAACATCGACAGCATTGTATTTCTTATATTTTTCGCTGGAAGCTAAATGAACCTCAGAAAAATATACGTTTGTAGTCATATTTTAAGGTAATGCTAATTTAAAATGTATTTAAAATCCCTCCCTCAAAATTTTCCTCTTCTTCAAAAACACAAAATTTACAATTGCGTCAGTGTTGCACCAAATGAGCGACATTCATTTGAATTACATGGTGTTAAGGGCCATATTGATCTATATTTAATGCACAATGCATTTATGGTAGGTACTTAATTGGATAAGGATTGATGCTGTATTGCTTAAAATCGCTTCGTAAATAAGCCATTATTTCTCGTAAAAAGTAAAGCCTAAAAAATGGTTATTGTGGGTTATCCCTAAAAGATAGACATATACCACCGCGGACTTTTTTGTAGACCTTTTTAAGGAGTGCAACACTGTAGTACATTAATTTTGATCTATCTCTTAGGGTTCAGCCAGCGTTTGCGATGCGCAAAAAATGTGTTTATTTACGACATCAGATTAGAAACCTTTTTACTCTATCTTAAAATTATCAGTGTTTCTCTACTATAGTATGCATATATTTTACATATAAATCTTCCTCTTGAATCACTCTATCTATTAAAAAAACCCATCAAATCAGTTGCGTAGTTTTAAAGATCTGAGCATACATAGGGACAGACAGACAGCAGGAAGCGACTTTGTTTTGTACTATGTAGTGATGGCATATTAATTTATTTGGGTAATACTTGGGGTACAAAATGTAATGATTTTGATGAAATTATATGTAACAGGCGAAATACAGTTAAATAGTATGTTTGAATAAAACAAAGTATGATTGCAATTACTAAACCGAACGAATACGAAACGAAAAGTCCAATTATAAAGACCACCTACGTTAATATATTGATACATTACGTCAATGGCGAATGTTGTAACATACGACTATTCGATATGTTCGGTATAGGATATTGTCCTGAGGGTATTCAGAGCGGACTGGAGAGAGCATAAATAAAAACCACCTGTAACTCAATCAAATTTATTGCTGTTCACTAAGCGAGCCATAGCCGGAAAAAGGGAAGAGGCCCACACAGGCGCCTTTTATAGTAATATGATCACATCATCTATAGAAATGGCACATCTAACAGAATTACAATGTAACGAATACACATAAACTGATTGTGAATAGATGCGTTTGATGGCACTACAATCTGGAAATAATTTTTATTTTTAACTAGCTTTTACCCGCTGCTTCGCCCGCATTTAAGCCATAAACACATTTTTTTTTTCAATAAAAAGTATCCTATGTTACTTCTAATACCTCCAAGAAGTAGTTTCATGATGATCGGTTGAGTAGTGTTTGCGTGAAAACATCACAAACAAACTTACATTCACATTTATAATATTAGTAGGGATTATAAATTACTGAGTATACAGAGTATTAGGAGTCACATTGTTTACATTGTATTCGTAAATTCTCGTATCAGAATCAATGATTTTCCTTTCTGCCAGCAATGCAGTTGCGGATGATAATTAGCTTTTATTATATGTGAACTATAAAGTGAAGTTGTTCTACTGATATCCTATTCAGAGATTTGATTCCATCTGTCAGTGGGTTTGTTTTATTTCAAGGCAAGGAGAAATACGAGTAGTTAGGAAACTGTTGGTACCTTCAAAGAGTATGAATATTATGGAGAAATGATGTATTATATTTAATCACTCTATTTGTTGGCCTTATTTTTATTATCGTTAAGGTTACTTATTAACATTATCAACTTCAGCTGCCTCTTAACTGTTGTGGACCCCACGTAGGCTCAATGCACGTAATTCACATTGAGTTATATAGGTATTAATTTCAATAACATTAGAAATAAGCTGTTTCTCTGCTACATTATACGAACGATACTAGCCTATCCACACAGCTCGATGTGTGATATAATTAATCCGACCAATTAAACGTTGGTCAATTATTGTAATTGATAGCAGTTTGGTTACTTCCTTTAATTGATTGCGCATTAGGTTCTGTTATAATCGGTTCTGCATTAGTTGGGTGCTTAGTCGATTGCTATCGAATAGGAACTTAATCGGTTTGCGATCTGATTGGATGCCCGCACTCACGAGCCTTTCAGATGGTTAATGGGACTCAGTGTTTGAATTGGTTTTGTTGTTGTATATCAGTTCTATAATACAGCGTTATTGAGCAAATGCATTTATGCAAAAACGTAAAGTGCTAACTGATAAATTTATGTATTTTTTTTATATTAAGATTTTTACCTGAAAATTTGAAAATTTGTCAGAGATTTTGAAATAGTCAGGAAAAACTAAAAGTGTAGTATTAAGCACAAGATTCGTATAATGGATACATAATTTTGTTATGTGTTTCAGGAGGTTTTGAGATTTCAGAATTTAAATAATGTCGCCAATCTTTGAGTTTCTTAATTTTGGTTTACACTCTCGATGATAACTGACAATATAAGATTTTTTTTTATGTATTTAGTTTATTTATTACTCCTGAAATAAACAACTCAATTAAATATATTAAATGTAAAATAAATTTAAATGAAATCTTTTTAGAACAGGACATTCGATCGCCTAAAGAATAAATGACAAACTATAACTAACTTCCGTTGTTATTTTGCTACTTATGGTGATGTACCTGTCAACTAACACCTGTTTCATAAATGAGCAACTCCGTAGCCACGTACGGACAGTATTGTGAACACGATAATTTCGTTTGCCGCAGACAAACGTGTGTAGGAAGGGGTTTGCCAGCATTATGGGCTTAGCACTGAAGGTTTAAATCCAACAGCTTCCTGTGGAATACACGACTGTTTCATCTTAACATTATGAAGCCATAATAATAAATAACCATAATAGTATATCTGGATTAGAAAATTTATGAAAAAGAAAAAAGTAATTAAATATGTTAATTAAAAAAAGCGTTTGTAATATTACAATCTTTTAATTAGTTTCACCTGCCCTGTTATCTGTGTTTGTAATCAAATCTTGCAAGTTAAATTTGACCTACTTCGCAATTTCCGATTGAGCTGAAAATTAGCATTTAAATGGATTGGATGGTTTTTTTTCTAAATGTCAGTGATATTACTTTCTAACTTTGACCATTTAATAGTTATTTTATAGAAAAATGATCAGTTAAGTTTTAAACTGATTCGGGGTTTAAATGAAAGGGCATGAGTATTTGATTTTATGATGTGACGAGTCAAATAAGTAGGTAGACATTAAATTAACCTATTCGTTTAGTAAATCTTTCGTACCACTACACTAGTAGTGTATCACTATCACCGTCAGTATATTAATGTTCCCACAGTGGGGGAAACCTTTCCATAGAATGAGAACATCATAAAGAGTCACAACACTCGCGGTAAGTGAAATGAAATGAAACAAATTATTTATTATAAGCGTATTTTGTCAAATTATAACATGCAGATCTTTTAATTTCAATAGCATTAATGCATCTACAGTCATTAATTCTAATAATAAGCAATAGTCTAAATCAAATTAAATGTCAAAACAGTAAAAAAATTATATTTCATTCAATTATAAATTATATCTTCGATTTGGGATTATCTGCTACATATGTATGTATTCATCATAAGTAGGGTTGGAATTCGCGCCTCGTGGCAAATTGGGTTAGACGGCCTTAACAAATCAAATTATCGATTCTTAAACCAGCTCTGATTAATATAATTTTATTAGAGACGGTACTAGTGAAATATATTTCTGTCTGGTTTAATCAAAAGAGTTATTAACATTTTGATTTCATTATCTAAGATTCAGTTGAACAACCTCTAGACCAAATACTGAGCGTTTCTAAATTACTTTGAGTTAAGATGTCAGATTTCGCAGTTGGTATTTCGCTGAATTCAGACAATTTCTCTATAATTTGAGAACGCCTTAATTTTAAGAAATAATTAAATATTTTGCCTGTAATTATTTCGTTAATTAACATCTTTCAAATTTTTGTAGCATAAAAACCCGTTTGAAAACAATATTTAAGGTGTATAACTGCTAAAGGATTTTTAAGCAACTGTTGCAGCAGATGGCGTTTAATGAAATAACATAGCAGCGACGCTACTGAGTCAGCAGAAACTAGATTTTTAATAAAGCCCTGAATGTGTGGCGTCCCCATATTAAAATTTATGACGTTCCAGGTCATAATTTCACGTTATGTTCGGGTGGACTGACCACTACTTAACTAGCTTGTGTGCAACGACATGTTTCTTGAGGACTTAGTGCTTTAATACAGTCTCTTTAAGAGTATTTTTATTTTTTCGGGTACAGAATAAAATCTCTTCGGAAGAGGGGTGCTGCCTGATACAAGTAAAATTTTTGCTTAAAAGGCAGCTCCAACTTCTTATTATTGTGTTAGACAAAGATGCTGAAATAAATATTTTGGAATTTTGGACTTGTTCTTTGCTTGGAAACTTACCTTTTTTAGTTTCTCTGATCGTATATTTTGATTCTGTGTTATGATCTCTTACCAGAGAGGGTCACTCTATATTACTCACTGTTCAATTATTTGCAGTTGATCATTAAAAGTTGAGCAGCGAGGAAACGGGATAGGAACAACTTTTAATTTCTAACAACCCATAATATATGTTACAGCTCATTGTCAATAAAATACAATATTTCGGAACATCAAGGTTGATAACGTTTATGTGGAAAACATAACCGATTAACGAATAATACGAAATGGGAACTTTAAAGGTAAATAGAATAAAAAATACTTATATGTATATTATCGCACAAATCTTCGTCACAGTAAAAAGATTTTTGCATGAAAAATTAAGGACTGTGCGTATTTAGCGCCAACCTCAATAAAGTTGGTGGGCGTCAAGTGAAGGTTGATCGGCTTATAATGATGTGTATATGTGTGTGGATCGAATTAATACTTACCAGTCAGCTCGGCTTACTTTGAGCGTTTGTGTGACACGTGGTACATACCAACGTCTGCAATAATCCGCATTTACATCATAATTAGAAACCTTATTTTAGTGAAAATATTTCTTTTAAATAAACTCATATTCAATAGCGGCTCGTCCCGGCTTCGCAAGGGTGGACAAAATTGTTTAAATTTTTTCTAGCATTAAATATAGCCTATGTTACTCAGCGTGAATGTAGCTTTCCAATGGTGAAAGAATTTTTGAAATCGGCATAGTAGTTTTTGAGTTTATTCATTGCAAACATACAAAAATACAAATCTTTCCTCTTTATAATATTAGTGTAGATTAATAGTATTTGAGAACAAATACGAATACTGCTCGTGTTTTTAAACATTGCAGGTGACTCATATGTATTTTCATTCCTAAGAATTGCGTTACTAGAATTAAAAAAATAACAATATCATTCCTTTGTGCATATAAATAATGCTTTAATGCAAGTAGTATACAACCCAACCTTTTGAGGTATTGATGATAATAGAAGGCTGTGTATACATTTACATTTCTTAACCCTAGTTCAGGATCTCATTAAATATGTCCGAGAAGGTCACCGAAGACCCATTTCGCCTTATAAATAGTAAAAATGGAATCTAATGTATTTCTATAGTGAGGTCGGGACTCCAAACCTAGCCGCCTTTAAGAGAATACGATATTTATGGTAAAATGGTATGCATTGAATTAACGAGGTGTAGTACTGGAATTTAAACTTAATCGTAGCTAATATTAAAAGCGAAAGTCAATTTCTATGTTACGCTTTCTATACTCAACAGATCCTTATTATGGTTTGTATATATATTGTCGTGTCGGGGTTACAGAAAAGGATCTTTTCATCTAGTAAAAATAGTATTTGTAATAATCAAACCAGTTGTTGGCAAAAGTTAGTTTTGAATAAGAAAAGAGATGAGAATCATATGTGAATGTGAAACTTGCAAATCTTGTGGACAGTGTTTTTATTTAACGATGCGTTTTATTGAGTTTTACTTATTATCTTCTAAATGTTGACTTCTTTGATAATTTTCGCAAACAGGACTAATAGATATGTTTTTAATTATTTTTTTTTTTGCATTCACAATGCAATATTTCTATAAGATATAAAATACGTGTGTAAAAAACAACTACTCCTCCGAGCGTAGCTCAGCGGTCAGAGCAGTCGTCAGGTCAGATCCCAGCTGAGGGCTCGGAAGCGTAGTTGTTTTTTGCACACGTATTTTATATCTTATAGGACTAATAGCTTTTTTTTATGTGGATGACAATAAGGTTTAAGAAAATGTGGAATGTGATGATTTTTTTTTCTAAATATGTATGAAGTAAGACCATAGCTGGCTGTATGTACTACCAAATGTTGCCTTTTAATAAATAAAAATACACTAATTGCTTTATTTATTTAATATCCCTTTAATAATATTTAATACATATAAATGATTTCTTGAAAAAATTTATAAATAGTTGGAATCAAAATAATTAAATAAATTAAGATTAAATTTAAACAAAATTACAAATATTACTACTCTTACATGTTTAGTCAATAGGTATGCTAATGAACCAAAGAAGCGTTTCTCCGTTATATGTTCGAATGATTTCTAGACAATTACGGCGAAGGTAGCTGGTGTTTTTGCTTTAAAGCCCGCGAAAACAAATCGATAACACATCGTCATCATATTAAGTCGTGTCTAAATCCAATGATTTTATAATTTTATATTATTACCATACGTACATACTTTAGCTTACTAATGATTTACATAATTCACAATAGAAGAACGGTAACATAATGTTAAGATTTTGTGTTACGAGAATATTCATTCTTTAAAATATGATTCTGACAGAATGTGCTTCAAAAGAAAAAGTGGAGTTTTCTCAGGGATTTTTGCACTAGATTGAAACGACGTTGAATGCATTCACAGAGATGATGGGCGTAGATGTGATATATAATCTGATAAGACCCAAGGCTACGACCTCGTGAATGGCTACAGTACCCACAACATTGCCAAATGAGTTTTGTATTCGCAAAATAAAATAAGAGCACACTAGCGCCTTTAAGGCGTTATAACGGCGTGAGTTAGGACTAAGTAAAGGTTCGTTAATTTATGTCAGTGTATTTGGGCTTGACGCGAGCTATCAGCGCATTAGATCGACTGAGATCATTAAGAATTTGTTAATGCCATTTCGAACATTTGTATGAGTTTGACAGTTACAAGGAGAGTTCTTATTTGACATTTGAAAATATGCCCCTATTTATATCTGCGATTTGATAAGTGCCCAAAGCAGTACCTACACGCTTAGTATTAGAATTGTTCACTGATAGTGATGGGTCGTTAGTCTTTATAAATAACTATCCTAACAGAAGAATAAAGTTGTTTATAGTCAAACGGTTTATTTTGTCTATGCGCAATATCTAAGTTGTGCGAAGGATTATAATTTATTTAAATTAAAATGTGAGTGTAAGACCTAAGTGTTTAATTAAAAAAAAACAGGAATAAGAAAAGAAACACAGGCTATTTATGTATCAGATACGAAAATATAGTACATTTGACATTTTTTTCAATGTTCTTTTTGTTCAAAAGTAGCAACACCTTTTTGATAATATCGCACTGGAATATACATACTTTGGTATCTTAATCTAAGCTTGAACAAAACTAAAGTGATCTTGCTATAGGAGTCTCAGAAAGTATGAAAGTACACTGTTTAAGGAGAAGTACCTAGTCCGTGTTTTATTTTACATCTGAAGATTCCTCTTCTTTGGCTTTTGATAAAATAAATGAGACAGTTTATATTTATTCAAATGATCATTTTGAGGCAAAGCAATATCCATAAAGCCACGTCAGTGTAAAAGCGAGTACTTTCCTTTGACGACGTCATTACAGAACGATGGCGTCGATTCGTCTATTCTGTTACGCTCGAAACAGGTACATTTAATGAATTTATCTTGTCAGGGGGAACATTAACTAAGTTTAGGAACAAATTACGAGCATAAAGTTGTCTCGTGCCATCCAAGTTCGCGCGTAATTATCGTGGCATTTGTTGGAGCGCCCCTGTGAGATCACAGCTTTTTATTGCTGAGTATAGAGCATATCATATCACGGTGCCGGTTTGGCGTAAACGAGCGAAGATAACCGCTTTATTACTTGACGAGCTGCCAGCGCCCAAACCGCTCAAGAATCAATAACGCTACAGAGATTTTGTCCAAATGAGAAAAAGATTTTTGCACGTGTCAATGTGTTGATCAGCACCGGAATTTCTCTTAACACTGTTTTATTTAGCATAGCTCCATGCTGTAAAAGCTTCCGCAACTGTTGCTATTTCGTAAGATAAAACTAAAATATTTGGCCGAGCGATATCCTCGCTTTATCTAGAGAATCTACAGCTGCTACGCTACATTGTCTCTTGTTTTATGTATCGCGTCTCTTCGGCTTTATGTCGAACCGTTTGTATTATGGGGACCCGTCCGCTTTATTGTTCTGAATTGGGTGATGCATCAGATAAGAATTTTCGTAGTTAGTGTGAACTATTTAAGATAAGTTTGCTAAGTTTTGCAAAGATCTTTGCTACACCTTTACCTTGATGTTGAATAATAGTGAGAAAAAAAGTGAAAGAAAATAAGGTTGTGTCGGGCTAGGATTAGTCGTGAGAGTACCGGGCTTGCAGCGGTCGCGAAGAGTGTCACCGCTCACCGGCGCTGCTGTGAAACGGAGCATGTAGGTTAAGAGCGCTTGGCGCTTTGTTAGCGCGCTCTAATCACTGCCGGCCCTCCACGGCACGCGACTCGAGGACTCGTGGCGCTAGCGTTTTGTCTTTGCATTTTGCCGTGCCTCTTCGTGCGTCGTGCTAGCCTGGTATGGTATCCTTCATGTATTTTTTTAAACCTTAATGTAATACTTGCCATCTAAAAGGTTTGTCGTTAATTTAGAGGAACTAGCTGTCGGAGAGAGTGATGAATTACAAGAAACCTAAAAAATCAAAATTTTTACACAATAATTTCCATTTTCACATTAAGATCATTGGTATTTGTCCAATGTTTGATTAAGGTTTTGCGTATTTGTACTGCGTATCAATAATTCCTTTACTTTTCTATGGTCGTAAACAGAAATATAGCTAAATGTCGTAGAAGTATACATTGAAGTATCATATCGTAATTTACAATCGATATTGTATTGTGAGACAGATAATTTCATGTCAGCTTTATAGCTTATTATTTAGCATAATTTAATATTGTGATCGAGTTTCAATAGGTCATCGAGTCATTGCGGTCCTTTATTTTCATAAATGATAATAGCATCGTGAATAGTGTCAATGATCACCAGAAACTTACTTTAAATTTTTAAGTGTATTCTTTGAGGGAGAATGGATTTTACGACCGAGTAATAATGAGGTAGATTTTTGTCCCTTGATAGGGGGGATGCTGTGGTTGCCGGAGGGCGAGAGGCCGTAAGAAGACGGCAAAACTCATTTCCGGTCTGTCGATGAAAGCTGAGCTGGCCAATAAGTAAGGAAAAATTCTATTCAGTGCTAGGTCGCACTTTTTTGTTATTCTATGTTTCCTCTTTATGATGTTTTTGTATTTATTATCGATTAAATCATCATGATATAAAGCAAATAACAAAAGTAAAAAATATATAATCAAAGTATTGTTTGTACCCTTTTAGAAAGTACTGATCTTTATTTCATAACTCTGCTTAGTATTTGCCGCAGTAAGCTAAAAATACGAAGCATTGGAATTGGCGAGGTTATAAAGTGTTGGGGTCTGCATCCCTGTCCTTGGCAGCTCTCCAGCAGGCTTGGCAACAACATATGTAGGACAACCGAGTTCTAGTGCTATGCGTGCACTCGTTCCAATTTGCCCAAATGTGAAGATATTCATGGCGACAGCATATTTCGAAAAGAGCATTTTAAAATGGTTATGTGACGTAACTTATTGTTTTGTTTTGATTTTGTAGTTATTGGTCCAGTAAAATATTTTGTCATTTTCTTGACAATGAAACACTTTTTCTGGATACCGAAGCCCCAAAAAGGGTTTTATTTAAATGAGTGAACGCAAAAGTATAGGTACTTAATATGTCAACTTCTAATAAATCATTCTCGTTTTAGAGTTTCATACTATAGTATTTACTCAAAGCTTTAATTTAAATTTATATAAATAAAATATAAATAAAACACGAACAGTTGACAAGCTTATCACTGAACACTGGTTACTACCGCAATTTTCCGAATAAGGTTGAAATGTGAAAAGTGTACGAACAATTCTGAAAAATTGTAAGTTTTTAATTCAATAATTAGCGTTTTTGTATAAATTAAAACCATAACTTAATAATTACAATTCGACGTTTGCCGAGTCAACCTTTTTACGTTAAGATGTAATACATGAATTGACATTAAATAAATATGATTCAGTTGAATATACTCGTACAATTTTATTAATGTCATAATTTTATTGACGATGAAAAATATTTTAAGAATTAATAAGAAATTAAACTTCGGCTCGATGCTCAAGTGAACTTCGATAATTTTGTAATAATGTGAACAACGAAGGTAATGTGTGTTACAATGACCCGAGAGGGGATGCTTTTGCTAACAGTAGTTTGGTTATTAAAAGAAGTTTTCCTATTATAATACTCTATGCTAGTTAATAAAGTTATTGTTAATGAATACAAACATTCAGTTATAGCAAGTTATAGTAATTTCTTGTTATGATCCAAACTTAATATCGGAAATTAGAGTTTAAGACTATATTCAGACACGAATTTGTGTAGTTTTACCTAAAGTATTAATAGTTCCGATCACAATGTATATTATGTCTAATACATAGTAACTGTTAAACTATGGAATCTAATATTATAATAATAATATTTCCCACACTCACACCAATTAGCCTAGGCCAAAGTAAGCACTGTAAGGCTTGTGTTATGGATACTAGGGTAACGGAAAGACATACTTATACGATACATAGATATGTAATATCCATAGAAATATATATATAAACACCCATGACTTAGGTACAGATGCTCGTATTCATCATACAAACATCTGCCCCTTCCGAGATTCGAACCCAGGACCGTCGGCGCGAAAGGTAGGATCGCCACCGTTGCACCAAACGGTCGTCGTCTGAATAGTCGTCATATTATCTGAATCTACTAAATAAAGAACGAACAATTTCAAAAACAGAATACAGACTATCCATTGTAGAATTTTGTTTTTGTTTTAATGTTGTGGTTGTCAGCCTCGATTCTTGATTTTATATGAACATTTTCTAGGCAAAGAAATTACACCTATCTGCCTTTGTGTTGCTGTAAAACGAATAAATAACAGTTTCCCGCCTTCCTCGCATGTGTAACCAATGTATCGAGATAGAATCCGCATAGCAGAAAGCCCTGTCTCTGCGTATTAGTGCCAAGCCAGTAACGCTTCGAGAATTTACACAGTTATCGGTAGCGTTTGGCATACAAACTTTACGTCGATTTTGAATGAACCGTTATTTGTTTTTGGATAATCAGGTTTTTAAAATTGGTGGCATAATGAACAGGGTATATTTTCAAATATGTACATTACAATATAAACACAACAATATCAAATTAAAAACTTATCATTAAAATTAACCCTAAAATATTTATATACATATTTACAAAAAGAATATGTCATCCAAAATTCCACTTTGGGGCATGGTACCCAGAACACTGGCAGCATTACCTCGCTGAATAGCTAAGCTGATTCTCTGCGAGAAATAGCTGCCAGCCCTGTGATAAATAATCATGTAATTCTATTTATTTATCAGCAAAATCTGTTAGCATGATGTAGTGTGCTTTTTAATTGTTATGAGTACGTGGCCAGAATTATTGTCAGTAAGAATATATTAAATTGGTCAGCTGTCACCAATCACATTACAACTTATTTAAATTATTGCTCTACATTTAATGTATTGTTTCTCATTTAATATATATTAAATATTATTGTTTCAGGTACGTTATATTCGCCATCACAATAATTGGATGTTTGCACGAGTTCTGTGAGCAAAATGTAACGCAAATATAAAACCTACACAGTTGCGCGACACGTCAACCGCAGAATGCTCATGATTTTCATTTTCCTGCGGACGTCTTGGTAAATTCTTCACAAAATCAACGTTCGTTAAATTATTAATTTAGTATAGGGACCAAGGTTTGGGTTGGGTTTTATAATTATTTTTAATTACGCCCGCGACGCAGGGCCACGTCAGCCATCTTGTTGAATATTCATTAAATGAAGAGATTCCTCCATTATTTTTCTAGAGGTCCTCTAACCCAATTTGCTGTAATGAGCCTTGTGGGATACCAACAATGCAGCTTCTAAATTAAATATCTACACGGTTTGTTTGTATGTGGCTTTTGCTAATTAATTTATGTTTATTTAAACAAAAGCCTAATTCTGTTTGCGTTTTTGTGATTGGGACATATTACAAAGGAACGAACCATTTCACGTCACTTTGTTTTTTCTTTCACTTGAAGGAACTGATACAATGTACATTGTAAAAGATTCATTGAAGTTTTCTTTGAACAGCTTTTCATTAAATTTATTCACTAAGCAGATTACAAAACATTGGACATAAGAAAGTTGCCAGTCACTGAAAATGTTAGCTAAATTTGATGCTCTTATAATTAGCTCTAAATATCCTAGGAGTAACGTTGGTGTTGAAGATTGATTGACTTTATTTTTTATTCAGTGAACTTTTTGTGTAGTAACCGACCGAGTAGGATAAATCTTTGATATTGCAAATTGATTCTGAAGCGGAGACTATTTTGCTTTTAAAGGAGCACCTTCATTCTCAAGATTTTTCTCAAAACAAGGGCGCTTACTATTCAAGTCGATTTGATAAATTCTGAACGACATAACAGTTCGTATGCATAATATAAGAACACACGTTTTCTTTTATTGGGATGATGAAGAAAAGTCAGAAAAGTGTAATAATAAACTATTTTATACTTTAACCGCGAAAGGCAACGCCGATTAAAATAATTTACGTGAGATGTTAAAAGCTTTATAAGCCCGCATTTTATAAAGAGATTAACCAATCTCTTGTTTACTTGATTCGTTCTTTGACTTCTTTTTAAAAAAAATGCAGCTAAAATATCTTGTACTCTTACAAAAGATCAACTTAATGGTCTGTAAGAGTAACGTTTATTAAATACGGAAGAGCTTCTATTGTTCTATCGAAAATAATAACTTCACGCAGGAAACGACACGTCAGTAAGAGTACGCCCTTTGGTTAGGATCCAGTTAATTGAGTTTCGGTGACATAGATTGCTCTACAGTGTCTTGTCAGAGCCAAAAGAATAATAGAAAGAAAATATATTTCTTGGTCGCGAAGAGAAACATTTTAATAGAGTTGTCATTCAACCGTGTTGTGTCCAAAATGTTCAAGCTCAATACCGAGTACATTTTCAACTGACATCTATACGATGTTTAAGGATCGTGTTTTAGAGAGAAATCCACTTTATAATTGCAAAACAATCGACAGTGCTTTGTCGATTGTATATATAAAAAAAATATAAAATAAATATTTCTTACGTTCACACCAATTAGCCTAGCCCAAAGTAAGCACAGTAAGGCTTGTGTTATGGATACTACGCTAACGTATAGACATATATATATGTTACATAGATATGTAATATTTATAGAAATATATATAAACTTAATATATAAAACCCATGACTTAGGTACAAATGTATTCATCATACAAACATCTGCCCCTTCCGGGATTCGAACCCAGGACCGTCGGTGCGAAAGGCAGGATCGCTACCGTTGCACCAAACGGTCGTCAAAGCCTTAATAGAGCCACAACACATCGATGTAACATGAAATGAAGGGAGGTGTTCTTTTTAATGTATCAAAAAGTAGTATCGATTTAAAGATGCGAATCAATAATATGTCATTCATATCGACTTATCCATAGTATAGAGATAAGTCGATTTTTTCATTCAATTTAATGAGATAAGGTCTCATTTTGCTAAAAAACTAGTCATGATCACATCGAACT
Source organism: Calamotropha paludella (assembly GCA_927399485.1). Taxonomy (NCBI): domain Eukaryota; kingdom Metazoa; phylum Arthropoda; class Insecta; order Lepidoptera; family Crambidae; genus Calamotropha; species Calamotropha paludella. Next base: position 8,816,684 of record OV656817.1, on the reverse strand, counting down.
TTGTTCTATGGATAAGTCGATATATTATCTTAGTTTATTACATTCGTTTACCGTTTGCACACCATCGAACGTACGCATCGGGTCCGCTGGTGTCTTTTACAAATGCATGAACTACGTAAATATTCGTCGTCGAGACGTTTCCGCCTCGTGCAAGATCCTCATTTCAGATCTCATCTGTCAGATGGACGTGTTGTTTTACTTTTTATTATCGCCATAAAACGGAGGCGTGACCTTGTTTAATAAATTTACTACGTAACCTACAACATCTCTTGAATAATAAGCTGTGTTCATAAACGGGCTTCGGAGCAACTTCTGTGTAACTAATTATTAATCGTTACTTGTTTGGAGCGATGGATAAACACTGCTGATGCTTTAAAATCCGCTATCAAGCGAAAGAATTTGTTTTGTTTTACACTTTTCAAATTTCGAATTCCGTAGTAAGATTAGTAATTAGTATTTATTAAAACGGGAATTTACTAAGCTCGTTTTTTTTAAATTTTGTAAGGCTCCGATATTTCGGTGCAGCTGCATGCGCCATCGTCACGAAAGAACTGCAGTTTTTTGGGATGTTATGGGCAAACGTGTCAGTCTACCCTTTGTCGTAGTCTTTTATTACACTCGATACCGGTACCATTGTCTGTAAACTCACTCGAAGCTGTTTATGACATACGGCGTTCATAGTATCAGATCGCAAAACGGCACTTTTTGGGTTGTAAAGTATAAACGGACTATTGGATTCCAGATGCTCGACAATTAAAATCTTTACGATTAAAATTTTTCTGTTTGGTAACTCCAGTAGCTTGACCATTCTTGGTATAATATATTTGCGTAAAAAATAAACAAAACACAGTAATAATCTCGTTTGAATGGATATTAATGAACATAATTAAAGAAAGTAAAGTAAATAAGATACTAGGAACAGTATAATGATTTTTATATATTTTTATAATTTTTCAGTTAAATGATAAATTATTTTAACAGAATAATAATAGAAAAAATCGACTCGACTCACAAGTAATTTTCTTTCGTTGATGGAACAACACTGGCATACAGCGTAAAAAGCAGAAAGGTACTAAAAATTTGGACGGGTGTTCACAAAGTTCGGTAGCTCAATTAGGAGAGCATGGGACCGGACATCCAAAGGTTGCATGAAGATTGATCAGGTGAGAAAGTGAAAAATTATTTTATTTCCCGTACACTGCTCGCGAGCCGGTTATACCTCCCGGATATTACTGGAATGATGCGATCCGGATATAAATCTAACTCGTTCTGAACGCTATTTTCCCTTCACACTATTTTCTTATTTTTTTATGAGAAAAATTGCTTCAATTTATTTTTTGTGTTGTTCAAAGAAGGAAGATTTGGTTTAGAAGAAATATATGAGATTTGGTTATTGAAGAATGTAATTGTTATGTACGCATTGCACAAAGCTATCGACTATCGAATTTGTGTCTACATGTATATATATGTACTTAGCTATCGGTTTATGTTTACTTGTATTATTTTAAATAAAACTGAGATCATTAATATAATTGAGCAATCCTATGGAAAGTCAAACAAATAAAAAATATTTCGTCATGCCTATCGTCTATCTAAAATTAAAATTTTGCTAAGATTTGTTTAGTAGGTGGATTTCTTTCAGGATTATCATCACGTCGGCATTTCCACCCGGGCCAAAGGTCATGTTCCTTGGTATATACATATGTGCTTACTTTTACTTTTGCCTGATGAGTTTGGAAAAGAACGGATAACGTTTCCCGGCAACACGTAGAATGATGATGTTAGGCTTTTAATAATAAAAAAAGTTTATTGAAAATTCTGCTACTCGACTGTTGAAGTACAGGTGTACTTCTGCACCTACATGCTACACGTGAAAAACTGTTATTAAGAAAATGATAGCAAGATTTTTCGCAATTAACATATAATTTCTTAAAGAAAAAACTCACAAAAACATCTGCAGGGAACAGCATTTACAGAACACACTTGGCATAATGCGACCATAAAAAGCACCAAAAATGGTGCAATGTAAAAGCAGGTTCAAACGAAGAGGAGCTAATAAAACCGGAACATAAAACAGAGTAGAGCGAAAACACGTCTAGCACGCCGAGCTTGCCATTGGAATACAGCGCAAGCACATTCGCACGTCGTTGGGACTGCAAAAATGCCTTGCAAAAACCAGTGTCCCAATTATTCACTCAAACGAGTGTTAATTCTAAAAGAACGAAATTGTAATACTGTATCTACTGCATTCCTGTTCGAACTAGCTTTACGAGAAACGTCAGCTAGTGTCGTAGTACAAATGGATACCTATTTGTTACTTTTCAACGTAGCTTTGTTTTTTGAGTACGGCAACATTGGACGATTGGAGCGTAAGAAAACGCAGTGTTATTTGAGAAACAGTACCTCTCTCGAATTGTTTGACATTATTTGTCTTTGTTGGTAACAAGAAATCGAATTTTCATAATCATAATCTTAATAATTTATTGCTTAAAATATAGTGTACACAAAAGATGTTGAAGTACACTAAGTTTCACTGTTGTGATCTCTTTCCATATATTCTCCACTAGCTTTCTGCCCGCGGCTTCGCCCGCGTGGAATTCGGTTATATTGCGGTATAAAGCACAACTATAAGAAAACTTCTCAATCCCACGGAAAAATCTAAGAAGCGCGATGTAACGCTTGATACAATTAGTTGTTAAACCAAAACTGAATGGTACACTATATTATAATGTTTTCCCTTGTGGAGCAAAACATGCAGATTTTGGACACCCAGCGCCATCTATCGCATACCTCAAGAACTAAATAGCGTAAGCTATCATTCCACTTCTTATGTAGGTATTTTAAAAAACACATCGTTACCATGTTTTAAAAACACCCAGCGCCATCTATCGCATACCTCAAGAACTAAATAACGTAACTAATACTTATACCAATTAGTAATTCGTTGACTTTAGTGATTTCAGGATAAGTAGATGTAAAAAAAAACAATTTAGACGATAAAACAAATTGTACGTCATCCCTCGAGAATTCCTCATTTTCGAGGATTCATTTCCGTATCATTTAGCTTCAAAATTTACATGTTCATATTCGTTTGCAACATATAAGTAGATGTAAAAAAAACAGTTTAGACGATAAAAAAAATTGTACGTCATCCCTCGGGAATTCCTCATTTTCGGGGATTCATTATCGTATCGTTTGCAATATTTTACCTTGTTTTAAACGACACACAGCGCCATCTACAATCCATCCATCAAGGAAACAATATTTTTGTTTTTTCTCGGGAACATAAGTTTTTTCCAGGATAAAAAGTATCCTATTATTTAATCCGGTCTTTTATCTTTACGTCTGCAAAATTTCAAAGCAATCGGTTCAGTAGTTACGGCGTGAAAGCGGAACAAACAAACAAACAAACAAACAAACAAACTCACTTTCCCATTTATAATATTAGTAAGGATATTCCGTGTGCTAAAGGAAATTGGCACTTCCTATCACGTTCAGTGACAGGCGTTGACCTTAAGCGTTGACTGGGCGTTTTGCGAATCAATTAGGCACGGATTACAAGCTCTCTTATCTCGTGATGACGCCTCGGGTTCTTCTCATTAAAACTTTGCGCCCGGGGACCTTTATAAAGACCCCCATAATAGACCCAGGAAGGACTAATTCAGATCCAGTTTCGCCTCAGCTTGAGTATAAGTTACCTGTTATTTCTGCTTTCAGAGCAAAGTTCCAGCTCGTATAAGTAAAAGTTATAAGGCACTTGTAATCTAAAATTATGACTGTTAGAATTTTACTTCGTAGTAGAACTGTTGAATGAACAAAACAACGAATATCTTATAGATTTAGACGAAACATAAACATATTCTTAAGTTTTAATACTTTCAATTACTCTTCTACAATTTATATGAAGAAAGAGAAATCATGTGCAAGAATCAAATTGAAATTTTAGTTTTGAAAATAATTTTTAAATAAAAATATTAGTTCTCAATATTAAAGTTATCTGTTTAATGCAGATCATAGTATAGTAAGATGCAAATACCGCAGTCTGTTCGCAGTCTATGCTTAAATAATGAAGGAAAGCGTAGTGAACTAGGTATGCTGAGCTTTATATGCGGTTTCTGAAGACTATGTAAATCTTTGATTTGGCATCTACTCCTTCGAAGCGAGTAAGTGAGCTGAATTAGGTTCAGCATGACCATTGGCATGTTCTTGGAACTCAATAAGCCTTTAGACTTGGGAATAATAGTAGCACGATGTTCAGCAACATTTGCTTGCATAACACGTGGACCGCAAGTTCATTCATTAGCTTCACTCGGATCAGTGTTAAAGCACACTATGTATCCTGATAAATGTTATTTCAGTTTTTTGTTTTGTTGATCCTATCCGAACATAATATATAAAATATATTATGTTCGGATATATATACACTGATAATAGGTGTAGTAATGTTATAGTTAGATTTAAATGCCAATTGAAGGCTAAAAACTTGAATGATTGTTAAACTAGCTTTATACATTTTTGTAGTTTTGATACTATTATTTGCAACTATTCGTCAAATCAAATCTTTATTTGTATAAAATCATAGATATAAGATAAAACAGTTTCGCTTAAAGTATTTGACGTTTTTGTCTAATTTATCCTAAATTCATATTTTTTTGTCAGAAACTTCGTTGATATAATAAATAGGGTATATACATTTTTTTTTAAAAACCTACATGACACGTTGCTCCAATACACTTCAGTTGAGCTATATAGAAATGTTATTGTCTATACTATTGCCCCGAATAATGATTCCCTGACAAAGGGTAGATTTAATAAAGGAAAATAAAGGTAGGCAGTGATTGCTGCTTTAAAGTAACTTTTATTATACATAGCGCACAACCAATTTTTTATATGATAATTAACAAGTTTTTAATCCATTACATGAATTATCTTTGATATCAAATTAGATCCTATATATTTTATAAAACAGAATATTCAATATCGAAAAGAGTTTTGCAGTAAAAAAGTATACTCATATCTTTTATTAAAAATTTCAATAGACACGAAAATCGGCATAAATAACTGACATGTTTGCTTGCTGTGTTACATCCGGTAGTTATATCAGCATAACGAATATTGTCTAATCTCTCTGTAAGCAGCTAACTTCACCCACAATGTCGCCAATAGGCATGAGAGGTTCAGCTTTTGTATCGAATTTCGAAAATTGCTTCGTATTAAAGTTACATAAGTATTTAATTATATTTTTCTAAAGCCACAAAGCCAAGCGCAAACAGACAGTTTCGCTTCCTACGATAACTTCAGGACAGCGTAGAGGGTAATCTCGTCCAATTTGCCGGTCTGCCGCTAACTTCAGGCACAATGTCGCTACTTAACGTGGGAGGTTTGGTTCTGTTTACGATTAAACTTTACGAATAAATCGGTGCTCCGACGTGCCAGTTAAGCATTGTGATTGCGAGTTAATTTGCATTAAGATGAATGCTGTTCAAAGAAACATCTATTTAAAAAAATCTGTTAAATATGAATAAAGCTTCCTTATTGTTAGTAAAAATTTAAATGGAAATAACCACAAAATGCTAGTAGCATGAGTTTCACAAAATGCTGTTTTTGTTTAAAATTTTGAGATTAATATTGTTTAGATTTCTAAATTTCCATTAAAGATATTAATGGAAATTTTGCTGAGTTAAATATAGAACAGTCTCGGTGACCGGGAAATTAAAACAATGGAAATTTAATACATAAACAAAAAAGCAATTGGAAACAATAAAGTTATTAAGAAGTAAAACACAAACCTGGCAAAGTATACGTTCGCAGAACTTGGCTGAGCTTCATACTGATTTATTATATATTTGTTTGTGACTGTTGGGCTCTGTATCATTTTCGTTTCAAACTTTGTTTACTTTTTGAGCAATTTGAAGTAGAAAAGAAAAAACAATCGGAATGGAAATTTGATAACACTCAGGAGGCAAAATTAGATGGAAAAATTATCATTCGAATCTCCGCGGCGGAATTTTTTTATTGAAAACAAGGCAGATTTTTTGAAGTTTATCTTCATTCACGAATAAAAACTCCATACTGGGGATAGATGAATTAGTAGATCTGAGATGTCGGATTAAAGTGATTAAATAAGATATTTGGACATTTTTTAGAATTTATAATCGGTTCGCTCTTGATCCCAATAAAGCCCGGGGGCAAAGACAGAATCCACGATAGAACGAGCTAACCGAACGTGCCTATTCACGCTGGCTTTGAAAAGAATCGTTACTACAATATTAATTTGAAGTAGTTACTGGACGCAAAGTCAACATATCATATGTTATCTCTAGTTGCTCGTTGCTATGACGACCATTTGGGCATTAATTAGTCCCAAACTAACAGACTTATAATATAGATAGTAAATAACAGATAGCATACATAAATAAGTATATAACAACCACGACTCGGGAACAAATGCTCATTATATACTGTTGCGTCATCCGGTTTATTAATGCCTCTATCAGTTTTCAATAGTCGTGTTAAACTATCACAAAAATATAAATAAATAATTTACAAATAACTAATTATTACCTAGCTATAAAAACACAGTTATTACGCTGTGAAACTTCGTAGCTTGAAAATGAAGTTGGTTTTAATAGCTTCACTATTTCAAGGAGAGTGGTAAAGGAGCGAGTTCTCATTAAGTCGACACTTCACTGCCTCGAGAAACGCCCCTGACACACTGACTTAGCTTTTTCTTTTATATCACATATTTAAGTTTTGAAGTGATAAAACCTGATGGAGATAAATAAAAAAGAACGTTGATTTCATAAAATCTGTATTAGCTATAATATAATCCATTATATTCACCCAACAAATAATATATATTTCCCATTTATATTTATAGTCTTCTACTATGTTTTACGTAGATATTAGATTTCCAAAAATTATTTAAATAAAATACAAATATAATCATTCAGTTAGATATTCTAGAAATGTTTAATACTATCAAGGTCTTTTACTTAATAATTTAGTAACTAAATTGTTAGAGCAGAAATTGCTTAATTAAAAGTACCTTTTTTGAATTTCTATTTTTGTATTAATTTAAATATAAAGTAATTAAAAAGCTCTCTTTGAAACACTTTTATTTCGCTATAAGAGATTATTTTTTGTGAATAATCTTCAACTGAAATATTTTACTTTGAGAGAGTGCGACTGTTCAAAGAAATATTTATTCTTGTTAAGATTTCCTCCCTACTTATTTAAAATTAAAAAGATGTTTGAGTACAAATGTGATAATAACGACCACAATTAATTTTTGTTTTTGTTAACCTTTTTTATTTGTTTTTTGTTTCTTTTTGTTTTGTTTTAGTGGTTTTAATGGTTTCAGCGGTGGACATTTAATTCCAACTCGTATTTGAGATATAGTAATCCAATTACTACAAAGACAAGTGACACTTATAACTATGGTATTTTGTTTACTATAATGTAAATATAACTTCGTAAAGCAAGGTTAGAACTGTAATGACTGATTTGGGTGACATATACCCATTACTAAAAGTACTTTTTGAAGAAATTAAACGAGAAATATGTATATCCGGACCATTCATACCTCATTTGATTAATAATCAGCACATATATTGTTGTTATTTTATATGGCTAAAGAATTGTAATATAAGTGTACATAAGTGTAATATAAGTATACATACACGTAAGATGTTAAACAATATTTATGCGATCCAGGAATGTTTAAAGAAATAAATAAAACGGCTACTTTTTACTCACAAAGTGAGATTCTTCTAATTATAATAATAACGTTTAGGAATTATAATTTCCTCTATAGTAGCTTTTAGCTAAGGAGCAGCGTTAAATTGCTATATTTCACCAATTAAGCTATTAAGACGGCGAGCCTAGTGACCTAATTAAACATTTACTGAGGAAGAGGCCTATTAAGATTGTAGGTATTCATTAAGGACACTGTAGGAAAAGCACGGTCCAGATTATAGGAGAATTATAAGAGCTAAGATTCGATACATGAATATACTATGTACACTCAACAGGAATTCTATAATAATTAACGTTTATATGCTCTGAAATATTAGGTGCAGTGGTGTGGTAGTCTGAGCTTTTCATTTAATATGGGTGACAGCGTTTTTCAAATCTTGATCTTTTCTGCGATCTCCAATTGGCTTGCTAAGTGTGAAAACTAGTGCAAAACCCCCCATTTCTGAACGAGGCTTTTGTCCAACATTCGTCTGATAATAAAAGGCCTTCGCATACCCCCTGCCACGGGGAGACAAAGGTTTATGTGGGGCTTGAACCCTCTTAAACCCCCTGGGTGTTCCTCTGCCGTATTGCCGCGGGTCATGGGAAATATAATACGACCGTGACCGGTCACGCGTCGTCCCATCGGACACAATCTCTTATTGGGAACCTAAACCTCCCACCAACTGTAAAAGGCACGCAAGAACACTTTGCGTGACTTCCACCACGAAAGCCCTTCAATGGGTGACGAAAAGTCCCCGTTTTCACCGCCCGACCCTCACTGCGGAGGCGGACATGGACGATTGCCCTTATTCCGACCTCACACCGCTTAGCAGCTCTTCATGGGCCAATTCCATTAAGTCCCTGCCTGCTGCCGAAGTTTCTGGCTGGGCAGGCTGCGGAGTCGTGCTCGCCGGCGCTCGTCCTTTTCTCTTTAATGCGGGGCCCTACAGGACTTGCCCTCGAGCACATGGTCCGCAGCTACCTTCGCTGCTGCGTAGACAGCGCAGTGGGTAGAGGCGGAACATTTTCCAGCTTTGTAGTCCGAAAGACCGCACCGGTAGCATGTCTTGCTGCGGTCTACCTCACTCGTCCAATTTTCACGAACATGCCCCTTCTCGAGACACCTGAAGCATCTCATGGGCCTCGGCGGAAGAATTTTAACGAATGCTGAGACCCAGCCAATCCAACCTAACCTAACCTAACCGCTTTCGTATATGATCTCTTCGGGGATTGTATACGGAGGTGGCTTATAATCCTACGTCACTTTCTCTTCGTTCTCTCTCTTTCTTATCACTCTATCTGTCTACCCTCTTTCTCTCCATCCGTTTTCACGCTCGGGCGAGAAGTATCTATAGCTTCAATCCCCAGATGTGACTACGACCACTAAAAACTTATAATGATGAACGAAACAGTTATCTATGAGAAATCTTCATACCTTAAATATTAAAAAAATAAGAAAATATAAAAAAAAACCTAACCTAACCTAACCCTGCTGATGACTATGAACTACACTACACTATACTACTATGAGTACAGAATGACTATGTACATTCTGTAAGAAATCGTGTTTCGTACTTGGGAAATTTGGTAAAAAATCTTTTACGGTTCTTACTCTGTAGTATTTCTACGATTTTTTTACTATATTATATTCATACATCTATTAATTGGAACTGCTTAAGTATTGATTGTTAGTGTACCAATTCAAAATTATAGAACCTACCTATACTTATGTCCGTTTTCAGATATAGTCAATACTTAATAAAATATGATACAATTATAACTATGAAGTACATTAAACTTCTTTGAGTTTCAGAGATAACTAAATAAGGACGTAAATTAATAAGTAGAGGTAGGTACCTACTCAAAAACACAGCACTCTTCCAAGTTGAGAAAATTTCTACGTGCTGAAGTAAGGAACTGCGAATATCCAAGGAGATTTCATAAGTCTAGTTTAAGTCAAAATATTGACAATGTGGATAAAGTTTAGCGTGAGGTAAACTTATATACCGCGGATACGCGGAGTCTGCCAGTGGAGCGCTCTCGCGGGAAATTCACCTTGTTATGTCACATGGATTTCATAAAGCTGTTTCTCTTTGATGTGTTTTTGTATGTGTATTTTCGTTAAAGTTGGTACATATAAATATATCAGATCACTTTGTTAAATACTAGCGATAATTTGATTTTTTACTGACCAATAACAGCAATAAGTAGTGTACATAGTTCTAATTACGTAACTTTTAACTAAAATTTATAAATTAATACGTTCGCTGTTTTGTCAACTTCATTGATATTCTTAAAGAAAATGGTAATCAAGTTTTACGTAGATTTTACCTTTTTCACTAACAAAATGTCGTCTTTATTGAATTTTGCAAAGTCAACAGTGTATTCCACACTGTTGCTGGAAACTTATAACATTGCATTGAGCTCGTGAACCAATTTTCAACCATAGTTTAGTACAGACAATGTACTGACATATCAGTCCTTTTGGCCATTAAATATTTGACTATATTTGTATGTGACATAAAATACAATCTTAGCATTACGTTTGACGTTTGCGTATACAAATGATACAATCTAACTGGTCCGTCTTGTTTGCCCTGTTTAAGTATGTCCACAATGTTGCCAATATACTAAGGGCAATCTGTTGTCTACACTCCAGTGGTATGCAATCTGTATGGCATTCTTGACAATATTTTTGGTGGTTCAGTATCTTGAATTTCAGATGGATAATTTACTCTCCTGCTAAATCACACGATCTTAATAAATTATTATTGCATTGTCTTCTGATCAAGAATAAATACTATTACAGAAAATATTAGTTCTTCGAAAACTTATTTTGTCTACTTCTGATGAAATAATATAAAATTAAATGAAAACATCTTCCGTTTCAGCTCCTTTTTCTTCAACGACACTTCGTAAAACGTATCCATGTACTTATTTTTCTAAGTTGCGTTGTAATTTTCGTCAAACCGCGAAAGACAGGCGATATGTTGGACATGTCGAAGAAAGCAATCACAAATTAGCCGCTGTCAACATGTTTCAGGTGTTGTAATAAATACTAGTCGTTATGTAATCAAGCTTTATTTTCTATGTTGGTTCTTTTTTGTAGGATCTTCACAATGATCTCGTTATACAACCAGTTGTCCTTTTACAATACCATTCACTATATATTTAATGTATTACTTACCTACTTAATTTCAGATATACATATATATTTCACTAAATCTATTTTGTATACATATTGATGGAAAATTATTAAATATTCATCGCCACGTAGCTTCCATCACTTGTACCGCTGCTCCAGCTTATCTTAAGGACCCTCGATCGACTTCCTGAGCTTACCCTATCAGCCAGGAGGCACTTCGCCAGCCACTGCCACCATGCGATTACGAAAAGGCAATTGATTTTATACTGTTGACATTTTCTCTTCTCATTGAAAATGTCCATAGAAATATGAGGCTTTTAGAGAGCGTTATATTTATAAGGTATGATTAAGCATTGTTAAATTCAATATTCTGCGTAAAAGTACCTTTTTTATGGCAGAATTTTATGGTACCTTATTACAGAAGCAGCCATTTTGTGATAAAACGAACTTTAATAAAAATAACTTCAGAGTATAAATATCGAACAGTAACCTACGTCTCTTAACTAATCTGCATATACGCAATAACACAAGAAACACACAGTACACAACAAAGTTTTGGATTTATTATATACTAGCTGACCCGGCCACGCGTTGCAGTGTTATATATTAAAATGAAACCTATCCTATGTCCTAAGTTTGTAAAAATATAGCTAAATGAAAAAATAATCATCAAAATCGGTTGCGTTATTACACTGACAATATGGTTACAAACACACACATACAGAGTATTGTCATAATATAATTAGGATATATAATCGATATAACTAAATCAATTACGAATACATCGATATTTACATATTTGCGAATATTCTAAAACTCAAAAACAAGCGGCGAATGAGAAATTGTTTTATTTGTCAACCGGGTGCGTCAACATTGATTTTTGTGGTATGTTCATTCGTCATTATTAACACACCGTGTTATAAGTGTCAGTTGTTAAATGTACAAATAGGACATCGGTATTATATACATTTATACTAAGAAAATAAGCTCTGAATACAAAATCTTAACACAAACGCAACTTAATACAATCTTAAACGTTTGCATATTAGAAAATATACAATCAGTACAAACTCGCAATTGCCAAAATAATCGAGGAAGAAAATCTAACATAGCATATCAAATCGCTGTCGCTATTACTGTAGCAGACATCGGTGAGCTTGCTTAAAGCTAAGTGACTTCAACTTAGAAATAGAATAAGCAAGGGTGTATTTTGTGAAAAATATTCAGTCACTTGACACTCATTTGTATTGTGGCGAGACCCGCAAGGAGTGGGTTGATTTATAAATTCTAAACATAACATGAACAACGCCAACCTTTTAAGTCACGCAATACTCTCTTACATTGAATCGGCAAGTACCCAAAATCTGGTCCGTACTGTCGCTTTATGTAAAATATAGCGAACGACAAAAGTAATTTCCTTGGCCATCTTTCCCTGCTCTTGTTATTAACAAGCCGTCGTATTTTAGACTTCGGCTGCCTCATTATGAAACAATGAGGGCATGACTGGAGCGCACATTACAGGACACAATGTACATATTACATGGAATTCCGGTATAAGTCAGAAGTGGGAAGCGTTAAATATATGTAAGCAAAAAAGTGCTTGTCATGGTGGTGATATGAAACTGCTACTACTGTAAGTGAATGCCTAGAGTTCACAGGTATAGCCCGTGGAACTAGTAATATTAGTATCCATAGAGATAGGGAGGGAAGGGTGGATGGAGCTTCTTGCATTGCGGCAGGTTAAGAGTATTAAGTGTTGTGATTTTGAAATCCCAAGTATTTGTATTAAATCTCTTTTCTTAATTATAGACCACTCGAATATTTTTGTATTATCTATTGCAATCAAAGAAAAAAAGATTAACCCTACTTTGTGCTTTTTATTGCGAAATTGGAACTTTATTAATATTCTAATGGTTCATAATAAAGAAAAGCCACATTTTCAAATAATTAATCAGTGAATAACGAAAAAGCATTTATTACAAACGATTCAATCTAGATATTAGGGCGTTCAAATAAATAAATTCTTCTCCTTATTTGATTGGTATAGTATATGCAACACTGCTTTAAAATTATGCAGTACCAGAGCACAATAAAAGCAAGGGTCGCTAACATCGTTAGTAGGAGAGATGCTTATCAGTGTGTCAACACCCACGCACGTCACCGTCAAGCTAGAGCCGTGTCTGTGCCATTAGTTACCACTTCACTTTATTGACACCTTTCCATGTTTATAGGTTCCTGGTACATTTGTTCGGTACTGTTATATCATGAAGCGTTTGTAGGTACCTGTATAATAATGAACTATGTATATCGCTGCATTTTATCACATGATGAAATCGGAAACAATTAGCAATTTTAAGTTAGGTTATTTTATTTCTATTCGACACATATAATGAGAGAACGCGAAAGTTTCATTCAACTTAAGCCTACGTGAAATACTAAAGTTTCCAAAACAATGACATATAAACACGTGTATTCATTGGATGTGTACGGCCGTTTGTCTCCTTGCAGTGCATATTTAAGTTCTTTTTTGCAAATACTTTCCCGCGTTTTACTCCGGTTCCAGTTGTCAGAATGCATTTTCCCACTCGTTTGTTTTAGTTAGCTGTGAAGTTAGCACTATTATTTATTCTGTAGCTGTGCTACGTGTGCTATGGGGAAAATTTTATCTGCACCAGTAAAATTCTTTTTAAATGGTTTTTAGTACAAAGAGTTTCGTAGGCGTTTAAAATAAATTACTCGTGATATTACATTACTGCTACTCAATAAATGAGCATATATTTTACCTAGGTGTGCAAACAAGATGCGAGAGTATAAAGGATATATACCCGGGAGTAAGAGCATTCATAAAATATTCACGTACAAATTTCGCTTGCCTAAATCCTTGTTATTTATAACACCAATCTTCGTCACTTACTCGCAATTTTATTCCACAACAGGGGAGAATATTTTACTACATCTAATGTAATTATTCCAAAGTCGTCTAGACTTCACTATAAAATGTTATGATCGCAAAGAGGTACAATATATTTTAAAATGTGCCTTTGTATAAAATATTAATCTTAATATATAAAAATCCAGTGTCACAATGTATGTTCCCAGTGAACTCTTCACCAACTCAACCGATATTGATGAAAGTTGGTATTTATGTGTAATTTGGTCCAACTGAAGAGATAGGATAGTTATTATTTAATTTATAATACAGCAACGCGTGGCCGAGTCAGCTATATCATGTATATTTGTAGTTATATGATTACAAATAAATTTATATATATTAAATTGCCTGTGAATAATACAAACAAGGAGTATTTAAACAAAATATATGGGCAATAATGTGTCACAGCCAGTGACCAGGCGTCCGCAAATGAATGCATTTACTGGTATGGTGATGTGGAGAAGGGACGCGGTATATCACATCATGTCATGCTTGTTACCATTTGTTTGCAGCTATAGAGTATTTAAAGTACTTCCGCAATATAATTTATTAACTTTACCATCCGACCGAGCTCCATCTTAATGTTATTATTAGTATAGTCCAGTCATCCTGGCTCAAAAATGGCCATATTTCACTTTTTTTTCCGGGAGCGGATTTTTCTTATGTATTTTTCGCCGCTGATTACGATGGTGAGGTCCAAATGTGTCCAAAACCTGTGCTAAAAAGTTATGGACATTAACGACTCCAAACCAGAGAAAAAATGAGTTTTTGGGAAATAACTCGAAAAAAACCCATGAACGAAAATTAGTTTTGATTAAAATTCCCATAAATATAGTGAAAAATTCGCTCCCGAAAAGAAAAAGCATGAAAAATGCCAGAATGACTGGATTAGTATATCAGGATTAAATATAAAATAAATTACGCAATATTCAGTAAAAAAGTTTTTTATTCAAATATTTGCTTCTACCTCACATTATCACATTACTTAACATTAGTCACAATTAGAAAGTTTCACCAAACTACCATGTAACCGAGTCTTTATATTCACTTAATTAAAAGTTCTTAAGTAGTCATAAGCGTGAACTTTTACGGTAGCCTAGATATTGAAACTTGAAGTAGGCGCACCAAATCATAGTGCTTGCACAGGGAACTTGGCAAGTTCGATTTAATCTAACTCGCTCTTGCGAAGTTGAAGCTGGGAGGTGCAAGAATTTCGATTTCTCTAGGAGTTGAGCGTCCCGGGGAATTCGCACCTCATTGAGGCCAGATAGGTCACGTACCTACAAGATTGGCTATGTTGGCCTGAATAACGTTAGTATTGTTGCTGTATTGGAGAACATTACTCATTTCACTCTAGTTGACGTTTATATACATTCATACTCTAAGCGAAGTTTATGAATTTACATGTCAGTGAAAAGTAGTAGGATTTAGCACGTAATAAGCTGAAAATAACATAAAATAAAGTGGATAATCACGTAAGAACTCTGCCGATAAAGCTAAAATCAATATAATTATTATGGATTATAATTCTAGGTAAACTAATGAAATAATGCGGACTTTTAGTAGTGCCTCTATTATTTTTATATAAAACTAGCTGTCCCGGCCACGCGTTGCTGTGCCGACTGCAGTGCCATCTGCCGGACTGATTTGTGAATCTAAACCATTCTCAGATCCCCTTGAACACACACAAAAAAATTCATTCAAATCGGTCCAGCCGTTTAGGAGGAGTTCAGTGTCATACACACTCACAGAAGAATTATATATATAAAGATATAGTTAACAGTTCCTCTATTCTAAAAAGTTCAGTGAAATTAAAAATAAAACAATCTATTAAGTGCTTTTGAGAACATCGACATCGGACTGAGTATTTTAAATGAAATAATTTTGTTAATTATGACAAAGAAATCTCAGCTCTTCGAAAACTCACATTAACTTGCTGCAGGTACGGTGTTCAAAGTAATATGGAAATTCTCCAAGTGCATAATCACGTCAGCAGTGACCTATAAACGTCCTCAAAACTTACTACGGGGAGTAGTCAAGTCGGGTATTTTTTGCTCGAAGGTGCATAGAGCCTGCTAAATGAGAAATTCCTTGAGTACGTGCTAGCTACGCCGGGGCTGCTCATTTAGATATCGATTGTCGATAAACACGCCTCTTGCAAATTAATGAAGAGGTTCGGACGTGTCGAAGTACCGAAAAGTTCATAAATGTATATATACAACGCCTATCTCTTATATGTTATTACTTCCTTAAGTATGTCATTTGTAACACTCATTCATGCCTAGCGAGGTTTAATGTTTATTTGTGTCAATTTCATTACCAGGAAATCCTCTACCAGCCAGCCAGGGTGAAACTTAGCACCGACTGCTCTGACTTAATATATTACATTTACAAAATTCATCATAGTTTTGCCTCTAAAGTATATTTGATATGATAGTGTAATCTTATTTTCTTTTAAGCGTTAGACTTATGATTGGATTTACGTCAAATTATGTTTAGGGCCGAAAACCATTTGGTTATGTCAAATTTATTTTCAAATAATAAATAATTTTGTGTTGTTATACTTCTGTTAATATTCCGTTCTATACAGAAGCGATGTAAAAAAAGAGTTTATGCCAAGCATTTGTATCAGACGGTCGAAAACGCAAGCTGACTTGTGCGTCAACTTTTGTAAAAATCATGTGGATTTGTTAGCTACTCATCTTTTAAATGACTTGTCTACGAAGCAACTCGTCATAAATCATTTGGACAAATCAGCAGTTTTCCCGAAAAGTAACCTTTCGCCTTAGCTCATCATCTTAATGTAAAACACAATAGGTAATTGTTATGCAAGGCTAGAAAATTGAAGTTTGGCAGCGAGTTGCCCATATTAGCAAGCGAAGGACTCGCTACGCTCGTGGTTCAATTCTAGAATCTTAAGCGTAGCGAGGGTTTCAAAGGACGCTAAAAACTTTGCTCCCGAGCGAAACACAAAATTTTTCACCTTACTACAGCGAGGATAATTTTTAAATGTAAGAAAAACAGCTTCAACAAAATGGTAAAATGGGTATCTTCGTCGTTGCTGGACATTTTTATATTAATTCTTTCGGATTTAACAAAATTTCAGAATGAATTTGAATATACTTTTAAATTGGTTTCTATTCAATGTGAATTGACTAACAAAATTGGAAATCACTTTGACAGTACTTTAGCGGGTATGGCCCGAAATCTAATAATAGGTTACGAAATCTTACCCACCATATATTTGAAATTCTTATACTTTACAAATAGAATACTACTAAATATTATTTATTCTAGCTGTTATGATTTAAGGAATTATTTTTTTTTATAAATTCAAAATGGATCATTATAGTATTTATTTATATAAGAACAAATTGTTACTTATAAAGACTATAATGACGATGCACTGCACACCGTGTGTGATTTTCTTTGGATAAAAGGGCTATAATTTTAAAACACTTTTCCACGCTAGTGGATAAAACGCAATTTTCCAAGCAGAAATTGAATAACAAACCAAACTCTTCCCAGCGTGTGAGGTGAAAAAGGTATTTGTCAGTAGATAAATTTTAACATAAATGAGTTGCTTCACATGCGATTGTTGATAACAGAAAAGTAGACATAAAAAACATTTTTTAAAACATTTAATAAACAAACAACAACTGGCGGTTTAGACCATCTGGTAGTAAATCCAAGTAACAAACGGCGTAGGATATGGAAGTATGTGGGAAAGTAGATTTTTAACCGTAACCCTTTTAACCGTTTAATCATATGTGTATTTTTTTATCGTTAAATCTTGTATCCTCTAGGAAAGGTAAAAACCGGAATGACCTATCATTAAAACATTGGCCTATGTTATAAAACAATAATGTATATTATTATATATATTATTGACAAAAGTAGCGTTTATCAAGCTTAAGTATACTCAATTAAATGAACAGTGATAAAAATATTTCCAACAGCCTGTCTATTTCCTCGTGTGACAATAGACTTTAATCACGTTTCTAATTGCTAAAACATCGTAAATTAGTTTAGTATTTTAGTTTCATTCATTTAAAATACAATTTGTCGTAAATAATATAAAAATAATCTTAAATCCACGATTAAAGTTATCGATAAAGTCTCTTCCCTCCCCTAGTGACTATTAACTCAGGCCTGTAATGGCCGGTATAAGAGTGGCTCGAATTTTTCACGTGTTTCTATCCCAGAAAGTTAATTTACCGACGGATTTGGATGCTTTCTTGGTTTAGTTTTAACTAGTAGGTATTTCGGATTTGATGTATATTCACATTCGTTTGTCCTTTTTCTAATAACATAATTTAAATGGACACATTATTTACTATGGGATTTTAAATTGTTAATGATTTGTATTTTACCTTAAGTAAACGTACGTAAGCTAAGACAAAAATTATCTTAAGAGCTTTTTAAGGAAATGTACTAATAAATAGGTATAAATATTTTAATAGTAGGTATCATATCCTGGATCTAGAAGAGGTCACAATTTAATATTACAGTACAATGCCATTTAACCTTAGAAGTTTTTCGGATAATTATAAATAATATTTGAAAAAGAGCTTGACTCGTTACATATTTGTTGTAATAATCAACCACTGAGGAGATTAAAGATGACGAATGAGTGGTTTGCGTGCTAGGGTTACGATCTTTTAAACCACGTAAATATAGATCACAAAATAGTTTAAAAGGACTCAATTTTCTTATGATTGAATATATAGCGCCACAAAAGAAACAAAAACGTACATCACAACTGATATTTTAAGACACTTGTTATATTTTCTCGTGAACGATATGAAATTGAGTAGTTTCCGGTGGAGTCACGTAGTTTATCGTCGATGACTGTATTAGTCAGCTAGCTCTATGTCGCGCGTCGTAGCCCGGTGTCGCGCGACAAGACTAACGATGTCGTCGTCGCGGCGTCGTGACGCCGTCTGTCACATGTTTGGTCGATAATGGATGCGCTCGGCTAGATAAATGAAAATAGTGACAGGATCTGTTTACTTATAAATTGTTTCCTTGAGTATTAAAGATTTTTTATTAAAATATACTAGATGGCGCTGTAGCGCGTCGAAACACGCTATCGTATTGTTTTTGCGGGAATACGTAAGGGCAAATGTAGTTTTGCAATGTTCTTGCGTCGCCCTTCATTCCCGGGTGCGATCGCTCATATAAAGCCTGTATAGCCTTCCCAGGCTAAGGCACCTCAGGTGGTGTTTAGTCAGTACGAGTCTGACATAACCTCTCGGCCGGCCGATGTATCCATGTAGGATTCACCACCTCCCTCCCTCGCGTCCGGAGGGGAAAAAAAAAAAAAAAAAAAAAAAAAAAAATTTGCAATGTTAGGATTGAGATAATATGGTAACAAACACGCTTACACACACACAACGTAATGTCATAATATAATTAGGATTTCATAATCCAGACTATTAATGTCCTCTCACTGATGAGGCATAGGCTAATTATATGAACGATGTAAAATCACTATGAGGGTTCATGGCGGATTGGTAATTCCACGATTTATTAGTTTCTAAAACACGGAGACCGGTATGCGGATTACGAAATTTGCTAACAATCTTGTTTGAAATGAATGAAATTGTTGCTTCTGCTATTATGGATGAACGATTTGTCATTTTCAGATCGCCTCTGTTAGTAACATGTTGGCAACTAAAACTGTCAAATCGTTCACCTATAATAGCAAAAGTAACAATTTCATTAATTTCAAACAAGATTGTTAGCAACCGAGTACGAGTAGCAACGTAATTAGTACTGCAGCTCTTGGATAGTTGTTTCACCACAGGCTACTCTTAATTTGCTATGATCTGTTTCACTGCAGAGGTTATAAAGTCTAAATTCATAAAGTGCGTAAAAGTGGTTAGGCTTGATTGAAGAATGACAATTAAGTGGTGACAAAATGTTTTGTAGTCGATTTTTTAACACATTGGATGACGGTCAGCTGATCCAGGTCATTTATCTGATGTTGCTATTGTGGATATCATATAATATAGCAACCTCAGTAATGTTATTTTATTATATGTTTTTAAGAAAACTATTGTGAACTTTTTCCTTTCGTGTTATCGGTGAGATGAGATATAAAGTTGTATGGAACTGTGAAATTTGAGTTTGGGCATTGGTTTCTCGTTTCTATGTGATCCTAGGAGTAACACTACGTAGTGTGTATTTTCACCATGAGTTGGGGTTCCATTTTGAGATTAACATTTAACATTCTCTATGGAAATTTATTCTTTTCACCCTCCCATTTATGGGTATTTATTACTAGTCATAGTTCATCCCAATCAGTTTATTCTTAAACCGTGATGCGATAATGTGTTATTGCTCAAAGATGTACGACCAAATTGTGTCTTATATCGAAGTACTAAAACAAATCTCGTTTTACCCTCCTATATTACAAATTAGGACCTTGAATCCTCCAAACATCAAAGCCCTAGTTTCTTCGCATAAAGTCTATTATCTAAACAAATAGCGAGGGATCCGTCGTTCAAACTTAATCTATTATATGTCAGTAGGGGAGTTGATGGTTTGTGTCGATGCCTAGTTAGTTAGCTCTAAAGCCTGCTTACCGTAATTATTATGTTTTGTTTTCTTTAAAATTCTGTGGCAAATGGTTGTGATCTTAAAAATGGTTTTTTGGTTTAGTACGAGGCTGAGAAATGAAATTTAATTTACGAATTTGCTGAAACTTGTTTCAAAAACTCAACATGAAAACGCGATCGTCTAAGTTAAGCAAATTTAATTAATTATTGTCTATATTTTTTACAGTTGCTTTAGTTTCTTCTGTTTTTAAATAAAAAATAGAGTATTTACCATATTAAAAATAATTAATTACAAGTAAAGTTCGATCAGAAGCTTTATGTTGCAGCGATTTGAGCGTCTGGTCTTTGATTGTGGAGTTTTCGCAATGGATGCGTGACCAAAAATTTACCTGCGTGCTTCGAAAAACACATGAAGTGGTTGGTGACTGCAGACCTATTTCCCTGATGTGGGGACATTTATAATTAATATTAAATAGTGCGATTGACTTAGTTTAATTAAAGTTAATTAACATGATAACAAAGTTTAACACCGAGAATCTTTCTGATCAGTGTTAGTGTTAAAATATTCTAATCCAAAATGCAACTAGTTTGTAGATTTCTAAGGCCGAACGTGCCAGGATCTGCCTTGCGGGTATTACGTCTAGATCGATAGTGCTTTCGAGTAAACTTTTGCAAATAAGACTGGGGCGATGAACTTTGTGAAAGGTAGAAATCGGATTGAACTCTGCTGTTTAGTAAGCCGTATATTTGTAATGTAACAGCGTATATTATAGCTACATGATTGCATCTACTGACAAATAAACAGCTTGTAAGTAAATAGCATTTACGCTGCGGCATATTTTCAGTGTTTCATATCTTTGGATAACCGTTCTTCAATTTGAAGGTGGAGACTTTTTCTGATCTATTTTACCTTGAGTCTAGGGAATTGTATTGATATTGTTTAATAATGGTTTAACCATTTATTTACACTTATATGTGTTTGTTGTTTATTATTGCGTCAATAATATGGTTGTAAAATAAAAGTGCTTACTTAACTGTTTCGGAAATGAAAATGTGCTTTCAATGATTTTTATGTTGATGCATGGTACAAATCTAAATCTGTCATATGATTAGGATTATTTCAAAGAAGCAGTCTTCACCTTCAATATAATCTAATGCGATTTTTAAGTGAAGTTTAACATTTTCTATATGTGATGAAAAGGAGAAATATTTACTGATTTGATGTAATTATTATGCCGGATATTAACATAAATACTTTTTTTTTGAGCTGGTGAATTGAGCACGTTTAAATATATGGAAATAACAAGATGGATAAATTGTTAGGCTGTCGAATTTGTTTTACAGATTTAAGGACGTCAATAAACGTTCTTATATGTGGGAGCTATCGTGGGCGTCGAGTAGGAGCTAGTAATTTTATTAAAATAATCTGCTACGACGTTGGTTGCATGTTCAGAAAATATTTGCTGTCGTTTTACATTTATGTTGCTTAGCTTAGCATCGCAGTTCTTTGTGTGATTAAATCTGATAACTTGTAAGTGCTAGTAGGTTGTCCTTGGAATTGACCCTGAAGTAATAGCGTTTGTTACTACCTTTCTAGATTAATTTAGTTTTGATACTTTATGTATGGTGTAAATAAAACTTTTTCATTGATACTTAGTCGGGATAAGTAATTCAGTATGTGAGGTGACCTGCTAAGTTAATTATAAAAATACGTATTTTGTTTATTGTATATATATATGCTATACGCGTTAAGATTTGTACCTACCACAAGCCTTACTAATATAGATTATTTAATTTGAAGCGTATTTTTTGATAACATCTCGAACATATATATACACTATACAGACATACTTTACAGAACATTACAATTAAGATATTCTTACTGATTTTTTAAAATAACTAGAGCCTTTTCACTTTTGCATTGCTTTAATGTTGGCGTTTAATGAACGTATGCGCAGACGCCGCATTAAAAACCCGTAAAAATGCTACGTATCTTTTAATATTATGAAGTTTAACCGGCTCTTTTATTACCAAAGCGCATAAACTACACGACATTCATGTTTATTCATGTATGTGTGTTTTTTACATAAACTTTAAGCTTAAAAGAAAAGTGCTATATTTTTAGCCTGACCATTATGCAAATGTAAGAATTAAAAATAAATTATTTTTGCGTAGCTACGGTACTATCGTCTTTGAAGCATATACCTACATTCATATACAGGAGAAAGACTTATAAATACGAGATGTTGGGTACACGTTTTAAATTTAAAGCTCTAAAAAGTCTTACGTAACGCTAAAGTTACGTTTATGCAAAATATAAAAAATACGATCATAATAATGCAAATTAGAACCTTGAAATTATAAAGAAAATGTCTAAAAATGTGTTTTATTTTCATTATGTTTTGAATCAACTTCTCATATAATTTAAACACTTTTGTGATGGTGTCAATATTTTTTAGCACCGGCCAATTGAAAAGACCATAAGAAAATTCCATTGAGAGTACTAATCGATTAAGATATTATAATATTACTAGCTGATCCGGCCACGCGTTGCTGTGTTATAAATTAAAATAAAACCTATCCTATCTTTTAAGTTAGATCAAATAACAGATAGTTACGAAGTTTGATCAAAATCGGTTAAGTGGTTTAGGAGTCCATTGAGGACAAACATTGTGACACGAGATTTATATATATTAAGATAAATTAGTCTGTATATTTTCCTGGAAATATTTGTGTCAAATCTATTAAAAATAAGGATTAGAGGTAAACTAATCTTTGCGAAATGGGATTACCTTTGCAAGGGAATCTAAACGGATCTCGCTAACATCAAACATTTCATCGAAGGAAGACGGAAATAAATTATACATGCTGAGCATTCTCCGGGAAGGGATTGGTTGCGTATTACGTGGGTCTCAATTTATTGGGACCAGTTCGTGTGAAAGGAACCGGCTTTGTTTGCGGACGAATTGGTTGTTGTCGGGTAGCTAAATACGTCATGGGATCATGTCTACTTTCCATTTGATTAATGTAAGATTATTATACTATAGGATAGTAATACTGAAAATATATTACTTTTAAATTAGTCTTTTTCGAAACCTATAGATTATCGGTGTAGAAATCCTATCGTGATGTTGTTAATTTAATAATGTGTAGTACGGTAGCTTCTGGATATAAAACGTTGAGACGAAACCCCATTTTAAATTTAAATTCTCTGACGTATCTCATTTTACATTTTTGAAGTGAAAACTTCTTAAGCGGCGTTGTGTATTTTTTGGTATGGGTAAAAAATGTTAAACTCGCGTCAGGACACGTGACCTAATCGAAAATTCGTAAGACTGAGGGAGAGTAGACCGCCGGCGCGGCGAAAGAGAGGAAGTAATATCCCCCTCTCTTTCTACCGCGCGGCGAAAATGTATGCCTGCTCCTGCTGTTTCGTACAAGCGACGCAGGGCGCTTGCGCGAGTGTGCGTGTGTGTTTGTTGTCATGTTTGTGTACGATAGCGCAATAAATGAGTATTGTATTTTACCACATAAATGATAATACTTTTATACTGATAATTAAAGCAATTCGTGTGAAATTATTCCCTTACCATTCCAAAATATCAAAAATGTACAAAGTTAATGTTCATGTTTTCACTTCTGCCGACACTCCTGGATTGCAACCCGTTGTTTTTTTTAATCTTTAATGCAGTAATGTATCGAAAATCAAATATAAATGATAATAAATGTCATGACATAAAATTTCCCATTTTCTTTGGTAGAGAATGACACTAAAAATCGCTTCACTCTCCTATATTTCATGAAGGATAATAAAAATCAAATAAGCGAGGTCACACGCCATTTGCGTTGGTTTTTACAATACTTTGGAGGTTCCCGTCCCTGAAACCTCTTTGTTCCTTGCCTTTGTGGTATTGATTGACGAAATACAAAAGGCTGTGAATACAAAATAGGTGAAAACCTATTTCAAACTTCAGTATATTTGAGTAAAATCGAGAGAGTTCCATCCTATATCAATCACGGCCGCAATGGGAATTGTCATGGAGATGACCTTAGCAAAATTAATAATCAATACTGGCGCAATTTCATACTAGTTCCATTGAGGCGATCACGTTGCTTATTAAATTAACTTCTCTTTTGATCGCTCTCGGTTTACGTTGTTTATGTTCGCTTTGAGAAATATTTAATAGGTAACGGTCAAATTACAAGTATAATATAATAATATTATATCTTACATTCTTACCAATTAGCCTAACCCAAAGTAAGCACTCTAAGGCTTGTGTTATGGATACTAGGGCAACGGATGAAAATACATATATGATACATAGATATGTAATATTCAAAGAAATGTATATGAATACTCATGTATAAGGTACAAATATTCGTATTCATCACTGGAACATCTGCCCTTTCTGGGACTCGAATCTGGCACCGTCGGTGTGAAAAACAGGATAACCTGCCAGCCTTTGGGACCTTTCTAAACAGCAGTGTTGACAGTTTCACCTTTTCCTAACCTAACCTAATAATCGCAAATACTGTTAGCGAACTATCGTTGTAATAAATTAATTAATTTAGATAAAACTGATATCTATAAATTACACACATTCACATTCTTACCCTTAATAACAAACTATTAAAAGATGCAAGTAATAGAAAATGCTTTAAAATAAATATGAACATTAACAAAGAACGTATTAAACGTAACTAGCTACGCCATTGTTTCTTAATTGCTGGAAAATATTAGTATTAAGTGTTAACATAGCTGACAGTTTGATTTTATCTTGTAATGAATGTTTTTATTTAAAGACGCTACTTCAACTGTTTAACATAAAAAAATATATCTGTACGACCTTTTTATATTCTTTATACAATCCATGTTATAAAATTGAATTTTCTTGGTATGCCTTCCCAAGTTAGCAAGGTAATACTTATATACAATATTTTCCATCAGCAGTAAAAGCTCTTTGCCTCGATATCTTTTCTTGTCTCGTCGAATTGACATTGACGTCTTTGAGTATATTAAGAATTTGTCCTATATCTGTAACGATAAGTGACAAAAAAATGACAAGTCCTTTTTTTGGAAGTCAAGCACATTTTACTGTTTAATTAATTTTACAAAATAAATAATTTATTTTGGCGAGTTGTCAAATTAAGTCATATATTATCAAGTATATCATTTTTCTTATTTCTGAAATAACCAATTGAGTGACGACAATTTTTTATTGTTTGGTTTACGATATCTATTTGAAAAGTCATTAAATGACGCAGTACAGATTCCGTCTAGAGGGTAAAGGTAAACTTGTATTTGACCTTATACGTTTTGAGGGTACCGACTCGACACTGTCGCTTCACACCCTAACAACAGAGACATAAGATCTAATTTCAGCTGTTACCCGATATGTCGTGACAGGGTAAAAACTGCTCTTTGCCACTGTAATTAGGTACATAATGAAACAATTTGTAATCGATCACGTCAATAACACGCAGTAGGGGGCGCACTTGAATTATATACTGTAACTCGATGTGTTAGAGCGCCCGTTGCTTTGCACTGAAGTTTGTGTCACGTTGAGCTTAGGAACTTGTTTCTCAATGTATAGGGTTGATATTTGCAAAGCAATTTTTGCGCATTATACGTTAAAGTTTGCGACCGTGTTGTGTTATTTGATCGTAAAATATGGCGGAGCTAGCATAGTAGGGTATGCTAATGTTTTTTATCGCATGTGCCCGGAATAGGCGTGCCTGATCGAGTTTATATATGACAGTGAACCGTTAGAAGAACAAAGGGCTTTTGGTTTGGATGTTGCTAAAGGAAAAATAAAGGCGATATGTCGGCTATTGGCTGCCTAATGATACAATGTTGAGGTCGAACGATTGATGTATTAGTATTCAGCTATTATTTGCGTTCTATTCACGTTGGAGCTATGAAAAATTATACGCTATTTTATATCATCATGATTGAGAAGCTAAATTGGTTGAAAGTGGAGTGGAATGGACATTTAAGAAATCAGTTCCAAATATATTCTTGAGTATACCTACTCAATGGAAAATTTAAAAGTTCAAAATACCACTGCGGTTGAAAAACTATTATCCCAAAGGAACAATCAGACAGTAGTTGAATTTGCAGAAACAGCTAACGTACAAAAATATGAAACTTTGACAAAGATTATATATTTACGGCATTTGGCGCAGAGACTTTGGGTCCCTAGAGTGAGGGGCGTAAAAGTTTTCCTAAGACTTCTGTCAACTTTTCGTGTGCTGATGGTGACCAATATGTAGACAATGCAGCTATTTAGTTAGCCAGTGAAAAAGGTTGCTCGATGTCTCGAATGAAAAAGCAGATTTAAGAATAATGCCATGAATATGAAAGTGATTTAAATACCTAAACAATAAAGAAATACACATAGAAATAAAAGTACAATTTTCTTTTATGATATATGAAGCATTGTTACGAATGAATTAAATGATAAATAGAATGAGATCCGCCTTAATAATACCCCATATAAAACGTAACTTCGTTTCAAGGAAAAAAGTTATAATCTTCCGACAGCCCTCGAAGGGCGTTTTGTCATAACGACGCAACGCCGCCGGTTGACGATGAAAATGAATAAAAAGCACCTTGCCTGCCCGACCGAGTTGAATTGTCTTTTCAAGAGAGTAAAGCGCCTGGAAAATAGGGCTCGTCAACTTTGCTGGGCTTCCTGTGAGAAAATCTTCTTTGTTGTAGGAGTGCTTCTTTTATAAGGCACCAA
Source organism: Calamotropha paludella (assembly GCA_927399485.1). Classification (NCBI taxonomy): domain Eukaryota; kingdom Metazoa; phylum Arthropoda; class Insecta; order Lepidoptera; family Crambidae; genus Calamotropha; species Calamotropha paludella. The sequence continues at coordinate 8,789,558 of OV656817.1, read as the reverse complement.
TAACTCGGCGATGTTTTGTATCACAACGAAGTCAGAATTTGGCAGGATTATATTTCAGATTTTAAAATTCAGATTTATATTTACGTTAAATATTACGTTAATAATTCTCACATGGTCGGAAAAGTATAGTTTGTTATTTAATTTCTGCGTGGAAAATAGCGTTTTATCCGCTAGCGTGGCAAAGTGTTTTAAAATTAGAACGAATCTAAGAAAAACACACGTGGTACTTACGTTTCAAATCGTCATTACATATTAGTCTCTTTAAGTTACATTTTTCCTTATTTAAATTAATACTAAATTACTTTGTTTGGTTCAATTAAATTGTTTAGTTCCTTAAATCGTAAAAAAACGATAATAAATAATATTAAGAATATATCTACCATTTGTTAAGTATAACAATTTTTAATGTATAGTTGATAAGATTTCATTACATGAGTGATTTTATGGTACTTTTAGTTAATTCACATTGAATAGAAACTAATTTAAGTTTTTTGAGATGCGTTCTGATTTTTTTTAATCCGATAATCTTAATAAAGATACGAATTTACCATTTTAGTTAAATTTTCCTCGCTGTAGTGAGGTGAAAAATTGTGTGTTTCGCTCAGCAGAAAGTCTTAGCGTCTCGTGCCTTTGAAACCCTCGCTACGCTTAGGATTCCATCTTTGAACCTAGAATCCTTCGCTTGTTCAGGTTTCAACAGAGGTTACTTGCGCCAAAATATCATCTTTGCAGCCTTGCATAACAAATAACTATTGTTTTACCTTTTTGTATAGGGATATACAAACGAATGGAATATTCTTTCCTTTAGATTTCCTTGCTTTGTTATCTTATAAATCATATAATTTGCAGGCATTGGGAAATAAAAAGGAGGATAACAATTGCTTTTGCGACGTCCTGGATATATTAACTGAATATTTTCGAAGATTAGTTTCGTATTGATACGATTTTTATCACTCTGACACTTGGCAGTTCGATTTAATTTAATTTTGACGAAATAAGACAGTACATCGATATAGTTATTTCAAATCAAATTGCAAATAATACGATTACGGATAAAGAAAATAAATTAAAAAAGAAGGTTAAAAATTTTATTATATATTTTTTTTATTTAGTTTAATATTGGTGAATTTTCAAATTTGCACACATGATGCATTGAGATTTATTTTTTAGGATATGTGGTGTTAAATATGAGAATGGTCGCGCAAAAACCCGTCTAGAAGGTTACAACAAAATTTAGTCATTTTATAAACTCATTCCGGCAAAGCGCTCAACTCGCCACAAAGTAAAATGTTTTGTACCGGGATTTTACTTTGAATAGAAATAAGATGGAAAATGCCTGGAGAATAACTTTACTACGTAAAGATACTCATAGAATAATGGCTTTGCTTTTATAAGCTCTATCGCTCTAACAGTCTGACGTAATATTCATATCAAAAAATAATGTTATAGTGATTGACATTCCCCTATCTAAAGTCTGTTCATTCTAAATTGTCCTATTTTGTAAACAATTTTAGCACAACTTTTTAACAAAATCATCCATTTAAAAATAAAATCATAACAAAGTTAATAATCTATTACAATAAATCGTTATTTTAAACTGAAACCTATTGAATCTAGTTATCAGTTGATTTTTAATGCTGCATTTTCAATAAAAAGGAGTGCCAAAATTGTTTACCAAATAGTACAAGTTAGGATGAATAGATTGTAAGCCCAATCAAAAGCCTGTGGCTAAGACAATCTATTCCTTTGAATGGCTTATGTCCGAGGCAGGCTCATATAAAAAAAGTGCAGCTCACAAAGAGTGTTTTAGCCGAATTTTCATAGTGATAGCTAGCCGTGATGCCAATGTGATGGTCGATTTAGCGACATATGGTTCGCAATATATTTTTTGTGTCTTAATATATATTCCTCATTTTATTCATGAGAAAATATTTATATATATATATATTTCCTTATTTGTGAATCTAAACCATCCAAGGCGCCACCCAAGCGCATACAAAAAAATTCATTCGAATCGGTCCAGCCATTCAGGAGGAGGAGTTCGGTGACATACACACGTACAGTAGAATTATATATATAATTCTACTGTACGTGTGTATATATATAATATATATATAATATATATATATATATATATATATATATAATTCTACTGTACGTGTGTATGTCACCGAACTCCTCCTTTTTTTTTAATAATTAGAATTATATATATAATTCTACTGTACGTGTGTATATATATAATATATATATATATATATATATGATTGATTGACACATTGTTAATATTAATTACAAAAAAATTATCACTACAGTATTATCAATGCTTCGAAATACACTTTTCTAAGTCATCGCCATCGCATCTCTGATTTCCAGATTAGATTTGTAAAAGAGTGATAAAGAAAAAGAACCTTTGCCGGTTAGTTTGGGTAATTGGGGTTCCATAGTTGTTTTCATTAGCATAGCCATCTTAAATTAGTATAGTATTATGAACACTAATAACGTAAATATTAATATTATAATGAATAATAATAAATAGGTGCCCGTCCTTATAAAAATATCTGTTGTGTATACATCGCTAATTAAAATTTCAGATTTTACCAAGAAACGTCTTACAATGCATTTATATTCCATTGCAAACATAATAAAGTTCTCGATTTTCAATTAATTTTGATTCAATATTCCATCTCTTAGTTTCATTTGTAATTCTATATCAATTTCTTTGTATTTAATTAAATTTTCGTTTTTCAGGTAAGTCGCGCCAGAGTTCGGCAAGTATTCGCTATGAATGCTTTTTAATTAAAGTGGAACTTGGAACAGCCAACGTTTGATCGAGAGAGATTCCTGCGATCCACTTCAAAGGATTTTATTCATAAGTTCAGCAAATTCCGCTTTTCAAATTGAAAATGTTCACAATTATATAAATTTTGATATCTAACCTGAGGAAACGACAAAATTTATAGAAAAACAAAAATGATAAAATATTTACTGTGCAATTTAGATTATACTCCAACTTCAAATATATGAACCAAAAACAACTTAAATTATTTACGGTTCATTTGCTCTGAGACTCTTTAGAAAATGATAATAATATTTAAAATGAAACAAATAAAATAGGTTTCTTTTGGTTTTACTTACTATAAATTAAGTATTAAGTAACTAGCTGACTCGGTCAGGCTCGGTTATTATAATTTGCAATATCTTTTTATTATAAATTAAAATGAAACCTTTCCTATGTCGAAACAAATCCCGCAAAACAGAAAAAACATCAAAATTGGTTGAGTACTTTCGGAGTTCATCGCGGTCAAACACTGTGACAGGGAATTTTTATATATGTAGAAGCTTGCGACATGTACAGTCAACATTAATATCAACGGCGAGTACATCACTCACCTTCGATGATGATTTGCTGTCATCAACGAATCATCATATAGCGATAGCGTAGTTATGGCTGAGACCTTGGAAGACCTAGGCACAATGCTCGATGGCCTTTGTAGAGCCACTCAACAAGTCTTAAAATGAACATGGACAAGACGAAAATTATATTGCGTGTCCGTGTTGTATCCACTTCTCTGAAGGTTTTAGACTACGCTCGAAGTTGACGATTATGTGTTCCTGGGACAAACAGTTCAATTAGGTAGGTTCAACTTCGAGAGAGAGATCAATCGTCGAATCCAACTCGGCTAGTCAGCGCTCGGGAAACATGCCGACATCTTTTTATCCTAAATACTGCAGTGTTTCAAGACTAAAGACTTTGACCAGTGTGTGTTGCCAATGATGACATACGGAACGGAGACGTGGTTCCTTACTATGGGCCGCATAAGAAGGCTAAAGATCATTCAAAGGGCGATGGAGCGTGGTATGCTTAGAAATTCTCTTTGTGATCGAATCAGAAATGAGGAGATCCATAGGAGAACCAAAGTAACCGACATAGCCCGCAAAATTGCCTAACTTAAGTGGCAGTGGGCGGGGCATATAGCTCGTAGAAGTAAAAGACCGGAAGCAGCGTTGTGGAGATCCTTGGGAGCGGCCTTTGTCCAGCAGTGGACGTCATTTGGCTGAGCCGAAATGTACCGTCAACCGATATGCCTCCTAGACCCGTCTAGAACCTTATCGCAATAAATCAACCAAATATGATATCTAACTTGACAAAAAAATATATCTCGTGATTCTTTAGCACAAAAAGCGACACAGTTCCAAGGTGGACGAGGAACATAATTACATAATTTTTGTTGGCGCATTTTGTGCATGCAATGGTGCGTGCGTTATATTGCATCCACAAAATACAATCAAGTGCTTATTGTCATCTAGTCTCTCAGCTGAAATGATATCCCAAATGAATGTTTGCATCCACATAGACTGAAAAAATATTGCAATATTATACAATATTAAATGGAAATATGTATGACAATATATTCGTATCAAAAATGTTGTATATGTGTGCGCAAATTTCTTTTTTTATGACGTTTTATGAGACTGTTATGGCACATCCGGCGATGTGATGGCTCCCTTTAAGATTACAGCGTGAGGACCGCCTGGCAGGATAATATTTCAAGGGGAAATCGCTTGAAAAATATTTTATGAACCGACTGTCCGACTGTTAGGTTGCTTTTATTCATTTAGTATCAAGTAACTCTTTTAAACTAAATGTAAATATACCTACTAGCCTCGTTAATATTTGACGGGGAAACATGATAATAAAGCTTTCGTGAAGGTCGAAAAAGATATCATATCTAGATAACGATACTAACTTCTATTAAAAATTGGTGTTTGGTTGTAAGAATTGGTCTTTTTGAATAAGGGATAAAATGTATTAATTCTTTGCAATTTTAGAGCTTTTTCATAGAATTTTCTTGTCAGTACAACCATTTTATCAACGATCTACAGTTTCCAGGTTTTGTGTGAATAGAAATACTATTTTTAATTAAGTTAACCATTGTACGATTTTTCTAACCATGAATTCTATGATTTTAAAAATTTTGTTTAAATTTAAAATAAATTAAAAGATGTTTCGGAAATGAAGACGTAAATTTTCTCTAAGTTATTAAATGTACTTATCGTCAAGTATTGAGTTGAATTTTGCCAATAAACTATCATTTTGTTTATACAAACCTTTGAAACAATTTCGAGTTCAAACACTCGAATTACAAGTGTTACACTCTCGAATGGGAAATTGTTGTCAAAAGCAATAGAAGTTTTAGATGACAGTGCAGTCCGGTGGGGGTTATTAAGCTAAGCAATGAAATACAACCCTCTTATCGCCTTCGCGCAGGGGAGAATAAGCAAAACAAATCGGTAACCTTTGCCATAAAAGAAAGTGTGCGTTTGTACGCTGACTCTTTGAATATATCAAAAGCAATCGATAAACTTAAAAAAAAGTGTTTTAACATGATATTTATTTACTCTATTACAGTATAGAGAGATATATATATTATAAGAATTGGTCTTTTTGAATAAGGGATAAAATGTATTAATTCTTTGCAATTTTAGAGCTTTTTCATAGAATTTTCTTGTCAGTACAACCATTTTATCAACGATCTACAGTTTCCAGGTTTTGTGTGAATAGAAATACTATTTTTGATGTTTTATTATCACGGTCTTGTCAAGCTATTTTTAATTAAGTTAACCATTGTACGATTTTTCTAACCATGAATTCTATGATTTTAAAAATTTTGTTTAAATTTAAAATAAATTAAAAGATGTTTCGGAAATGAAGACGTAAATTTTCTCTAAGTTATTAAATGTACTTATCGTCAAGTATTGAGTTGAATTTTGCCAATAAAATATCATTTTGTTTATACAAACCTTTGAAACAATTTCGAGTTCAAACACTCGAATTACAAGTGTTACACTCTCGAATGGGAAATTGTTGTCAAAAGCAATAGAAGTTTTAGATGACAGTGCAGTCCGGTGGGGGTTATTAAGCTAAGCAATGAAATACAACCCTCTTATCGCCTTCGCGCAGGGGAGAATAAGCAAAACAAATCGGTAACCTTTGCCATAAAAGAAAGTGTGCGTTTGTACGCTGACTCTTTGAATATATCAAAAGCAATCGATAAACTTAAAAAAAAGTGTTTTAACATGATATTTATTTACTCTATTACAGTATCCATGAAAAAAGTCCAAATATCAACTTATTTTGGGAATGTACGAATGAGTGTTTTCTTTTACTAAGAAAAGGCATAGTTTTTTTTTCATTGACCTATTTCATAACTACACACTACAAATTCATTGTTATAACAGCGTTTAAAAACCCAACATGAAAAACTAAGCATCAATCGATATTATTAGGGGCGTATGAGAGTCAAATATGTCTCTTGTTTATTTTCCATATTGTACTGAATGTTTTTGAACGTGATTTCTTAGTCGGAACTTACACCTTGCCTTAATTATACTATTGCACAACTAGGCAGCAGACTAATTCTTAATCCTTGCAAAGTGGACTTGCGGACTGCGTTTGCAGTGCAAATAGCAATTTGGCTTAACATGTACTGTGGAGTCGCATTGAAACCGCATTTGATGTTGGTTAAAACCGTATGCTCCGTCACAGTTCCATAATATATTCGGTAAAATTTTAACAGACATTATTATTTTAAGCAGCATGGCAGACTTATCCTATACGTATAACAGATATTGTGTATCCGAAAAGGAGGTAATCGAGGGTCTTAATCTAAGTCGCCAAAGTAAAGATCATGGATCATTACATCCCTGACACTGTACGTAGAGTAATTTATAAATAAACACAAATTATTTAATATCTTTTATAACACTTCTCTGCAGTATTTTATAAGTTCTTCTTAATTTCTTTAATTAAGTGCTCATCATAGTTTTAGCCGAAAGATGAAGACTGCTGAAAGGTGGCCTCCCTCAAGGTGATAGACACAATTTCCACGTTTTGGAGATTGTAGCAAAATAACATAAGTAGGAAAACTATTTTTGGTCTACGGAATGTGTATAATGTAACTTCCAGTATCATTATCTAGTCGCCTTTTACGAGGCCCTTAAGTGTGAGGGGTTGTAGTTATTTTACTCTTCGGACATTACACGGCGTAAAATTCTAAGGTTTTTATAATATTTGTGTAAGTAAAACCAAATAGTGTCTGCGTGATGTTTACTGCAGCATACAATAGTAGTTTATCTTTATCCTTTATTTGTACGCAACAACGGTCGTTCGCAACCGCAAATTTGCGCTGGGCGGTAAATGAGTCTTCACTACCCAAAAAGACTACGGAAATGAATAAAGTTATTGTTGATTTTATTTTGCCTTTAGTTTACAATAAGCCATTCTACTACAACGAAATGAATCTAAACTACAAAATATTCTATTTCTCTCTGATTATTTTCATTGTCTTACTGGAATCATCCAATGGAAAGATGAACCATATTATTTTTCCAGCCAAAAGAGCCAAAAATTTGATATACAATATTTTTTATAACAAGCAAATACCATTTTAGAAATAAACAATTGATCATAATACTTACCTTGTACGTCAACAGTCTATTAAGAGTCAAACTTACTAAATTTTCAATTTCATAAACTAAAATTTTCATTGAAATTCATTTAGCTGATTCTGAATTATTTCAGACCAACTTCCGACAGCGGACCCGTTGTCCGCGTCAAGTCCGTGTCAATCGTCAGAGACGATTAACATTCAGAAAAATGGTTAGTTGTGATCATGTTTTATGATGATATCATATAACGTTGTATAAATAGCAGTTTAGGAGCAGAGGAGGCAATGTTGTTAGCATGACATGCATAAGAGTATGACGTGCTCTCTTAATACATCTCTTGGGTGGTGGCATGTGGTGCGGGTCGTTACGTTCCCTATGATATAGTAGAGCGAAGCAATGGCTGCATCATGCGTCATGCTCGTGAACGGGTGCTGCCTTGGGAGATGGTACTGCTTTAATCTTTAGTACTATTGACTTATACTAAACATATATCTTGTTTTAATTTTGTCGTTTATAACCTGTATGTTATTGCAATGTTGAGGGATACTTTCTTAAAACAGATACTTGATGACTTTGTTGAAATCTTTCAAAGTTTCTAAAGCTGATTTCAGCGCCGTCTTTTCGTGTTCTAGATTGAGACAAGTTGATTTCTCTTGTAATAATTTCTTTAGTTACTAAAATTTTGCAGTTAAATGCTCAAATAACAATAAATATATTAATGCTAGACTAATACTAAACATGTAGTTAACCTGCTGTTGGTAGTACTTTTACATACGTATCAATATGCGCAATCTGTTTCAATTACGTTGCATTACCATTCCGTATTTCCGATACGTTGCGCTAGGCTGCTTTTGCTGACGCTCCCGATAGCGTATTCTAAGTCCAGTTTACGTCGACTTTATGGGCGACGTAAAAACTTTAGTGCCGTAAAAGAAATTCGGAGAGATCTCTGATATTTTTCGACTGTTACTTATTAGATAAATGGGCCGATTGAAAAAGAATTTCATTTACACAACCGACCTCTCACCTATAAGGATTTTATGGTTGTGATTTAAATATTTTATTCCGTTATTCATAAAGAGCACCTCATATTTCATGCATACAATATGAGACTTGAATGTAATTTAAGATATAGCTTCCAAGGTCTTAATTGTGCTTATGGCCACACTTGTTCGCGTTTACTTACCAAAATGTATACATTTCCAAGTAAATACACCTTGTAGGTTGTATTTGATATTCCTACATGAAACCCAACACTTTTCTATTTGTATTAATTAAACTAATAAGTTTTTGCGTAATTAAGTTATAAAAATACTAACATTTAAACATACAAAATGGCACTTTTATATTATTAGTGGGATTACCATAGAGCTTTGACTGTGACAATGCTAAACATTTTTTTGAAATAACTTTTCGATTCTATTATTAAGCTTAACCTATTAAGTTGTGCCATTTATAAAATTTTGATAACCGTCATTATAAGTGAGTATTATAAGTAATATTATAAATAAAGTAATGGAACTCCCTCCCTGCGTCTGTATTTCTGAGTACCTATAATCCGTCCGTTTTTAAAACCAGGGTGAAAAAGCACCTTCTGGGTTATCTTGTTCCATCGTGAATCCTGTCTCAGTCCCCTGGGCTTGATTGACATCAAGAGCGAACCCATTCAAAATTAATTAAAAAAATATAGATATTAAAAAAAAACTGGAGTTCTATCAGTAATAAGGTCTTTTATTCTAAAGGGTACCTAATACTTATGTTTCTATGTCTATTGTAACAAAATTAAACCTTGGATGTTATAAAAACAAATTAATGTTTGGGTCTTTCGGCAGAGGTGTAGACTAATGAATCTCTGGGGTATTGTCTGTTATTCCATCACAGTCCCCCTACACTTATAATTTATTTATGTGTAACGAGATAAAATTATAGGGGAGCGAAATTTATCTTAAGACGGTGACAGACAATCCGCAAGATTTGTGCGGTTAAGCGACTCTTATAAGAAAGTTATAAATTAATTCTGATTTAGCGACTACGTTGTTTTGGTCAAAGTGTTTGTTTTATTTAATTTTTTTTCGATTTTAATTAAATAATAACCTTTTTTATTTTACTCTTAACCCTTATGATTAAATCCCAAACTAAACAAAGCTTGAATAAAATTAATATATTAAATTTACTAAAATTATTATATTAAGTTTACTAAAGAAATTAGATATACAGAGTTTAGTAATAACTGTATAAATCCGAATATGTTAGACTTGATATGACAGATAAGTGTTTTGCAAACAATCCCGGATAATTGTTTATCAATTATTTCCTGAAAGTTATATCATGACTGTGTTTATTGTTTGTCACTTTTCAAGAAAAACTGCATTATGGCAACCTTAACCGTAACCGAGAGAGTTATCCAGATGCCACTTTACAATATTAATTTCAAAATCTCAGCTAAGTGGTTAATTTAAAATTTTCAAACTATAATATAATTTCCCTACGTTGTATATATTGTACCCTATTATCAAGCGCCCTGCATATTTAAACAATATCGATATAACAACTTGACAAATGTTTAGGTATGTAATTATCACACAAACACCGAATCTCTAAGTTTCATTTGACATTTTGTGTCATCAACCAACCTATATCAAACTTGGGCACAAATAAGATTTCAAGCTTTTTACAAAACTAATATTAAGAACATTCTGTATTATATTACTAAACGTAATATTCTCCGTCAAACATATCTTTCTCTTTAGACAAAGGTCCTTCTTGGAAACTTCTCGCTTGATAGATGTAATAGGCATTCGTATCTTCTTCAAACAAATAACGAGCCGTTACATTGTCGTCCGTTGTATCTAAAATAAAATGATGAAGGAAACTTTGTGAAGTTTCAATGCTTTTATCGGCCATTTTGTTGTAACTTATACGAATCGTATCAATTTTAATGACATTTCAGTAATGCGTATTAATGTTTTCCGTACTCCGAATAACAGTATCAGTAAGATTATTTACATTGAATTCGTATTACTTATCTATAACTTGTTTATGTTATAATTTTGGCAAAACATTGGTTATGTTGTTAAAGTATTTAACTGTTAGTTTTTAAAGAAAGAATTGTCTAAAGAAATTTTAAAAGAAAAAATCAGATGTCAGGCCTGGGGATGTCGGTAGGGATGTAGATTTGAGTCATGCTTGACATCTGTGATTGGTTGAATTTTTTTTTGTAAAAATTTCTTTAGCTAAAACGAATGGTAGATTTTATTATTTTTAATTAAGTATTATAAAGTCTATTGAAGCGTAGAGGAAAAGATACTACAACAATGAATGAATTTTGTAAAGTACTATCATTATATCTATGAACACATAATTAAACAAATTCTTGTGTTTTTTATAATCATTTATTTTTTAAAAGCCTTTGCTTATGGGTGTATTTTGAAACTTAAACTTGTAAATCAAACTTGAATCCGTTTCTCATCTGTGTGTGTTTCACCCAACTTAGCTCCTCATCATCTGTAAACCTGTAAGTAATAATGTTTATATAGCAAACAGGTAGATTGAGATATTTTTCGGTATGTTACCGAGTACGCTAGTAATGTTGTAATTTACCGCGACGCGGGTGTTTGGACGTTTTCCCTCGAGAGTGATTAAGGTTCGGACCCTCAGGATGCCTGTTTGGGAACGCCACCTACTGTGAATAATGTGCACACAACCGAAGCGGTGTTGTAATTTGTACGAAGAAATATTTTGACTGTTAAAGATTAGAATAATTATGTCTTCAGGAATATTTGTTTATTTAGCAAACATGTCACCAATTTAACTAATATTAAATTCAAATCTGCTGCGTTATCTATTTGGATGTTTTGTAATTTTTATAGTTTGGTCGACACTCCTAGCCTCACCTCCATTTATTCCATTTCCCTTTCGCACATACCTTGTCTCGCATGTGGAAGAGCGAGATAACTGCGCCATCTGTTGGTGGCAAATCATACCGCAATGTGGCCAACATGCGGGCAAAAAAGAAGACGAGTTCCGCCATATTTAAATTGAACTAGTGGCCTATACGCAAAACCCTACAACAAACTATAGTTTTATGTAACGGTGTCTTAGTGTGCTTAACAAAAAGGAACAGCAAAACGAAGAGGCCCCGGCAGCCTCCAGTATCTCACACCACGTGGCGGTCAAAGTATCATGCCCCTTTCATCTTTCTCTCATATTTGTTGACGACATTAATTTTCTCATGCCGCAATACAGTCCACTAATTGTGAATCGCCCGCACAACCAGTATCTATAAAATCATCTTAAATGATGTCTTACTGCTTATAGAAAAGAGTAAAGCATGACTTGTTTTAAAAAATATAAAATATCAATATGAAATCTGTTTATATTTTCTACGCCAATAAATTACCCACCTACACTTTGCCGTATTTATTGATAGAAAAGAAACTTATTAAAATTATTGTTGATATAAAGGCTTAGTATTTATGAGTAGGAAGGTGTATGGGGCACTTTGACTATTTATACTTTTGTATTTATTTTATTTGTTTGCATTCACAATGCCATATGTCTTTAAGATTTAAAATTACTTAAACTACCATTTTTACTACCAATTAACTAATAAAATACAAGACCTAAAGCAATCTCTGTGATACCATGTCTATTTTAAACTTTTCGAATAAAAAAATGTAACTCAAAAATCCTGTGTCGAGGTATTTATGTTATTTCCTCGAAAGGCTATTATTCTATACAATTTACTTTAATAAAAAAATACCAAAAATAAGATTTAGGTTTTAAATATCTTTTGATTTTAACAGTTATTTCAAACAAGCATAATATAATATGAGTTTGTAATATTGAAATGTAATACTTCTTCTATGTGCCATAAGGCTTTTTAAAGATAAACCAGAGATAAACTGATAGAATTTTCCTTCCACCTGCAGTAAAATACTCCGCATTATTGCAAATTGGGCGTACTTACCCGTCTTAAATCTCAAAGCGAGATTCGCTTTATTTTTCTATAGTATTGGGGAAAAGCCTGTGAGAGCCGGCTTCAGTAAACGAGAAAAACAAAAAAAACCTCGCGGTATTTTTAATATTTTGAGTGGGTTTATTGACGGTATGGAAAGTAGTGTGATACTTTTTCCACGTAAATCTTTTTTGTATGATTATTAATTTCTCAATATTATCCATTTTTGGTAATTATTATAGATTATTTATTAGTCACCCATCCGACTAAAATGCTGTAATAAAATTGCTTATTTTCTGCAAATGCAAATTGGATTTTATCGTAGTTATAATAAGGATCCGTTTACGCTGTAGTAAGGTTATTATAAGAACCAAATTACAAAATTATAGTTGGAAATTCATTTGATTTGGTGAATATTCAAATCACAAAATCAATCGACGATGCATTAGAAATATCCTGAATACGGATGTAATTATTTTGTAATAAATTTCGTTATGGCATACATATTAATTTTTTACAAAATTGAATTATTAGTAAAAAAACTGTTTATCATCTTCCAAAATTTCTTTATAATTATTTTATCTGATAGATATATAATTTTCAAAAACAGGGACTAGTTATAATTTTTTTTATGGAGAATAATAAATGAGAGTATATCTATTCAGGTATCAGTTTGAATAATAGTTGGGTTTAAATTGATAACAATGTTTACTGTAAATAAAGCATTAAAGAACGAAAATCCAAATTTACATGAAACCAATTAATATTAATAATTATATAAAACTTCACAATATATTATTCATTATTATTTATAATTATTTTTATGTATACTTTTTATTCTTTAAAATTATTTATATTAATAAAGAGGGGCAATTATAAAGTAGATAATTCTTTTTTCTTATAGTTTTATCCCTAATACTTAATACGGAAAAAACGAAGAGTAAATAAATACGAGCAGTACCGGAGACCATCTGCTACTAAAACTAGCAAACTTACAAATAGTTCAAAGTTTTTATTGCACCTTTCATACAACAAAGAAGATATTACAAAAAATAGAAGCAGACATGAAACCCTGCAAAGTGCACAGCAACTATGTTAAGAATAAATCTATATACAAAAGAAAACAATAACAAACTTAGTATTGTTATTTTCTTCTGCTACCTATTTAATACTTAATACAACTACTTTAAAAACTAAATATACTCTTTACATACTACTTATATAGTAAATACTTCCTTAATAACCTTTCCAGTTTCATTGGGATTTGAACTCTTTGAATCATTGTCGATTGCTTCGCAATTCACAAATGATCAAAATGGAACTTCGACTATAACAATAGTTTCCCAGTCCAATATACCCGGGTGGAATTGCTTTGTCTGCGACTATATCCTGTTATTTTAATATTGAACTTAGTTTTAATCTAGAGTTAATGAAATTACTAAGATACAATAGTCAAATAAATTTTCATTTGTCATTAAGAATAAACTCTGTATTGCTCTAAAATATATTACAATTTCAGTTGTTATGTTTATGTAAGATCTTCCAAAAGTTAACCAGCGGAGTGTGTGTGGGTTGATCACTAAAGTAAGCGAAAGAGAAAGTAGAAAGAAATAAAAATAGTTTTTAAAAAACAAATACAAATAAGCGCATTATAAAAAGCATATAAACTTACCAACAAACATATAAAACAAAGTACGTGAATTATGTTCAGATCATGACTATAGTAATAATCAAAAACATCTGCCCTTTTCGGAATTCGAAAGCCAGACCATTGGGCTTTGAAAGAGAGGCCACTCACACTCGTCTCTCCCATTATAAAAAAGTTGCGACTTAACTGAAATGATGAAATTGAAGTTGATGTACACTCTTGGATAGCTGAAGAAAGTCTGTTCTAAATCAATGTAGCCCTACAGACTGAGAAGGTATTGTCTGCGAAAAAAAGCTTTGTTAAGTAATTATTGCTTATATTAACAAAAAAATTGCATAATAGTGGTAGGCGCAAATATTATATCCCCAATTCGCATTGCGCCTGCGTGATATTTTTCAATAAAAATTCACTCACTTATAATATTAAGCATTTTTCTTGTAATGACAATTAACATTCCACCTTTTCGTTACAGTATACGCAACAGGCGAAGTGAATTTGTTATCAGAATGATAAGTATTAATTATGTATGTATAAGTTGCGCTCACGAGCTTTCTTTGGCCCGAATAGTCATACATAGTCAATGCGATGTTGATCTAACCACGACCAGACCTTTTAGTTGATGAAAAACAAGCGATGTTGAACCTTATCAGTTGCCATTTTATTATTATTATCCGTTTGTGTTGATAAAATTTATAAAAAGAGCACGTAAGTATGGCTCTGAGCCATAAAATTGTGTCGAGGGTTATGACTAAAATATAAGACAATCTCTTGTGGTGTTTTTTGTGTAAGCAGAATATATCCTAACTGTAAAATGGAGGAATTGAAAGTAAAATCAGCATATCTTGGTTCATACCTTTCTTTACATAGTGTTTTTCTGAATAGTCTTAACTTTCAAGTCCAAATACTTTAAAATGACGAAATTAATTCATATTAAATTTAAGACACTGAAGGAAGACATATTAGTCTAAAAAGTTAGACGAAAACTAACGATTTATATAATAATACTCAATAAAACATTTTTTTTTGTTATAACAGATTATCTTAAAGTAGAAAAGAAACAATCCTATCCAAAATGTTTTGTACTTATTTTTTCACTAGATTTAAGTGAAATCCTTAAATGTATAAAATTTCATAACAATCAGCTTCCTTTTGGTCTTGTGACTTGTGAGTCGAATTATAACGTCATAATTCGACTTTAAAAAATTCAGTCTACGGTTTTTTCATCCATTGGGAAGGCATTAACTCTGGCACTTAACTTGACTATGATATCAATGGACTGCTAATGATAATGATGATTCAGTTAACGGACTATATAAATATTCAAAAGAGTCTCTTTTATAGGATTATATTATGGTTACCTACTGTACAGTGTCCACACTCTCGGAAGTTGCATACAAGATATTTGGCTCGATCATTTTTTTGCGATATCCTTTGTGTTTCTATTTTAATCGAAGGGAGACTGTACCAGGGTCGTCTGCTTAGGTACCTCCATCTTACCTATTTCTGCCGCAAAGCAGCAGTGCTTGCATTGCTGTGTTCCGGTTTGAAGGGTAAGATATGGCAGTGAAATTACTGGGTACAGTGACTTTACATCTTGTGTCACAAGTTGGCAACGTACACTGTGGTTCTTGTGGGGGTTGCAGTTTTGCTGCGAATCTAACAAGAGCCACATGTATTATAGGTGACTGTTTCCACTTACCATCAGGTGGGCAGTATGCTTGTTTGCCAACTTTCAGCAATAAAAAAAAAAAAAAAAAACCACAAGGCGTTATAGGTACCGGCAAAAAGGAGACAATTTCCAACCCCCCACTGCATGTACGGCGCTTCATTATTTCTCAAGCAACCCTTTCCCGCCATCCATTTTGTCTGGCTGCCAGAAAAAGTGGAACACGTATTTTCACTCGTTATATTTTTTTTCCCGCGAACTACAACAAAGGCATTGGCTCTTCGAGTAATGAAACTTTTTGGTTGCATCCGACGAGGCCAATCCGATAATGAATCTGTGTGCGACAAAGTTTTTTGAGGAAATGTCCATTATCTCTGTGGAAAGGAGGACTTCATTTTCTAGCTTTGAATATACCGAGAACTTAATAGACTCTTTAAGTGTGTTACAACGATAATCTTATATTTCTCATTTGGATCTTGATCTAAATGATTATTAGCCACTATATTTTGTAAAACAGGTTTCTAATTGTTCATTTTATGATATTTTAATACAATAAACAACTGTTATAACAATAATAAAAGAGGTTTAATTATGTATATTCAATTGTCCTTGAAATTCTATTTGATTAATATTTGAGAAGTAACGCACAAATATTTTAGTCACATATGCCTTTTCTAGTTTATTAAAAAGAAAGTACACATAAACCCATCATAAAATATATTTCTTCTTAAATAATCTTTCGACGAGTTTAAGCCTAATGATAACTGTTTTTTATACAAGAGTTACATTGAATTATTCCTCCCTGTTAAAAATTATACCTACCGCCATAAAAATGTACACAATCAAATCAATGAAATAACTTGCTTGTCCCGCTGTAGACGCGAAATTAACCAACAAAAAGTTTGCGATTTCTCACTTTTTAACTTAGCAATTCGGAACTATAGTTAAAATTATAATCACAATAGTAAGTCCCTTGTTAGTAGAGGAATGGTGACAGTATACATGCTAATTTCCATATTTCATTAGTCACTGCCTGTTACTAGTGACAATTTATTGGAGCAACCCGTTACTGGCTTATTGCAATACTACAGCGCACGTCACTCCACCCAAATGGCTGTCATGCTAGTTAGTAGAGTCACAACACAACGTATCGCCACATGTGTATGAACGTGATTAAATGTAAAGGCTTTCCACAAAGTGATAAATTTCAAAGCCCACCGACGTACAATTTAAAATGCGCTTAAATTTCGAGGTTGCCTGGTACGCTGATGAACCAGTACTATTATTCTCATATATAAACCTTACTGCAACCATTGCCTTAGTCATACTGTAAACGAGCAGTTGATACATCAGGATTAAATAAAATTACGAATACAAATGTGTTTTCGGTATCCGTAAAAGTGTTTAATTTGCTATTATATTTTTGTCTCTTTTCGTAAAATATTTTACATTAAATTATATAAAAAATACAACTCAAATGGGCAAATTCAAACACACAATATGCTAAAATTACTAATATAGAACCTAAAAAATTAAATATCTCAAATAATCATATTGGAAAGGTTAATTTACAATTTGTCGAGCTTCTCTTCCTCGCAAAGGTTATTTTAATTTGATAAAGGTGTTCTGCTTACAGCCAATACGACGGTAATTAAAAACAAAAATGTATCATTAAAGAAGATTACAAAATTAGCACAAGTTGAAGCATTGTATTTAAGTGGTTTAATAAAATTAATTCCGGGTGAATTACAAAGCTAAATAGTCAAATATGACACTATGAAATTAAATAACATTTATTACCTGCACAACTTACATACAGGAAAATAAAATGAAGGTAAAATAGGCTTATATCTACGGGCCAACCAGGTACCTGTCTCATCATTACCTCTTACGACTACGTCACAACAGCGCTGGTATTCTGACAGGAACTGGTGAAGGCCACGATTATGTTCACAAAATAAAATAACTCATCAGAAGAAAGAAGACAAGAAAATAATACAAACATAAACTACTCTTAGTTGAGGCTGTAGCTCACTTCATTGATTTTGCTTTTTCTGTTTTCATGAACGGAGAGAATTAACCTAAGAAAATAAAAAATAAAACAATCTCGTCTCTATTTAGCTGTGTAGTCCATGATTCAGATTTCATTTTATTTTACGTCAAAAGTTACGTTACTTAAAAAAAGAAATTCTAAATTATTACAAAATTGCCTTTAAACAACAAAGAAATCAAGTTTTACCACAATAATGCAATAGTATAAATGCATCTGTAATATAAGCAACTGGTGGATTTTAATACAAATACATCTGTTTCTATCTTTATGACTGAATCACGGCCAATAGTATAATCTGTCGTTTTATTGCTTGTATTAGCTTGTTAGAGTATTGTTCCATAGCATACTCAACACTGGCTTATTGCCTAAACTGGTGGTTGTGGCTTAATTAAACTTGCATTTGAATGCTGCTCTGTTTACCGATGAATATTAAGCTAAACGGTTCATTTGGCGTGGAAATTTACTTTGCCAAAAGTAAACCTAATTTTATATATTCCAGTGAATAATTTTTAGTAAAATCTTGGTTCAAAACCATATTAATGCTGGAATCTTGTTTAGTCATCTTCCTTCCGGCTGATGGTGACGATTAGCGGCCTGTTCCAATCACCCTATAATTTTCCCTATAGATGTAAACATAAGGGGAAAAGGCCATAAACCACGTGCGGGCCCAATGTGAAATGGCGGGTGCTAACAAAAAACGAAACAACTATACACACAAAATAACTGCAAAGGTGCTTGGTTTCACGAAGTATGATGGATTGTAGGAGAGTAATTGCTCACAAACGAAATGATCTAAGATTGCTTTACGTCAACAATCATAGGCCGAAAGGGCTTACCACTTCTCCACCGAGGTTCTCATTTAATTCATTTAAAATATAAAAAAGACATGACAAAGATGAAGACTGAATTGCAAGTGACCAAAATACTATGGACAGTTTTATGATTTTAAAAAGTCGGTATACGGGCGAAAGTTTTACGTGACAACGACTTTGAGTGGTAAAATAATTTTAATGTGAATATTCATTCGTATAGTAGGAAGAAGGATGAAATAATAGTAACAATTTAAAACATTTATTTATACAAAGAATTATATTTAAAACATTAATTTATAGGCACGCGTCCCTTCCACTTTTTATGTCTGTCTCTCTCGCTCTTAGGCGGGCTAACCATGCCCGAGTGGAAGGGACGCGTGCCTCTCACTCGCTCTCATTGTGAGCGCATAACGTGAGCGGAGCGTAACGCAGTTTCTTAAAGTGTCACCCGGCAAACCAATTTATAAGACGTTGTCACGTCAAAATTCATGTATACCATACAAAATGAGTGTTCCTAGAAAATAATCAAAAAGTCTATGTGTTTTGACGAATAAGCCAGTTTACAAGGTGTAGTTTCATTATCAGTGTGAAAAACAAAATTTAACAAACAAAACAGAAAATCAGTTGTTCATTATTTAGCTGGCTGTGCCTAGAGGTTGGCAATTAGCGGCGGCAATTATACAAATGGTACCCGCCGTTCCGGCGACGAAATGAAAAGCCTTAGCGTTAGTTTTGCTACACTGTCACAACACCCCTTTTGTGAAATGTTTGCTACGATTCAGATACATTCACTGAAATTGAAAATAAATATTTAGGTTTGAGTTATTTTTTTTATGTTGGGGTATTTTAATGTGTTTTTTAATTACATTATGGGGACCCTAAAGAAATCTCTTTGATTCAACCAAGAGTTTGGGATTAAATTCTTTACTTCTAATAAAAATGTTAATTTTCTTTTGAGACCGTATTATTTTAAATAATTTTAATTTTCTGTCAAAGTCACGCTTTTGTTTCTTGAAATTAACAACATAAAAAAATTAAGGCTAAAAATTAAATCCTTTGTTGGAATCGGTTTCGCTGACCACTACAACCCATTAAGACGTTGATTATACTTGCAAAATTCTTCAACGCTTTGTAATTGTTTTTTTTTAAACTTGTCTCATCAAGTCGTTGAAAGTTTGCATTCTTAAATCGTTTAAGTGTACTAGAGCGTTCTTGATGCAAAAATATCAAAAATTATAAAAAGGTAAACAAAGTTTTAATAGGGACGATCTTACCCTGGACTTCTTCATTAAAAAGATTCCGATGAAAGAAAATTTTAAGGAAGTATTCTCTATCTTTGAAAGAACGCTCTTTGAGTTGAAAGTTTGCGACCGAAGAGCAGCTTATTTGTAATAATGCGGTAGAGTTTATTTATCAATTTGAATATAAAATATTTTTTGCGGTGACCCTTCTTTCATCTGCTCTGTTTGAAATTTCGTCATTTGACTTTTGAACGCCCGTTTTTATTAATGGTTGAATATCTTTTTTTTATATAAAATATTAAATATCAGCATAATTTGACTTATTTTCAACTAAATCCAGGAATAATAATTTCATTGTGATTTCTTACCAGTTATTACGTAGGTACTTGTAGAGTTTTAAAATATCAGCCATATTAGTAAATTAATTATTAACTTAACTTTTTTTATTATTTAATGTAAATGAGGATTTTTCTGTAAGGGTTAGATTTTTACAGATAATATATTGTTTTAAACTGGGCCTGGATTATTAGCATTTTTTATTTATTTTTGTAGCTCCTATTTATAGATATCTACCCTTGTAAATCAGCAGTATTCTTTAGTTTCTAAATGAATAAACACAGAATATATTTACTATTTAGCAGGATCTACCTTTATTTTGGAAGTTACCATTATATGATCAGTCATAAAAGATTCCGGCAAATCATACTGCCTACATATTCCACACTTTCGGAGCTCGTGAGAAAGTTAGTTCTAAGTATATTACAATGTATCTTATACAGCAACCTTAGTTGACCAACTAAATTACGAGTCATTAGTTGTTTTCTCACAATGTAAGTAGATCTTTGTACTTCTCGATTTATGATACAGCTAAAGTTACGAAATGTTCACGTATATACCTATACGTCGGTAATTTACTTCTGGTTAATTAGGATATAAATAACACGTTGATTATAACAGTATTTCAAATATGAGTTTGGATATATGAGAAATTTGTCGAATAAACTTCTCGTTCCATTTGAATCGACATTGACTGTATATATTTCAATAGCTAATAACTTTTTTGAATACTTTTTTTCTCTAAAAGATGTCTAAAAATTATTTTTACAGAAAAATACTAGAAAAAATCGAGTATACTAAACAAGTGAATTCTCGGGATATAACTTGAACCTGGTTTTGAAATCACGTGATATTCGCAGTAGTGTATAATGTACCTAAACTTGTTACTTCGCATGTCACGTGATTTTAAAACCAGGTTCAATTTATATGCCGGGGACTATAGTTAAGTCTTTAAATATATATAAAATATGAAAATAGGCATGCGCTTGACCACTATCTCGCCTGATGGTAAGCGACGATGCGATCTAGGATGTGACGCGCTTGCCTAGAAGTTACCTATTCACTCGTGACTTGAAGACCCCTAAATTGTATTTGTTAGGAAACACAGACTCAGGCAAAGAGTTAGGCAAAAAAATATAATGATAAGGTACATTGGTGTTGTGTTTATCGATTGTTTGAAATGTATCACATTCCATGTTGTAGGTGGTAGTAGTGCTAGAACATTAAGAATAGGCGCTGTCGGCAGTTTAAGAAATACTTGGGAAAATTCGACGGGCTGTTAATGCCTCGGTAGCTCAGTTGAAAGTTGAAATTTTTTATTTTTTTTAACTAAATTAAATTAAATTAAGATGAAATCTACTTTTTTAATCTTTTTACAAATAATAGAATATCATTGCTGGAAATTTCAGAAAATATATACAAATGGGTATTCAACAGACACATGCAGAACATTGCTTTCACAAAGTGCGTCACATAGCCAGCGAAAAATTTTTGATACATAAAAATAAAAGTAATGTCTAATTATTATTTATTGTTAAGCTGCTTTGGTACACTATCCTTATTTATCTTATAGTTTTGTTAAGCTTCTTTTGTTTTCCTCAATATTATAGTAAATAATAAGACTTTATAATTACGTATATATGTTATTTCTTGTGCATAAATCGACGAGAAATAAATGTTAAAAAAAATACAAAATACTTATAAAAATATTTTCGGAACCAAGTATAAGTAGGTGAATGGGGTTTAAATTAGGTCGTATTATTTTTGAAATTGGATTAATTGGCAGTGTAGTTGCGAAGCCATATTACCGAGGAGTAGATACTGCGTTCATAAACAACGTCTTATTTGGTAGCGTTAAAATTACATAACCAACTGCTTTTAACTTAAAGTTCTTCGTAGAGTTACATTATGATATGAAACATTTAACCAAAATATTGAAGAATCTTTTAGGTAAAATAATAAGATACTGTTACTTTGTAACATATCTTTTCTATGATTTACCATCGATATACATAACACAGATCAGTCTGCTTTAAACGACTAGTATTATCGACAATTAACTTAACTTAAGATGTTACATCTCTATGTTGCTTTTATAAACTTATCTTATTTCCATGCTCTGTATGTCACAGTATTGTTTGAGTATTCTTTTTTAATACAGGTACTTGTTGACTTTGTTGTAATAAACGAAGTAATTCGCCATAACACTACTATTATTGGGGTAATAGAAAAATATATTTCGTGAATTGTGTATGGCGACGATGTATAATTCTAAACTTCTATTGGCGCTGACAAGTTTTTTACACCCGTTCATTTAAATGAAATAACATTTAAGATGAATTATTTTTTTATCAATTATATTACGTAAATAAGTAAAGAAAAAATATTATTCAATTAAAATGTTACCACTAGAGGAAAGGAAAAGGAAAGGTTAGTGGGACCGAAGTTGATTCCCTTTTGTATCCATTAAAACCACTAGGGTATTATAATAAAACACATACAATATACAGTCGTGAGTTATTACGTTATCTGCTTTTGACGGATGGATCTAGGCGAACATTGGCGTAAATCGGGGGATTTCTGTAAGGCGTGGCGATGTAAGCTTCTGGGGCGAAATGCTTCACAAAATCTAGACTTTTGTTTGGGACTTTTAGAGTACGCCCAGAGGCGAATTATGATTTCTTTTGTGATAAAAATATACGGTTTCAGTCTTGTGTAATAAGAATCAAGTGTTTCTTTGGGAATAATACATTTTTTCTTACTGAGATGGGCTATTTGTTATGATTCTCGGTCCTTTGCAAAAACCTGACACCTGACACACACCCCAAAGGAAAAGGCTGATTTATTTGCCTAATTATATGAATATTCGCGTTTATATCTTGGCAATGTTGCACTTTCCGGTTTGTCAAGTTGTGGGACTTTTATGTCTGAAATCCGTATTAGACAAACCGAAGTAAGAGAAGCATTGCGTGAACTGGACGTGAGTAAAGCCAGTGGTCCGGATAGTATACCAGCCATAGTACTTAGGGTTTTGGCTCCTGAGTTAGCTCCGGTACACGCCTTTATCGCTTGTCTATGGTTAAAGTCCTGAAAGCTCGCTAACGTGCCCTTTCTGTGTCTGGATATCAGACTTGTGCAATTTTTTAAATTGCAAAAATGCAATTTTTTTATGATATAATATTACTTAAACTTATATGTACATATTTATTAAAATCTGACCAAAAAATAAAAAAAATCTATACAAAATGGCCACCTTTGTCTTTTATACAGCCCTTCGATCTGTCTGGCCACGAATCTATGGATTAACGCATTGTTTCCATGGGAAATTTCGCCACTGCTTGTTCCAGAGATTTTTTTAAGAGACTCGATGTCGCCGTGTTCTTTAAAGCAGGCTTTATCTTCTAAAACTGACCATAATTTGTGGTCCAAAGGGTTGAGGTCTAGGTAAGATGAGGCCCAGTCTTCAGTTCTTATAAAATCCGGAACATTGGTTCAGAGTTCAGGTGCAGAGTCCTGCTGGAAACTCCACGGTACATTTTTAAAAAGTGTATTGCCGAGAGATTTCACAACACGATCCAAGACTGTCTTTTGGTACACTTTGGCTGAAGTTTCCACTCCTTTTCCACAAAAATGTAGCTTTGTGACGCCTTGATAAGACACACCCCACCAATCCATCACTGATACAGGATGATGACCACGTTGTACCTTTTCGACCAATTAAGCAAGAACTTCTTAATATGTCGAACTTCTTCTTTAGAACTGTAAGCGTACACTTTATCATTTTGATTGTTGTAGTGCTCTTCAATCGTGAAATTTTTGCATTGGTAAAAAGGATATTTCTGTGCCTTTCACCTGCGTATCACCACAGAAGGCATTTTGATCGATCCACTCTTTTTAATTGTAAACGATAAGCACCAAACTTCAGGTCTTGTTTTATAATAGGCGACAGAGTCCTTGCGGGAAGCTTTATTTCTCGCGATTACATTTTTTGCTTCCTAATGGGGTTTCGACGAATTCTTGCTTTAACGGTATTAACAGCCTTTGTAGTTCTAACAGCACGCGGCCGCCCCGATCTTTTATCGTCTTTGACAGAGGAAGTATTGTTGCATCTGTTTATAGTACGATATACAACATACGGCTGATACCAAGCCTTTGAAGTGTCTGGAATATGACCTACGGCTCCATACCCACTTTGTGCAAGGCGATCACCGCAATCCTATTTTCTTTAACACCCATTCCATATTGTCATTTGATAATGAACACGAAAAATATGTGAAATGGCGCGAAATCTAAATAAGTTTTTAAAATAATAAACGCGTTCCAAATTCAAAATAACTAAAAAGTTGAAAAAAAAGAAAAGGTTATATGTAACAGAATTTATGGCCAGACTAGTTATAAAACGCTAACTTATCTACTTTTAGTTTGATTCATAAAACACAACTAGCCATTTTCTACTTGATGTATTGTAGTTACATCTTATTGGGAACTGTAAGCTGGTGAAAACAAAACTTTATAGTCTAATGCCACTTAGACTTACCTACTTGGATTTGATCTTTTACAGGCTGAACATCGAAGAGTGTGGTCTTGAACGGCATAAGTTAATTTCGTGTTTCCCGTGTGACCAGCGTATACACAGCGCATACAGCAGGACAGGAACCAACTGGTTGATGTTCCACTTCAGCGTTTCGAGTTCTTTTCAGCGACTTTTACAAAGCACTCAGCCGAGAAATCGAATTTGTTCTACTAGTTTCTATTCCCAATAACTAATCTTGAATGAAGCTTTTAGTCGATAAAGGTAAATAAGATAATTTCACGCTAGACCGTTCTGCCTATGTGCTTGAATTTGTACCTAAATAGATACGGCAAGAGCGTTGAGCGATGACTCTTAACATAAATCTCAGTAAGGCGACATCGGGTTTATCTTTTTGTTCGCTGTCCCGATGCCGAATTTCGCCAATCTGTTATACCGTCGATTCCATAGCAAACTAAGAGAAATATCGCCGGCCATTTTTCAGCTGCTCCGCATAAAGAAAAATTACATTAGAACAGATATGAAAGGAAAGAATTTGCTTACAAGTAAAATACGATTCTTCTGAACGAATATAACTGTTTATGTTAGAATGTTGATATTGAAAATGTTGTAGGTGCTTTCATACAAATAAGTACCTAATGCAAATAATTAGTATCTAAAGGGCATATAAAACGTATTTATACTGAAAACATGTTTTCGTAAGATGTCGGAGACTGTACGTAAACGAAACCGCAAAAAAAGATGGCAAGAGCTCAGTATTCTTGAAAACGTGGCTGTTGCCATGTTTTCAAAGTTAAAAATAACTAAAGCACACTTTTCTTTTATATCAATATTAACCTCCCAAAAATTCTAAGTATTCTCTTTTGATATTAAATTCCATGTTTTGCTTGTGTAGTAAAAAAATAATGGGGCTAATTTATCAGTTTTGATTAGGTAAGATTGTGCTATAAAAATGGGAGAGAGAATTTAAGAAGATATTGTTGTTTTGTATTGTCTCTGTTTTAGAAAAATAAATATAGTCAAATAATAAATAAGTTTGGTAATATTTCTCTGTAAGCCTACTTATAAATGTTCATAGAAGAAGATACATTTTATAGATTCAAAATAAACAGGAAAGTAGTAAAATGTAACATTATTTACAAAAAAGATATTAACAAATGCCATTAAACCCCATTTCTATTTACAGTTTAACATTTTCACTGCATGATTATTGGAAGCGGAACGCCAACTCTGTCTTCATCGTGCTCATTTAAAACACTTTTTTGTTTACCCAGAGAAAATCCTGTATTTATTCAACCCGCTACGGGTTGCGGCGAGGATATGTGCGATAGCGCAAGAAGTGTAGACAGAGGTATACCCGAAAACTAAACCCTCTGGGACGTATCTTCTATTTTCCTGGTTGCGTAGATCTGTTACCGCAAGTCACCGTTTCGTACTTCCGCTCCTCGCCAAACCCGGGCAGCCTACTTGCCGATAAAAACACAATACTTCAAAAATGATACTTTTTATACAAAAGGGGACATTCAGTTTTGTACGAGTATTCTATTGCAAAATTTTGATAAAAGCTTTGTCTTTGTTTAAGATAAAATGTATCAAAAAAATGGTGTTTAGTAAAAATATTAATTCAAAATTTAGTTTTATAAATTGTGGATTCAAAGAACAAAATTCCATTAAAAGTGTTCACAGAAGTATTACTGTCGCAGTTCTTTAAAACGACGCTTACGGCGATTTATGATTAGTCATAAAAGCTGGTAAAATTCGTTTTCAAGTTATGAACTGCGGGTCGACTTGGGAACAATTTAACATTTTACTACAATTTTTAGAGGTGAGGTGAATTTTCATCACCCTTTTGTGAAAGCATGGACAGAAATAGAAAATATTTTACGAGGAAAATTACTACTCAGTTTATTACTGTGACTCAGATAAAGTGGAGTCTTGAGTCAAATCATCAAAAATATAACTTTGAGACGTAAAAATGTTGATAAAAGCAACTGTCGCTTATAAAAATTTCATTGTTGAGGTATTAAAATGATACATGTAACCAATATTTTGAAATTTCATGCAAATGCTTTTTGTTAGCGTTTTATTCTTTATATTAAATATCGCGTATTATACTGGAAACACCACAATATATTATTGCATGGGGTGTACATGAAAGATTACTAAAAAAAGTGATTTCTAAAAAACTCTTCACTTTTACTGTATGAAAATAAATAATTACAAATAATTCAGTATCTATCCATTCTTATGGAATGGTTTTGAAGTAAAAAAAAATTACAAAAGGAAAGCATAGATTTAGTTTTCATTTAGTTTTTTTTACGTAATAAACATATTTAAATAACTTTAATCGAATATTTTTATACAATAAATTAAATGCTGGAGCTATTCCTATGCTTTGCGCTACAAGGAACGGCCGTTAGCGATGTGCAACCATCAGCTTCCCGCAACCTTTAGCAAATCCTAGTTCTATCTAATAGGGGAGCTCCCTACGCGGCGTACGTGGTCGCCAATCGGCGAACTGTTGAAGAACTGCCGATTAATAGTTAGCACATTTATCAGTATAATAAGGTATCGATAAAACGTCTATCAGGCGAAAAAGGTATTAGCTTAGATGTAAACAACTTGGTAACCAAATCATAATTAATAAAACTATTAATAGCCTGTGTCGTAAGAAGAATCGGGAATTGCGTAGGAACGAAGTGTATCGATATCGGTAAAGGTAGACTTTTCAGTAAAGCGTTACATTTTGCAACTAATTACTAATTCTAAGAATACGTCTGTAGATCTATAGTCAACAATACATCTAGACTGATAAGTCGAATGGACATATTATTATTGGTTATCTTTAAAATGAAGTTTATTCATTAAAACAGTTTGAATGGAAATATAACATTTGAATTTTTCTAATTTTTTATTTATAACAGAATAAATAAGTAGATAATGGAGCAAAAGGAAGTATCTATATCGCTACGTGGGCACTGTCTGTACATTTATTTTAGATATGCTACATATCATATCGCTAAAAAGTTTATAGACCTAACTAATATTATAAGAACGAAAATTTGTTTGTTACACTTTCAAGCTTTAACTACTCAATCGATTATCATGAAATTTTGCATTAACTTTGCCAGGGGTACAGAAAAGTACATAGGGTTTCTTTTATCTAGAAAAAAAACTACTGTTCCAGAGGAATGGAAATATAACTTTTAACCGCTAGTCTACATTAAATCGAGCGAAGTCGCGGATAAAAGCTAGTTTATTTATAAAAAAGGTGTAATACCTCATCTGGATTAAGAAATTAAGATAAAGTGAACTATCGGAGTTTCTTTTTAAGATAAAAACAGTATCGCCATTTAATCATTATGAAGATTATAAACTCATAGCGTCATGCCCATAATTATATACATATTTATTATTAAATTTATTTTACTATTAGACTATACTACTATTTGTATGTGTTTTTTTCGTTTATTCGTATTTCTACAAGAGCAACAAAAAGCAAAATAGCATGGCCACAGCTATTTTTATAATAAAATTCAATCACTATATTGACTTTGTTCACACTTAAGCGCGGCCGTATCGCACAGGTATTCACAAAATATAATGAACGTCGTCGTCTCATTTCCGTAGCTGTTTGTATACTTTATATATATATTTTTTTATTCATTCTCTCCATTAGGTCCATTTATCGCCATACAGCCTCGACCGAGAGTTGCTTATATTTGTATTATTTACTTTACCTCTTTCTTACCTTCTCTCATTATGATATTCCAGTTCCAGGTTTAAATATCTTCCTATAGTGCGTTTTTATTTATTGCATAAGTAGGTAGTCTATGTTCACGACAGCCTTAAGTTAAAGGTATATACAGAGACATAACTTCAAGCTCCCCATTGTTTAAGACTACCTCAACCGTTAGATGAAATACTATAGTCCGTAATTTAACGTATCAGAATACCAGCGCTATTGCGACGTAGAAGTTAATGGTGAGTTATTATATTGTTTAGTCCGTATGTTTAAGTCTATTTTATCTTTATTTTATTTTTTTGTTTATGAACTTGTGAATATATTATTTGGCCAAATAATTGTATTTCTTTACTACACTAGCGTTTATATATCAATTCAATGTCAATAGAACCATTAAAACAAATGTCAGTGCGTTTCAAATGTGTTTCTTACACGAACAAATCACCTTATCAAATGCACGTCGAACTTTAAGAATTTGAGAATGCTATTTTAGCGTGGCTAACATTTCGTGTCATTTAACCTTTCTTAACTGCAAGGAGTTGGTTTACACAGCCGTGTGGGTTCATTTATGGATTGCCCTGAAGAGGTTTCATCTCATCCTACATGCGAGTATAGAGGCACAAAACAAATAGTTTTTTGAATTGGTGTACTCCAACTATGTAAATCCACACAAGGGCGCCCGTTTATATGCGTCACGTGCATGTATACACGTATGACAATTACGTGTGCGCCTACTCCTCATACTTTTACATATTATGACACCTATTTATCTACTTACATGGTGGTACGAAATACCTTCATTGAAAGCTTCAAGTTCAAGTCTTTAACGAAAAAAGTTTGATTGTTCTTGCTTTTATCTGCATCACACTTATGGATACATTGCATGCCTTAAGTGCGACTTAAGTGCGACGTTATTTAAAATTGAAATATTTTCTTTATTTCTTGTTTACACTAACAATAGCCACTAGCAACATGTGTTTCGTCTATTATGTCTATATATGTAAAAAAATCCTGCTACATTGTTTGACCGTGATGAACTCCGAAACTATTCAACCGTTTTAATATTGTTTTTTTCATTTTGTTGGATTTATTTCGACTTAGGACATTGGATGGGTTTCATTTTATTTTATAATACAGCAACGCGTGGCCGGGTCAGCTAGTTATATTATAAAAAAATTATTTCATGTTTTGTTATATTATTATACACATATGTATTTAGACTATACAAACGTATTTTGATACATCATTAGGCTGATCACACACTGACATTCGCAATGCTAGCGCACGCGAGTGTGGATTTATAAACCTTGACCGTAAGTAGTTATTTTTTTTGTAAAACGTGCATTAGATAACGTTACTCATTGATAAAGCTTATGTGCACATGGTGGCAGATAACGAACTTACACAGAGAGGTCTGTATTAAAAATTGGTACTACATTATTTTAAGATCGGTATCTCATTTTTAACATTTGTTGAAAAAACTTTTATGCTCCTTTTTAGGACATCGTTTCAATCTTACGATTCTCATTCATTATTGTATACTCATTATTGTTGATAATTTCATGAAGAGAAACACCGCACATTAAGCGTAAAGTGAATCAGAAAAAGATATGGAATAGAGTCGCTTGCAAAATTTCGTTTCTAAAGCTTCATTTCAGAGAAATAAAAGTACCCTGTGTTTCTGTTGATGTGACCGTGATCTGAGGCCCTGCGCTCCATCGCGTGGCGCTGAGCAATATATGAGAACCGCCTTAGCACGAAGGGGACTGAAACATTTGATTGTGGAAAGCGGAACACAGTTGATTGCGGAATTACAAAATGCGCATTGAATAGCAAATACAAGCATTTCAATGCCTTCGTGTATCTCTTATCCCTGACTTGATAAGGCCCTTTTCACTCTCCGTATTTACGTTACAACAGAAAACTAGGAACGCGCCGTAACAGCGATAAAAAACTTAATTGAATGCCACGTGAGAGGACTACTTTGATTGGTCATAATGAAATAGGCTATTTTCCGAATTAATTGGGTCTTTCCTCGTCTTCAGATGGGCGTGGTGAAATGTAGGGTCGGATAAAGGACTGATTTATTTTGCACTTTATTATTGGGTAACAAGGGCTTATTGAAGTACGAAGATTTTTTATCCTGTTTTGCAGATATTGCAGAAAAAAGATATTTCTTTCATCGATTGTATTCAGGTATTAAAAATGGCACTTAACATAGGGAAACTACAATGCCTTTATATTGGATTGATATCCAACACTGGATTCATCATCGCTTTCACTGGTTAGCTCCCACTGGAACTACGGGTAGTAGAAACCTTCGTCCAAATTGTTTTCCGACGAACAGAGAACACGAAAAGACCAAGGTTGAGACGTTGCGAATTGCTTGACATCCGCAATTTTAATAATTATATTGTTATAACAATCATTGTTATTATATATGTACATCAAAGTTACTATTTCGACTATTTTCATGCCACTTATAATATAATCCTTTCAACCGTATGATGACAAACAGTATTTTGTAATTTAATCAAAATTGAATATACTTCGTTATTCAAAAACACGTGTTCTTAAAACAAGCCAGTTGAGTTAGTTTATTCACATTTCTTGACAGCATTACGAGTGACATCGTTATTAAACAAAATTGGTATTCATTACAGAGATAAAATTCTGGAAACGTGTTTATAACACGAAACATGATTACACTTCCATGAGATTTTCTTTGATATTAAATTGATGCCCCTTAAATTTCCTTATTAAAGTCTAGGCAAGCTTTATTTAAAACTTATTACAGTTTAACAACTCTTTACTTCGTTCGGGGACGTAAGCGGATTTTCTGGAATAGTAAATTTGTATCTGCATAATTCCATGCGATCTTTGCATTTTTGATAAAACAAAAGACTGTGTTACTCAGATTGATATTCAACATTCGGTTTATAGATTTGATAACAAATACTTATAAGCTCGGTACATATGCCACATGATCAATAAGTATTAAAAAAAAATAGTTCAAAAAACTAAAAAACACGCTTTAATGATGAAAGAAACTAAAAAGTGGAAAATGACTTTTTTTCGTATTCCTGACAGCAGACCCTTTCATTTGATACCCATACCATGGAAGTGCATTTCAAACAGCCAGTTCGCCATCTTGGGGAGGCCGCCATATTTGATTTGTAATGACGTTTCTTACCTAGTCATGTATTGTCATCAGAACTCAGAGCGTGTGCAAAATTTCATCCTAATCAAAGACCGGAAAGTGGGTCAAATTAAGACAACAAGATTTTCTTACATAGTTTTCTTACAAGTGAAGCTAATAAAAGCGTGTTAAAAAACCTTTATAAAGTAAGTGACGATCGATGGATCGATTCGATGTATGAAGATAAAATATAATTAATTTGTGCCAAACGTGTATAAATTTTTTTTATCGTATATCGTATACAGCAGACTTGGATTCAAGACAATATATTTACGGCCCTACGTCTGTGGAATATATGTGTAAGTTTTCAAAATGCAGTAATCAAAAGAAACTATTCGCAAATTATAGAAAATGGTCATTTGAGTTATAATATTACAGCCAGACAGTGATATTCATGACATTAAGATCCAATAGCTTGTTAGACAAATGAACTAGTGTAAAAAAATCTATATGTTTTAAAGTCAAACACAAAAATAAAACTAGCACAATTATTATTTGCTACACTATTCTTAGAAACTTATAAAACCCATCAGATGGCTAAGCGCAAGTTTTCAAACATGCAAACGTTACGCTATCGCGTTAGAGTTAATATTAGGAATTAGTACCTTATTTCATGGTGTTATTTATTTTAAGGTCTATCGTATACATATTAACTTAAACGCAATAGTTTGAATAATTTATACTCTTCAACCCTCTGACTCATTTTAGTTGCAGTTTTAGACTACCACATTAAAACGTATAATAGTTTCTTATTCATTTTTTCACCCATAAATAAATAGTTAAGCATGATTCACTATCTACGACGCGTGACTAATTATTGCAGCAACTTTTATACGAATTTCAATGCAATTAAAAAAACTGGCATAGCTAAATATTTTTTTTTAAATTATTTACGTCAATAAAACGAAGCGGCCATGTGTGATTCACCAACGCACAATGATTGCGTGACCGGGGAAGGGCTTGCAAGGGTGCGGTTAACGTGACAACCCACCCTCAAACAACATTGGCCTACCGCGCCCAGAATTGGCCACATCCACGTTACGATTTCTGTATCGTAAAAACTAACTCGAAGATATCGATAGAATAAGAGATTTTTTTATCACTCTGAATACTTATGAAGATATTTACTCATTTTTCTTAAAGAAAAGCACCTGGGAAATTCATAGTTATGGAGTGAGATCAAATTGCAAATTTCTTACACTTTTTTCATTAAAATTTCAAATAATTATTAAGTCAAAATGTCGTTAATTAACATTCCAATACACACACATACACACACAGTGACTTTATAGCACACTTAGTCGGTTGATTGCGTTACATTGTATGCCGTGTTTATACTTATGTAGTATATCAAAGACTTCAAATATTGTATAAATTATTTTAAATTATTATTTGCTTGAGGTAAAAAAGGCAAAACGTTATACATTTTTTATCCAATCCTTTACGTACTAGAGTTATAACGTCAAATCCTAATTATCGGATAATATGTTTTTAAAAGATTTAACATAAAGGAGGATTATCACAGTTTGGTTGGAAAACTTAGATGCGTACTTTGAAATAGTATCATATTTCATTATCCAAAATTTTATTAGTTACCTATGAGTATTGAAATCTAACTTTTCTTCAAACATCGTCTATTCTTTCTGATTTTTCTTTAGATTTGTTAAAGGAGGTTATTATGTCTATGCGTTTCGAAATAAATGCGAAATAATTAAATTGCTTAGTAGTTTTATACCAAGTAATACTAAGAGAAGTCAATAAAGTATTATAGTAATATAAATTATTTACGAGATTGTTACCATGTACCTTGTATTTAGAGAGTTTCCGATATTTCGGCACTGTTGCAAGCGCCGTGATCATGGCGCACAGGTGCATAGTAACAATCTCGTAAATAACATATTACTATAATGTTAGTGACCCTGAATGTTTAAAACAATATGCCAATAAAGTATGGCTAACGAAGGGTATGAGTTCGTCTGTTTACTTTTTAAATTAAAAAAAAATCCGTATTGTGTAATGCAGCACTCTTTGATTTACTTTACACCCTGTTATAAAATACCTAGAAGTACAAACTCCGAGTTTAGAAGCAACACCGTAAGATTGTTTCCCTTGACATATTGTCATAACGTTTATTGCGGCTAGCAAAAAAGTGCAAAGTTAATAAGTTTTTGCCATACAATATATGACGCATTCTTTCCTTGTTTCAGGTGAGTGAGTAAAGAACACGCAACTGGGGTGTTCACCCTACGTCGCTGATCATGTGCTGACGCAAATTTTAAATAACTGAGTTTAAACATGGGGTGGCAAACCCAATGTGTAGAAGGTAAGCTGAGGTACCAAATCAAACTGTTATTGTAACCTAGACAAATGAGTGTATCTCTAACTTGGCAAGTATCTAATATCGAAGTATGTGAGTCAGATCGTATTTATATATAATTAATTACATCATTACTAATGTTTAAAATTTAGATAAACTGAACTGCGAAAGTTAAAGTATGTAACTGATTCTCTAGCAATGTTATACAAAATACTAAAAAGTATATTATATTTTATTCAACCACAGCAAAACAGAGACGTAACACACAAACAAAAATCAAACTATATATCTCTAAGTCTATATCAATTTTACAAATGAAAAATTAAGTTAAAATTATGTCAGTTAAAATCTAATTCAGTCAGTTGCATTAGTAACTAAAGTTTTAAAGTTAGGGTAACAATTAATTTGCCCCTGTCACGAGCCACCTTACTACACATTAAAAAAAAACTAAAAAAAAATAACGAACCGTGACGGGAGTGAACCTTTTAATATAAAATTTAGAAATAGGTTTAAAGGAGGAATGAACAAATTCAATTACTATCTTAACTAAGACCCTGTTTCGTGTTAAATGTTAGTTATACCGTTGAAATTGGTTGACGAGTTTTCATCTTACAAGCGAATTTCTAAGAGCGACTTAGCTATCATATTGATTGACCATACGTATATGGCAAAAAAATATACATATACCTACTCATGCATTATACGTTGTATCTAATAAACATGTTATGTTATAACATTTTCCTTATGGGGAAAGCAATAAAATATATGAAGAGTTATATCCGTTATCATGGACATATAATTCACTTCTGTGACTATCAAATATCTTTTTATTTAAAAAGGATATTTTCTTTACAAAATCCACCAAATTCAAAATGTATAAATTAAGGTCTTTTTATATCCTAATTTATTATGTCTGTTCTTCTCATCTGTTTAAAGAGGTACTAAATCGGTACAGTTAATCAAATCAAAAGATTTATTTATATTGGTATTGGAAAAAGATATTTGTATTTTAGGAATTCCTTTCTGTGTATCGCTTAAACCTGCGCCAGTTTTGCTACTTCTGATGCGATTTCAAATTCCAATAACAAATGAGCAATGCAAAATTTATAATTTAGATAATAACAGCGTCTATTTAACAGCTTCAACATAGCTCAAGGAATCACTGAGAGATGGCTTTATATATGTAGGTCAAAACGCACAGACGAATCAATATAAGTTCCTAGTAGAGAGAAGGGGCATTCTAGCACATCAAAGCTTCAGTCGGGAAACTAATTAAGTTCGATGCTGACACAGTGCACTGCTCATGACAGGCCTGCAAACATCTGTATAAAGACCTGTAGATCAGTGTTCAGTCAACTGATAATTAACAGACCACCTTTTATACGTCCTACATAAACGAAGATATACCATGTACAGATTTTGTGGTTATTTATTTTTTACTGAAGGCATAGAATCATTGGTATTACTACTGTAATACTTTGTTACGTTTATGAAGTTCTATTGTACATATATATTTTTTTTAAATATTTATTTCAATCATCATTCACAATCATTATTTAATTTTGAGTCGAGAATAAGTATAAAAAAATTGGT
This sequence comes from Calamotropha paludella, assembly GCA_927399485.1. Lineage (NCBI taxonomy): Eukaryota > Metazoa > Arthropoda > Insecta > Lepidoptera > Crambidae > Calamotropha > Calamotropha paludella. Next base: position 8,754,011 of record OV656817.1, on the reverse strand, counting down.
CTTACACTTCCGTATATATTACACAATTAAAATTAAACTTAATGGCGCATTTAATTCGATAAAAGTGCTTTTTTAATATGAAAATTCCTGTTTTGGTATATAGTTTTTAACACTACTTTATTAATCATTATTTTTAAGAGCATATTTCGTTAATTTCCATATTGAAACATATTTACTCAAATTTTTGTTATTGAATCATGTAACTGATGGATTTATATATTTAAAGCAATTAATGAAAAAAATCTAATTGTTTTAGGTGTTAAACAATTCAGAGCCTCTCTCTCTGGGCGATCATTCCTCCAATAGATTTTTTGTAAAACTGAAAAAACCATTCAAGCATTTAAAACAGATCCTTAACACTAAACCGACAGATACTTCTTGTATTCCTATTCTTACCAAAGCGGGTCAAATGACCCATCTTTAAAATGTTACATATATTACTATGTCTAGCGAAAATATCAGTTAAGCAATTTGGTACATGAATAAAACATTTTTTTTTCAAATAACGATTCAAAATAGCTTATATATTAAATTAAAAAAAACATAAAAATAATACAAGAAAAAAAATAAGTTTAAAATGGGTCATTTGACCCGTCATGGTATGTTTAGTGTTAAATTTAATTTGAATACCATACGTATGTTCCAATATTTTGATCGCCGTCAAAATGTATTTCTAACTTATTAATCTATAAGATTTAAAAAATGAGATTAATGTACTGTTGCAATATTTATTAATAATATACTGAGTATAATTTTGATTTCGATAGTTTTTATCTAAATTAAACGAAATAAGCTGTTATTTCTCAAAAACGATAAATGATTATGGTAATCTGCTATCAGTGTTGCAACCAATACTTTCTAAGTACCGGCAACTTAGTTAACAATTAATTCGTCACTGTAAATGGATCCCACTCAATCAGTAGGGATGAAAATCGGGACACATCTGAATGATTGAAGAGGAGTTAAATGGTTGACGAGGGACCTACCGGAATGATAATAACACCTTTGTTACCAGCGAATGTTACACAGACGTTGACTGGTTGCGTTGTCTTGGAATTTAATTTAGTAGCACAGTGTGCGATGAAGTTAAACATTTGTACTGAAATTGGAAACTATTGTGATAGTAGTTTGCTAAGAAGGAGAGAGTTCTAAATTGAATCACACGGATAATGTATTTTATATAAATAAATAGTTTAATGTGATTTATAGTGTCTTAAACAATCTTAAACACATTACACAATATTTAAAACATCTTAAACAATTTTGTGTTTAAATTTAGAGGGCTGAGTGTAAGTTTTGATACATGTTAACGTTACTATCGCGTTGGAATTATGATTTTAAATTTAGATCTTATATAGTATTCGCACATTAAAAAACTCTAACTTAGGTTTTGATTTCGGATAATCTAAATAGAATGTGTTTGGATGAATTCATAATTATTATATACCGTGCGTAAGCAGTGACGCATCTACTGTGCGTTTTTTAATGTAATGTCCGGTATTTTAGTGTTTTTGTGTCGCGAAGACTAATACAAAATTAACAATATCCATTGTGCTTTGATTTCGTATAATAATTTATTTAATACTTGATCAGTATAAAGTGAAAACATTAAGAAACATAATTGTGCCACGTTGTGTTAACCATTCGCAGTGACTTAATCGTTGTTATTTATCTTAACGCGTAAGCGACGCTCATCGCACGGCGCTTAAGCCCTTTCGGGCGGCAACTTTTGTTGGTTGTTTACTTATTTGGCATCCATTATTTAACTATTTTGCCCATTAATATGGATTGCAAGAAATGTTTGGAAGCTATAAAGGCGGAGGATATAATTAAATGTGCTGCGTGTCATGGGTCATTCCATTTTATGTGTGCTGGATTAAATGAAATGGAGTATAAAAAGATTTTACCTATGAATAGGATCAAATGGAAGTGTACGTCGTGTAAAACCGCAAAAAAAACTAATAACAGTCCTATTGCTCCGCGTATAGAATGCGGCTCAACACATTCTCTAATAAACATCGATGCGAATGCCATTATGGAACACATAGATAGCAGGTTTGGTGCGTTGCAATCTTCTATTGATTTGCTGCGAAATGACTTCAATGAACAGTTTATAAAACTATCCGCGGTTGTAAGTTCATGGGAAACTAAAATAGAAGGTTTCGAATCAACTATTGCCTCCGTAAACACACAGATTTCTAATCTACAGGGTGAAAATGATAAGTTGAAACAGGAGCTTGTTTATCTACGGTCTAACATGCAAAACATTATTGACGATAATCAACGCAACGAGCAGTGGGTTCGCCGTTCAAACATACAAATTAATGGCATTCCTGAAAAAAAAGGCGAGAATCTTTTATCCCTGATTAAGTCATTGGCACTAAAATGTAATTTTGCGATTAATGTAGATAGCGACATTGATTTCATTACCAGGATAGCAGTGAAAACGACCTCGACAATAAGACCCCAAAACCAATCATTTTAAAAATGCATTCCAGATATAAAAAGGATGATTTTCTGTTATCTTTGCGAAAAATGAAGAACTTTACAGTCGGCGATATTGGTATTACGGGTGCACAAAGCAACAATAAAATATATTTTAACTAGCTTTCCGCCCGCGGCTTCGCCCGCGTGGAATTCGGTTATATTGCGGTATTGCACAACTATAAGAAAACTTCTCATTCCCACGGAAAAATCTAAGAAGCGCGATGTAACGCTGGATACAATTAGTTGTTAAACCAAAACTGAATGGTACACTATATTATATGTTTTCCCTTGTAGAGCAAAAACATGCAGATTTTGGGCACTGGAAACCCGGGAACACGCTACATAGAGCTGACCATGCGAAAAACAATGTTTTTCCAAGTGCACTCCAGCAACCCTGAGAGTTTGGCCTTGTGCTTTATTAATGGTCATTGCAAGTGAAACCCTTATAGGAAATTGTAGTCTATTAAATTGAAATAAATCCTAAAAAACAGTTTAGACGATAAAACAAATTGTACGTCATCCCTTGGGAATTTCTCATTTTCGGGGATTCATTATCGTATCATTTAGCTTCTAAATTTACATGTTTATATTCGTAAACGACACACAGCGCCATCTACAATCCATCCATCAAGCAAACAATATTTTTGTTTTCCCTCGAGAATATCAATTTTTTCCAGGATAAAAATTATTTAATCCGGACTTCAATCTTTACGTCTGCAAAATTTCAAAGCAATCGGTTCAGTAGTTACGGCGTGAAAGCGGAACAAACAAACAAACAAACAAACAAACAAACTCACTTTCCGATTTATAATATTAGTAAGGATGACCACCTGTCAGCAAAAAATAAGTACCTACTAAGGCAAGCGAAACGGTTGGCAAAGGAGAAAGGCTATGCTTATTGCTGGGTTCGCAACTGTACCGTGATGGTGCGCCGCAGTGATCAGTCGCCAGTTTTACATGTCTCTTCGGAACAGTCGCTAAACAAGATTGTATAAGAACAGTTTGTGTAGTTTATGTATATTTATTCATACTGTTAAAATTGTTTTGTTTTCCAGACAGTATTGATGTTACTATCAGAACCGTAACTTGGCACAAATTTAACGTTCATAATATTTTATATGTAGTGTTACAAACTCAAATTAATTCATTATTATGTATGCACAGACAGAAAAACAATAAGTTGACGTTGGTTTCTGTTTCATGTTATGTTGCAATTGTTTACCAGGATAATGTTCAATATTTTTTTTATGTAGCCTTACTAACTCAAATTAACGTATGATAACGAACTCTTAAGACTTATAAGTCTAATAAGTTTGCTTTGGAGCTAGCAAATAACTATTGGTCTAAATTGTTGCATCCTTTAATTTTTTTATTAATTGCGATTTTAAAGTTGAATGAAACGTCAATTAATATAGTAGTAAATTTCTATCCCTACAATGACACTTAATATTTTTTATCAGAATGTTAGGGGTTTACGGACGAAAGATAAAATGTTTTATAGAAACATGCTCAATTCTGATTATGACATCATTTGTTTAAGTGAGACCTGGTTGTTGTCGGGGATCTGTGACGCAGAATTATTTGATTCGCGATATTCTGTTTATCGTACCGATCGGAAATACGACACTTTAAAAGTTAAAAGAGGTGGCGGAACCTTGATCGCTATTCGCCGTGGTATAAGTGTAAGTATGCAGGGGCTAAGGGAATTGCCTTTTTTACATGATGCTGATGTAACTTGTGTTAATATTATGTTGAATCAAGGGCCAACAACGACTATGTTAAGATTATTTTGCTGTTATTTTCCACAGAGTGATAGTCAGCCTGCAGCCGAACTTTCACTTTATGAATTCATTTCTGATCTTAAAATTGACTATCCTAATGACAATTACTTGCTGATAGGTGATTTCAATATAAGAATAGCTAGATGGTTAAATAACCCTAACTCTAATGATACTAAATTGCGTCTCGATAATCCTTATGATGATATATTAACATCACAGCTTTACGCTTTTTTGTGTTTTAATGACTGGTCACAATATAATCAAATTAAAAATGTTAACAATAGAAACTTAGATTTAGTAATATCTGACTCAAAATGTAAAGTCCAAAGAGTAGATCCATTATCGCTTCCTGAAGATGGACATCACCCTTCTCTACGTATTGATATAAGTATTAATCGCTCCCCAAGTTTGCGTTCTGCTGCTCGATTAGTGAAGCGTTTTTATGCTGCTGATTATGGGAAAATTAATGACGAATTATCGAAAATTGATTGGAGGATGCATTTAAACTCTAACAACATTGAATTAGCCGTAAAAAACTTTTATGTGATTTTAAACAATATAATAGACAGACTTGTTCCCAAAAAAATTATAAAAGATAAAAACAAGTATCCTGTATGGTATAATAAGTTCTTAATCAGACTTATTAACAAAAAACATAAACTTCATAAGAAATGGAAAATCTATTCAAGACAAAATGATTATGAGACTTATGCCAATGTACGTCGTGAGATTAAGGATTATGCGACTCAATGTTATGATCAATTTATTATTTATTCTGAAAAAAATATCCGATACAATTCTAAATATTTCTGGTCGTTTATAAAGAGTAAACGTAATAACAGTGACATCCCTGATACATTATACCTTGGTGACATTCATGCATCTGACGGACAAAAGATTGTTGATCTTTTCAGCTCCTTTTTCCAATCTGTTTTTGAGCCTCCTTGCGTTTCTTCTGCAATCAGTGGGACTTCAAGTGGCCTATCCACTATCAATACCATTCTTATTGACACTTCCACGGTTGCTAAATATTTGAAGAAACTTGATACTAATAAAGGTACTGGGCCTGATGGTATTCATCCTATTTTTCTTAAGGAATGTTATGAGCAATTATCAGTTCCTATCTCTCTGCTTTTTAACATTTCCCTGAAATTAAATATTATGCCATCTTGTTGGAAAAAATCTTTAATTGTACCCGTTTTCAAGGCTGGGGATAAACATGATATTACTAACTATCGTGGCATTTCTAAGATATCTGTGATTCCTAAAATATTCGAAAAAATAATTTTTGACTCCATATTTCCTGTAATTAAACCACTAATATCTGTAAGCCAGCATGGTTTTATGAGTGGCCGGTCTACAGAAACTAACCTATCAGAGTTTTTGGATTTAACATTGGAAGCTATGGAAAGGGGTTATCAGGTGGACGCCGTGTATACCGACTTTTCTAAAGCATTCGATAAAATCTCGCACAATTTGCTCATCGCCAAACTTGAAAATATCGGTATACACGGTGATCTCCTAAGATGGTTAACTTCTTATCTGCGTGACAGATCCCAGGCAGTGGCAATAAAAGGTTATACTTCAAGTTTTGTTCCAATCACTTCTGGCGTGCCTCAGGGATCTCACCTCGGTCCTCTCCTCTTTAATATTTTTATGAACGATGTAATGAAATGCTTTCAATACTCTAAAGTGTTGTTATACGCCGACGACACAAAGATTTTTGCCTTTTCTAAATCTATTGAGCATTGTCAATTATTTCAAAGTGACTTAAATAAATTTTATGACTATTGCTCTGCTAATAAATTAAAATTAAACATTAATAAATGTCACACTATTACCTTTTCTAGAAAATCAAAACCTATAAACTATAACTTCAAATTTGATAATATTCCAATTAAAAGAGTGACCGAAGTGAGGGATTTAGGTGTACAGCTTGATACTGAACTTAATTTTGCATCGCATATAAATAAAGCAACTGGTAAGGCGTACAAAATGTTAGGTTTTCTGTTCCGACAATGTAAAGACTTTAAAAACGTAAACACTTACATTCTTCTATACAATTCTTTTGTGAGAAGCCATTTAGAATACGCGTCAATTGTATGGAACCCTTTCTACGCTACTTATATTGAGCAAATTGAAAAAATTCAAAACAAATTCATAAAAAGATTAGAGTTTAAATTTAACGACATTTCCGTGCAGTTTCAATCTTTAGAATTACGTCGTGAGCAGAGAGATCAGGTGTTTTTATATAAAATTATAAACAATCACATTGATTCACCTGTTCTCCTTAGTCGAATCTTATTTAAGTGTACAAGGTTGAGTGCTCGCTCCGGGGCAGTTTTCTCCGTTCCTATGTGCAGAACTAACTACTCCAAGAACCGATTTCTCGTAAGAGCTTGTAACACACATAATGACCGTTATAGTCATATTGATATTTTCAGTTCTAAACTAATGGTCTATATTTCCCTGGTTAAAAAAGTGCACAAGTAACGCTTGAAACGTTAATTATTCTATTTTGTTTACTGTATAATTCGAATTGATAAAGTTTTCTCAAAATTTATTAGTCTTCGCATGAATTTTTCATTGTTGGAAACTCTTTTTGGCTAATGCAATATTTAACTAAACTCATATATCATAAGTAGTATAAGTGCTGTTTGTTTCCTTAAATAAATAAATAAATAAATAAAAAAATTATTTGTAAATATAATAAGTTTCGAATGTGCACTTGATTTTTTTAAATAAAGGAATTTATTGGGGTTACTTAAAAAAGCCGCATTTATATTTTATACCTTGTAGGTAAATATACAACTATGGCATTATTATGCGGCATATATATCATATTCAACTATAATTATGTCTACACATTTGCTGGCTATATTATTTAGATTAAGTCAACTCCTTTCCAGGAGACGTAATAACAGGATGAGTCATCTTTACGTTTTGACTCCTTTACGGTAGTCCTTTAAGAGTCGAAACGTCAGGATTAAATTTAAAAAAAAAACAAGGATCAACGCATCGTTTATCTGGTAAATGTTTTATTCAAAAGTGGGATAGGCGCGGAAGTGTGAAACTAAATAAAAAAATACTTTTTGGCTGTATTGCAATAAATAATAAATAAATTACTACAACCGTCAGCTTTAGCCAGACTCTTATTCTAAATAGGTACTACAAAAAAGAAGTGGTACCGTGGGACACCGGATAGGAACAAAGTTCCTTATTTTAAAAATATGAATTTTAAGTTCTATTCGAGGTATAAAGAAAATAATTATTCGGGTATACTTTTAAATTATGCAATAAAAAGCAAAGAAACTACTTTACAAAATTATCTTAACACATTTATTTTATTTACAATGATTTATAAAAATATATAATATATACTAATAATAATAATAGCTTTCACGTAGACTATACATTTGACACTGTATAGCCATCCCACATAGACTATAGATAAAAATCTTATGCTTTTTTTAACGCTAGGGCCGTTTTTTCCCTGCTAGGGTACCCCTCCGCAACGCCCCATAAGATACTTCGTTCCAACAATATCACAACTATGACAAATTATACGCTTCAAATTCAATACGGCTCCTTTGAGCTGGAGCAGTTATGCAAATAAGTAAAAAGTCATGAAAAATGTAATCGTTACGAGCGAACCCGCTATTCCATGCCATTGGCGCGACTGCAATCAATATATTGATGGTTAGACTTTTTTGTAGGTTGCAGGGCAATATTCCAAGCGCCCAATCAATTCTACGGCTGCATACGATTGTATCTTTCAATCACCCTATTGGTATATGTAACTATAACATAGATGTAACAAGTATCAAGTCATTTTAATACACTTTCGATAATCGATTCTAAATCGATTCGATGTTTATGTTCGAACAAGGATAGCGTTAAAACATTAGTTTTGTTGTTGAATAATCCTTATATTTTTTGTCATTTAAACCAAATGTTGAATAGCTAGATTTTTATATCTAAAAAAATCTTAACTAAAAAAAATACTTTTTCTAGTTGTGGAAAGTTAAAATTCTTTAGTTAATCGTCCTGAATTATAATATAACGCTATATTAAAAAGTTATGACCTTTGAAAATTCTTTTTCAATTGTAGTAGGGACCTATTTACAACAGGAATTCCGGCACAGGCATCCTCAAATGAGAACGGTATCAAAAGATACTTCAAAAGGACTTCTATACTACAAAAGTATTTCGAAGAAGTTTGTAAATTTGTTACATAAAAATACACAAATTTTTGTCTGACTTATATCTGACTCTTATCAAATAATCTCATACTTCTCAAGAACGATATAATGATTGAAAATTTAACAAAAATTACACTATAATAACAAATGTTGTCATATATTCAATGAAGACATATTTTTCAAAAATAATTTAGTCGAACTAAAGTTGTATACGATTAAAAAAAAGTTTTTGATAGGCATAAGTTCCATTTCAAAATAAATCAAGAATTTTAATTTATTACAAATTGGCATTATTGATATGATGCGCGGTAACGAAAGTTGTAAGTGTAAAGATGTACGAAAGAATAGAGTAATTTTTAAAGCGCCAGAAGGTTAAAGGAAGCATGAAATATGTGGACTTTGCTTCTATTGGGCTATTATGCTTTTATGCAAACTATTTTCTATATCAAAAGCTATACAGCTCACGTAAAAGGAATGAAGAGACATTTTCAGTGAATTCATACTACACAATCATTGATTTTATGGTGATTTGAACAAAATACGGTAGTAGCAACGGTGAAATCATTTTTCGTTTATTAATAACAGTAATTAATGCGCCTACGAGACAAAATAAACTATAATTGAAGTAATTCTTGTCACGACTGATGTATAAGTTAGAAATTACTTATAATAACTTTCTATTAGAATTGAACTGGACTGTTCGCTTTCCCTAGCAAACAGGCTGTTTGTATTAAAAATTACAATGTCCCTATAGGTTTCCATGCGTGCGAGCGTTTGCTATTATTAATAAGAATATGAATTATGGAACGACACGACAAACAGACATCACAAATGAAATAACCTAACTTTCACGTTTGCAGTTCTTTAATTCTATTGTGAGTCTTTGAGACTACATAGCCCAAAAGACATTGAAGATTCCTAGAATATGTATTGTAAACATCGTCATCACTTGATATATTTTTTATTACAAACAGGCTAAGAAACTGTTCAAAGTTCCAAATAAATCTACTAATCCGCATTGTCAGTGACTCTATTTTTCTTACGTATATCCTTACTTTTAATTTTATAGCACAGAGTGACACCAAGTGTCGCGTTCAGTCATCAGGGATGACCATTGTATGATTCAAAAAGTATTATTTACTGGTGTTGGCAGCTCGGACGTTGAGTTGAGCTTAACAGAGTATGTACTCGACGACGTTTGGAAATTGCAGGAAACATTTCGCTCGGTTTACAGTGGAAGTGCATCGTAGCCAGAATTGACGTTTACTCAAAAAAAAAATCATTCCTTGTACGTGACTGACAGCGTACAGATTATGTTCATGGCTTTTTTTTATATATTTGGAAGCGTGAAGAGTTGTAAAACTCGACTCGACTTTCGTATTGATATTCAGATTTAAACTATAGGCGTTAATTGTCAACAATCTATATTGCATTTTAATATGTTTGCATCAAACGAGGCTTGCTCGTTTATTTTTGGAGTTGGTGATGGAATTGGAAATGAAAATCTGAAGGCAATCAGTGGCCGATGGTTTTAGTTTTGAGTAAATAAAATGTTACTGTTCGAAAAGTAGGCCCTAGTGTAGTTTTGGTTGTACCAGTTTTGAATATATTGAAGAAAATTTATCGAAAATGTCAACTACATTTCAAAATAGGTCTTTACCAACAATAACGCGTATTACGCTAACTAAATTGTAACGTAATAAATCATGGAACGTGCTTAATTAAACAATATTAGACTATTAACATTCTCATCCTGTAAATGCAACTCCAAATTTTGTCGGAATCAAATAGGTAAAACAAAACCATGCAAATAAACCCGTTAGTTATCGGGAAACAATGTTCCGTTTCAAATATTCATTTTTCTTTTTTATGTAAAAATCTAAACATAATCATAGTCGTTTTATGAAAATTAATGAGTATTTAGGTGGTATAATAAAATATATTTAAATAACTTATTAGTACCTTCGGCCTCAAACTAAGCTCCAGAATACAGCAAAATAGCACCCCCCTTACCCCAGGAAAAATTTTGTTTTTATTATCGATAATTTTATATAATATCGATATTTTATTAGAACAGGTGTTTGTAATTAAAAGAAAATAAAGGAATTACTTAAAGAATATTGTTCAAAAATGGCGAGAAGTTGATAAAAACAAATCCATAAATCCACACCTAAAACACTAAGATCCGTTTGCGTCAAGTGACACTTTGATAAAAAACAGAGTATAGCCAATTCATAAGACATGTCTTTTTAATTGCGTACCGAAGTAATATAAAAAAAATAATGATTCATAATCAAGTTCCATATAGTAGTTTACAAGGCGCGAAGAAGATTAAGAGACAGATTTCGGTGTTGACGAAACTACCGAAATTTTATTGCGTTTTCTTTTCTTTTTGTCAATCATATTAGTAAATTTGTCCCACAACCCAAGGTGTCCATAAGAGGTTGCTGCTTCAAATAATTTATAACTAACTAGATTTTGCTTGTATTCCAAAAACACATTAACTGAAGTGGTGGTAACTTTGGTAGCCTTACGAAAAAAAAAATAGAAAGGCTTAATAAATTGCATGGAAAAAACATGATTTTATATTTGGGAAATGTTTTAACTACTTCATTTTATAAAATCTTACAGTGCTCTATCAAAGCTAGATTACTTGGCCACTCAACATCACTCACTGAATCAAACAACATTTGGGTGTTTATTAGGATCTCATATTTACAAGATAAACAACACTGCGATTAATATTTGCCTTTACGTAACGACAGAGCTGTTTGTATGAAATAATGTCTAAAAAGTATTTTAATTATTACACGAAATTGTGCTATAAAAAAAGAGGTTTATTTGGAGTTATGAAACTTTTATACCTTTTTCTTAACTTTCTCTGTAATGATGGCATTTATTTTGTGATTCAGAAAGTTTCTGATCTCTTTGAGCATTTTTGATGAAAATAATATACTTTCTTTTTGTTCTGAACAAAAACGCAAGGATACATTTGTACTAAATAAAAGTAGACTTTTATTTAATTTACAATTTTTTTTAAATATTTATACGCCATTCAATTCAGGCAAAATGCGAGGTATTGTGTAAATCAGCCATTTTAATATAACTATATTTTGCGCAAATAAATTATTCTTATTAAAACAGATCTACGTCCAAAGTTTGTCAGTTTATGCACCTTAAGCACGTAACACAAAAGCTGCCATGTCACACCAGTCTAGACTATTTATTGATCACGGCATTTCCATTGCACCATGACTCAACCCCAGGCACAGACTAAACCTGCCTGAGTCATACTTTCAAATGCTTTTGAATTATTAAGCAATTTGTAGGTAATTAAAACTTTGGCACTGTCTTTGTATTTAAATTAATATACGTGATTTTTCCTGATTGAAGTTGGTAATAAATAGACGTAATATAACTTATACCTATACCTAGCCTATACTTCTTTTAATAATGAATGAATGAGTGCCTACTCATTCATTCATCCGTATTTGTTAAAAAGGGTGTAAGAATTGAGATTTGTGAGCATTTTGTATGTTTATCAGTTTATCTACCTCAACTACGTAACTACCTATAAGATTTAGTCTGTTCAAAAATGTATATAAATAATAGTTTTGTGACGACTCAAAACATTTTGAAGTACTTTCATATTAACAGGTACCATGATTATTTTATTATTTCAAATGTGTCGACCAAGATGAACAAATTCAAATTTAATTAGTGCTAAATATATTTAAATTCCTTAAACAAAATACACAAGGAATTGACCTGATTTCTCTATTTATGGTGTTATTTTCTCTGCCTGAATCCTTAAAAGAAATATTCATCAATAAATTAACAGATCTTATCCTCAACTATGGACGACTGCTTTTGTACAGCATTTTCCAAAAATACTTTAACCTTTTATAATGACCTCCGACATATTAGGACTGCCTTGCCTGACTAAGGTAAAGGTTGTTTACTACTAACCTTTTTCTTGTCTTAAATGGAATTACAACTTTAATTATTGTAAAATATATTAGTACAATTATTACGTAATTTTAATTTCTATCTACAATGGTTTCAGCAATAGCCCTCTGGGCGTGTGGGTATGATATATGTGTGAATACTTAGCTAACTGCAAAAGTAATTATGATAGCATTTTCTGTTCATTATAATGTTACCCAACTGATATAAATTACATTACTGCTCACAATATGAGCTCGCTAAATTTTCGCATAACCATTCTATAACATAAAGATTTCTAATTAAATTTTTATGTCTTCGTTTGTTAAGATATATATTATATAATAGATATAGATATGTTGGTAAAAGATAAAAATGGAAAGACAATTTAACGGAATTAATAGTAGTTTTATAAGTTTAATTTTCAAGAAAATGAAAGACTTCTTTTATGTTAAAATGAAAGAAAGGAACCAGGAAGAAAAAATTAAACATATGTCAAGACATATTTACTTTATTAATGGACAAATTGTTGATTGGTGTAACTTTGAGTTTACTCAAAAGCCTTTTAAAGAGATCAACGGAGATCGATGGAGCAAAGTCTCATTTCAGTTATAGTTTTTACTTTTTGAACTATCTGGATATTGTTTAACTAATTTATGAATAGATGATTAAATCAAAATTAATTATAAATAAGGTATTTCAAAGGCTATAAATAATGTTGTAAGCTACCCAAAATAAAATAAAATAATTTAATACGATCCACAACTCTAAAAACATTTTTTACGAGTTTTGTTTCGAAATTTTCATTCAGTTTATAAGTGCGTCGCTTTTTTATCTGTATCACGGGTATTTTTATCATTGGAAAGGTCAAACGGAATATCTGACTGGGCTGGCGCAGTAATCGGATGTGCAAAATGCAACAGAGCGTTCATCCATTGGTAACCGAACCGGTTACCAGCCATCTGCGAGATAAACCGGCTATCATTTTTCGGTGCTTCAGTTAAATCGTCCCGTTGAAAAACTAACAGAACTAGGAAAATACGGCTAGCGGTTACGGCAGTTTGTGAAATTGGATTCAACAGAGCAGATGTTTTTCATTGAATGGTTCATAGACCGAAATTGTTGTGAAGATACATATATTTTTAGTTTTTTTTGTTAAGTAGGCATAAACAATTTAACACAAAACAAAAAAGTCTTGTTTATGTTGTTTCATATTGTTTTTTTACATCCGATCTTTTATTCTGGTTTCAAACCTTTTTACCGCGTCTCCCTAAGGCACTTTCCACAATCTCGAAAATATTTTCACCAAATATCAACGTAAGAGAACCAAATTGAATCATATTTACAAATGTTTGGCATGGATAAAAAAACTTGCCCACATCGAGTGCAAATTTGTGCTTTGTTTGGTTGATGTTAGGGCTTGTTTTATGTCCGCCTCGTTAGCTACCGCCATTTTATCTAATTCTGCCGCTATAACACCAAATTTAAACTTTGTTATGTTCCATCAGTCAGAGGGGAGATAGCTAGCTCCTCTATGGTTGTGGATTACGACTGACGCGCTGTCACCTTTCAAACTTATCACTTAATATCAGGCGAAAAAAAAAAAAACCACTTCGGTATAGAAAAAAAAAGTTTAATTGAACTGCACAACTATTCACAACTTGTAAAACCATCTTGAAATTGTGTTTCGTTTCGAGAGAACAGCACTAGGCATTTTCGCAACATGTATTTCATTTATCTGAGAATGAATGAACCCAAAGTGGCGATCTGCGCCAATTACACAGTGGCTGGAGCTGTTGTTGTTGGAATTTTCTTACGTAATCTTTCGTCAGTACAGAATCTCTCCATAAAGAACCACTAACTAGTTACTAGTTTTCCCTCCGGGTGATAAATAGTGTTCCAAAGAAATAATTCAAAATGCCAGGAACTTAAAATTGCTAAGACTAAAAATGTAAACTAAATTATAAGTAACTATAAATAGCAAAGATGACTCGAAAACAAATACTTATGTACAAACATTTTTCCCTGCAGGGATTCGCACCCAGGACAGTTGACAAATAAACATTTTTATCAATTTAATTTTTATTTATAACTATCATCGTCATTATCGCTCGCATCTTTTAAAGTCTTTATATATGTAAACATCGTAGTAAGAATGGATAGCAAACTCACCACTAGTGCGAATTGGTGGAAGTTGCGTGCCTGAAAAACCACAAAGGATCTGCAGATAACATATCATTGATGATGATAATGATTGGCTTTTACTAAACTTGTTTAGCAACTATAATTGCAATTAAAACTGTTGTCATTCCTAATATATTATCTACAAATAAAATAAATATTGCTTACATTCACATCAATTAACCTAGCCCAAAGTAAGAACTGTATGACTTGTGTTATGGATACTAGGCTAACGGATAGACATACATATATGATACAGAAATAAGTAATATTAATAGAAATATATATAAACACCCATGACTCAGGTATAAATGCTCGTATTCATCACACAAACATCTGCCCCTTCCGGGATTCGAACGAATCGAAGTAGTAGGTATGCTTAATATATGCTGTGTAAAATGGCTAAATAAGTGCCCATTTTAAAAGTTCAAATAAGTGCAAATCACTTTTTGGTGCGCTATTAAGCGCTATTTCACTATAACACGTTGACTTAAACATTGCACAATATTTCATAGACTCTATTAGTGTACCTTATATTGTATCGCAATCCTAAAATAATATTACTTAGTTTTATATAAACAGCTAGTGATCTCAAAATCTTTTTATATAACTAAAAAAATCTTCTATATGAACCAACTAATATCCATGCATGACAGACAATAAAAAAATATTTCATGTTTTTTCATACTAATATTGTAAGGAAATTAAGATGTCATGATAGAAGTATGGAAATACATACGCATAACTCCCTAATTAATTTCTGTGAGTGACAGTTCATGAAATCGAGTTTGTATATATTTTCTTTCACTTGAATTCCGATTGGATATAAAGAATTTAAGAGAGGGTAAAAGGTATTAAGTCTTATTTGGTTGGTATGTATTTTAAGAAAGGTGACTCATTATTTTAATTAATTAATTTATATTTTGTTAGAAAAGGATCCTATCATTTTTAATTTATTTGTATAAGGCAGTGGTAACATTAGTTGATTGAATTAAGTTGGAAACCAGATCATATTTACCGATTATTTGTGCTGTACTTGTCAAGAAAACGAACAATTAAACAAAATTTCGTAAAGAAGAATCATATAGTTGCTGAGAAATAAAAAAGAAAAGCTTTTAAGAAATATGCTGCAAATCTGCAATTTAACAGGTAAGCAGAGTTCATAATATTATAAAATAATCTACTCTAGAAAAGATGGAGTTTGGAGCTCGGTCAATTTATGCCACACGAAACTCGGGCATGTTTTTAAGCATCTTAATTGTCCAGTACAAATATTGTTATCTCAGCCCAAAGACGTTCACTGCCGAATGGAAGCCTCTCCTGAAAATGGTGGGTTTTTGACGTAAACTCCATGTTTTGCAGGCGGGTTGGAGATCGCAGTAGGAGATCATGACAAGGTGCTGCCAATTTTTGTGGTCTACGAGAGGTGTATGGTGATAATATTAGGCACGTCAAACGACATCCTAAAGCTGCGAATTGATGATCAGTTTTTCGCATAAGATGAACTGATGTCCATCAAAAATTTGATCGTGAGTGTCGAATCATCACTCCAGAGTTTTAACTGACGACGCGCCACGTATTTCTGAGACTATCATAAAACCAACTCGGCGCGTCGCGCCAAACTGATCGTGAGTATGTGATCGTCAATCAAACACAAACAGGTAGTACGTTTCCTAACAGCCCGGCCGATTGAAAACTGAAGAGCCGGAGTGACGCCAGTGATTGCGGAAATCGAGTTGGCCTAAAACCATTTGGAGTGACGCCACACTTTTACGTCACAGTTTTACGAAAAACTGATCGTCAATGCCCACTATAAAATGTGCAGGGTTGGTGCTATTCTACTCCTTCGGACAGACACAGCAAAATGCACATGGTTATAGACAAAGCTCATGATTTTATATGGTTTCATTAATAAAAGTGTGGTATTTGACGAATGCCATTCAAAATATAATTTAAAAAGTACATTTACACAAATGGCTTACTCCATAAACTCGGTAGATATGTGAGCACGACTTTTAGAATTACCAAGTTCCTCTCGAGTATGTAACAAAGTTTCCCGTGTTTCAGACAATTATGCTTCGTACCTGTAACTTGAATTACACTTAATTAAGTTGAATTAACAAAGGGTGTGGTAGCGGCAGACATCTACTTGTCACCGAGGTAACTTACCTTATTTGTAAAATGTTTGACTGAAACAGTTATTAGTAAGTCTCGGAATCCCCGCACCTTTTGTAGATTATTTTTTATTACTTGTAAAATATTATCGAGGATTGGAAAGTGCTGACATCTGTAGATGCTAAAGGGACAATTTCATCAGGGCAATTATGTGCTTTAGCATAGATGGACTTAATAAACTTATGAATGAATTATAATATATTTGTACACAATTATTATCATCACACCGTAGCCCAGAAGTAAAAAAAAATACGTTAATCATATTGAACAATATATACATAATAAGAAATGAACAATCATCAACGTGCTTTTGACGTTCTTAAAATTATGGGAACAGATAAACATTTTTAGTGAATCGCAGGGAAATTTTTAATATTTTAATTATTTGGAAAGGGAATTTTGAAGAAGTTAGTTCCACGCAACGAAATTTCTTATTCTCCCCAAGGAATTTCTTTACGAAGTTGCCGCATTTCAACTAAGTAGCTTTCTTACCTAGGCTTGAATTGCTCTTTTATGTTACTTTGTTTTTGATTCCCGGATATGGTGTAAACTTAAAATACGCCTAATCTTTATTCCGCCACCACACCACTTTTTTTTTACTTTGATATATGCCTATACCTGTCGTTACGTGACGATATATTCATTCCGATAATCCTTTTCAAATGATAACTTTTGAGTTATGGTTTTTTAGCAGCGAGAAAAATAACCACCGGTAATTTTTCATGAGCTTATGTAATTACTTTAGGCAGATCGCACACTGCCACCACGCTTTGTGTACGGTGCGAGATCATTGTTATTTTCTTTTTTCGTACTTTTTACTCAAAATATAACTTATGTACTCTGATAATATAGAATTTAATAGGTATTTTATACAAAGCTGATCAGTCATGTTACAGACTGAATTCGCTCCAAATGAAAGGTGGTTGCGTATTTAATATTATGATGTCAAATATTAATTACAACCTGACATACGTTCACTGAATATATCATGCCACTAGTACTCTATCATGTCATCATCTGCTGATGATATTAACGTACCCAAGGTGGGGGATCTTTCCTGTAAATAAAAAACCGTAGGGAAAATAGGACATACTCAACCGCAGGGCTAGTGCGGATTAATTCGTGCTAAGGATTGCTTAGTTGTTAGTGTTAGAAAGCACTCAATTCTTACTTATGCGTATTTTGCCAGGTCCAACGTGCCTCACGAAGCACGGAGGAGTTCAAGATAGTAATATTTTGATCACCAATCCATTGACCAGCCTTAGCGAAAGTTGCTTTACTTTTACTATCAAAGGCCAAACGCGCTTACCGTTGGACCATCTACCTTCTTAAAAAAGATATGCTTTATTTCTTTTCCTGGTAGCGTGAAGCTGTGACAAATCTAATTTCAGTTACAATCCGAAACAGTTGACTGCACAACGAACAGTTGTTGGGTACAAAAGCTTGTTTTGCTGATGTCAGTAGATTGTGGATCTCGGCGCAGTGTCCGAGTGGAATATTGCCCGTTAAGCTACTGTAGCTGTTTGTTTGCCAGCCTCTCTGCGTAGAGTGCGTTGTAAATGTACTCTGGAATATTGTCAAATGTTTTGAATGGCTTTCCAGTTCTTGTATGTTCTAGAAGTTAGATTGTTATTTTCATAAAATTAATGAATTGTGTGAACTTAGGTAGGTAATTAAATTTCGTACACGTAACATTTTTAGATTTTTTTATCGTAGAAGATATTTTTGTCTAATTTGGATATTAGTAGTGGATATTGTTTCTAGTTTTATTCTTTTCATTTTCATTTTATCCTATAAAATTTGTAACGTGAAGTATAGGGTCGTACAAAATGGCGGAGAGAAACGTGAGAGAATTTTTTACTGTAGGTAGTAACTCTGAAACTAAAGTGTCTGGCTTACACGGTGTCTTATTTTATACTATACAATATTTTATGAAAGACCTATCGAGTGCATGTTTTCCTAATAGAGATTAGTGCTATTGATAAGGTTCTTTAGCCCAATATTTCGTATTTACTTTCTAAATAGCATTTGTGTTCGTACAAAAAAAAACTATCCAATCTATGTTTACTATTAATAGGTCTTTTCAAACGTTTAAATAATATGTATTTGATATTTTTGTGTTTATTATAGTTTAGCAGCTAATGTATTTGCTTGGGTTTGTGGTAGATCAGAATACTTAACAAAAACAAAAAAGAAGAGTGAAGACAATAGAGTAATTTGCAAGAATATTTATAAAGCCATTTCGCCTTATTTGTAATAAGAGCCTAATGAAATTTACTTTAATACTTTGCTTGAAACAAAATTCCCGGAGATATTTAAGATTAATAGTAGTTCTTTCACTTACACTGAAACGAAATTAGACCCCGACGGGAAAAATAAGCGGGATTAGCGGGAACGCCCGGTAATTTACACATGGAGAGAAAAAGCTTTTTATTTCACCTTTTTCAGAGAAACCCTTGTGTAAAAGTCTGATTAATGTGACTCTCTATAACTTGTGGTATGAAAAGGTTATATTCGTGGAGTAGCAAAATACGCTCCTAGTAATACTCATATTTTTGTAATTTTAACATTTGAATTATTGTTGCTGTATTTTAGTATTGATTTTAAGTTGCTTTTAATTTTTAGTTACTCAAGTTTAAGAAAAAAATATAGATATAAATAAGGTAAACTTTATTCAAATGCATTTAAAATAAGCTTTTAGAATCGTCCAAGTTTTTTTATTTATTACCCATTCAATGCCCGGTAATTGTATAAAATTTATCAACTTTAATAAAAGTAGAGGCTTTTACCATAAAAAAATAATATTAGTTTTACTATCAATAATTACAACAGCGTTTTGATTTCACCAACACAATAAATTTATACAATTTTATAAAAGGAACTAACATTTGCTATAAACAACTAACGGGTAGCCATTTATTTATATCGTGAATAGGTAAGCGCTTGACCGCTATCTCGCCTGATGATAAGCGATGATGCGATCTAGGATGTGACGCGCTTGCTTAGAAGACACCTATTCACTCGTGACTTGAGGCCTCCTAATTTATATTTGTCAGGAAACACAGGCTCAGGCAAAGAGTTCCACTCTATACCGGAACCAAAACGCTTACTGCGGCTCTTTGGTATATCAACCATATAATAGTGGCGCCCATTTGTAAGTTTGGTTGTCCCATGAAAAAATGGGGACGGCGGAACAAGGCAATTCTACTGCACACTTTTCGAAATGTATCCTATAAAAAACGGATAGGCTAGCTACCTTTTTACGTTATCTGTATGTTTGTCTGTTTCATTCTAGTTTAGATGTACAATAAAGAATATTTCACTCTAACATCTTGACAAATATTTAGTATAACTTAACTATTAAGCCATTTCCTCAAAGCCTAGGACCCAGTAGGACAGACTTGACAGTTCCTACTTAATCACTTTGCTAACAACATAGAACAAATATATTGAATCATCTTTCTCACTTGACCTTAATAGCCGCATCTAATTGTACATCAAATAGAAGCTAGGTCGTCATTAAGCGTATCCTAATTAACATGCTTCCTAATTGCGTCTTTATTTCTAAGTTAGGTCGAGTCAATGTGTATTAATTAAGTTCTGGGAGCCACAGTATATAACGCTTTTTCCTGCTGAACACGTCGTCCAACTAATGAAGCTATGACTTGATAAGCAAAATAAACTTTTCATTCTTCTATCACATACAAAACTTTAAGGGTTGCTACAGTTATATGCTTTGTAATACCAGTAATTTATGTAATTTATTGTTGTTCCAAAGTCTTGGTTTGAAGACGCAAATTTTAAACTTTGAATAAATTCCAAACAACGCTCACCAATTATTTTGACTCAAACTAAGCAGCTATTTTACTACGGTTACTCAATAACGTATAGAATACATAAATGCATAATAAAACTATAATTATTATGTGTTAAATCAATCATATTATGCCCCTTAGATTTTTTTAATTTGCCTATAAAAAACAATCACATCTCCGAGAGGTAGAATTCGAACGCACGAACTTTAGCCATCCGGGTGACTGTTATGACCACTGAATTACTGATACGCTTGCAGACGCGACGAAATTTACAAGCGCATTTTAACTTGTATTATGAACTAGTATCGTTTAGTATTGTCAATAGCAGGGTAACCTATACAAAACAGTCAAAAGCAACAGTTTTTTCAACATTTGCTAAGGTGCTTTGAGTTTATTA
Source organism: Calamotropha paludella (assembly GCA_927399485.1). Lineage (NCBI taxonomy): Eukaryota > Metazoa > Arthropoda > Insecta > Lepidoptera > Crambidae > Calamotropha > Calamotropha paludella. The sequence continues at coordinate 8,733,028 of OV656817.1, read as the reverse complement.
ATTAAGAACTATTGAATAACTAATAAACTACGATTTTGACAAAAGAAAAAAGAATTGGAATTGAGATAAAGCAGGTTAAAAAAAAGAATTTTGAAACTCGTTATAGGTTTAAATAGTATACGTTATAAAAATTCCGTTAACTGCGTTGACAATAACTAAAGTCTATATTAGCCAAGCATATCAATTAAACGTATCATGTTTGGACATGAGTTTGATCAAATACTGTAAATATATAGTCCTTATATAGAATACGACCTTCATCACTGTTATTAATATTAAACTAAGCTGATATGAGCTTGTCAGGTAAAATAGTAAAATTGCAGCGTCTGGTAGTTTAGTTTAGTACGTGTTCGCCATATGTTTAAGTTATAATTATAATCTTAATTAAGTTTTAACCTTTAAAATATACTGTTTAGTATAAACTGTTTAGTTTATACTGTTTAAGTTGTGTATGTAAATAAACAAACAATTACAATTTTGTATGATGAAGATTTATAAGGCTATGTACAATCAACAGCATATCAACTGCCACAAAATGTTATTTATACAACCGATTTTTAGCGTAAACACCTAAATATAATAATAATATCATCATCACATACTTTATTCTGGACCCAAGATAAGTAATTTAAGCATTTATGTTATGGAATTCGGAAACAAACAACGGCACCATAACACTCAGGCCTGATCTAATGTAGAAAAGTTCGTTTCTTCATCGACCCGGCCGGGGATCTCAGAGATGCGTTACCATAAAAACCGGTTTGCGAGCCACTCCACCAAGGAGGTCGTTAACGTATAGAGTTAAACATAAAACATAAACAAAAACACTTTTTTATTTGGTACTAACACGGGACTTAAGCATACAAAACAGAGACATTACATAAATAATAATAAAAAAAAACAAACAAAAAGATAATAAAACAACACAAGACAATTATGATTAACCTAATAGTAACAAACAAAAAAAAACTTAATTTAATCTTAATATGTCCCACGTCTGTACCAAATGGGTGACCAATTCAGCTTTATGTCAGCTTGAGGGCTGACGCTGAGTTCAATATCAATTGAGTAATATAACAGTTATATAGCTATAGTAAATATAACAGTTTGTAAGTTGTAAGTTGACCTGCTGTTGTCCGTCCATCAAAATATACCTATTATTAAATTAATTGTCTTTGTTCAAACGTCAATGAGATATTCGTTATACGAATTTAGAGTTCTTGTTAATTAAAAAGTCGCGGAGGCTCTTACCTATCTTTCTCTTTTTTAAACTATCAACTTACTTTGTTTTTTTTTAAAGTGCGTTATATAAACTATACTGCTACTATAATAAACTTCGTCTCAGCATTAAAATAAAACCTATTTTTACGGATTTTGCGCATATTTTATTTTATTTTATATTTAGTCCTGTAAAGGAGTCGAAACGTCAGTCGTGATCTTGTGATCACTGCTCCTGTAAAGGAGTCGAAACGTCAGGACTAAATATAAAATAAAATAAAATAAAATATGCGCAAAATCCGTAAAAAAGTATTTTATTCAAATGTGTAATGTGAGCGGATGGGTAAGAACTACAAATTCGTCTATTATGTATTTTAGTTTTTATTTTTAAAAGATGCGAAAAACGTCGATCCTTAACATAAAAAATAATATTGTTGATTTACTCTGTGTACGTGGCAAAGAGTAATGTGAACGTCGAGCGAGAGCCGAACTAATGTGGCAATAGATGAAGATATCCAGCGTGCTAGTTTCGGCACCTCATACATTATTCCGACCACAAGCTCGAATACAAACGCTGAACTGAAAATAAGTTCTGTCTCTGTTTGGTGTGCAGAGGCCGAGTGACCTACGTGCGGTTCGCACAGCGAACACCCAACTTGGTTTGCTTTAAGTTGGATTCGTGAAGTATCCATTACTATTCATGATGATCGATTCATTTAAAGCTTTGGAGTTTGGATTTCAATAAGTTTTACGAAATTTAATAAAACAACAAAATGAACATATAATCAATGCGAGCACTGTCAGTTTTACTACTTATCTTACTTATTATCGATATTTTTATTATAAGGTGCCTTCTTTCTTTTTCTTTTTTGTCGATGGTTTGAACTCTTTCACAATAACAGTGCCTCTGAGGACATTCTGCCCAGCTGTGAAGGACACAGAGGCAAAAATGCTTTTTTCTTTTTTTTGTTACTTTTGTATTTTTTTCCATTGTCTGTCCCTTATTTTTATTTCTTTGTGTCTTTAAGTGCGTGTGTGTCAATAAATGTTTTTCTTTTTTTCTTTCTTTCTTACTAGAATTCTCCTTCGGCGTGCTATAGCTATTGCGTACAGCTAAGTTGACGTTATTCGTTCAAAAAAGGAGTTTTTTTTTAAATCGATAAAAGAGGAACATAATAACAATTTAACCGATGATAAACAACTAGAGATAGCGGAAAAAAGTAAAAGAAAATAGTGCAAATAAAAATTGGTATTCAGTATGATTTTATTTCTGGGAGCATAACAAACAAAACAAATAATTCAATAATATTATATAACGTAAACAATTAATGCAAACAATTTACCAATCACAGTTGAGAAAGTTTTAATTTAAATGTCGAATGTTAATGTAAATACAAATTTTACGAAAATAGTATTGTTTTGTTTACGTTACGTCGAGGTTAGGCCCGATATAATTACTTTTGCGTCATATTTCCTATTTACCTATTTCGTTTTCTGATTGCTTTTTCATGACCACACAAAAAAGAATAAGGCGGTTAAATCGGTAAAAAAGCTTTTCTGGCATGCGTAAAACAACTTATCAAAGTTTTGTCGAAATCCATCGAATATTTTTCCAATTTTAACGAGACTGACGCACGGCCATTGATTTATATATATAATGAATCGTTATGTCCTTCAAGTGTATTAATAAATTTAATTTGAACCTTAAAATTATGAAACAATTTAGATGAAATTAATTAGGCTGTCGTCCATTAATTACGTCATTTGTATTATAGAATCTATCACTGCTATAATATTATTTTGCTAATCCTGTTAATGAAAAATTTAATTGAAGAAAATGCCTCCTGCTCTTCAATTTGGAGAGTAAATTAGTGATTTCCGGTACTTGAGACCATAATCGTATATTCGTGGAAATACACGTGAAATGAGGTATTTGATGAGGAATGGTTAGTGTATCGTAAAAGAAATAAATTCTGTTACTTATTATTTTAATGATTTTTATTCGCAGTCGGTAAATACCCATTATGTACATCAGGCGGCTATGGTTTTGCATTAAGCAGGCCTGTGTCTTATAATAACCGAAAAGTATCTCTGAGCCTAAATGATAGATAGTTATCCCTACAGAAATAGTATACCAAAAAACAATTATGTCAAAGTATTATTATAACAAAAGATATGCCTAATGCGTAACGCCAAATTATTTAAATAAAAAAAATATGTGACACAAAGGTGATCCCGTTTTTGGATTAGGTATAGGTAAGCAACTTTATTAGCATTTCGTAAGATGTCTGGCAGATGGCAGCACTAACCTTCCATACTCAAGGGATAAAAGGCAACTAATGATACTAGTACCGTACGACTCCCGCACACAATATGGGCAGTAGCGTTTTCTAAGTTAAGTACTTTCATTGCGCGAAGGATATGACATTTTTTTATGAATTATAGTCTTTTGCGATCTCTAATCCGCTTATCTAACGTGGAGATTTGGTCTTACGTAGGGATGAAAACACCCCTATCTTTTGGAGAAGGCATCTGTCCAGCAGTGAATACCAATACATATTACAAATTCAACTATAAGGTATGTCAGGTCAGGGACTATATATTACGATAAAAAGTAATTTAGATAGTTTAATAGTAAATTGAACTTTAATTAAAACTTAATGCTGACGCTCCCTGTAATAAGTATGTAAGACTCTTTAAGCTATTTATTTGTCTTATGTTCAAAACTAAGCATCGCTAGCTGAAAATGTAGTGTTAAAAATAATAAATATCTATATTCACATTTTCAGTTCTCCTTCGTTGTTGTGCTGTCCCTGTATCTAACATGTCTGGATAATGTTCTTTATGTGAATAGTCTGTAGTGTTACATTATCTAAATTATATTTGGAGGTCGGAGTTGCTGCAATGCGGTACATATTCACTTATTGGCACGCAACAACGCCTGCCGTCCGACGACGCGGCACCAAGAAGCACAATTATTAAAGACACTAAAATTAATTAGAACATAACAAGGTTAGAAGAGAGTTTAATTAACGAATCTATTTTAATTCATAGAAACGAAAACCTTTTTCCGGTAAATACATAGTGTAATACCATTATATAGATGCATTTCAACGAAAATGTTGCAATAAAAATGCTTGATGATAAGGAACCCTTCAGATGTTCATCGTGTTCATCGATTAACGATAAAACTGTAATATTCGTATTAAAATTTTCTATTCTAAAATTACTGAATAAGGTTTTCAAATCAATTTCTGAATGACTACCTGTTTTCATACCGATTCGTATCTTGCTAAGGCAATATTTGAATTTCTAAAAAGCTCCACGTCGAGACCAGTATAGACAGTATATCTTTAGAAAGAGATGGAAAGCGATAAACCGGTGACAGTTCCCTCGTAAATTTAGCTTCGAACACCTCGCGCGATTTTCCGATTCGATCGCGTAAAATTTTGTTAAGCGTTATTGTAGTGCGCTATATTTCTTACTGGATGACGCTTGTCCAAACTTAAGTGTCCAATTCTGTGTTCTGTCCAATCTCAATATTGAAAATATCTTTTGAAGAAAGGAAATTTTCGTTAAACTATTAAAAAAAATCAATATTTTTTTTTCAATTTATGTACGTGATTTTTTAGCCCAAGTAAAGCTTTTAGGGAAAAATTTGGTCCAGTAATTAGAACCCAAAATGATTTTTCATTAGATATTTATCATAGACTATGTCTAAAGGAGAATGGCAGAAGCCTTTGTACTATTAGAACCACATAAAGGCTTAACGTTTTATAAAGTAAATATTAGTTGACCATTGATTTTTAAGTTCTAATTAAGCTTAATAAAATATATAACCTTAAAGACATCCTTAAAAGTTGGGAATAATAAGTTGATTTTTAACCTTACCTCAAAATAGCTCAACGTAAATGCAATAGGTAGGTATTTTAGGTAGTGGTTAGTTAACTATTTAACTGAATTCACTTGCTTGATTGCTTTGCCCCGTAGTTTGATGTGTTAAAGTGATCTAGTCATTGTATTTATATATTGATGTGATAAAAGAAATACAATTGTCATGAAATGATTATTCTATGCTTACCCCATAGGTAACGCAGATAGTCATTGTCATTGATATACAATACACCAATGTTAAGCACTGTCAAAGCAAAACTCTTTGGTTTTGCAAAATAGAATATATATTTTTTTAATCATTCTCAACTTATATAACGACATTTGAACCAGGAAATTAACAAAGTAATTATTACATTAAAAGATCACAAAGCCATATTTTGAAATTTTAAATATTTCTTAATTAGAAAACGTGATTCCCAAGTCGTTATTCTCTTCTGCATTTCGGAGCGACTAATTATTTTGAAATTAAATTACATTATTGCTATGTACTCAGTCAAGCATTACTCCTTCTCTCTAAGCCTTAGAGATAAAATAAAAACAAAGTTCACCTCAGATATAATATTAAATTGTCCAGAGCCTATCATAGAACTTTTTCGTTCATCAGTCATCACCTACGACATCTCACAAAACAATTGTGAACAGAAACGTTAAAAAAAGTACGACTGTAAAGAAAAATCCGTAAACAAAATGAGTTGCAGTGAGTGCAGACTGATATTGACCGGGTGGTGAACTGTGATGGATTATAAAAAAAACAGTGCGTTTGTTTTCCGTTGTAAAGTGATAGCACAGTCGAGAGCACGTAAAGATATACGATTTGTTTCATGCTCGGAACCATTTTAGCGCCATCTTTAAAAGGATAATTTTGTTTAAAGAGTGTATAATGTGACACGCTGTCGATGGTACATTGAAATTGAAAAAAAACTGTCATCTTTGGAATTGTACAGTTTATTAATGTTATAATAGATATTCAATAATGATTCCTAGCTCGTAACCAAATAGGAAATGTAAGTTCTTGTTTCACTTTTGATGTGGACTGCGATAAAACTATTTCAAATCGCCTAGAGGAAGGCACTGATGTACCATTGGACAATTGACAATTCTAAATGCATCGAAACCTTTGATTCAGTTCTGGTAAAATAATCATTTTATTTAAATTAAAAGGAATTGAGCTCGCGATGCAGATGTGATGGATTCATATAGTGCAATCAGCGTACTACATAGACTGCAGCTCGGTCCGTTTGGCTGGTTGAAATTGCCAATTTCCGGGAATCGACTGCCGTCCCAGACCCATTTTACGTTTTTACTCAGACGTAATTTATTAGCATAACAATTTTATGCGTGTCACTTTCAGAGAGAATGAGGCGGGGAGTTTTTGTGTCATTCTCGTTGAGGTCCTAAAAAAGAGGAAGTCTGTTTTTTATCGATATTTAATTAAATAGGTTTCATATTTATATTAATTCATTCATAATATTCAATAAGTTACAGAAAGATGGAAATGTTTTGATACAAATTCGCTTGCAAATAGGTATTCGTGAAAATATTTTAATGATAACTTAATTAATTTATCAATCACCACAAAATAATGGACCTAAAAGTACAATTCGCAATACAACTTCGATGTCAATTATTTCAGTCTGCTTAGATAGTTTTGAGAAAATTCAAACAATTTTATTCAATTAAGTATCAACTAAAACTGACTAGAAAAATATTTATTTGGGTCATATTATCTCTTGTTTATTAAAAATACTTTTAATTCTTTATAGAATTTGGCAGATGATTTAGTTTGACAGTTATAATATTTTCGTAGTGTGTTTTTTACTACCAGGCCATATCAACATTATATGACTATTTATAATCTAATCATTCATTAACTTTACTACAGGACTTATTTCTGAACGAACTTTATCAATTTCGTTAGAGGAAAATTAAACAGCTTATTGGAAAATAGTTTACATTGATTCCTTCAGTAATGCTTTCCGTTTATAATTATTGTTTGTTTATTGCTAAGTCTATCAACAAATGTTGTGACTCCTTAGATACATCAGTAATAAGTCTCTATACATTACGTCAAAGTACCACACAAGCTTTAATCCAGATCAGTAGGATCTACTATCTATATGTAATTATCATCAGATTAATTATTTTCCTTATTGTTAGAGCACCGGTCTACCTAACGTATGAAAACATTGATAGGTATACATACTATAATTGATTATCTAAGTGATAAGATAACTAAATGATATCATTGGGTTACTTAGAATCGATAATTTCCGACATTTTGAAAGTCTGATTCTAGCAGTTCACCCAAACTAACTTTTAAGAATGGAATTGATAAAGTACCTGGTTGGCGAATTATTTCACTGTCTAGAAGGAACAAAGAAAAACCGAACGAAACGGAAGGAATAAAGGAAAAAAATGTAATCGATTACGTGACCAAACTTTAAATTGTTATTAACAACTAAATGTTATACTGCATCGTTTTTCTTTGCAAGAAAGATAAGAACATCGTGTTGTGACCACTGAAAGAGAGGAAATCATTTTAAGTACATCAAATCTTAAATCACAACAAAAATATATAGTTGAAAAAGCAAATTCGCGCTTCTAATTCATATGACTGCGTTGACGTACTTAGTTCGGCCATTTTATATCAAATATTTTTTTAATTACTCAGCAACAAAACATACATTTCAATTGTGAAATTTGAAAAGAAGCAAATGCTTAATCTCGTTCCACAAGTAAGGAGAGAAATCGAAAGAAATAATATTTTTTATGATCACAAACATTTGTAGTTGGAAAACGACGTACGATTTTTTTAATACAAGGACATGTTTGTGGTTATTAAGTTCCGTGGTCTGATTTTTGAAGAAAGTTAAAACAAGCACGAGAAAAGGAGGGCAAAATTCGTTGACACTTGATTCCCGTAATAAATTAACGCTTATATTTAATCCTAGAATATGTACAGAGTCAAAAACGTAAGATTTTTTTTTAAAGTAAATCTCGCGTTAATATTTAGTTATTATCTGTTCAAATATTAAAGAGAAGGCAATCCGCGCAATTAGCACGCATAAATTCAGTAAATATTATTTAACCGAATAAATGTGAGTTACAATCCACTTTGTTTTATTTAATGAGTTTATAACGCAGTTAACATGCTTCATGATGATAAAATTTTCATTAGTTTTTGTAATTAAATTAAGAATATTGAAATAATCACTAGCTGACCCGGTAATGCGTTGCTATGGTAACGCGTTGCTATGGTACCGTTAAAAGAGCGGGAAAAAGAGCGGACAGACAAACTCACAAACAACAAATTTGTGTTCCTGGATCATAGACTAGCTGACCCGGTAACGCGTTGCTATGGTAACGTTAAAGAGCGGACGAACAAACACACAAATAACAAATTTGTGTTCTTAGAGTATATATTTCACTTATAAAGAGTATCTTCTTTTTTCTTTAAATGGAGGCAAATTATTAGCAAATGCTGTGTCATTAAAAAATTGTAACGTACGAAAAATGATTTGTTTTTGTCTTCCCTTAGGATCCATTGCTCAATGAAAAACAAGGTTTAATGCGTGAAACAAAAAACGAGGTATGTTCTTGTGTTCATCATTCATTGGTGTGCGACTCATTGTGGTAATTAATATGATATTACTGAGCTAGATTCTCGATATTATAAGGAACCAAATTCATGCAATAAAATTAGTACTTATTTCAGATTTAGCGTAATCAATTGTGGTCATTTACCCTTTTTGTCTATGACTAAAGTACTAAAACATCACTATTCTATTTATCTATCAATTTATGGTAATTTTAGAACACGTTGGCATTCTCACGTTGACATATGCATACTTAATTATTCCACAATCCTCAATCTACCACTCGAGCCGTAGAAAGCCGTATATATTGGGATGCTATCAAGCGACATTAGGAGCTTCAGCTTTCAAAGCATTACGTAAGTTGAAATATCGAGATAATGGACAACGTGCGGTGGATGGTACTATTAAGCCACCGGCCATATATCGAGGTAGAAGCGAGCCGTTCGTCTGCTCGACTATAAATTTAGGTTTTACATTGAGCTCGCTTGATGGACCTTTGTGGTCGCTCGTTAGGACTTGGATAAAAACTGCCACCGAGTCTAGTAGGGATAAATTCTGCTAAAACTAAAGGGTGATGAAGGCATTTCTTAGCAAAAATATCTAAAAAAAATTATTATTACATACCATGGTAAGGTCAATACTGGGTACCATTTATACAATGAAAATGATTATGAGGCTTAAAACTTCCACATAACTGGATTTTCTTTTATTTGTAGGGAAAACAACAAAGTGGCAACCGTAGTTGTAGATATGCTATTGTTTTTGGTAATGCATTCAATGAATGGTCAAACAACAAACTATCTCGATCTGGGGTTGCAACTATGGAGTTTTTCATTATTTTTTTTTCAGTTGTGTGATGATTTTCAGGCTTTATAATATTTTTTCGGCTTTTTATGTATAAATATGGTAAACAGGGTATGTCTACCATATTCGGTATAATACAGGTATTAAACCAAATACTCTGTTTATTCACTAGAAAAAATATTTCAGAAAAACTTAAATTTTGCCATTATAAACCAATTTTAAAACTTTTAGTTTTACTAAATCTAAGTACAATTGGTATCGAAATATTATTAAAATAACTTGAAGCTAAGTTCTTAATGGTATTATTAGGTTTAATAATATTTTGTTACATTCACACCAATTAGCCTATTCCAAAGTCAGCACTGTATGGCTCATGTCATGGATACTAAGGTAAAGGACAGACGTACATATATAATACAAAGATATTTGATATTTACTAGCTGACCCGGTAACGCGTTGCTATGGTAACGCGTTGCTATGGTAACGCGTTGCTATGGTACGCGTATATAATGTAAAAAGAGCGGGGAAAAGAGCGGACAGACAAACACACAAACAACAAATTTGTGTTCTTAGATTATAGATTTATTTATATATAGGTACCCACGACTTTACAAATCCTCGTTTTCATCACACAAACATCTGCCCCTTCCGGAAGTAGAACCCAAGATCGTCGATGTGAAAGGCAGGATCGCTACCATAATATATATAAATTAACAAAATATTTATTACACAAACATGAAATTGGTTAGTGTAATTGGATATAACTTTGTTAATTTTTGCACAATAAGTTTATAATTTATCTGTTAATTACACTACGAAAATTACATCGGATAGTGCAGGATTATACGAAGTATTTAAGCTTTAAGTGCGATTAGGCGAAACTCGGCGCTATCAAAGCAGAGGTTCAAACAGTATTGGAATGTTTTATAAATATCACGTTTAATGTTAAACTAGTTTTAAATTAAGTCTTGTATCTCATGTCTTCCGTATTAAGGCAATGAAGAATTAAATTAAATTTAAATTGTTATTATTCATACAAATTTTTTGGATGCGCGCATTGAAGCGCGAATTTTTAAGGATATCCTTGGGGAGGAATATGCCCAATGCCGTAAGGCTTATAATGTGATGTCGATGAAAATAATTATCAAACGTCAGAGATTCTGAGGTTGGATTTTGGACCGTATACAATCTGTAAAAGGGTTTTTATATAATTTTTAGTCTGGGAGTTGGTGTCGCTTATTTCTATTATATACTTTATTTTGTTACTTACCTTGTTAAGCTAAACTAAATTCAGTTCAGTTTGTTTATAAATTCTATTATGCTGCCATCATACTAAATGTACGCAAGAGTTAATGTAACGTAGTACTACTATTACCCAAAAAGTCACTTTCAACGACTTGTGTAAACGTGCAATACTTAAGAGCGTGTACACATTTTAAGCTCAAATTGCGTTTTCTTGAGAATTTCCAAAGGCAATATCGTGGTTTTAGGGTCAGATTTTTGGAAGTTAAAATGCTGTTTAGGGGAGTTAAACTCTTCCTTGAGTGCACTATAGAGCCATTTTTTTTATTTTATTAACAGTTATTTTGTAAGAACTCAATGTTTCCATGGTATTTTACGAAAAGCGTCATCAGACCTATCTTTCAGGTATAAATTAAGCATTATATTGTATTATAAAATTTTATTAAATGCGTTTTTCTGACAAAGTTAATAGTCTTAAAGTGCACTACAGAGCAATAATTTAGAAAATGTTACATTTCAATATAAAAAAACACTACTTTTAAATGTCTAAATCGGTTCAATTCAGTATTTTTTTTTACATGCATTAAAAGGTATTTATGAATGTTGTATACAAATTATAAAAAAACAGACATTGTTTAACAGGCAGAAATTTTTTTGTCCATTTAAATGACTTTTGTTATTTATTATGAATTTTTGAATTATACCATTATAACCGGCGGCGCAAACGTTTTACGCTCAGACCACGCCGGGCCTTCCCAGAGTGAGGACGTATCGCTCGTGTGCCGTACGCTCCGACACCGAGGTCAGTGCTCTTTTCGCGTCGGCATTGTTTACTGTGTAGCGCGACTGGTATAAATTGCTACTTTGGTAAGTATTTTTTAGTACCTATTAAAAATTACGGTATATAATATTAATTCTTACATGAAAATTTAGTTATTAGACGATTTGATAGTCTTCTATTAATTTTACTTTGCAGAAATGGGTAACAAACGCAAGCGGTACGGATGTAGCAACAAGTTAAAATCTTTGGCTGCCGCCAGAGAAGTAAAAAGGTAAGTCGCAGTTTTTACTTTTTAAATAAAGTTAGTTATTTATTTGGTACGTGTATAGGTACGGGCGCGAATGCTAGTCTGTCAGTATATGTCAGTCCTGCGCATGTTTTTTCCAAGCGAAACTTTCAAATCAGGATAAATTATAAAATGTTTGTTTTTATGTTTGTGACAATGCAGTTTTTTCTTTAGGATGCCACATCGGGTTCGCAAAGTTCTAAAGAGAAGTTGAATGCTGATGGTGAATTACACATTGTGAGTATACCGTGCAACTTCTTTTTAACTCTTATTCCGTCCGATCCCTATAGGTATATTAATAAAGAAAACTTAATGTTTTAGGATAACACATCGGGTTCAATGAACGCGGATCCAAATGATGGAATACAAAACAACTGTGATTTAAATAAAGACTTTACAAAGGTACCTATAACTCGGTATTTATTTAACGGTTTTAAGATACATTAAACTGTTAAATTGAACTGTTTATTTTGCTCCAGGATATTTTTTCATTATTAATAAAAAATCTCGAGACCGAAAGCAATGAAACGCAGAGTTCTGAAAAGGAATTAAACACTGATGGCGAATTAGAAATTGTGAGTATCCAGTGCAACTTCGTAAAAATCTATACCAAGGAGTTTTCAGGCATATTAATGAGTAGATTAAGAAACGATTTGATAGCAGCGTTTTAATTTGCGCAATTTTCATAGAACTGCCACGGGCGGGGCACGTTGCTCGTAGAACTGACGGCTGATGAGGCCAGAAAGTTCTCGAATGGCGTAGGCCTCCAACGAGGTGGAGCGATGACCTGGTAAAGGGCGCGAAGTAGCTAGCCTTGGGGAAGACCTATGTTCAGCAGTGGACATCTATCGGCTGATGTAATGATAATGATGATGAATCAACATTTGAGTGCACTTCCGAGCGATTTTCCTCATTAGCATTCAGAAATATTATCATAATAAATTTCTGTATACAATCTTTTTTAGACTATAACTGGAAACTGTGACTGGTTGCACAATTAGGTATATAAGCAAACACTGCTACATGTTTCTAAATATTTAAAGTCGGTTTTTTAAATCACTGATCAGCTTATAGGAAACTGTGAGTTGTTGAGTTCCCAATCTCCGCTCGTATCGTATTAGCATTAAAAATATTTTAATAATTGGTCATTATTTTAATGGCGGAGATTAGAAACTCACCAACAGTCAGTTTACTCCAGTGAATTAAGAATTGGACTTTATAATGCTGCTAATAGGAAAACAATGCAATAACACGAAGTATTTAATATACTTTTACGTCACCTCTTACAAATAAAAATAATATTGTTTTCGTATTCAAAATATTGTCAATTTTTCAGAGTGTAGTATCGAATGCATCAACAAAGCCCCCCTTCGTAGTTGAAGGTCGGAGAATTGTTGACTTCGATTACTTTTTTAACCAAATGAAGACATTATGTGAACACAATCCTGGTTTTGGCTGCACAATAAGTAACTTGCAAGTTATAAAAGAGAAACGTTTTGGTTTGGATTCAATGTTCTGCTTTCAATGTAATATGTGTAACCAACAATTTAAAATTAATTCATGTGAAAAGTTATCGGAAAATGTGACTGTAAGTCATGCTGCTGTGACTGGCGCAATGTTGATTGGCTGTGGACGAACCAACTTAAATGAGTTATTAACAGCAATGGACCTACCAAAATTAGAGCAAAGAATCTACAACGAGTGTCACAAAGACGTATCAAATTGGTGGGCAGTAGCTGCAGAGTCCAGCATGAAAGAGGCAGCCAAAGATGAAGCTCAGCTAGCAATTGAAAGTGGACATACTATTAATGGAATCCCTGCGATCACAGTTGTGGCTGATGCGTGTTGGTCCAAAAGATCCTACAGAACGAATTATGCCGCAGCATCGGGAGCGTCTGCAATTATAGGATTTAAAACTGGGAAAGTATTGCATATGGAAGTAAAAAACAAATATTGTATAGTGTGCGCCCGATCTGTTGCTAAAAGTCGACCACCACCCACCCACGAATGCACTAAAAATCATGTGGGATCCTCCACAAGCATGGAACAAATAAGCATAGTCGAAGGTTTTAAGTCATCAGTGCACACTCACAACTTAATATATGATACTCTTATAGCAGATGGAGATGCCAGCACGTACAAAAAAATTTTGGAAAGCCGACCATACCCTAATGTGCAAGTTCAAAAAATTGAATGTTCTAACCACCTACTACGAAACTATTGCACTAAACTGATGCAGCTACAAAAGGACACATCAATTCCACTTTCCGAGAGAAAGCTTTTAACATCAGATAAAATCACTCGCTTTCGTACTGCCATAAGATCTGCAGCTCGCTTCCGTAAAGCTCAGGAAACCAGCAGTTCCGATAAAATTATAAAACTAAGAGATGACATTATTAACAGCCCAAAACACATTTTGGGTGATCATAGTGCCTGTGAAAACTATTATTGTACAGACGAAAGGAAAAAAGAGCAAAATCTTGTGCCTTTGGCAAAAACTCTCTTTAAGAAAATAATGGTTTGCACAACACAGATTGCCCTTAACTCAAAAAGCTTGCTTTACGATGTAAACAATAATCGAGCCGAACAATTTAACAGCATTGTGGCTAAGCACATAGGTGGCAAAAGAATAAATTTTTCGCTAAAGAATTCTTATACGGCTCGGTGTCATGCTGCAGTTGTAGCGTTTAATACTGGCAAAGCGCAGTATAGTTTGTACAAAACAAACTTTCTAAGAAGTCCTAGAAAATCCATTAAACGTCTGGAATTAAAGCGTTGCCAAAACAATTCGAAACGCAAGCTTCGACCAGCGGGTCTCAAAAAAAGAACCATTTTTCATGACAAGAACGACTATGGTGAAAGATGCCAAAAACCTGATTTAACAGCAGAACAATATGAAACCGCAAGAAATGTGTTTTTGGAATCTTTAAAAGGCCTAGTGGAAAAGCGGCACAAAGTGGAACGCGACACAATCCTACAAGCCGAAAGCGCACTGTGGTTGGAACTGCGAAGGTCTCTGTTGACAGCCTCATCTTTTAGCAAGGTAAGTTTTATAGCGTTCTTTAAAAAATATTAGTATTATTTTTTATTCCTTATGTGTTTTGTTCTTGTTAAGATAGTCTGTAAGGTATTTATGTATGGGCCTCTGATGCCTGAAATAAATGTTTTTATTATTTTAACCGACCAACGTCTAGCAGATACATATGCAATGACAATAATACAAATATTTTTCAGGTGTGTAAGAGACGATCTAATATCAGCTCCGCCCCGCTCGTGAAGTCTCTGGTATACACATATTCTTTAAATAACGTGCCGGCGATTGAATATGGAAAATCCAATGAAAAAACAGCTATCATGCAACTACAACAGCAAGAAGGTGTATCGGTGCAAAGGTGCGGGCTTTTCATAGATGAAAAATATTTTTTTTTGGGAGCATCACCAGATGGTTTATACGAAAATGGCATCATAGAAATTAAATGCCCATATTCGGCAAGAAACATGGATGCTGAACAAGCAATAGCGGAAAAAAAAATTAATTTTTGGAAAATTGATGGTTCCGTTAATACCAACCACGACTGGTACTATCAGATCCAAGGTCAACTGCATATCAGGTAAGAAGTATATTTGTTATGTTACTATGTCGTAGGTACCTACATACTAGGTAGGTTTAAGTTTTTAAAGATCTACATACAAACTGTTTGTTAACAAATGTCATTATTTTCAGCAAGAAAAACATATGTTTGTTTGCGGTCTGGACAGGGGAACAATTTCCTCTAAAGACGGAAAAAATTTCCAGAGACGACGCCTTTTGGGAATCGAAAATGAAAAAAAAGCTGGTGGATTTTTATGAAAAGTGCCTTTTGCCCGAAATAATTGATCCCAGAAAGAGAAGATCAATGCCGATAAGAGACACACGTTTTTAAAATAAACTACGTCCTTGTTTCCCTTTTTATTTATTAACTAGTTTTTACCTGGGACTTGACACATCTAATGCACTCGAACACACAAACACACTCAATGACACAACAGACAATAAACAGACAGATAAGCAGTTACTTTCGCATTTATTATAATTAATAAATATTTATATAGTATGATTACCACATAAATATTAATAAGTAATCTTAATTATTATTTACTAGCTTGTGCCCGCGAGTTCGTCCGCATGGAATTCATTTACTGCAATTCTCTCGGGAACTGTACATTTTTACGCGATAAAAAGTAGCTTATGCCAACTTTCCTTCTTTCTCCTTAACAAAATTCATCAAAATCGGTTCAGCGGTTTAACCGTGAAAGACTAACACACCGACAGACAGATAGAGCTACTTTCGTAGTAATATTAGTATGGATTTTACCACTTGGAAAAAAATCAAAATTTTTATTTTGTATATTAGCCACATACAGGCACTTTTACATGTCAGACATTAATGAATTTACCAGCGCTTCCTAGACCCATTGCATGAGAAGAAACGCCGCAACAAACTCAGCAGAAGATCTGTTTTCAATAACAATTTCACAAACATATAACTAGGTAGTAAATAAAAAAACATATCTAAGATCTTAGAGATGTATAGTCTCTAAGGGTCAATAATTAATATAAATATTAACAATAAATAAATAGAGATGGCCTCCTAAAATACATGCAAATCCAATTTTATTAACGTTTTAACTTGTTTTTACAAAGTTACTTTAAACCGAGGCGCGATCTAATATGACACCTTATTAAGCAATTTTCTACTTTCACTTTGAAAAATAGAACATTTTTAATGAAAATTCTTATGGACCGACCTCTCGTATGACAAAATGTAAAATTCCCTATCAATGTATCAAGACTAGTTGAGCAACGCGCTAAAGCGCTCGCACCTTACGCACACAGAGAGTAAAGAAGTGTGCGTTAGTGTTTCGCCGATCATAGCGTCCGCGCAAGTTATGACTTGAACGAAATTGTGTACACGCTCTTAAGATAATAATTTGTATCTGTTTTTATACATAGGTACTGTTTAAAAGTATGAACAGTTTTATTTTAATTTTGGAAAAAGAACGCTAATAATGTAAACATTTATTAATGTTCTTTTTAGCTCTAATTTTTATGTTACGAATTAGTCCCTTAGTATTCTCCTTATTCATCGGTGAGGTTTGGACTCGGCCATTCTGGCCATGTGGTTCTGTGACAATATGTATGTCATCATGTGTTCGGTAAGATATGAGCAATGAACGTGCAGTACAAATAACGTGTGAATGTTTCTTAGTGATACGCTGGTTATTTTTTAATGTTTCAGGAACTACCCATAGAAATTATTGCAAATGCCGATTCAGACCAATTTGAATCAGCGACTCCCATCACGTACTATCTTCAATAATTTACAATTAATTGCGAACGTCCCCTTTATTTAAAATTAAGAGCGTTCATTTGTTTTAATTAAAGCTGAATGCATAACGTACAATTTCATGCAACCTGTGCTCGTTTCATAAGTTAATGAGCGTTTTAATAATATGATAAGTAAAAATGGTAATTATTAATAACGATGTTATGGCTCTACTTCTTATTTTTAACGTAAACAGCTTACACTAATCGTCCAGGCAGATCGTGGTAGCCAAGCCTCTAAGAAAGAAATCACATTTTTATATTTAGTACGTAATATTTTGTTGTATATTACTTATTCTTTTACAAGTATAACACTCATAAACAGTAAGTAAATCTATCTCGCGAAGCAATACAAAAGCGGAATAGCATTAAACGGCTTTAGAGTAAATAAAGTCAACCGTTTACAGTGGCTGACACATGGCAGTATTAACCTTAGGGAGTCTAACGCCCCCATAAAAAGGTTCGATTCCAATCGTAGCTTCACCCTTGTTCCTTTTTTTGTAACCCCCCGGAGCGGGTGGGGGGAAGGTGCGCGCGCACATAAAATCAATACGGTCGGTGTTACGCACAATATACGCTACGAATGAGTTAGAGATGTCACGGTCAAGCTATCGATATTAATCATTAGTGACCCGAGTAGTAGGTGCCGTTGACGCCTCTACAAATATTTTGGTTTACTCCTCTGCAACTTTGTAAGATACAATCATAACTATGTTCTACAGCCTTGTGTTCCTAAAACTTAACATAAAATTTGATTAACTTTAAAAATTGTATTAGTATGGTCATAGTATTTAAGTTCTTACATTAACTTTACACAGTTTCATGGCACATATTTCTTTACACTATTATGGAAGTCGATTAGAACCCATTTTAATTATTCGCGGGCTCGATAGAGGAGAGTATTGTGCCGATAATAAAATCGGTAGCCGGAGCCCCCTGCGGCGTCCAATCACCCTGTAATAATGTTCGGAGTCACGGACCCATCGATGAAATACTGTCGTCTTAAATACTGCCCGTCGAGTGCACGCTACAGTTAATTTTTCGCTTTATTTAGCTAAACCAATATGGAGCGCGCTAGTGTTTGTAACCTTACATGATAACACTTTTTATCCAATGTAAAATATTAAATACTTACATGCGCTTGCACTAACATTTTTAAAAATAAAATAAACGAATATAAGTACGTTGCACACTCAACATACTTCTGGGAAAATTTATGTTTAATAAACGGGAAAGACATGATTTAGTTTTTATTTTTGGGTATTTAGGTGTTCTGTTGAAAGATTTCTTCTTTTTGTGGGTAGGCAGACAATTGCCCACTATCAAGGTCATTTAACCTGTTATTATATTATTTTTCTATTACAGAATGTTACGTACAATAACAATAAATAATTAAAAAAAAAGGTGATTTGCTGTTGCTTTTATTTGTTTCAATATTTTACCATTATGTTGGTAGGTTAAGATTTAAATCATAATCCTTATTGCACTATTTTTTTATCTAACAATGTGACATCAAAATGCTTATGACTAGGCAATGGTGGACTTATCTCTAAGAGAGATCTCATCCATCCAATCAAAGTATTTTGTGTTCATCAATAAAATAAGCAGGTGACACAGTGTGTAGAGATGCGCCGGTGATAATGGTGGAAAGTATATATACTAATTCAATGCAACCGAACTTAACAAACTTTTAACTTTTATTTAAAAACAAAATATATAGGGTCACAATTTCCAGTGATGAATCGGTTGAAATAGCGATCGATAAAAGCTTTTTTATCGATAATTACTGGACATTTTACTCCACCCCTAAAACCAAGTGCTGGGGTGATGATTAATTATGACTACATTTGCGGGACTCATCGGCACCGCCAACTTCTCATTTGTCCACCGTAGATTTTAATTCTGTTTACAAATTACTATCATTAGTACATCCATGAATAATTAAACAGTTTATTAAGTTTATGTTCATGTGGTTGATTCGGTAATTACATAAAAAATATAACCGTTTTATTCTACAATTTGCTATAGTTTCATTTAACATGTTTTTATATATTTATTAAGTATAGGGAACACAGTATTTCTTTATCATAGTTATTTAGTTTGAAAAGAAAAATGTTTAGCCATAAATATATGTAAAAATTAAAGGTTATATCTTTGGACCTAGATGAAAAATAATACAATGTATTTAATTATTGCACGTTGGCGCCTATCGCACATTTTAAAATAAAAACTATTTTTACCTGATATACGACGCGTTTATTCTTGTTCTTTAAATTAAATCCTGAAGTTTCGACTACTTTAAAAGAGTCTGTAATCACGGAACATGAAAGAATGTAGGCGTTGTTTATCCAGTTAAAGTGGTTTTCTTTAAATAATGTAATATATTAAAATTTAGAATATATTTAATTGATTATTTAATTCATTCTTAGTAAACGAATTTTAACATATCCTTAGAAAGTTAATATAAGTTATCCGAACGACTGTCAAAAACGTCCGGTGCTGGATTTAAATTGACAACAAAAATACGCATGTGGTGTTCAAGGATTTAATAGGGCAATTTAATTGCAGTTATTATGACAGTTACACTAACGAAATCTTTTTTATACGAATATTTGGTAAAAGTCACGCTAAACACATCCCTACTTATATTATAAATGTGAATGTAAGTTTGTTTGTTATGCTTTCACGCAAAAACTACTAAACCGATCATCATGAAACTTCGTGCATGTATTCTTGGAGGTATTAGAAGTAACAAAGAATACTTTTTATTGAAAAATAAAATTGCGGGCGAAGCCGCGGGTAAAAGCTAGTAAGTCATAATTAATTGTTAGATAATTCTAACGGTTGACCTTTTTATTGGATAGTGTTTTTTTAATTGCAAGTAACGTTAAAGGTTCGTTTCGTATATGTGATTTATAGGGTATTGTAAATGCTAAACAAGTTATAATTTATTAGTCGAAAAGCCTATCATAAATTATTATTATAACTTGAATAGCGCTCGCCGCAAATCCGTGAAAACAATGTGAGTGGTATACAATGGGACTTTATTTAAACGAAAAATAAATTATAAATTGACATTATTTAACATACACCAAAATGGCAATTTTTGCAGTCAACATGGCAAGGAACTAAAATGGCGTATTTCTTAAAGAAATAACGTTCCGTTTCAGGTATGAAAGATTAATTTAATGAAACAAATCATTTTCATCAGTAATTTTTTTTGCAATTGCAGTGAATATAGCCATTTAAGCGTTAAAAATTTGTAGAGTTTTTTTGATATTTATGTCCTTAGGTATTTCTACCAAAGGATGTGCTAGTTTTTCGATATTTTAAACGTTGGACAAACTTTCTCAGTAAGGAACTGTGAAAAATTAAAGAAATCCCAATGTTATAGTTTCAGATTAAGTTTTCCGTTAATGATAACATAACCACATAACTACAAAAGGTATATAATCGTTAGTACATTTATGCATATGTATACCTTGGTTGTTTTAAATGAAAGCTTGCCATTGCTTATTAATTAAATTAAACCGTGCTTAGAATTATCCGTAATAACAAATCGTAAAGTTTAAAAATAATTTCCCTGGAAATGGAGTATTGGAGCTTTCCCTAAAACCCAATTAATTTAGCTGGCGAGCTGGTTTTGACAGTGTACGTGATTATAATAACAAAAAGATCGATTTATAATAGTGTAGGGACCTTAAGAGCAATTGATTTGCGAACATTATACTGATCGAATTTATGTAATAAATATAACGTTCATGCAAATTGGCTGCATTTATCGTTTATCATTTGTTTTTTAATAAAAAATTACTTCATTTTTTTCATTCTCTTTATATCTTATCTGCAGGCATAGGGCAAAATATGATTAATTATATACACAAATAATTCGTGTATAATGTTAAAAAACTATTCATTATTACTGTGGTGTCCTCGATTACTGTCAGGGTATCCATCAAATGAAAGCAGTCAGTAGTTTCACCAAGCAGCACACGCACGTCCGCACCGGCCGACGGTCGAGCGAGCAATGCCCCACTACCGCTGTAGGCCGTGCGTACGGGCGTGTGTCGCTTGCACTTTATTAATACGTCACACCTCTTCCTTTTCAATTGATTCGAATAATTTGAGACAATGAAAAATAATTAAAATACATTTATGTGATTAATATTCTTAAACAGTATATCTTGAATTGTTATTTAACTAAGAAATATATATTTTTTGAAATTATGTTTTATTACTTGCAGCCAAATACTCTAATCTTACGTGTCCTCTATTTTTCTTTGAATACGCCACTCTCCTTTTATCTTTTTTTAGGTGTATTAGTTTTTTTTATATTAGTTTATTTAGTTTTCGACGAATCGTCAGCTTACAATATTATTTAATTACAAGCTATATAACTTAAAAAGCTAACAAAGGATTCACACGGAAAAATTGGTCTAGGTATTACTAAAGTGAGCTCACTCAGTGTGTGAACCCACGAACCCCTATTGTAGTATCTGAATGCTAACTACCCTATTAAGATAAATGATTGTAAATGATAAAATGTCGTTTTATTCGGCTATCTCCTAATTAGGGAGTCACAAATTAATAAAACAATATATATAATTATATATTTATAGCATCATGCAGTGCATATGCAGGAGATGACAATTTTGTTTTATTTAATTTTCTCTCTCTAAGTTATGTTCAATTAACCAATTAAGGGTTTTATTCAATCTATTGTTACGTCATCAACGAACAAAATACACGGTTCATTCATAACCTTCGGCAGGTCTATTATGTAAACTAAAAACAAGAGAGTCTTAGGCACTCCCTTGTGATGTTGAGGCATTATAATTTTTAATATCAAATCGAACTCTATAAACTTTTCTACTCATATGATTATAATATTCGATTAAAACATATTGCTGTCTATCTTTTAAATAAGAGATAAACTATTTGTGAGCTGTATTTGGGATACAACCAGTTTATTGATATTTTATGTTGCACACGGTCATACGCCTTGTACATACATATGTAGCAATATTCGAATAGCATATTTTTAATGTCCAATTACTTATTATCTTTTGAATGTATTTGAGAAAAGCTAATAAAGTTGACTGACTGTAATTACTTAGGTCACTTTTTTGGTTATTCTCATGTAATGGTAATCACTGTTGTTTTTTAATGAGTCAGGATAAACTTCTACTTGCAAAGATAATTGACAGTGAAGGAGAAGGTAAGTTCGACCGCACATTCACAATCAAATGTGAGCGTAGTTCATCAAAACCGTCACTTCTATATTTTTATTTAGTTATTAAATTCTCACTACGATTACATTGTACACTACTGAGTCTACTACCAGTTCGAAAATTAGGAGGCCCTTCCGAGAAGAACTGGCGGAAGAAACTCGGGCAGGGGGACCGACCTCCATCTTACTGTTATTATTTGCAAAGAGAGCTAACTACATCATCAGGTCTTGCAATGTGTGTTTTTGTAGGTATTAATTTATTAATTATTGCATCCCAAGCAGGTGGAACGCTCCAACCATCGTCTCTATTG
Organism: Calamotropha paludella; assembly: GCA_927399485.1. NCBI lineage: Eukaryota > Metazoa > Arthropoda > Insecta > Lepidoptera > Crambidae > Calamotropha > Calamotropha paludella. Next base: position 8,710,301 of record OV656817.1, on the reverse strand, counting down.
AAATTTGGAGGTTTCCTGATTTCAAAAGCCTCGCGTAGTGTCCTAGGAACAAGTCTTTGTTCTCTAGCGAGAATTTAAGGTTTATCGATACGAATGTAGTAGTTTGGCCCCTCAAAAGCATGCTCACACTCACACACTGCAGACCTTATATCGCACCTATGTTTTATGTCAGTTACGTGTTCTATAATGCGCGTCCCTATACTTCTCTTTGGTTGTCCGAAGTATGGGAGAACACAATCACAATCGCTTTTGTAGACACCTGCTGCCTGGAGGGGTATATTGCATTTGACCGGTCGTAAGAATTGGTTAATCTTCCTGGCTGGTTTAAAGTAAGTATTAATGGAAACCCGCTTCAGAATGTTCCCAATCTTGTCAGTGACCCCCTTCATGTAGGGAAGGACAGCCGGTTGACGTTCTACTGTGGCTGGTTGGTGCGGCTTCTGTGTCGTAGTTTTGGTACTCGCAACTTTTTATCTTGTGGTACTCGCTTGTCATGCTGAAGCTCAGCAGTCAGATATTGTTAGGCACAGATGCCGTGAGTTCTCTGAAACAAAGTTTTCCCAACGGTAGCCAACTGTATAGGATGGTGGTGAGAGTCACCATTTAAATATCTATCTGTATGAGTTGCCTTTCTATACACTGTATGACTAAGGGTTTGATTTAGATTGCTGCTGATTTGAACATTTAGGAAGGCTATTTTATTGTCTGTCATTAATTCCATAGTGACATCAATGCAATCTTGTACAGGTAAGCTTGTGAATAGAGATTGAACATCGAAGCTAACCATAGTTTCATCATCAGTGAGATGTAGGTGTGTATTTCAGTAACAAAATGGTAGGTATGGTGCCTTACTTTGTATCGATAACAGAAACTCGTCAAGCTTATTGCTTACTATTTTATAAACATCAAAAGTAGCTGTTACTCATTATCATCCCATAAGGAGAAGAGTAGCTCTTTTCTTGACTGTTGTATCTACCCCCGTTGTCAAAAGATATATTCCCAGGGTCGTCATCCATTTGTCCCAGCGTAACCCCAGTGACATCGAATTGTCATCGCATTGCAATGGTTCTACGATGGCAGGCTGAACATTTAAGGCGACCCAGAACAATGTCTGTACGCCTTTATTTCGCGCCCCTGGCGCCATTGAATATGGTGTGTCACGTTTATACCTATGCATTATAACAAATTTAACGGTAACGCGCCCAAGTTTCTTTTTAACATGTTATCAGCAGTCTGTACTTGTAACTTGACTTCTATGCATACTGGTATTCTATTATTTATTGTTTGTTTTTGTGTTTCACAACAAGATACCTATTTTACTTTAATAGATGTCATCTAACACCAATAACTCTTTTTGCTTCTTGTACCTACTTCTTATAAATTCCAAAATTTGTATAGTGTATAAATACACCTTGTATGTAATTTTTCCATTACATTAACATATTTTTGAAGCCACATAAAAACAATATTTGGTAAAAGTTGCCTTTATTTTATATGTGTTTTCCTACTGGAAAATATTTTATTAATAATAATGTCTGATGCTAATAAATAAAATGTATTGGTATTTTTGTTGATTTATTTTCTTTTATAGACTTGTGTAACTCAGTTATATCCTGGAGCTATATGCCACTCCGGATATATATCTAATCATTTCGTTCAAAATTCTTAGCATATCCAGTATATCCAATCCAATCACATGGGTCAATTCCAAATCATTTGGTCAAATACCGTCTGCCTAACTACATAACAGATATCGACAGCGAAAGCGTCGATCGAAAGACTTAGAACGCCGAAAACGCTTTGTGTTTTCCGATGAACGGTAAAATTCTTAAAAACGCAATACTGCTGATGCTGCGTTCGCTCTGACTGAGGTGGCAAGCGTCATTATAAGCGAAACAAGCGCTGCATAAAGTTTTGTTTCTATAAAACGGTAGCAAATTTGAAGCGCTTCATGTGCTCTTATTTTGCGAAATCTTATTAGTCCGGATTTAATAAACAGATGCGGATATTGATAAATATATATAATAACACCTTAGTTGGATATATGGTATGATTTGATATGGTTTCAAAGAATTAAACTACTAGTCCGGATGTATTTATGGATATGGATAATCACTGGATCTATATCTTGTTTAGGAAGAATATAGGATAACTTCGATCTATTTCCGGAGTCAACTTACGCATGTGCAGTCCCTTACCCCGTACGGTTAAGAGTGTATTCAGAAATAAATTAACCAGCGAAATTCATTTTATACCATTTCCAAATTACATACTTTGCCGATAACATCAGATCATCTAGATTTACTGTACTTCGATAACTTTTAACTTGTATACAATATTTTTTTTTTACATATATGACGGCGAGGCCTCACGCCGGTCATCAGAATGCTCTTTATTATCCAAAAAGAGTTGCAGCGATCTTCAAAATAATAACGTGTATGGATGTAGGATAGACTTTTTTATTATTTAAAACCACTTGCAGTCTAAAATCGCAAATGATGCACGAGATTTTAATGGATGAAAAACGTGGTGATCCCCGAGACGGCGTGACAACCTCCCTGCGTGGCGGTCCAACGAAAAGTAACGTTCTCGCTCGGTATAAGCTATGAAGTGAAAGTTATACCCTTATAGCGTGCTAACGGTCACTATAAACTAACCGTTTCACGCTTATTGCATGCTAACGAAACGTTTACACTTATAGCACGCTGACAGTCTGCTGCTCAAGTCATCTCCGAAACGTTTAGTGTTGCCAACTTGCAACGCCTCTTTAAGGTCACGCCATCTAGGATTTTACCCAGGTACTAACCTGACGTTTTCCATTTGACAAAATCGTCCCTTGTAAACAAATCCTTACTGACAAACATTATTTTAAGCTTAACCTCTAGAGTTTAATTTAATCTAATTGAAATAATCGAATGCTTCAACATATATAATATTACTAACCTAAGCTATTATCCAATGAATATCAAATTCAGAAATAACATACGTATAATTCCGAAAATATTATTTGTTTATTTCAGTCATAAGTGTAAAATACTAATGTCTTTTAATATCACTATAAAAGATGAGATAGTTATCGTATGTAATTATATGTTTGAATCTCTTTACAACGATTTAATTCTAAATCGATGCCCCTTAGCAAAGTCATACCTTTGTGCACCTTGTTACCATTGTCGCACCTTGGCAAAATTACACCTTTGTGCACCTTGTTACCATTATTGCACCTTGGCAAAATCACACCTTTGTGCATCTTGTTACCATTGTTGCACCTTGGCATAATCACACCTTTGTGCACCTTGGCACTATTGTTGCACCTTGGCAATATATTTTTGTACCCCTTGGTACATGTCTTTTCAAATTAATGTATTGTAGTATATCCACTTGTCTGTATAACCTTTATATAAGTTTTGACGTAATAACCATTGAATTCAAATCGTTGTTTCAGGAATATAAGAAACTACTTAAAAATCTATTTTTTTTTAGTATCATAGTATGTTTATTTAACCCGTATAATGCGATGTAATATTTAACCCGTACAGGGTTACTATTAACTGAATTAAAATCTCGATCGATTTAAATCGTAAGTAAGATTAGGTTTGGTGTGGGTAGGTAGCACAACCAGAATTATTAAAAGCAAGAACAAGACATTCATTACTAGAATAATATGGCAGAAATAACCGTGAAGGTAATAATAATCTCAACACATAAATTATTCAATCGAGTGCTTATTACAAGGTTATAAAGATTTTCTTTATAGCAAAATAGGATGACTTCATATATTTTCTTTTCTTAAAATAAAATAGCTATCAATAATTACACAAGTTCTTTAGAATTGCAATTAACACTGCCGTTATTCAAGTTGATATTTACATTGATATAGTCAACTCTTCTTACAATCAAGTGGATAAACTATTTAACATTTTTTTGTCTCAATACTATGAGACAGCCTTTTTTGCAGATGGGTTCGTTATCTCCCTCCTTTAATTTGATTTTCACGAGCTAATTTTTCTATACACCACTTACTTGAAGGCTCGTCGCCACGTGTGGTGTCCTCGATTACTGTCAGGGTATCCATCAAATGAAAGCAGTCAGTAGTTTCACCAAGCAGCACACGCACTACCGCTGTAGGCCGTGCGTACGGGCGTGTGTCGCTTGCACTTTATTAATACGTCACAATTACGAATTAAATAGCAACAAATGATATTAATTTGAGTACTTTCTTACCTAGCATCACTACACATTTTCATATACTTTTTCAGAAAACCAAAAGATACCAATTGCTTAAATCAATTGATAATGAAATCTTTAAGTTGTTTTTTTGTTAAAATATATTAATAATATTTGAATATTAAAGGAATACAGGAACATATTCATAAATAAAATTAGCAAATTTAGGTGAAAGTATTCTTGTCATTAGGCGCAGTTAATAAGAGCCACGGGCTCTCTCTCTCGCTCTAAATGTACAAAATACCACTTTTTATGTGTAAATACTTACTTCTACAGTGTTAACAATTGTTGACCTTTCAAAGAATGACGCACAAGCAACAAGGTATATATATGGCCTCTCTTTGCATGGACCACCATGCTGTTAAGACGAGCCTCTTTTGTGATAAGTTATCATAAGGTTTCCTTAAGTTTAAGAATTTTTACATTTACACAGAAACCTCAGTGCTAACTAAAGTATGTTCTGCCATAGAGTAAACAAATACTACGTTATTGTTCTCCTCATTTCACCACTTTCATTATAAGTTTTTAATAATATTGGCTACTTTTCTTTTAATATCTTTATATTATACTTTTCTACTTAAATCAGTCAAGTATAAATATTTAACAATACAGCAAACTTCCGTTACGATATTCCCCTTACGGATAAAGCTCCCGGAAATCATCCGAGCAAACCCAATTTACTTATAAGAAAGCTTCTCATTTCTCTGTTAAATAAATTTTAGGTTAAATTCTGAAGTTGTTGAGCGTTTCGATCTCTGGAGTGTTAATCTGGGCTGTAACAATTGGATTCTTGGTTCGTTGCGACGACGCGACGTCCCGTAGGAGAGGGGATAGGACGCCTTGTGAAAAAGGGGACAGCGAACAAGCCCATTAGTCATGAGACCACCGATAATGCCTTAAAGCTGAAGTGATTTTTAAATGTTTGAACAGATGTTATCACTTTTTTAGGTAAAATTTAGTTTTTAAGAAACCTTTTTAGATTAATTACATACACTAGAATATTTTGACGCTTGTTGAAATTTTGTTATTGTGTAAGGATTTGTAAATATACGAGTATGTATATATGAAACTCTTATAATAAAAGTCAAATACGTTAAAACTATTAAAAAAGAATAAACACAAATTTAAGAATTTGTCGTCAAGAAAACCGTACTTGCTTCATATCTCTATCGAACACGGAACCGATCCTTGATCAATCTTTTGTTTATTCAATGAGCTCAAGTGCCATTGGATCGGGGCGGCGGCGTGGCTGGAGTGTAACATTTAACTGTGCGTTACGCAGTTTAAGTCTACCTGACTAATTTGATAAAGTTTCAGCGAGTCTTCTCTTATTCTTCTTAAGTTTTCTGAGGGTGTTAATGTTTCTATGTACTCGGGGCACGGGAGGGAGAAAAATCACTGCACTGGGTCAACGCCTTTCTTGCGTTCCTACTACCGCACCGTGTCGTGAATTATCCTGCCCTGGACAGTGGCATCATGGGATTTTGATTACGTTACAGTCACAGTACCCACACCTACAGTACAGTATTAAAAATATATTGCAAAAGTTTGATTTGATCACACAGCAATGATGTTTCAAGTATAATGCAGTGTTTTTTTCTATTATGGAATTGTTATTTATAGATCATACCGCGTAGTAGCTTCTGAAATCAAGCGGATTTTTTGTATTTTTGCATTAACTTATTGTGCAGACACAATAAAGTTTACTTGCGTACAAATTCATATATTTTTTAGAGTCCGCTACATAACTTTGTCCCTTAATAATAATACGTTCATAATTATGTAAGTATCATTATGAAAGTAGTAGAGAGTATTTGTAAAGGCAACAATTTGCTAGACCCATAACAAATAGTTTAAGTTAACAATACTCAAATAGAAATCCAGTTCTATTTCAATAGTTGAAACACTTAAAATGAAATCGCATCAAGTTATGTAACTTTAACATTCCTACATGTGTGTGATAATTGATATATTATTCATCTCAATGGGATTTTGGTTCCAAACTCGTTCCCAAATGTTACCAAACTTGCCTCCTACTTAAAGGCTTTCAAAGTTCCAACTTACCGTGACAAATACACATTCTGCTGCTATTAATGAGAAATCAATAGAGCCTTCGTAAACTTTATTGGAAGTAGTCGCCGGGATCACTAGAACGACGATATCTTTGAGACTTTTAAAATCTTTGTTCTACTGTACAATTGAGATTTTACAGTAGGTATATCAATTTTGGAGAAAAATTCAACTACCTACAAGCATCTATAGTAATACTTTTAAAAGTATCCAACAATCTCTAAAAAAGAAACAACTATGAAATTATTTTGTCTTTGTCATTCAAGCGACTGCTAGAGCTTTAAATCCAAGGAAATTACTACTAGCAAAAGTCAGGCTGGACCTTAATCCACATCCATTCAGTACCCGGGCGAGTACTCTTTTATTGAACTACCGAGAACTTGACATAATCGTTGAATCTTTTCAAGTATTTTTTAAACAAATGCCAGCGCCATCTCTTCATATTCTAGGTACTATTACTTACAAGTTAGAAAAAAATATCATCGATCGATTTGGATATAAAGGTTTAATAGTTGGATGCTTGAATGACAAAAGTATAATAACTATATTGATTTTATATTGTTTTAAACTTTCATGGTCACTAACATTCTAGTAATATAAGTTATTAACGGGATTGTTACAATGTACCTTGTTTTTAGCGATTTTCCGATATTTCGGCACTGTTGCAAGCGCCATGATCACGGAGCAAAAAAACCATATATTACTATATTGATTTTGTTTTCTTTTTTGCAAACTGAACAAGTCTTTATGTATATAGTAAAAGGCGTGATAAGGTGAGATAAACACTATTACTTGGAGTCTATTTGCCTTCAGTTAAGTCAGAACTACTTCCATTTTGTTGTAGGGAATCGGTCCAGGGTAAAAGTCGTCCTTAGGTAACTCAATCGGTGTAGATCTAGGTTATTTTAAACAAGCATGAGTGGAGAGTTTACCCAATTGTTACATTATCAACATACTGCAACATTTTTTTCTCATTTTAATTACGATGAAATCATATACCTATAGTGCATACTAATTTAGTGTAGATACCGTAATAGCAATATAATGTTATTTATTTTGTTTTATAATTAAGCAAATATATTTTACTAACATACCAAATATATTGCTGTGTTCCTAACAAAAAAAGCCATAAGGTTATTCTAAGTAAAAAATATAAAACAAACCCAGTTTCAATGTAGGTTCAATGAGTAGGCAATAAACTGCAAAAATTAAACATTGTTTTTATTAGATAGCTTTTTATTGCATAATTTGTTGAAGTAAGTCCTTTGGTTGCAATTTGATTGTGTTGTTCAATTTATGCGGGTATATAGGGTGGGAAGGTATTTACCATGTACTGATGGTATTGGCAGCTTGACCAAACAATAAGACAACGATTGATAAATCATTGTTAGGGACGGAACTGTTATATTTAGGGCTGTCAACAAATTATAACGATAATCTAATTGATGGAAATTGTAACAATGATTAATGGCCTTTTAAGTTTACGGGCCCCGATAGCTGTCTAATAGGTTTCTAAATGAAAAACGACTTTGAAATTCCGTTGAATTATTTGAAAATCAATCTAAGTCGATAAGCGTTAAGATATTAATTTGATCTAATTCCTTGTAAGTTCTACCTAAACGGTTATGCACGAAAATTACAAAAATGCCGACCTAAGTGCTATTTTTGAAAATACAGCTTATTAAAGTATCAAATGTCGTATAGATACGTATTATAAAGCGACAGACTAAAACAAGAACAAATAAGGTGTAAATATGCACATTTAAATTATTCAGCAAGTTTTCAAACACGAACAGTTAATCATAAACGCTGCCACCATATCGCTCACTGAATTCGATACCGGCACAAGTCCGAATTTGGCCAAATTGAGTTAGTAACGGATTCGTAATCTACGCCTCCGATTTTATTTTATGCATTAGAGATCCATAATATTAGTTCATTATTTTGCCAGTTGGTGACACTAGTGTCATTAGTGCACGGCACGAAATCGCGCGACTTCATCAAACGTTACCGGCATATCTCCAGTGGGCCGCTTGCACTTGCGGAGATCGTACGCTAGACGTCATGCAATATTGGCACTTTTGGCGTCATAATTTTAGGTTGTGCCGGTGTTTGAACATAATGGATGAAAACCATACTTTTCCTTGGTAAGTATATAATATTTCAGACTGTTTTATTTATAATAATAGGTGTAATGTTTATACTGCTACCTACTCTGTTGCAATATCGCCTAGGTAACAAAGTATTAAGCACCTTATGTATGTAATATACACCATTAAAATAGCCACTGAGGTTGCAATAATGGATTAGAAAGAGAGGTCAGTATTAATACTTTTCATCATGTTATAATTGTTTATTGTTGTTTGTTTCGTGTCTATTTTCGCTTTTACGTAATGTATTCGTATATGAGTGTGTGTATGAGTAAATTCTTAATGATGTTACTTTTACATTTTGGGACAAAATAGAATACATTACCTGACTATTACTACCTTACTAACAATACAAGCTGCATTGAACGACTTTATATTATTATATAAGTACACTGTTATTACAAAAATAAGTCTTTAACCCTTCTTTAAAAACTAGATTTGTAATTTTAAATAATAACACATTGGATGGATATCTTTTAAACAAGGTTTAACCTTTATCTTACTTTTTTGTAATCATCAGTTTCATCTATGCTTGAGCATCTACCTATGAATGGCATTTGGCTGGCTAACCATAAGCTAAAATTTGTTTCAGGTCGACAAAACCAAAGATGTTAGCTGATGTAAGAAACACAAATGAAAACAAGAGGTTTTCCGGCCTTGATTATGATCTTATGAAAGAACTTTTTAAAAAAGGTGAAATAACAGAAGCATCACAACTGTTATGTGGTTCTCCACTGAGTACGTTAGACTTTGAGTTTAGCCAAAATTCATTGGAAGATGAAATTATGATTGACGGTACTTGTCTAAAAGATAGCACAGCATCGTTGATTCAGTCTACATTGAACAGTCCCTCAATGCTGGATATGACGACTGAACTATCAACAAACGATTCTGTAGCAGAACATTTACTACAAAAGGACTTGGCTGTGGACCTGCCAATGATAGACAGTAACTCCAATCTATCAAATCTCTTTCCAACCAATTCTTCGCACATTAATATTCCAGCTGGTCCAATAATAGATTCACAGGGCATGATAAGGGATTCAGTTCCAGTTTTTGATTTAAAAGATCTCGTGGAAACTACTGCAACGATGGAGAAAAATTTAATTTTAACGACATTTTTATTACGCGTTGAAAAAGATAATCCTGGCGTATACTTCTATAAAACGTCGTACAAAAAAGAAGATTACAAAACAGTAAACATTATAAGCACCAGAACTTGAAAACAGTTAAAATTGTTGAAAGATATTCAACTTAAAAAGGCGTATCCCGAAAAATTACCAATAACTGTAAGAAAGTATAATGATTTAGTATCATTAGTAAGGTCTAATACCATTCCAAGCTGTTATTCCGATTTTTATTTAAATTTAAAACATGAAGGCTAATTTTGATTAATACCATTCAATAACCATTTTTTAATTATACTTTTTGTGAAATGTTGTTTTGTGATTAACTACGGAAGCCAAAAATATGTTAGTTATTTATCTTGTATTATGTTTAAATTAAAAACTTACAAAAATTTTGATAAGCATGATGATTTATGTTTTGAAAGATATTTTCTTATAGAGGCTAATAATTCCGATCTCAGTTAAGTACTTACATGTTTTAATAGTGTTTTCTACGTATTATTTTAATTATGTTTTTGATAGTTTTGACTAGTGGAAACTTTTATCGTAAATAGTTGGACACAGATATGAAAAGAATTTGCATAAACAAAGCAAAACTCCGATTATTGTTTTAGGTATTTTCACAATTCTATTATTTACCATTTTAATTTAACTATAATATCAAACATGCTAAGAAATAAGGAAGAAAAAAATAATTAAAATAACGATTTATCCTAACAAGAATTATAAAACTGCGCTTTGTTCATATAAATTATATTTCTATTTTACCCCAACTATAATGTGATTAATAATAATTTTAACTCATTATTAATGTTTCATTATTTTATTGCATTCAATATCGTTTATAATATGAATATATTTTTTTTATTCTTCTATAACACAAATAAATGAATAGAAACTATAATAGTTCTTGTTTCATTTTCCAATTAAATAAGCCCATTAATTTCTTATTGTTAGAAATGTAATAATATACCATTTAACTTTCTTTTTCTAGCTCATGATGTGGCATTAAACCAAAAATAATGATAATAATTTATACAATACTGGCAAAACTTGAATTCGCCGTCTTTAGAGTCCTATATATTTAAAACTAGTGTAATTATTAAAGGATTAAAAAAGTAAATTAATGTGAAAGTTATCACAGATTAAAAAAACAATTAAATCAAACTTATAAGGCCTATACTGTGGTCAATAAAGAGTATTTATTGCGCGCGCACCTATTTACGAAAACTTTAACGCGCGATATCTCAGAACCGTGTTTTTAGACTTGTGCCGATAATGTATTCAGTGAGCGATATGTCGCCTGTTTATCATTTGTTTTTCTACAAGCAAAAAGCACTTCTAGTGGAAGTGTGGCGGCAGGATAGTCGCATTTTGGCCCGAATTATGGAAATAGCAGTTACCGCGTTAGTATTCTAGGGCGGAGACAAATGTGAAGGCGTCAGGACCTCTATCCATTTATCATGCCTTGAGGAATCTATAGCGGGTTTATCACAGCCACACGTCCTTTCAAAGAAGTTACATGGTTCTTTTTTCCTGTGAGACGGGGACGGGTAATTTATTATTACCCATTATTATTCTGGACGGCCTTAGCAGCTAGGTTCATCGTGATATACTTAAATACGAGGTTAAAATATAATGAATGAAATATATATGAAATAAGTAGGTTGCATTATAACTTATCAATAGTATTTGATCATAAGAAAATGTGTAAATGTGATTTTCTAATAAAAATGTTAAGATTTGCCAAATCAGTAATGATAGATATACATATGTGTGTTTATGAACTAAGCTATTATCTTATGATTTCTAATGCTTATTAACATTAAATCATAAAGTAACCAGATATATTGTAATTATTACAATAATTACAATGTCAATTCATTACATGTTAATCAAGTATCGTCATAAGGAGCGTTCAATATCACTATTGGAGCAATTACCTATGTTTACTCTAGGTATAATATGCTTCTCAATACTAAGTAACTTTAATGCATAGATTAGGTAATTGTTTACATTTAATAATATTTTCACTAACAGGGAACGTTAACTTGTATAATACGTACTATAAATTTAAACAATAGCGCATATTGTTGGCAGTAAGATTGAATTAATCGTGCCGTTTATACATACGAGAGAAATGCTCAGAAGCGTCTTTAGTGAATAGGAAATGTTTTCGGAACACTCTGAAATAGCATGTCAGAAACATCCCTTCTTGCTTGTTATACAGAATTGGGCAGAATAAGTGCATCGAGTTCGCGACACTAAAATCCGACGCTTGAAAATCTTTAAAATTGTCGAAATTTAAGACAGTGTAAAATTTCGACGTTCCGCCTCCATCCGTAATGCTTCTGCCGAGGCTTGAGGCGAGGACTTGCTGAGTAAAAAGTGCGAAGTAGAGTGCCAAGAGCATTTAAGTGCGGAACACTGCCCCGCCGGCCGTCAGCTAAGGGCTGCGCAATTTATTCAATGTATGTAATTTTGTTTAACTTTTTTTGGTTAAATTGAGCAAAAAATATTTCGAATGTGAAATTGGGTATGGTATGAACCAAGGATATAGTCTCTCAATAACTTGTTACACGAGTAATAACTCATTTGGGATAAGTTTGCAAATATTACTGATCCCCTTACAGTACATAAGAATTTGTGAAATAATAATTTGAGTTTTGTTTTCTTTTATTTTGAATTATATTTACGTATTTAGAATAAATCACTACGTTAGTCATAGATACTGAGTCTAACATCTAATCCAAATTTAAGAAGCCCTGCCGACATGGACTAGCTGAAGAAATTTGACTAGCACAAAACATCTACATACTACTGCAATGTTTTTTTTGTCAGGTGGATAATCTGGATCCTACAGCTATATCCTAATACAACAATATCCTAGAGATTTATTGAAATTATGTTGTTTCCTAATTTTAATGGACTCATGTAGCTTTCTGGGCATAAGATTGGTTTTCTAGCAAACATTTGTAGTTTATCAAGTTGTATGTTAAGATAAGATTTATAAAGAATATGCTATAGATTTGTTAACTCACACATATTTCATAACAATGAAAGTGTACTGCCGAAACTAAATAAGTTTCATATTGTCGTGTGAATGGCGTGAACGAGGATTTATAAGACGCTATTAGGTACAAAAATTCATTGATTGACAAAAAATATTTATTTTAGAAGAAGAAATTTAAGATTCGTTACTAAAATCGCTTATACGTATAAAATTACCAAAGACTAGGTAAAAAAGTACGAGTTTTTGATTGTGTTAATATAACATTTTATAAGAAATGAAAAAGTTTGTAAAGAATTCTATTTCTAATACTTAAAAATAAAATTCAATTCAATATTTGAGTAAATATTATTGGTAAAAACTAACACTACCCCACAAAGCCAACAGCCAGAATTGTTGAGCTGAAAATTAAAATTTTGCAGCCAAACTGAAAATTAAATCAAGATTCCAATTAACATTAATTCTGGCAGCCCTAGAAACTTGAGTTGCGGACAAGTGTCCGTTGCGGAGGAGAATCTCCATGCATTTGCATAAAAAAGTAAGTTTAGAGAGAAGATTTTGATTGTCCTGTCTGCGTCGCTAGTAACAGTTTTATTAGTTTGTCAGTTCGTTGTTCAAACGAGCGTACATTGCCAACATTGTTAGCGAGTTTAAGTGCAACTTAATACAATATTGTTTTAATTTTTTACGGATTTTCTTTTATGAATATGATTAAATCTATTAACTGTTTTAATAGCTTTTGATTACAATAGTTTTCTTATACTTAGAAAAATATAAAAAAAAAACTATTGTATTCAAAAGCTTAGTTCTAGTGGCGATCGGGAATTGAATATTCGTATTATTTATGTTTAGTAAATTAATTTATTATTTTATACCTGGATCTTCCCAAACCAAAACTGGTTTTTCTTGTTTTGTTATTAAGTTGAGGCTAATAACAAATATTAATGGTAAAACATTATAAGAATACTCACTGTTTACTAAGGTAATGTAAAATTTCGTCAACTTCTTCTCGAAGCGAATAGCGAATCCAATATTCGCTACAAAAGATAGTAAATTGTGTAATTCTGCTGTAATTATTCTATGTGTACGTAGAATTAAAAGCATAAATTGGATTAATTTGCTAGCGCTCTGTAACGAGGCGCCATAGCTATATTGGCGACTCGTTGCTTTCATTGCGCTCTTCTCTGGCCATTTTTCATATTTTCTTTTCTCTTCGTTTCCTATTTTAAATTTACTGTCTGTCTCTGTTTCCTATTTTAAATTTACTGTCTGTCTCTGTTTATTTGTTTTGTTCGAAGTTTATTCTTACCAGAGTCAGCGCGTAGAGCGGTTCACTCACCGAAAATAAATTATTTAAATATATTTATAGTGCTGAGCAGTTATAATAAGCTCACAAGTATATAATAAGCTCATAAGCATAATTCACAAGTTTTCCTGTATATATATTCTGTACCACCAGTTTCTGTTTACAAGTCTACAAGTTTCTTTAAGGCACTATTTTATGCCTTAATTCCTTAAATATAAAAACAAGTGACCTTTTTGTGTGAGCTTTTATTTCTCCGGCTGCACCCCGTCACACTGGCGCCTCAACGTGTATAGAACACCACCATCCAGTCAACCAGTACCGGCGAACCGAACTACTATATTTTGAAGATCGTTGTATGTTGTGTGTGATTTTTTGTTATCTATTTCCAAATTCTAAAAGGCTTAGTCGCCCCCCACTATTTTATCGGCCATATTAGTAACTTAATCATTTCATCTCATCTCATCCCAATCCTCATTTTATTTAATTTATAGTAGTTGATAATACAACTACACCACTACACAAAACACTTACAGGACACTTTACCCAATATTTACTACATCTTACAGACAAGAAACTATACGCGGTTTCGAAAGAAACCGACACAAAATTGTTGCTGATTCTGAGCGTCAATATATCACTCAGATCAGTGCAATTAACACTTACGGGCAGTGCTGAGAGGGAGTACCTCCAGTGTATCCCACATACAAGTCTTAGATTTGGCTAGGCACTTTCCTGGAGGCAATCCGTGCCGACTATCCAGAGGTTCCTACCAGTCTAAACTTGAACATTACACCTACCTAACACTAGTTTTATTAAATTTATCTTAGTCTTACTTAACCAGTCCTTGTATAATAGAATAGATAGAAAAAATTTAAACAACTTTAGTTTCACTCTCCTTTCAATTCATCACATATCATCCTATCACTTAGACTATTATAATTTATAGTAGTGACATAACAATCACGCAACTACACACTACACTTACAGTACACTTACCCCACATTTACTACACCCATCAGACAGTAAAACTATACGCGGTTTTGAAAGAAACCGACACAAAATTGTTGCTGATTCTGAGCGTCAATATATCACTCAGATCAGTGCAATTAATACTTACGGGCAGTGCTGAGAGGGAGTACCTCCAGTGTATCCCACATACAAGTCTTAGATTTGGCTAGGCACTTTCCTGGGGGCAATCCGTGCCGACTATCCAGAGGTTCCTACCAGTCTAAGCTTGAACACAATACCTACCTAGCACTAGTATTATTAAATTTATTTTAAATCATAACTGTTTTTAATTAGTTTTTAAATAGCTAGAAAATTAAAAACCTCTTTTTGAAACACAATAATTTATTTTTTAATAACACTATGAATCCATCACTTTTAAATAAACCTGAGCTTGTTTATGAACTTGTCTCCGCTCAATTGAATTTCCATCTGTCGCAACCGCTGAGGAATTACGAGAATTACTAAATCCAATAATAGACTCAGATTGTTCTATTCTTTCCAGTCCTTACTCCATTGAACGTGATCTTGATAAAATCAAAAACATTCTGCTTATGGTTTCTTCATGATTAATTTATCAATACGTTTAAATAGATTAGAGATTACTACATAACATAAATGACTTTTGCAAAACTTCAAACAAAATTTTTCATCCAAGACAGCCTGTCAATCAAATTTAAAACCTCTTCTGTCCAACAATAACATAACTACGAACTCCTGGCACAAAATTTTCTCAAAACTCTTTAGACCTAAAAAAATTCTTTTATTACTTACTTTTTCTTTATTACTTTATTATTACTTTTATTTACGTTTATACTATATATTACTTTTATTACGTTATTACTTTTTCTACCAATTAGAATTCTCTATCGTTATTACTTTTCCAAAGTAATTTTTTTTTTTATATATTACTTTTATATATACTACTATTTACAACTCATTCATTCCCTCATTCTATTACAACACATAATAATTACTATACATTAACTGTCTTCATAGAAGACATATTTAATTGTCTGCATAGACGACATCTTCAATTTTGGTCTTCATAGAAGACATACTTAATTATACAGTCTTAGTCTTCATAGAGGGCATTAATTTTTCAGTCTTCATAGAAGGCATATTTAATTTCTCAACCGAGAATAGAACCTCTAAGTCTATTGGAATAGCCTCATCTTGAGGAAAATTTTTCTTCCAGCGGGTTGTGACTGGTTAAATAAGCCTACACTAATTTTTATTTTTCATCCAGCGGGTTGTGACTGGCTAAATAAGCCTACACTAATTTTTATTTTTCATCCAGCGGGTTGTGACTGGTTAAACAAGCCTACACTAATTTTTATTTTTCATCCAGCGGGTTGTGACTGGTTAAACAAGCCTACACTAATTTTTATTTTTCATCCAGCGGGTTGTGACTGGTTAAGCAAGCCTACACTGTTTTATTTTTTTCACCCAGCGGGTTGTGACTGGTTAAATAAGCCTTCACTGATTTAGGGAGTCAGTTGAGTATTCAATAAATTTTGGATACTCTACCGCGTGGAGTCTGGTTGTCTTATTAAATCAACCATGACCGTTGACTGAAGTATGTTCTGGAAGTATGAAAGTGATGCATGTAAGGAAAGTGATGCATGTAAGGATGCTGGTCTCCTTATTTTCTCATTTCACAATTCTCATCTCATCCATTTTTATTAAAGATGTTTTTTTTTTTTTTTTTATATAAAATGGTCATATTTTTACATAGTTTTATGAAAAAATCCTTTTTATACTCAGGATTTTTTCTTCCAGGGGGGAGCGGGTATTGTAACGAGGCGCCATAGCTATATTGGCGACTCGTTGCTTTCATTGCGCTCTTCTCTGGCCATTTTTCATATTTTCTTTTCTCTTCGTTTCCTTTTTTAAATTTACTGTCTGTCTCTGTTTCCTATTTTAAATTTACTGTCTGTCTCTGTTTATTTGTTTTGTTCGAAGTTTATTCTTACCAGAGTCAGCGCGTAGAGCGGTTCACTCACCGAAAATAAATTATTTAAATATATTTATAGTGCTGAGCAGTTATAATAAGCTCACAAGTATATAATAAGCTCATAAGCATAATTCACAAGTTTTCCTGTATATATATTCTGTACCACCAGTTTCTGTTTACAAGTCTACAAGTTTCTTTAAGGCACTATTTTATGCCTTAATTCCTTAAATATAAAAACAAGTGACCTTTTTGTGTGAGCTTTTATTTCTCCGGCGGCACCCCGTCACAGCTCTAGCTTTACTGCTCTATCTTGGCGAGATTTACGGTTTATTCATTAAGTAGGTAGCTCTTGTATCTACATAGTTGAGTATTTTCGATGTAAATTATTATAAATAAAAGTCCTTTTGAAGGTAAGTAAGTGCAATTGGAATATATGTGAGATACAAGTGCGTAAAACCTTTTTGATTCGGTGACCGAAGGCCTGTGGTTCTCGTGTTCTCATTAGTTTTAAGCTACAGGGTTTTAATCCTCTGAAATTCTAATATATGCAAGCTGATATACCATAAGTTCGTATATAATTGGACCTTTTTGCATTTTGTTATTGCAACTTTGACTTAAAATCTGTAGGTAAATTACATCGGAAATGGAAATATACTGCCAAGTTTAATAAGCTGAATAATATTTCAGTGTTTTGTCTTTTTGATCAATTTCTAAATATCATTTGAGTAATGTCAGCAAAGCATTTCTATGGAATATTGAATTCGCTATGGGTGAAATGCTGAATAGATTGTTGTTGACTTGGCTTCACGGTACAATTTAGCTTCTAGGTTTTGTAGGTACGTAAGTATTTTCTGTCAATGGTAGCTGAAATTAATTTCAGACGTCTGTATTGAGTTACTGTCGTAATATTCGTCGAATCAATTTGCCAGGGGTCTTTGTACGTTTCGTCTGAGACCTTCGCTTTTAAATGTTAAGTAAATTGTATGTTTACATTATAAAACATTAATTTCTTATGAAGATTAGTTTTCTTTTGTAAAATTTTAGTTTAGTTTTTGTACTGTTCAATCGGTATAAGTCATGTCTCTATCGATTTGCAAGGGGTGGTAGAACACAATGTTCAGGTACTTATCGTAGATAATAAGATGATTTACTATCCTGTTGTATTAAGACATACATATACTGAACGCCTTTCCATAAAGATAATAAAAACCCTTATATTTTTTTTATAACTGTCATATCTAAAGAAAATATATATGTAAGATATATGTCAGGGGAGAAGTTTGTAGTCCACCTGGCCGAGAACACTTCCTATTACCAGGCGAGTATGAATTTAGGGAGGGCACAGGCAAATTGTTAGTACAAAATCTTTCCGACCAAGATATTGAAATAGCACATAATAAACCACTGAAAGGTAGTTAAAAGTATACGCTTAACAAGTATAAAAAAACGCCAACTCGTGTTACAGTTGTAAAATACTAGAAAAACAACCAACTTTTGCTAACAACCAAAGTTTAGCGGGCGAGCGTATCTACTCGTTACAGAATATGTTCTAAATGGGATGAACAAACGTGGGTGAAGATACGTTTATTTTCAATTATTTACCGGTTAATTAGTAAATATATCGATGGAAAAATAGCTATATCTTCTTATTAAACTAAACTAAATTATACATATTATATTTGATAATAACCCTGAAACTTTGGGTATTTGGGAAATTTTAGGACAGGAAATGTACCCCCGTTAAATCAAAAGTATTTTTTTGGTCTAAAGCATTTACTACTAAACATATGACTTAGAAGTTTTACAGAAATATATGTGTATTTAATGTCGGTTATTTTGACAAAAAGTGATTTCATTTTAGAAAATAATTAAATGTTTATTTGGTGTTTATGTAAGGTAAAATAAATAAATATTCTTTCCAGATATTATTTCTTGCCCATAATGCTTACAAAAGAGGTATTGATATTGTTCATATAACAAAAAATATTAGTTTTTTGGGCAAAGATGTCAGTAACTATGAAATTTTTAATTCAAAAAGGTTTAACTCAATGATTTATTATTGATTTTACATTACACTTTAAAATTTATTACTTCGTTTTTTTACGTTATCATCCGCCTAATCTGCTGTTTGTGCTGCAAAATCTAAAACACATTAGAAAAAAGTTACTATCCTTTGAATTCACTTACGAACCTCCATGATTGCAGCTTGCAGACGAAACAAATACTTTAAAGTTAATAAATACTAAAATTAAAGCATAGAACCCTGTATAATAGTAATAGGGGTTAATTTGGCTTACCTTTGATTAAGTTGACCACAGGGACGCGCTCGCTGGTGCCAATTGGCAAGCTCATACTGCAAACCGCAGGCTTGTATTGGTTTATCACGGACTTAAGATAAATAGGTTTGGGAAACCACGTCTACTACGGTTTAAACCATGACGTTAACTGAAACATTCAATCGTTAATAATGTATCTATATTGTCAGTGTGCTTATTTTTATAAATTAATTGTTATTAAATCGCTTGGGTTTCGGTTTGTAAATAGAAGTTTAATATATAAGGCAGATAAGTTATTTTAGGCATTAAACATCCCTACTAATATTATAAATGTGAATGTAAGTTTATTTGTTATGCTTTTACGCAAAAACTACTTAACCGATCATCATGAAACTTCGTATATATATTTTAGGACGTATTAGATTATTAGTAACAAAGAAATTTATAAAAATATATATAACTATAAAGAATATAATAACATATAACATTTTATTGAAAAAAAAAAATTGCGGGCGAAGTTGCGGATAAAAGCTAGTACGTTATAAAACTAAAACCTAATAAATATCATAGGCGTATCAAATAAGATCCTGTATCATTACTTGATGGTTGCAATATAGAATTATTTCTTTTTTGCAAAACGCTCATTCATTAAATGTTTTAGAAGTCATATTGTCATTTGTCGATGCCAATCTATGCCAACAACGCCCGAATAATAAAATAAAGTGTATGCTTAGTATTTCTTTATAGTAAACATAATACGTTTGCTAAAGCATACCGCGGAAGCAGGTAGAATGTATGAAACAAATGCGTCGTGATTATACTTATTTATAAATTATGCATATGTTACTTATGCTCTTGCGAGGAATACAGCTTTTGGCGATGAAAACTGCAACTATTCCAGTTGATTTTTCATTTTAGGGAATAAAATCACACGGTTCTCGATCAGGACCCTGCAGTAACTCGCGGAGATCGGTGTTCGGATGCTTGTTGCTCTTTGCATTGAAAACTTAGGGCAGGCATTTCGTAGCTTACGACGATCCACATCAGATACCCCATAAATGTAAAACCCAGGTCTCTTCTGAGTCCGTCCCCCACCGTCCACCCAACGGTGGGGTATGCGTAAGGCATTTTCCTACGCGAAAAAGGGTCCAATCAGGTGTTTAGTTTTAGGATCAGATGGTGCAAAGGTGGCGATCCCGCCTACTGCACTTATGGTCTTGAGTTCGAATCCTGGTAGAGCATATATACCACTTCTAATTTTCTACTTTATATACCAACTTATTTAAATATTCCATATATTATATATTATCTGTAGTACAAACACTTCTTAGTTTGCGACTAATGAATTGATGTGAGTTGTCCAACGTTATAAAAATATAGATTTGACAAAAATTCGTAAACATATATTTTTGGTCCAGTGTAAATTTAAAGCTAAATACACACATTTGACGGTTAGTTATCCTATTCTGAATACATACGACATAGTTAAATTGAAAATTAAGAAAAAGTTACTTCGAATGTCGTTTGGCACTTTTGTTTTATGTTATATTTCAAGAGATATTTAGATTTATTGAAAAAGGAATGTCTCTGCAATACTGCCGGTGCCAATTGGCAAGGTTGAGCCAAACTTAGTATATTTTTCGTAGTGTCATAAATTTCATAACCCTGTTTCCTTTGCAGCGAAGCAAATACTGAATACTAAATCGAGATAGAGATATATAAAACTGATAGTAATAAAATAAAAGATATGGCTACTGTATTATATTGAACAGAAGTCACATAGGATGCTTTGTGTCACGGACTGACGGGCGGGCTGGTTCAATATGCGATTGTATTAAGACATGAAGTAAACTTTTTTGTGTGACATGTGACACAGAATAAAATCATGTAGTTGCTTAAACGTATCACAAGTGGAGCTTTAAGGCGCTAGTAGTTCATTCGGCCTATGATTGATGAGGTTAACTTTCGTAAGCCCCCATCTTTTACAAAAAACCATATGAACAATAAATGTTAAAACTGTTTCTCTGTACATCTCCTAAGCTACATTCATATCGATTTTATTAAACATTATATCAGTGTTTAATGTTTTTTTCTCATAACCAAATCATTTAACATCTTTATAAAATCCGTTACTTGTCAAAGTGATTTGTTTTTTATGGTAGTATGTCTATTAGTACAATTGTTTTGCTAGTAGACTGATGCACGGTGACAGGGAGAGTAAATGATTTGCAGTATAATCTATAATCTAAGATCACAGTGGTTTGTGTGTTTGTCTGTCCGTTCTTTTTCCCGCTCTTTTTCTATAGTTACCATAGCAACGCGTTAACCGCAAGTAGTTCGTCTACCGGACGCTAGATGGCGTTAACGGAAAATATTTAATAATAGAAAAAAATTAAAGAATTTTGTCCACCCGTGCGAAGTCAGGACAGGCCGCTAGTCTATAATCTAAGATCACAAATTTGTTGTTTGTCTGTCCGCTCTATTTCCATTGTATATGCGTTACCATAGCAACGCGCTAACCGCAAGTAGTTCATCTATCGGACGCTAGATGGTGCTAACGGAAAAATATTTAATAATAGATTTTTTTTAAGAATTTTGTCCACCCGTGCGAAGCCGGGACGGGCCGCTATTGTAATACTAACTTGTTACTGACTTTATTGTATGTCTTATCGAAAATACAATGTTATCTCTATATCACATTATCCACTACCCTAATCACATTGTTACTACTTCACGTATGTACGTGCCGCACTGACGCATTTATGTATTATTATAATTTATTAATTCTTGTGGTTTGTAAAAATTGACATTCGAATTTTCGGCAATTTAATAGGGAACAAAAAAGCCACGATACTACAATTCCTCAGGTTAAATCTTGTTTATTAGGCGTTGTATAAGTAACATCCAATCACAGAAACACTGAAGTTCGACTAAGAACGAGCAACAGTGTTTGTAATAAATTGCAAATGACATTTGCGGCAACTTCAGCAATTCCGGAGTGTTAAGCCGAGTGTCCAGAGACTCTGAGTGCATTTCATGCAATATTAAACAGAAGGCTGCTTGTAACTGGACGATGTCGCATTTACATACGTAATGTTGAGTTGACATTGAATGAAATGGCGATTTTGACTCGGATATTCTTTTCTATAGTAAAATACTTATTTATTTTCCATATTCTATTGTTATCATATATTTCTTGTTTCAAGTTTAAACTATGTGATATTATGTACAATCGTGAGTTCAAATCGTACTGCTCGGGTTAGCTTAAGAGGAGGATTTTTTTTTTTTATTTATATTTGCAATTTGTTTTTGTAGAAAATGAGAGGTAGTTTGAACGATAGTTTTTAAAGAATAAGTAACATTCATAACTTTGGTTTTATTTATTAAGATTTATTCGGTTTAAGATCGATTACATGTTTGTGTGAGCCTATGTTTTTGGACTTGAATCTCGGGTATCTAGAGGTACTTATTTATTTAATTATTCCTTGTATTACAATAGCATTACTATATATGGTTACAAAATGTGAGAGAATATATTTGCTTTAATACATACTTCTTAATTTTTTGTCAATATTTCTTAAAAGATTTATTTAGGAAATAAATCAAATTAGTAGGATTATTACTTAGTCTTGTCGAAATGTTTTCTACCAGCTGTCTACTAAATCAGTCTTAACGACTGCTTACAAATTTTGATACACCAAGAAATCGGTGTTAAACGTATCATTTAAAATAACGGCTATAATAACTTAACAAAATTAACGATTGTCGTTAAAGAGTCCCGTGATTAATCCCCTGTACAACGATAGGCACTCCGGTTTAACGATACAAAAGATTTGTTATACTATTATACAGGGGATAGTAAACGTTCTCCGCAATATAAATGATTGGTAGATTACATTTTATGTATTCAATTAAGGGCCTGTTGCCATGAAATATTGATTAGGCTACAGATAATATGTTATATATGTATCATAGCTCGCTCTTAATCCATCTCATTTAATGAATATTACAAAAGTGCTCATAAGATATATTATTAGCTTTTTAAAATTTCATCTTATTTTTTTTTTATATCCTCAACTATGTTTCTATTGGTAGGAACTATAAAACTTGTACATTTTGGTAAATATATAAATTTTCATACTTTTAATACAGTCCATCACCACAGACGACAGTTTGGTGCAAGGGTAGCGATCCTTTCTTTTGCACAGACGGTCCTTGGTTCTAGTCCCAAAGGGACAAATATTTGTGTGATTAATACATTTGTATCGGAGTCATGGTTATTCACATATATTTTTAAAGTAAATATCTATGTATCACATATGTATGTTTAGTATCCACGACATAAGCCTTACAGTGCTAGTCTGATTGGTGTGAATGTAAGAAATACTATTATTATTTTAATTCACTTGAGTTGACTTTAAGAAATCGTTAAGGTATATTAAAATGTCTTATTATAAAATACAAGCAATATAATTTAATAATTATCAAATATAAAATAAATTTTAATTAGTTAAATGTGATTGTAAAGTGGATGTCAAATGTTGTAATTACGTATAGGTACTTAAGTCATTAATGAACTAATTACCAAAATTATCTTCCAATATTTTACGAGTAATGTAATTGGTTTATGGGATAAAAAATTTCTAGATTTGTATTAAATTTAGTATATGTTATTTGGTGTTCATTTATTAATCAACTAATAAAAACATTAGTTTTATCTATACTTACGATAAAACATTATTTGGATTCATTTCGTATCTCGTTTTCTTTCAATCTCTATAGTGGCAATATTTTTTAGTGGTAGTTCAGTTATGATTAATTCTTATAATTAATATACTTTTTGAAGTATAATTATTTTTGTTAATAATATGAAACTGAAAATAGACTGAATTAAGATAATATACAATTATGTTGGGAATGTTCGTCTTAATAACTTGGAATTAAAAATTCTGCTTAGTTCCACATCCTTTGTCAAAGCAGTTCAGCGACTTAAAAGCAAATCGTTAAGGCTCTAGCAACTTTGTGCTCTTTGCACGTGACCATTGTGTTAAACAACACTTTTTTTTATTCCAGATCAATAACAGTTATGTCTGATGACTTGATACTTAACAGGTCATCTTGTCAGACATAAATATTTTAGGGTATTTTAAACTCTTCTATATTTAGAAGAGAGGTATAGCAGTAGTTTTTAATATTTTGCCAGTTGTTCGTGGCAAAATATTAAAAACTACTGCTATACCTACTTAATTTCGAAGTTTAAAACTGCTATGGATTGAAACTTTAAAAAAAATTCCTTTGCCATTCTACGTAATTGAGAAAAAATGTTGTACAAATTACTATATTTTGAATATTAATCATTTCTATGTACGGAGCTCAGAAACTTTAAGTATGGGTAACCCATACTTAAATTTTCGGTGTTCCGTACATCGAGATGAACGTATACAGTTCGTATAGTCGTTCACGTGCATACCTACTTTCGAAGTTTGGTACATCGCAGTTTTGAACTTCGAAGGACAGTTTGACAGTTCCTTATCATTAAGGTCGTTCGTTTAAATGTGGTTGATTATTCGATCATTTATAGTTATACACGAATGGTCGCTTGTACAGTAGTTTTCGGTCAGACGTGTTCATGTTTATTTGTGTCGTGGCATTATAACTACTTTTTGGTATGTTGTGCCTTTGCTATATTGAACAAAGACACAATACACACATGTTACCAAACGTCATCAAGCAGGTTTAATCCATTTAATAGTAGAATGAAATTCAATACAATGCGTAAATAAAATCTATACATTCGTGTGTTCCAAACGTGCATGTTTCTATAAACTGTGGCTTTGCAAACAATTCAATGATTACATTGGTAAATAAAGTTAAATATTTCTCTTTTGCTCATTCAAATATCAATTTAATTACTCGTGACCCAAAGGTTAAAATGGTTCTGCGATCTATTAGTGATTGGATGATTTTTGAAAACAATTGATTGCAACCAATTACTTTTACGAGTTTTGATTCAAATGACCGAATCGTTCGCGGCTGACAAAAGACTTAGTTAAAACTTATTTAGTTTCCTAAATTAAGTAGATAATTACTATTCTATTGTTTTTCCAAGGTGGCTATCATAAATTATTTACTTAGAGAAAGGCAATATTTAATATGATAAAGCGTGTACTTCAATCTAGGAATTTAACAAACTCCATGCATGTTGAAGTAAATTATCAGGATTCAAATATTAAACATTATGCAAATTTCAGTTTACTTAGTAACGCCAGAAAAACTCAAGTATTGATTTCTACGAATATCGCCTCCACCCGTCTTTTCCGGGCTTAAACATATTGGTAGAGTTGATGTACGTATATCTGAAAGACACCTCATGGAACCCGATCGCAGTAACACTTATAACTGTGAATTCAAAACACGCAGACAAATGTACACAGAACAAAGACTATTCCAGCTGTTTCAGAGGAGTTTAGTGACATAGTTATGACTGGGTGACCTAAAAAAATATATTTAGTTATTAAACACATCATACGTTTAATTTGTATAAAGACGGAGCCAGTCTTGAACGAAAAAGTGGCAAGCTTTCCATTCTTCCACTCTCTTTTCAGATAAGAATGATAATTTTATATGATTAATGAAACCGTCCGCTGTGAAAGTTTGAAGGCCTGCTCGCGACACGTGATTATGGATGGTGTCAACAAACCAATTATAATGTGATTATGTCCACGTTTCGATCGCACAATACTAACTGATCACGTCTGTGGAATGTTATTTTTATCGAAGATTTTAATATAACGATAAACTCCTTACTTTTATACTTTTAAGTCATCATTAACAAGCTATTAATGTTCTCACTGCAGGGGCCTATACCGTAAGAAGAACGAATCATGAACCAACACGCATGAACTAATACGAAAATTTGTATTTTCCATTATTTGTTTCTATTTTTATTTCTTACACTTTCGCATCTATCAAACATTAAAATAAAACCACTACCGGATTCACGATCCATCTTTTTTTAATGATTTAGTCCTAACGTTTCCAAGGATCCCTAATCCAAGGATGACTAAGGTCGCGGCCTGTTCAGGGATGACTTAAGTCATGACTTGCCAATGATGATCATTAAAAATCAAAAAAACTTAGTCATTAAAATTCATTAACCTTCACATATAATTACCTTTTTTTAATCAATTATATTATTAAAACATTAAATAGGTAATGGCAAAATCACAATGAATTAATAGTTAACTTACATATGCCTTTTATCGGTGTATCGATGAGTTGATAGTTCGCGGTAAAAATACGCCTTGGCCATGGAGACTTACTCTTTACAACATTCTGTTTCAGTGGGCGTCGACCTTTGGTTACTATACTATTTAAATATCGTTTCTGCCACGACGTCTCGCGCCCCACGTTCTGTAGTACGGAACTTTTCGTCGAACGACGCTTTGCACTTAGCCGGAGTCTGACTTTTGCAAAATGAAACATCGTGTACTTTTTAAAGTAATATACATTTATATTATACATTTCTTAGGTAACAGTAACAGGTTTATCACGTAATAATACCAAGGTTTTTAATTATTTTGTGTTTACAAGTTTAAATCTTATTACATTTAACCTATAGTTTTTTAATTTAAAAAATATTTTATACTTGTATATAGCATATTATTTACCTGTTTACAGATATGCTTATAACTATACATCTTTTGATAATAACCAATTCCCGAGCAATATATTTTTTTTCTCTATTTTATAAAAATATTTTTATGCCTTATGTGGTTTTGACAATTAGATCCGATGTTTTCTAGTGATATCCCCAATAATCCATATTTACTTAAATAATTTCTAAATCCATTGACTGTTGCTGATTCGAGATTTTCCTTATTACATTAATTGTTAAAAGTAATAAAGGTTTTGGTGCAATTTATACTTCCTTGTGTTATCTTTCAAATTTGAAGAAATTCAATGAACCAACAGTGTCGACAGTCTGCGCAACCTAACCGCACCTGAGACAGCAATTAATTTTAACCACTTATTTCACTTATGAATATAGCTTGTATGTTCTAACCGTAAACATTTCCAAAAGTAAGTTTAGATTTTACGGAATTGTAAGACGTGATTTAGTAATTTTTCGTTACTTTACATATTTTGGAAATGTTGCGCTATATTAATGTAGCTAAAGGTTTTTTAAGTTTATTCTGAATTAAATGAAAGTAATTCAGTATGTCAAGAAGCAAATAACGAATCGTAAAAAATCGATTCGAGTTTTATAATTATTTTATAAACCCATTTTGAATAAAAACATACTAGGTCTAATGTAAGTTCGATTTGATACTTTTAGGTTAGGTTAGAACAAAGTCTTAAAGATCTTGAAAACAATCATTTAACCGCAGCTATAAAAACTTATTTGTATAATTTATTATTCCAATTTGAAATAGGTGAAAATCATGACAGCACATTGAAAAATCACATTTTACTGAACAAACGCCTAATCGACGACTATTACTAAATCGTTAACTTTTGACAATGTTTGGAGTATATTGTAACTTGTGTTAAGCAGAGGTAAATATGAAAGAATTGTGTTAATTAAAACTTTTAATATACGAGGCGCAAGTGCTTAAACGTCATGGATCCAGAAGGTTCTGAACTCCTTCATGCTGTCAGTCAGACTAACGAGCTAACTTGTACAATTTGGGACGTGCCTTAACTACTGTTAAACTAATGCCCTAACAACTATTCCAGGGTGGGACGCCCCGCGATTTGTTATGGCAATTTAACGTTGAACTCTTGTTTTATTAGGCAATACCGCCTCAAAATTGCAATGATTAAACGGCAGGGAACTTATGTTGTAGTGGAAATTAGTTGTTTGAGCAAAACGTTTAATTATATAAGTGCTTGTCAATTAATCAAATTATTCAAAATTTTCATTTTGTATTTAATGTTTGTATATCACGAACTATCTATAATTGTATTTTATTCTGTAAGTTTAGTTTTGATTACTTCAATAAAGTTATCAGATAGAATTGTTGTAATGTAATGCAAAATAAATTAGAAAACTAAAAAACCCGACTTCATTTCTGTGTACTTTGGAAATTAAAAAACCCTAAAACAAGAAGACAAATTGTAGCTTTCGGGACTCATTCTATAAAGTCAGCCGTCAGTCAGGAGATTGGAGTAATCTGTAATGTAATATAGGTATGTGCTCTCAGTTCACTAAGCCTCCATTTCTAGAATGGGTCCCGACCGCTACAATTTTTCTTCTTATTATTTAGGGTTTTTAGCTGCCGGGTTAGTTTGGTTTATGAAATGACCGTTTTTTATATTTTTAGTTTTATTATTGAATGAGTCGAGCGGTTCACGCTGCATATCGTGCCAAACATTAAAATTTGGCTCCAAAAATCCGCCTTTTTATTTAACGACAGCTCTCAAGCTAAAATCCATCAAGCGGTTCAGGTCGCAGAGCCAAACAATTACACATACCTACATATTCTCGAAAAAGATCACCCTCCTTCTAACCAGTCGGGTAAAAAGAGACTGATAACAATCTCTTAACTTTATTTTTTCTCTTTTTAGACAATAAATACAATTTTCTAGCTTTTAACTCAAAGGGAAGCAAGATTTTTAAAAATAGATGTTAAATTACAGCAACATATTATGTAAACAGTATTATATTTTAACAACAGTTTTCATAACAAATTCCAGAAATAATGTATTATCCGTTTTGTTATATATATAACTGAAGAATGATATAAGTAAGCATTTCGCTCGTCTACCTATTCGTCTACTCTGGCATCATAAAACGTATATATCATCATAAAATGTATATTTAGCTTCACAGTTCATCCATCATGCCGGCCATTGCTCCCTTTGTTTATGCCAATCACAAAGATCAAGTTCTAATGAAATTTCAGTGGAAATAGAATGGATTGTAGGTGGTTTGTTCCAATTAAAAATGCAAGACGTTTATGCGGAGGACGTATGTACCTGTTTCCTTTAACGTACTCATTCTATATTTTTTTCCTTGTAGTATTTATTTTCAAATAACTTTATATTATGTTTTGGTCAGTTATATCAGTTTATGTTTCTACGTGGGTGATTCTTTGAGCGCCTAAATGGCGTCTTGAATATACCATGTATATTCATCTTACACGCACAGCATCGGCTGACCAATACAATTAATTCCTGTATAAATAAAGTGAAAAGCGTGTCGAAATATTCATCCTTCAACCTTAATATCCATGTAAGCTGTAACCTTTAAACTAGGGAAGCCTTTACCTACCTTGGTAATTAATCAAATCTATTTTTGTCTTATAAAAGCTACTTAAGTAACTTATGTAGCTTATTTACCGTCCATAGCCTTTTAATGTACAAAAATAAGACATTTGTAGCAGTTTCTTGTCTTTTCTAAAGTCTAAATTTTCAATCACAATTAGACAGAACAAAAATATATAGCCAAAAGTTCTAATAACATAATAGTCGTATTTTCTTTCATGGTTATAATTATCAACAAAAGCCTTGTATTATTTTCAACACTTTAAGCTCTTTGTCGATGTTATAAACAATGGAAATAAAATATAAGTATCCTAAGTGTTTCAATTTGCTAAAAACATCGAAATTAACAATCTGGTGATGGTTATATCATTGCTTAGTGAAAATACACTTAAACGTTAAGTGTTTACCAAACTTATTTGGGTAACGACCCCGACAATAGGTAGTAAAACTACTAGCCCCTTGGGTCCGTCTAGACGGTAAACCTCTGCCCACTACGGATGACTCACCTGCTTTTTGCTGCTTGCTGGATGAGATTAAATATTAGAACCGAATGGAAAATGTTTCTTAGATACCTAATGATTTTTTTATAATAATTGAGATTATATACTTTACTCCGAGCAATTAAGATCTGATTTTTGTTCTCATATATTGAAACAATATTAAAATAGGATGAAAAACGTTATTAATGTTATTTTTAAGTGAAAAGGATTGTTTGCTTGAAAGAACTTAAATTGAATTCGAGATTTTAATTTGCTTTGACAATTTTTTGCATTGCCTAATTATTGTGGAAGATTATTTGCTATTAAACATGATTTTAAAATGTTTAGGAACTTAGAAAAAAAAATAAAACAAGATGAAAGATTTATTTGACAATTTTTAATACAACGTGGTCAAAGAGCTCTTGTTGCTTATATTATTTTATTAAGCGGATGGTTATAAATATACACACATTACTGACGACAGATTATGTAAATGTTTCAAATCAAAAGACATTTTGAAACAATCTATTTAAACAACAATATAGATATAAGTAATAATAAGTACCCTGACAGGAGTAACAATGGAATATCATACTCCCGTGGGGCCTTTGCATAATACGAGTATGACGTTAGGCTCCAGTGACTTTTAAATTAAGTCTTTCGTCAAGTTTAATTGAAGTAAAATATATGGAGACTTGAGTAAGTTACATTTTCAGTTTCTCCCCCTAGAGGAGGATATAATATCATTTAATGATATTATATTTTCCTGATAACTACTCGAACTTTGAACTGATTTTGGATTTTGTAATAGTAGATTATTAACTAAGGGGATAAAGCAGTGTCTTCTGTCGCGGGTGACGATTTAAATCGCGAGCGTAACGAAGGACTCTAGGTTTACTCCCGAGCGTAGCGAGGGTGATAAAAACTTAAATCACGAGCGAAGCGAGGGATTTAAGACAAGTCCAGGGTGTAGCGAGGGATTTAAGTTCACCCAAGACTAAGTCAGCTTTATCACCTAGGAAAATACTCTCCTTTTCGTACCATTTGCGAAAAAATTAACACAATAATAATATGAGATAAATAATCAAAATAGACAAGAAGTACTGATTCTGAAATTGACATGCCTTTCGCACTTCTCCACGTTGAAAATTCTTCATAAGTTTTTGAATAATTTTCCTTGGATTTTGTTGGAAGCAAATTATTTATAATTGCGGCAGCATTTGCACTGATGGAATCCGACAATTCACTGTCACTGACGCTTTGATTAAACATCGTAACCTATTTTTAGAACATTAACTTATTAATAAAAATAAATTCAAACAAACTTAACGTTTATGTATTCGAAGAAAACAAAAACGCAACAAATTCCTAGACTAATATTTTTTTGTCAGAAAAGCAAAGGCATCAAGCTCATACGGCCTCGTCGGTTTTCGTAATTTTATTTAATAAACATAAATGCGTATTCCTTTTTAAAAAAGATGTGTAATGCTTTATATAAAAAACTCAATGGTGTAAACACAGATGTAGTTCAGTATAAATTTCGGTAAGTATTCCAAATTTAAATCACATTCTCCCCCTAGAGGATGAATGAAATTCAATACAATTTTCTTTCCCTGTTTTAACAGATTAAAAATGATTGTTATGTTCGCTTTTGGTGGCATAGAATGTCACTTTTTTGAGCAAGTGGTACGAAAAAATAGTTTAGTAGTCCTATGCGTACTGCGTTTTTTAAACGTGCGTTTCTATTTATTCCACAGAGCATTTTATTGCATTTCTGCATGTATCTATTAATTGTATAATTAGGTTCTTTTTTATACCAAATCTATTAAAACAATACGTTTATACACAAATCAATGAAAATTGTTTTCAAACTCAACCATTTTTTATGAGGTAGTAAAATATTTATTGTTTAAGATTCTTATAACATTATTTGAAATTTAATTGCGTATTAACGTAGTTTTAAGTTCTCAGCTATATTACATTATAGTAAATACAATTTAGGCGTTATTAAATAAAATTCAATCATACTTTAATTTTGATAAATTAAGAGGGCCGTAGCCCTTTGATGAGATGTTAGCTTTTAATAAACCCACTCTTAAGTAAGTGGACTCATAAAACAAACGTTTAGCTGACTACAGAAGGTTAATGAAAATATTAATAATATGTTACGCTAAGTTAATTTTCTCTTAAAATAATTAATAATTAATATACGGAATTGGACTATAATATATTTCATCTATACTAATATTATAAAGAAGTAAAGTTTGTGTGTTTGTATATTAGTTAAATTGTAAGGGGTAATCTCGGTATCTACTGAACCGATTTTAAAAATTCTTTCACCAATAGAAAGGCAAATTATTGCTGAGTGTCATAGGCTATATTGAATGCCAGAAAAAAATTAAAGAATTTTGTCCACCCGTGCGAAGCCGGGACAGGCCGCTAGTATAATATAATTTTACTATTGGACATTACATGATGAATAATGGAATTTACAACTTTAACTGGTTTTCAATTGTTTCATCAGTCGAATTCATCTTCATAGATAACTTAGCAACTCTACCCTTTCGAATCTTTTTTCTCTTCGCCATGCTTCAAAACTCTCGTTATGTATTCAAATCAACTTTAATTAAGGCGCCATTTACGTGACTAAAATTAAGGTACACATACTGCAGATACGAAGCAACTCAAAGATTTTCTTTAACTACATTACTCAAGAGTTCATTAAGTTAAAAGACGTTCAACTAGCGGAGCACTAAGTAAATGAGACTTCTACGTAATCTAGGAAGGATCAAATACACCGTATATGACTATAGACCTAATTTCTAACTTTCTCTAATAGAAGAACGTTGCTTACTACTATCTGTGTCGTATCTAATGTATATTTTTTGTTTTAATAAATTATTTGCCTATTCCCAATGACCTATTTTCAGTAAGAGCTATACCTGCTCTGGTAGATTTTTACTAATATTTAACTCTTTGTGATATTGGGCTTAGATTGTTAATAATAATAATAATAATATCTGTTACCATCGCACCAAATAGCCTAGCCCACAGTAAGCACTATAAGGCTTGTGTTATGGATACTAGGGTTATGTATATACATACATTGATATGTAATATTTATAGAAGTATATATAAATACCCATGACTCGGGTACAAATGCTCGTATTTATCACACAAACATCTGCCCCTTCGGGGACTCGAACCTAGGACCGCTGGTGCGAAAGGCAGGATCGCTACCGTTGCACCAAACGGTCGTCGTTTAATTGGTTGTTTATTTGTTAAATTTTGAATTGGTACCTCCGTGCTGCTCCTGGACGACCTGGGTGGTCGCGTTGCTTGCGTACCATTTTTCATTATGATAACACTCCGATGACATGGGTTCCTTGACACAAGTGTTTTAGCTAATTAAATTGGACTCAGAAAATTTCATGTGATGTTGTATCAGGGGGCACGGTAGTGCCCCCGCCAAGTCGACCGCGAAGCAAGCACTGCCGTACCATCCTTTACTCGAACCATTTCGCCGCATTTTCAGGCCCCTATTTGAGAACCTCTAGATAAGACTAGAACGCAGAAATTTTCGTCATCCAGTAAGCTATAATTACATACTTAAAATCCAAAATTTCAAGTCTGTAGGTCATTTAGTTCCGAAGTTAAGCGAAAGCAAAGTTTGGCATTTACGACACTCACTTATGATCATCAAAATAGAACTAGTACTTCCCATTAACTCAGAGAGCTGAAATTTGGTACAGAGTTACGGTTTAATGGCCACATAAAGGGAAAACTATAAAATCAAGGATAATCGAAGATCTGGAGTACCTGGTGACCCTGATCAGAAAACACAAGAGCCCAACCAAACTATTAGCGATCGACATACCGCCTTTACAAAAAGCATTCAACTTGGTAGGCCGCTTCATTTGATGTCAAAAATCGAAGGTTTGAAGTATCCGATCAAGAACCCTCAGCTGGTCTCAGCTGTATTAGAGATATGGTAATGCCCCCTACTACTATTGGTACATACAAAAATCCACTGTGATTGCAAAAATCCAGCCTAGTGGGACACATCTTCTAATTTTTAATCTACCCTAAAGCGTCCCACTGCTGGGCGAATGCCTACCCTTCTGCTTTTAATACGCATATAAATAAAATTAAAGGAAAACTCTGGATAATTAATAAATTAATAAATCTTTCAGAAATTAAACCATCAAAATCGTCTAAATGAATAAATGATGTACGCGAATGGGCAATACGAAAAATTGTTGCTACTGTACAAGAATCAGAACCGGAAGTAAAGAAAAGAAAAATTTGTAATAATTAAAAAACTACTCCTAAAAATAAAAAAAAATTGTCAAATAATAAAATCTAATATAATAAATCAATATGCCCACGTTTCTCCCACAAAAAGAAGTGAAATCCCACCAAAAACATTCTGTAAAAACTAGCCAAGTCTCGATGGAGTTGCTTGTTTATCTCTAAAAAGTAATTATATCTAGACAAAGTCGTGCCAAGCCCAAGGTGCCTTACTGCGATTTCTTTATTATTATGTTTATGTTGTGTGACTTGGCCGTTGAACATTCTTTATACGTTCGGTGGTCGATTTGACGCTCCAAAAAGAAAGAGCAGAAGTCAGCATTGTCATTGCTGAATGCATGTGTTGCACAATCAACAACAGAGACACTAGCGTCCAATTACCAATACCAGTATGGGCTATTGTCTCGCTTAACAAACATAGGGAGTTACAACAGATATAACATTACGTGTAAACAAAATTTACTTATACCCACTAATGTATAAAGAACGTTCAACGGCCAAGTCACACAACATAAACATAATAATAAAGAAATCGCAGTAAGGCACCTTGGGCTTGGCACGACTTTGTCTAGATATAATTACTTTTTAGAGATAAACAAGCAACTCCATCGAGACTTGGCTAGTTTTTACAGAATGTTTTTGGTGGGATAATAATTATTTATTTATTAAAATACTACTAGTTTTCACAGACGTAAAAAATACTGCTTCCTTTTTCTTGAATTAACTGGATTAAAGAATACTTGTTATAATATTACAATGGTAGAGTATTTCAACTAACAGCTACTTACAATTTACGGACATTACGGTCAATCATTAATGTCTTTAAATCGTTGGGCATGTTATATTCACATATATCATATGATTATGTACAGTGAATAGCACATTAACTTCTATAGAACTGTTAAATTCTTCCATTGTATTTTCAGCTTATAATAAAATTTATAGAATCTCCAATATTATTTGGGGAATTTCAACTGTTTGTGGTAGGTTAGGTTAATTACTTAAAAAGTTAAAAAAAAATTGAAAACCTCGTAACCTCGAATTATTTATATCCCTGCTTGTGAAGTCGAAATTAGAATTGCGGAGTCCTATTGAACTTTGGATTGAACTCCGTATGCGGGCTTGTTCCTTAGTAATCCTACTGAAAATAAATTACATAGAAAGTAGACCATTCACCCACTGTCTGTATACAGAGTTGGGAACTTCCAAGGAAGTTTTCTTCTTCTCATTCTAAACTCTACGTTCCAAAAAGCTAAAGCAAACTGAATCTGATTTATCTGTATGCGCTGCCGTATTTGACGATAACTTACATAATGTAGCAATCCTTCCTTATTTAAAAAACAGATATTACAAAATCCTCTTGCTTTTGTCGGCTTAATAAATTTCGTTTTATTTGTCACAGTAAAATCGAGGCTTTTCTAATATGAACACAAAATACAGGTCCCAAATATGGCAATTGGAAAGGGGTTTGTTTTTTTTTTTGACAATTATTTACACGGAGACACTGTTAATGATTTAAATATTTAAATGAGAATATATTTGTCCGTTTATCAGAAATTTTTAGAGCAGATTTTGAGCTTAAGTGGGTGAGAATATAAACTTAATGCCAGTTATAAGTTCTTTACAATATTTTTTTTGTTTTCGTTTAAACTTATGGAAGCTAAATTTGTTCTAGGCGACCACTGGCGCTGAGCCCCAAGTAGCGGTGCTCTGCGAGGCCGGTGGTACCTACCATCCGCAGTACATGTCGGCAGCAGGACGGTGGACGCCTGATCTCACTACCAAGCCCCACAATTGCCTTAAGGACAAGATGGAGATTCTGGACTACTGCAAAAAGGTAAAGACAATTAACAATTTATCGTCTTCCCAGAAAAGACAACGACCGAGAGTAATTGTTAAAATACAAATTCAATTGTACAAATAATAAAAAACTTATCGTTTTCTACATTAAAGTCCATCCAATCAAACCTGTTCTAAACTAACTGCAAGTTCACGTATAGGCTTAAGGCTTACTTAAGCTTTCTTGATTCTTAGTAAATCAATGGCAAGATCAAATAGTGTGATCAGTACTTATGTTTGGTAAGAAAAAGGTTAATACACATACGAATAATTAATGTTCTTTCATCAAGTCTTTGGAAAAATTTAAATGTATTATTTAGAAAATTTAAAATATTTAAGATTTTTATCTTATTGGATAAAAACGTAAGTGCTTCCATTGACAAACCCTGAAATTAATAATCTAGTACCACCCCATGTTAATATTTACCATTAGACACAATATGGATTCCAGAACGTAACATTAAAAAAAATAGGTATTTTTATTGAGCAACAAAAGATATTTAGAAGCGTGTGAGCGTAAATAAACAGTGAACACCGTAATTTGACAGTGAGTGGGATGCAGTTTTAATGGCCACACTTTTAATAGAGTTGCGCTACCAGCTACGTAAGCATATCAAATGATTACTTAAAAAATTACATACACAAAATAATATACCCATGTTTTAACTCTATTAATTAATTAATATAACTATAATAATTAAATGATTTTCTAGATTAACATCCAATATTCATATCTGACTATTACCTGAGGTTTAAATTCTCATATTGATCCATGACGTTGTTATAAATTTAACAATATTTCTCCGTAGTCTTCCTTTAGTTACTGATCCGTTTCATTATATCAACTTCAATTTATTTAATCTCTCGCCTTCAGAATACTAGATTTACTTTCAGTAGTAGTATTGCGAATCAGCAACGGATGTCCCGGATATTGTGGTCGGCACCCGTTGCTCGTTTCCAATCACCCTCGGTGGCGTTGATTGCGCTTCATTTGAGCGGAGTATAGACACTGGTCATTCGGTAGCCGTAGTTTCCCGTAACCAATTTTGGGTCCCTCTCAAAAGTGCTTTGTTTTTATGGATTACTTAGTGATATAAGCACTGTTTTCGTTACGAGGAATAACTACATATATTAAAACGCATCTATAAAATAAAGTGCAAAGTAATTAGTAGTTAAGTTTCTTTGTAAATTAAAGATTGGGAATATTTTGGAGAGTCGGATTTTTGTGTTGCAAGAAAAGAAGGTAAGGATTGGCTTCGCAGATTGGTTACACCTTGGATTAGTAATAATATAATAAACTTAACGAGGAATGTTATTACTCAGTTGCCAAGCAATAACTTCAACCACTAGGTGACGTTTATCTAAGAAAATTATGAATAATTCATCAAGTTAAATTGTTATAGGAAAATTCTTTCCATGACCTTGCTCGGGGTTATTATGATAACCGTTTACTGCGCTACAACCTTGTTATTTTTTCATTTTCTCGTTGAGGTAAAGCTGCGCGTTAATATTATTAAATTTTAACGATATTCTGAGTCAGTCTGATCGAAATGTATGCAAATTAAGTAAAAACGTTTCAGATCAATTCATTCTCCTAAATTGGCTTAAAATGTCAACTTTTACAATGCTTAAGAGAATATTCGTTCTCTTTATGTGTATATATATATAAGCAAAAGAAGCTAAAAGTAACAAGTATAAGGACATAAAGCAAATATATTAGGCCTTCGTTAAATAAGCCGCCAGGAGAAGGTGGCGTAATGTATATACAGCGTCAAATAGGTAGAATTATTGAACGACAAGCAAAGCGTAATATTGAACGTCTTATCGGTATGAGGACTTTGTTTGATCTGTACAATCGATTATGTTTGAAAGCGTAATGTAATATTTTTTTTGTGAGATATTATCATGATGAATTTTCGTCGTCTAGGTGTACCCCAGTCACGACATCACAAACATCGTAGAGGCGTCTCACTACGTGAAGGTCAGCAACTGGTGCAAGCTGGGAACTGGAAGTGCGTCCAAGTGTAAAGTAACTAGATGGGTCAAGCCGTTCCGCTGTCTTGGTATGTATTAATTAAAAGTGCCTTTAATTCACTCTAGCTTGTCGTGACATTTAATTTATTTATAGTTATTTATTGCTTATTAACAATAGTATGCCACACGTCAATATCACAAGGCTCGGTTACTGAATTCGTTCCGATTGCGTAAACGACCTTATTAATAAATCAGATTTTACAATTACGTGTAACATTTATATCCCTTCATATTTAATTACAGACATGTATTTAATAGCATCTTTATCTCGCATTACGTAGTCTGGCAAAGAATCTTCCAAGTTGGGTTGTTACAGTTTTTCATTAGCAGTAGTACCATTCATAATCATTAAAGAAAGGACAGTCGCCCCATAAACTACATAGACAATTTGCCGGCAGAAGGTCCATTCCAATCGGACGCGCTGTTAGTGCCGGAGAGCTGTCTCTTCGACCACATTCACAACCAGAGTCGGTGCTGGCAGTTTGCAAGGTGGAACGCCACGGCTGGCCGTGCGTGCGCACAGCGAGGCCTCCGTCTCAGAACCTTTGCGATGCTGCTGCCTTGTGGGATCAGCCTCTTTTCTGGCGTGGAGTTCGTGTGCTGCCCGAAGCATTTTAAGGGTAAAAACAGAG
This sequence comes from Calamotropha paludella, assembly GCA_927399485.1. Lineage (NCBI taxonomy): Eukaryota > Metazoa > Arthropoda > Insecta > Lepidoptera > Crambidae > Calamotropha > Calamotropha paludella. Next base: position 8,671,609 of record OV656817.1, on the reverse strand, counting down.
TTATTAAATAATCGCGTTTCTGTTACCTATCCTCAGTGAGAGGTAGGCCTAAAGTTACGACCTTGATTTTTCGACGTTTTTTATTCGGCGTCCTCTTCTACCGTACGCGGTCTAAGTGGCCGCTGAAGACGCCTTTTTCCCTTCATGGAGGTAAAAGTAACTTTTATTAAATTGTTTTATTTCACTTATGCCGTTTACTTATTATTTTGGGAAGAAATTTCCTCGATCACTTCGACAATTGCGAGTTTGTGTCCTTACAGAATAAATAATCTGGACGATTAGTTAATTACATGCGTTACTGTGTAGGTAGATTTAAAGCAAAACCAATTTTGTTGGCTTTGATATCAAACACGATGGTTACAAAGACATTTCATCCGGATATCGTAGAAAGCTTGCCGTCTGAGAGGATCAACTTCTTCTCTGGCACCAACAAAGAATATTGCTTAAGATATCATCCGGTGATGTCTTCTATTAGCTTAATTGTATCGTAATAAAACAATGACAAAAGATAGGGCATCTAAAACTCCCATATTAAATACCATTCAGACTATATCGTTTTCTTAATAAAGAAAACTGATTATAGAAGAAAAGTAAATAAAACTAAGTAAAAAAAGAAGAGAAAATATCGATATCAAGGACTAACTTCAGTGGGTTTCTGGGTTTATAAATGAACTAATCGATTGGCCTGAAGTATTCAATAAAGGTTGCCTTGAGCGCTTGACTTGATAGAAAGGTTCGTCCCCATGCGGTAATTAAATACTTATAGCTTAAAAAGTTCATGGTCTCGGTTGCTTCATAAACATGAAGTGGTATGCCATTTTTTATAAGATGTTAATCCAATTTATATTTATCAGTATGACAATACGCTATCTTGCAGAAAATGTGAAGATGCATAAGCCTATGGATGTTGGAGTACCCGTTAGCCCTGGAGGCGAGGAAATGCTTGCTGCGTCAGCTGCGATGGATGAACGAGATGATGATCTCTTTGATGATGATGATGCCTTAGACGATGACGACGATGATGACACTCTTAATTTAAGCGACGACGATGACGATGACGATGCTGACGACGGTACGTTATGGAAATAGTCTTAAAAAAAGAAAATAAGCTTCATATTTTTATCGCACGAAAATTCCGTGAATTCATAATGTTAATTTTATTACTTACCTAATATTTATATCCAAAAAATATACATCTTACTATGATATAAAAACGGAGAGAAAAGTATTGTAAAATAATCTCTTAGAAATAAATGAAAAATGATTCCCAGAAATGGATGAAGATGAAGATGCAGAGTTATCTCGTGATGACGATGCGGAAGATGATGACTATACCGACAATGATGACAGCGCGTGGCCTCGCCCAGAGTCTTCAGCTTCCCCTACACCGCCTACAACATCAACTACTACCACCACTACCACTACAGTGAGTCTTATTTTTTATCATTATAATATGTTGCTTTAGGTACAAACTTGATGAGATAAAGCATTTTCATTCGACTAGTTAGTGCAACAACCTGGTTTTAAGTTACCTTACAAGAAATTATTTAAGCAATGATGTTATTTATTTCATATAATATCTTTTCCTGATAATGAAGACTAATTTTCTGTTTATATTTAGTACAATTTAAACAAATTCGCTGCTAACTATAAGTATACTCATGTCACATAAATTGACTTAAGTATTGAATAAATAAAAGCCCAATTTTTGAATAAACCAATTGTCTTATAATATAGGAGAACGTCTTAGAGCTAATTTTTATGGCTATGGTGTATTATTTCTAGGCTTCAACGGCAACATCTGACCCGTATTTCTCCCACTTCGACCCTCGCACTGAGCATCAGAGCTACAAGGACGCTCAGCAAAGACTTGAAGAGACTCATCGTGAAAAGGTACTTATTAGGTTATGTCGAAATTGGTAGAGGCTATTTTGATCTCTAGCTTTGATGTGTCTTGAGTGATAAAGGATTCTAAGCCAGTTGCATGGAAACAGAGATATTTAGCCCAATGACTATAGAAAAAATATAAAGAAAATCTTATTTTAATAGAAAGCAGAACTAAAGTGTTTGCTAGTGATAACTACAAAATTATTTTATTTTGTATTAAAAATACACGAATGGTATTATGAAGAAGTTAACCTTTCTTTTTTAGATTACAAAGGTGATGAAGGAATGGTCGGAGCTGGAAGACCGCTACCAGCAGATGATGAGCAGTGACCCTGCCGCCGCGCAGACGTTCCGCCAACGCATGACCGCTAAGTTCCAGGCAAACGTGCAGGTATATTAACATTTTTTATTATAATAATACTAACAATGTGTTAAACTCATATTTATTGATATTCCTGTTAAACCCTCGTTGTAAGATAAATACATGTGTTACGTTACGTGTGGATTCATGACCGTTTTATATCGGCTAAGTTTGAAATTGGCTCACTTAGTTCAAAGATGATATTACAACATAAATATAAATATTCCGTGGTACAATCAAACTTAAACTTTTCTATCTGCTTTAAACTGATAAGTAACGCATTTTTTTTTGCTTGTCTGGTTTGATTTATCGTGTATTCCATGTTGTAGGTAAAATATCCTTGCGGCCTATTCAATCAAAGAATACGTAATAAAATTAGTCTACGACTTTAATTGGATGAATTCTGAAATGTTCAAAGTTCTTTAATGCAAAAGGGGACTCTGTTTTAATACACCAAGAGTGAACACAGTAAATAATTATGGTGCTGTCATAAATATTTGCAATAAGCAAAGTTACCTTTTCTTTAATGATAGGGCAATGTTTCACCGGTCGTTGTCACTAGATGTTCCTTGTGATATTAAAAGAAGCGTCTTAATTAAATGATATTAGAAACTTATAAGTGAAAAAATAAAGCTTTTAACTATCCTTCTGATTGTAATATATATACTGTAACAGTCTCTTGAAGAAGAAGGCGTAGCGGAACGTCGCCGGCTGGCGGCCCTTCACCAGCAGCGCGTGCTGGCGCACCTCGCCCAAAGGCGCCGCACTGCGCTCTCTTGTTACACGCGCTCACTTCGGGATACTCCGCCCAATGTAAGTATGATAGTTGAAAAAACGAAATAACTTTTATAGTTTTATATATTTTTGCATTTCAATGCTATCTTATAAGATAAATCGACTCGAGTTACATGTGAATTGTCAGAATGAGCAGCCTGAGAATTTACATGTGAGCCGAGTAGATTTTTTTCAGTATTTTCCTATTGAAATAATTTAAAAGAAATAACATTTATTATTGATAATTCACCAAATTACACTTTGCAATTTGTACAAGTCATTACATTTTATGAATCTCAAGAAACGAATCTCAAGTTTGACAACGAAGTAAAATATAGAAATACCAAACAAGATAAGTTCATATTTTACTTCTACATTTTCAGTTTTATACACATGTTATTTCTTAATTATAAAATGTCCATTTACAACTAGTCATTACAAACTTAAATGTCAAAATATGAAGTAACAAGTTTAAATTGATTTATCAAATTTTAAATATAAAAAAAAAGAAATCGAGACCGAATTCAGTTTAGACAGAATGAAATCGATCCAGTACACACATACACTTACGGAGCAGCCAGGATGCTAGAGAAATAGAGCTTTCCATCTACGAATTACAGATACAGCATGCTGTTTATGAGACATTTCGCCGATATTAGTATAATGATTAAATTAAATTTATTTAAGTAATAAAAAATGTTTGATAAAGTTAGAGGTGGGCGCTAATAACTGCGACACAGTCCTAGACTAATGTAGTTATTAACGTTATAATGTTATGTAAACTTTTATATTGTAAATAAAGACTATTATTATTATTATTAAATGAAGTGAATTTTAAGTCTCGGTTACAATTTCTAAAGGCCTGGTTTTAGATAGCATAAAATAAACAATTTGGTACATGAAATAATTAAGTGAATTAAAGTTGGTTATCTGTAAAGTCGGTTCACGGATGATAATTTTGCTTAATAACGTTATAAAAAAACATTACATACTTTTGTGAACTGAATTGAATTATTATCACTGAATTGTCATTATTTTGTATTATACAAAGGAGTTTATTGAACATTTTTTTTTCGATAAATGGACATTTATTTGCTTTCGTTAATTCAAATACTTAAATTATACAGACAAATAACAAGTTACAATGTGCTATTAACAATTTATTTACAACTTATATACATGTGTGATATTTAAAATCCTCCGCAGTTACAATATTTTTTTATTCAAAATTGTAACATTACCTATGATTACTGCACGCGCTGACAATTCCTAGGAGTTATATATACATTACACAAGAAAAAAGTATATTAAACAATTTTTGCAACATAATTTTACTCATTTCTTAAACTAAACAGGCTCGAAATTGTAACTATAGAAAATATAGAATTGTGTAACATATATTTATATTAAAACAAGAAACATTCAAATGATTTTGAAAGTCAATTTTATTTATATTAATTTAAAATTTATTTAATAATATTACAAGGCTGACAAGGGCTTATTAAAGTTTATGTTTTATTTTAATACCTTAATGAACTCTATGAATTTATGATTTCGTAGGCACACCGCGTTCAGAAGTGCTTGCAGCGCTTAGTTCGTGCTTTGGCAGCTGAACGCAGTGGTGCGTTGGCCGCCTGGCGCCGCGCCGCCGCAGCTGGCCGCGAAGCCGCTGCCGCCGAACGAGCTAGCGCCGCTGATCGACTCCAAGTAAGAATATAGCAGATCCTATGCCTACTATACTTATAAGTATTCCTCCTACATGGCTGCACCAAATTCAATGAAATTGTATGGGTCTATTTTTGTGGATTACTTAATGGTTTAAAACAAAAAAATTATCCCAGTAGATCAGCTAGTTTTCTATAAAACACGAGTAATTTCATTCTTTAGGTACTAAAATAGCACCAAGACCAGAGCTTACCTAACTTATTTTTATTGTACAGTTGTAATATTTATTTAAAAAGTTTTTTTGACCACAAATATAAAATAGTCAGTCAATGAAGCTTTTTTTTTACACCTAGCGAACCTGACGTAAAATAATTGAATAACAATTTCCAATCGCTTAACAAGTTACAAATTGTTTGTAGGATGCTGATCGTGCTCTCCAACGCGCCTTGGCTGCCCTTCGTCGCCGCCCACACTTGTACTCCAGTATTGGCACTGCTATAGAAGACTACGTTCAGGTGCGATTTTAAAAGAAAAATTAAATATTTTTACTTTACATCTAACTGCAACGTTGTTTCTTAAATGTAAATTTAATGAATGTTCGCAGTCGATGCAGTCTAAGGACGACATGGCCGTATCCCTGATGGCGATGACTCCCGAAGCTGAAGAATTGTTACTGGACAGAATCGAGGCGGAAGTGCAACGCGAGCAGGCGGCGCGAGACCAACTCAATGCCAAGCGAGACCAACGTACACGTAAGCGACAGGACATACAAAACGAGAGAGCCAAGGTAAGGAGAGGGGTGAAAGTGTAATGTCTTTTGTTACCGTGACAATAAAGAAAGAGTTTTATTCAACCTGAAGGTTACTTCAATTTTAGTATGACTTAGCGCTATCTGTGATGGCATAAAAATAAAAGTAATACCCTTATCGTATTAGATATTATACTTTGTGTACTAAAGTACACAAAACACAAAACAACTGAAAGAATATTATGCTAAATTTGTCAATTAGAATATAATCGTTGGTTTTTTACTAAAACTAAACATCGTCGATTTTGTCAGACACACACTCGTGTTAAGGAGTGGCCATGCTGCAAAATTAGACTGTTTAATTATATTCGCTACACTACTGCTCTGTTCCTTATAGCAAATCCAACCCGCTATGTTTTTTCGCAAATCACGATCTGAAGTCTTTTCAATACTAAATCTTTTTACAGACTTCGAACGGCGTGCACGAGATTGAGGAGTCAGATGACGAAATTCGCGAGGCGGAGATCGAGACAGATGATACTACACCCGTCCCCCGCACCGCGCCCCCCGCGCCTGCTCCATCTGCCCCCGCTTCACCCCCCGCTGAACTCGTCGAACCTGAACCTAAGGATATTACCACCAGAGCAGCGTATACGCAAGAAACTACTACTACCGTAAGTACAATAAATTAATTTAGTTTTAAAGACGAGTGTCTTATGGATAAGCAAAAAAGTCACTACTTTACCAGTAGGCAAGGCAGTAACCAGCAGACTCCTTAAGGCTTACCCCTCATGTTATTCCCTCTGCCAAGTAATAGAGGACGATAACAAGAAATATGTTTTTAATACTAACGAACTTAATGGGAGTATATACCTGAAATTCTATTTGTATTTGGGAGTCGATCAGCTGTCAATGAGGTGCAAACGCGTCTACAAAATTTATTGTGCCCTATCAGTAAGCAGGCAATTGATAGGGTAGTTGAAACGTGCCCGATTAAATTGTATGAGAGTAGTAGCGCCCTTGTAATGACCATTACCTTAGTACCTATGAGTACGGTTCCTATAAAGGAGTCGAAATGTCAGTAAAGCAAGATTAAACGCGCAGTAAATCTTGTTAAATTGATTTTATTTATAGCTTTATAGTTATTTATTTTTTATCATGCAGGAAGTGATTACGAGCACGATAACTGAGGCCCCGGAAAGTGAGACTCCTGACACCAATGAACCAAGTGAGACTTCCAGCCGTCGCTCTACCAGCGAAGTAAGTTTAAGTTTCCTCATAAAGAAAATATACTTAACCATGTGATTTTTGACTTTGTCATTACAGTTGAATCTGATAATAGATAATCAGTTTGTTGGCCTGTTCTATAGTTACTTGCAAATGATGCAGTTAATAAAATTTCATAATTTCTATAAATAAGTGTAAAAAAAGAAAACTCAATCAGCCGATGAGTGACTTAGAGCATGCTCCGTTGAGACGACTAAGGGCCTATGCACACTGTGTTTTTTAATCGCTTTGTCGACACACATTTTAGAAACGCGCGTCCCACGCGCAGCGCGTTTATTTTTATTCCATAGTGCAGTTTTTTGCATGCGTTTGTATCGATACAAATACTGATTCAAGCGTAATACTGAATTTATGCAGGTATTCAAAGGCAGAACTTTAAACACTTAAATAAATTTATAGTCAAGCTATGTTTGACTTGCATGATGATCACGTTTGTATCAATAAAAGCGCACGTCGCCGGTGCCTTTAATAATCGTGGTGTGCAAAGGCTCTCACGTGCCACTTACAGAATGTTTGTGTCCGAATTTGAGTGAAGATGTCAGATAACCGGTACCTTCGCTTTATAATTCTGTTTGAAACTATAAAGTATGGAATATATATAGAAAACTTTTTCCTGAATTCGTCGTTAAACAACTCCCTGTCAAACTTCTTCTTCTATGTTCAAACCCTAACCCGAGCAATTCTATGCTCATTCTATGCGTGTACACTGTATCTAGTGTTGCCTGAAAATCGAATGTCTAATCAATAGACGCCAGAGGCGTCTCTAGCCCATGTAGAACTCGTGTGCAATAATTATCCTAGCTAGTCGATGATAGTTTCACGATACTATACTCGCGCCTCTTACGCACTAGTCTAGAGGTAAGTGTTTTGCACTCGAGCGACAAAACACGTGCGTGCATCAATATGGAATGTATGGAGATCTTGTATTTCCTTATCTAGCTACGACCCAAAACTTATCTATTGTTATAGCGTCTGAATATAACAATAAACGGAATTTTTTAGACTCTTTTTAAATCTGGTTTTATATATTTACACTTAAGGAAGGAAGGAATTGTTAAACGATATTTATTGCTCGTGACCAGACGGAAGGTTCAGGGCTTCGCGCGGCGTTGGAGCAGGCGGAGGAGCGCGCGCCGCCACCACCGGCGCACGCACTTAAACACGAACTGCAGCACTCCCAACCGGTACGTAACTTGTAGCATAGCGTTTTTTCCAATACACTTTCTGATTTAAATAAGCTCCGCATATTATCAGCTTATTAATATAATATAATCACCACGCCATTGAGCTCTTTATTACGTTACAGAATGTTAATTTATCTAAATCGACGTAATTTCACTTTTAAAGGTTGGCGTTGGTTTAAAATAGGATATTCAAACTACTTACTGAAGAATATTTTGAATTTATTGCTACGACTTGAAGTTCATACTTCTTTACTATTTTGTAAAAAAATAATGAATTATTGTAACAGCCTAAGCTAAAGTTAGAATTAAAAACTATGTATGCCAATACTCAATTTTTAAACACAAAACTTATCATGATGATGCTCGATTCAGAAGAAAAATACATCAATATATTTTTACAGTTTACAAAATCTTTAACATTACAGGGTTACACAATCCGCGGCACTGGTGCCAATAGTCCAGGTAGCGGCGCCGGCGCAGGCGCGTTGTACCCTGCGCTGTGCGTGGGAGGCGCTGCGCTCGCCGCCGCTGCTTGCGTAGCACTTGCAGTTGCGCGCCGTCGCGACCGCGCGCCGCAGGCCCAGGGCTTCGTACAGGTAAGCTAATAACATTCTTGATTTTCTAATAAAACTAATAATTGCAAAAGTTAACGCACTTAAGACTTCGCATTTTGATATCAAAAATATTGAAACAGCCTTTATTCTTTGTAATATCAATAAATATCAATTTATAAAGCCAGATAACCTTAAATAAATAACTCTTTTACCAACATTTCGAATGGAAGTATCATTAACCCTAGTAGCTCCATGAGAACAGACAAAACCCACGGGGCACAGCAAATAATAATTTTGTCTTTCAAATGAGTGTTAACTATTTTAAAAGCGCACAGCTTATGAGGTTTGTTAGGTAGGATCAGCGGTATTGATTTCACAAATCTAACGTACAAGTTTTAACACTGTCTTTAAATTTTTATATTTTTTATATATTTTATGCCTTTCCCGCCTGAGAATTCACTTGTGAGCCGAGTCGATTTTTTCTAGTGTTTTTCTATTATAATAATTAACCTCTCTTAACAGCTGAAAGACTTTAAGTCTCTGTTTATTTTATGTATTTTATCATGTATACTATAGTAAAACTCCGATCGACTATGAGAAATTATGCGATCGCCCTTGTTTTACAATAGGAAGTATCTTAGTAAGTTTCGTTAGCAGAAAACATTCACTTTCCCCACACACGTGTAGGTTCAAAATTTGTCTACCTGATGCTACATATCTGCTATTTGCGAGACTCGTGAAGAATACTCCCTTCACAATAAGGTATTCAAGCAGCGGGACAAATAGTAATCCTTTTTGTAACGACGACAACCATATTATTCTCGATGTTTCAACAGAGTTTTAACGTAAAGTGATATTATGTGCAGATAATTTAAATACTTTTAAATAGTACAACCCATTTAAGTGACTAAATGTAAGTTCAAAGTTTTAAGATATCGTCAAATATTGCAGGTAGAGCAGACTGGCGCAGTAGCCCCCACTCCTGAAGAGCGACATGTGGCTAATATGCAGATCAATGGCTACGAAAATCCCACCTACAAGTATTTCGAGGTCAAGGAGTAAGCTTAACATGTACCCCTACCCCCACCGCAACCGACCCGCCAATACCACCTCCTTCGCTCTACAACAAGCGAATAGTAAGAATCTTTAGATGTGGAACTTTTCTATTCAAAGTTGTGACTTTTCAAAAAATTGTATGAACAAACATTTTGCAAGTCACGACAGACCTTCAAAACTTACGATTGTCGATGTGTGTTAGCTTTCCTATAGCAATGGGTGTTTTAAACCCTTCCCTCTCCTTAATTATTTATGGAATCGATGTGTGTGTCTGAATGTTTATCAATTTTGTAAGGGGTTTGGCGGGTGTTTAAATACTCCTATGTTTACTGTAAAGTTCATTTTAAATAAAGCTTGTGTGATTAGTGGACATAAAAGTAACTGTATGTGTACACATCAAGTCAGTATAATATTGTTTAAGATTAGCAGTGATATGATTTGATATTTATTAATTATTGTATGTTTTGTTTTGCACCAAAATATTTTATATTGTTTTAAGGTTAGTACTAAGTTTTTGTCTAGTGTCCTAGATATCATAAGTGTCACATTTGTAGTTTTTTAAATTAAGTTTTCGATACCGCGGCCTGTACGGTGACGTACGACTTTTCTTCGATTCTTTTCTGGTTTCGAGTAGTTATGGTGACTTTAAAGTTTTCATGTGATCTCATTTTTAGACGTCAGTAGGTTAGTTTCCATCTTTGGCGTCGTACGTAACCGTAACAGGAACGTGGAATAAACGTCCATGGTACGCTGTGTACATAGGCTCCGCGTACAAATTTGAACCTAAATTACTTATTCTTAAAGCCCGCTTTCATTTACTTTTCTAACGTAGGTAGATCATAACGTGAATTTTATGTAATAAATGCGAAAATATATTTTAATAATTACTGTGTACTTAGCAAGGGACGGGCGGCTAAGCCGACGCGGGCGAACGCTCTATATCTCTCTAGTCTCTTCTAGTCACTGGCTCTATATCTATTCCTTTATGTGTATATCTTTTGGAGAGGTCTGTACGATGAACAAAACCTATCATTCACTAGAATCTCTTCCTTCTGTTCGCCCGTGGGACAATACTCGAGTTCCCAATGTGAGAGCGACGCGTATTCAAAGTGTGCTTCTCAAGTCGAATCTTATGATTTTTCGGTACTCGTAAAAATCATTAAGTATACTTCATTTATCTAGTCAATGCTGTATAAGGAAAAAAATAGGTTACGACAGAATTTGTATAATTTGAAGTATTAAACAATTTTAATCAAAATGTTTAAAAAACATGCCGTCGAAGTGGAGAATAATATCTAAAACAAAGCATCTAAAATTCAAAATTCGTCGTGCATGGAGATTCTGTCGTAGCCCATTTTCGGGAGTAGATATTCAGAGTTTAGGTTGTGCGCACACGTTGGGTACGCGGTCACCGAGCAAATAAGCTTAGTGAGTGTATGTACGGTTAATATATAAGTAGATGTACAAAAGTAATACATTATATAGATGTTTTAGCGTCAGATACATAGATATAAAGCAAAATATAATTATATATCGCATTCGTCCGTATAAATTAAGGGCTTGCGCTCGTGTCTAATCCCACGTACCACACTTAATGTTACGTCGTAGTTAAGATGTAATTCTGCCTCAGTATTATATACATTTAAGCTTATTTGTTACATAAGCTAATTTATATACACTATTTCTATTTGTTTACGGGCGTTGTGGCGTTGCTACAAATGAAGTCATATCACACGCGCCACGGCTCTTCTTGTGGCTGCTTCGTCAATATCACCAACCAACAAATTCAAATAAAGTTTCTACCATAAAGAGGAGGTTTTATAACACTCTAGAAATGAACGTCACGTATTACCTATATTGATAGTGTGCGGCGTGTTTTGCATTTAGAATCACAGATGGCGTCTTTTCCGAAGCAGCAACAATTCGGGGCCCGCCCGTGGCTTATATGGCATTTACGTAAGATACTCACTGTTTATAAAGTAAGCCTAATCCTGCATCATAACCGCTGTGTATTTTTACTAACGTTGAAAAACAAGCCGAACACTTATTTTTTTAACAAAACTTTTTGCTCAAAATCAGCTGTCTCTGAAATGTTTCCATTTCGATAACAGTACATTCGTTGTTCGTCAAATCGGTGTTGTAGTAACCTGGTTTATGTACCTCTCCCACTCACTGTTTCACGTATTTTGATAAGAACATACATTAAATAAATCGTTTGATGATTTTTGTGTTTACCGTGCTGCATTTTATTGTGAGTTCGAAGTTCAAATTGAATCAATAAATAGGAATTTAAATATCGGTGTTTTAATTACCCCTGTAATTTTATTTTAAATTTTATTTATTTTAAATAATAAATGTATACTTATATATTGCTTGAGACATGATCATGTGTATTATGAGGTGTTGACAAAGGTATCAATGAGGAGTACCCGACTGAAAATTTAACTGCCTCGCCTCCCATAAATTAATTTTAGGTAGAGAAAAAACCTTCGACTTGTATTCTCTAACAACTTATTATCGGATAACATATCTTTTTGAAAAGTATAGTTAGACGCTATACTTCATTATCGCTTTACCTAATTATAAGACCAAAGAACAAAAAAAGAGATTGAAACTCTTTGCCTGAGTCTATGTTTCCTGATAAATACAATTTAGGGGCCTTCAAGTCACGAGTGAATATGTAACTTCTAGGTAAGCGTGTTACATCCTAGATCGCATCGTCGCTTACGATCAGGCGAGATAGCGGTCAAGCACTTTCCTATTCACGATAACAAAAAAAAAAGAAAATAACACATGCAGGATTTTATCTAGGTAGTTCGATTTTAACCAAAAAAGTTGGTTAATTAATTAACACCCGTCGGTTTACTCTTATTTTGATCAGTTATCAGTCCACTTGAGGGAAGGCCTGCCCACGCTCCGTCTTCCAATTAAGGATCTGCACTCGGTAACTTTTCTTTCTTAATCATCAGCTCTGAGAATATTGCTTTCTTTTGGCTCATTAAGACAAGCCATTTGAATATCTACGTCCTTTGATGACTACCATGCAACCTGGTATGCCTGGTGTCTAACAAGGTTTTATGGTCCCAATGATCAGTCTGCTAAGCCTGCCCCCCTTTAGAAGTTGCAATTTTTCTATTCGTTTGAACGCTAAACATAACTTTAGAATTAAAAACTAATCATAAAGGGATTCAAAAATTTTTTTCGATCATAAACATTGATTTTCTGTGTGGATTTATTTATTACTGGCTTTTACCCGCGGCTTCGTCCGCATTTAAGCGGAATTTTTTTTCAATAAAAAGTATCCTATGTTACTTCTAATACCTCCAAGAATATACGTACGATGTTTCATGATGATCGGTTTTGTAGTTTTTGCGTGAAAGCATAACAAACAAACTTACATTCACGTTTATAATATTAGTAGGAATTAGCTGCAGACATATATCGTACACAAATTATTTTCAAACTAAAATTAGCGAGCGAAATAATCCTTCATTTGCCTAGCGTCTCTGTTTAGGAACCAACCACATTTTGGAGTCACTGTAATTATTAGTTTTTTTAATTTTTAATACTAGATATTTACATGTAATGAAATTATTAAAAGTATTAATAATCAACTAGTCTCAAGTGTCAGGCGGAACTCGACTCCAAATCCCTTCGTTGAAATGAGTAGAGTTGAATTTATTATTGTAATTATTTCTTTGGATATAAAAATTTAGCAGTTAACTGCTTAAACAGCAAAAACTATTTAATACTTACACCATTATTTCCTATTTATCGAATTTTTGGTATTTTATAAAAGTATTTGTATATCTATTACTTTAGATGTTGTGGGAGAAGAAATACTCGGAAATCTTCGACGGGTCAGTCAATGTCTCGGTAGTTCAACTGGGATAGTACTCACCCGGATAGAGAGGGAATGTGGGTTAGAGTCGCATCTGACACAAGTTGGTAGATCATATTTTAACCGATTTGTTGCGGATGGCACGTCTGGCTTGCCATCAGTTCTTTTGCATGTTGCGCTAGCCACTGGAGCCGTGTCATTTTTAAATCGATGATAGCTTCTATAAATTAAGTTTTAAGGAAATGTACCCAGAATAAAACTATCTTCATTTTTCACGTAAATCAAGCTCGTAGCGTTCGTTTCTGGTTATTGTATGTAGCAACGAATCGGTTAATGAACTGGTATTGAGAATTAAGGACGTGAACATATCGTGTAGCTAAACTAACGTTTTCTAATCGATCTGAGGCCTTAGTGCGAGTTTACGCTTCGATATTCGATATCGCCCGCGTAAAATATTGCTATGGATTTTTATATGAGCGCCCCTAGCGGCAGTGCCGGTTTTAGTACTACCAGCGCCCTGGGCGAGATTTCTACGGCGCCCCCTAACTGCAATTCAAACCCATACGAAAAAAGGCGAAGGATAATAATGAAATAACCATTTATGAAAAGAAATAAACATTTATTAAAAAAACTAATAAAATTTTACTTTTCTAGCCTTTCTATCGGCGAACTCTTTTATTAAGTTATCAAAGTCGATGTTTTCAGCAATTTCATTTTCGATTGACAAAGTTGCCAAGTTTGTCAATCTAGATTGAGATATTGTCGATCGCAGATAGGTTTTTATCAGCTTAAGCTTAGAAAAACTCCTCTCTCCACTAGCAACCGTTACGGGAATAGTTAATAATATTCGTAATGCTATCCAAACATTTGGATATAGTTCTTGTAAGTTGCGGTCTTTGATAAAATTTAAAACAAAAACAGGAGTAACCACTTTCTGATCAGGCAAAAACGATTTCAGACTTACGAGTTCATCGCACAACATACATCCATCTATATCTGATTTGGAATTTACATTTAATTTCAATTGAAGATCACTACAGAGTTTGATAAGGTCGTGTTTTTCTGGAATCTGTTTTAAATTGTACAAAAAAGACCAAGATTCCGAGTACTCACATAACTGTTCAAATCTTTCGTTGAGTGAAGTTAACGTCGTGTCCAAAATACAGTTGAAAAATTCAACCTCAAATTTTTTTTCTGGAGAAGTTATAGGCTCATCTTGGGCAGCTTCACCAGCTTGGCGCTTAACACGTCGAATTCTTGTTGTCGCTCTAAACACAGGTTCTATTTCTAACTCTTCAGCCAATTCCTTCGCAGTTAAAATGGCGCTTTTAAAGCCTGTATTTCTTTATTCTTCCAAGAAATTGCAGCATTTTTTCAACATGTCTGTGCATTTACCGAGATCCATGTCTGTTGATTGTAGAGATTTACTAACGACATTAATTTGAAAAAGTATGTCATACCAGACAACCAATGAAACTATGAAGCTGAAATCTTTTAGCTGTTCGGCTAGAGTAGTAGCCTCATGAGAGACTTGAACATCAGTTTGCTGAGTTTCAATAGCCAAAGTGATTAACGCGTCATGGACGGCGCTAATTTGATAACGGACTGCTTTAACACTGCCTATTCTTGCTTCCCAACGCGTGTCACTGAGTTTTTTTATAGTGTACAATCCCAAGTGATCGGTCAGAATTTTCCATCGATGAACAGAAGCTGAAAACAACGTAAACAACCTCTGAAGTACTCCAAACAAAGTGACAGATTTTACAGATGACTTAGCGGCATCGCATAGTACGAGATTGTAGCTATGACAGCCACACGGTACATATACAGCTAAAGGATTTATGTCCAGAATTCTCCTTTGAACTCCAATATTTTTTCCTTTCATGTTTGCTCCGTTGTCATAGCCCTGACCTCTACAATCGTTCAATTCCAGTCCGTATTTATTTAAAATATCAATAATAACTTCAGTCAGCCTTTCACCAGTCGACTCATTAACAGGTATATGCAGTTCATAGAATATGAAATGCTCTTTTACTGATATTTTATCGACATCTGATGATAAATTAACAAATCGTATTGTCAGTGAAAGCTGTTCTATATGACTAATGTCCGGAGTACAGTCAGCTATAATAGAATAATATTTCGATTTCTTTGCACGTGATATGATTTCTGACTTCACTTTTTCACCCATTAGCTCTATTAATTCATTTTGAATGTCTTTTCCGCAGTAGTGGTCAGAAACATCACCCTTTACAGCTAATCGCAAGTGCTCCTCCATAACTGGATCAAATTTGGCTAGTAGTTGTACTAAACCCAAGAACTTTCCATTATTTGGCGTATATAGTTTGTCGGAAGTACCTCTAAACGCCATATTGTTTTCAGCTAAATACAGTGTAATATGCATTAATCTAGACAAAATATTATTCCACCTTGTAGTTTCCTTTCAATCTATTGTTTTTCCCGTTTTTAATCTTAGTTCAGCCTCAATCCATGAGAGATAAAACTTCTTATGAAAAGTGCTACTTTCATGAACTTTTAACATTTCTGATAAGTGTTTCCAGTCGTTATATCCTTCAGATGCTAAATTCGACGTTGAGCTGCTATCAAATAGCCGGCAACAAAAACAGTAAACTCGATTTTTAGAAACTGAGTATATTAACCAACGACGCTGAATTATTTCATTGTTTGCAAGTTTTTTGGTAAAATGAGAATTTGAGAAATGTCGCCCTGTATCATTCTTTGGATAATTATCAATGTGAGTTTGCACTGGGCCATTAGTTATTATATGATCAATAATTTTGCTATTTCGAGTGAGTGGCCAAGTGGCTGGATCCGATATATTTGGAACAAGAGAACTAACGTCATCTAGAATTTGTATTTGTTGTACATCACCAATAGTGTCATCCTGAGCAGCATCTGTAATTGTAACACAACTTGTCTCCTCACTTCGGGAAACTTCGTCCACAATCTCTTCAACAGCTAACTGATCTGACTTGTCAGACAGAGACTCCACTACCGATGCATTCGCTTGTATTTCAGATGTAGATGCCACATTAAGGTCTTGATTTTTTGTTGTGATATATTTGCCTATATTTATAAACTTTTTGTTTTTTCAAATTCCTTCTCTTTTTCTGCTTTTCGTTTTCTATATTTTGACCCAGATGGTTTTCTTTTGAAAGGATCAACGTGTTCAGACATTTTGTACTAATCAAATCTGCAACAAATTAAATCTGCGTAAGTCCGATCATTTCTATAAATTAATTAAATATAACGCTATTGAGTGAGGACGACCAAAAACGATTTATATTCAGGAAAGCGTTAGCATACACGTGAACTACGATCGAAAAATCTAGGTAAGGTAATATTGTCATGGCAGCGGAATAATTGTGAAATGTTATATTTAAAAGCTTGTGTTACGTGATAGTGCTTAGATTTGTATGAAAAAAATCACGATCATCCACTCGTTCCCGAAAAAATGACTTCTATGTACAGTCAGATGCAAAAGTCGGTGGACACTTTTCACCTTTAACACAAAGGCTTACGAATGAACAGTGTTCATCCACTTTTACACTTGACCGTACCTCCTCGACATTCATTTATTATCTCCGTGTTAAAATTTCATCAACATTATATAGTCAGTTCCAGAGATATTTTATAATATATAATTTACTTTAAATAGATTACCCCACTCCAAACATAACATAAACAAACAAACAAATGTTACCTCTTTAGTATAATAAGTAAAGATAGTTAAAATAAAATTGTACTCACCTAATTAGTGAAATAATCCGTCATAAAGCAAATACCTACTTAAACACTATTTGTATTTCAACTTTTTGGATAAAACCTATGTCACTCTGTAGTCGGCGACAAAAAGTAAAAAACATGCACTTCGTAACTTAGCGTGGACCGCCTGATTACTGCGTCTGTTTGTTTTAAAATATGTAATTGCGATAACTGTTTTTAAGTGCGTGCACCGATTGAATGAATAAGAATGAGCTGTGTTCCGCTCCATCAAAAATAACGCCAACTCTTTTGAACTAAAATGTTAAAAAGAGATAGATAATGTGTTTCTATGTGGTCGGGGATTCCCAGTAAAATGAACTGTATGTATGTAGTGCTTCGACCGAACGGATTGAGCACTGCGTTCCATTCTAGTGTTGCCAACACATAGTTTTTTTTTTCGCTTACAGAGATGGGAATATAAAGGGGCGCCGCTTAACGGCGCCCCTTAAAGTCCGGCGCCCCTGGGCGGTCGCCCAACCGCGCCCTACCCTAACGCCGGTACTGCCTAGCGGTAACCATCAGGAACTATGAATCTTCAAAGAAATATAAAAAATAAAAAATATAAATCTGTAACGCGCTCGATAACGAGTATCGAATGCGTAAACTCATACTAAGGCCTCTGGGTGCATAGTATCATCTATTTTGTAAGAGTTAAACCTTATTTAATAGATAAATGTTTATCTTAGGTATATCTAAGTATCAATTAATTAGAGGGTGTTGATAATATTACATACTTTTAGGCTCTTTCTATTGATTGAATTAAGAGTAAAGTATAAAATAAGAAACCTGAATCTTTCTAACCTCTAATTTAATCAGTCATAAATTAAGAGTTTGCTTTGCGCTTGGCATGAGTCTGTGTTTCCTAATAAATATAATTTAGGGGTCTTTAAGTCACGAGTGAATGGGTATCTCCTAGGCAAGCGCGTTATATCTTAGATCGCATCGCTGCATCGATCCCATCGTCACTTACCATCAGGCGAGATAACGGTTAATACCTAAGTTATTATTTATAATATAATAATGGTGTTGTTATATGCATTATGAAATTATTTTTTACAATAGCTGTTGGTCGTCCGAATAGTAAATAAATAAATAAACTCATCATCAGGATTATTTATATGTTAAGCAATAATATTTTCATATCGGCCAAGCACACCAGCAATTAATAGTTAAAAGATAAAACTTTTAAAATTACTCTATATATAGGAATTTAATAAAATAAAAATTATATTAGTATTTATAGCTCATCGCACACCGAATTAAAATAATACTATATGACTGTCCTGACTTTTGAGTTCTTCACAGGAGCCCTGATAACAGGATTAAATAAAAATTATGCGCAAAAAAATCTTAAACGAGTTGTTTTATTGAAATGAGTAAGAACTAAATAAAAAAATACTACTGTAATCTGTAGATTATGAGAAGCGACACACCAATAAATTTTTTAGAGTCGACATCTCTTCAAAATTGTCTTAACGAAGTATGAAAATATCCCCTCCATCGGCCGATCTCAAACTACAGAGTTAAAGCTTACGCTGCTTTTACTACAGTCTATGTGTATGATGTAGTATATCGACCATAGATGGCAGCACGCCGTGAGCATTTAAAAAGTAAAAGTAATTTTATTCCATTGAATTCTACATATACTTTAAAAATGTTAATTTTATGTACAAATTTCTGAACAAAAGTCTTTTCAAAATCTGGTTTGAGATTAAAAAAAATATATTATTTAATTATTACAATCGTTAAAAAAAAAATGTGGTAGATTGATTAAGGTATTCGCCGTAAATAATCAATAACCAAAGGTAAGCGTGATGAGAAAACACCGTCAAATTCCGACACTGTTAATAGCAAATCAAGAGAAAGAATTAAGTTAGTTTATATTTAAGTAAACCGAACAACAAAAAAATATGTTAAACAACATATTTATTATTTACTCTTACTATTGATGTCGAATACAATGGCTACATTACAAAAAGTACCTACGCAAAAATCTGTCTTATTGAGAAGCATCAATCTACAGAAAACCAAGTTAATTCATCATCATCATCAGCTGATTATTGGCCCCACTGCTGGGTCATAAGCTTTCCCTACGGATGAAAACACCTTAAATGATCCATAACCCACGGGCGTATTACGGTTTAGTGGGTGCCAAATGCATTTAGGGCTAAAAACTTGACATGCCTTTCGAAGCACATTTGCATTTCTATTTAATGTTTATTAGATTAAGTTTTAATAATTGTATCATGTTAAATGACAATTTGATGGTTAATTACAAAAAATATTTTGCTTAATAACTTTGCATATGAAAGTTAAATCTGTAAATCTTTCACTTAAAGTCAGTAAGTAGCTATCTAGTAGTCATCCTTAAGACTAAGAAGATATAGGTATGTCATTGAATTACGCACTCTCAGCACATCGGACAAACCCTAGCGATCTTTAGTGAGCTGGTCAACAATATAAAGACTTTGTTATAATAATTCAATTCTACTAATATTATAAATGTGAATGTAAGTTTGTTTGTTATGTTTTCACACAAAAACTACTAAACCGATCATCATGAAACTTCGTACATATATTCTTGGAGGTATTAGAAGTAACATAGGAAACTTTTTATTGAAAAAAAAAATTGCGGGCGAAGCCGCGGGTAAAAGCTAGTATATAATAAAGCACGGAAAAACTCGTGACAATAATTTTTTGGTCACCAAACTTATGACCGGCCTTTGCGAAAGTTGTTTAACCTCCGTGATTTTACGCCATACGCACCAACAGCTAGGCCATCAAACTCATCTACGTCATCGAGCTCCTCTTCAAGTCAATTATGCAAACTAAATAGCGTTCATAATAATTAATTTTCATAATAAGCAAGTGCCAAAAAACTCATACTTTTTTACATTGCGTTAAAAGAGCATTTAATATTGAATGGCATTATTATGTAAAATCATAATTTATTTGAATTCTTACAGATGACTGGAAGCTTTAGAGCAAATTACGCAGTCGATTCAAAGGAAGTAGATGTCAGATATTAATATCGATCGATCGGTTCATGTCCAGAATAAGCCATTAAGTTGCTTCGTATTTTAGGAATAGTTATACGTAGTAATGTGTCGGAACCTACCAAAAATGACGTATATAGCTTTTTTTTATTTTTTTATTGCAGAAAGTTGGCAAACAAGCAAACTGCCCACCTGATGGTAAGTGGTAACAGTCACCTATAATACATGTGGCTCTTGTGAGATTCGCAGCAAAACTGCAACCCCCACAAGACCCACAGTGTACGTTGCCAACTTGTGACATAAGATGTAAAGTCACTGTACCCAGTAATTTCACTGCCATATCTCACCCTTCAAACCGGAACACAGCAATGCAAGCACTGCTGCTTTGCGGCAGAAATAGGTACGTACGAAAGCACCTATGTACGTCATCATGTTGTGTCGTCATTATTAAGGAAACTAAGGTTGGCTGTCTAAAGATAAAATATATAAACCTTAATAAGTATATTTCTAATAAATGATATGAAAAATTTACGATGGCATATCTGTCTTTTAAAGATAGCTTACAATACCCACCGTATTTTATCAAAAGTGGTCATTTATAATCCCGTAATTGGAAAGCTACTTAGATGGATACATTATTAATCGTGATCAACTTAGTAAATGCGTTAGTTATTTTAAGCATTTCATAAACATTATTATAATATTTTTATTAGTATTATTACGTACTAAGGCACGTAAATACATCATCATGTTCTGTCGTTCTGTCATTGTTTGTCAAACATCAAATATCTAAATTTGTATATTTCTAATAAATGATTTTAATTTAAATAAAAACCATTTCTAAGACATTTCTAAGAATAACATTTTGAATAAGCCACGGGAGTATTTTTCTTAGCATTCGTTAAGTAGAATTTATGTAAGTAAGAATAAAAACTCGTTGTTGTCGAAATCAGATTCCAAGTAATTGGGGAATTTTCCTATAACACTCGCAGGAAGAATTCGTAAGCTAAGTAAATTACTACAATCAACCAATACTAACCTCGACATTGCGAGTTTCATTTATTTACTCTGCAGTTAGTTACAAATATTGTAATCGTTCAACTTTCTTAATTCTAATGCTTTTATTTATTTATTTTAAGTAACTCAGGTAAACGTTTAGCCACAAGCTGTCTGGAAAGAAGGTGGTGTCTAAAGTTGAAGTTTGAGAGCTACTTTCTAACTAGTAAAATTATTATAGCCTTGACTGGACGGTAATTTGGAAAATGTTCTTATTAATTATAAAATTCGTTCAACATTTCTCAAACAATTGTGATTATTAACATTCAATAAATCATCATAGAGACACTACAGTAAAAATGAATCTCAATATTCACTTAAAATTATGCTATTTTGTCTTTGTACATACATTCTGTTCATTTAATCCTAGACTGATACATAGCTTTTATTGTCAGCTTCACAAGTATCAGTAGCAGGTACTTCAGCAATCACAGTAAATACGCTATAGTTTTCTTTATGGAATAAGGAATTTAGTTCATTCGCCTTTAATAAAAATAATTATAATTTGATATAGTATTAAAGTTTTCAACTTAAGTCTATTTTAATATCTGATGGTACCAAAACAAAAATCGTAGAAGAAAAGAAGTGTGTATACAAAGATATTGTCCCCGGCAAATAAGTTGAACATGATTTTGAAACACGTGACATGCGCAGTAGCAAGTTTAGGTACATTATTCACTACTGCGCATGTCACGTGATTTCAAAATCATGTTCAACTTATTTGCCGGGGACAATACATCAGACAACATTAATGCTTATATATGATGCGATATATGACCACTTGTCAGTCCGCTATCGCGCGCTCTATCTTCAACAGTCCCAATTTTGTGCGAATTATGACAAATATTTTGGACTCTTGGATAAAAATGCCATTTTCTAGTGAAATAATGAAACTAGACCAATCAAAAATTCCTGACGTAAAGAAGGATTCTCCTTATTCTGATTAAATAAGGAATCCTCCACAAAATATTTGGATCTCTGTAACTAAAAAGTTAATCGTAATAAAAAAAAAAACAGCAGGCCACGCGGAAATTTGAATATGGTAGCAATTGCTGCCAGGGCCTGACTAGTGGTTATAGGTATCAAAACTGTTATTATTATAAAAGTACTATCACAAAAGCCTGATTTTTTAATTAACTGTAAGAGACTATTTTCAAAATAACATCTATAGAATAACTTGATTTAAAATTATATTTACTTCATCAAATTGTATTTTATATATAATTTGACGTGAATCAGAAAATATTACAAAAACGATCCGGTTTTCCAGAAAGAAGTGGATTTGCGTGCCAAATGGAGATCTGTTTTAAAACCTTTTTGCTAACTAATTTAATATTTAGATATAACCTAAAACACAAATCTTACAGGCTAATTGGTGTGAATGAAAGAAATATTATTGTTATTATACTATTTATATTCATTTCATCTTACAATTAGTTTAATTTGCTTATAATAGTTAAGTGTCTGTCTAATAATATTTTTGGGAAAAATTATAATATATCGGTACTTAATCACTTTAACGAATCGTTAACAACCTTTAAGTCTTAAATTTTAAACTTAAGTCGTAATATCCAAATGTTTCTTTACCTATTAAAAGCTTTGGTTAGTTACAAAGCTTCAAACAGCTATAAAATATTTTGAATTAATTTTCAACTTTAAATGATAAACATAATAGAAATGAGAATATGATACATTTTTGTTAGCTTAATGAGATATAAATAAACTTAAGAAAGTTATTTTTAAGCTTAATATTCCGTTCTCTTTCTTCGCAGGACCCTTAGTTCGGTCAGTATAATGTTTTGATTATAGGCTCAACAATATAAAGAGGGCTCGTTGGATCCTCGAGGCGTGAGAATAGGTGATATAACCAGTATAAGAAGAGCTTTGATGCCGTTAGTTTCATTTCGAGGTCGCATCGGTACATTCCCTAATAAATGTGTGTGCGAACAGCAAGCATACGCCAATGAAACTAGTTTTGCTTTATCTAAAGCAAATGTATTATATTTGACTGTGTAGACACATAAAAAGACACTTAAAATGACCATAAACAACTGTAATTTTTGAAGATTACTCAATTATATTTAAGCGTAAAAATAGATTTAGATCAGCGTTTTCTCAATTAATTGATTATAATCGTTTTTTTTTTATTTATTTAAGGAAACAAACAGCACTTATACTACTTATGATATGGGTTTAGTAAAATATTGCATTAGCCAAAAAGAGTTTCCAACTATGAAAAATTCATGCGAAGAATAATAAATTTTGAGTAAACTTTATCAATTCGAATAATACAGTAAACAAAACAAAATAAATAACTTTTGAAGCGTTACTTGTGCACTTTTCTAACTAGGGAAATATAGGCCATTAGTTTTGTCAAAAATGCTTGGATGATGGTTTTATCCCAAAGTTAACATTTTGTTTATAATACACTGACTACATAATTAATTATTTAAACAACCAAAAGTCGGAAACCAATTTCTTACTATTATCTCACAATCATAAGCCCCGACTAGCATTTAAAACCTGGCACTTTCAGTGGCTAGCCGGGATTACTCCCATTTCACAAACGGGCCGATAAATAAGTACATACATCAAAGAAGTAAGATTTAATGACTGGAAGTAATGAATGTCCGGACCTTTTTTATAATAGACGTTCCTTTTCACAAATATGTACTCGTAGGTACTTAGAAAAGAATAAAGAAAGAAGTAAGCGATTTACCGTTATCAAAGAACACTTACATGCAAGTAAAGAGAGATATGAGCTGGTCGATTTTCAAGGAGACGATTGGTTTAAATAATATTATTTTTACATAATTTTTTGTGTTTCAGAAAGTGATTCGATTTAATAAATCACACACAATTCAAGTATAATATGATGTCCGTTTGGTGCGAAGGTACCTACCTTTTGCGCCGTCGGTCTTGGTTCGAGACTCGGAAGTGGCAGATGTGATAAATAAAGAGCATTTGTATCTCAATCATAGATATATATATATATATATTTCTCTACCTAAATATAAGTTGTCTTTGACCTAAATATATGTACCCTAGTATCTATAGTACCACAAGCACCACGCTTATTTTAGCCTTGGCTAATTGGTGTGAATATACGAAATATGATTACTATTGTTGTATGTAATGCTAATTAATAACTATATATATATATTTATATTCCATTTATTTATTATACATGTCTAGTATTAACATGTAATATACCATACCTATAAAATTGACGATTTTTTATACCCACTATTTTGTACAAAGCTCCTATAACAAAAGCTGGAGATCTCAAGATAGTATTATAGTACAGTCAATCTGTCGAAAAAAAGGTCGTTTCAGTGAAAAAATTACCCAATGGCTGATTCTTGTTTTTTCTGTTGCCAAATGACGTCACTAAGCTACCTTGGCGATGGGCATGTTCAACTCGTAGCGGTTTTTTGAAAAACTCAAAAAAACGTCCAAAATATTTTTGAAATGCATTTTTCTCAATTTATATGCATTTTACAAACTTTTTGTTTAGACAAAAATTGTAGAGGGCGTTGAGTTCTACAATTTATGTCATTGATGCAATGTCGTACAACAAAAAGTGCGCATTGTAGGTGGCGCTAAAGTGTCAAAAAAAGTATTTTTTCACATTTTCACCCTAAAAATATCATTTTAATGGAAAAGTTTAAATGGAAAAGTTGTTCCTTACGTAATTTTCAACAACTTTTGTCTTAACATTTTTTTTGTATTACTTACCGTTTTCATGTTACACTGCTGTACAGCGCTACGTATACAACACAGTGCCACTAACGGTAATTTTTATACATTTAGCAATAAACATTTCATTTATGATGTTAGTTAGAATTTGTACTAATTTACCTTATCAAAAAAACCTTTTTAAATTTTAAAGTTTTTACAATAATGAGCTGTTTAATTTATTTGCTATTACGATTACAATTGTTTATAACAACATTTTGTTTTAAATTCACGTTCTTAGAGTTGAACTTTATTATTAAACTTTTAAGCGATTATCATGTATTAATTCAACTTGCACATTTGAAATAAAAACTTTTTTCCAAATCTTGCAAGAACCCATTAACAGCAGGGAATAAGTTAATAACAATTTAAAATATTTATCTCCTATGTACGACAAAATAATCATTATTCTATCAACTACTTTTGTTCCTGCAATTAATTCATGCAAAACAAAAAATCCAAAGCTCTAATTGTCGATATTTCAAGTTAATAACAAATCACAATTATTACAATCATAAAAAAATTAAAAAATAGTAAAAAGTACATTGAAATATGCACTGCAAATGTGTACTTGTACTACGCAAAACCGCATTATTGGATTTTTCATACCTGCACCACCTATAACTTGAAAACGGTAAGTAATACAAAAAAATTGTTTAGACAAAAGTTGTTGAAAATTTCGTAAGGAACAACTTTTCCATTTAAACTTTTCCATTAAAATTATATTTTTAGGGTGAAAATGTGAAAAAACACCCTCTACAATTTTTGACTAAACAAAAAGTTTGTAAAATGCATATAAATCGAGAAAAATGCATTTCAAAAATATTTTGGACGTTTTTTTGAGTTTTTCAAAAAACCGCTACGGGTTGAACATGCCCATCGCCAAGGTAGCTTAGTGACGTCATTTGGCAACAGAAAAAACAAGAATCAGCCATTGGGTAATTTTTTCATCACTCAACCTACAGATTGACTGTACTATTAGAGTTTGTGTAATATATGATATCCAGACTATATTTTTAAAGTATTTCTCCAAATAAAATGCGGTTATGCAAAAGTGGTAGATACTGAAAATACAATATCCACCTATATACAGCTATAAAAAGGTGCGTAATCAACCAGGTTATTGCACCTTTTTAGTTTTTAATTTCATATTTTTTTATTGTTTTACGGTTTCTCACATTATTTCTAGGCACGTAAAGCAGAAGAAAATAATATAAGATATAACGAATAATACAATACACATAAAATAGTAATTGTTACAAATTGTAGCTTAAATCTTTCGATTTCAATATTTTTGTTTCCTACTGCTCAATTTTCATTGTTACTAGCTTGAACCACTTATTATTAATCTAATTAGATTATTAACATTCATATTCTTTAAACGAATTAACCCACTTAACGTTAAAGCAGAAACAGAGCACCACCAAGAAAATGATGTCCTCTGGTTCGCAATTCTCGCCACAGATGGCACTAGTATGTTGTTAAAGACAAGTATTTGTTGTAATGGTGTAGTTCCTTTTTTATTCGACAACATTTAGTCGTACTTTTATTTTTTCATAAAATAACAATGTATCATTTGTACAATTAGGTTTATATTGCTTTGTTACGTTATGGTTATATAAGCAGTTTGCTTACCATGCATAAATATCTCCGCATTTTATATATTTAGGAATAAGTGATTTGTAGGTTATATTTGTTATGCTAATTTGCATATAAAAACATTTTTGCTTTTAAATTATGCTTTCTGAATATTGTAAGTTATAGACATATCGAAATATAACATAAATTTAAGTTCCTTTATTAACCTCAAAAATATAAATAGAAATATAACAGGTTCCTGTATATATATTTCAGATTAATGGATTATTAAAAAGTAATTTGAAACAATCTTTCAGATAAAATTCTTTAAACGTATAATTTGTGTGGGCACTTATTAGGAATAAAAGACATTTCTCTATTAGTAGGTATAGATTATATTTACTTACTTCTACAATTTTCTTGTTACAAACCTGGTTAGAAACAAAAATTATAGGGGCAGGGCCACTCCCTGAAATTAATCAAATATTGAAATTAATACTTTTTTTCCCATTTTGTAAATTCATCTAAGCCATGAACTGTTAACGAAATTATTTTATTTCTTTAGAAAAGCAATAAAGTGGAAAAGGTGCAAATTCTTATAAGAAGGAAAATTAAAACGCTTCATAATTTTCATGACCTGAAAACATTTCGGAAACAAATGACAAGAACTAAAAGGTGTAACCGTCTGAGAAACCTATTCAAGATGTGCTTTCCTTTATAGTAAAGATATTGAATTATTAAAAATTCTTTGAAAGTATCTTCTTTTGTCAATTACATTTTAAAAATCAATACCTTAAGGCTATTCCGACTTTTCCCTTTATATGTTGTAAATAATGAGTTAACTTTCTATTAATAAAGAAAAAAACATTTATCACTGGTTATAACTGCCTAGTAGCTAGTTGGTTACGTCTGCCCCAGATTGCCAGCAGGCACGATTCTCGCTTGAGATGAATCTATTCAACATGTAATAATAATGTTTATAGGAACATGTTTATGTGCATAGTAGTATAAACGAAAACTTGTGAATGTTATTAAAGGTAATTGCAACACAAACCATAGTGAGACAACAATAATTAAATCGAAATATGGTATTTTGAACTCGCGTCTTTCTAGCTTTATGCTTTTTTAATGGTTAAACACGACACTGTATAAATGATACACGATGAAACACGTAATTTCTAACTTTAAAATAATTGCATATTTTAAAGAATCTCGTGTCTAAGAAATATTTAAGAATACCTGTGTAATTAAATTGTTTATAAAAATAAAGAAATAAAATAATTCGGTTGATTATATTTTCCGTTATAATCGCGAATAGTTAGTTAACAGTTTCTTTTAGTTATAAGTACTCATCCTCGTTAGTGGAATCATCAATACCGACTAAAAAATAATGAAAACTTACTAAATTTCATTACAAAACCGTACGTACCGTTACGTTATAGAAAGGATTTTTCAAATATCAATATTAAAAGGTTAAACTCGAGGCAAAATATTTGTTTGTAAGTCTGTTATCCTTGAAACAGGGGAATTAATTAACTCATTTCTTCATATTAAGACTTTAATGCTTATTACAGAAATATGTTACTTTTTTGTCTTAAGCTCTCAATAACTCGGTAATTTTCCACATTGATTTTCTACAAGAAGTGAAAGTAAGATTGTGCAAGGAAAAAATTTACAGCTAAAGTGATTTTTTTTAAACTCCTTTTTTCTTATTTTTACCATTTTCTATTTATCTATAAATGGTTCTAACTACAAAATATATTTCAAGGCTTGTTGATTTTTTCAACCGTAAAATAAAAAAATAATACTAGTGGTTACACTAGTATTATTTATTTTATTTTCAAGGAATATTATAGAATTACACATTTTTTTAAAGTAAGGTAAATGTTCATATGTAAAGTTAAATAAAACAGATGAATGACCGTTATTGGAGCGGAGCTCCCACGGATCAGCTTCAATGACGCAATGTCTGTTACGTCATAACTTCCCGAGTTCTTAAGCGATTTTAATAATTTTTGTGTGGAATCGAATCAACACATTTAAGAATAGATCGCGACGGATCCTGAATTATGAAATTCGCAAAAAGAAATAACACCAGAAAATATTGGGATTTTCCAATTGTAAAAAAAGCGGGAATTGTTTTTTAAGTTTTCTTTCTTATGGAATTTTAACATTAAATAATCATTATTGCATTTTTATTTAAATTTTCTTTTTAGTATCACCCTCCGCTTCAATATATGGTGCTAGCGAAGTTGTATGGTTTGCGATTGCATCGACCTAGTCCATATATTTTTGACGTGATAACGTCCTATAAATCGATGAACGCCGGCTGCATGCACGAAAAATCATGACTCATTGTCACGTTCCGCCTGAGCCGAGTGTGCAAGCGAGAGCGCGAAACAAGCGCTAGAGAGGCACGATCGGCACGTTTAGCTAGTGACGCATCTATCTCTCTTCCACTTCGTCGGCTCATGCGTTCGAGTAGAAGAGAGACAGCAGCAGCCTATAACCAACACTTGAAATGTTTATAAAATAAAGTGAAAAGTTAATGTGGTTTCCATTGTTTATTACAAAAACAATTACGGCAAAAAAGGTAATTAATTCTTGCATTTAAAAATTTGATTAGCGATAAAATCTCATATATTTTTTTGTTATTTGCAGAATGCAGTAATAATAGGTTATGTTACAATTTTGCTTAAAAAATTATTCTGGTTCATTAAGCGATCGTAAGAGAAGTTATCTGCGATGGATTTTAAATATCACATGTATAGAAGTTGTAAATATATTGTTAATACCACATTGTTACTTTTGATTTATCTCTATAATTTAAGTAAAAAATTATAAATAAACGAGTACAAATAAATGTTAATTTATCGAAAAAATTACAATTTTCAAATAACTCCTTCTTTGTATTGTACAAAATAATGATTATTCAGCGACAATAATTCAATTCAATTCATAAAAGTATGCAATTTTTCATCAATGTTTTCTTATGACGTTATCACGTAAAATTGTCCTCCGTAAACCGACTTTATAAGCAAAGAAGAATTCTAACAATAACGCTTCATGTTTCTACATGAAGCGTTATTGTTCACTACTATGCTAGGTAAAGTTGAGTCTGGTTAAAATGAAAAAAATACTTATTTTTTATAATTTATATTATCTATATTCGACCAAACGAAATTTTGAATGCAAAAGATTGCTAAAACATCAAGATCCTTAAGGAGATGTTACTCTTAGTGACACCGATTTATGTATGTGACGGATTCTTCTTATACAAAATTTCGATAGCTAAAAATGTTATTAAAGCGCAGCATAGCCGCCTAAAATTTTAAATCAATCACCTTTCATTTTGATATGTCATTTGATCTTTACAGGTGACATTAATATAATTTGAAATAAAAATTCAAAGCTCGAATCCATATTTTGAATAAGCCAAATGTGCACCTCTTTAAAACAAACATACTGGTGGAAGGACTGGGCAGAATTAAGATTGTGATAGTATATTTATTCAGTCAATAAATAATGTATTGAATAAAACACTTTTACGGATTTTGCGCATATTTTATATTTAATCCTGACGTTTCGACTCTTTTACAGGAGCCGTGATCACAGGATCACTATAATGGCTAATGGTTGTCATATAAAATAAAATAAAATATGAGCAAAATCCGTAAAAAAATGTTTTATTCAAATGTGTTATATGCGCGGAAGTGTAAGAACTAAATAAATAATGTATTTTTATAATACGGCAATTGAAGTTAATTATTTGTATTTGGCAAAGTAGAAAAGCACTAATTTTTCCCACTTAAGGGTAGCGTTAAAATCGACTAATTATACTGAAGGTAATCATTATTCACTATCCGTAGACCACAATAAGGATTGCAGATGATTGGGTGTCTTTCTGAGCTGGTGAATTAAATTCGCTTACGACAACTCAGCAAGTGAGTTATCAAAGTTTTAAACTAGCTAAGAATACAAACTCGATTCTATTAGTAACATTTGAAAAGTTTTCTTTTATATCTCTACTATATAAAAGAAGGACTTTGTGGGTTTGTTACCATATATAGTTACCATTGTTACCAGAAGCCTAAGAATAACAGTTTTTATAATCAATTAACGTTACCATAGCAACGCGTGGCCGGGTTAGCTAGTATATATATTTTGTAGTAACTCAATGATACATTTATTTTTTATCACTTTATTTGTACAAAAAAATACAATAAAGACATTGGTGGGGATCTGTTTGTGCGATCTCTTTAATAGCAAAAAAAGATCAATGTCGGATGAATAAAGGCATTCTTAGAGAACTTTTTGATAAATTAATCGGCTCCGACAATATACAAGAATTGTAATGTTTCTATGGAGAGATACTTTATTAATTAGTTCACCTTAAATTCGATAGCAGCAATCAGAATTAGGCGTTACTTATTAATCAAACTAATTTTATCCCATTCTCATTTATCCTCTGCTCATTTATCTTCAACGCCAAATATATTGCCAGAGTAATTTGATTTGATAACGAATATTTTTCCAAAGAGTATATTTGTGTTCGAATCTTCTTTAAGATTTACTTTTAACGGTCGACTAGACAGTGCTGATTCTAAAACTTAGCGCTAACTTATATATAACTAAGAGCTCATTTTCCTTTGTTTATCAACTTATTACGTATAGACTAGTGCTATACTTTAATTGTTCTAATAGCAAGTTCTTTTCCAGTCTTTCTTTATTACAAGGAAAGGGAGGGCAATATATAGCGAGCAGAACGACAGCATAGCAGCTGCTTATTTTGGCGTTTCAAAGAGAATGCTTAACCAGAATACTCGTAACAGCTGATGATTATAAGCAGAACAAATCAGAAGCGTGAGAGTAAGTTTTAAAATGTGTGAATGTTAGTATCGTGTTTTAAGTTATACTTGTATAATAGACCTTAATACTACAAAAATAGGTTCTCAATATAAATCTTAACTCAAACGCGAGAGTATTTTGTATGTTTTTATATTTAAATTGTAGCTTGATACATATCATCTAACATCTTAAAACAGTAAGTACTGTATTCGAGTTAGAAGAGAGCTAAGTTAACGACAGATCCATTCGTTTAATAATACTAAGGAATGTTAATAATATTGATTCGATTTGTCCACTAAATTTAACAATGAAATCCGCCATTTCAATTCGATGTCTGATTTGTTATGAAAGAAAATTTTAAATAATTTGATTCATTCGGATATTGATTTGTCTTTGGATGGATTTGGCAATCAGAGCTGGGTTTGATAAGGGCTTATGTATAATGATGATCTACTGACATTTTAATATTAAATTATAAAATAATTTTGTCGAAGTTGATGAGATTTTTATTATAATTAATGCATGCTTAGGTTATGGGTATATTTTTGTACCGAATAATTGTGACATATTTTAATTTTATAATAACCACTAGGCTTACTTATTATACCTAGAGTTATAATTTCTTGCACTATATATGTGTGTGATACATAGAATGAAGGTAAAATAAATTAAGGTTATCACGTACTAGAAGTGGCTGAAAAAGTTAAAATTCTATTATGAAAACAGCGTTATACTCCTACTTATTTATTAAAAGTATCTTTTTTTATTACCAATAAACATCATTTATAATCTTTTTAACCTTTTTTACTGTGTGCTTGTGTGATATTTGCGTTATTACTCCCAAAATATTTGACTAGTTAAGCATGCCTTAAGGCATCATGTCCGCTTCTTGCTTTTGATTGCAATAATGATAAATTATATTTAATTTAAATTTATTTTTTACTATACACTTTTTCTAAGTTGATTTATTTCAGAAAATAACTAGTAAATTTGTGCAAATAAAGAAATAGAGAAGTGATTTTCCTACATGCAGCAAACAACTTGCATGTGGTTTACATAAACTTCAAAGTAAACTAAAAGACATAAACATTGACACCATAATATAATTATACGCCATGCATACCGTTATGTAAAGCAAAACATGCGAGTAATTTTATTGTAATCTTAACCACACTGATATAATTTCACTGCATGCCTGGCACCGCAATCTTCTGCGTCAAATTACGTATGTGGTGATAAGATAAGGATATTTATCATGCCATTTTTTGGCAAAACATTACTAAACATTTGATTGTATAACTTACTACTATCATTTTTGAAATGATTATCTAAAGATGATTATATTTTTGTTTTTTAAAAGAAAGGTAATACGCTCACGCAGGCTTGTTATTCTACTTGGGATTAATTGAGAAACTCGTGTTTTTGTTATTGTTATAATGTTTATCGGAATTGCTGGAAAGACGATTGTTTTTTTTGAGCCTCGGTTTAATTTATAACTTTGTATACGAGTCGTCTCTCTTTATTTTTTTTCATTACATTTTTTTTTTAATTTTACCTCACTTAAAACTACTTGATAGTTTATTTAAAATAAGACAATAGATATTATTGAGATTGCTCCGACTTCGAGATTAGTAGGAGTTCGTGTGTTATAAACAGTCATATTCGAGACGATATGTTCGTTTTTAATATTCCAGTGGAGAACCAATCTTGGGAATTTAGAATTATCGACCATGTACTAACCACTCGATCGCCACAATTGTTACATTATTTAAATTAAGTAAAAATTTACTTTCTTTAGTCGATTTATTTATTATCATAGTGGTACAAACCGTTTCTTTATCGATTTTTGCCAGTGCATCGCAAATATCTAGTAATTTCGAATCTCTAATCCAGCTTAATCTAAACTAACCAAATATTTAAATCAGCAGTACTCATTAAAAAAAAAACAAATTTTAAATACAACTTATTTTTGCAAATATTTATTGATAATTTGATTGATTTAGATATATAATAGCACCAATCCTTCACGCTTAAATGTGTCAAAAGGTAACTAATGATACTGGAAGTAGTCGTCCTATACACCACATAGACATCGAAACGAGCAGCAGTGGTTTCCGGATAATCGTCCTCTACTGAAATGTCCTAGGCTAGCTTGGCAAGCGTAGCGATTATGGCAAAATCCTCCTAAACTTGGAGGCTTCCATACAGAAGTGGACATCTTTAGACTGGGATCTTGATGATGATGTTGGAACATTCTACAGGGGTCGTGGATCATTAGAACAAGATCTTGCGGGGAAATCTCTGCTGAAAAGCAATGACCAGGAAAATATTAAAAAATCAGGGGTGAGTTCATGCACTAGCCGTTTATATTCCTGTCCAAAAGCTTAAAGACATCTTTCACTAATACTATAATTAATTTCGCCAAATGTCAACCCGCATCTAGATTTTTTTGGGCTTTGGTTTTGGGGTGGACTAATATAGTGGCCTATTGGTATTATTAGTATTAGCACTTGAATATGTATATCTATACTAATATTATAAAGAAGTAAAGTTTGTGTGTTTGTATATTTGTTAAATTGTAAGGGGTAATCTCGGGATCTACTGAACCGATTTTAAAAATGCTTTCACCAATAGAAAGGCACATTATTGCTGAGTGTCATAGGCTATATTGAATGCTAGAAAAAAATTAAAGAATTTTGTCCACCCGTGCGAAGCCGGGACGGGCCGCTAGTATATGATACAGATATGCCAGAGGTATTTGGTATAGTGTATTTGGCACCTTTGGCATATCTATAGCATTGCACACAGTATGACAGAATCGTATGTTGTTTCATAGTCTACTATTGCAACGCTTTGTGGCAGATGATATTCTTCTGTCTCCCGAATATTATATAATTTGTGATATATAACCTTTCCGGATTGGATGAAAATGGTCACAATGAATTGTGATAACTTTCGATAAAAGCTTATAAAACATGACTGAGGAAAGTGATGGGTTTATAATTATTTAACAGGGACTTACCACCCTTTTTGAAAACAGACTTTCGGCTCGAATTTCGTTAGTGACTTTGTAAGTAACACAAAATACGGGCATTATTTCTTTCTTATAAATTTTTTTTTTTCACTCATATTTATGCATTTTTTTAACGCTTGGGCCAGTGATATTATCTAGCATGATTTTATTTTCAGTTAAATGATAGATGCATGAAATCAGGGATAATTCTGAAGCTGTTTCAGAAATATCTCCGATTACTAAAATGATTATTGTTCACGAAACGACTGGTTTGGCAAAGTTGGATTTGTATTCTTACAGAATGCGTGCTTTTAAGACTATTTAATATAAAAGAATCGAAAGGAACGACAATCATGTGGTATATTAGGACAATAATTAATAAATTAAGAACATTTCGTTATTGCCAGAATCGCTTAAACAAAGACTTTTTAAAATGATGATTTCTACGCATGCGCAATAAGACAGCTTCGTGATGCTATGGTTGAGCGGTAGCGTCAACCATATGAAAAGGATGATAGCAGAAAGGACGGATTCTGCGATAATTTGTAGGTTTACTGATCAGCATGTAATTAAATGATAGCATTATGGAAAAAAAAATACTAACATAGGGATAAGAAAATTGTTACTAACAACAATCGACTCTATATTGTCTGAAAAAAAAAGATTTATTATTATTAATAATAATAACTTCCAAATAGAGCTTAGAAAACGGTAAATGAAAAATATTATTACAAATTTATGAAATATGGTAAATGTGATGTATAAATTTAATTTAAATATAAAAGATTTCAATTCACTCTTTATAAGTTTTATAACATTTATATATTTTATGCATCTTATAAGATAAATTATTATAATACAAAAATACTAGAAAAAATTGACTCGGGTCTAAGTGAGAATTCACTTGTCGACTTTTTCTAGTATTTTTCTATTATAATAATCACTCTTTATAAGTTAATAAGAAAGGAATGTATTCATGTTATGTATAAGCCAACTGAGGGCTGAGATGTAATCGTTTTTTCATAAGCCTATATAATCTTATAGAGATATGGTATTTTGAATGCTAAAAAATAAAATAAATGCATGAGAAAGTAGTTTAAGTACAATATATAATATGTATCATACACACACTAGGGTATTATTATCAAGGAATATGTACCTCTTCATGAAGGTTACAATAGGCCTACAAAATACAAGTCGGTGTCTAAAGCTCTGCGGTCCATTTTAGGACCTCAGAGCTTTAGACATCGTATTTCCATATTTCAAGTAAAACTAATATTTGTATGTTATACTCCTTATCATATTAACTGAAAGACGTCCACCGCTTGACGGAAGCTTGTCCCAAAAATATAGGGTTCTGCCCATCACTTACATAATTCGGAAAATGCTGCTGCCCATTTCGTGGTCGCGATTATTTGTTAAGTTTATACAAAGGTATTAAAATGTGAAATCTTTTAATACTTCTATACAAAATAAACTCTTGCATTTTGCTCTATTTTTATTGCAACTTAAAATAATAAAATAATCTAGGTATTCTTAATTACTAAAAACAAAAACTTCTTTTCTATATACTCATTTTGATAAAGCTGAATGTGATTTGTGTAAAGTTGAAAAAAACTCAAACACCCTTTAAGCTAAACCGAACTAAAAAGTAAAAAATATTTTTTAACATTATAACTAGCGGCCCGTTCCGGCTTCGCACGGGTGGACAAAATTCCTTAATTTTTTTCTATTATTAAATATTTTTCCGTTAGCGCCATCTAGCGTCCGGTAGGCGAACTGCTTGCGATTAACGCGTTGCTATGGTAACGCATATACAATGGGAAAAGAGTGGACAGACAAACACACTAACCACTGTGATCTTAGATTATAGATTAGTAATAAACGAGAAAATTAATGTTATTGTATGGAAAGCGTGGGGTGCTGAATATCGATTCTTGATTTTTTTTTATTTATTCAATGACAATAATTTTCTTGTTAATCACTTAATTGTTGTGTGAAATTTATTTTTTACTTTTTAGCTCGGTTTGCCATAAAAGCATGTCTTTTTAAATGTCACACTTTTTATTTTATTTTTTAGTTCTTTCTGCCATTGAAGCGTGATTTTTTCATAATTCATGTCATTTGTTTTATAATTTTCCAGCTCTACTCTAAATGAAAAGAACATTTTTTTTTAATTATAGTATTGTCAATAGTCTCTGATAGTGTGCAAAATTTTAAATTAATGTGACGTTTTGAAGTAAATAAAAATTGCATAAGGAGATTCCGTTACAAACACACATACAAACATACAAGTTAATAAAAGCGTGTTAATAAAATAGGTGACATAGTAGCCGCAGTACGAAATCTACGAATAATTTAAGTAGATAAATGAAAGTCAAAAAGACCTTCATGGCCCAAAGGTTAGAGGTAAACGGTTTAAAATGTTTTTTCTTAAATCTGTATTTAAAACTCGTTTCGTTCATGCACAACCATTGGAAGTGGTTATAAGTAAGTTTATTCAAAAAATAGTATGAGGAACACACTTAACACTAATCTCCTGCTGTATAGAGCCATTCAATAAGAATTGTCGAAATTCAGTGTAATGATGTGAAAAAGTTAAAAAAATATATAGTAATGTAGTAAAATAAAGAAAGTATAGCATTTCATTTCTAATTATATAATGTTATCTTTTTATTCACACTTCAAAATAATCACTAATATTACCGTTGTTGGTGTTAGTAAATACGGTGTCTTGAGTTTCTTAATTCAATACTCATTTTTAACATATTATTTTTGAAAGATCTCAAAGACAAAACATACTGCAAAGCCTAAAGGTAAATTGTTAGTTATTTCTGTAATTATTATGAGATCGGTCCGTTGTCCGAGTTGTTATCGCCAGTTCTTCTCGAAAGGGTCTTCCAATTTCCCAATTTTTACAATACATAATGTTTATTATAAAAAAGAAATAAAATTTTATAACAACAATTAATTTTGGATGATTTGAGTTAATGTATCGGATGAAATATTGTAAGTACTACCTAGTGATATACTTATACCAACCACTATTCATTAAAAAAGTTACTAATTTCAGTATCTGTAACAAGCGTATCCTTTCATACTCCTTTTTGATACAAATTAACATTTTTAGACAGCGTTTTAAATATTCTGTAAAGTGGAGGTTTTTTTAATGTCTGGTGCTCTAAGTGTATATTCCTATTATACTAATTGTAGGTATACCTTGTCTCAAACCAATTTAATAAAACTGTAAACAAACCAGTTTCATTGAAAATACTCACACTTTCGGCCACTAAATGGATATAAAAACACATTCATAAGTAATAAGAAGGTTTCAACATGTATCTCACTAGTTTCTTTCAAAGATCATAGTTTGTTTAACATATTTAAAATTTATTTGAAAAACTTAAGACGAAAAGTGACATTATTTATCCAATGAAAAAAATTGTCTAATCTGTGTTCGCATAGTGATTGACCATACAAGAGTATCTCTCAATTCATTGATTACTTCAATTGAATCGATTATGAATCGAAGACGCATAGGTAATGTAATGAATATGTCATTAGCCATGGATGTATGGTAAAGATAAATACGTGATAATTATACCTGTGAATGATGATAACTGATAATAAGGCGATCCGAACAACGAATTCGTCAGTGTTGGCAAACAGCTGTCGGGACGTAATTCAACATAATAAAAAAATATCATTTGTTGGCTTTACTGCTAAAAATATCACAAAAATCTCAAATATTTCAAAATATATAGTCTCGGGTAAGTTAAGGCTGGCTTACTATGTTAACTTAAGTAAAATTATTCTAGTGACAGTTAAAGCAATAGTTATATAGTTTCACAATTTTTATAAATCCTAGGTAGGCCTAAAAATTTACCGATTTTTTAAAATTGATAATTACCGGTAAAAAAAAAATTATCTCCATAAAATTACAAACAATCAGAACAGTTTAGTCTTAAAATTAGTTATCAATATCGATATCGACAAGCTGCCATTCGATATCAATGCATGCAAATAAATAGTATGTTTTATGTGTTTTACTGTTTTTATGTACCTATTGTAGTTAAATGTTTATCGTAATTAAATACTTATTGTTATATTTTAGATATGGTGCTTTGAGAAGTTCCCATTATCTCCGCAGTTTTTATTAATATATCAGACTTATATGGATAAGTTGTCATCGATTTTTCTACAAACTTGTAAATATTCAGTGTTATAGTCTTTTCATTTGCTGTCAAGCGACTAGGTCTCGGTCGTTTTTTCATAGGCGAAGACAAAAACGAAGAAGAGGATGACGGGCCAGGGTTATCCGTGTTCAATGCTTAAAATAAAGATAAATCATTTAAACATCTGTTTTCATTTGAATATGTTTTTGAATATGCGGAATTGGCTTTTTAGTTTTGCTATAATTTTCTTTCTTTTACACATATTCTACATTTTGTAAGGGGAAAAAATACCTCCGATGAACCCTTAAGTGGCGGCCGTCGAATTACTTTCAAATGAAATGAAGTTTACGTACATAAAAGATAATATTACAGTTACATACCTTGTCCAACAAATTTAAATCGGAGTTGATCTCAAAGTCCAGTTATCGTAGCAAAATGTCGTTGCTCCAGAAAAAACACGATCCAAGTCACAATGTAAATCAGTTAAATTTGTCTATTGAAATTAAACACTTACAGATAATAAACGCATTATTTATTTACACAACAAAGTCGAGTTCAGAGTCCGTGATTTAATTTTAGGTGGTTTATTTAGTTTCCCGAAGTTTCAACACCTTTGCAGGTGCCGTGGTTGCGGGGTGACTAATTGTTTCTTTGTGTGAAAATAAATAACGCGTTTATTTATCCATGAGTGTTTGATTTCAATGAGTTATACGCGTCAAAACCTAAGAAGTCAATTTTAAATTTGTTTTACTTTAATACTAAATATATTTATTTATTTAAAAATCTAGCTAGATACCGTTTTTCTTCAAAGATTGATTTCATATGTGAAATTTAAAAAAATATAAGTCATTTTTACTCGGTTCAATCTAAGCATTTCATTTTTCTATAATCACAAAGAACAGCACCATCTTTCGAGGCTTGAGAACAAATGCCCATTATCCGACACTCGGAATAAAAACAAACTACGCTAACGCGAAGCTCCAACATTATAGTGTTCAATTAATCTAATCGAAGCAATCAATTAATTAATCGAATCATAAATGGTTTTACTTTTACCACATCACTCAATAGTCTATGGTCGCAAAAATGGCGTCTTTGTTTACATTTTTATTAAATTGGTTTGAGACAGGGTATACATTAGAAAATCCAAGGAAATTGTGTCTAAAAAGCGATGAAATTAAGGAAATTTGTTAACTTTTACATAACCTTTTCAAATATAAATACTTATAAGTCACTGCACATATGTCTAAAAACTAAACCCACGTGGCCATTACCAAGATCAATTCATCTTGCAAACCATTTAATCACATTGATATTGCTCAATACCTAATCCTGACCAGTGTGGTAAGAGCCCCCTCAAACTTTTAATGCGTAAAGAGGCGGATATTTAGAATGGGTAACTACAGCTCAGGTTACACTGGAGTGTAATAAATGTAACCCCTGTTTTCGCACAATGCGTGGTGCAGGGGGCTGGTACCCTAGAACTGTGGGGGCATAAAGTCTGATGGCGGAAATAGTGATTCAAATCACTCGATACACTTTGCTGTAAAGAACATACGGACGGATCAATAACTTGCTACAAGGTCAATGGATTTAGTGACAATCCTCACATTTTTCTTTTAATTAGTAAAGGAAAATGGCC
The DNA here is from genome assembly GCA_927399485.1 of Calamotropha paludella. Lineage (NCBI taxonomy): Eukaryota > Metazoa > Arthropoda > Insecta > Lepidoptera > Crambidae > Calamotropha > Calamotropha paludella. Next base: position 8,631,420 of record OV656817.1, on the reverse strand, counting down.
GCGTAGTTTGCTTTTTAACTAAGCAAAATATGCAGAGCAACATATACTATTGTTAAAAATGAAGAGCGTTTATCCTAAAATTAGGATTTCTCTCAATTAAGGACTGCAAAAACGATGAGTGATGTTTTACATAAAAAACGTTTTCTTATGTAGTAAAACCTTACAATCTTTTTAAAATATTGGCAGTGTTACTGTGACTGCCACAGATATAAATTGTCATGTCATTTTATAAGTTTCGTCTTCAATTTTCACTTATTTAAAAATCATATAGGTATTAAGATAAAGTGTAAAACGAGATTTTTATTTAGAATTTAATTTAATAATATTTTCTTAGTATTATTTTTAATGGAAGTGGGATTTATACCACAGTTTTTAATCCCAATATGTACCAAACATTTAATAAAGCCCATTTTTCAAAAATAGTGATTCTTGTGACTATGAAGGTTTAAAACAATATATTTATAATTTTGTTTATTAAACTTCTTATTTTTCACGTGTATCAGTAACTATTGAACGTTTTTTACTGTATAACTAACGAGTTTACTTGTATTAATCTTATTTTGTGACTACTGGCTTTTTTGTGAGGGAGAAATCGTACTTGCAAAGCTAAATGGTTCCCGGTTTGAGAACCCGGTAGGGGCAGATGTTTTTATGATGCATATGACCATTTGTATCTCATTAATTGGTAATTATATGAATATGACTTATATACGTATTAAATATAAATATGTTTGTTCGTTATAGTAGTATCTTTAACACAAAACTCACAGTGCTTACTTTAAGCCCAGCTAATTGGAGTTAATATAGGAAACTACGCTGGACTGTTCGGCGAACAGAATGAGTGTCGCCAAAAAAGGTGTTTCGTTTAATTTTTACTTTAATTTGTTAAAGTATTTTAGATAATACTTAAGAATTATCTAAAAATATTTTAGCTATGAACTTGTTTGGTTACCATCATAAAACATAGTTTTATTATTTGCATTTATTATTAAAACGTTACATATTCATACTATGTATTTATCATTTCATTTTATTATATAAATATATAAAGATAAAATATTATGTTTATTTTTTATCATTAATTAAAAATGTATCAAAGTCTTCTATCTACTTATTTCAACGCAGATAAAATCATATATCTTGTTTCTGAAGCAATCTACGTGTTGTTTATTTTAGTACTTACGTTAATCAGTCACGGCTAATCAGATGAACAAAATAGTTAAAGGAATTTGGCAAAGATCCCGTCGCCCGCTCCATATTAACTAACTTAATACGAAGGTGAGAGCTGGAAGGTCTATTCTGAATTGCATTATTGGGAAGATATGTGTTTTCGATTTATTTTTATATTACGAGTAAATTTCATAACGTGGCAAAACCAGATGTACGAAGAGTTGAACGGAGCTACAGCATCCACGAAATTGGCAACATTAAAATTTTCTTATCCTCTGTTTTTATTGATCCATTAAAAATACAATAAAATAAAAGCACTCGTATTTTTTGATTTTGTCTTTATTGTATTATAAATTAAAAAAAAAAACCTAAAATTTAAGGACCGTTAGCCACAAAAATTTTAAGCCTTTGTATCAGGGAAGAATAGAAGTCGGCCAAAATTTTTATTATTATGTCAAAATGGCGTTTCTGTAACTTAGACTAAGAAAAAAAGGGATATTACCTTAACACTATCAAATAAAAAAATTAACTTATCACGACAGAACAAAATAAAATTTTAAATGAACTAGTTAGCAGGGCGTTAGATAATTAAAGGTTGTCATTTATTTATACAACGTGTCATACGTACATAAATTTACCTTATGAGATGATTTTTGAGATCAAGTTTAAGTTTTTTTTATTATAATTATATTGACTACCACGGAAGCCAAGTGGCTAGCATCCAGTATGCGGTAATTCCACTCCGAGGTATCGGATTCAATCCCCAGCTGGATCAATGTAAAAAACAAACTTTCCTATATTGACTAGGGTCTGGGTGTTGTGGTACCGTCGTTATTTCTGAATTCCTTAGCTCTCTCTCTCTTTCTCTCTATCTCTCATTCTCTCTCTCTCTCTCTCTTACTTAATTTGGATTCAGAAAACTGTATCTGATCTTGTCTAACATTTTTTATAAAAAAGTATGTAAACTCATTATTGAGTCACGCTAACCTATGTCTACGGCAATATACGCCATGAACTTTATTTAACATGTAGGAATATACCATATTGGGTTAACTCATCTACTTTTAATATAAGAGAGTACTAGTGTTGTAATAAATTAGATTTGTATAACAACTTTTTAAGATGAAAACCATAATAAAAACATAATCGCAATATGCCAGAACCCTCCACGCATACTCAATGTGGATTAGCGGACGGTAACGATTTCTGCAGCTCCATGTATTTTTCGTGTTAAGAAGCATGAAGAAGCTTGTTATAACATTTTAGGCCACCTATCTGGTATAGTACGTATTCGCAATTTCAAAGCCCAATAACGATAAATATTAGATATGTATTAGATTGTGTTTCCTTTATCATACTATAATGGATACGTACAATAATGGATCCTACGCAGAATCATGATCAAAAATTTATGTTCCTATGACTGGGTGGAGCACAAGCTTGCCCTACGGATTAAAACGTCCTATGTGAGGTGTGTGCTGGAAAAGCATCAACCTTTTACACGTAAGGGTGTCCTAAAAGACTATGATAATATAATAATATGATTTATTAATTTGCTTTAATTAACGTTAAGGCGTTCGTCCATAATAAAGTTCCTGGACCTACCTATGTCATTATAAGGAAATGCTTATATAATATTTTTTTTAATTAATGTTTCTTCGTTTTATTTGACTAAATGTTATAATAACTAATAATAATATATCTAATAAACAATTGAAATTCGCTAACATATAAGAAATATGATATATAAGCGATAATTAATAAGTTGATTAATTAAGACAAAATTCAATGATTAAAATTTCATTGAGTATGTCAACAATGTCAACTTAACATCTATTATTTGCTATATTTCAGGAACTCCCTGATGTATGTATTTCTATTAACCATTTAATAAGCATTTAGTTCTTACACTTCCGCGCACATTACACATCAGAATAAAACACCGAGCCGTGATCACAGGATCACGGCTCCTGTAAAGGAGTCGAAACGTCAGGATTAAATATAAAATAAAATAAACCATGCGCAAAAATCCGTAAAAAAGTGTTTCATTTAATAAGTGCTCTTTTAAGCTTTAAAAAAAGCGCTTTTGTATCATCCGTTTTTTTTTAGAATAAGACACTTTTTTACGGATTTTGTGCACATTTTATTTTATATTTAATCCGGACGTTTTGACTCCTTTACAGGAGCCGTGATCACAGGATGACTAAGATAATGGTTGTCATATATTTTCTACTACGTTCACAATATTTTAATCAGGCACGTTCCTAATTGTTACAATTATTTTATATAAATCAAATTGTTTTATTTTTACATTTTATTTAGTTATTAAATTCGTTAGTTATTAAAACGTTAGGATGAAATATAAAATAAAATATGCGCAAAACCCGTAAAAAAGTGTTTTATTCTAATGTGTAATGTGCACGGAAGTGTAAGAACTAAATATCCTGTTTTTATTAAATCTGTAGTAGGTATCCACTGGAGGTAATGACTATAGGTACACCACTGTAGACTACAAGATGGAAAACACTGTTTTCTGAATGATTTATCTTTTAATGCGATCTACAATCCGCCTACCAAACGTGGAGGTTATAGCATAAGTTTTGGGGGAGGCTTCCATCCAGCGGTGGACGTCTTTTGGCTAAGACTATGACGACACCGTAGGAAAAAAGCGCTTTTAGCACAACCACCCAGTTAGGGTGGTAACTACAGCAGAGGCGAGTTGCTTAATGTTAAATACTGCTATTCTGCCGTCCGTAGGCTAAAACGTCGCTTAACTACAGTTTTTTTGGAAATTTGAGCTAAAAACGCAGAAAATATTTAAAATTGATGTATTTGCTAGAACTATTTCAAAAACTACTAGTAATGGTAGTAGGATTCTTAGACAGATATTTTTATTTTCCATATGCTGACATTTAAAACTCAAAACTTACTCCCCGACGGTTAGCGACCTTTGAGTTTATGGACGGCAGTACTGCTCTTGAGACCAAAGAGGTGACGGGCGTTCATGTGTCGCCAGCATTCAGAATAGGTTCATACCATAATAGTCATCCACGTATTTGTCAGGTGATAAAAAAATACATTAACACACTTCACTGAAATCTGGTCTTAGTTTACTTTCCTCTAACGGTAAAATGCCATTTTAAAATAAAGGAATTCACGTAATACATCACCCGAGATTTCATCTCTGACAATAAATATTATATATTACCATTGCACTGTTATAATATTTGATAATGAAAGAGTCAATTATTTTACAGGATTTTTGTAACAAAATAAAAAGGGAGTCACTATCCTAATACTATTAGCTTTAATTTTTACTGAGTTGGAGGATGTATTGATCCAGCGTTTTTAAATGTGGAGTTACTCGATTGCCTGTGATTAAGCAACTTTCTTAAAGGTCACAAACTTTGCCTGTATTGCCAAAAATACTGTTTTGTAAAAGTTGTTTTTTAAGTTTACCTAATGTTTAAGTATACCTATTTAAAACCAGATTAAAAGGTATTTGGTATTTGTTATAATCAATACCATGGAACTACAACACTACTATCTCTACTATATAAAAGAAGGACTTTGTGGGTTTGTTACCATATATAGTTACCATAAGCCTAAGAATAACAGTTTTTATAATCAATTAACGTTACCATAGCAACGCGTGGCCAGGTTATACCAGCAACGCGTGGCCAGGTTGTACCAGCAACGCGTGGTCGGGTTAGCTAGTTATTATAAAAATAGAATAACACAATTTTCGTGGAATATGTATGGTGACGATGTATAATTGTAAATATCTTTTCTTTTATTAAAGCTGAGGAGTTTCTTGCGCCTGTTCTTCTTGACAGTTAAAAGACGTGCTGAGCTGGTGGAATTTAAAACGTTTCAAAACAACTTATTTTAGATGTATTTGAATAAAGTTATTTTTATTATTAACTAACGCTCTTTCGTGGTTTGGAAGTTGCATTTGCAGCCATTAGTACAATCCAGATAGCGATTTAATCCTCCATGGCGGAATCCTCCTCCGATATTTTCATTCATATAGATAGCTAGAATACACCAGCAGTGGGGATACTGCATAGATTTATGACAATGGCTTAAATTATAACAGGAATATAAATTGTCTTTGATTTATATAATTCCAAAGAAAATTATCTTATCTATACATATAAATAAAATTGGAGTGTTTGTTTGTAATATTAAAATAACCATTTTTTACTACATGCATATGAATATACGTTAGGTACATAAATCAAAATAACATTTTTTACAATTTTTGTCTGTCTGTAATAAGATGTAATAAGGAGTAACTTAGGCTACTTTTATTTTAAAAAAAATCTTTTTCACGCGGACGAAGTCGCGGGCGGCCGCTAGTGTAATCTATGATTTTTATATTTTGAATTTTCAGTGTTATCTTATATGATACTTTTGAATAGGAAAATACAAATAAAAATCTATTCGACTCACAAGATATAAGTCCTGGCTGAGAATAACTTGTGAGCTAAATAGATTTCTTTTGTATTTTTCTATTAAAGTAATCTCAAAAACTATTTTAATTACTATTGAAAATACAGTTTATCTTTTTGGTAATTAGTTTTTTTTTTAATTTTGATCGTATATTATAATGTCCTTACTTACACTAGCTAATCAAAAAAGTACCTCCCTAAAATTAGAAATACCTGCCTTTACACGGACTAAAGTAAACCTCATTTAGAACTGATGCTGTCTCTATCAATCTTTTTTGAAAATAACACCAGGTTCATATAGTCCTGGGTAGGCCTCCAAGTTTTTACCGGTCACTAGGAGCATGGAGGAGAGTCCCACACATCCCTCGTGTTCTCCCGGCAAGAGGGAATGCCCAATTCCATTTCCTGCGAAAAAAAAAAGATTCATATAGTCCACTTTCAAAATAAGGTGACATAAGGCCTAAATAACTCAAATAAAGCTAATCCGTACATCCTTAAGAATTGTCTACTCCGGTTTTAATATTTGGTACCTACGTGAAACCCACCATCATGATACCAACTAAGTGAGAGGAATAGGTAAAATAAAAATTAATATTCATATCTTCTGAACCTTGCATGAACGAAATGAGTCAACAGGGCAAAATAAGCCTTTTTTTATTCTTAAAATTTTCATTTCGATTCATTACATCTATTGACTCGTGTCGAAGGGTATTAGAAACCCTCAGAAAGGCAAATAGACCTATAAAAATGTTAAAAGTGGTAATTTACGATGGGTTATCTTATAAATTTAGTTATTAGTTATTATTTTCAAATTGTAATAATTTAGTCTAAAAATCTAGAAATATATACATTTCAAAGTCCAATGGAATAAAAGAATTATTCCTGAACGATAAAATAATGGTTAACCCAAGACATAGAACACTCACTGTTTTCATAAAATCCAGTTAGTTTTTTTTTATTATTAAAGAGATGAATCACACTGCTGTATTAGCTTTAGCATTTGGCCGTGATATAAAGGTAAGTTTTTTTACACCACAATTGGCGATGGTTTAGGCTAGGCCAATGCCTCGCCTAGCCCAAAGTCTTGTGTTATGGATACTAGGGTAACAAAGACATCCACAATAATATTACTAGGCGATGCAGTCGCTAAGCATAAAGCTACGCTAGCACCATATATTGGAACGGAGCGTAATACCTAAAAAAAGATTTTTTTTTGGTGCGAATTTTAAAATTCGGACACAATCTGGTCCTATACCTGTTGATTCGATTCAACACAAAAAATATTAAAATTGGTTAAGAACTCGGGAAGTTATGGCGTAACAGACATTGCGCCATTGAAGCTGATCCATGGGAGCTTCGCTCACTTCGTTCACTCCGCTCCAATAAAGAGGAAAGATTTGTATTTTTGTATGTTTGCAATGAATAAACTCAAAAACTACTAAGCCGATTTCAGAAATTCTTTCACCATTGGAAAGCTAAATTCACAATGAGTAACACAGGCTATATTTAATGCTAGAAAATAATTAAATAATTTTGTCCACCTGTGCGAGGCCGGGACGGGCCGTTAGTTCATAGTTCATATATAAATAAATACCCATGTCTGAGGTACAAACGCTCGTATTCATCACACAAACATAGACTGCCTCTTCCGGGACTCGAACCTACCGTCGGTGCGAAACGAAGCATTGCTGCCGTTGCGCCAAATGGTCGGCGAGTAAGTTTCATGTAATAATAAATAATTATTTGCACAAATATGGTTACGGTTTACATTTGCCATTAATTTATTGTTGCCAACATGGCTTATTGAATTAACAGATTCATACTGTAGTTACTAATATTTTTTTATATTCATGTTATCGATTAGTGTAAGTTATATAAGTTAATTGTTATTGATGGCAGCAATATGATCAATATTTTAACGCTACTATGAGCCAGGGTATCGAATACATAAAAGTTTAGCAGTAACCTTTAGAAACTCAAATTGTTCAGATTTTTTTGTGATTAATATTAGTCATAAAGCTGTCAAACACATTTAATTCGCACAACACGATCATTTCCTTTGTTGTAATGTTGCTCAATATTGAAAAAATGTTCACTTGTAAACAGGATGTTCCTGTATTTTCCATTTGCGTAACGAGCGAGCATCTGTTGTGATCTTACAATTCTTTTTAACATAAAATATTCATTTCAACTGAGCTTAGTATCTTGTAATTTAATTATGCTAAACTAAGTAGGATCCAAACCGTTTAAAAAGTTTTATATTATAATTATTTATATTATATAAATAATATTATAATTATTTAGTTTCAAATAATCGAAACTTAACTATGGATGGACTCAATAACATATCATATTATCTATACTAATATTATAAAGAAGTAAAGTTTGTGTGTTTGTATATTTGTTAAATTGTAAGGGGTAATCTCGGGATCTACTGAACCGATGTTAAAAATTCTTTCACCAATAGAAAGGCACATTATTGCTGAGTGTCATAGGCTATATTGAATGCTAGAAAAAAATTAAAGAATTTTGTCCACCCGTGCGAAGCCGGGACGGGCCGCTAGTCTATTAATAATAGCATATTACAAGATTAACTCAGGTGCAAATATTTAACAATCATATAATATTTGCTTCTAATATGATTCGAAACTTCAACAATCAATTAGAAACACTTATCGCTAGTTCAGCTTCGTGGTACGATCATGCATATGTTCCCATAATATTTTCTTGATATAGGTTGATCATAATAATCATTAAATATTTTTTCTTTTTGAATTAATGTCGATAATTAATGGTAAAAGATGATTTATCATTCTACACAGATTTATAAAAATCCGTTCATTATATATTGTACTAGCGGCACGTCCCGGCTTCGCACAGGTGGACAAAATTCTTTAAATTTTTTCTAGCATTCAATATAGCCTATGACACTCAGCAATAATGTGCCTTTCTATTGGTGAAAGAATTTTTAAAATCGGTTCAGTAGATCCCGAGATTACCCCTTACAATTTAACAAATATACAAACACACAAACTTTACTTCTTTATAATATTAGTATAGATTAAAAGTAGTCATAACTATTAAATAAAGACATGAGAAAATATATGCCTTATAAATAGTGAACAATAAAGACTCACACTACCATAACCAATAAAGCAGCTACAGCGAAAAAGTCCATAAAACAGCATATAGCAATCTTTTATCTTAAATTAGCCTAGGCAGCCCAATAGTTACAGCGTTAGGCATAACTTGCTAAAACGCAAGTACGAACGAATCTTGTTTGAGGTAAGCTTGAATATAATGTTTCTTGTCACCAGTCTATAGGAGTCCACTGCTGGGACTAAATGCAATAAAATGCTACAATCCAGATAGAATACTGATTTTATTCACCGTATTAATATTACTGGTTTAGAGAAAGCCAAATTGTGTTAGAGCTATAAAATCTATAAACACCATCTTAAACTACTTAAACTAGTTAGTATTTTACGTTCCAATAATGTGTTTTTTCGCCTCCAAGTTATTATTCGTTCTCAAGCAACGACGAGATTAGCTGAGTCGACCCATTTTCAGTATTACACGGAAATTACGGCCGCTGGTTAATTATGTAAGTAATCGTTTGACTGTGAAACACACTTCAAGAAAGTCTCTAAATAATAATTTAGTTTCGAGTTGTTTCGCTAGACGAATTTCGCTCGTGTAGTTAGGAAGCTAAGTTGTATAGTAGTATGGGACGTTGTAAAAATACGATAACTGTTAGTAAATATGTACACATTGTTCATCGCATATCGATTTCAGATTTTTCGTTTTCATACGTGCGAACTTCGTAAAAACACATGGAAAAGACACGGTTTTATTAGATATATTTATTAGATTTATTTAGATTGGTAAGTTCATCAAATTACCCAAAATGTCTAATTATTTTAACTGATTTTGAATCAGAAGTTAAAAATATAAAGTTTGGTACTGAAAATTAATGATTTTGTGGTATATTGTAAGGCTGCTGTCTGTTCTTATTACATGAAATAATCAAATTTCTAAGAACAAACTGTGATGTCTTTCTAATATTCAATAGTTGGTGGAAGACTAAAGATTCCATCGTTCCTGTGCATCTGTCGTTATTTATTGCTTTTAACATAACTAAGGAAAACAATCATATTATTCACATTTCTACTGACAGATCTTCTTTGAAATATTTAGATAAATGCAGCAAATTCCTGTGCAATCAATTAATTTCTAGAGTTAAAAATCATTCGTCTTAATATAATTTTATCAAAAGAACGCGTGACCCTAAACTTGGACTCTTCAACATTTTTTGATGGATCATAAAAATCATAGTCAATTATTAAAGAAAGTTATTGTAAGTCCAAAGATGCCGTATCATGCCTGAAATCGCACATTTCTCATAACGTATCACACTGATATCCGTCATTTTGAATTAAGATGTAAACGTAAAAATAAACAAATCTGTAAAATTTCTCCATTCGATTGTTAAAGTCTATAAAGACTAACAAACACATAAAGTTCAAAGACAATTGAAAAAATAACGTTTATGGTAGATTGACCAAACGACAAAATAAGTAGGTATCTCCTGTCACTTCAATCGAGCGGTTGATAAAAAAATATGATGGCTAGGCAAGATTTCCCGGAAAAATTCCTTATCTTCAGAATATTTATATATTTTAACTCTTTATAACAAGGGTTGCTTTTTTATTAAAAATCTCAAGCACTTTCTCAATTATAGTCTTTTGCTATTTTTTAATCATTGAAATGTGTTTTATCGCCAAACGAACGATGAAGACAGGAAACTCCTATCAATACAATGCCTTGCTCAAAGGAAAGGCAATGTGTAATGATTCATAGTAATTCCACACAGCGAGTCAAGGTCTCGAGTTGGTTATACAAAGTTGTAGTGTGGGGCACACGTTAGCGTTTTCAAAGAAATAAAACATCATCACTGGTAAGTCCGCGGCCAAAAGTTGGGCGTTGAAGTAGCATAACGATAAAATAGTAATAACAAGTAGCTAATGGTTTTTGTTGTCAAATAACAGAAGTAGGAATAAACCACTGTTAACTGTGTAGATATAAATGTTTTATTTTTATAACTTTTTTTTATTTCATTGATTCATCGTAATCAGACGTCAAGAGGCCTATTGGTAGAAGTTATAATAATAGATAGAATGATAGCCCAACTAATCATATAGCTCTCCAGTGTCACTAAGACACATTAAAATATTAAAGAAAAGATAGAAAATCTAACCTAAATCAAACTGAATATTTTATTGCTTATAACAAAATAATTTACATCAAGTTGAATAAAGTCATTAATAGGTTTTCTTTGGAACGTTAACTAAAGAAAATCTTAAGATAATTTGGTTTGTTTATATGGGCATATCAAAGAATTACAATGAGTATATATATACGTATAAATTACGAAATTCTGTTTAAGGTTCAATAAGCTTCGACCTACCGCAATCGCCTGCACTCCACTCGGTACAATCTTAGCCACAACTTGAGGCCATGGTTGATTCACAGCGTAAAATATAACTACGTTAAATTGAGCACGTAGACAATTAATACACCTAGACAACAAGCAAATATAGTCTTTATTCTATAAGCTCATCATTCAAGTTTCTTCGTGTTTCGGAAGGCACATTGATGGCCTCAGCAGCATTTGCATTGCTTGCACCCACTAATCCGCATTGGACCCGCGTGATACGTTATATTCATATATAGGGAAGGCTGCGCCCCAGGATTGGGGATACTAATAGGCTGAATTATAATAATGAAGCTCTAAGCTAGTAACGCCAATTAAAATATATTTGCGGCTCTATGCTCTTATGATTATTAATAATACATGCGATAAATTATCCTTTAAGCCTTAAAAGACTTTGTGTTCGAAATTATACATTATCGCAGCTGTGAACTGCATTTAAGACTTGATAATCTAAGTATTTTCTTAAACAGCTGTGGGCAGAAACGACCTTAACACCTTAAGCGATATGACCTATTCCATTAAGATTTAAAAAACTTTACAATAGCAAATTATATCTGGATAATTGGTAAAGGTTTATGAACGTGGTAACAAGGTAAATTTCAACAAAAACTATTTATTCTCAGTAGTAAAACTTGTAGAATAAAATTCTTTTTTATGCTATAAGTTACGCGTTTAATTATCTTTAGTTTTATTACATTGACGTTTCAACACCATTTTCGATGCGTGCTCAAATATGTAAATGCCACTGACGCGTTTGAGTTAGGATTTTAAATTCATAACTTATTTTCGTAGTATTAAGGTCTATTGTACAATTATTAATGCGATGGTACCCATCACACATTTAAAAACTTACACAAATGCGTAAGTGAACGTAAGTGTTTATTCGATTTAATCCATCATAACCTATGTAAATGCGAAATCAAATATCTGTTTCTCTATTACCTTTTTGCGACGTAAGAGAACAGAGGTGAACTGATTTAATGAAATTTTGTTTGAAGATTACTTGAGCCCCGGGAACACAGGTTTCTCTACCTACGGTTAGAATCATACGCTCCCTCAAAAATGTATGTACCTAAGCACGAAATTACATAAATTCACACAAACGAAATCGCAGGCAACTATAAGTATAGCATTAATCAAAAAGTAAGAAAATGCAACCAGTAAATGACATTACACAACTAAACTCTTGACATCTATAAATTAATTTATCCAAATGTCACTTATTTTAAAATATGAGAATAGATTGCAATTATGTAATGTGTTAATCCATTCCAAGTTGCTATGCAATGAATTAATGAATAATATATTTTGTAATGACAGTTAATGTGTATTTTAAGATTTTTAATAATTATTAAATAAGTGCCCTGAAATGGAATTGTGGTGTAGCAATTTAAAAAAAAACCTTTATCAATTAACCCCACAACTGTCACAAAGATAAAGTGATTATTGAATATAAATAAGAATATATTTATAAGAATAATTTCTTTAGTTAGAACGTAGGTTTTCTCATTTACATATGAAAAATAAATCTAAATGGTGAAATCATTTTATTTACGTCTATGGCGCAGTTATTTTTCTTTGTGTTGTGATTTGTGAATTCTTTTAGTTTATTTAACCTCGACAGAATAAACAGCGACACCTATTATGTCGTGATAAGTAACTATCAAATAGAAGTTTCTGCAATGGCGACCTTGTGAATAGTCTGTGGGATTATATATGCTATCTGTGCTTTTATGCATTTGATGATATTTTGATGGCTCTTTGTAACCAAGCCAAAACCCCTTATAAAAAAAGATGATATTTTGTTATAGAACTTATAACAAAATGTATCCGGCAGTAAAAAATGGCAAAGGACTCAAATCTCTCGAGCGATGTTGGGATAGCAGAAAGTTTCGTTTCCACGTGTGGCAAACGTATTTAAGCACAATCTTTTTTCAACTACACAGAATCGTTTTTATTTGGCTTAAAGCAAGGCTCTTGAAAAATGAAATAACTCATTTACCATTTAATAAAACATCATTTTCGACAAAATACTCAAGTTAAACTACATCCAACAGCTGAACTAACTACCACTTTGAATGATATCGACCTGTGTTCGGTTAGAATCGATTAAAATAATCAGGCATTTCGGTTACACAGCTTTACCTGTCGTCAACTTCATTGTACAAAAAGCAGAATACTCATTCGTTGATATATAATTGAAATATAATTGATTCTAACCTACTTTTTATTTCCGACTTTATGCACTTAGTTTAAGATATTAAGCAAAATTTTAAGTCACATGAATATCTATTCAAGGCTATGGTGACATTTCAGAGAACCAAACTGTGACTTAATAATAATATTTCATAGAAGTAAAAGTTAATAAATAAATATAATACGAGTAAGTTTAAGTAAAATAAAAGTAATTTGTAAAATAAAAGTATTTTAGTAAAATAAAAGTGATAAACAGAAAATTATTTTTTTGCAATTCAGCATTTTAGTAGTTGTTATAAACTCTTGAATTCTAATATTTTTGTGTGTTTCCTAAGCAAAATAAACATATATAGCAAATGTAGAGATCATATTTGAAACACATATTTAACAATTCTGTCAGCTGAACAGTTGAACAAATACAATACATGTGTTAACATTTGTAGATCGAAAACAAACCTTAATGCAGAAGTATAAAGCATTGATATCAGTACGTCAGTGAGTGCAAAAACTTAACAAATTCATTCGAGTTTTTACCTGTAGTCACGTGCCGTCTCGTGGGTAATGAGGAAAGCAATTGGAATGCGTCATAATACGTCACAGTTACGTCACAGCGGACTGCTTTTCGCATGTTGAACCACCCAAATATTATTCATTATTAATTAATCATCCACCAGAAGATACCTATTCACTCGGGACTTAAATTGTATTTGTCACGAAACACAGATTCAGGCAAAGAGTTCCACTCCTTAGCGGTACGCATCACAATAGGTAATATCTGCAAGGTATTACCTATTTTATTATTTTCTTACAAATTTAAAACTTTATTATGTCTCGCAAGACCTCGTTATAGAAACTCTGATGATCCTGTACAAAATTTCTTTATTCCTCACTCCCGTAATAGTTTTGGGGAACCCTGCACGAGAAGATTAAGTAAGTAATTTAATTATTTTCATTTATTTTAAGAAGTTGGGCTTAAATGAATAAAGCTCAGGCGAAATGATAAGGTTAAAACATCAACATGTTTACACGAATCGAGGTTGTTTGTAATTTCCCAATGTTGTTTATCGAACAAGCTCGGAAGCGCTTTTGGTATGATTGCGGGTTAACTTTCACTTGGGTCTAACAACGGATGGGTGACCAAACTTAATAACTAAGATACAACAAGTCATTCCTTCTTTCTGTATTTGCGTAATGGGTTATTTTGTTTTCCGTATGGTGTTTCCATTCTATAAGGAAGTCCCATTGTTAATTTGATAATAACTACGTATCTATCTTTTTTATTTGCGTAGTCAAGTAAACTCAAGGTATATTTTAAAGCTTGCGATTGCTGTTTATAAAATAAATTCGCCTTTCCTTATAACTTATATACTTTGACTGCTTCAGAGCTCTGGGTAAAGTCTGTACGAACTGCCCGACTGCGGTCTGTCCAGCTGCGTAATAATAATCCAGAGTGTTAAGTTTAAATCAAACGACTACATTCGGCCTCCGCGCGGAACGTGACACTTACCGAGCAATCCGCACCACTCTAGAAAGATATTATTATCCTATGCTTTCACGCGTCCCGACGTACACGTCATCGACGGCCAGCCGTCCATACACACAGGACCTAGTTCTACCTCTGTTGTCACCGTTCCGAAAGTCCTCACAGCCATCCGCATTGCCCTGAACCCATTGTCTATGGAAAGTGTTACTATCCTCTGTGACTTAAATTACTTTAGACATCTCTTTGACAATTTAAAAATAAATAAGTATTCGCCTATCTCTTTTTGAATACATACCCATATTTAAAATCAATCTATATCACGGTTTCGTATGTAATACTTCTAACTACTTAACATTCAACACGTAACACTAAGGCATTGGGTATATTCACGACAGTGGAGGAAAATATTTGGTATTTTGGAGTCGTAAGCAAAATCTTACAATTAACCGGGTGTGTGTACACTAGTAAGCTAAATCTAGGGCATTAAACGAGTCCGTCTACAATCAAACCGTGTATCATAAACACCTTCATTAATTACATTTATATTTAAGTATTTCAAGTATTATTCAATATTGTACCATCATCAGCCCATATATACAGTATAACACTGTATAACCATCTCTGAGATCCCAGATGTTCTACTCTCTTTCTGAAGCAAGCTTTGAATCTCTAATATCCAGCAATCATAAGAAAGCGAATTGCGTAGATTGAGAATATAAACTTATGTATACCTATTATTTAAATTACGGCTTGTTTTGTAAATAAATAAAAAACCGGTAAAGTTGGTGTATCTGTTTATAAATGATTATGTAAATATCGCTACAAACTTCTTACCTCTTTTTTATTTTATTTTATGTTCAAATTTCTGTAGTCATAAGTTTCAAAGGCATAATTATTATCCCGCCTACATAATTACTATGTAATCAACACTCAAATTCATGACAAAAAATGTAAAGAGAATGTCAAACATGGCATGATCCATAATTTGAATTTCTGCTAATACTCAAAAGACTAGAGGACGGCGAGCTAGTATACAAAATTCCTTTGCACTCTAAACTTGAATTTGAAATCAATCTTCAAAGAACTCAGACAAAGTCAAGAGTCCTTTTTATTTATGTTTCCACAGCAACCTCTTTCCCATTGCCATTTGTTAATAACTCAATTTTTCCCACTTGGAAATGAAATACGCATTTTCCACTATCCCCACCAAAATGCTCAGTGGTCGTATATTTTACATAGTGAAATCGATTTTCGCCTAAGTTAGACTTCTGGGTTTCTAGATGATTAGAAAATATAAAGACTCTTTTCAATGGCTATAATATGCGACACGTGTCATGCTCTATCATTCTGGGAGGTTCTTATCGGTATCACAAAATGATGTGAAAGAGGTACCAACGCATTGCCTGACGTTAGCAGGACAATTTTGGATTACTACCAACGGTTGAAGGAAATATAGATCGTATTGTCAAGTGAGCGTTGGAATTAAAGGGTATTTATATTTTATTTTATTTATTAAAATCCACAGCCGCTAAAGTAAATGTAAAATTTACAAAAGTGCTTACAGTCCATAACGGATTTACATTTTATAAATGAACTAGTTGACCCGGCCACGCGTTGCTGTGCCGACTACAGCGTCATCTGCCGGACTGATTTGTGAATCTGAACCATTCTCAGATCCCCTTGAACACACACAAAAAAATTCATTCAAATCGGTCCAGCCGTTTAGGAGGAGTTCAGTGACATACACACTCACAGAAGAATTATATATATAAAGATTATAAATCAGTAAGATAAAATATTAAATTTAGATTACCATGCAATACATAATCAATTCAGGCTCAGCAAAACCCATCCTGTTTGTTAAGCACTTGCAGAACCTCCTTCTTAAAGCTTAAATTGCTATTGTGGAAAATAGCAGTTTCAGTAAATATTTTATTCTATTTCCTCTGTAACCGTCTGATGAGTGCATTTTGGATATATTTAGTAGCAACGAAGGAGAAAGCGAAGAGTTTAGTGAGTCTCGTTCACTGGTTTAGTACACTAAAACCTTTGACGTTTCGGATAATCTATCAAACTGTTGTATAACCCATCCAGAAAAGATATGTCAGCTAAAGTGCGCTCAATCTTTAAGAGTATAAAGATTATTGTGTTGATCAACAACGTGTCTACGACAACACCGATAGTCCATATGCTTGACAAACTTGTGTTGTATTGTATGCTCTCAATCCTATGAATGTCTCAAGTTGTAGATTCCATACGGAGACACAATACTCTACTCAAACAGTCTACGTCAGAGAACGGATGACTAACCCTCAAATAAAACCAAGATTCTTGTAAGCTTTACAGACCCCAGGTCCCTAATAGATTTAACACTGGCTATGATTTCAAATTCACTTATGTGACCTATGGTCATAATACAAACGTTTTTTTTCCTACAACATAAAGCTTTGTGTAAGCAAATTTTTGATTCTTTATTTGATTGCAAGCATTATTAGTTTCTAGATACAATATTGTTGAACAGCTACACGAGTACCCTTGTTCAGTTGGTTTTGTTATTATTTTTTAAATTGGTCTTTGATAAGTATGGGCTTACCACTTAGTGTTATGACATGAGGGCGATAATCAAATGGTGATTCCATCACTGAACTTATAAACAACTAACCAAATAAGATTGTTCAATAAAATCTTTATTTTTTTTCATTCTACAAACATAAACCTCTATTTAATGTGAAGATTTGTGTAATAATAGTACTTAATCTTCAGCACGTTTTAACGGTTAGGTTTAAAATCATAGGTCATAGAGAAACAAAACTTGTGAAAGTGGAGTGCAGTATGT
The DNA here is from genome assembly GCA_927399485.1 of Calamotropha paludella. NCBI lineage: Eukaryota > Metazoa > Arthropoda > Insecta > Lepidoptera > Crambidae > Calamotropha > Calamotropha paludella. The sequence goes on along the minus strand of OV656817.1, from coordinate 8,613,787 downwards.
CTGGTCGAACTCGGCTTTTCAACCGTCGTCGTCGCCATCGCTTCGTCACGCTATCTCTAAGGGCGAGATAATCGATCGCTATTCCGCTCACTACTCTACAGTTTTTCGTCCTCTAGAGTACTTAATTTCGGTGTAGACGCCCCAATTTCAATTACATTAACGTTAATGTAATCTGGCCTCTACTCCTGTATTTTTTAGATTAACTTTTGAGTTGCAAGTCTTGTTTAAAGTTAGTCATCTTTGTTAGTCATACTCTTTGTTGTTTATAAAATTACACAATGTGTTTTAGCATTTTATAACAAGTGATACCTATTATTTAAATGTTTAGTAGTGATACTTAAAGGAAGTTTTTGTGCTTTATTTTTCAGATTTATAATGATTGTTTCATTGCTTTTGTTATTTCTGAAGTGAGTACACTTCACTGGATGAGTTGTACGTTAGTTTTATGTGGTTTTGTTTTTATTAATTTTATCTTGAAGGTTCAACAGTATTTTACATACAGTGTTTTGCATATATTACATTACTTATGAAAATATATCAATCTACACATTTGTTACATTAACCGAAAAATGATCTATCTCACATTTTGTGTGATATGCCTTATGACCAATTTTTTAATATTTTCTTCTCATAAACCTGACACTACATATTTCTTTAAAATTTTATATATAGAGAGGACATATGTACATTTGTCATCGCGAGATTCTCACTCTTGAGAAAGACCTACTACATTCGAAAAAAATGAATCGTTTTTTACGACAGCAGCATAAAATATCTGTTGCGGCTGTCAGGAAAGCCAAGCTGAAACTTTGCCGATGACGTTTCAGTTTGGACGGACATGGATCCACTTCTATATAATGTTGCTTTTAATAAACGTGGTTAAAAAAATATTTAGTATTTACAAGAGAATTGAATAGTCTTGAATATTTTCAAGACACAAGTCTTGAATATTCACAAGGTGCAATCGGACGAGTTTATATTTCAGTCGACACTATACTCGGAGAGTTCATATATGTACATTATTTGTCACATAACAGTATATCGATACAAAAAAGGTAATGAATTGTAAGTTTGGATGTAGGAAGTAAACTCCGAAACTATTCAACCGATTCCAAAAAATCTTTCACCAATACTTTGAATAAAGTTTCAGGGTAAACAAAGGCTTTTAATTTTCCGAGAAATCGGAGTTACTACTTCTGGATATACTACTACTGCCTTCGAAATCTCCAATAATGTACTCAATGTTTGAAAATTTTAATTTTAACAAAAGTTATTCACAATAATGTATCTAAAAAAGATACAATTTATCTGACTATTAGACTTATGTTACTAAAATTATTTTTTATTTTAAAAGTGACTAGAAACGTCGTTAGAAACTAGACGATGTCATTCGTACCTTGCTAACAATCCTTATCCAAAAAAATCACTTCGTATTCGTATTATTCAAATCGTCCGATTTTTTCAGGATTTCTTTTGAATGTCCATTCCATTCAAAAGAAATCCTGAATTTTAAGATCTATATGAATATAAAAGAAATGTCCTGATTCAGTTATCAACGTCCAATCCAGAGCGTAGACCTAGAAATCTGAAAATATTCAGACAGTTTTTTTTTTGTGATAAAGGCAAGGGCTAAGAAGAAAATTCAGGAAATCGAGCTTTAAGAGGCTAGACAGGTAAAAACTTTTATATGGAAATACAGTATCATAAGAGATACAAACTATTTTTTATAGAAAATCGACCCTAAGCGATTTGAAAGAGGGATAAAATTTCTATGGAAGTTTTTCATGTTTATGTATTTTAGATCAAAAATATCATTCCCATATATCATCCCGTTAAAATAAAAGTGCTTTTTGTGGTGACATATTTTACAACTATAATACTATAACTATAACACCTTAATGATACATATTTAAATAAACTTAAAAAACTTTTATAAAAATATAAATGTTCAGGTTAATAAACAAACTGATAAAATATGACTAAGAGTTATTTGTTATTTCAGCTGTTTTCTTCTTTACCGAGTATTCGATACCTACTTGTGAATTTTATTTTGTACATTCTATATTGTAAGAAGTACCCAGAACATAAAATAATAATAATATAAATCTGGCGTTAGCTTAAGAAATTCTTGAGAAATTACGAAGGGTCTGACAAGTCTCGGAAGCTCAATTGGAATAGTACTCGCCCGGATAGTCAGATGTGTTTTCGGGTTCGACGCCTGAGGCAAGTGGACATTTTTCTAGTATGGATATAAAAATCTAGCAATTAAATAACAAAAATATAATAATTACATAGCTGTTTCTTTATCGATTGTTCGGTACTTGTAATACATTCGATGTTGTTGGTAGTAATATACATATGCTTATCACTGTGGAAGTTTTATGTAGATAAAAATTGCCTTTTACACACCGTTGTTGGAACAAGTGGTTTAAATTCTTTGATCGTTTTTTTTTTGTAAATAAAAAAAACTTTGGCTATATTTGGCCATGGCCCGATTTTTATTAAGTATATTTATTCATATTTGGGATATTATTGATAACCTTATAGTTATAAAATAGAATAAAAAAACAAAAAGTCTTTTCTCATGTATAATGTAAAAAAATAATATGTAAGTTGCGTGATTTCTTTAAATAGAACTATGTATATTTGGGAAGAGTGATAAATTTTTAGTCCATTTTTTTCTAACAATTTTCACTAATTAAAGCGACAGTTTTCAAGGAAGGATGTATATTTAGATTTTTATTACTTTTAACGCAAAAACTACAGAGCACATTTTAAAGAAATTTAACAGAAACATCTAATAATCATTTTATTTAGTTACATGGAAGACAAACAGCCATTACTTAAGAGATTGAAAAAAAGACGAACAACTGGGAGCCATTTACCTCTCAGACTAGTATCAGAAGAACAAATAGGCTAAAACGGGGTGTTTAAAAACTATGTTCTGTCGTAATACAACTGATAAGCGTCCAAAATACTGGGATTTGTTATTAGAAATGGTGAAGATTTTCGTAAGTCATATACAAAAAGACTTCTTTATAATACATGCTTAGAACAAAATTTTAAGCAACCTAGAATATTGTAGCACCATATGGAGGCTGCACTACGCAAGTCACTGTTTGAGATTGGAGAGACTGAAATGATGTTTATGGCACTTAACGTACTCAATAGGAAAGCGTAGAAGAGGATTCTCATATGTTATGGTAATGGTACCATATTTAATGGTAAATAAGACTGTCCTCAAATACTGCAGAAATTTAATTCCCTGTCAGAATGTCAAGAAATCAAGTAGCTCCGTTGGTGCCACCAATGCGCTCAACGGTGTTTGGCTCTAACTCTCCAGGTCCAAGACTGTGTAGACTGTTGAACTGCTTAGAAAGGTCCACCGACATTCATCCAGTGTACGTAAACTTGTTCCGTAAATACTTACAGGACTCCATAGGTGATGGGTAGGATACTTACTGTTGTAAATACTGTTTTTTTTTCTATTTTTGTGGAGTTTTTGTATTTTCTTATATTTGTATTGTAAGATATTTTTTGTTTGGTTCAATTACACACAGCACCTATACTCAGTTCCTTAATAGGTATGTTTGTTTTATATTATTAAATGTTACAATTTTTGTGGTAAACCAATAAAAATAAATAAACATATCAACAGATGGCGCAGTTAGGTAACTATTGTTTTTTTTAAACGCCCTAACAAAATTGTTTGAACTTTCTGTGCCATGTATTGTCGAGTAAAGAATAGATTACCATTCACTCTCTACACTTAAGGATATCGTAAAAAAAATCAATTATATTGGAGGCAAGGATCTTGGAGGCAGCTTTTTTTTCAATTTTGGTCTTTCACTGCGATCGCCACCCTGCCTGCTGCACGTCTTTCGACTGAAAAGATAATTTTATACACGCTTTGTTTATCTCGCCCATAAATCGCCTTTAACACAACAGTTTATTGACAAGAGTTTAATTTCTTCTACATGTTGGTGTCAAAGATTAAAAATCTACGCGTACGAAACCGCGCGAGTAAGCTAGTGATTACATAGTAGTCATATTATTTTTATTGTTTTTAGTCTTTGCGCCAAAAAACGTAAAATGTTTTTACTTGAAATGAAATACTGGGTAGTTTACTAATATCCGGTCAAAAGTAAATCGAGGCTCATTGAGAACGCTTATATGAAACTAGCTGAGAATTCCCGCTTCGCTGGGTTATTTTTAATTTTATAGTTATTTGTTAATGTTAATAATCTACCACTACTTACTTTACGATTTTTTCATATAAAAGTCAGATTTCTTTTTCTTATTAATATATTGTTCTTACTTGTTTTTACATCAATATCCTACGATAAGACACATTTATATCTTAGATCATCTAAAATTAAACTATATGCTGAAATTTTTTATTGAAATACATTTTTATACACACGTTTATGCACCAAAATGTAAAACACGTCTACTGTTTTACATTCTGGTGCATAAACAAATAAATTCTCTTTCTCTCCCATGCGTGAAAAAGCTACGTAGAGTTGTTCATGTGAATAACAGGATTCTTTTAAATTTTTGTATTCTTCTATCATCTGCTTGTTTATTTGTTTCTCTTCTTCTTTGTAATTTTTTTCTGATTCGATCTGTTTCTCTAGAATCAATAAGCTGCTCTTCAGTCTGATTATTTTGACTTCGATAATAATTTTCCCGAAGTAATGTTAAACGTTGTTCTCTTTCTTCTGTAGTTTCATTTCTCCGTGACATCTCTTACCTTTTCGATACAATTCGAGAACGCGAGCATACGCTTTTACGTTTCGGCATATTCGGTAATATTTAAATTCTTCACCCACTTTACACTGCACTTAAAAAAAAACACCACACGTTAAAACTTTTGATTCTTTACTTTTATAAACACGACACTCTGTTATTGATAATCACACTACTTAATATATTTCTTACGTTATATAATCCTTGAAAAGTTGACTGAAGCACGGGCTAATTTTCCGGATTGTTATAAAAATTTCGATTCTTTATCAGGGATTTTTTTAAAGTTTCTAGAACCATCCAGCATAGTATTAATCGATCATTATGTTGAGATACATTTGGAACTTTCTAGTTCATTTGAAAAATTTCTAGAATAATATTTCAACTCAACTTAATCAGATAATTTTCAAAGTTTCTAGAACGATCCAGCTTATTATTAATCGATCAGAATGTTGTGATACGTTTTGGAACTTTCTAGATCAGTTGAGAAATTTTTAGAACAATCTATATTGATCAGAAAATTAGCGTAAATTTTGGAGCGTTCTAGAAATTTCTAGAATATCCTAAATTGTTCAGAACCGTGACATCAATTTTATAGCTTTCTAATTCATTCCAGAATATTCTAGATCAACCTAAAGACACATATACATTTTAGAGATTTCCAAATAATTCTGGAAAATTTTAGATTATTTAAGAAATTTCCAGATCATTTTAGAATTTTCTATATCATTTTAGAATTTTCTAGAACATTCTCGTTTAATCAGAAGCTAGGCATATACTTGAGAACATTTATTAATAATATAATAATTCTAGACCATAGTGCACAATGGGAGCCTTGTACCTACATATTGCCACATACAAACACTAATGCGTCTGCGATATGTAGTTTTGGCTGCAAAGTGAAGTATAGTGACACACACCTCAATTTTTATATACTATATATTACTTTCATTATTAACCCGGCCACGCGTTGCTGTGCCGACTGCAGCGCCATCTGCCGGGCTGATTTGTGAATCTAAATCATCCAGAGCGTCAACCAAACGCATACAAAAAATTTCATTGAAATCGGTCCAGTCAAAACATTTTTTTCTTTTTTTTTTCCAGCCAAAACCAAAAAACAAATGAAATGTTTGCAACAAAGTATTTGTTTTTTATTTATATAAAGCTATTACTTGACATCGAATGCAATGATTTATGTATAAGTGGAGTTTTTTGTTTAGATATATGGTAATATATCCAAAGAAATACTCCTACTAAAAAATGCTTGGAAATGGTAATTTCCAAGCATTTTTTAGCTAACGGTGCACGTGCAGGTCAATACAGCGTAGATTGCTCCCAGGAGTAGCTACATCATGCTTTTCTTGTCCTATTTGGTAAACTGTTTGGCACGTATTCTTAATTTATGTTATATTATAAAAGTCTATATATAGGTTAAAAGTACACATGACGCTAAAATTGAAAGTGAGGTGGATATAAACAAAACCCTAATTAAGTTAATATCAAATAACTCTTATCAACATCCACCATCTCCATTTGCTGACTACCATCAGTCACAACTGGCAATATCCCAAAAACAGACTTATGTTGGTTAACATAAATGTGCCTAGAAAATCATTGAAACTATTTTTCTGTAATTGTCATAAATATATCGGTTACAATTATTTGTTTTTATATTTCATGTTTTCTTATAAACAATTCTTTAATTTTTTAAGTAAAGTACAATACATACCTCGGCCATAATTGCAATGCTGGCCTAGGATTCTGGCCCAGTTTTCATAGTTACGCCACTCCAAGATTCCGGGTTTGTTCCTCGGCTGGGTTATCGTATCTATTTTGGCTGGAGTCGGTATTGTTCTACCGTCGTTGTTTGAGATTTTCATAAGACAAATGCCTAAACTACTTGCTTCAGAATCTGATGTTTATTTTCATAGGACCAATAAAAACAGGATAAGTTTAAGTGTAAATCAGATATCGAGTGGTCTGTACAAACATGTATGTACATGAACAAAGAATTTTCTACTATATTAAATCCACATATCCCAGTTATCATTATATGAAATATTAAAATTTATCAGGTAAATGCATTAACGAGAAAATAATTTTATTTTATACGTCACCGTGAATTCGGTATATATAAAAATATATATATATTTTTTTAATATTATAAAATTAACTCGAGTTAAGCACTTGAATTCATGCAAACAGAAAAAGCAGTATCATTTTAACCCGAATTTTCTTTTATTTTAATTTTAAGGGTAAATGAAACAGACTTAAGCAAAAAATTTAAAACTATAAAAGTTTGCTACGACGGTAGCAGAGCTAAATAAGGTCGAACGAAACTAAGCTGTCAATCCCTGAGAAATTTCTTCTCGAGACGGCTTTGTCATAATACTTGTGTCATGATACCCACTAGATGCCAATGTTAGCTTTACAAACATTTACATTAAATCGTCTACAATATTTAAGACATCGAAATGGATTATACATTCATTTAATTCCTAAAACTTTCGTTAAAATTCGTCGACCTGTTTTGGCCCATATTCGTGACAAACTTTCAGATTGACTTCAGTTTATTTATGATTTATCGTGTCAACAGCGGTTTTCACTTAGATCTTTGTTTTTTTTTCATTTTAATACATATTTTAATGTTATTTATTGATATGAATATCAAAGAGCAAATATGGGATACATACATTAATAAATCTATAAATTTTCTTTAGCTTCATGGGACTAGGAAGAAATTGAAAAATAAATAAATAAATATTTCTTACATTCACACCAATCAGCCAAGCCCAAAGTCAGCACTGTAAGGCTTGTGTTATGGATACTAGGATAACGAAAAGTCATATATATATGATTCATAGATATGTTACATAGATATAAATATATACACTCATCACTCAGGTACAAATGCTCATATTCATCATACAAACATCTGCCCCTTCCGGGATTCGAACCCAAGATAGTAGGTGCGAATGGCTGGATCGTTACCGTTGCACCAAACGGTCATAATAGTGTTTAGCGTTTTATGTCAGTTTCCTACTTGGTTTATGGTAGAGTTTACTTAATTTTGTATTACGTACATACTTACGAACCATCTCCATTTTGAAAACGACATTTATTGCATTGTGTTTTTGTATAACGGATTTAAAGCAAAAGCATAGTAGCTTACAGCGCTCTTTATTGCTGAGGTGCTATATAAAAAAATAACAACAAGACTTTTATTTTAATATTTAATTTTATTTAATCATCTCTTAGCTTAAGACAGGAAACATTTATAAAATAGCAGCTAATCACAATAATAAAATTATGATAACATTTACAAAACGTTCCTTAACTTCAAAGTATAAACCTTGCCTCGTTTGTTGTAGTACATTTTTTTATAAATATTGCTTGTTCGATTACATAAAATTGTCCAACACAAAGTTGGCAATACAAAATAGACGTAATCACAAAAGCTAAGGATAAACAAGCTTAAATACAGATTAAAACAGTCTCAAACAGAATTATTTTCAAAACGTTCTTAAATCAAATCTAAATTTCTCTAGATTTCGTTTCCATTTTGTTACAAAAATAAAAAAAAAAACTTGTCCCGAGAACCAATAGCTATGGTTTTATTTCAGGCTGCAATGCGGTTCAAGGTAGCGATGTTAAGGTTTCGCGACGATTTAATACAATGTATTTTAAATGCTATAACTATAGCAATTAGGTTTTTATTACTTTTGATTATTAGTAAATAACCGTAGTATTGGCCTTCAGTAGACGCTAATGTATTTCCCTTTGAGAGTTAAGATTCGATCGCTATTCGTCTCACTTATTAATCGTAAGTGCGAGTGAGATATCTAGAGTTCGCGTGCTGATCCAATAATCTGATAGTCTCCAATATTCAGTTCATTTTATGTTGATGCTTTTGTTTTTCTTAATATGTTTTTTTTACAAATTCGCAAATAATTAGTACTTCGCTCATTACGAGTTAGGACTAGCGACGAGGAAGTTTGAAATGAAACCGGTTAATGCAGTATGTGTAGTAATTGTTTTAATGAACACAGTCAATACACAGCATGAATCAAGTTTATATTATAAAACGTAACAATGATTGCTTCTACGGCGAAATAAATTGATCTAATTTTAAATGATGACCGAATAACGCAATGATCGAATTATTTATTTTTAGAAATAACCAAACGCTTACGGTGCGTAGTCTCTTCAGGCTTATAAAACGACTTTTGTAATAATACTCTACACACCTAAAACTGATTTCGGTTGAAAGAGTTCTTTGCTCTCTAAATTTTAAATGTACTAAGTTGATACCACCACGAAACTTTTAAAGAAGAAGAGTAAACATATTTATGATTCACTTCATTTGCTCTAGATACTCCAATAAAACTAAAACTAGAGGCTCGGTAAGAAATAATTTATTTATACACTAAATAAATCTCACAAACTCCGACATCATGGAAGCCACGAATGAAACTAAAAATACATTTGCCATGAAACTGTTTTGGTCACTCATGTGCTCAATATCGCTTATTAAACTATTATTTACAATTTAGGTTTTTGAACGTGGCATGTTTATATGAAAAAACTACTTACAATTAAATTATGTGCGTTTTATAATTATTTAAACATTTGTAAAATACATTTTTGGTTGTATCCCAATTTAACAACTATTGTTTGAGAACACGTCTGTATTAAAACGCACTTTCCTTGACTTAGTTATGATCTCTGCAGCCTTACAGCTGCTTTCGAGTATATACAAGCTCCTAACTTTTAAAATTTTATAATACATAATGATTGTCAACAATACATACAAACGCAAATCATATAAAAACAATTTTCGACGTTTATAGGTGACAAATCTATTAAATGCGACTGTAGTTAAAACGACTACAAAATCCGGTTAATCCGTATAAAATGGCCAATAGTGGTTGAAATCAATATTTTTTTTCTCCAAGCTTATTTTTTTAAATACATTGCAATCCAAACAAGGTTGGGGAAACTAGCACAAATACGACACACAGGCTAGGCTAATATCACAGGAGTGCTGGGAACGGCGCGGAGCTTCTCCCACTCCCTGGGCGGCCCCCGCCCAACTCTCTCCCCTCTACCTCAGCCGCACCCCTCCACGTACCTATTTACTATTCAGAGGGGGTAAAACGGGCTACCAATATATTTTGCGACAATTAAGATTTCAAAAGAACTTCAGTTTTGTTTATACAAATTGCACAAATACATTGCACACTACGGAATATAAATAAAATTTTGAATGGATAGTAAACATAAAATCATACGCAATACATAAATCTACGTGTTCAACCAATCATATTATTTTAATGGTAACAAAATCTTAATTGATCAGGTAACAAAATTTCATAAACAAAAACATAGAAAGTTATACATAACTACGAGAGATAAAGTTTAACAAAACTCAAAAGCCAGACTTGTTAATAAAATGCATGACCGAGCATTTGTGTTGGCGGCCAAATGTTGGCCAATGACGCTCACGCACACAGTCCTACCCCGTCAGAGCACACATCGCAAACTTGACAATGTTTCCATTTGAAGTTAACATACAAATGTTTGTTACAGCTTTTTCTTAAACTTTAAAGTTATATCAGTAAAAAAATACGTATGTAATTAGGCAGTATTTTGCTGTTCATAAGGCAAGCTGCTTGACGGATATTCGCCAAAATGGCTTCAAATTATGAACCGAGCGACCCGCTCCGTGCAGTACGTACCGACATCGAATTCATAAAAATAACTCCTAAGGCGATTCCGACTTTAGGATGTGGAGCGTCCACGCAACCGTTCCCAGTCGTTTTGCACTATCTCTTAGATCACTATCATTTATTTACTTACAATAATGTAACATTTTAATCGTAACTTAACACTAATCATTCAATAAAAACGATAAACGTTCATAATTCTCGCTCTCTGCGTCACACGACGCGATAACGAAGCGTGTCCTCCGTTCGGTAAAAATAATCGTTGAACACTAATTGGACCGCGCCCGTCGGCAGCGCCTGAGCAACTTTCACTAAATAATAAAAACACGCTAACAAAGTAAGTACTCTTCTTAGACAACAAAGTATTTGCTAAACGTCCGTTCCGGATAAGGATGGGTCACCGCCGAGGATTACGCGAGCAGGGTCGCGAGCTCGGGGCGGGCAGGGCAACTCAAGAGCGTTGGACGCTCGCATCACAGCGGGGCTGGTAAGGGAGCGGCGTGACGCGGTCATGAGTCCAGCACCGTCAGAAGTCCCGGCGGCAGCAACGGCACGTCCTGCCGGGGCATTTGCCTCGCCAACTGTGCGCATCCGAGATTTGCGTCACCGAGCTCGGGAATAGCATCCAACAGCGCTAAGCATTCATCCTCCACAGCGCGCCGGGCTTTTTTCCCAACCCACGACGAATCGTCACACTCTTCCCTCGCGCGGCGTCGCCTCGCCTCTTTCTCCCGTCGCGCCTCCTCACTCAGCCGGCAGTATGTGTTGTTAATACAAACTGAACGACGTAAATCCCTCGCGGGATCCTCTATATTCTCCAATTTTTGCGAGCAGATTTCTATGACTCGCTTGCGCTCTTCATTAGCACGCAGTCGTGCAGAGATCATAGAGAGCTTAGGGCGTGCGGCGGGTTCCGTACGAGGCGGTCCAAACATGTCGTCCTCGAACGCGTCTGCAATCTCCGCTCCGCGCGCGTTCTCCCTCTCTTCTTGTGGCGTCATTCTGCAACAAATAAAACTTCGCGTTAGCACTGCGAAATATAATACGTCATCGAGTGTAAACAACAGAACGCTAGAAACAATAACATCATTCGCGTCCGCTTACAATGTCTTGAAATTCCCCGACTATAATCCGGTTTTACTCATCTAAAGTATACGTGTTGTTACAGTTACTAATCGGGATTTCCAAAAACCCAATTTTTTTATTAACCCATAATTTGAATCCATATTCCGAATATTATCAAAAGGTATTGGAGAACGTGGACCGCTCAAGGAGAAACCATAATTATTATTTCACAATCGCGAGTACTAGGTCAATCAAAGAACAATGCATCAACGCCTGTACGCACCGATTAGGTTCATAACTTGTTATAATCCGTTCCACTCGCTATTACTTGAAACGGAAGATGACAAAGAAATGAATTTGAACAAATAACAATATCGGATGACTATTAAACCCACCTCAAAGAAAAGTCGGGCGATATGATGAAGAATCCTGACATCAACATGATAGAGTCGTAGAGACCTTGTTTTGTTTAAAATGTGTCACTCAATGTCACAAAGAGTTCAAAACACTGACAAAAGACGGTCGCGCAATTCGCTGGTATGTCCTCGACGACAAAAGTAATAAAGTAGAAGTGAAACAAAGATACGCGCAAGAGTGCGACGTGCGCGCAGCGCGGCGTTCACTGGCCGAGTGACAACATACCTCGCTGTAGATAAGACATTGAAAAAGCCAATTGCGTCACTCGAGTACGGCTACGTACGTGTCGAGAGGAAGCGGGTGACGTACGGTCGAGCCGTCATTTTGGACCGACTAGTCGACTAGTTGAATTAATTTCCTCGTTACACAAAAGTTCAGTGCGAGCCGAGTACAAATATGGCTACGAAACTAACTTACAAACACTGATGTAATGAAAATATCTACCGAACATACGAAGTGTAATAGACCCTTTAACGTAATCAAAAGCAATGTATTCTTCCCATAATTTCGATTATATTTTTGTATGTGAACATATGGATACTCGAATGTTATGGAATTATTGAAGATCGCCCATTTTTACTCTTTATCAGAAACTAATGTGATTTCACAATCCAACAATAATAAAATAATAAAGGAGCTTTACCATACACACTCAGTTTATTGCTACGTGCACAAAGTATTTGGGTATGATTAATATACTGTCTTTTTAATACATAAAAATAAAAGAAGGCAGTTTCCCATTAATATTTTTTGTAATAACACCCAGTATAATTATTTTCTTTACTTTCATCACTGTAGCTTATATTTAACAACATAATTGAATATTATTGTTTTCATAGATGTGAACGACGTTGTTATCTCTGTCTTTGATATAACAAACTTTTCTCTTACAGAAATAACTGATAAAATAAGTTTTTTTTATTATATGAAGAATATAAACTCTTTATAAAACCGACTTTTATTCCCACACTGTTAGTCCAAGGCCAAGTCTAGTGGAACACTTTAATCTATAGACAGGTAGACTTACCGCTACTACATTAAAGAAAACAAATATGTGTTTTATATATAATTTTCTTTGGCGGAAAAAAGAATACAGTTCCTTTGCAGAACAAGAGCATATTGAGTACTCTCAAGGTCTAACAATGTACCTCTCCGCTCTTTGCGATGATTTCATCACAGCTTAGCAACATTTTTCTCTTTTACGTAACTGGTTTCTTTCAATAAATCGTTACACAAAATTACGCGATGCAAAATTATGTTTAAATCAGGGTCATAATAATATCACCCAATATTTTCCACGTTGCTTGTTAAAGCGACGTAGTTATACTTTAGTGTAAATATATCAGTTTGTATAATCAGACACTCGTAAATATCACAAAACTTCAAATATTGAAGTTAACGTGTTGAACTTCACGATGAAAATTAGTTGACGGCATTATTTGACATTTTTAATTACACGACCGCCCTTATCAGCGATAAATTGTTGTTTGACACATACTAATGAATTTCTGATTAAATGTTACTTTTAAAGCCGTACAATATGAAAGCTATTAAATGCTATTTTTGAGTCATCATTATATAAGCCTAGCCTACCCTTTAACAGGAGATTTTACTTGGCAGTCTTAGAGATCGCAGTGATAGTCTATTTAGAAAACACTGAAGCCTGGTTCGTGGTTTAAGGAGGTATGTGGTAATTATCTGAGTTATTGCTATCCGTAGTCAATATTAGAATAATTAGAATATTTTGCAAAAGCCACACGACAGAACAAGTTTTCTTTTGTTATATAAAAATATTTTTCATTGTGGACTCTATAAACCAATAAAGAGGGAGAATTATATTACTATTATAATCTGTAAACTAATGATTTTCCAAATTTATGAAGAAACTAACTAATACTGGAGTGATGTAGAAGTTATTTTGTCACTTTAAAAATAAAACTGTAGCTAAGCCTTAATAATGACTTAATGAATAAAAAGTTGAGCTTACAACTCTTTATATAAAAAAATACATATATTAATAACAAGCTTTTTTCTACCGGTTTAGTTAAAATATAATTTAATAATTATGGCCAACATATTTATTGTCATATTCAATCATCCTTAATATCAATAACTAATTTATAATATTATTTTAATTTAGCTAGAAAGCTGAGATTTAAAAACCATAGACACAATTATTATTAATAAGGTTATTTTCAGCATCATATTGGGAATCTTTTAAAGTTTTTAAAGAGCGTTGCAAGAATAAATTTTTCTGATTTTCATAACAAACAAATACTAATGCCGTGCCGCCATTTTGAAAACCATAGACTCTTTCGATTATGATAATCCACTTCATGATAATATGTGTTGAACCCGAGTCGGGTCATGTTTTTTTTTTCGAGCGCGCGACGACAGTGCACGCCGCACGGGTGTTGCCGACCCCTCCAGTTACGATCTAATTAATCTTGCTCGCCCTGCCTACCTGCACTTTCTTTTCTCTGTCTCGCAAGCCAATGCTATGAACGTGGATGCTCTTGCCGTCAAATGTAGTAGATTTGTTGTGACATGTCATTTGTTTTTGATTTCTATCTTAAATGGCTTCCTAAAACGTAAACTCGTTAGTCACGTTCAAATACTACACCATAATTAAATACTAAATAAAATAACGCTGAAACTTATAGTTGTTGGAGTAATTCATTTGTTATTTTATTTGTTTTTTATTTTTCTCATTAATATTGCATTTTTAGCATTAAACCAAAATCAATAATTTAATTACTTTCTTTCAGAAGTACTGGATATAGTTTTATATTTACCACATTTTTATTCTTTAAATGACAAATTCAATAAATATAACGTTATATGTATACGGATTTACAGTCCACGTCCACATACAGTTCACATCAGTTCAGTTACCATAAAATGAGGAAATTTTCAATTGATGTTTAACTTTCTTGATGGACTGCAAATTGAAAATCTGTCCGTCGACCTGTCACCTGACTACACACACATTAGCTACTTATAACATAGACTTAATTTATGGTATTTTCTCAAAAATTACTGCAATCCTAAACTCGTTAACACCGATGAAACCTCAACAGCATCCTTTCACTTTTTCTGTAATCTCGGCTGTCGACAGCTCTTAATTGTGTTAATAATGACCAAAAACTGAGCCACAAGACAATGGCAGAAAATATGCCCTTACACACACGTTACTACACAAACAATAACTTTGGCCACCAATCCTAAAGATGAACTTGTTGCGCCCACTTCATATACCGTGTTCACCATCAATAAGATTTATTTTGCAATTGGCATAAAGTTGGTATACTAAGAAAAGTCAAATGAACTGCAAATGTGCAATCACGTAAAGTATTATGCAATAACCTGATAAATCATACTTATATTATAGTGTTTTTTTTGTTATATTGCCAAATAAATGGGCACATATATATTTCATTTATTTTATTTCAACACTTTTACAAACAACACATTTAATTATATTTAAATTATATTTTAGAAAAACTTGCTTACTATAACATAAAGTTAATTAATGGTATTCAATTAATTAACTCTATATATTGGTTTTCCTTAATTAATTTATTTTTAGATTAAACTAAGGCTAATTAATGCAATTGATTATTAAACATCATGAAAAAATACCAATATAAACCCACAATTTAAAAAGTTATGTCATTTCGTTTTTTTCCTTATATATGTACTGTAATTACATGATTTTTAAATTAGATGGGATACTACCTTAGTTTTCGTGACTTTTGTACCAAACCAAAACTTACTTTTTTTTATTAGATCACTTGCACTATGCTTTGCGAACGGTGACCAAACTATTATCTATACATATAAATAAAATTGGAGTGTCTGTTTTTAATATTCAAATAACCGTTTTTTACTACATGCATATGAATATATATACGGTACATACACCAAAATAACATTTTTTTACAATTTTTGTCTGTCTGTTTGTTCCGGCTAATCTCTGAAATGGCTGGACCGATTTTGACGGAATTTTTTTGTGCAGGTAGCTGATGTAATAAGGAGTAACTTAGGCTACTTTTATTTTAGAAAAATTATTTTATTTTAGAAAAATAAAGTAATGTTGCAATGTTCCACGCGGACGAAGTCGCGGGCGGCCGCTAGTATGAAATAAGAATTTCTCAAAAGTATGGACTTTTTGAGTTTGACAAAGGAAAGTTTTTCAGGCTGCCATTAGTATGAGATTATTTTGAGACTGGATAATTATTAATAGATATTTGTAGATTGCATTTACAAATGTACACGTATAGGAACTTGTATATTTGGTAAAATATTAGGTATAATTAAGTTTTACTTCAATGCTTAGAAATTAATATTAATTTCTAGATTTAAAAATGCTTTAGAATGCTTAAAAAATTAAATTTGTCCAATATCGTATTGCAATTAAACAGTCAAACAGATTATAAATTTCAAATGCACACAATAGAAAATAGGTTATCGAGGTGTCCCTTGGAATAAAACTAATATAAACAATAGAATTGGCACTTTCTGGGTGAGCTCGTACCATCGTGGATTCTGTCTTGGCCCCCGGGCTTGATTGGGATCAAGAGTGAACCCATTCAAATTATTGATTTTATTGACAATAATACAATGTATGAACTCTATCAAAATAATTTACTTATTCAAACCAGACGAATTAAATGTGTATCGTGTATTCTTTTATAAGTTTTACAAATGCTTTTCGTTTTTGATATCTTTGTACTATAGCAGCCGGAGTGGGGACAGTGCGGAGAAGGCTTATTACTATGCGACACCACAGATGGCGCTAAAAGTGTATACACACGTCAAAAGTAAACCAATTTAGCACGATAACCTAAATATCTTATATCTTTATACATCGACTTTTAATGATTGCTTATTATTTATTCTAACATGTACTAAGGAAAGTAATATTTCTTTTATAACTTTCCTTTATTTTACTTGTTACGGAGTGACAAGTTAATAGACGTAATAATAATCCTATTCTATTAGACGGGCCGATCAATCTACATGACTACTACCTAGCAACTGTTAAATAAATGAATAAAAGATAAAGTTTGAAATAAACACAATTCCTAAATACTGTGTCTACATTACCCGTTACGTATGTGTCATGGAAAAATTCGATCGAAAGTAGCAGACAATGGTACCGATGCAATGAGAATAAATCAGCTATAATGGAAGCCGGCTGAAGCCTCGTTTTTACGGCTATTGTGTATGTTTGAAATTAAAGATGTTTCAATATTTCAACAAAGTATGATGTAAATAATAATTTTTTTAATTCTCAATTATTGAGTTAAAAATATCTAAATATAATATACTTACATAGCACTTTTACTAAAGTCGTTTGCAATGAATATTTTTTAAAATACACTTCAAACTTTTATTGAAAATTTATAGATTCTATTATCCATATTACATTTCTGTTTGCTGTTCGAAAACTGTAATACTAAATTGTGATTATATCTCGTAAAGAGGTAAATTTCAAGTACAAACTATAAATATAACAAATACAGCTACTAATGTTTTGCAAAAAAATGTTTTGATGACGTCATTTTTGCATAAAATTCGAAAAGAGATTAATTTTTTTCTAAGTTTTTTTCTGAATTTGCTTGCTTTAGCGTAACACCGCCATTTTGGTACTACGAACATGTGAAATCGTTTAGACAAAGTGGCGTAATCTGATTCAGCTATATTATACAACTAAATGTCATACAAAATTGAGCCCATGCGAAACAGCCTGCAGCTTGTTAATCAGCGGCTTAATCGATATTTTAATATTAATATTTTAATAAATAACATTATATAACTTATCGAGGTGAAAAAGTTGCTTTATGACGACAATGGTATGACATGGTTCTGCCAAAAGTTATCAAATGTGAAATTTTATTAAGACAGTATCTTATCACAGATGTGATACGTTTAAATTGTTCGACGACCATGCTATGAATAGTGATAAAATTAATATACTATTCATTTAATGATTAACTTTAGAAATTAATTGGTATGAGAGATTTTAAAATAGAAAAAGCATAGACTTAGCCAATTTTTGTATTTTTTTTCTCTTATCTGTCTTTAATAAAAATATTCTTAATAGCACAACTAAGCATCCTATCGCAAGTGACATTTACAACTGTCATTCTTGAAAATCATCGATAAACTGTATTAATATGAAATTATATTGTAATAAATTAAAATAATCCATTTAAGTTCTAAGATATTATCTTAATGATTTTATAGAGAAAATTTTGCGGAAGCGATTCATTTAAATAGAGATCTATTTAAGACAAATAACTAAGTTAAACTGTTTACTCCCATTTCACTCGGAAACCATAGAAAGGAACTTGGCACTGCACTCGGACTGCAAACTTTAATAATATTACGTATGAACGAGATGAAAATAGCATCGTTTTTTATTACTAAAGCGTTAACTATTAATAAAGTGATTGATTAAAAGGTGCTTTTTTAATGTAGCTTTAAATCTAATTATAATAAATTAAAATTTAATCATCTTTTTACAAAAGAAATGGCAATATGTTTATATAAGTAAAATCTACTAAAATTTTGTTACGAATACACTCCGAAAGGGAATTAATGAAAATTTAAGGCTTTAAAAATGCATAAGTAACCCAAAATCTGAAATTGAATACAAAGTTGTATGCCTTTCTTTATCTTAAATATAAGATACAAGCAAGCTTTTAAATACAAGACAATTATTTTATTGTTTAATAAACTATACGAATGTTTTGAAGACAACGCCAAACAACGTTCTCAGCTTGTGTATATTTTCTATATCACCTTTCTTTTTGGTGTAAATTATGCAAACATCAATTTTTATTTGATCAGTTAGATTCTCTAGTGCTACCGATCATTTATCAAGTCTACAAGTGTTGCATAAGTCACATAAAAGATAATTTGCAGTACATTAAAATGAACACTTGTATTTTTAAAGGCTTTCACGACGTAGTTACGTAACTTAAGTAATTGGTAAAAAAGTTATAAGGTAGTTTTTTTATCAATTGGTACATATTTATGATTGTAAATCACGATATCCGGATAACGTAACGTTCGTCTCCACTTGGGGTAGACAACAAGGATTCCTATTTACGTCTTGCTTTAAATACTTTTAATAGTATCATAATAGTACATAGATGACCTGTTTCTATACCGATTTTGTATACCAACTGAGATTGAAAAAAACTTTGAAAAAAATTAATTAAGATGACCTGTTTCTATACCGATTTTGTATACCAACTGAGATTAAATTTTTGAATTTTGAAAACTTGATAAAATTGTGGCGGAATTGTTAATTGATTTGCAGAGTTTATCAGATTTAAATTTCTATATATAAAAATAATGTAAGACATGAAATTTAGATAAAAAATTAAAAACTTGGAGCCTACGAAAGAAGTATAAATTCTTTTTTCGTAAAAAGCCTAATTTTGGTTAAGTAGTAAAAGTTTTTTTTTATTAAATAATTTGTCTTAATAACTATAATGTGTATGTGAATAAGTTTGAATTGGTATGTTGTAATGTTTTTACAATCGACAGATCATTAAGTAAAGTATTTTGACTTATACTTTAAGCCATTCTAATAAAGATCATTTCACTTTCAAATTGTTATTTTGCGACTGCACAACATAACTACGAGACGTTAGTAGTTAATCATAAAATTTTATTTAGTTATTTTATTTAGTTTAAATATTCGAATAAAAATTTGTAGTTAGTAGTTAAAGAATATATTGCAGTATTTAATTGAGCAGATAATGATATGACATTTTGTATAAATACACACTTCGTTTAGAAATCAATCTCTTCTCGTGAGTACAGACAGTACAATAAATGTCTATTATATTTTATCGTGGATTTTAACAGCAAAATTTAACTTTGCTTACAATCGTATTGAAAATTAATCTGCGGGGTATTTTTTCTTTTGCTTATTAATCTGTATTATGTGATGAATATGTGTAATCTTTTGTTTTATTTATTGTCTTAATCATTCTAAATCATTGTTAAAGCACGTTCAGTTACATTTTAATTTGCGAATCTATTTCGTCTATTGGTATAAGGAATAAAAATGTTATAAAATTGTTATTTGCGAAATTTGTTTCTCTGGAAATACAGTTTTTTTACAGTTGTCTCACACAGGTAAGTGCGCCAGTCGAAGCTGGTTATGCACCCAACTGAATCATTGTCTTTCTTTTAGATCAAAGGCAAATGAAAGTCAAAGTTTCTTTCGAATGTGGTTGCAAATAACCTGCGTAGGCAATATTTACTATATGAGCAACAAAAAGGTAACTCCCTTCTTGGAACAATTTCTTAGAATTGATTATATTTTAATTGAAATATATTGTTTACGGCAACTTAATAAACAGTTCTATTAATATTGTAATTAATCATCAAATTATAAGAAATAATCAGAAAAAATAACAATGTTTTTACTCATTCGTTACCATTGGATAATCAATTAATTTTATCTCTCAATGTTGCACTATAAGTTTTTTTTCATTATTTTCTAATAGTGAGCTTTGCACAAGTTCCAAGTTTAATAATTTCTAATACTAATCAAAGGAGAACTTTGGCAAATATTATGTAACAATAGTTTATTTCTCTATTAATTATAAAATCATATTAAATAAAATATCAATGAAATTTAACGTGACGGGCACCATTCAATGATTGTTTAATTATTTATACCATATATTTCTATAACAATTTAGTAAATGGTTATGGTAATGGTGATTACGTAATAAGTGAGTCAGAAAATCCTTTTATCAACTGTATTATTAATAATAGTCTGAGTAATAAAATAATTTTGCAACTTGTGAAATTGGATCTTGTACAATATATTGCAATTAAATTAGGTATTGACAAAGCTATTTAAGGGTTATATGCTAAGATATGTTTCTACTGTAATAGTGAATGTAAAAATAACAATTAATCTTACAATAAAAAGCAAAAAAAAATCTTTTACTTTAACAGTGCCGTAAAATTCTAAAGCAAAGATATATTTTTTATGCTAAAAAAGTATTGTATAGTTGTCGTTTTAGTTTTTTTTATTCATTAATATTCATCAATTCATCTGTTATACAATAATTTTGGCGTTACTTAAACTTCTATTTCCTAAGGCTATTCATGTCCCCACTGCAGGGGCCTTTCCTTATGGACAACAGCACCGCACGGAGTATTGGCAAGAACTAATTACACAGGCCCAATGCGTTTTAATGGATGCTAACAACAGCATATGCAGTCATTGATCTCGCAATGGCTTGACGACACTTCAGAAGCTGGATATAGTAAATTTTCGGTGACCCATCCGGTGCTTATCCTCAGCAATCATAGGCTTATCAAAAACTAATTGTAATCGTGTATACTGGTTTTGTTTCTGAAAACTCAAACGTTTTTGACACCAGCTGTCAGCACAGTCGACAGCATATCATGCTATCACTAAGATGTTTCGACCTACTTTATATCATTGCGATAGAGACCATTTTATTTTCATATATACTTGAGAGTATTACTTAAATCTTGTCGACCGTACATTTGACACAAAATGCTCTTGTTAATAAAAAAAAAATGTGTTGTCGAAAAATTTTCTTTAGATGGGATTCGAATTGAAACCTCTTAGCTACTTAAAGAACTTCACCTACCCTCGCGAATTTCATCTACAGACATTCATTTGTCTGTACTGAATTCTTATTATTAAGAATTCGATACATCAAGAATATATCTTTTGGATTAGAAGAAGTATTAAAACTGGTTCTTGGATCATTATAAGCATGATTCTTAACATTTTTATTATACAAACATTATAAATATCTATACTTACATAATGATCAGTAAAATGCTGATGTGCATTTAGTATAATGACCTAAAAATATAATTTAATTACAATAAGTAGCATATCAACAAGATTCAATTACACAAATTGCTAAATTATTTTATTACTAAGACTATAATTATTTAATACCGTTGGACAATAGGATTTTCTGATGCACTTATTACGTAATCACTTTTAACACTATTGTACAAAATTATTATAAACCTAAGTTATGCGGTATGTAAAATTAAGCATAAATAATTTACCACTCATTAAATGGCGCCCGTCCGTATAATTTCAGATAAATTTCAGTTATAATTTTATAATCAAAGCTGGTGATTTTCTGATTTCTGATCATATAATTACTTAAGTTTAATAATTTTACATATCACCTTTACAGTTTTACAAATGCAACCTATAAAAAAAAACAAAATACCTCAAGTATATTACTACGACAAAAAACGTCACACAAAAGAAACACAGATAATACAGGAGTCCACAGCCTCATAGTTCTCCAAAGAACTTTTTTTAATAGCATAACTGAATAATCACAATTCTGTAAATCTCAGAATCAGATCCCTGTGCCACTTTCTCCCTCGCTCTCAGTCAGTTGGAGAGAGACAACAATAGTCGGCGCAGTGAACAAAAGGACCCCGGTCAGGTAGAAATTGAAAAACGTGATGATTTCTACAAAACCACATCTAGTCACATCAAAATTGATTGACATTACTTACTTAGCTTAAATACCTAATTAGATGACAGTTATCGTAAATTCAGTGATGAAATTATATATTAATCAAATATATCGATAAATATTTAGTAACATAAATCATAATTTATGCCTACATATTATATTGTCATATAGCAATAATCAAGTTATGCACAACGTAGAATCAAATGACGAAAGAACCCAAGGCATTTATAACATTTCAAATCATTACCCAACTTCATTAGAGCATTTTACGTCAACGAACCAATACAACTCTACAATCGTTATTATGCATAAGCAGCAGAAGGTAATTCCATTTATTGCGATATCTAACCGTGTCTTTGTTAAAGAAAAACAACCAAAAGTTATTTTAACATTCAAGTTACGTGAAACTTAATTTAACTTCTCATATCCACGTCCACACACTCCAATAAATTGGTCAGTTTATCATTAAACATCAGAAAGCAATTAATAAAATTTTAATTAAATATTAAATTTGATAAACTTAATTTCTTGTAAAAAATAATGTTCAATAATAAAAAAAAGTTTTTTCAAAAAAGTTTTTTTTAGTAATTAAAAAATATACTATACCTCATATAAAAAGCAAGTGCACTCCAAAAAGTCACAAAAGTTCAATTGTTGAAAAAACAAAACAAAATACACAGAATAATTTAATAATCGAACACAGTTTAACACATAATGTGAACCTCGACGGTTGCCTCAGTCGCATGAAACGATTAACTTAACACTTGTCCAAACGGAGCGATACTACATAACTAGCGAGAACACGTAACACGGCCGACGCTGGCGGATTCTCGCGCCAAACTGCCATCCCATACATAAGTTCTTGTGATTTACAGAGGGCGCAGGCAGGGAGCGGCCCGTAAACTCCCCTTCCTTGAAAAAGATACCTCATTATCATCACTCTAATCCATGAGCCTTTTGGATAACTTTTATATTTATATCTTTGCCTTTTAGGACCTAATCGAATTAGGAATGGTATTTTAAAGGACACGATTTTCTTATGAATTTTTTACTTTAAGGTTAAAAAGCATATATTGTAAGCACATTTTTCTTTAATATAATAAAGTAGTGTTCTTTATATTGGTGCTCTTAAGTGTAATAATAAAATTATTGTATAATTCTCATTTGTATCCAGAAGTTATTGTATAGTTATGATCAATCAATAAATCTTGAAAATTCTATAAATTGAGATGTAGTAATATAATTAACTTTCAATCGTAAGTTACATAATAATAATTACCATTTATTCCTAGATGTATAGTTACGGATGGGGTGGACATGTAAAAAAACTCGATTAAAGAATAAAGAGGGGAAAAAAATTATTTTTGTTAAATGGTTAGATTCGAGGTAAACTCATTTTTTTGTTAGTCAGTACTTCTACTTAGTTTTGTTAAAAAATATTTGTTATTTTACACATTTTTTTACCAAACGTTTTCATTTTATTAGCGATATTTGCATTATAGATTTCTCCCTGAAATATACGACACTACATTATAATCAAAACACAGCAGATTAGAATGAAAAAGCTCAAATACACTCGGCGTCAAAAAAATCGCACCTCTAAGAAAATCACGTTCAAATGGCATTAACTCTGGATATGCACATGCAGTCGTATTAATTATAATTTTATTTAAAAGGTTACTTAATTAACTTAATAAAAAAACATTATTTTTCATTATCAAATAAAACCTAAAGCAACAAATAAAGGGTCACAAAAATTCTAAGGAAATTTTGCTGCTCGGGAGAGTCGCGAGTTGCGCTAACTTTGTGGGTATAAAGAGGTCAACACGGGTTCAATGTGGGTCATTCGCTATTAAACCGTTGAAGGGGACACACGCACTGATTTTACTGAAGAAAGAACATCTGGAAAATGGACACTACAGCTGATGAGGCCGCTCAAGTGGTTGCACTACTGCAAGCAGGGGTGCGGCAGTGTGATGTCGCCCGGCAACTGAATCTGAGCCGTTTTTCGGTTCGTAGAGTCTACCAGCGCTTTTTAGAGACCGGTGGCTATATCCGGCGACATGGGTCCGGTAGACGTCGCTGCACTTCGGAAAGAGACGACCGGTTCGTTGTGTCGTACTCTTTGAGAAATCGCTTCTCAAACGCTGTTCAGCTGCAACAGGAGCTCCAGGCAGTTCGCAGACGCACCGTGAGTGTATCCACGGTTAGAAGAAGACTGAAGGAGAAGAACATAGCAGCCCGCAGAGCTGCTACAGGTCCAAAATTGACTGCAGCGCACCGACGAGCCCGCTTGCAGTTTGCTCGCGACCACGTCGGTTGGACCATTGAGCAGTGGGGAGCTGTTCTCTTCTCAGACGAGACACGAGTGTGTCTTTTCTGCAACGACCGACGAAGAAGAGTATACCGGAGGCAGGGTGAACGTTTCGCTCAAGCCTGCATCCAGGAGACGGTGGAATATGGAGGCGGATCCTGCATGTTCTGGGGCGGTATGTCGGCTGCCGGCAAAACCGACCTGGTCTGCGTCTCCCGGACCGGAGGTGCTCGCGGACAAGGGTCGCTGACTGCGCGCCGCTATATCACAGAGATCCTGGATGTGCATGTGGTCCCTTTTGCCGAATCTTTTGGCGAGGGGTTCACATTAATGCACGACAACGCTCGCGCACACACTGCAGCCATCGTGAACGACTTCCTGCGGAGGTCCCAAATTCCTGTGATGCAGTGGCCAGCGAGAAGTCCTGATCTGAATCCGATAGAGCACCTCTGGGACCATCTTAAACGTAAGGTTCGATCTCGGGATCCGGCTCCTTCGACTCTAGAGGAACTCCAAACCGCGGTGATTGAAGAATGGGGTCTTATCCCTCAAGAAGAGCTCCTGAAGTTGGTGAGGTCTATGAGGGACCGTATGGAAGCCGTCATCAGGGCAAGGGGGGGTAACACTAGATTTTGAGTTAATTTTAAGACACTTTTTGTACATTTTTTTTGTAAATTATCGATTATTAATTAGGACTTAATTAAGATTTTTTATTATTTTTCAAATTTTTATGCTTTTTGTATAATTTTAATTAAAAAAAAGATTGCACTTAATTGTTGTTTGATGCTCCTTTTTGTTACCTTTCTAATGATACCTAACACTATCCTCTATATAAGGTTTAGGAATTTTTGAATAAGATTTTTATAAGGTGCGATTTTTTTGACGCCGAGTTTATATCGGTAGAGCTTTGTTGGGTGCCAACTGTAACGAAAACTCGTGGTATATATTTGTATGTATCAGTTACAGACATAAATATTAAAAATTACATTATACAAATACACTTATTATTAACAAATAAATTTTTTGAATAATGCGAAATATTATTCATAGATTGCTGACTTACAATTAAATACAAAATACTAGCAAGTTAATAACATTATTACAAAAAATATCTTATTAAGAAATTATATTATTTAATGACAAATTAGAAATTATTACAAACAAAAAAATTATTTCTTTGGATGTAAAAAAGTCTTAATTATTTGTTTAAATAATAAAAATATAAATATGAAATAGAGTAACGTAAGGAAATAATAATAACAATTTTTCATTTATAACAATTGTATACGCAGATAGGTTAAAATACCACTGTACAGTTTTAAGAATAGCTTATAATTTTTGAATAAATAAATACCTCTCATTACTGTTAATTACTTCAGTGATGTTATTAATAATACTACAATGATGTTACTTTTGCGATAATTTCTCAACCCAATCGATTTTTCCAGTATAATATTCAACAACAAACAAAAATAAATATTTTATCGTACGTCAACAGTTTGATTGAAAATTGAACTTTATAATAAACTAGCTGCCCCGGCCACGCGTTGCTGTGTTATAATAGTTATAAATTAAAACATCTTTTAAGTTAGATCAAATAAAAAAAAATAATTACGAAGTTTGATCAAAATAGGTTGAGTAGTTTAGGAATCCATCGCGGACAAACAACGTGGCACGTAATTTATATATATTAAGATTAAGACTTGAAGATGGAATGAAAGAAGATTTAAAGAATACAGCATTTTTTAAATTAGGGCAAATGCTTTAGCATGAAATGAACTTGTTTTATGTTGTCATCATATCTTTAATTTCTATTTTAGACATTCAAATGCTATCACAAATATATCAGTACATTGAACATGAGCCAAGCAGCTATTATGTTGACCCTCAAATTACCATATTCAATCAAGCGAAAAAACACCGCATTTAGACTATAATGAAAGAAGATTTATTTTTTAATTTCGCGTCTAAGAAAAGTGTCACGAAGAACTTACATAATGTTGTTCCTCGATAATCGTTCTGAATATATCGCTTGTTTATTTAAACATTGTTATTGCGTAATTAGCAGAGTAGATCATAATATTAAAAAACTCATGTGAAGCTATAATGTTAAAATCTTTACTGGAATGGATATTAATTCAATAAAAATAGACTATAACGTTTAATAAAACTTTATTGTTTAAACACAACATCACAGCCCAATGAAAATAGTGCAGTACTAAACATAGTCCTCTTCCAAACATCTTCAGCGATTTTTATCATATTGTTCATTTACCTCGTGGAGGGTCTTCTACCACTGCGTCTTTATTACTAATGCACATATGACATTGTTTGTGAAATAGTGAAAATTACGTACTATTTACTAGTATTAGCATTTTATTCATATAATACTCCTACTGATACTCGGTTCAGTTTCAACAACAAGGCGTAATGAGGTCACAATGCCTATCTTATAATACCGAAGAGGTATATCAAAAGAGGTTTATAGGTGATCTGGATCAGTGTTAAAAGGCTACTCCGTATGGCCAAAAGAATGCGGAAGTCAGGACGTCACAGTATCGTCAGTAACCCGAATATGCGTTGGGTCGAGGTTCAATAATTGCGGCCCGTCAAGACTTTCACCTTCGACGCGCGCTCCAAGGCCGCCGAGCACCGTTCACCGTAACTTCCGCGGCCCGTGCCTGCGACAAGGGTTGCCGAGTTGCCAAGATGACCGAATCAAACCATACGTGTACGTACCATACTATTGATGCGCTAGATGCACAAGAAATCAACCATCTTATACGTCGTTCGAATTTTGAAAACTTAAAAATTAATTCGATTTTTTTTAATATTAGGGGTTAAAGTATGAAATTGCCGATTTGTACTGAAAATCTATATTGTTTATTTTTTAAATTTTTAACAAATTTATTTAATCAAAATAGTTGCCATTATTATCTATACATTGCTGCCATCTAATGGGAAGGTCATTAATGCCTTTGCGATAGAATTCCGACGATCTAGACTGCACAAACTGTGTGAAAGCATTTTGTACTGCCTCCTGGGAAGAAAACTTCTTGTCACGTAGATAATTGTCCAAATCACGAAAAAAATGGTAGTCCGTTGGAGCAAGGTCTGGTGAATACGGAGGATGACGAATGGTTTCTAACTGCAGTTCCTGAAGGGTCAAAATGGTTTCTCGTGCTGTGTGAGGTCTCGCGTTGTCGTGGAGCAATAATGGTGAAGATCGATTCATGAGTCGGGGCTGTTTTACTGCTAGTTTTGTCAACATGGTTCGGAGTTCGGCACAATAGACATCTGCCGTTATTGCTTGACCAGATCGGAGAAAACTATAGTGAATAACACCATGCTGAGACCACCAAACAGTTACCATTACCTTTTTATTGGTAAGTTTTGCTTTAGGACACTGTTGTGGCATTTGACCTGGGGTCAGCCATTGCATTTTTCTTTTCCGGTTATCATAAAGAATCCACTTTTCATCACATGTTACAATTCGATCCAATATTCCTTCATTTCTGTACCGGTTCAACAAGGCAACACAAGTTTCAACACGCGTTTCTTTCTGCAGATCAGTCAAATCATGAGGCACCCATTTTTCGTATTTTTTTATTTTATTGATTTGACGCAAGTGAGTCAATATTGTGGGTAAGGTAACGTTAAACCATGCCGCTAATTCCTGGGTACTTTGACTAGGATCGGCTTCCACTATCTCTCTTAATTCATCGTTATTTACCTGTGTGGGCGGTCTTCCTCGTGGCTCGTTCTTTAAGTCGAAATTTCCATCACGAAAGCGTTTAAACCAAAATCGCACGGTGCGTTCATTAGTAGACCCCTCTCCAAACGCAGCATTGATATTGCGGGCTGTTTCTGCCGCGTTAGTTCCGCGTCGGAACTCGTATTCAAAAATAACTCGAATTTTCGCAGTATCCATCTTTCTTGTCTAAATTGAATAACAAAAACAATTGAAAGTCGATATTCAAATGTTTTACATTTTTTAAAAAAAGAACATCATAGAAACCATTTAAAAAAAGTTTCATTCGAAAACCTCAAACCATGAAGATTCTATGTCAATTCAAAGAACCTATTGCAATAAAACGGCAATTTCATACTTTAACCCCTATTATTATAATTCTTTTTTTATGGTAACGAAGAAGTTGGTAATTAAATAATTAAACCTCTTTACTTGTTTATTTGTCTGGTGCAACCTTTTTTCTCTGTTTGAACCAGACAACCCTGCTCGCGCAGTGAAGCCGACTTTTGCAACATGATTTTCGGCGTCACACAGTGCAACGGCCTCAGACACCGCCAGAATAGCGGTCGGATTCGTTCATTACACAACGCCTTTTTTTCAAGGAAATGTATCTAACGATTTTGCTAAGTAGCACAGCTTTAGTATTGAGCATTTGTGACGACAATTATTCACTTAACTGAAATTTTTATTCCTTTAAAATTGGATATTCTTGAATTTCTGTATCTAAAATTTGTCATTCAAATGTTTTTTTTACAAAACGTCCTTCAGAATGCCATCTGTTTGTTCAAAGAAGAGCTTACTTCATTTATTACGAGGAATCAAAATATTCCTTAATATTATGACACTGTTGGCCGTTCCTGGTGATATTTTGATAGCCGCCCTCCAAACAGCATTAAAATTAACTAATAACATAATGAGAAAGTTAGAAAGCCGTGCGTTCAATATAGTTCACTAAATATCCACAAAGACAAACCCGAAATCAATTAAAATGCACCTTCTGCCGTTTTCATAGAGCTTAGCTCTCGATCAGTCTGCGACCCATATTGCCACACGCTTACCATCTCATTCCGCTCGTTAAATCGATGCTTTTAATAGAAATGATCGCTCCACATTCATTACATTTAAATGTACCAGTACTATTCAGTAAAATATTTTTGTGTCGGCAAAACAGAATCCGCGGTAAGAATAATATTTCGTATAATAATTGACTGCGGTAAATGGATTAAGCTGAGTGAGGGATTATACCCATAAACAGATGTCGTAATTAGTAAGGAATTTTCCAATCACTTCTTATATTAGTTTAGATTTTTATAGATGGAATAGTATAACTGCACGTGCGAACTAGTTAGCATGTCATAACACTCTTTCCAAGGAAAAGGACGCAAAATCATACAACAAAGAGTCATCTTATTGCCACGGTATTAGGTCGATAATAAATAACACGTTTTATTCTCGCATTTTGCGTGGTGATTGCATTTGGCTGCTCGAGTAAAATATAATGGAGTGCGCAGCAAATTAGGATACCGGTTAGTTGTTAGTCATTGGTAACTTCACGTAGTGATTTCAGATTCTTCGCAAACAAAAGACAACGACCGATAATTTTCGAGGTTGAGCGCTTGGACATACTTTCTGTTATCTGCTGCAAGAATGTATTGTGACGCTGGCGATAACAGCTGTGTAGTTCTGCACACATAATAGGTCTATTATATTCATGAATGGTGAGGGGTTATAAACGCCGCATAGTTTTTAAGAGTTCTAAAAAAGCAGGTAGTTGATATGTTGGGTAAATGTTTTTATATTTACGTTCCTTACTTACTTAGTTTTTTTCTTACTAATATTTTTTACCCTTTTTACTAGTTAGTCGTTATCTCGAGACGTCTGATAAAAGGAAATAAAGTTAAAAACTGTGTATTTAAAAAGTGACACAGTTTGAAAGACATGCCAATGCATTTCTGAATTTTATATCATTTTAAATTGCAGGATTGATTTGTAAAAATATGACCTTGATTTCTAATTGGGAATACAAACTGAAGTTCATTTTGCCTTACAGGAGTAAATGTATGTATCCTTAAGAGTGTTTAGAAAAACTTTACCTTAGTTGTGACATCACCTCTCTCTCTCTCTATATATATATATTATATATATTTATTATTATTTTATACGCTTATGTTCATAAACCAAACAAGCTTAATATATAACTATATATTTTTGACGTCCGTTTGGTGCAACGATAGCGATCCTGCCTTTCGCACCGACGGTTCCGGGTTCCGGGTTCGAATCTCGGAAGGGGCAGATGTTTGTGTGATGCATACGAGCATTTGTACCTGAGTCATGGATATTAATATTACATATCTATGTATCATATATGTATGTTTATCCGTTACTCTAGTATCTATAAGACAAGTCTTATAGTGCTTACTTTGGGATAGGTTAATTGGTGTGAATATAAGAAATATTATTATTATTACATAAGTTAAAAACTTACTTACATTTTGTGTAAACCAAAACCAGAAAAATTGGTATTTTTTTGTTATTGAAGGTCATATTAATTACTTTACTGTTCTTTCTTTATGAATATCATTAAAATGTAATAACTGAACAGGGTAAATAATAATGACGCGTAAATAGTGCACGACATACACAGATTGCTACTATGTGCGTTATTAATC
Organism: Calamotropha paludella; assembly: GCA_927399485.1. Taxonomy (NCBI): domain Eukaryota; kingdom Metazoa; phylum Arthropoda; class Insecta; order Lepidoptera; family Crambidae; genus Calamotropha; species Calamotropha paludella. The sequence goes on along the minus strand of OV656817.1, from coordinate 8,582,573 downwards.
CTAAATCTACACTAACATTATAAAGAGGAAAGATTTGTATTTTTGTATGTTTGTAATAAATAAACTCAAAAACTACTAAGCCGATTTCAAAAACTCTTTCACCATTGGAAAGCTACATTCACACTGAGTAACATAGGCTATATTTAATGCTAGAAAAAAAATTAAAGAATTTTATTCACCCGTGTTAAGCCGAGACGGGCGGCTAGTAATTTTATAAATATAAAAATGAGTTTGTTTGTTACACTTTCACGCTTTAATTACTTAACCCATCATTATGAAATTTTACTTCATACACTTTGTCAAGGGTACAGGAAAGGAAGAAAGGGTACACCTTTCATCCAGAAAATAAGTACTGTTACCGAGGGATAAAAAAATAACTTTTGATCGGTAGTCTACATTAACGCGAGCGAAGTCGCGGGTTAAAGCTAGTAATAAATATTTTAAGAAGGAACTCGTTGGCGCGTTCGGCCTATGATTGCTGGCCATGCGTCGGATGGGTGACCAAAAAAATTTTATGTGGAGTTACTCCGTGCTGCCGTTCGCTCAAAGCCGCCTCTTTAAGCCGCTGTTCCTGACAACTTCTGAAGTCGTTAGTATGCACCAATTCGCAATGAAATCGTCCATTCTCAATATACTATTTTCATTTATAGCGAGGACTTATTTCCCTCAGCGGGGATATTAATAAATAGACTAATGATGATTTTTAATACCCGTGTACCTATCAATAAGCGTTATTTAATATTTTTATGACAAATTTTTATCAAAACTACACTCATAATCTTAATTTTACCACGTTTTTCTTATCTCACTTTTCTTATTTGTTTATTTGTCTGTCCGGGCAAAATCTTGCAACTTAAATTTGAGGCACTTTCCGATAAGCTAGAAAGCTGAAACTTTCAGGATAGTTCAGAACCCGATGACAATGCACTCTAAAGCAACTTTCAACTTTCCAGATGCACTTTCAGGTCCACTTTCGGCAACTTTCACTTTTGTATGGGGCTTATCCGATTGTTGCGTAACACATGGTTACTTCGTTGAGTTAATAATTAAAAAGAATAAAATAATTATACTAGATTTAAAAAATCTAAAAATCCCACGTTTTTCAGTGTCCTAAAAAGAATAAAATAACCCTGCGGGGCAAAGCGAGGGGCCACTCAAAACGTGGGGGCGCATCTTTACAATAATCGGCATCAATGCATGTCATTCATCTCTTTAAAATCTCCTCTTAGTAATATGCGCCCCCACGTTTTGAGTGGCCCCTCGCTTTGCCCCGCAGGGTTATTTTATTCTTTTTAGGACATTGAAAAACGTGGGATTTTTAGATTTTTTAAATCTAGTATAATTTTAGTACATTTACTCACTATGACCTCAACTATACGAATAACAAAAACCTTTTCGCCTTGACTTGTGAAACTGCTTATGATTAAAGCCCCCTGAGTTTAATAGAGGGATAAGTTTGTAGAAAATATCGTATGGTCGTTGTTCAGAGTGAGATGTTTTGTTTGGAAATTTCCTTAACAAACAATACGCTTGATCTTGGATTGTTTTTCAACATTGGACTTCGCGGCCGGACCGAACGTGATCGTTGGTTCGTTTTTAGATACTAATGAATTCTGAGTTATTCAGAAAAAAATGGACAGTTGGATTCAGGAAAGAACTTTCAGAAAAATTTTACATATTTCTGCCACTTTACTGAACATAAAAGTATGATATTGAATTCGGATAACACGTACAAAAACAACTTCATATAATTACATTGTAATAAAAACCGCCTTTATTGTAAAATCATAACTTTTCGCTGACTAGTAGACATTTGACTCAGCATTTTTATGTTATTATAAAAACAGAATAATAAGTCTCAACATGTGTAGCCTAGTTTAGAATAAAATGAATTTTCTGAATATATTTCAAATAGCCTTGCAATTATAATATACTCATATCATAATTATCTCACGATAATTAGTTATACACGCATTGAAGGTGATATTAGTGACGGAACTATATAACAGATAACTCATTAAGATTTCTAGGCACACCTATCATAAATCTAATGACATGTTTGACGCACAATAAAGTAAGCTATGTTCAAAATTTTAGCAACGCAAGCAAGTGCATTGAACCCGCGTAGAGCGAAATTCACGGTTACTGATATGTATCCCAAACATTTCGATTTATGTAGCCACTCAATGTCAACTGACTGTCAGAGGATTTAAAACGCCATAAATTCTTGTTGTGATGTCGTCATAATTTTCCATCGTTCATTTTTCATTTGACCGTGGTGTAAGTTTATTGAAAGCAAAAGTACCAGTATTGACTATCACGTTTGCTTTTCAAATTTATGTTTCCAACTTAAATCATAATAAATTTAGTGTTCTAAATTTAAATCATAATAAGTCAGTAGAAGGAATAGTGAAATGCAAACACAAAAGTTCAAAACTTCTTTCTGTATTAACAATCGTTTAGGTGTTACAATTATAAACTCTTTAACTGTTTATTTAAGCTAATTAAAATTTTAAAAGTATCCAACATTTAAAAACATTATTTTTGAATGATTCCAAGTTATAGTGTAAGTAATTAATATCAAATGGATGGGTGCATCAACTTAAATAGGTTATTAAGTTATAATTAACTTCTAACTTATAAAGATAAATTTTATAAAGTACAGATACACTTGTTTCCAAAATTTCAATTTAAAATTTCCTTGTCGATTTTGGCCTAGCAGCTCTGTTATTTTGAAATATAATGTTTCGTCGTGTTAACCAGTTTACATTTATTAATAATAGGTTTATATCTTTTCTTAAAAATGGAAGTACATCTGTTTAACCGATTGGGTAGTTCGAAGGGGCCAATCGATTGTCCGTTCAAGATACCAGACCACAAGTTAACACCAAATTATTAATAACCGAATCATTAAAATGTATTTTAAAGCATTGCCGTCTTATTTAAGTCAAATTTATGTTTGATACGTAAAGATAGTTTCACCAACTTTGCTGGGCAAATAACTGACAAATTTTGAAAGCTTTTAAAATAGTTTTATTGAAGTTTCTTTTGTAGCTTTCTTTTAAACCGGTCTCGAAAATTTCGTAAATTTTAAATCGCTAAGCATGAGGCTCATATTGGCACTTGTAATCAACGATTTTTCAATAGTAAATAGGAAGGTTAAAATTTTCCCATTTTCATAAAAAAAAAGAAAATGTATAAATTTTTATTCAACTTTATGAAAGGGCATACCGTACCGCATATAAACAAAAGTGGTTGTTCGCTGTAAAGTTATAACGTTTGATGCGAAGTACCGCAAAAGTTATTTCGAGGTTACTGAAGTAAACAAAGGTATCTTTAGAACAATAATGCTAGCCTGTTACCTCGCAAGGACGGTTACAGGGTTCATGGGTTTTTGTCCCGGCAAATAGAAAGTGACTGGTCATTAATAAGACTAGTCATTAGCAGCAAACCATAATAACTCATTTGAACTTTAAATACAGTTGCTGAGTTCTTTTTGTTTATTCTGGTATACAGAGAGCTGGGGTAAGGTAATTTTTTGAATCAAAGTCGCATGATGTAGGATAGAATCCATCTTACGGAAGACCGCATACAAATAACACTACAATTTAGTAATGTTACGTTACTGATGGTGAATAGGGTTGTCAATAAAGGATAGTGAAATGAGTTCAGGATTGGTAAAAACTTATGATTGTCTAACCTTACCAGTTACACAGAATTCACATGCTACCATGACGGCATGCCATTAGACAGGTTGTATGTTATTTGTTTTTTGATAACACCTCAGTTGAAATCATTTATAATTTAACTAGCGGTCCGTCAAAACTAGCGGTCCGACAAAATTCTTTAAATTTTTTCTAGCATTAAATATAGCCTATGTTACTTAGCGTGAATGTAGCTTTTCAATGGTGAAAGAATTTTTGCGATCGGCTTAGTTTTTTTGAGTTTATTCATTGCCAACATACAAAGATAAAAATCTTTCCTCTTTATAATATTAGTGTAGATAAAATGGCATCCTCTAAGGAACGTGAATGGACGTTTTCCATTTCTCACCTCTATATTTTTAAATAATGAAATCAATTATTTGGTATCAGATATTCCTAATTAATGGGCTTATAATTATTTTGTCTATGTTTATGAATTGTGTTTACAAAATTATATGATGATGTTATTAATACAGGATGGGAAATTTTAATAAATCATAAAGTTTTCGATTTTCATATCGCGTTTTAATAATAATTTAAGGATTTTTAAGCAACAACTGTGAACTACTCGTCCAAACTAATAATTTAAACTTCCATAGTAACTACATAAGTTTGTTGCCCTTTGGTATTTAAAATAATTTAATGAATACCCAAAACGGAGTAAGTACAATGCTCTTATGCTAATTTGTTTCAGCATAACAATGATTGAGTCAACCAAGTATACATTCGACAATTTACGTTAAACGAAATAACGTGGTGATTTCAGTTAGTTTTTAGACAATTTTTTTACAATACACTAAAACATTTTTATTATAATTATTTGAAGTCATATCACAGAAGATAATTAATATGGATCAGCTCAGTTGTTAAAACAGCTTAACTCTACGTAAGACTTAATGAATAAATTTCTAGGCGTGCTTGTTGTCTTTTTGAGTGCAATTTTTTTAAATATAAAAATTGATGGGTTCCTGTTTTTTTAATTAAATAAGAAAAATATACACCTCTCGCACGAAAAACTGCTTAGTTATAAGTTATAAGTGCAGCAAACAGTGAATTGATTTGATGCCGTAATTTGAATAGTTTTTTTTAGAAAGTTTTTATTTCTAACACTTTCACCTCTATCGTATGTACTTCTTCTATTAGTTTAACTGATCAATTTTCTTTCATGATAAGGGCAAATAATAGTTATGGTAACACAGACGATAAAAAATATTTAAAGTAAAATTTATAGAAACTCAAAAAATGATTTTTATTGATTAACAACTTACTAAAAATCATATACAAATACCAATAAATCTTAATTGCTTTAAATAGTTATTAATTTGCCTGCGATAAATGAATGTTTCGGAACGGAAACTAATCGCACGGCCATTATGCGTTCCGTTACAACAAAAAGAGGAGCACCGATATCGGCCGAAGCAATACGAAAATAGTCGAGCGTTCGTGGCACCGATAGCGAGGTTGAGTGACGTCGTCGCCACACCGATATGCTCCTTATTATTAAAAAAAATTGCTTCTTCAACGAACACGATAAAATCTATCAACGTTTTCAGTGATTGATTGTGGTATAATACAGTCATTTGTTTATTTTATTACAATTCAAAAATCAATGCTTATCTACTATTAATATTAAAGATAGGGCAAAACTGGTACGTCTCATGGTGCGCTTTTTTGTTCAACGGGCTACGTGATACCTTAACTCTATATTTGAGTTGCTCTATACATACTTAACTTCTCGAAGATGGGTGATATGATGTTATAAATTGTATGCCGAGAAACATAAAATGTGAACGAATTACCTAAGAGTTAATTGAATACATAGTATAAACTTTAGATTGTTTGTTTTTTGTATAGTAGCTTTGTAGTTTTTGTAAATTTAGAAACAAAAGCAAAATTATATTCAAATATTTTTTTGCAGTCTTTATATATAAAAATGTCTCAGTTGATAATAAACTCTATCAACTTGATATTAAGCTGATAATAGAATAACAAAATAACACAGTTTTGAGAAGTTTAATGTGCTATTGGCTTTACTGAATTTTAACGAAATATGAAACATACAATGTATGTTCTAAAATCATATTTTTTCCTGTGGTTTTTCAACCATATTATAAATACTATAAGCGAAATTATATCTAAATTTCTTATCATTCGTTTTATAATGTAATAAATAATGTAAAATTTACAGGTCACTAAACCACGTACTAAAATGCGCATAATAAATCAAAGTTATCAACCTTATTTCTACATCAATAATATAAACCGAGGCGTATATAAAGTCATAGAGTAATTTGTATTCAACGACAAACCGAAAAACAATACTATACCAACAATAAATTACATACCCAAAAGGAGATGTATCAACTCCAAATAACATTTTCGGAATTAATTTAAAATTACAATGACCCTGAAGGTTATTGACCTTTAAGAGTATAATTGCTCACTTTTAAAAATAATTACCAGCTTGACGTAATTACGGAACACTATGATAAAATATAAACGACAAAACATTGGAATATATATATTTAGACACCAATGTCACCAATCTAGGGATGTTTGCCAATGTGTCAGTGATTTTATTGTTTTAAAATATTCTGTGACGGCAATCGTATATGTAATCATTGTAATACGTACTCGGCTAAAGTTTTCATTTGGACGAATTATTTTTATTGGCAACACTTTATTTTTAAACACGCTTTTAATTTTACCTGCTTGTGTGTTTATTTGTATGCTTATATGTTTGTTTGTAATGACATCTTCTAACGCAATTTTTACCCACTTCAAAGCGTCATTAATTAGAAAATTTGCACACTTATTAAGGATTGATGACAAAACAATAATTTGTTTCTTTTTTATTTCATTGGAAACATTTAGAATTAGAATTCAAAATACGACGAACTGAAAAATTATAATAAATGACATGAATTATGAAAAAAATGATGCTTCTATAGTAGTTGGAACTAAAAAGATTGAATTATTGTTTAAAAACGAATAACAAAGTAAAAAATAAATTTCAATATAATAATTTAGTAATTAACGAGAAAATTAATGTCCTTATAAGAAAAGAGTGGGGTGCTGAGTATGACATTCTTCAAACACTAACTCTACAATTTAAAATAAAAATAGTAAGTTAATAAATGAATAAACAAAAAATACAACAATAAATATCGAGTACCCTGGGCTTTTGTTACAATAACATTAATTTTCTAGTTAATTACTTAATTGTTATATTGTTTTTTTTTCTTTTCTTGGTTTACCATAAAAGCGTGTAAGTTTTTTTTTTAACTATAATTCATTCAATGTTAAGAGCAAAAAAAGAGTTTTCATAAAAAAAGTCGAATATACAATATAGTTGCCAGAGTTTTTCAACATAACTCTGGCAAATATATATTATATAGATTACAAATTCATAACAAAAAAGTGTGGAATTTGGTTTTTATTTTACCTTGACCAAACATTCAAAGGAAACAACGCCTGTATACTACTCCAAGTTAAATTTGATCTATTTCTATCTGTTTTACGTAAAAAAGCGTGCACGGATAGATTAAAATTAAAATAATGTGTTCTTTTGTTCTTCTTTTATCGTTCTTCTCATTTTGTACGTATATACCAAATAATACATACACAGGTGTAATAATTATAAACCTTATTTATTATTATAATGTTTTACAAGTACTAGTGATAGAATTTCGGCGGGAATCCAATTAATTTATGAGTTTGAAGGTTATTAAGTTTCTTTTGTTAGACTACCTCTACATTAAGGTACCTATCATTTTTAACAAATTATAGAAACTTTTAATAGAAGATAAATACAAAACATAAATACTGAAATGTAGAATACTTTTTATAGACTCCATTTGTAATTGTACCGGAATTTTAGCAAATGAGGAATTTTATTCGCAAAAGTATTCAAAACAATTTTTCACCTACTTATAATTGTAGGCCCATTTGAATCTATCCCATAATATTCTTTTATTTTATTTTGACTGAAAGATTGGAACATTTCATTACCCTGGAGACAACAAGTAATATAAACACATGGTTATGTATGTCTATTATTCAGTTACACCATATTAATCTACTCTTAGTTTGACTACAGACTTTATAGAGCTTAACCATAAACAAATATTACATAGATAAGTTTAATGTGTGTGTCATTAATGGAGTAGTGTGTGTAAAGTTTATTAATAAGCTTTTTAAGCTGATATTACATAAAAAAATCACTAATAAGTGAAATAAAATATAAAGAAAAAAAGCAAGTTATAGAGACAGTTACCATTAGAACGTTTCAAATGTTTGTCATAGCCATAATTGTATGACATTAAAACTATCCCAGTTTGTTACATCTGTTAATTCATCTACTTCTTATATGTATTATTATAATCATTTATATTGTATATGAACAAGATTATGTACTTAGCGACTGAAAGTTCGCACAGCCGAGCCACGCAAGACTTTATTGGGCTCGAGAAAGCAATCCCGAAGTCGTAATATTACGCAAATATCACTTCTATACATTGATTAAAGAAATTTCCCAAGTTTTTGTAGTATATTTTGTAGTAAAACAAAATATGCGATTTAAGGTCTTTCGCAAAAACTAAATTGTAAGCTTATGGTCATTAAAACATTTGTTTGTAAACAAAACAATATTTGAATGAAACCTTTTTTTCTTAAAAACGTATGTGTCCTGTTTCGTTAAATGAACGACAAAACACAACGAACATTAAACAGAGTTCTCTTGGTGTATTTTAATAAAATGCATAGCGCTCGTGCCGCTCCTCTCTTCCTTTATGGCTAGTAAAAAATTTATGACCTAAAGAAATACACAACTTAAATTTTGTGTGTCATGATTAATTCTTATAAATAACGTAGGTATGTAAATAGAACCTTTACTTGTTACCACAAACAGTAAAAAAGAAAAGGCGATGATAGGTAAATGACAGGAAGAAAAATTACTTTAATACGGGAGCAATTTTAAAATTCGATAATTTTTTTTAATAACAAAATGAGAGTGTTTGAGTATTATAAATTTTAAAAGAAATCTCACACAAAAAGTTTTTATGGCCTCCTTTTTTACATATTATTACGTAAAAAATGTAATTATATTACAGTTGAATACATTTAGGCGGTGTCAATATGTCTAAAAGCTAAATATTTATAAGGTTAACTAAAACTAAAAATATTGTTGACATAATTCCCTTTCCTTTCCCAGGGATGTTAAGAATCGAAAGTATATAATTATAAGCTATACTTAAACACTTCAGAAGTTTTGTAGTATTGACTAGTTTGACTGTAAAGTGTCGAAGAAAGTTATGTATCGGATACCCCGTAGTTAGAACGCGCACACAAGAGCGCATCACTACAACGCGACGACGTCATATGTAACATCAAACCTTATACCAACTATGGCTTACGATGCACGATATATATTATATGGTTTTGTTAGAAGTATAAAATTATTAAATATCGTTAGCATAATTATCATCCTGCGTAAGTCCTCTGGGGAAAACTTTACATGAGGAAGAAAAAATGTAATCGGTGTGTTTACGAATATCACATTTTTTTAAATATTAAAAAAAAATTGAGGTCATATCAAAATCTTGTAGTAGATGACGTCATGATTCAAGTTTGGTAACTTTTGGAGTTACGCATTCTGATAATCAGGCCCTCGATATGGGTTCCTAACTTCATTCTTATACTGAAACATCTTTAAAGTTCCATTTTTTATATATAAACATGAAGTAAATGTTTTTATCGCTTATTCTTTTTTAAATATACGTTTTCAATAGTTTAACATTTCGAAAAGCTTAAGCATTATCGGAATATTTGCGAGCAAAAATTAATAACTTTGAGTGAAGAAATTCACTATAAGCGAGAAATAGCGCACAGTCTCTGTCTCTCAAACCTGCATTGTAATTACTTTGCAAAGGTACCAGAGCAGGACTGACTTAGCTGATCAACCTCGTAGTAGCCGTGCAACTGTTCTTAATGTTGTTCAAAATTGTTAAAACATACTGCTGATTGCCAATGATCCAACAGTTGACACCATTTAAATCAGAACACAGTTGCAAACCGCCATCAGTGCATTTAGCACATTAGGTGTACCATTAGACATCGCTGTCACTAGGTTGGATAACGGACAAGGATGTCGTGGATAACACTACCGAACACACGATAAAGACGACAACGCAGACTAAAATAAGCTAGGCAGCGTCATAGTGAAAAGAATGCGAACTAATGCACGTAGGAATATTGGCTTTTCGTTGACAAAACCCAGATCAGTACCTACTCGCCGATGCAATCGACATATTAATGTCGGAAGAATACCTGGAGACTGGGAAAGACAAAGAACTGCCACTGGAACCGTTCGGTAAGAGTGGAATCACGATCGGAGAGACAACGCCTTTTTTATTGGTAATGAATAAAAGGCGTTCTATCAATCCAGCTAAATGGAGGCAGATATGGACAAAACAGCCATTGTCTATGGAATTGCCAGATCGTGAAATTTGGATAATGCGCCTGCACATCGAGAATACAACTTGTCATGGTTAGATTGGTTGGTTGATTAATAGCTAAAGATTCCAAATGTCCAACTCCAAGGTCAAGAATGGGAATGGTCTTCAGCATGCCCAGGATGACTTCCGCTTGTGTTCGAGATGAAGGAGAATTTATTTTGTATAAACAATGCTTTGTCTTATTACCATTCGTAGGATTGTTAGATTTTTTTTCATTGAAACAACAAATAAATTATAGTATATTTTTTCTTTAATTTCAATTGTAATTCTTCATAAACAAACCTAGCTTACTATAAAATACTATAAGGTTTCTAATACCTTCAACATTTCCGAAATTTCGAAAAGCCAAACCTCATTATGAATGTCAAAATATCTAAAAGTAGAAAGAAAGATAAATTAAATAAATGAATAACTACAAACTGAGAAAGAACCGAACAAAACACAGTTTCCTTATAACGAACGTGCCTATTAAATCAGTCTTTCCGTCCATTATTCTGTCGCATTCGATTGAAACCAATCTTTTCAGTTATAATAGCCTGATACTTGCAGAGTGTAACACAAAGAACAGATCGAAACCAAAAACCTAAAAGGGTTAATCGATCTACTTTTCATGGGAACTCTATAGCTAAAAGTTTTGGCATAATATTACCACCATAATTGTCGTTGGTTCAAATGAATCATTTTTACAAAATTAGTTTATGAAAATCACATTTGATTCTGTTTCAGAAGCTGATTTTGTTTCTGTTTTCAAGTAATGAAACGAAATTTAATGAAGCTCATTGAATGTAGGATACGAAGTAGACAGTCAATGTTTTTTTTTGCAGATTTGGGTATGTATTTTTCCCATAAGGAAAAACTAAACAAACAAAACAACTGTTTCTTAGATAACTGGCTCATAAAATAAAACGCAAATGGACATAGACTAGGATTCGCTTCTTTTTTGCTAAATTTCTCAAAATCTCTTCAGCACAAACAGCTCACTTACTTATTTGCTTATTTGAGTTATTTCTCAAGTTCCCATGGTTACACAAAGTAAAAAAAAAGGTATCAAATGCAGAAAATATATATTTTAGGAAATTTACAATTTCAGGTCAAACTAAATAAGTCATAGCACTGTCAATTTATTATTTCTTTGGTTTTTTATTGCTGGGAACAGTTCACCATCAACCATTTGCTTTGCAATTAATCTATCAAAGGATACTCGTTAAAAAGAAACGACATTATATTAACTTTATTTATTTAATCAACTGTTAATAACGATATAACGCATATAAAGTTGTTACAATAACTAATTAGTTTAAAGTCATTATATCAATCATTATATCAAACTACTTGCCCAAAAATGTAAATTTTTACTTCGAGATAGAGTTTAATAATCATAAAATTACTTGTTTCTCCACACAATGTCTTTACAAAATAAAATTAATTGTAAAACTAAATAATGTAGTAGGTGGGTGGAGGTACATAAGCAAAGCCAAAAACATATTGTAAAAAGCAATTAACATTTAAGTGTATCCTTAGAGAATACTTAATTGGAGATCATTAGCAACAAATCAAGAAAATAATTAGTACGCTATTATTAACTTTAGTATAAAAAATATAAGTATCTGTGTTTGAATCATGGTTGTTTATATGTTATTACAACCAACTTTTAGTTGAAAACAAATAATGGACGTAAGCTTTGCGAAAGTAACTATGTGTTCCGATTAAATATTATATTAATTTTAAATAAAAAAATTAGATGCTCAAGATTTGAGTTTTAATAAATATTTTTTAAGGTACAGTCAACAGTATATCAAATACACTTTCGGTTTAAAGTTAATTAATGCTGTAATTTAAAAAGTAATGCTGTAATCACTGCTCTCTCTAGGCGTAAAAAATACACTTTATCCTTGTTTTATTAAAAATGTCAAATTTTATTCTGAAAAACTAAATAAATTACTAATTACAACTGCATATAGTGAGAGCTAGTTTCTGCATGGAGGAACCCTTAATATCAATCATTGGTCACCCATCCGTTGACCAGCCCTTTCAAAAGTTGCTTAACTTCCGCAATAATAACGAAACCCATAAACCGTCGAGATCTGCTACGTAGGTACAAATTTATATGTACGTTTAATTTACACCATTACACGAAATACTGGCACTAAAGTATACGGGAGTTCGCAAACGACGAAATATTGCAAGAAAACAAATTATAAACTAGGTATATTATTCCATGTACTAACTTCAGAATGAAACAGGTTTATACAAAACGAATTTACGAACGAATAGTCTTATCAAATTATTCACTTTAATGCGAACTTTTAGAATCCAATGAAACAAATTTCCTAGAGGAAACTTTTGTTTAATATAAGCAAAGTCACTAAATGTTTGACTAAACTAGAAAGTAGGTAAATGTTTTTCTTGTTACTTACAGGAAATATTAATTTTCATTCGTTGTCTATAACGTGTAATTGTCCCGCAAAAATTGAGTTTCATTCAGATTGAAATCAGTTCACTTCCATTCTACGCCGAGCGATCACAAAGTATTCTCACAGCATCACGGAAATATTGCTAGTGTTCAAGGGACTTTCGACTTAATTTCCTTGCAGTAAAACTGAATATCCTAACTCTTGGATCAAGCGGAGAATTCTCACGCGTTTATATTTTCTCCCATACTGCAAATTCCAACTTTATGTTCACGTGAAACGAGTCAAAATGCTTCGTAAGCGTTGTTGGATATAAACTTATATTCAAACGACCCGTATATCGGTTTACGGCGCTATGTTATATTGTATAGTCTATGGCAAGGGTATTAGGGAAACCATGGACAATTATTCATCGTTCAGACAACAGGTTACGTTAATGTGGCTTTTGGTCAATCCAATGTCGACAAATTTAGATATTACTTCTATTCATGAATCATAACATAATGTTGCAAACAAGTATCTTAAACAATGTAACTAAGATTTAATTTAAAACCTGAGAAGTTATAACTGAAGACGTAAAACTGTGAACATGAATATCTTGCTGTAAAAGGTCATCGATAAAAAGCTAATTATCTATCTCGCTATAATATTCTTTGTCACAGTAACAGAATATTGGCCTCCACCCACTTTCTGAGTCCAATCTACGCATAATTCGAGTTATTATTAGAAGAGTAATAAAATTGTAAATAACGAACAATATCGTAAAGACTTTTTGGATTGTTTGTAACATTTCCCCTCGAGAACGACCTAATAGCCGAATGTCCCCATATGATTAGGGGAATATCTCCGCATCGAAGGGGCGTAAACGGCAAGGGCGTGAAGAATTCTCCATTCATTGATTACAGAGGTTAGATTACTAAAATTGTAAATTTTTAATTACTAATACAGGACTAGAGATCTACGCATTAGAATTTCAAAACAAGTTGAGGTGCTACTGATGTATAAATAATCAGCATACATAAGTGTATTATACAATCATCATTCATTGCCAATGTTTTATACAATATATAGATATGTAGGCGTCTTTTCGATTTTCCTGCAGTGTCTGTTTAACATTCCCTCTCTTTTTCTATATTCAGCACTAACTATAATTTTAAGTTGGTTCTTAGAATCGATATTTTATACTGGATGCGTAATATTTCATTGGTGTGATTTCTTTGATAATCATTAACAGATACCCGAAATTAGATGTTCCTCTCTCGACATACTTATCTATTACTTAAGAATATCTCAAGTCTATACGTATCAATTATTATTATTTTTTAAATAGAAGCGACAGGATCATCCATCTAAAATATAAAACTTCTTCAATTGAATTTCAGCATTTTACATTATACAGTTCATTTTTAATTAGAAAATTTGATAGTTAGCAGTTTGGTTTATGATTTGAGTTGTTTATTCAGAACTTAATTGATTACATAGTTAAAATACGCAATAAAGTAATTATTCTTAAAGTGTATCTAGGCAAAAGAATGAACTTGTGTTTATATTTTTTATTCTGCTGCTGCTCGGACCACAAGTAGAGAAAATAGTGGATTTTAGTACCACTAAAATTTTAAGATAGGTACATAAACAACTGGGACATTCCCAATTTTTTTGTATGATAAGATCCAAATGAAAATACCCATAAACGAAACAAGGTCACTGCAAAGATGAAGCAGCAAACGGATAGTTTTTTGGTTTAAAACCATGAACTGGAAGACGCAGCTGATCAGGTCATGCCAATGACCTAAGAAGCCCAAGCATGAAAACGACTAAGACCCACTGGATGTGATGTTCTTGAAGTTACTCAATCTTCAGCAAGCGACTGCTAGATACTTATGATGAATACATAATTTTCTACCCCAAACCTTTGGCAAAGTTATTGGAAAGGATTTACAATTTTTTTTAAGTATTAAGAAGAATTTTCCACCATACATTTAACTTCACATACAGAGAAAACATTTTTATATTTACGAATGCCGTCAGTAATCGACTTTGGAAAGTTCGGCAAGCTACCAACATAAATTACTCTCGGTCAACATAACTTGACCTCCGCCATTTTTTTCCATAGAGCGTACGCCATGAATGCTTTTGACGCGGGAAACCATAGTGTCAAATAATCTAGTTCAAGACCAAACTTGTGATCGTGACCCGTTAATGACTATTTAAATTATTTTATTTCTAAATCTCTATTCTGTTTTAACATTTATTTATATTTTAAAAGATATAAGTAATAATTCATCAAACAGTTTTATTTTTAATCTATATAGTTACACTTACAAGACATAAACATAGACAAACAATTATGTTACTACCACAATATTTTAAGGTAATTTATCAAAGTTATCAATTGCATATATACAAGTATATTTAGCATGAATAATAGTATTAACAATCGGCTAATAACATTAATAATATTTCCATTAACCCCTCATGGTCAACTAAATGCCTATCTTACGATTACACACGTCCTTAGTACAATCCGCGATATTCTAACTCAATACTCTCGGTATAAATAGTATGAACCGACATTTTAATACAGATGCGATAATTACGTTAGCATATTAATAAATTTAAGCGTTTACATACGACCGTTTTTTTATTACACGCAATCCGACACTGCGCTATAAAATATCGCTGATCAAAAAGACTCTCATAATTCTTTAAGGTAAAGAACATTAATCAATGAAACGTGGAATAGACACGTTTAGCTTTAGAATCAAAATAAGGTTCATTGTCACCGATATTCACGCGCTACGAGCAACAACTTACAAATATTCCAGACGAATTCCCAACGATTCCAGACAATTCCAGACTGAATATGCGTAAAGACGTCTGGACTGGGGTGATGTAGACCGGCACTAGACGTAGTTCTAGGCTGAAGGCGAGGTTACTGCTCCGAGCGGGTTTGCACTCGATCGCCTACAAAACTTGTTGCTTATAATGAGTACAGTAGGTACTAAAGAGGCGTGGAAAATTAATTATCCATTAAAAAGTAAAAGTTTTGTTTTAAGTCATAAAATAAACGTTCGGCGTTGTGATTAAACTTTATTCACTTATATTTTTTGAATGACGAATGGGTATAGTTTTCAGTTGCCCTCATTGTTATTTCTCGATCGCAGGCTTGGATGTTGTGGATACAAACATTAAAACAAAAAAATTAATAATGATTGCACTTCTGGAATTAAAGTATTGCCTTGAAAATGATGTCATATAAATGTCATCCTAATATTATCCCTTAAGTTTCCAAAGAGAGTAATGTAAATTACCCGTATTTGGAAAATGTATAATTAGTATGTTTCTAATTCCGTCCTAAGTTCACTTTATATATATAAATTATGCCTAAAATAATTATGAATATATTTAGTGTTACATAATCCTATCTAGTTATATAAGTATAATTTTGAATATTAAACATAATACACTCCATTATTATAGTTTCGTACGTAATTTAGTTACAAACATGAAACAATAATAATTTAATATTTATGTAGTAAGCCAAATTACTAGTCATGTCATGACATTTGTTCAGCAATATAAAATAAGTAGGTTACAAAGAATCAAACAATTTCACTCATATTACTTGGGGAAATGAGCGTGCTACAAAAACAAGGATTATAGTTTTTGCTAAATGCCACTTTTAACATGAAGTGCTTTGCATTAATCAATCAATATATGTTGAATACCAATTTACTCGAGAGGGTTTGAATTATATACGATATTGCCTAACGTAAACCAACCTTGTTGGTTTTGTTAAATATAGGTAACGAACGAATGTTTTATTATAACACCGGCGAAGCAAAGTTCTTTTAAATTTCAACTTATTCACTGTTAAATATATTTACAATATACTAATATATTTACAATTTGCTAATGAATAAGTTTGCTTTCGCGTAGACATCAAATGGATGGATGGAAAAGAAATTACCTAAAGGGCAGAGTTTTAGCAAAAATAACAACACCTATTATCTTCACTTCAACACCGTAAATTAAACTGCTATATACGTACAAAAGGCGACCGGACGGATCCACGGATCTGTCGTGCAACTGCAAGATTACCAAACTGTCGATCGACCGGTCGGTTGACGCGTGTGTTGGATCCAAACCGACTTCTTTGTCCGTAGTTAGGGTAACAGATTTATCAATCGACTAGTTTGTCGATGCGGAAACATCTGCCGATAAGTTTATGAGACGGTCTTTACGAGAAGTCTGGGGCCCGAAGATGCCAGTGGCGAAGGGACGAAGGGGCAGGTGCGTTATTTCTCCGGGATTCAATTGAAAATCGGATGTATTAATACGCCACGAAGTGAGAGCTGTTAATCAAAACGCGTTTGTAAACATCGTTGTTTATGATTAGGATATAAAGTAAGCTGTTTATTGCTGGTGCGAGCTAGTTTACGCAATTTACAACCTTTTTGTTCAAACGTTTTGAAGTCATTAATAAAAAAATCGTTTAGCTGTTTTGCAGTCTACGTTTACATAATTAAACGTTTATTGTTAGAATTAGTTCAATCGGAAATAAAAACATGTTTAAGTACGTTTTATACCATTTCTGATTAACTTTGGTTTCAGTTAATTTTGACTTTGTTTAATGTAATAATTTGAACTGAATGTTTTTGCTTAGTAACTTGATGGAAGGTGAAGCACAGATTAAGGTTCAGGGGCGGTACGTTTCCATAAATATTATCGCAGTTTATGGGCCTCGTTTTACTAGAGTCAATTCATATACTCATTTTCAATTCCGCTACATTCATATATTTATGTTGCTTCTTGTATAACGCTGGCTTATTACTTGCTAAGCATTGGATATCATTAATTATGCTTCTATCTATTGTCATTGATTAATAAAGCTTACTTAAGCTTATTTCTTTTTTACTACATAAATAGGATAGATGACTGATAATCTACGACTGAGGAATTTCCTTCATCAAAGGTCTGAGTTTAAGTTTTTCAATGTAAAAAAGGTCTTTATTTCAATTTTCTTAATATTTATAACATAGACCTTAATACTAGAAGAAAAGATCTAAATTTATAATCAAAACTCAAACGCGGTGGTAACGTTTGCATATTTCAAAACCTACACTTAGCCCTCTGATGTTAACCGCCATAATTCTCTTCGCAATACTATATATGTAACTTTTTCTAGTTTCTATCTTTAGACATACTAGATATACTTACTAAGGAAATATTGTACATATGTGGGTCACGATAAGAATAACAATATGTATAATTATAATAATTCTTACATTCACACCAAATAGCCTAGTCCAAAGAAGGCTTGTGTTATATATTTTTGGGTAAGGGATAGACATATCGGATAAGAATATGGTACATAGAATTGTAATATTCATAGGGATATTTATAAATACCCATGGCTCGGGTAAAAATGCTCGCATGCAACACACAACACCAGAACCCAGGGCCACCATAAGATCTCTAAATTCTTAAAATTAACAATAGAACCTTTGAAATTTGATAAAGGTAAAGTTAATTTTTTTCAGTTGTATTTTGATTGGATATTACAGTGATTCTTTCACTCGCATAAAATGCGTTGTGGTCTAAAATCTATGCTATGTGGTTCCCACAAATTGAATATACCTCATACTACTCCAAATTTCAATTCCCAAACTGTCTCCGAATAAATCTGTTAGACAGCCTCAAAGTAATTCCTCAAAATACCATTGCGCCGTTAGTCTTAGACGAAATAGTGAATTTTGAAATTTCCACTGAACATTTGTTTTAGCGTTCTGATTTTTTTATTATTTCAACACGTTTACAATAATGGAAAAATGGTAAGTGTTGCTTTTTCATCTATTAGTTAGTAGCGTGTAAGAATTTAAAGAAGATTTTTTAATTACATTACTTTTTTTTACAACACAATAACATATAAATAAATACAAATTATATTTTTTTTTAAGTTTTGTTTCCATTCTTTACTGATAAAACAGGATGACGCTGTGATGAGAGCGTTTGGCCTATCTTACAAAAACAATAGCTCAAGCATTAACAGTAGGCTGCGTAACGAGCCGGATACCGGAAGAAATAAGTTCGATTCTCGCATAAGACAAACAACATATTCATCATTTCCTTTTTCTTCTTTTATTATAATCTTTTATTGTGAAATGTAAACGATACAAACATAAAGATACTGTACCATTTGATTGTTCAGATATGTCCTGCCCTGATAGCATATAATACTAGGCGATGCAGTCGCTCAGCATAAAGCTACGCTGGCACCATATATTGGAGCGGAGCGTAATACCTAAATAAGAAAAAAAAAACGATGTGAATTTTTGCGAAGTTCTAAATTCGGGCTCCGTCACCATCTGGTCCTAAACCTGTTGATTTGATTTACCATAAAAAATATTAAAATCTGTTAAGACCTCTGGATGTTATGGCGTAACAGACATTGCGCCATTGAAGCTGATCCATGGGAGCTTCGCTTCGCTCCGCTCCAACAAATATAAGTTTGTATATTTACAAGTAAGAATATCATCTAATTATGATAAATCCTTATTGATTTATAAGTTATTTATTTTGTAGATTGATATAGCGGAACTGCAAGCCGTATTTATACTAGCTAGGCAAGCACACCTTGTCACCAGGATAATAAGTATGTAATTTATAATACATATTTAACAGATAACATTTACAACTTTACTCTGTTAGACTAGCTAATTAGGCGTTTTGCTAAACAGACGTAAAATATAATTTGAGTAGTTGGATTTTTTTGCTATTAAGACGTATGAATCGAAATGATTTATGATGTTATTGTAAAAGGAAAGTCTTAAATAAAAAACCTAATCAATTATAACACACACTTATATTTCAAACAAGTGATACCTTTTTCCCATTAGGGATTGTTTAAAAAAACCTATTTGTTTTTACAATATGATTGGTCATTTTACCAAAAATCTAACTAGAACACCATATTCTCTAAAGACAGATTACGCGAAAGTAGTTCGAATTCCGAATGCTGTGAGTGTCGTAAGTTTACACGACCAGCGCCACTTGATCTCCGACAAATTAGCCTAGTTCCTCAAATCAACAATTTTTCCTCCGCCAAGGGGAACGTAACGGATCTTGTTAGAGCGGTGATCGTCTAAGTACCTTTCACGATCTTGAGGCGCAGCGCGTCACTTTCCCCGCTCTAGTGAGTTTTTTCGAACGTAACGTCGCGATTACATCAATATCGCATGCGATCATTCCGCGTGTACGACGCACCTGTGAATCGGAACGGTTCGCGTTTATGCTGTATGCGCGGGTTACCTTTGCTTATTGTTTCCAGTCGATGGTTCTAGTAACGAGTATTTGTTTTGACGTGACAACGTCTTAAATTAGGTTGCGGCTGGGAGTCACTTATGAAAAAGTGTAACGCTCGGTAACGTTACGATGAGTCACCGAACGAGAGAGAGGCCCGCCGAATGCCTTGCGTCTCTCTCCCACTCAACTATGATCGGTCTGCCGCGCGCATTGTGCAATTTAATTATATTCATATCAATAAATATTCTACCGAGAAAAAGACGTTGTCACGTTAAATCTTCGCCCGTAAAACCGACTTTACAGGCAAAAAAAAAAAAAAAAAAAAAAAAAAAAAAAAAAAAAAAAAAAAAAAAATGGTTTTTTTTATTTTATTTTGGTCTATGGTATGGCTACTTTTAATATAATAGACCAATATAATATGAATGTGTTTGGCAATTACACAAGTCCATTTTCCCAAGCTTCGTAACCAAACTTGTTATTTAATGACCCCTTACATTACATAAGAAAACAATCGATATCCGCGAAACTGTGAGAAATAATTGAAACGGATAACTTTTAAGTGACTGATTACAAAATGGTTTGTATTTTTTTATTCTTTAAATTATGTGAATGATCTATTTCATCTAGGTAGGTCAAGAGATTCAACAGTTTTTGGTAAGTTATATTGTTTAATAGTTTTTCACCTTAAAATATTTTAATTTCATTATTGTTTTTTTATAATGGTAATTTTTTATCTTGTGTTAGCTGGAAATATATGTGTGTAAATTTTTGATACGTTTAAATGACCACCTGCTGAGCTGCTGGTAACACACAGTTTTATTTGTCTAAATTCGTAAATACTTTATAATTTTTAATTGTATTGTTTTAATTGTATTATAGAATTTAAGTATGGTTATTGATGTAGAAAAAGTACACGACAGCCTTCGCCGTCGAGTGACTTGCGTACCTGTTTCATAATGACGCCATTACGAGGTTCCGGGTTCCCGGAGTAGAAAACGAACTTCCATGTATTGGCTCGAGTCTGGGTGTTGTAGTACCTGGGTATCATTTTTTTTATTTTAATGCTATCTTATATGGTAGCATTGAAAATTCCGCCTGAGAATAACTTGTGAGTAGTCGATTTTTTCTGATATTTTTCTATTTTAATTAATGTTGTTGTTGTCGTATAATATCTTCACTAATTTGTATAAGCAAATGTTATCTATACAAGTAAAAATAAAATAAATGCTATTCATTGGTAAACCTATTTCTGCCGCAAAGCAGCAGTGCTTGCATTGCTGTGTTCCGGTTTGAAGGGTAAGATATGGCAGTGAAATTACTGGGTACAGTGACTTTACATCTTGTGTCACAAGTTGGCAACGTACACTGTGGTTCTTGTGGGGGTTGCAGTTTTGCTGCGAATCTCACAAGAGCCACATGTATTATAGGTGACTGTTACCACTTACCATCAGGTGGGCAGTTTGCTTGTTTGCCAACTTTCTGCAATAAAAAAAAAAAAAAAAATCACTCGAGAACGAGTCGACTGAACTAAAAGTGCTTTTTACTGTTGCTATTTTATATGAAGGTCATAACTTAATTTGGACAGGACCACTTCCAGGATAATGTAATTGTGATATATAAAAATATTAGGTACTTACATATTACATTGCTGATTTTTATCATGAATATTTATTGCGTGTTTTTCTTACTAATTTAACAATGTTTTTCTTGTGTGAGACAATACTTTTAGAAACTACTTCGATAACGATCTTTCTGATAACTGATGATGTTACAACACATTTAGCAATAAAAAATCAAAGAGAAAAACTGTATATTTGACATTATTTTAGGTATTTCCTTCTTACACTTTCGCATCTGTCAAACATTCAAATAAAACCTCTTTTGTCGGGTTCAAGACACGTTGGTTTTTTTTTAAATATTTAATCCTGACAATTCGACTCTTTTACATGAGTCTGGAATCACGACTCTTGTTAAGGAGTCTAAACGTTAGGATTTAATATAAAAAATAAAACGCTTCCCGCGTCCGGTAACAGTCGTTTATTATAAGAGTTTTTAGGTATCAAAGCAATAATAATGTGAATAAATAAAATATTCTTACAACGAGGACGTTAGCGCGAATTAATATAATTTTGTTGTCAAATTATCTAATACAAAACTACCGAAGTATCTACACTACCTTATAATAACACAAATTACCAAATCTTTGTCTTATAACGAAACTTAAGTGGCTTGATTACCCACACAATTAGTACATGAAGAGGAATCACACTACATTAGCGATAGGAAATAACCACGTATTCGCAGAAAATCTTTTGCTAGCTAAATTCTAAAACGAACGGTTAATGAAAATATAATTAGTATGCCGCAGACGGGTTGAAACAATAAGACGAGGATCTCGAATGTGTTATACGCCTAATTTAATAACAAATCGAAACCAAATAAATAAGCATTTACCTGGTAGATTCTTATATTTAAAGAAATTTTTCACTAGAAATAATTTAACTGGTCACTTGGCGAGTACACTTGCAGCAATAGGAACAGCGGCCCAACGGCTGATGTTGAGACAAGCTGAACTTTTTGTAATAAAAATATTTAAATACATATAATATCCCATTGCTGTCCCATTGCATTTTGTTTGCCTAGAAATCCCTTTCTTTCGCTTAACGTTTTATACCTAATTCACTTGACCATAAAATCAAAAGGCATAATTTTAAATTAAGAACATGGGGTACCAACCTCAATCTATTTCCTCTTCCTTCTCTGTCTTTCCTATCTCTGCTAGTCTAGTACTAGTCTTTGCTAAGCGAAAAGTATCATTAGCTTTGACCCTCTGATGCGAATACTACCAACAGCTATAACTTAAATGCCAAACGAAACAACTTACAATCTACGTGAAAGAGTCAGACCCCTAAATCTTAACAAACAAGAGTATCAAAAAAACATGGTGTACCTTTTGTCTATGGATAAAAACTCTGTAAATTTGTCCAGTACCCTCAATATCTTGTATATGTGAGAACTAAACTCTACAGTCTAATAGTATCTACTGAAGAAGAAGCTTCAGCTACGTTGTAGGTCACTTCCGCAGTTGCAGGACAAATGCGGCAACCAGTGCGCTATCGAGCACCTCACCCTAATAAACGTTGGAATTACGGTAACACTATGCATACGTATAAAACCCTTTCCTGCACAACATAAAACACGCCGCATATGTCGGCAGTTATAACAGTCTGTTAAATTGGTTTAGAACTTAGTTTTCGGTTATGGTTTTATTAGGACTCTTTTAACACTTCGTATATCATGTCGTATAACTCGTATCCGATGAAATATACACTGCTTCGGAATATAACTAAGTAGTTAGGATTTTTTAAATGTTTTTGGCGTAGGAACAAAAGTGAAAATCATAAATTTCAGAAACAAATTATGTATGTTTCTACAGATCTTCATAAGAGAGCACCTTAAATTAATATATCGTTATCAAATCGTTTGTGTGTTTGTATATTTGTTAAATTGTAAGGGGTAATCTCGGGATCTACTGAACCGATTTTTAAAATTCTTTCACCAATAGGAAGGCACATTATTTCTGAGTGTCATAGGCTATATTGAATGCTAGAAAAAAATTAAAGAATTTTGTACACCCGTGCGAAGCCGGGACGGGCCGCTAGTAAATTAATAAAAGGTATATTACCTGTGTTGTTCACTTTAGCTGGCGGCAGCAATTTCTGCTCTTTATTTTTCTGTAAGAAGTAGAAAATATTTATGAGTTCTGATAATATATGCTTTATGATGTAAAATGTAAAAAAAATATTTGTATAAATCTAACAGCAACGTGGCCGATTTAAATATTGTAAGGTAGTAGCATATATACAGCGACCACTACCTTAGTTAAGGAATGGAAATATCAGAATTAATATTAAAAACAAAATAAATGCGTCCTGAATCGGATAAAAGTGATCGGTTTAATTTCAATGGGCGATAGGCGTTGAAGTTTAGGAACTAAATTTATAAGTTTTCTACAAAGGTTGATATAAATATATTTATTGTTTATAGAATTACATGTAGTCTGTATAGTATAGATGTTATTATAGTGACTAGTCGATAACCTTGTTTTTAATGAGTGACCTATGATTTTTTGTGTAGGTAACCGAGTAGTTAAAATACTTATGCTTTGTAAATTTCACCAATTGTTTTTGTTTTAAGTAATGAACATAACATATTATAAGGGAAATCTTTGGTTCAATAAACTTAATACGTTAGCATATATTACGCATAGAAAACCTTTTCCGTACTAAGTTGAGTTGGGCCACCATACCCCAACGATTTTACTTACCGCACGCTCCGCGGCCTATTTCAATTGCAAATCAATTGCTATATGAGGCGACACACAACTATAAACTCAAAATATCTTATAAGCTATATGCATGTACCACACTTTTAATTCATTTATAAACTCCACCATTTTCCCTTAAGTGGATGAAATAGGAGAATATCTTTTTTTAATAAGAAGCTCGAAAACGTGCAGCGTTATAGAAAATTGCACTCTTAAAAGGGTGAAAAGGGTAATTTCTGAAAATAATTACGTTTTAAAATAAATTACAAACATATTTTGTAGCTTTTGGGACTGATATTTGGTCATGGTAGGTGGAGCTGCAATCAGGTTTTTCAATTTTTTGTCAAAAATATACTACAGAGGTCTGAGTATAGTTTTTTTTAAATTTGCAAATCTTCTATTTATCATTCTTAATTAAGTCCTTGTTTCCTTAGTTTCAATAACTATCATACAAGTAAAAACTCAAACGAGATAGTAGATGGTAACGTTCGCACATATCAGAATTTACATTCACGTTTCAGGCTCACTAACGTTCGTACAGGACTACGTCCGCCTTTGTAACATAAAGCTTCAATTTCTATGCTTCAGTTTAAGTAAAAAGAAGTCTTTTCACTCAAACCCTTACCGAATCCAAAACAAGTAAATGAAAATCTAAATACCATTCCGGGAAACCATTAACAAAAGTGTTAACGTAATTATAAATTAAATAAATTGTCACCATAAAATTCATAACTCGATTCTTCAATGATTAAATCGAGCATTCTATTTGTTTGAACCCGAGCTCAACGTGGGAGAGCATATAGCACGAATTCCATTCAAGCGACCGACAAAGCCATATTTAAGTCATACAAAATTCGACCGTATCGCTCAACATTAAAGTTTAAGAAGCCGACGTATACCGATATCAGAAGCATGTTTATCGTGAAGTAGTTTGGTTACATCGAAAACGCAGCAAGCGTCTATTTTTGAAATCGATGCGGTGACCGAACTGAAGCGATAGTACAGTCACTGATTAAAGTTACTTAAATGATCATACAAGTTTAAGAGCGCTACTTTATACAAGACGTTTTCAAACTTTGTAGAAAGCCGTATAAAAATAATTGAATTATCTTGGTGTTAGATGCCGGCAAAGTATCGGTACAGCATATGAAATGCACCGTCGAGCCCAGTTACTTGATAATCCAATGTAACATATTCCTGCAGTATATATAAACATTTCAATGGTTGCAAACTATTTTATGAGGTATCTGAAATACCTAAAGAAATCTTCTATAGTGGAATAGAGAGTATTTTTACGTTTGTGTCTCTAAAGAAAAACTTACATGTGAGAGTTGTTTTCTTGAATAGAATAAATACACCTCTTGTGTATGTATGTATAGTATAACATGACTTGACATGCATTTATCAATGAAAAATGACAACGCGATAAACTAAGATTCAACGGTGTCGTAGTATATTTTTATAAAAGTCAATATTAGTGAAAACCGGCATTTTAATTAAAATAATGACATACGATTCATATCATCCTTACATAAAAGACAACTATAATAACGCTATATTCAATGTCATATTAGAAAGAATATGTACTTAGATAAAAAAGTATTCTTTCTCCACATAAAAAATATTAAATTAAACATTTACTCAAATGGTTCTTGAAGTTATTCTCCTCTAATCGAATTCGCTACCAATGACATAAATAGCAGCTAACCAATAGACATTTCTCGGATCGACGCTAAAACTTTTGGTTTCAAGTGTATACTTGTTTGTTACATACGTCGTTACTTTGAGTTGTCAATTATTAACTAACAGGTTTAATTTCGAATGTTTCACATTCCAATTACGGGAATTGAGATAGAGAATTGAAATGCAATATGCTGTTCTCCGAGTTAGTACGAATGTTATTTAGTTCTTAAACTTTTACATCTAAACATAAAAGTTAAAAACCTTATACGACTATCAGTAACGTTATTCTAAGCATATCGAAACGTCAGGATTAAATATTGATATGAAAAAAATGAGTTTCATGTATCCGTAAAAAGTTTTTCATTTGACTACGAATATTAATTAGCTTTAATCTGTTGACATTGAACCATAAGAAAAAGCAAAGGGTACAACGCCCATACAGCCTCGTCTTCAGTCCTCAATTTCTTTTCTTGTCTAAATAATGATCTGAATGGCAATGAATAATTAATACACCTAGGTTTTAGTAAAAAAAATTTTGAAAAAGTGATAAGGCATCTTTTTTCGTTTTGTGTCACTTGCCAACACTTGTGTATATGTCGCAGTAAGATAGATAAAGCCGTAATATAGTTATATCCCTAGGGATATAATTATATACCGTAACATAGTTATACGAAAGCGATTCATAACTATCTCACTAGGAATATAGTTATAAAACGGTCCAAGTTTAGTGATATACTTATATTACTAGATTAAGTTTAGTGAAATAGATTTCGGAGTTGGTATCCTGAAAGATTAGTTACCCAATACAGCTTTCAAACATTACTTTGAATGGTCCTATACCAAATGAAAACTTGTCACTGAGAGAAATATGCCAAAAATTGTCGCGTTTTGGTGGTCAGGGTTATTTAAAATGTTCCTGTAGAAAATCGAATATACAGTGTTCTACTAAAAGATGTGTCTGTAAGAAGCATTCAGTGCTATGTAATTCTAGATGTCATGATTCCTCTTGTCTGAACAAAAATTAAAAAATACTTAAAAAAAACCAAGATCTCAACTTAGTTGGTAAGAAGTAACGAAAACTCATAACTGTTGATTAGCTTTCAAAGATTTTTAATGTTTGATTAGTGTTAATTGTATTGTTAATGTTTAAATTCCAAAAAAATATGATCATTTTAATTATAATTGAAATTACTTTGATACGTGTTAATGTCACAAAGTATTGTAACTAACTGCAAGATACATAAAGTTGATTTTTAATAAAGATAAAACCATTATAATAATATTGTTTAATTTAATTATATATGGTTGCTTTCTATTTCACTAAGCTTAATCAAGTAATATATTTATAACACTGAACTTAATCTAGTAATATAAGTATATAACTAAACTTGGACCGTTTTATAACTATATTCCTAGTGAGATAGTAATTAATCGCTTTCGTATAACTATGTTACGGTATATAATTATATCCCTAGGGATATAACTATATAACGGCTTTATCTATCTTACTGCGACATATATTTACATAGCATACTGATATATTAGTTTACAATATGAATTCTAAGAAAAAGTACTAAGTAACGAAAGTACTTCTCATTCCCGCTAAAAAGTCAACGTAGGTTTCTCTTACCATGGTATTAGGTGCCATTGTATTTAATACTTGTGCCGCTAATAATTAGGTATTTAATATGTAGTAAGATTTAGAACTCTAAATCATCACTCGTCTAGAAAAATACAGCGGCTTCAACAGTGTCATGTGGAGAAAAAGTGTGTAACATAAGTATAATAGTATAATGCTAGTGCCTTGAAGCCGTATTTTGTGTACGCTTTCTCTCAGATGCGTTGAAGCGTGTATCTTGGTAATTCACGAAGCAGGCAACGCGGTATTCTTAGGTCTCTCTTTGTAACATTTTTATAAGTAAATAAAATATTTTCATTTATTCAAGGTTTTTGCATACACAGTTCGTTTATCTAACTTATTTCTCACTTATACTGTCGTCCTATTCTATTGCTCTTCACAACAATACTACGTATAACAGTTTCAGTAAAAGTTTGAACAGAAATAGTGTGCCTTTCAATGATATTCTCTCATAGTTTCCGAGGGATAAGAGAAATTAGTTCGTACTCGTTTCTGCCCGTAAATTTGTATGCGTGGTCTTCGGGATTCTAATCCTCAGGGAACCTTTTAGCAGCGTAAAACTATCTTGTATGTTAATCAAGGATCTACTCCACCTGTTTACCAAATACATCCAAAATATTTCAGCCATTCCAACGTAACTAATAAGGAAACGGAGTTTCACATTTACATCGTAATAATTTATCGTTGTATTTATGTATCAAAAAGTCTAGAGATAGAGGTGTCTTTTTTTAGTTTGTAAAATAATTCTATGTTTTTGCAGTTTCTTAATCAGTGCATAGAAACTGCAAATAAATATTTTCATTTCAGTTTAAAAAAAGACAAATATTGTTGAAGAAAATGGTAAATTATTTTCTATTCATACGTCATTATAGAAGAGAATTAAATATTTTTCTTTACGTTAAATAGGGTGGTATTAGATAGTGGTACACAGATCAGTAACAATTTTGACACTTTGGAACCTACCTAAAATATAGTATACAAATCTAATTTAACGTTTTACATTATTTAAAACGTCTGCTTATGTATTAATAAATTATGTATTAATAAATAAATAGGTAATTTAAAACAAAGCATATACATTAGACTGTCATTTCTAAATTTGAGACTTTATTATTATAAAGAAGATTTTATTATTATTTTTCAAGAAGTGTCATATTTAATTTAATTTAGCGCTATTGTGATTAAAAAGAATATAAAATTTAATCGTTATCATATATAATATTCAAAACTATATAAAATAGTTTTGTTTCCATAAACTTTGTTTTTTAAAAACTTATTAAAGTGCGACCTTTTTTGTTGTAGTTGTCACAAACAAGGCAAAGGGTTTTTTTTAAGTTATTAATAAGCGATTTTTGTGAATAACAATTATAATAAAATATCTAAATGGCGAATATCTGGGAATAACGCACAATATTTACATTTATGCGTTTACCATACAATTATCAGGTGATATTTTTTAATTAAATGCTTAAATATGGTTTAATCTTTATAAAATAATAATTAATTAGTTATACGCGGGTATTATATTCAAAATAATGTTGTTTTATAATATGCAATAAATAAAGAAGATATATGAAGTAAAAAATTATCAATACAATGATGGCCTACTCTGAAAAATGCGACAGTGTTGAATGAATGTATTGTTGTTGTTTACCATAACGAAAATGTTAAACTTCGATCTCCGGACAACGTGTCTACCACTCTAAGCACGAAGTTTGTATTTTCAATTAAAGTTTCACGTAGTTATTAATTAGTCATCAGATCAATAACGTACTTTAAGCCCGGTTTTTATCAATCGGTTAGTAGTAATTTACCAGTTAATTTAATTTAAGTTAAACTAATTAAAATATTGTAAAGCTGTTTTCTCGGAAGTTATTTTTCTATTTCATCCTAGAAACTTTGAATTACAAAATCCGTCTATAAAGACGTAATCATTTTTAACTATGCCACTAAGGTGAAGTTCAAGTACGTCACGGTTACAATCCGTGTGCGGGGTCTCAAAAACAGTAAATACTTATTTTTTAATTAGCAATATTTACAAATAATTAAGAAATTGAAAATTTGTGACTAACCAACAAGGAAAATTAAATACTTTAATAGGTACACAGAAAAATCTACACTAATATTATGAAGAGGAAAGATTTGTATTTTTGTATGTTTGCAATGAATAAACTCAAAAACTACTAAGCCGATTTCAAAAATTCTTTCGCCATTGGCCATTTCGCCATTACATTTACGCTGAGTAACATAGGCTATATTTAATGCTAGAAAAATTTTTAAGAATTTTGTCCACCCGTGCAAAGCCGGGACGGGCCGCTAGTAATTAGATAAATAATAAAGCCTTTTTACTGGAATTATTCACCTTGTCTCACTTCTCAGACAACACTCTAAACGTAACCTATAGCTAGTTCAAATTCCATTTGAAATTCACATGTAATTTTTTCACATTCACATTTAAATTTTTAGTACTTTGAATATAAAAATCAAAGAGTTTCATGCTTGAATGAGTAAAAAATAAAGACTCGTTAAACACTTAACTAAAATTTAACAAATAATTATAAGCTAAATAGTTATTAGTGTAGCATAAAAAAAACGACGTAGAGTCATCTGATATTAACAAGCTGATTAATTTAAATAGTTTTAAAAATAAATGATTTGTCGTTATAATCACATTTATTTAACGAACACCAAAAACGCATTTTTTCAGTCCTGTTGACAAGCTGTTGAATTTAAAAATAAACTGTGTTACTGTACATTCAGATTGAACATTTGGACATAGAAACAGCGATATAACGCAATTCACGTATTGTAAACATCATATCATTACATAAGCGACCTGTTTACGCAACTCAGTTATTTGTCGAATTAAAGAAATTGTCTTTCATAATTAGTTCTTATACTTCTATCGCGTATTTAAATAAAATCACTTTAACCGTACTTATGACTCGTTTCTACTTCTTTTTTATTTCAAACGGAGCCGTGCTCACAGAAGCATATTGTATTTAAGTTAACTTTCATAAGTTATTTAACCTTTGAAATAGCTATAAATTTTAATAGAATATTACCTTTTACTTTTAAACGTAATTTTGGCAGAAGCTGTTGATTTGCGTCAACGAGCTAAAGTAATAATAATGCATAACTTTTACTTTTATAGATATTTAAATGGAACCCTTCTCTTTCACACGAGTTTTTTTCCTAATGTCCGTTGTCATACCTAATTATTCGTTATTTTGATGTCATAATTATTGTTCTGCATACTGTTATTGTAGACATAATAATTGAATACAACGCTGTAACAATAGGTTATGGTGTGGCGCTGGTGGCTTTGGACCACCCTCATGCAGTGAACAGGTTTATTTAATATGCCGATAAGTATAAATTCTGATGGGTTATTAAAAAAAATTAAAGGAAATACATTTATTTTTGATTTAATGATTAATTATGATTAGATTTTATTTTTAAGAGACTCGAAATAACCCATAGAAATGTATAGCGTTAGAAGGCATAAATAAATATGTTTAGTCCCAATAGCTGCCAACCGTATTTCTAATTACTGTGAGTAGAATATTTCAAAGGCATTTTAGAAAACTCAATTAAGATCTAATTTGATCATTAGGTCTACTGAGTTTGATGAGACTTAATATTTACTCGTACCATTTAACCTATAAAGATCAAGTTCAGGTTTCTTACCTATTTAAAGTATATTATCCGGGACCATAAATGCCCTTTCTAGTTGCTAAGGGGCTAGCTGTGTGGGAACAGAGTCAGCCTAAAGGTCACTGCTACGGAGTCTATAAAAGGATTTATTGTGATTTACAACCGTATTATCATAGTGCTGATTTATAATATTAATAGCTAATGTTTTATTAGTAACGTAATTATAATTATTATCAGAATAAAATAAAAAATATAAAATTATAATAAAATTATAATTATTATTTTTATAATTGTAATATCATGTTGTTCGAGTTTTTTTAAGAAAAATTTTTGACAATAAACCTGAGTGTACATCTGTAAAAAGAGGACTTTGTGGGAAGGTTGGCTGAATCGGCGATATTTAAATTATCAGACACATTCCTAATCGAATCATATTGAAATTATGAAAATAATACATTTGAAATGTATTTATTGGTTTTTAAAACGTGTGTGTGTGCGCGCGCGGGCGATTATGTATGTATGCTTAGCAGTTTGGCTGCGTCACTCATATGAAATTTTTTTGACATTTACTTTACTTATATTGCTGATTTCAAGTAATGTTGTTTTTATAATTTTTAGCATTCGCAATGCAATATTTCTATAAGATATAAAATACGCGTGTAAAAAACAATCACACCTCCAAGCCCTCAGGTAGAATTTGAACCCACGACCTTTCGCTATCCGGGCGATTACTCTGACCGCTGAGCTACCGAGACGCTGGCAAACGTGTCGAATTTTACAAACGTATTTCAACTTCTACTAGGAGCTAGTATCGTTTTCAAGTGATGTTGTTAAATAATTTATTGATACAGATAACTAATAATGAATAATAACATGTTTAAAAATTATCTTATTAAAAATCGAATCAGTAATTTAAATCTATAATTAAGAAAGAGTAGATAGGTATATACAAATAACAGATTTTGCTTTCAAGTCGTAGGCTCGGAGCTGCGTCGTTTGGCCGAATATCGTATGATGGAAATAACGAGGGAGGGGAGGGTTTCCCCCTAGCCCCCACCTACCACTCGCCACATTGCAGTAAATAATAATATTAAGAAGGAAATCCCAAAAAAGTACACGTTTATTTTGAAACATGAAATGATAATTTAGCGAGTTTGTTATTTACGTATCTAGTTTAATTATGTGATTTGAAATTTAGATCAGTTATTTTTTTATATTTACTTTTATTGTTACCTCATAAAATAGTTTGCTGCAATAAATTCAAAATTCCAAAAAATCTTCTTTAGTTGGAACGTACTAGAGCGAATGAAATAGCTTGATTAGTTAAATTATTTAAATATATTCGTTTGGTTCATTTATTATAAATATAATAAAACCTTTTAATACAGAAAATCGTTTAATTAATTTTCTCAGGTGAGATTCGAACCCACGTCTTTCTATCTTTTTAGGCCAGACGCCTTAACAATTAAGTTACTGAGGTTATTACCCACCTTCACATAAATCAAGAACACTTTCCTCTTTCAATCCTTTTCCATTATCCATGTTAATACATTGTACCTGTTAGATGTTTGCAATGTTGTGTCTCTTTTCAATAAGTTTTGGAAAAAAATATTTTTTTAGTACTTAATTTTAATAGAAAGCTTTTTTAATTGAAATCATACGGAGATATAATTCAAAACAGCAAAATATAAAAGTAACAAATAATATTGTTATTTTAGTACCCCATCTAGCTACTGCTCTTGAACTATGTCAGTAGACTATTTCAACACCATTCCTGGTTTTTGAATAAGCGAAATATAAAATTAACTTATCTGTTTTTACGTCTAATAAATGTTTAAACATTTATATTTTTTCCCCATATTAATGAGATAATGTTATGTCTTTACTATAGACATAATATACTATTGTTTCTGGTGACTTGTTATTTAAAGTTAAACTTACTGTTAATTTTAAAATCGATTACACGCAGTTGATATTAAACTGTATGCGTTGCACTATATGTCGAAAATTAAATGAGAACAGTTGTGATCTTTATGCAAGTTAATTTGTAGTTGACTATACAGGCATTTGAAATTATTATAAATGGTTATTAAATCTTTAATAACATAATAAAAAAAAATTATTAGTGGGAAAACATAAACTTATTACTAGAGAATCGAAAACGTTGCATCTTTGCATTTCATCTGTATTTTGAATACTGAGGAATTATATAGGTTGGTCCAAAAGGTGATGCCTAACATTTTTATTTGGATTCTTGAAAAACTCGACATCATTATTTCCCATAATGACTCAGAAATAACGCCCTGTATGTTCCAAGATTTTAAGTAATATTCGAGTTAATTACGTCGAACCGGTTTAGGTTTATCGTAAATTATCTATTTTTGAGCGAAATTTTACAACTTACATTAAAGATAGATAGCTGAGTATTTTATAGCTGAAAGTACAGCTCAGGAGGACGGTTTGAAAATTATCAAAATGTATAAGACTCATAACTGAAAAACTACAGAAAATCGCAGAACATACATGACGTGTTTCGGAATTTTAAAACGGCAGACTGACCTGTCCATTCCTAATTGTCACAAGTTGTAAATAATATTCTAACAAAATATAAAGCATAATTGTCTAT
Organism: Calamotropha paludella; assembly: GCA_927399485.1. Taxonomy (NCBI): domain Eukaryota; kingdom Metazoa; phylum Arthropoda; class Insecta; order Lepidoptera; family Crambidae; genus Calamotropha; species Calamotropha paludella. Next base: position 8,548,706 of record OV656817.1, on the reverse strand, counting down.
TAATTTCCACAAAAGCTTACGTTACGATGTATTGAGAGAGTTCTTGACATTAAATTGGACGACGTAATAAAATTGCTATAACTTTGTTCTTTGCATTATTAAAACTGACAAGAATGTTGATTCAATCCTTAAAACATATCTAATTAACCTGTTAGCTGGAAAACGGTATTTAAATATGTCACCGCTGTCAAAAACAACTTTTGTTTTAACGTGAACGTAAAACGTTATTAGCTTATTTTAAGATGGATTTTTTATATAGTTTTTTTATACAAAACTACCGTTAACAACACTATAATATGTAGTAGCCGAGTAATAGTAAGTTGTAATGTAACCCGTGTAGCGGGTACAAGCCAGTACAATGACGTACAATAGAAGCCGTGCGCATTCGACCATTGCCAACCGCTTACGAAGTAGTCCTAAGAAATCAGAGGCAATGTAAATATTATAATAAAACCAATTAAACCGTTCTAATTAAAGAAACGATTTCAAATTATTTTATAAGATACATTATTTTAATAGAAAAATCGACTCTGCTCACAAGTGAATTCCCACCTGAAAATTCACTTGTGAGCTGAGTGGATTCTAGTTTTTTTGTAGTAAAATAATTCATCTTATAAAATAACATTAAAAAAATGCAAGTCATATAAAAAAATATAAAATTAAAAATATTTGTTAAAAAAATGTTTGATGTAATGTGTTGTATTTTAAAGATACACGCTGTAAAACCTTTTACGAAAACATAGGCCTTTGTCTTATATAACTTTTTATTTTTTCTTTATTTATGGCTTGCACAATTTGTGCATTTAGACAGTGTCAAGTAAGTATAATCTTTTTTCTATGTTCTTGAGTAATTTCCTAGGTTTCAGTTAAGAAGTGGGTTTTTACTGAAACCTCCTCGTGGCCTTCTTGAGAAAGACACCTTCCAACCTGTTTTGTTTCACTTGCCGACACTCACGCACATTCAGAAAGACTCAGTGGTTAATAACCCACCATTATTAGAATTATTACACACTAATATCAACCAGAACACAAATTTTAACAAGAAAACCAAAACCATTTAAGTGACGTTTCGCGCTCCCGCCAAAAAGTCTCTTATATAACTTAACATTTTGTTTTCAAATTTTCTCTTCCATCGTCATCTATATATTCTTTTTTTTTAATATCTATGATTTTTCCTTAACTTGCTAATTAGCAATAAGACCACCTGTTCTGTGTGATCTTTTGTATTTCTTGGTACTGTGTCTTTAGTGTGCAATAAAAAGTTAATTATTATTATTAACAAACGACAAATTATTTCCGTTAGAATAAATATTAAACATGCGTTGTAATGAACTTTCAAATTTTTTTCACAAAACCAACTTTATTTAATTATATTATTTAAAAAATAAACGATAACTTTAAACAACTATTTATTTTTTAATATCACAAGTCACAATGTTTTTTTAATAAATTAATTTATCTAAGCGAATAGTAATACCTTTACTACTAATAATTGCTAGTAATCGAGTAGTTATCGAGGTAGGTTATTAGATTTGCTGCTAAAAGCATAAAATTCTTTCCCTACCTTGTATTTACATTTTTGAAATCTGTTATATACTAAACGCAAAAATGCCCAGTCAAAGTATTTATTACTGCAAAGAAATAAGCAAAAAGTTGCAAATTTGTGCTCATCTAGTGCTTATAATGTGTCTATAAAAATCTTTAACTCTCCTAAAAAAATTATGAATGAAGAAAATAACAAATTATTTGACAAAAGCTTAAACCTCAAATTATGATATAACTGTTACTATAGAATAAAATAATAATAGACTATAAACATACACAGTTCAATTATATACTACCTTTTAATTATTATCACCTATACATTAACCTTATGTTTTGACGTTTAATACACGCCTTGTAAATGGTCATATAATGGTCATATATTTATCTTTTCTTATATACAGTAAAATATTGAAACTGAAATTAAATATGAAAGAAGCTTCCTATCCTTTATTTTTGGTAATTTTTGTGTATACTAATCATACAATATGTCTTCGGTAAGGGACTATCTTCAGTTCATCCCTTATATGGGGTCCAGTATCCCCCAGGGATCCAATATATGAATATTTTACACGATTAACTGTAATCCGTTTTAGTCGCATTACGATATTATTATTATTATATAATTTTTTTATGTCTGCCATTCACTTATGTTCAATTTAAACCATAAAAAATATATGTTTTTTAAGGTCCTTTGGACAATTCTAATTTGACTCTTTTGGTTACTACTCTAGTTACTTAAGTTATGAATACCTAATTAACTATTTAATTGTTTTTTGTTGTTTGTAGCTTAAAACACAATAATAATATTAATATAAACATTTTTTATTTATAAACCTGTCAATATATAAGGAAGAGCACGGAGCGACGGCAAAAGATGGCTTATTTTATAACTTATTTTTTTAATAAAAGAGCAACGAAAAATATTAGTCTTTGATTCTTTAATCCCTTTAAGGAAAACTACATTTATTTGGAAGGTTTTTGTACGTGTGACGAAAACACTAAATGCTTTTTCATATTTATATTTAATCCTAACGTATCGACTCCCTTTCAGCATTCGTATTCAAAGGCTCACTAAGGTATTACCTACCAGTCACATTTATGTTAGGTAGTAAAATGTCGTTTCAATGAGTTGAAATTATTAGTACAAAATATAACATGTTTGTATATAAAACTGAGCTAATGTTTCCTTGTAATTAACTTGTGTTGTTATCACAATAGAAGTGGCCGGGTGAGACAGCGGCCACACCGTTAGACTGTATATGTACTATGTATAACGACTTGACGCTAGGCACTGCTCGAGAATTTCACTCATTCGTGCGCGTTCCACTACTATTAAAAAGTAATTGGATTCGGAATTTTCTGTTTAATTGTTTTTATCTATAACTGACATGTAGCTTTAATTACGAAAATAAGATATTTTGATAAAAAACTTAATCTTTAAAATTGCTTTACATAAAGAAAACGTCAGTTAAACTTACATCAGTAGATAATAGTTATGAACAGGTACACATTTACAAGTAGTAACTGTAGTTACTATGGTCTTAACGATGTACTGGTTAAACAAAAACAAATGGCATATAGGCAGTTATTAAGTACTTTTGTGCCTTATTAAGTAATTATTTATTTATTATCCATACAATTAATTTCCGTTCAAATAAGTAGAATTCTTAATATTTAAGGTATCTTCACTGGTGACTCTTTGGAAATGTTTTGTGTCTGTCGGTTAATATTATCAGAGAGAATTTGTATTCACATTAACTTCGTCGGTGTAAAATACTTGGCCATGGTCAGTATTTCCAAATAATACATTAACCCCCTCAATAATACAACGTGTATTAAAGTTTCTTCAGCAAAAACGTGACTGTATCAGTTTTAATTCGGATTAACTTTGGTCCTGGTTTTATAATAAGGTCAAAGATCATATCGAAATAAAACCTGACGTATATATTAAATCCTGACATTCCGTCTCAGACTTCGAGCCCACAGGATGTCGTCATGTGAAGAAGTGTAACTACTGAAAAGGGGACTTTGACTTACTATAAATATTGTTATATTTTGTCATAAGTTTGGATGTTAATTTTATTTTTAGCGAAGCTCTCTTTTAGACAATTCACAAATTTCGCTTGTCTCCCTCCTGCTACTTAAGGCGGTTCACACACTAGAGATGCGTCCCGCCGCGGTGCGCGTAGCGACAGAAAAGGCGCCCCCGCGCGGAGGCGCAGATCTGCCTAAGGGCCCTTTTCCTGTCATGCGTTTTTTCGTCCGCACGCGGATCTGGTCCGCATGCGGGTGATAGCACGCTACTGGCCACACGCAGGACAAAGATTTACCGTTTCGCTGCAGTCTCGTGCGTGTCGCCAGTGAGTACACTCGTGTCCAAAAATGAACGTTAAAAAGTGATTACCGCTTATATCATTTAAAAAAAACAAATATAAAAAACAATTCAGAGTAGATCCATATCTTGAAACCAGACAATTTACTGGTATGTTTAATGTAAATTATCAATATATATATACATATATATATATATATATATATATATATATATATATATATAGGCAAATTTCTAGCCAAGCAGCTGCTCCTGCATAGCGATTTTTATACAAAGCATTTTGCTTATCCCACAATGCAGGACGAAAGTGCACTTCAACTATCACTCTCTCCATATCAATTTTCATTTTTGTTGGCGTCTATAACCATGCGTGCGTTCCGCGTCACAGTAAAAACAACACTGAGAGAAGAACGCCGCCCGCGTCCGAGTAGAAAGCACGCGGGCTGTGCGCCCGCAGCCGATCCGCGTACCGCTCGCGGGCTGCCCGCATGATAGTAAAAACATGTATGAAATGATAGATTGCGGGCGGCACGCATGCGGACCAGATCCGCGTACGGATGGAAAAACGCATGACAGGAAAAGGGCCTTAACTTAGCGGTGTAATCTGCTTCCCCGCGCGGAGTAGCAATACAAGTTGACCCTACTTCTCCACGCCCCGCGCTCCCGCGCAGAATCTGCGCGTGGGGCGCCTACCCGCGCGTTCCCGCGTCGGCAGTGTGTTGTCATAGGCGTGTTTTCTATATTAATTGAGATTCTTGCATACAATGATAAAATCTGCGGCCACGCGCTACGCGACGGGGCGCGGTGCAGTGTGTTAACCGCCTAACGGTTCAACCGATTCGAACAAATTTTGGCATGAACATACATGATTATAACCTGACGAAAGAAAAATTCAAAAGCTGATCACAGCCAAACCGCTGATACTACATTGATGAAATTTGGCGCCAAAACTTACATCATGGTCGTGACTAATGTGCAAAAAAAAGTTTTGAAATCGGATATACTATCGAGGAATAATCACTGATTTGAAAAAAAAATTTAAAAGGTGATCACAGCCAAACCGCTGAGACTACATTAATGAAATTTGGCGCCTTTCATCAATGTAGTATCAGGTTAGGTAAGATAGTGCTTCGCTCAGTATTTGCAAACAGCAGCATGCATTGCAGATCTAGTAGTAATAGTTAATATACATTTTATATAAGAATATAATATAGTATATATACGACACTGACGCTGACTGTACCTACTAGAAAAATCATCTTTTCTAACAAATTACTAACGTAGTTAGTCTTTTTGTCACGTGATAAAAGTCTACGGCAGCGGTGTGACCAATTCTCACCACATTTATGTCAGATTGCAGACAAACAAGCAGTTATTCCACAGGAGGTGGTTATCTTATCTGTGTGCCGATAACCGTTAACAACGATAATATCCGAACTCGTTATTATGAAGTTTTTTTCACAACCAACACTCTCGACAATTATTACACTGTTTATTAAATAAGATGAATAATTGAATTTGAAACTATAGCGTACATTAATGACCTTAGTAATACAAGAGTTAGGTTACTATAAAGTTAGGATTACAAAATATAATAGTAAAATCAAAATTTCTAGATGTAAAAACAAGTGTAGGTACTTTCAAAATTTGTGGAAACGATCACATATTTATCTTTTGTAATGACATGGTCATTAATTCACTTTGTTATTTATTACATTAAAATTAACTTATTTAAAAATAAAAGGAAGTCAATTTAGTTCCTGCTTTTTTTACAAAAGCATATCACAAGTACCCACTTAATAACAAATAAAGCGCAACTCCCAAACCAAGTCATTATAAACTCGATTTCTTAAAATAATATATTCATAACATGAATTCTTTGTCTTATCTTTACGATAACACTGTATTTTGTTATGATGTTAAATTACGTGTGTTATTTAATCCAATAATATGACGTACGATAAAAATACAATGGCTCACATTGACATTACTATATCGTTTTGTGATTTAAGTATTTAATTAATAGATTTTTATACAAAAAAAATATTTCTAGAAAAAAACATATGTTTTAAGACATAGTAATGTAAATAGTGATTTGATGCATGTATCATTCTAATAAACATCGTCATTTGATAATTGAAATACGATTTATTTTAAAGAAATTATTTTATTTTGCACGTATAAAATGCTATATAAAACAATACGCAATATACTGGCATATGTATAGATTTTAAACCGAGAAAAACAACGAATTTGTTCATTTTAACTTCATTATCTTCATACCTATTTCCCATGCATTATAATTATATAATTTTATAATATAATTTTAAACAAAAGAAACTTCGTAATGATGAAATGAAAACGTAACTATAGTTTGCGTTAAAAGTTTATAAAATATGCATCTAATCGGTTTAAGGAAGTCATTTCAATAATTATTAATATATATATTACTAATAGTTTTTCGAATAATTGATGGCAGTTTGAAGCGAAGACTTTTAAGGTTGTTTATTATTTTAAACAGAGTCAAGTGTTTCTAGAAAGTAGACAAATACTGTGGTCTAATACATAGAACAACTATTGCATAATTATGTAGAAATACCTTTTTGAGTAAATTCTTCATAACTTTAACCTGACAATTACCTTGTCAAAGCAAGTTGCAAAGTGAATAACTTTTCTTTGTTATCATTTGAATAACTGTTTTAAATATCTAAGTTCACAACGCCATAAAATCGATACAATACTCCATAATTTGATTGTCGACGCTTAACAGCCACAATCCCTCACGATTATTTATTTTGAAAAACTACCCCTTGCTTTATCTCGGCTGCACAAGCGATTGTTGGACTTAAGCTCGGGTGATAAAGTTTGTTTTTGTGTGAATGATTTTAGGCGTAGAATTAGGGCCACATTGAGCTTGGCCAGTCGAGTTGGGGTGAAGTACAAGCAGCGACAGAAGTTGCTCGCTTAATTACTTATTTCGCCCTTTCAAATATCGAATGCCGGATTGAAATTACTGAGCAGTTTTGTTAAGTGATTCAGTTATGATACTGGTCGTGGTTTTGGTTACGCACTGCGTTTATTGTTATTTACCAGTTAAGTCCTATAACAGTAATTTGTATTAAACTGTAACGTTTTAGAGCAGTTTTTATTCTATTATTATCGACAAAAAATAACTCCATATAAAGTCTATTGTTCAGCAGCCTTTTTCTTTTTCAATACCTGTACGAGACGAAAAGTCCTGAGATTGGTACAATATATTGTTCTCGGAACAAAATAAGTACCATTACAGTTTCTTAATATTACATTTCTGAATACGACAAAGATTTTTAGCACTACTTACTAATAAAACTGGAAGCGTAGGTAACAAATATAATTATAATGAGAGAGAGAGAGAGAGAGAGTATAATCGGTAAAAAACTGTGTAAAAAAACTGGTTGGTTGCCTGTAAAGTCGGTATACGGGCGAAAGTTTTACGTGACAACGACTTTGAGTGGTAAAATAATTTTAATGTGAATATTCATTCGTATAGTAGGAAGAAGGATGAAATAATAGTAACAATTTAAAACATTTATTTATACAAAGAATTATATTTAAAACATTAATTTATAGGCACGCGTCCCTTCCACTTTTTATGTCTGTCTCTCTCGCTCTTAGGCGGGCTAACCATGCCCGAGTGGAAGGGACGCGTGCCTCTCTCGCTCTCATTGTAAGCGCATAACGTGAGCGGAGCGTAACGCAGTTTCTTGAAGTGTCACCCGGCAAACCAATTTATAAGACGTTGTCACGTCAAAATATTTATTTAAGTAACACGACTGGTCCTTATTTTATTTTTAATACCAAATACCGAATAATTACGGAATATTTCAACCAGCTAAGATTTTTCTAATATTAGTGAATGCGCAAGACACAAAGATGATGACTAATTGATGTTCATAAATCGCTACTTAGGTGATATAATAAATGAAATACCTTAGAATTAACTGTGGAATATGAGAGTAGAAATGATATTTATTTTGTAATTAACTACCATATAAACGTAATAGAAATTACTTATATCAATTTATGTCGACCTACTATTAACACCGGTGAAAAGTTCATCACCCTAACCAATCGATTTTCAACTTTAAAGTCCAACTGATAATGTTTAATATTGATTGAACTTGTCACATTTAATAATAAACTGTGGTGCGTGAAATTAAGGGCAGATTTTCCGTGAACAAAACTTTTTAATCCTTTGTCAATATGCCGTAGATACCAGTAAAAAAAAAAACCAAGGAAACTATTTTAAATGAAGAAAATACATGCGAAGATAATAAGTGATTATGAGAATATGTAACAAAATAGTTGAGGAAAACACCTACAGAATAAGTTAGAAGAACACCTATTTGCTTTTGATTTCGTTATTCATTTCGTAGGGCGAGGTCGGGGAATGGGGGATAGAGTAGGGTGACACTAAATTGTAGGATCAAGAGAGTAGGAACGATTGCGACCCTTCCACCGATTACATAAGGTAAGCATTTTTGCAAAAGCCGAACATAGCACGGGTCCAAAAAATATTATACATATATTGGACGCACCTGATCATCCACAGCTCTGACCTCCGTGGAGGGTTATTGCTCATTTAGCCTACATTGTTTACAAACCGGATAATGAAAAACACACGTGATAGGTTATGCCCTTGCTCGTTGTCACTATATACTATATCCATGATCCAAAGGATAGTATTTATGATTTCTATAAGCAGTAAAACAACGACAATACATCAACTGAGCATTTCTTTGTAGTAGAAACACTAAAATCGCGACAGTTTTGTGAATTCATCGATCGTCGTTACCTTGATGCTTCTTGTTATTAAAATCATTTCAAACATTGTACAACGTATAATATTATTGTATCGTTTTAAACAAAACTGTCGCGGGAAACCATGTTAAATGTAGCTGAACGAATGAATAAGATTTGGCTGCAGCAAGCCAAGAAATTTATCAACAAAACAAATTTGAAATCCATTGCAAAAATCGTTTGTGCAATATCTAAGTGCTTTCAAAAGATTTTATTCAACAACTCTACAATTGCAGACAATGAAACTGTAACATAATACTATTTGATGACAGCTTTTATACTTCCTTTTTCAATTACATATGTTCTTTAACCATATTACTAATAAAAGTAAAATTTTAATTGTTATTTCGGAATTATATTTAAACTCAATTTCAATTCAAAGTCAGCCAACAGTCAGTCAGTCTTTTTTCAAACGCTGAAGAGTAGTTAAAATAATTGGATAATAATGTGTCACTTTTACGGACTTTACTAATAAGGCTTCAAGTATGAATATACAGCAAGCCTCATACTCTGAAAACAAAATTTATATACAACAATATAATATAAGACATATATTATATAATATAATTATTATTATATAATATAAATATTATATATATAATATATTCTTATTTATATAAGAATATATTATAAGACATATTACACGTTTTCCTAATATATCTATTTATCAAATAAACAAAAGCATTAATTACCTATCAAAATAAATATTTATTTTAAAGTAAAACGTCAATTTCTTATATATTTTAAAAATATGTGCATATAATACGTATTATATAATGTTAGTAAATATCAGAACAAGCAATCGTTTTATGCTATCGTAATAGTTATAGTTATCGTAGATAATTAATCAATTACCCATTAACTTTCATTTTAGTAACTTATATGTGATAAAAAAATAAACTTCATAAATAATTAAATATATAAGTTAAGTATAAAAGAGTAATCACATAATAACTCTTTTTTATAAAAAGTTATTAAAGTTATAAGGTAGCTTACTACTAAAGATGTTATAAAAAGTACCACTCAATGGTTATACAGCTCAACAGTTAACAGTAATTAGCTCTCTACTCCGATAAACGAAGGGACTACGTTATGCGCATATTTAACGACAGTCTTGGCAACCGCAGCGAAGCGAAAACTCATTTCTTTAATAACAATCACATTAATACAACAACTACCCAACAATACGCCGATTATTCAAAACAAACTGACACTGAGCTCTTGGAAATCGTTCTGCATGCCACTATGAGTGTTCTTACCCACGCATAGATAAAAACTTGTCAACATAGGTAGCACAAAATTACAAAGTTTGTAAGACTTAAATGTATTTCGATTCGAATAACCTGCGTTAGGTTACGTGCTAAATAGGTTAACGTGCCCTTGACTAAACACGTTTATTTTGATTCTTGTTTAAATTTACTTTGTAAGTGGAATAACTTTGATTCCACAAAAATATATTTAAGTTAAATATAAACCTTACGAACCTAACTTAACTTGGACCGTAAATAGTTGCTATACTTAATATAGGCCGTGTACAAATATACGGCCGACATTCGAAGTGTTTACTTCAATACTATTTTTACAGTTTTACAAATGAATAATTTTAAATACAAGCTAACGTAATAATACATTATGTATGTATATTCAGTAATTGTCTGCATATGAAATGCATTGTACTGCATTTTATCAAATTTTTGGTTACCATAATCCGCTCCCCGCTGCCCGTAATATTGAGAAGCCCACGATCACAGTCCTTCCCGTTCCACCCTGCTTTCCCGCGCAAACTCAGGTTTACCAACTTAGTGGAAAATTCCCCGAATTAAAGGAAAGACATATTGTTCATAGAAATTAATGAGTCGCAGAAATTCATATTTAAGTTTAAACAAATAGACATCATTTTAAATAACTAGAAAATCAATAAAAATATTTTATATATGTTAAAGTGTGGTTTCTAATAAGCTAAAACATTAAAATTAACATTTTACTTCGGTTGTGTAAAATGAATATTTAAGTACATATTCCTAATAAGTACCTCCCTATTAGGTTCCTCCCAAACATGTCATATATGCCAAAAATGATTTAATTATTTATCATCGGTCATCTTATGTTTGTTGTGGGCAAATAGTCTTATCAACTCGGTCGCTGCTATCGGCTTATTTATATGTCTTTAACACACTTGATTGTTGCATCAAGCAAAAATAGCCAGTATGTCGTATGTACATCGTCACAAATCGGAAAGAAATATACTTATAAAAATAACCAGATCTTTTACAGAACGTATCGTTCAAATATAACTCCTTTCTTGCCACCTGTCTCTGTAGAACAAATACATTGAAAGTGCGTTTTAATCTTAGCGGAGGAGGTGCTTTTTTATGACAAATTAGTAGATTTTAATCCAAAACTATATTATTTTTAAATAATACTATTAAAAAAATATTTCTTTTTAATAATGTACCTTCCCATTAATTTAGCAACAACTCTTAATCTTTTCTTAAGCAAAAGTGTTGTTTTAAATGTGGGTTGAACAATGATACTGTTATTCAATAAAACCTTTCAATATTATGTACACTATAAACACAGATCGCCATGTTAGAAGTAGCATAATAATATTGTGTCCTTTGTATCTCAAGTCAAAATATGTTTGACTTATTTCTACATAATATTATTTATAAAACAAAACAATATTAAATTTAAGATTATTTTTAGCATTTAGATTTGGGTAAACTTTTTTAGGGATAGCAACTCTGACAATCCCGTTTCTCGTTACAACGAAGCTTGTTCTCGCCGAGCCTTCTGTGGCCTTAGTGTAAGCTTTTAAATGTGCAAAGTTCGAATATGTTTGTTTGTAGATACATATCTCAAAAGAACTGAATTTATATTTAAAAAGTTACTCGCATGCTCTCACCACACAATCTTACACGCAAACTGAAACCGTGACCGTATAAAGTTATGAACTAAAAGATATAAAAACGATCTGATATCCAGATCGCCAAACAAGGTTGCTTTTGGACTTGAACAACATTTCTTAATGAATTAATATGAAGAGCAAAGTACATGTAATTACTAATATAGCGATCGTATTTTGTTTTTTTTTAGTTTCGTACCGTATACTCTCCGATGGAACCAAATAAAAAGCAGGTGACGCTTGCTTGACAGTTCAAGTTGTATTTTTTTGCAATTACACACTACTTGCCGCCTCAGCTGTCAAACTTAAGTCAATATCTTACTATCTTACTTACGTATCTATGTATATATTTTTAAAAAGCTATTCAACATAAAAACGTTAAGATTAAAAGTAACACCATGGCGCTTATGTCTATCTTCTTTTAATTTAATACTAATAATAACAGTAAAATTTTGTGTCAAACTAATAAATGTTAATAATTTCAGTATATGATATATTTTTAGGTTTTTTCTATGTTTATTTTGGGATGAATAATTTGTATTTCTATACACTTAATTTTTTCGTCTGCTTCAGTTTCGGCACCCGCTTGTGAGCTCGTCCTTTTGATATGTGAAGGCGCTAAAATGTTAACACAGGTTGCACCCAAACTAAAACTCTGGCTATTTCCCAGGGAATGTAACATATCATCAGATCTTTTATCATTATAACGTTTGGCTATAAACAGCCGGCACATATAGTGGTCGAGTGGCGTATTATGTAATTTTAGGGAAGGGTGGTGGGAAAAACAGTCAGCATTTTTAATGAAGATAGTTCATGATCACCAAGTCTTTCAGTTTGGAACGATACAATTGATGTAAAATATCGAAATTTGATTCATCATCATCTTAGCCAAAGGATGACCACTGCTGAATGGAATCTTCCCAAAAAAGAAGGATTTTCTCGCATCTCCACGCTTTATAGGTTGCAAATCCCAGTAAAAACCATGAATTGGATCACGCTACTGCCCATTATGTAGTCTACGGGAGCTGTATGGTGATTACTTACAGTTTACCCCTTAAGTATAAAAGAGCAGACTTTCTACTCAGCTGGACACCACAGAGCTAGAAATTGATTTAGTTATTTATCATTTTATTAACTCTTATTTTGGCTACTATTGAAGGTAAGGTTATTAAAATTACAAAAATAAACATATTTTTAGTCTAACAGAAAATTAGCCAAAATTAGACAGACATTTATGTATTGTAAATATCAGCTAATTCAGGCCCTGCGGATCTCTGCTCGCAGCGGCCTATGCTAAGGCAGGGTCCTGGTTGATCTCAATGAATGAATGAATGAAAATAACTTTATTCAAATGCACTTAAAATAAGTTGTTTTGAATGGTCCAACATTTTTGCCTACCACCCCATTCAGGACGTCTTTTAACTGACAAGAAGAATGGGCGCAAGAAACTTGTCAGCTTTAACAGAAATAACGACATTTGCAATATAAAACGTCGTCACCATACATAATCCACAAAATAAAAAAAAAACAAAATTATTTTGTTATTACAATACTCATAGTGTTAAGATATCATTACAACAAAGTCAACAAGTATCTTTTCTAAGTAAGTATATACATACAGGGAGTATGTTATTGCAATGTTCAGGGATAATGAGGTTGTGTAGACTTATTATTAATTTATTTTAAGCGCAATAGTTTTTTTTAGATGCTATTGTTGTTTGTTATTATCTTCTATCTTTCTTTAATACATCAAAGGGAAACAATATGGGAAACAATCATTTAAAATATTAATCAAGTATTCATTAACTATTTAATTAAACAAACACATAATATGTATCTTATAATTTACTGTGCTAATTAACTTAAACTCCTTACTAAGGAATGCATAGTGTCATTAATAATTTTGACGTCAATATTTTACTCAAGTATGCTACAAAGATAAGTTATCCTTGTAATAAATTATTTTATTGGGCAATACATACACAAGCTTTACTTCAGTAAAACTTTTCGCCTTTTGACTGTGTCTATTCTGTATATGAAACGGAACTTTATAGATATTTTATTATTTTTTTGATATGATATTTAGTTACATATCCATTATCATATATAATATTATCTTCTATTAAGTTCTTACCCAAGATAGTACCAGGTTTTCCTATGCACTATTGATCGCATAATTCTTGTAATATTTTTAAGCTATTTCAACAAGCAAAATCCAGTTATTTAAAATTCATTTAATATTGAAGAATACACTTATACCGTTTGATGCAACAGTAGCGATCCCGCCTTCACACCGACAATCCTGGGTTCGAGTCCCGGAAGGGACAGATGTTTGTGTGATGTATTTTATATATATATTATCTGAATATTACATATTTGTGTCTCCATCACCCTAATATCCATAACCCTAGTATCCATATCCCTAGTATCCAAAACACAAGCCATTACAATGCTTACTTTGAGCTAGGTTAATTGGTGTCAATGTAAGAATTATAATTATTATTGCTTCATATTAGTTTCTTTTTTTTGTTTTATTGTTATAATTCGCTGTAACACTTTTAACTTTAAAAAAAAAGAAAAAAACAGCTTTTTCGTTCCTCTTTTTACCTAACAATACACAAAATTCGGTAACGAAAAATTACGCAGTTTAAATAAATTACTAAATCAAATTAAAGTAAGTAATATTTTCTGAAAAATAACCTACATGTCGAGGAAAGTCAGTAATTGTCATCAAATGTTGTCATATTCTAGTATAAATAAAGAGAGATTGATTTTTTATACCTCTTTTATGACTATAACGGTTTAACCATATATCAAATAAATAAATTTTCGTATCGTTTGTCATATTGTAGAGTGAGATCCCCATGTTTAACAAAACTACACTTTTGAAGACACAAAGGCATAAAGGGCTTATTATTTTTCGACATAGCTAACTGTAGCTAATCACTAAAATGAACATTACGTATGTAAAGATATTAAACATTTCATAAAACTTAATTTAAAATTATTATTAGTTATTTGAATTATTTTACTCATTATTTAATTATGAAAGTATATCATGTAACTAATAAGTATAGCCAGTAAGTTTTTTTCATGGTTTAATTTAAAGTTAGAAAAAGTAAATATGGAGAGTTATGTTTTTGACCTAACGGCGCCAAATAATGACAGTTAAATATTGAATGCGAAAACGAAGATTGTTAGTGATGTCTCCAATCAACGCGAACAAAGACAAGGCAATACAAAAATTCATTAACGATAAACGTGGTCGGCGATCGTCCCAGTTTTGACGCGGGCACTTTGTAGGTCGACCATCGCGCACCGTGGTCATTCCCCCGCGCGGTCGGTGCACGGCCAACACATTTTCGACCTTACGACAACCCATCTGTTCGGCACGCCCGCCGAATGCCGCTAGGCTGAATGAATATCAGCGCTGCGTCTGCCACTTTGTTAACATAAAGTAGGTTGATGTTTAAATATTTGAATTTGGAAGGGGATGTACGGATTTATCAATGAGGTTTTGTTTATCAGATTAAGAAGTTTCTATTTAATTATGTTGTCATTTAAAAATATATTAGAAACAAAAAACTAAATACTCAATTCTAAAAAAAACAATTATTAAAAATTAGGATTATTTCCCATTTTCAAGGATATTTACACTTGTATATTTGAACTCATTAGTATAAATGTCGAACAATTTTCGTGCGCTCAATGTGCAAGGCCAGACATTAAGAAATATGTCATTAACATTTGCTCTTAATTGCAAAGGAGCAATCATTGTAATGCTTTGACTTTATATGAACAAAGTGTTTAATTGCAGTTGTATGCTGGTCTATCATTGCAGTTTTACTTATATTAAAGAAATTAAATTTGTTACTAATCGCTTTTACTTATGCTTTGCAAAAAATACTGGAACGCTAATTTGCAATTTGAAATAGCGGACAATTGTGAGTGATTATCCCTTTTATGACAGTTATCATATATTACATATACATTTTCAACAAAAAAGGTAAACAACAGTTAACCTTTAAGAAATTAAGAAAAATTCCATTAGGCATTGATAAGAAATAATGGTGGAATTAACTTATGTTCTGTTCAATTTGGTTGTAATATTTTTAAGTGTTTTAGAGTCTTGTTCAAACAACCAACAGCGATAAAATCTGATTTGATAAAAGGAAATATTTTTAAAAAACTATTTATCCTATTATTTGGTCACTTCTAAGCTAATATCGCGCCAAAACAAACCCCTCTTCATAAAAAGCATGATAAATATGTGAATTTGAAACTAGATACAGCCAGGTTCTCCTTTATAAATACCGTTTACCCTCCCCGAGGCGAGTTATCGTTCAAGTTGCCTCCAATAAAAAAACTGCTGACCTTACCAGACATCCTTCAATCTCTGACTAAAGAACGGCAGCTTAGTAGCCGACTGGTTTTTGTTTGTCTTTTTGTAACTTTTAACGGCATTAATCTTCTCTCAGAGTTAGACCACGTAAAGAATAGTCTGACAAAAAAGTCATTCTATTAACAATTGATTCAGAAATGTCAATACATATGCCCTTAGCTACGTCTAAAATAGCTACGCCGCTAATGGAAGAAACATTCGATATCGGGATGTCTCTTTACGCACACGTTGAATATAAAATGACATAGATTATTCTTGCCTTTGAAGAATATCTAATTCTAAATAAAACAAGCGTTTATCCTGTTATCAACAATAAACGAGACATCGTCAACTTGTAAATAGGCAAAGGACACTTTAAAATACAGCCTTGTCTGTCAATGCCATGAAACAGATGGTATGATGTATTCATTAGAGTAAACTAGAGTATGTTAATCGATACATCGTATTTTCGATTGAATCTGTTCATATAACGTGAACAAAATGGTGGCACAAATACTTTCGTACAGTTGCATACCGTAATTGAGTGACTGATAAACACAAGGCCAGTGTTTATTGTTGTAACGATAACTCTGCATAACACGATCAAATTGGTTTCTTTTTAATGTCGCAAGATTTTTTAGCCACGTCACTGTTAATTTGCATTAGGCGATAACTTCGTCCGTATGGAATGAATGGTAAGTGAAATCGGTAACTTTTGTAATTGAGATAAATGACAATCACTGCAGTAATACATTGTTCGTTCACGGAAATATTTTGTTACATTGCAATAAGGTTAACAATAGGTACACTTCGCCTAAATTAGTTGTAATGAAAATTACTTAACACTTACAACCAAAAGCTGAAAGATAGAAGTCTTTAAACACAGTACATTGTTGACAGATTTTATTATAATACTTTTTCATTTAATTTAAAATCTTGTATAGAATTGCAGAATGTTTCAAGTTTTTTAAAATAAAAGTAACTTATCCGAATTGCTTACTGTTAAAACATAAATGTTTATCATTGCATAGCATTACCAAACTAAGCCGCTTCCTTTATTCTCATGCTCGATTTCATAAACACGCAAAACTGTTTTTTTCCAGCCTCACGCCAGGCCTATCTTAGGGTAACCAAATTGGTTAATGTTTCCAATCTCGTTTCACCGTGTTCAATCTATCTTCCCCGGCGTTTATGAATATTGAGGAACCTTATCTGGGATGTCTTTGGTTTTCTTGTTCTTGTATTCAATATTTCAGGGCCATATCAAATAATGTGGGTAGTGTATCTCAACTTATCTTTATTTACCTAAGTTTTTTAGGTTAATCATAATATGTAATAGTTTATTTATGCCGTTTTCGAACTAACTTAACTTTTTTTACACTTTTATATAAAAACAGTCCCTGTATATTGTGCATATAATAATAATATATCTTATTTATAAAACCCATTTCTGTTTAATTGTCAAATGTTGATTTAACTGAGGTGTGTTGCGTAGAATGAATAAATAAAAATCTAACACTGCAATTCTAATATATTTATAGTTTTGAGTAGAGTCAAGTATCTGTAAAAAATAATTAAACGAACTAACGCAACTAATATTATAAATATAAAGAATAAACTGTTTAATTCATATCAGAAGTGTATAAACCATTTTCATTCTAAAAGGTGAGCTTCAACTTATTTCATGTTGTAAAAGACGAAACGCGAAACCCGGAAATTATTATTTATTTAGTTATACAATAATGCATCGAATACTCGACAAACTACTTTAAAATCCGAGTGCGAACGCTATTAGGACCCCATATCGCGTGTAACAGACGGAGTAAATCGTGCATATATTGAGTTCTTATCGTGAATAAACAATGATATTCGAGTCCACGACTCATTGCTATACCTACATTACACAGCCGATGAGCCAATTAACAATAAGAATAAGAATTTATAAAAGCAACGACAAAAGCGTTCGGTTTTATATATCTAGTTAGTTTCAGATAGAAATGGATATTTAATAACAAAAGTAAAAAAGAAAGATCATCTAATCGGTTACAAAATAACATACCATTCATAATAATAATTTAATAGACAATGTAAAAATATAAAAATCATAATATATATTAATAATCCTTCTAAACCTGCTATTATTATATTATTTTTTGTTTTTAAACATTAACCTGCTAGATTCTTATATCTCGGGACTCGACCCTACGTTCCCCTCACTATCCGGGCGAGTACTCTTCCAATTGAAGTACTAAGACCATGACAGACATTGAATTTTCCCAATTATTTCTTAACCTGACTGCAGCGTTACACGATCAACCTTCCCCAAAACAGTAAAATGTTTTCAAATGGATTTTTAATACAAAGTACAAACTCATACGAGTTCAATATCAATAATTGAAACACTTTGACAACTAATGATAAGCCGAATAAGTTATTACATTGTTATTCATATTATTTATGATCAATAGATAGATATTAGGTGCACAATGCACCTAATATCTTGAAATTGGGCAATAGACAATACACTCCTTTAAGTGAAAATTAAAGTCTAACCAGGTATTTATTCTTTAAAAATAGAAATACAAGAAAAAACAGAAACACATATAATACCTAAATAAAAAATCCTCTTTAGTGATTTGGCAAATTTATACTGGTTTAAGCCAATAGTCAAATTTTACCTGGTATTTATTAATTAGGAATAGTTAACACGAATACACGGCGGAAAATGAAAAATCATGATTAAATTAAATGAAGAGGCTCTTGTGGTAGTATACCCAAGATACTATAGGCTTTTCCTCGTATAGCTAAACTGATTCTTTGTGCAAGGAAAATACCAGTACATAGACAACTTTTTTAAAACCTTATTGTTATTTAATAGTCAATAACAATTTTTTTGTTGAAAAATACTAAAAAAATGTTTCCTTTTTGTCTTGCCGAGTAATTAATTATGACATTATAAGACATTGCTAACTTTTATTTGAAGTAGAACATGTAGGTTGGTAATTTTATGAGTAAGCACTAATATTACTCGTTTAATAACGACCCATATAACGCGATAAATGCGCTAGTTGTAGTAAAACGCAACCTGGTTCAACTATTTTAATGTCAATGACAATATAATATAAAATGGCTGCTTTTCGCGGTGAAGAGAAAGTGACGTTTTCCACACTTGGTCGAGTTTAGATGTACACCGACTGTTACATAGTATTATTACTTTTTTAACTGTTCCACAATTATTAAATACTAACTGCTTATTATAAAATGAATCTGATACCTAGTTAAATATATGAAGCTGCCTTTTAATTGTTAAATACATTTAGCTAAATTAATATTTCAGTAATTAAAATCAAGGTTTGTTTCAGTTGTTAAAGAAACTTTTGTCCATTGAGAGCTTATTTTAGTCCAGTCTGTCCTTTTGGATAATTATTTATAGACGATGGAGATATTAAATGATTCAGCTCTTTGAATACCATTTTAAAATTCACTAATATATAACTGAACTCATAACACTAATGCATTGGGTGATTTTTTTAAATAAAAACTACCTACATATTGTTTTAAACTTTCATGGTCACTAACATTATGGTAATATAAGTTATATAGGTACGGGAGTATATACGGGGTGAGTTTCCGATATTTCAGCACTGTTGCAAGCGCCATGAGCTGCTCCGTGATCATGCCGCTTGCAAAAGTGCCGAAATATCGGAAACTCACTAAAAACAAGGTATATGGTAGCAATCCCGTAAATAACTTATATTACTATAAAAACTACCTATTATTCGAAAGGACGAGAACATAACAATAAAATAAAAAGTGGAACGCAAATGCCCGTGATGGCGAATTCTTGTAAATAAATAATGTTTCTACTTTACTTTCGCCTCGCTATAGCGCACATCCACGTAAAATAGACAGTACAAAGGACCCTTTCGTATGTTCATATTGAAATATGAAAACCTACTCTGAAAAGTAAACGAGATGATCGACCAATTCACGTTTCATTTGTTCACAGTTGTTTACTCCAAAAACTTGTCAATAATTCTGAGAACGAATATCTTCTCATGATTGTAAAGACGTAATTTTCATTTGACATAACCATAAGTATTGTAAGTAGGGATTTTAGCGGTATCCGAATAGAGTGTTCTGAACACTGATTTTTATTTCAGTTTTAAAAGTTAAACAGAAAGAAACTGTAACACTTTGAATCTGTTTTAGAAAATACCGGTTCATAAGTGTTAATATATGTTACAGCCAATAAGGTTCTCATTGGCATAACTATGCGACAGCTCACTAATGATTTGGGTACTTTGAAATACCTATGTTGGTGTACTGTGTATACACATAGATAGTTAAACGTAAAACAGTTTCTAACAGATTGGTAACAGAAAACATTATATCTGTTACACTTTTATAAGTAACCCTTATGAAAGTGTATCCTTATAAAGGTGTTTTTGAATCCCTGATTATAAGCATTGTTTTGAAATAATGCCCGTGACAGTTTTGTAAGTCGTTTCCATATATTTGGTCACAATGTCATGAAATGGTAATTCAAACTATTTGATTGTTACTTTTTTTCTAGAAAAATTGACATTGTTTTTAACTTCGACTTCAAAAACATTTATTGCATACCTTTCTTGTATATTTCATGTTGTTTGTTTCAAACATAGATGCCGCTGTAATCGCCGAACAACACTTTCTACCGTTTTGACTCAGTATTCAGTTGCTTAGTAGCAGTTATAATAGTGATATACTTAAGCACACACTCATAAAAATTTAAAGAAAATGCTTAGAAAATGAGTACATTTTTATTCTCAATTTGCTTCTCCTTTTTAGTTTTAAAATTAAGACGCTATTAAGAATTATATTGTCTATTGAACAGGTATGATTTCTATTCGTTTTACGGCGTTCTCGTTGACTAGAGCTGCGCTGCGGTAGGGCGCAAGAGAGCGCGGCCTCGCGTGACGTCACTAAGGTCGCACAGCGCTTCCTACCGCGACGCAAATAGATTGTAATCAACACAAACATTTGTTCATTTAAAGCTCTTTATACAAATAGGGTAATTTAATACAATTCATTAGATATCGTTTAAAATTGAAACAGATAACGAGAATATTTAAAAATATTAACAAAGTATTCGGTTGACACCTAACTAGTATCAATTTTTTAAGACAATTTAGTAATGACATACAATTGAAATAAGAGAAAATACATTAATACGAGGTGTACAAATACTAGAATCGAAAACTAAACCTACTAATTATTTTTACCTGGGAAGTGGTTAGTTATGGAGTTATAAATATACACGACCATTTGATTTCTGTTTATTGATTGCCGCAATCAATTAATAAACATACATCGGTATTCTAGTACCTACGACAACACATGTACATAATACTGTTATTTTGGTAGATAAAAAAAAATCCGTTTTCCATCAATTATTATTTGTATTGTTACTTGGTTTCAAGTATTGTATTCTTAAGTCGCGGCTCCACAAAGTGTTTTCCTATCCAGTATTGATGAAATAACTATTTTTAACTGAATGTTAATTGAACCGAATACGAGCATCGACCAAACATTCGGCACGCAACTGCACTACCTCCTAGTTTCAGCCGAATTTCGGCTTAGAACTTAATACTTACATAATTTACAAACCAATAACATTATCAAAAACAGCTTAGTAAGTACATGCTTAATTTAGTTGTTTGGTTGCCAGTTATTTTCAAGTTCGATTTATTTCGGCATGGTTAACAAATGAATAGAACTTCAATCGAACCCAAAATTCTGTTGATTCGAATATGAATCAAATGTCAGGTCACCTGCTGTTAAGTATACTGTAGCGATGTTTGCAAAATTCTTGGCAATGCGCAAATGGAATAGTTAGCTTTAGAAGTACAGTAAACTTGATGTTTTGTCGACTATACCGAACATAATAGTTCATTAATGTTATAATGGCAAAAAGTTTTTACGCCGGCTCTACTAGACAAGTTTTTATATCTATATTTTTTGTTACTCATGCATTTGTCTGCTGGATTATTACATCTAACGATTTTTTTAAGCAAATGTTTTTATCTTTACGCATTACTTAAATTTGGTACATATTTACTTTACTGTCTCAATTTTAAAAAGTTCCAAGTCTTATAATGTCACCGATAAATATTTATTTATTTTATTTATTTAGTAAACCAACTTTGTCATAATTACACATCAAAGTCAGTGCGTAGGCGACGTTGTGTAATTTGATTTTTAAAATACCAAAGAACCAAAAATAATTATAGATTATTTTCGCTACATAATAAAAAAAAATAGTAAAAATATAAAACATATTTACCTCAAGTAGGATATATCTTAGTAAATTGCCCATAAAAGAACTAGTTTGCGTTACCTGCCTGCGTCAGTTAATGTCAAACTATATCTATCTGGTATTATCAATATAAATATTCCTTTACATTTATTTTACTTTTGCGCTGTTAACTTCAGTTGCAGACGTTATTGGCCTACCAGAGCGAGGCAAATCTTCAATCACATCTCGACCGCTTTTAAACGCTTTTTACCACTCATAAGCAAGTGTTTTTGATAAAGTCGATTCACCGAAAACCTTCTATAACATTTTCAGTGACTCACACGAAATTCCATTGGCGATGCATAATTTAAGACAAACTCTTTGTTCGATATTTATGTCCATTATGAAATTCGCAATACACACTAGATATGATATAATTAAACACAGCACTTGCTAAAATATCACTAATTTCACAACGTTGTGACGTCATTAAGATGATGTCACATAGCCGTACAGTCCTTTCTCTGTAACGGTCGGCGTGTACCGCAAATAGATTGTAATCATGCTCAAACTCAATTAACTGAGCTTCAGCCAACTGTCTACTTCAAATAAGTATCCATTATTTCAGTAATGAACTTCATAAAAGAAAACACAGCTCATTAGAAACAACTACGGATATTTTACTGGTTTTCCAACTGCACAAAATCAGCTGTACCTTTAGTTAATTTTTCTAGAAAATCATTATCTTGTCTAGGAAACTCTAAGTAGATTTCGTTATCTCAACGTTGTGAACTAAATGATTAGTTAAACTTAATAAGTTTAGGTTATCTCTAAATACTTCTGTATAATATTAATTTTTCCCACATTCACACCAATAGGCCTAGCCAAAAATAAGTGCTGTAAGACTTATGTTATAAATACTTATATTTCACAAATAAGAAATATTAATTGAATAAATAAATACCCTTGAGCACGTATGAATATATCAAGTAAATATTCATCACACAAACATCTGCCCCTTCCGCGACTCAAACCCGGGACCTTTGAAAGGAGGGTTACTTCCGTTTGGCCAAACCAGTCGTTAAAAATTTGATTCGTAATTTATTAATATTATTTAATATACTAGGCGATGCAGTCGCTAAGCGTAAAGCTACGCTAGCACCATATATTGGAGCAGAGCGTAGTACCCAAAAAAAACATTTTTTTTGTTTCGATGAGAGCTTTTGCGAATTTCTAAATTCGGGTTCCGTCACAATCTGGTCCTAAACCTGTTGATTCGATTCCACACAAAAAATATTAAAATCGGTTAAGAACTCTGAAAGTTATGGCGTTACAGACATTTCGTCATTGAAGCTGATCCATGGGAGCTCCAATAAAAGAACAGCATTTTTATTTCTTATAAACAACAATACAGCTAGTACACTTAAAGCGTCCTTATTGCTAAGTAGCACTTCTTTATAGAATCTTTATCTTTATAGGAGAAAATTAGAGATATAATTAGAGAGAATAAAGAGATAGTACAGGGATGTGTTTAGAAAATTACGAGACGGTTTCAGCGAAACAAAAATTTGTATATCTTAAATGAGGAAACTATAAATAAACGAAAAACAATGGTGTTTCCACAAAAAACTGTGATAAAAAGATAGCGTCAAATATAAGTATAGGCTGGTATATTATGTAGAAAATAAATAAAATACGATATTGAAAACCGTGACTTCTAACAAGGCAGGTTTGACTTTCTACTATACATATATTCTAAATATAGTTGTAGGATAGAATTCCTCTCTTTATTATCTTATTCCTAAAAATATATTGCTAAGGAAACTACCGAAGGTGTCTATTTACATGTTCTAGTTTTATTTATTCAACGCTACATCATTAAATAAATGTGAATATACACATTCACAGATGTTCACTTTGTAGTAACATCCAAAAGATCACGAGATATAATAGCCTACACCGCCAAACGCCTTAATAACTATTTTACTTTCTAGTAATGTTGTTTCTAATAAGCAACTAAGCCAGAGTTAAATATTTGTCAATAAACTTTTTATAAATGAATTTCCATCCTTTACTCTGTGCATGACAAATATCCGAAGAGCGATATTTGGTCTACATAGCGCATATCGTCGTTGCGACTTTAAGACCTATGTGTAAAATTCATGTTTACGAGATAATCGATAAAAAGTGTCTACTGAAAAAAATGTGAAGAAGCTAACTCCAACATATTTATTGGAGTTAGTTTTTTCACATTTTTTTCAACATATTACAACATATTTGTTGGAGTCAGTTTCTTCACATTTTTTTCAACATATTCCAACATATTTGTTGGAGTTAGTTTCTTCACATTTTTTTCAACATATTCCAACATATTTGTTGGAGTTAGTTTCTTCACATTTTTTTCAACATATTCCAACATATTTGTTGGAGTTAGTTTCTTCACATTTTTTTCGGTAGACACTTTTTATCGATTATCGCGTAAACATGAATTTTACACATAGGAGGTCTTAAAGTCGCAACGACGATATGACGTGTTACAAGTACTTCCCAAGAACCTTGTTAAAACATCTCTTAATATTTCAGTCACTACCACACACAATTCATTCATAAGGCATAGAAACATAATTATATAGGGAAAGTATCCACTAATTATAATAATAACCTCCATTTCCTTTTCTCATTAGGAAATTAGTGCTCTATAAACAAATAATCCTACATTCCATTTAAACGAAGACCTATAAATATTTTTCTTGTTCAAGTCTAATCTGTATCCGAATATTTTCATATACGTGAGTGTAAGTAATCTATTTACAACTGTTTCTTCACCTTACAAGTGTATAAGCTCAGTCACCAGAAATATGTGAAGCGAGAATCAAACGAAATGCGCGTGACGTGAAACGAATGGAGAACGAGTACTTTGCTCGAATCGCACCCACTCGCTGTGTCGATCATCTGTTTTTATAGCTAGGTTGTAGTCGCTCATAAAATTAATTGACGCATATCTATGAAATCGCATCTTAAACGTTTTTGAATGTTTAAATTGGTATCCTTCGATTTCGTTAATCAAATATACCATACACATACCAAAATATAAATAAGAAGTTAAATTTAAAATAAATTATAATTAAAATATACTTTTTATATTGTGTGTTACATTAGCAGACTTTAGAATGACTAGTATAGTTTAGTAGTAAATATAATACGTCCCGAATTTATTACGCAAATATTTATCAGTATCATTACTCATGACTCTACTTTACAGAGTCATAGCAAATAGAAAAACAATTTGCACATTGGATTTCCTATGACCGATAGTAGAAATTAGTTCCGAGCATTGGACATCGATTTCAATTTAATTATAAGTCTTCCTGTTATCCGCTATATTATCGCAACTTCGCAAGTGAGGGTGAGACATAATACTTTATTTAAAAGATATACATAGAGCAATATTACAGTATAAATACAGTACAAAAAACAATACATAAATACCTAAAAAGACAATTTTCTATTAATGGTAAATAATGTATGTAAAGATGTCAAATTAAAATTTTAACCATTATCTTTAGCCCACGAAATCCCCACAGCTAGATAGATAGATAATGCTTTTATTTGATACTACAGCCACTTACATAGAAGGAAATATATCAGAATTTACAATTCTTACAATCTATAAGAATAAAATATGTACGTGTGCTGCAGCAGCGCAAAAAGGTCATAGCTCAGCTGGGGTACAAACCTTACCTAGGGTAGAAAACATCGTAGAGAGAAGGGGCAGTAACCCACCAAGTGGGTTTTTATGGATTGGTGGATGTTAATAAGTGTAGAAGAAGGCGTGACTTCCGAAGAACGGAGGAATTCGCCTCAACCAGCCTTTGCGAAAAAGGCTGGTAATTGGATAGGTGGCAACCGCCGTAGGTCGATCACGCTAACCACTGCACCTTCAATCTCCTCCAAAAGTTTAATATTAAGCAAATCAGAATTTTTTCTCTTTTCCGTACTTGTATGGTTGTGTTTGAGACCACATGTGACTTGGAGCAATACAGTTTTACAGACGATAGTAAAGTGACAACATTCTGAAAGTCTTTCAGCGAAGTAGATATAGTTAAAAGACCAAAATGATTTTACCAATATTCCTAGTTAACAGAGGGGAGTTTCTCTGAGCTAATTACATATTAACTCAGTAATTGTTTTGTCTTTAGATGAACAAATGGCAGTTACTAAGACCTGTTTTAATTCAATGGATTAGTATCACAAAATTTGAACTCATTTAATTTTCAATGTCCGGAAATCTCTAACAGTTTTACTAGTCCTTCATAACAGTCAATAAGAAAATCGCTTTACTGATATTAAAATACTAAAAACTTGTGAATAACAAATTACGGTTATTGTAAAACACATTTACTTATAAATCAATAACCGTGTTTACAAAGCTGTTACTCTTAAAAGTTTGTTTTACATTCCTACTCGATATTGAACTTGGTTGACCCACAGGTCTCGGGTTCGACGTCTGATAGGTCGGTCGAAAGACGTAATTACACGTAATTCTCTGAGACACGCTCCATGGTTGAACCACAATCATTCTACTTTGGTTTAGAATCAAGCTATGTGATTTTAATGAATTCCACTACTCGCTTCGAATGATTTAGATTAATCTTTAACTTTGAATGTTAATAGACCACTAATGAAAATTTTATAAGCTTTTTCTCTGTTCACTTTCATTTACTCAAACTGAACAAAATAATATGTAGACAAAATGATGTTGTAAGCACGAATAGTTATATACAACAAATGGTTATATTTTTTTTTATTTTCCTTTCTTTTATGTCTGCGTTCATTTTGCTATTTCTTTCTGGAATAGAATACTTTTTAATTTATCTGTCTGCAAATCCATACGGCTGTTTATGTGTACATGAATAAGGAATATAAAAACTTTCACATTTTTAATACTAGTAGGATAAATGTCATACAGAAACTACCACGAAAACGGTAAACCATTTATTGGACAGATAGAAACCTATTCCAACGTCTTAAAGTTCAAAATTTAAATAACTTATACGTCGTTAAGTCGCCAGCAGAAAGTTGAAATTCGCTTGTCTTTTAAGTATACTTACAAGACACAAGTAGAACACGATTTGTTAAGACTTCTGATTTTGATAATATCGATTTAATTTAAACATTATATTGAATTTACCAATATCAGTGGAAGATATTACTTTATATTTCTGATATTGTGTAATTAATTAATGTCTTTATATCTATTACTTGCGATAACCGATAAGGAAAATCGTGAACTTTGTTAATTTAATTAAACATTAAAGTATATAAGTAATCTTTGCGAACACGGAAGGTTCAGACCAGCATCTAATCAAAAGATTATCTTATGTTGACATTTAAATAATGAAATGCCCTTTTCAAATATATTTTATGTTAATGTAATGTTTGTAGGCATTTATTTCTAAATTTCTTTGTCTGTTCGACTGCATACCACTTGGTTACGTCATAGGCGTCACGAAGACCCCTGCCCCCCCTCCTCGTGGGGTCCTTCCCTCCCGTTTGCACTCTATATCAATCACTTTGAGTGATTATTAACGTTATAACTATTCACTGTTTGAGAAAGTAGTTTCCATATGTTGACAGGCTGAAGCTACCGCAGGTCAATAAGCAAATCTTACCAACTTTAAAAACGACCTTGTCAAGGTAACTACAATCGCCAAACTCAAGGTAATCAGCAAAAGATTTTAGTGTAATTCAGATAGGTATTAAGTTTTATAATAACACAAGCGATAATGTTGTGTTGTAATGAAACGGACAACAACATATCAACCTATCACTACATGGCTAAAACTCTCATTTACGCTTTGGAATAATAAGTTAAAATTGATTAGACATTTTAAATTTTTGAGTAGTTTGACGTGCTGTCGACTGTACATTTTCTTGGCTTCTTATTCACCTACGCGCATAGTATTCACAATTCAATCCCAACTCTATAAAGATAATTACGTTCAAGGAGTGATCTACCTGACGAGAGTGTTTATTTATTACAACCGACAGTTGATTTTATATCAATTAGTGCGTGCCAGATGCCTCTCCATGGAAAACCTGTTTCGGTCCTTTTTATCGCAGCGTTTGAGTGTAACCTTTGTTACCTACGTTTTTATTTATTGCTGCATCTGCTTCATACATTACCTGTAATACCTACTTTATAAATCTATAAACAATGACCAAACTATTCAAAGTTGCACACGCCGTGCACAAGTTACATAAAATTCTATTACGAAAGAAAATAAAACCTTCACAAAAGTGGCCGCATTATATCCGGCTAATAAAAAAAGATTAGTGAAGCATTTGCCTACCTGCTAATTAGACAAAGAGCTCGCGATCGCCGCGTCAGTGACAACACGGTCCACTAACATGCACACATCGACACATTGGAGAATATGATAGTGTACGCGGGCGAGAAAAAGAGAGTCGGCGGGCAAACGGGCGGGAATGCGCGTCTGTCCTCCGGCGGCTATCGACGACCACTGGGTTCAGTGCCGCCTGCCGCGGTGCACGCATTCATCGAGCAACGGGCACGAGCGGCGAACAGCTGATGGGCCGGCTGGGTTAACGCACACCTGTGTGTGCGCACTCTCTCTTTCCCACACGCTGTCGCAGGCGCATCGTCTTGCCCTCAAATTGGCGTGGCGGGTTGCGTGACGTAGAATATGTGATGCGAACGTCAGCGATGTAGTTCATATCTGTAGCATTATGCGCCTCATTATGGTCCGCTACTGTTGCTAGGCCGCTCGCTGATTTGATTGACTTTTATAACAGCTGATATCTAAGCATACAACCTGTTAAGTTTTGCAACGAGTCTTTATCACTGTTTGACTAAATAGTTTAATAGTTAGTTACAAATAAGTTTTTTTTACTCGGTACTTTAACGTCATGACGAAATTACAATAAAGTTAAGTTCTCTGCCTGAGATGAAGAAAGAAATCTGATTATACCTCATGATTAGAACATTAAAAAAATAAACACGTAAGAACAGAACAACAAAAAAAGTAAATAATTTCTACTATACTTTTAAATAAATAAACAACAGGGGATTAAAAAAAGTGTTATATAAGTATTTATTTAACTAAAAAATGCCAATGGATACACTTTGTTGCCAGTGCCACTGAATAATCGTTTGTCACCTCTAAACTCGCTATTACGTGAAATATAACAACTTTTTTCATGTTATTAAACGAATATAATGAATTAAAACACAAACACAATTCAACTGACAATTAGGACTTAAAATCGCAAAATAAAAGGAACTGTTTGAATTAATTAGAATTATTTTCATCTCGAGAACAAAATTAATATAAACAGATAAAAAAAATTACAGAGAAAAAAAAATAAGTTAGCAAATAACGAATTTTTATTAAACACCAAATTAAACTCTATTATATCTTTTGTTTTCGTAATAAGGCAGTAGCGCCCTCTAGAATCAGTTAAAATTAACATTCTCTATACTCTCGATTCTTTTTTGTAGTTAACTTTTCATGATCATAAACGAGACAAATAAGCATTACACATATTCTTTTTATAAATCGTGAAGTAAAGTCCTCATATTTTTAATAAAGAAAAATTAAGAAAGAAAGACAGTTTTCACCTCAGACAAATTTTGTGTACACATTTTTTCATTATAAAGAAAAAAGAATATTATTTTTTCGAAATCAAAAAGGACAATAGCAGATCGGGAACCACGTCCTCTAATTAAAAATATACTTAACGTTTCAAAATCTGACCTTGTGAAATTTAAAGGACATTATTAGATTATCAATATCCTCGTTTAAATGTTCTTAAAAAAGTTAGTAATCATTTGTTCATCTTATATCTGTCAGCCCATTTTGCAAAAGAAAAAAAGGCTTTTCCCTTTACAGTGTTGGTATATTTTATATATATCAGTGACAATGATATAATCTGTATTGCCTGCCTGTGCTGTAAGCACAGAATAATCGTTTCTGACAAATGTAATTATGATATAACATCAATAAATGCAAAATGAGAAAGCAAAAAAGCGAATTCACTTAACTAGTTATTAAGCCAGTACGTTAGGTACCTCAACTATCTCATCTACTTTGAGCTATTTCAAGGTTAGGTTAAAAATCAACTTATTATTCCAAACTTCTAAGTATATCTTACCGTTACATATTTTAGCAGGCTTAATTTGAACAATAAAATCCTAATATTCACTTCCTGAAACACTAGCCTTTATGTGGATCTGAAGGCTTCTGCCATTCTCTCTTCCGGGAAACTTTTCCAAGGTTAAAACCTAATTTAATAAGTACTTATAGAATATTTTAAAACACAACAAAGAAAAATTGGTTAAAGACAAAAAAATATTTACTTATATAAATTAACATTGTTAATGTATATAAATTGCCAAATATAAACACTTATTACCCCCTTCACATATCGCTTAGGTACCTTAAAATTCAACTCCTGGATATTTACTTAAAATGCCAAATATTTAATCGATATAAAAGCTTTGTTGTCTTTTTTATTGAACTTATATTAAAGTTGACAAGTGAGATTTTTTAAATAGTCTGTATTTTGTTAGTTTAGTATTTTTATTTTTTTTTTTATTTAAGTCATTTTTTTTTAATTCTAAAACTTCTGTAATCGAGATAAGCATTTACAAAGTTTGAGAGACAATTGAGGGCAATTATTAATGAAATATCAAAACAATACCATATTACTTACCGAAATACAAATTCATTGCATAATCTATGTCCGTTTCAACCGCGCGGCCACCTCATAATATTTGATGAAACTTTGCCAGGAATTAGTGCTAATTTGTTACTTTACACACCTCTTTTCGTGAATTTGTTACAAAAAAAACTAAGACGCTATGACAAAAAATAGTTGGCCGCTAGAACCGCCACTTGCCGTAGTCATCGTCCGTGATTACACAGAAACTATATAATGCAGATAGACGAAAGATGCACCAAAAGAAAAGTCTTAATTTGTTCAATTTGTTACAAAAATAAAAAACGTGAAAACGAAAATAAACAAAAAGTTATGCAATATTTAGTTTTCAGGTTATGAGTAGGTAGGTATGTCACCATAAATATCAAATTATTAGGGGCTAATGTGTATGGATAATTAGTTACTAATTTGTTACAGCGAATAAACGTAAAAAAATACTAGAAAGTGGGTTCAATAATTTGTTAGAGTCGATTTTAGTTGGCCGCTCGGACGGCAACATGCCTAAAATACAATGGCATTTATCTCGTTATTAAAAGTAGGTTTAAGCTTAGTTAGAGTACTAGTCGACGGGTAGCGTAACCTAGTTTAGATAAATATGGCGAAAATAACTGCAGCATTCATATTTTAGAAAATATTTGCAAAAAACCGTAATATGAAACCGTATGAGAGTAGGGTGACTATGATTATTGGAATGTTCGATATTCATATTTTATTTTTTTTAGGGAGAGTGCTTATATAAATACATTTTAAGTTAAGGCATACTTTAAATTACCATTTTTGATATTTGCTTTAAAATATGCTTATAGTATTTCTGTTAATAATGTTAGTGTGAGTGGAGTAAGAAATTAAGCTATTATCTATCTATCCTATGTATACAATGTGTCCCGTCACCAGTGTCGGAGCCTTTAATGGTGTGAAATATGGCATTTTTGGCTCTTACGGCCGCCATTTTGTTTTCTTGATAACCAAGACCTGGGCTCTCATAATAATTCGACCACCACTACCCATGTAAATGTCCTATCAACATTAAAAAGGTGTCATTTGATAGCTCAACATGTAGACAACAGTAACACAGCCATTATGTTTCAATTGTAATGGAATAAAAAATAGAAAAAAATAATCAAATTAAACAAATATGTATATGCAAGCAACATTTAAATAACGCGGGCGTTTACGGCCGGCTGGTATTGAAGGAGAAATATTACGATTAGTTGCATCCAAAGGAATAGAAATCCACACACAATCACAGTGAGCGCGTGGGGGCACGGGCCAGTCGCGGCGCAACGGCATCGGCTTGGATCGCACGGCTACTGCCACCCCCCCTCCCCCCTCGCTCGAAACTGCTATCCTCCTGAGATCTATCACAACGAAAAACATAGAAACTTACGTCGAAATACTCACGGTCGTAAAAATTGTCATTTAGCCAAGTCTTAGTTAAGCAAATAAGGTCGTAATTGGACAATGCTACTTGAGAAAAAAAATCTTGCGACTTAGTTCGAAGGCCCCTAACATTTTGGTAGTAAATATTAAAGTTTCTTACAATCATGATTATGGTAACAGATATTTATGTATTTAAAAACTCCAGGGAAAGCACGCAAATGCAAGCTCAATGAATATATACGTATATTTAAGAATGTAATAACAAAAGTGTTTAGTCAAATTATTTTAAATTTAAAATTCTCTTTTATTAAGGCACCAATATGTTAACAAGAACATATAATTGGACGTATTTACATTGTAAAGATCCAACCCACAACTTCACTTAAATTGACGTAAGTATATCAAAATGGCCTTAATGCCATATACTTTCACGTCACGAAAACAGCTGTAGCAATAAAGTAATAACTTTATTCAAGTCATCATAAAATTGTAAAAATTAAACTTACCGCAGTCAATTTGGATCCCTCTGCAATACACTTTTTGGTGGTGACTTCTATATTAACAAATCATATAAGTGGGCACAAATCATAGCTAAGCACTTTTAGACACTTCTGGATTTACTGATAATTGTCTCAGTAACTTAGTAGTATGAAAATCACGGGAACTAAATACGTACGAGCACACATTTCAAAATCCAGCACAATAATGACAATATTCACAACGTACAATAATTGCTTTTTAAACCCCTTCCGACAAATATTTTTAACAATAATTTGGAAACAAAAGAGATCGTTTTTCGGGAATCGTGCCCATCATAAAACACCTGCGGAATGTCAATGAAACGAAAATCTTATCAGTAAATACTTTAAAGAATTAAGAACAATAGACATCAATATGGCTGCACAACGAACTGCATATTCCTTCAAACAGAGTACAACATTAAAAACATGCCTTTGTACTAATGTATTCATAGTCACCCTACTCTCATACGGTTTCATATTACGGTTTTTTGCAAATATTTTCTAAAATATGAATGCTGCAGTTATATTCGCCATATTTATCTAAACTAGGTTACGCTACCCGTCGACTAGTACTCTAACTAAGCTTAAACCTACTTTTAATAACGAGATAAATGCCATTGTATTTTAGGCATGTTGCCGTCCGAGCGGCCAACTAAAATCGACTCTAACAAATTATTGAACCCACTTTCTAGTATTTTTTTACGTTTATTCGCTGTAACAAATTAGTAACTAATTATCCATACACATTAGCCCCTAATAATTTGATATTTATGGTGACATACCTACCTACTCATAACCTGAAAACTAAATATTGCATAACTTTTTGTTTATTTTCGTTTTCACGTTTTTTATTTTTGTAACAAATTGAACAAATTAAGACTTTTCTTTTGGTGCATCATTCGTCTATCTGCATTATATAGTTTCTGTGTAATCACGGACGATGACTACGGCAAGTGGCGGTTCTAGCGGCCAACTATTTTTTGTCATAGCGTCTTAGTTTTTTTTGTAACAAATTCACGAAAAGAGGTGTGTAAAGTAACAAATTAGCACTAATTCCTGGCAAAGTTTCATCAAATATTATGAGGTGGCCGCGCGGTTGAAACGGACATAGATTTGTAAGTGCAAGTTAGTGCTACGTAACAGGGTCGTTCTTCTTTTTTACCGACAATGAAACGACGTTTTTCTGTTTTTTTGGTTTTTGAACTATCCATAATTTTGGTTTCTGTGTGGAATTTAAAAGAAATTGCATCTGTGTTGTCATTAGGACTAATTAAAGTTTCCTTTGCGGCAAATATTAATTCTTTTTTAATGTTGGTTTTTAAAAAAAATATGTGACAGAGTGGCCTTTTTCTGTGGAGACCACATTTCGGTTTACCACTCTGTCACGGCATTCTACGAAAAACAAATGGAAAAATATGTTGGTTGGAGAAAATGAAAAATTACATAATATTAATAGATAAGAAAAATATGGACGTTTATTCGAACCGAATTAAAAAACCGTAAATATCAATATTCCAACGAGATGCCATAATAAGACGAAGGACAGACCATTGTCGGTAAAAAAGAAGAACGACCCAACACCGTTTTGAGCTCTTTCTCTGCTTTGGGAAATATTATAAAATAAATTGTGATGTCCCTAGAAATTAAACGATTAACTAATATAATTTCTATATTACGTACTTTTTACTTAATTTTCTTAAACAGTAATTTCAAATCTCGATAGTATCTTCATGACAATATCGAAGAAATAGTGTAACCATACATATATGGTATATGCCACTCTTAACTAAACCAAATTAACTGGCTTTGCATCATTTTCAAGCTATCCATATAACATAAGCTATTTATTAAACAATATTTTACGGTGTAATATTTAAAACAACTGTTGAAAATATCACAGCAAGACAGTTGTTTTCTTTACGTATAAAAAAAGAATATTTATGGTATTTAAAAAAATATATAACATGAATAATCTCACGAAGTAAGCGGGTTGGAACTTTGAGGACTAACTTTGCCAGTTGTTTCACGCGTCACTTTATCACGACAAACGAAACTTGAAAGCACCCCTCATGATACTTCAATTTCCTTACAAGTATGGAAAATTCAAATGTTAGAGTTTGTAGTTTATTACTTTGACGGAAAGTGTTAAATTTTTCACTGCTGTTTAAAAATATAACTAAAAATCTTTATCAATTAGTATATTCTTTCATAAAATATTGCGTGAAATAAAAAAAATGTATTTTTCACCTAATCAAAGAAAAAGTATTAGAATAAATCAATAAAATGGGAAAAAGAATATATTCATAGCGTCATACAATAAAAATAAACACAAAGGATCAACAGTTTATCAAATCATGTGCCACTGCATGTATTAGTTGGGTGAAGTGAATAAATTTTTTAAATAAAAAGAAGTAGATTTTTGTAAAGGAGTCGAAACGTCAGGATTAAATATAAAATAAAATAAAACATGCGCAAAAATCTGTAAAAAAGTGTTTTATTCTGATGTGTAATGTGCGCGGAAGTGTAAGAACTAAATAGACTTCTAATATTTTTTTGTGAAAAAAACTAACATTAATTAATATGCAACTAATAACTAATTCCTTCTTATGATTACTAAGTAATTGTTAAAATGAACCAAGTAACTGATTAGTACAGATCACAGCAGGGTTCCCAACTTAGGGGTTTTCCCCCTAAATTTATGCGGTAAATAAGTGAGATGGGATTTTTTAGGGGTGTTATATGTTTAGGGTTATTTTTAGGGTTTTTGCGACCCATCATAATTTTTTTTATATTTTATTTATCGAGAAAAATAAAGATGTTAAGTAAAGGTCCTGGGACAGTTTTAACTAGCTAATCAAATTTATTTTTTACCTAGTGACCTCGGACTTAGTGTCATCTAGTGTACTTAAAATTCAAGTACAGTACTTGAAATTTCAAATCGAAATGCTGGATCTTGTACAATATTTAACCCATCTCCTAAAATATTAGGCTTATTCAAAGTCAACATGTATGATTTTATAAAATCTGATTCGTCAGAAGAAAATGAAATAATATTTGACGTAATAAATTTTATTTATTTTAATAAATAAAAAAATAACAATAATATGTTATCATACAATTTATTTTTAGGGGGATTTCCAAGTAATTAGGGCAATTTTAGGAGTTTTTGGATTTGATTTAGGGATAAATATTTTTAAGTTACACTGGATCACAGACAGTGCCACCTATAAGTGGGATACAATAAAAAGATTACGCAACGGTGTTCCTTCGGAAGACGAAGGATAGAGGAAGTATCAATTTAAGTGGCTATAACTTCCATTAATAAATTGCAATTACGTTAGACAGAGTTGTGGTGAATTACTGTACTCATTTATTCGTCCATAGTCAAGGTCACGTTTCAATAAGTAGCGTCAAGGCGCTTGAAGGTTTTATGATTTGTGGATTAGATCACAAGACATTAAATAAACCTTACGCTCACGACCTTTTCTTACTTTAAGAATGAATTCTTCTATATATATGTCTTCTATATAATTCTTTCAAATTAATTTTCTTTGCATGGTTTAAAATCCTTGATTATGGCGTTCGTAAAATATTATAAAAAAGTTTGTCGTTTGATGCAACGGTAACGATCCTACCTTTCGCACCGAACATCCTAGGTTCGCGTCCGGAAAGGGGTATATGCTTGTGCAATAACTAAGAGCATTTGTACCTGAACCATAGTTATAGTTATATACCATTACCCATAACATATCAGTATGCACAATAAAAGCCATACAGTGCTTACTTTTGGCTAGGCTAATTGGTGTGAAAGTTAAAGATATTGCACTCTTATTTGATTATGTGCATTTTTCTATAAACATAATGATAAATAGCTGCCTGACAATCTAGAAATAAACTTTCATAAATAAGTAAGTAATAAAAACTCACATTATTTAATATCAGAGTTATCGTTAGCATAGTTATTCATTCATCATAGGCCATAGTTTTCCACTGGTGTTCACAATCATAACTGTATTATTGCAATCGAATATATTTCTAAAAACGAAAGTGCGATAAATGCGATAGATTTTTCATGAAGTTTGAAAATATGTAAAATTGAGTAATTCGTGACGTAAACATAGGGCGTTTCCGCAATTGCGAAAGTTTCAATGTTTTGAACTTCGAAATTACGAAATACACTCCACGCAATCTTTAGTGTTGGAAAATGTGCCCTATCTGCGTCTTCCTGATTTTGGTTTCACCTTTACTCGAGAAATTTTCTTCCCTTAGAGTTAACTAATCCTTTAATGTTTTTATAATAATATTTGTCCTTTGATATGCACACATCACGTTAACAACTCGAAGAGCTATATCGCTGTTCCTGATTTTTTACTCGTATTTGCCCATCTTGAATAGCGCAATAATATGTAATATGATCCCAATATTTGTATAACTTTTAATGCATATTCCAATACTGTTCTTTAACAAATAACAAAGTTTTAAACATATGCACAACTGGCGCGTGTACTCTGATTCCGTATTATTTTTTCCAAACTACTTTATGTACAAGGCAATCTCTCGATTCTTTTTCGTTTATTTGCTATGAATAATTTTTTTATGGTTCAATATTTTTAATAAATTCAAAGGTCCTTATTTATTAAAAAGCAACTGCAATTGCAAAAGCAATTTGATATTGTTTGCATTAGGAAATATACATCGCAATAAAATTATTTTACCTTAGCATACACTTTTTTGAAAAATAACACTTTTATAACAAACCTATAAATACGTTTATAATGCCCTAAAACTAAAAAGTGAGAAGTATTTCGTTACAACATCTCTATTTATTTACTAAAAATAACCTAGGAGGTCAGGATTATATTATAATAAATAATAATAAATTGGAAATTCATATACAAAACTATAAGGATTTTTTTTACTGGTTTGTTCCTTTTTTGGACTTATCGTGCATCTTTTTAAAGTACCTATAAACCTGGGTGCTGTGATATTATTAAGGAGTCGTTGAAAACACCCAATATTACCAGACAAACGTAAGTTCTAGTATTGAGATTCACCACCAGCCCATGTTTAAAAATTGCAGTCTGGTACCTTGTTTATAAGTTATATCATCTGGCCCGGTTTGTCAGTTTGCCGCATCTTAAGGTTTAAGTCGAAACACGATTACAACATTCTTGCTTCATGATGCTATGGTACTCATCCTTCTAAGATTTAATCGAAAACATTGATTGGTGGATTTTTCATGGGGTTTTTCAGGGTTGAAGTTATGGTTCGAGTGGAATTGGTAAATATAATTTTACTTATTTCTGAAAATAAAAGAATGTTTATTCATTTATAATCAATATTGCATGAATTGGATGTCCTTCTGTTTACTACGAATTTTAATTTGAAACTCAGTAAATTATCGAATTTCTGTATTACGCATTTCGTATTACGCGTAAGTGTTTCGTGTCAATTAAGAAGCGCGAATGTTTAAGTATATATTATAGAATGGTAATAAAAAACGGTGTTCGCCACCGCAAATCAAACCTCAGACCTTACGTAATCTAGTGACTGCTCTTGGCGGTCGCAATTGATTATCAAGGCATCAATAAAAGATAGTCAGTTGTTTTCTATCAATTAATAATCGAACTCTTTCCCATCTAATGCTTAAATATAATGTTGATAAAAATATCTTCAAATTCAAAACCCGCGTCTTTCTGATAAACTCTAGTCGCGACTTCCTTTTTCTATATTAAAAAATGTATTCGATTTTTAATGTTAAAATAAAAATATTTTGCAACAAATATAGGTACTTACTTTCCGCACTCATCAAACCGAGATGAAATCGTGTCATTATTACAAAATATAAATTTCGAACGCAGCGTGGTTCGGTGGTGGCGGCGCGGCGGCGCGGTCGCGCGCAAGGTTGGCGCGAACGCGACCGCCGAGGTCATTGTACATCGAGTTTGATGTCCTAAATACCTAGGTAATAGGTAGGATATCAAATCATCAAAATGTTGAATGTAGTCTGAGTCAAAACTCTGATTCATGGTATAAAAATAGTGGATGTTTCAATTAAAGAAGATAAAAGGTTAAATACTTTTTGTTCAATATGAGCATTCACAGACATTCATTGGAGAAGAATCCACAAGAAACTCATCAAAGTCGTTATTTTTTTCTTCTTTTAATATGTTACGGAATTTATTGATTACCTAAAGAAAACTTTTCTATCGCTACTAAAGATGTATCGTAAACATTAACTTTACAAAACTATATAACTTTTTAAACTAAAGACCATTGTTTAAAAGTATTTGTTAGTGACAGACATTTGCTCTCTTGCAAAACCACAAATATATAAGATATCTGAGATAAATTTTTGATCGGTCAGACATTATTATTTATTCTGTATTCTCCAAACAACTTCTGTGTTGTTATGTTTAACTTTGAGACCTTGAACGAAGACCGAGATAGGAGGCTTTAAAAGTTTCGTCTGTTAGATCATGTTATTATATATAATCTATACACATAGCAAGCTTTGTTCTGTGTGAGTTACTGACTTACTGACAGAAAACGTACAGGCTTTTTTTTTAAAGGAAACTCAGTTATTTAATTCCGTTGATGCATCCAGACCTTTTCACCGGGAATCCAGGCAGTGACATCGAAATGACGCTGGTGGAACCTCGTGGCATACCTGCTAAAAGTGCTAAAATCCCCCGTTGCATTTTCTGCCCGCTGTTGGTCTTTTAGGCCCCTTGAACGGATATACCGTATAACGCACTGCCTAAACCTCTAAACCTAGAGACTTGTGATTTCGAGGGCGTATTCAAAAAATGAAAAAAAGATAGCTACGAAAGAAACTTCTACAGTTGTAAGGGTTACCCCTAAGGGAATAAAATAAGGGAGAAACTGCTGTATGGAAATCTGAATTTTTCCAACTTATTTGCATAATATTCAATACACATACTCTTAGTAAAAAATAAATTGACATAGGCGTCAATATTTTAGAGAATTCCACTATGTGGAAGTACAAATTAACAAAATAACAGTTACTCTATTTCTATTTAATAATGTTCGAAAATAGCTTTCATCTGAAAAATGGGCAATTCCATATGTGACTGATTCTACATTTGACACAATTTGCGTTCTGTTTTGTCTTATATTACCATTAGTACTACGTGTTTAGTTTCAATTTAAACATAGTTTTGTAGCAGTTTCAACAAATATCCTATAGAAAAAAAATGGTAACCATTGAAATTATGAAATACCTATCATTTATTAAGTAAAATATAAACGTGACTGACACTACATGAAAAAGGAAGTCGTTTTGGAGAGTGTTTTTAAACTTTAATAATCTTCCTCTGTTCTGGCGTAATAACTTTAATTTGTGTTTTTATCGAAAGTGCATGAAACAAACTATTAAAAAATGGTGAAATAAAAGCTTTAAGTTAATTAAAAATATTTATTAGTAAAATAAATTGTGA
This sequence comes from Calamotropha paludella, assembly GCA_927399485.1. Taxonomy (NCBI): domain Eukaryota; kingdom Metazoa; phylum Arthropoda; class Insecta; order Lepidoptera; family Crambidae; genus Calamotropha; species Calamotropha paludella. The sequence goes on along the minus strand of OV656817.1, from coordinate 8,508,324 downwards.
CACTATCATGTGTCAGTATTTTTATATGAAACGTTAGAATTTAAATCATAGCGCATAAAATAGGAACTCAATAATTATTTGAAAGATACAAAAGTGTAATTAATAAACTCGTTAAAATGCTATTTTTGAACATAAACACCACCTTAACGAAAATGTTAGAAACCAATATTGAAACTAAAATAATTCAAAATTAATCCTTTTCAGAAACAAGAAATTTAATTAATTAAAAAACAATTCTCTAACAAAGTATAAATTCTTTTAAGCCTTTTAAGGCTATTCTTTTTTACAAACAAAATCAGATATTTATTTTTTTCATTAATAGTAGACTTATGCGTAGAATTGCCCAAATAGTACTTCTCTTTATAACGAAATCCTTACTTTGACAGTATTTTTTACAGAAAATGTCAAAACATTAAATTTTTTGTAGTCTCTCCATTTTAGATATCTTTAACAATTTGCACTATAAATAAAATATAAGTGCCATTTTTATATGTATAAAAAATCGAGCCCAGCCGAACATCTGAGACAAATTGATTTTTTTCTATTAATAATATAAACAAAAATAAAAAAGGAATAAATTAGAAAAATATTATACAAGTGGCTTATTGGAAAATGCGACTGGCTAGAGATAAAAGAAAACCGTTGAAAGAAGCCTTTTTCCGCTTTCAAAGAAAGATTACATTGGCATCATTTCTAATGAGGGTTGCACACATTTACCAGGTCAGATGTAATATTTTTCTTCTTTTAGACTTTTTATTTTGTTTTGTGGAATGACCTTGAACCTTTTTAATCTAAAGAAAAGGTATATTCACCCAACAAACCGAGTTGGTTGCGCTCCATTAAAGTATATTGGTAACGAACAACCTACCCTCGATATTTATTTAGATACATTTTTTTTTATTTCTTACTTTAGTGTCAATCTGGGCTAGAGTTTTTTTTTTTTACTTTAGCCCAGTTTGACAGTTTCACTCACGTAAGAATTAAAAAAAATTGTATCTTAATAAACGTCAAAGGTAGGTAATTCATTACGTAAGAAAATAAGTAAAACTGGGCAAAAAAAGTATAAGTAAAAATTTATTTCATTTAATGTAACCATACAATTTTTTTTTTCATAATTTCTTGTAAAAACTGTATAGGATTCATTACTAAGGTATCGGTATTCAGAACGAATAATCGAGTAAAATATTCAAAAAGGGAATCAAAACAAAAACCTGATTGGAATATCTCTTCTCTATCTACGGGGACTAGGCGATCGTTATTGTATTAATATTCCTTTTTTTCTGTTTAGCAATTTGATGTTTAGTAAGATTAGAATAATGTTTACCTAAATTCACTAGTTCACTATTTTCATAGACTGTTTCGGCTTCTCAATATCTATAAGCAAAGATAATAATATTAACAGAAACCACTTTGTTTTGCAGCGCAATTTGCTTTATGATATATTTTTATACTTATTTGCCATTTGTCTTTAATGAATAACTTATGTTTATAATCACATTATATTTACATATTATGTTTATAATAACAGAGGCCCTAGTGTAAGTTTACGCTTTGATACTCGATATCGTCTGCGTAAATTATTACTATGGATTTTGTATAAGCGCCCCTAGCGGTAACCATCCGAAATTATGAATCTTCATAGAAATCTGTAACGCGCTCTATAACGAGTATCAAATGCGTAAACTCGTAGTAAGGCTTCAGTTGACGACTGTGATCGAGAACTTGCGTACCGGTTTTTATGGTAACGCCACTCAGAGGTCCCGGATTCAATTCCCGGACGGATCAATGTAGAAAACGAACTTTTCTATATGGCTCGAGTCTGGATATTGTGGTGCCGTAGTTTTTTTCGGAATTCCAAAAATCAAGTGCTTCAACTACTTCAGAACAATGTATGTAACATTGTCTAATGTTTATTTATTAAAAAACTATTTATTATTCACTTATATTTATTATCATCTATTAGTATAATTAATATCCACTTACTCGTCAATGTTTAAATATCGCATTTAATAAACATTTTATTTAAAAAAATCTCATTAAAATACTTATATAACTTATTCAGTCGTACTTTTTGTTTTATAAAACCACCCCCGGTCACAATCATCTCTCTCGTTTCCTTTCCTTGTCTCTCGCATTAAGTGAGGACCACACCTTTATTCAAATACAACTTCGTAGCGTTCCTTGTTTCATAAATATATGTACTTTTAATTTACGTAGAAGTGTGTGAAACCAACGATTACGAGTTGGAAAATAAAGGGCATTATTTATTTACTTTATCCATTGCTTTATCAGTTTTATCACATTTAGTTGGAACTATATCATTTTTTTATTGAAGATTGAAAAGTTTTCCAAAATTACTTAATTTTATTACTTTAAACAGTAAATTTTTGTACAAATATTTCGATTTACTACACCATATCTATAAGACTTAAAATACGGCTTTAAAAACAGGTACATCTAAGAGCTTTCAAGTAGGATTCGAACCTACGAGCTTTCGCTATGCGGGCGAGTGCTCTGACTGCTTAGCCACCGAGACGCTCAATAGAAAGAGCGCCTATTATTCCATCAATGTTGCCGGTTATTATAGCTTACAATCGATTAAGATGGAACCAACAATAATATTGTATTTTATTTCAATGAATTTCTTTCAAAATTTCATTCTGTAGCCTTTTACGTTCTAATGTTACAATATTCCTCAGCAACTTAAGCAGAATTTCCCGATGTTTCCTAGAAGTACATAATATTCTAGAAAATAAATACATTTTGTACACTTATTTACATATGGTATTGTTTTAATTTAATACTTTGTTACTATGCATTTTAATTAATACAGCAATATACGGTACCCAAATACTACAAACTTTTTTATCCAATTTTTAACTTAAAAGTTCTAAACTCATGTTAATTGAGAAAAAAAAATTATTTGACAAGTCTATGTGCTGTTTTCCATTGTTGATCTTAAAATTATTTCAATTTAAATTCGAAATCAACGTGAAACCGAGTTCGATTTATATCGAAATAAAGGAAGGCGTGTAGTTATTTTGTTCACTTGTAATTAATTATTTAATTTTGGATATATTTACTGTTAATACGAGCATAAGAATAATAAAAAAAAACTAATAAGCACTCTAAAAGGTTTGTGTTCTCTAAGAATACTGGATATTCCACTTTACATATATAATGATAAACGTTAGTTAAGTGTTTAATGATAAAATTCCTAACATAATATAACATTAATAATTTGTGACCAGCGATGTTAGGTTTGTAAGAAGCAACTATTTTATGCTATAGTTATTTATAATAACATATTGTAAACTCATTTGCGGTCCACATTAATAAATTGAAAAAAAATAAGGTTTCCAAATTAAAATTAGGTGAGCTTGAATAAATGATTACTTGCGATATTACTATGATATATCTTTTTTGTTTTATTTACGCAATTGTTTTCATATATTTGCAAACTATTTAGTAGTAAGTTTGTGTATTGAAAGGCTGTCTAAATAGCTTCTTGAAATCTCAGGTAAAATCTCAATGCATTTAATATACAAATTTAGTTTGTTCATAGGTGGAAATATTACAGCTAGAAATATACTATGGAAATTATTATCGTCCCAGCTTTTATATCTTGAAAAAAAATAACTTTTGCTATAGGAACACACCCTGGAGTCGAACGTTATATAAGCACTAAGCTAGTTCGTCTACTTAATTCAAATTTAGTACTTATTCGTCTAGACTTAAGTTATAAATCTAAATACAAACGCGATAATTAAGTTTCGACTTATAAATGTTTAAACTATCCAAAATTGAAACATAACTAAAATGTGACAGTTAATTATTTCAATGTATCTTTTTCTATCGAAAACTTACTCTGAGCTCAAAGTCAAAATAGTAGAGCAGATGAAATTATTTGATTCGTTAAAGACGTTAAAACGGTATCTAAACAATAATATTTTTAAAAGGCAAATAATATCATCTTTCTTAAGCAAAACTGTAGTCTCTGTAAGCCTGGTTGATAGACGTAAACCGTCGGAGAATATCAGTGGAAAGCGAAGGATTGTGGATTTTTTTTACGCTGCCGATGCCAGCAAGAGCAGGTGCATATATATTTCAGAGCTAAGACTTTATTTTAGTACTTACATGCCTGTTTAGTAAGAGTAGAGTCATAATTTTTAAAATAGGGTAAACGGCACAGTGATTGTCTAGCATGCAATGATTGCTATAACAAAAAAAACAAATTAAACAAATATCTTTACGGGGAAATACTATAATTGAGCTAAAATTAAAACTTTGCAAAGTTATTATAGCAATTAACACAAAGAACATCTCAATAAATTAATACTTTATGAAATAAAAATCAACAGTGTTGTTTTTTTAATTTTTTGGTTATCAATTCTTTTTGATGTTTTTTGATAAATTGTCTAAACACAGCATACTTAACTATCTTCATCAGCCGTTAAGGTTTCCACTATTAGGGCTTAGGCCTTAACTTGTGATGAGAGCCTCTTTTGGTGAAAGTACCGTGGAAGGGCCCTAACTCTCCACGCGGGTTAACTACGGTACGATGTGGATCGGTGGATACAATCAACTGCAGATGCGCGGTGGAGTTCCAGATAGTGAATTTCGGGTCACCGATCCGAAAACAGGCGACAACATAAGTTGCTTTTCCTTCGCGATTAGAGGCCGGACACGCTAAACTCCTTAATATTGTTAATAGATAGTAGTAGGGATTCGTGGGTTCTGGCGCACTTCCCCCCAACCCAGACCCCTCTCCTCCCTTCCCTTTGGTATTCTCCAAACTCGATCCGACCAGCGTCACCGCCTAAAAAAAAAAAAAAAAAAAAAAAAAAAAAAAAGGTAAGCACCCCCATTTGGAGCGATTGCGCTGGGTCCCAGCTTCGTATCTCTTACCGTTTCCGAGATACGTTTTTGCTGAACTCATTCCTACTTGATTAACTAATGAACCCCTGTTAATGACACCTCGACGCTAATGACACACTCGACTTAAGGCCTTAATGACATGATTCTAATCACCTTCCCCGATGCTTCTCATTAACATATCGTTCATGGCTAATTGTTTTTTAGCAATGCTATGTACTCTGTACCTAAATAATAAAAATAATTTATCATGGAAATTATTTCCAAATTTGGAATCTGCTCTTCATCGGTCATTCTCGTGATACATTTACTATTATTTCATGCTCCTAAACTTATCAACTACGTATGAAATATTTTTAAAATTATGTTTTATTATTACAAGTAAAAACACCATATTTCTTTGTCTTAAACGTATACTCATTCAATATTGAAATGCTTTATCAACTACCTGTTACCGCAGTCCATGGTCGAGGACAATGAATTTGTACCATTTTTCACCCCATGCATTCAACATCAAAGCAGTACAGATAATGAATTCGAGATCGATGGGTTGAGAATGATGGTTAATTGCACCTTATGCGTGGAGGAAAGAAATAGTGGACGTTTGGTTGCTGGTTACTCACGCCCATCATCGCCGATTCCGATGGAAGCCGCACCAGTCAACCCCCTCTTGCGGGATTGGACCGCAGAGGAAGATGAAGAAATCAACGAAATTGTCGCCAATACCGATACCGACATGTGGAATAGGGAATATCGTATTCTCCAACAACCACTTCTCCAACTTTGTTTTAATAAATACGATGTTTGTAACATATATTAAAGAATTGTAAATTAATTAAAGCATTTTTCTCTTTTACTCATCTTATCTACAGGCTACATATTTGGTCATCACTTTGAAAATACGGGACCTTGTCTACACAATTGCAACAATAAAATCTTGGCGATGCATACTATTATTTCATGCACCTAAACTTATCAACTACGTATGACATTTCTCTTTGCTGTATTTCAACCAAGTTAAACGACATGAAACTTTTTAACTTATGTTTTATTATTACAAGTAGATACTCGTTACCATGCGAACACCATATTTCTTTGTCTCAAACGTTTACTCATTCAATATCGAAACGCTTTATCAACAATTTGAACTATTTGATTCCGCAATCGTAATGACTCGCCATTAACTTTCACTAATTTTGTTTTCAGAATCTTAATAACCTTGTTCATTATTTTATCAATTATTTGCTTCCAGTATCATGACAAGTTTTGTTTACTTGTATAACTACATTTTATCAATTATTGACAAACACATCTAATGATCTGAACTAGTATAAGAACAATCGCATCGTAGCATTTGCTAACAAAGTGCTATCCACTGCCATCGAAAACGTAGACTACTGCTCAAGTCAAGTCACGACAACCGATATGGATGTGAGTATTATTTATTATCTACATACTTTCATAATGCTTGTTTCTGATTTTGTGACTTGTTTGTCTAAACTATCAACCTTCAGTGTATTCCATAATGTTGATGTGTATTCATTGTTGTACTTACTATTCTTTGTATTCATTGTTATAGCTTACATCATGATCAGAGCTAGACAGATCAAGAGGTACCTTATTTTGAACGATTGCATATTTGAATATAAGCCACTGAGTAACATCGTTAAAAAGTATCATGACTAACGATACTATCATAGTGGATGTGCAAGGCTTTAAAAATGAAAAAAATGAATTTATATTAAAAGAATTAGTTATCGGCACAAAAGAGCACAGTCAAATATTTCTAATAAAACCACCATACCCATTCTCTACTCTGACTCTGGAAGAAAAGAAACGTGTCAAGTGGATAGAAAGAAATAGAGGATACCTTTGGAGTGAGGGGCACATTGATTACATAGAATTTAGAAGACTCATTAAGTCCTACTGTGATAAGCGGAGCATCATAGTGAAAGGTAGAGAAAAAGTTGATTGGGTGCGAGAATTATGTGGACACGAAAACGTTTTTGATATAAGTGATAAAGGTATACCTAATTTAGAAACTTTAAGTGAACTCTATTGTAAAGACATATCTACATATAATTGTTTTAACCATACGAAATATTGTGCATTAAGAAATGTTATATGTATTAGAAAATGGATTATAAAAAATAATATATCATTGTATTGACTATTAATAAATAACTGTTTTAATTTATTACCTTTGTTAACATTTACTTGTTTTTATTAATTTCAAGGGTTTTTAAAATAAAGACCAAAATAAATTTAAACATATTTATTACACAAACTTAAAACAGGTCACAAGTAAGTACATCATTTATAATCAAATCAATATAAAAGACTACATATTATTGACATTGTTCAAATTGTAAAGTTAGTAATTTTGAATACAAACTTGAACATTTTTCAAAAATTTGACACAAATCCTGTTTTTCCACTGCCACTAGGCCCAGCCTCTATACAAGTTAATAGATTGTTAAAATGAATCATTGTTACATCTTACTATAAGAACGATTAATTGGGCAGTGCATAAGAAAGGAAAGCCGACTACAATTTACAATTATAATAAGAAAGATATAATTAGTAGGCAAATACATACAAAATTACATTGGTAATAAGATCATTTTTGATACAAAATTTCTTTATAAATTAATAAAATACATATATTACGAGCGACCCGTCTCGACTTCGCACGGGATGACGAAATACTTTAAATTTTTTCTAGCATTAAATATAGCCTATGTTACTCAGGGAGAATGTAGCTTTCCAACGGTGAAAGAATTTTTCAAATCCGCTTAGTAGTTTTTGAGTTTATTCATTGCAAACATACAAAATACAAAAATACAAATCTTTCCTCTTTATAATATTAGTGTAGATGTAGATAGAAGTCACAAAGATTATTCATAATTATATGTGAAACACTAAAAAACTGAAATAACACAACATTAAAAACATGCATAAAAGACAAATCTTACATATTTTTATTACAGATATTAAAACTACTTACAATAAAAAGAATACTATAAATAAAAAAACACATTGCTAATTAAATCATGCTATTTACTTAAACACAAAAAAATTAACATTTTCTTAAACTATAATGACCCCAAGATGATATGTAACAAATTAGGATATTTTTGTGTGAATATCACATGTTTGATTGATCAAAAACGTTGCATATTGGAAATCAAAAAAAAAATTTTTTCAGTAAACAATTCTTATAATCGTCCATAGTATATTTTTTTGTTGTTATTTATTGACAACTTTAGCCTTAGCCATAACTTTGTAATAACACAACATTAAAAACATGCATAAAACACAAATCTTACATATTTTTATTACAGATATTAAAACTACTTACAATAAAAAGAATACTATAAATAAAAAAACACATTGCTAATTAAATCATGCTATTTACTTAAACACAAAAAAATTAACATTTTCTTAAACTATATTGACCCCAAGCTAAAGTGTCTGTTGAGTTAGGTAAAAGGCATCGTTTTGTATCCATTATAAGATAAACTAACTTTGGATATTTTTGTGAGAATATCACATGTTTGATTGATCAAAAACGATGCATATTAGAAATCAACCTAACCTAACCTAACCTAACCTAATTTAGAAACTTTAAGTGAACTCTATTGTAAAGACATATCTACATATAATTGTTTTAACCATACGAAATATTGTGCATTAAGAAATGTTATATGTATTAGAAAATGGATTATCTAACCTAACCTAATTTAGAAACTTTAAGTGAACTCTATTGTAAAGACATATCACAAATCTTACATATTTTTATTACAGATATTAAAACTACTTACAATAAAAAGAATACAATAAATAAAAAAACACATTGCTAATTAAATCATGCTACTTACTTAAACACAAAAAATTTAACATTTTCTTAAACTATAATGACCCCAAGATGATATGTAACAAATTAGGATAGTTTTGTGTGAATATCACATGTTTGATTGATCAAAAACGTTGCATATTGGAAATCAAAAAAAAATTTTTTTCAGTAAACAATTCTTATAATCGTCCATAGTATATTTTTTTGTTGTTATTTATTGACAACTTTAGCCTTAGCCATAACTTTGTAATAACACAACATTAAAAACATGCATAAAACACAAATCTTACATATTTTTATTACAGATATTAAAACTACTTACAATAAAAAGAATACTATAAATAAAAAAACACATTGCTAATTAAATCATGCTATTTACTTAAACACAAAAAAATTAACATTTTCTTAAATTATATTGACCCCAAGCTAAAGTGTCTGTTGAGTTAGGTAAAAGGCATCGTTTTGTATCCATTATAAGATAAACTAACTTTGGATATTTTTGTGAGAATATCACATGTTTGATTGATCAAAAACGATGCATATTAGAAATCAACCTAACCTAACCTAACCTAAACTAATTTAGATACTTTAAGTGAACTCTATTGTAAAGACATATCTACATATAATTGTTTTAACCATACGAAATATTGTGCATTAAGAAATGTTATATGTATTAGAAAATGGATTATCTAACCTAACCTAATTTAGAAACTTTAAGTGAACTCTATTGTAAAGACATATCACAAATCTTACATATTTTTATTACAGATATTAAAACTACTTACAATAAAAAGAATACAATAAATAAAAAAACACATTGCTAATTAAATCATGCTACTTACTTAAACACAAAAAATTTAACATTTTCTTAAACTATAATGACCCCAAGATGATATGTAACAAATTAGGATAGTTTTGTGTGAATATCACATGTTTGATTGATCAAAAACGATGCATATTAGAAATCAACCTAACCTAACCTAATTTAGAAACTTTAAGTGAACTCTATTGTAAAGACATATCTACATATAATTGTTTTAACCATATGAAATATTGTGCATTAAGAAATGTTATATGTATTAGAAAATGGATTATAAAAAATAATATATCATTGTATTGACTATTAATAAATAACTGTTTTAATTTATTACCTTTGTTAACATTTACTTGTTTTTATTAATTTCAAGGGTTTTTAAAATAAAGACCAAAATAAATTTAAACATATTTATTACACAAACTTAAAACAGGTCACAAGTAAGTACATCATTTATAATCAAATCAATATAAAAGACTACATATTATTGACATTGTTCAAATTGTAAAGTTAGTAATTTTGAATACAAACTTGAACATTTTTCAAAAATTTGACACAAATCCTGTTTTTCCACTGCCACTAGGCCCAGCCTCTATACAAGTTAATAGATTGTTAAAATGAATCATTGTTACATCTTACTATAAGAACGATTAATTGGGCAGTGCATAAGAAAGGAAAGCCGACTACAATTTACAATTATAATAAGAAAGATATAATTAGTAGGCAAATACATACAAAATTACATTGGTAATAAGATCATTTTTGATACACAATTTCTTTATAAATTAATAAAATACATATATTACGAGCGACCCGTCTCGACTTCGCACGGGATGACGAAATACTTTAAATTTTTTCTAGCATTAAATATAGCCTATGTTACTCAGGGAGAATGTAGCTTTCCAACGGTGAAAGAATTTTTCAAATCCGCTTAGTAGTTTTTGAGTTTATTCATTGCAAACATACAAAATACAAAAATACAAATCTTTCCTCTTTATAATATTAGTGTAGATGTAGATAGAAGTCACAAAGATTATTCATAATTATATGTGAAACACTAAAAAACTGAAATAACACAACATTAAAAACATGCATAAAAGACAAATCTTACATATTTTTATTACAGATATTAAAACTACTTACAATAAAAAGAATACTATAAATAAAAAAACACATTGCTAATTAAATCATGCTATTTACTTAAACACAAAAAAATTAACATTTTCTTAAACTATAATGACCCCAAGATGATATGTAACAAATTAGGATATTTTTGTGTGAATATCACATGTTTGATTGATCAAAAACGTTGCATATTGGAAATCAAAAAAAAATTTTTTTCAGTAAACAATTCTTATAATCGTCCATAGTATATTTTTTTGTTGTTATTTATTGACAACTTTAGCCTTAGCCATAACTTTGTAATAACACAACATTAAAAACATGCATAAAACACAAATCTTACATATTTTTATTACAGATATTAAAACTACTTACAATAAAAAGAATACTATAAATAAAAAAACACATTGCTAATTAAATCATGCTATTTACTTAAACACAAAAAAATTAACATTTTCTTAAACTATATTGACCCCAAGCTAAAGTGTCTGTTGAGTTAGGTAAAAGGCATCGTTTTGTATCCATTATAAGATAAACTAACTTTGGATATTTTTGTGAGAATATCACATTTTTGATTGATCAAAAACGATGCATATTAGAAATCAACCTAACCTAACCTAACCTAACCTAATTTAGAAACTTTAAGTGAACTCTATTGTAAAGACATATCTACATATAATTGTTTTAACCATACGAAATATTGTGCATTAAGAAATGTTATATGTATTAGAAAATGGATTATCTAACCTAACCTAATTTAGAAACTTTAAGTGAACTCTATTGTAAAGACATATCACAAATCTTACATATTTTTATTACAGATATTAAAACTACTTACAATAAAAAGAATACAATAAATAAAAAAACACATTGCTAATTAAATCATGCTACTTACTTAAACACAAAAAATTTAACATTTTCTTAAACTATAATGACCCCAAGATGATATGTAACAAATTAGGATAGTTTTGTGTGAATATCACATGTTTGATTGATCAAAAACGTTGCATATTGGAAATCAAAAAAAAATTTTTTTCAGTAAACAATTCTTATAATCGTCCATAGTATATTTTTTTGTTGTTATTTATTGACAACTTTAGCCTTAGCCATAACTTTGTAATAACACAACATTAAAAACATGCATAAAACACAAATCTTACATATTTTTATTACAGATATTAAAACTACTTACAATAAAAAGAATACTATAAATAAAAAAACACATTGCTAATTAAATCATGCTATTTACTTAAACACAAAAAAATTAACATTTTCTTAAACTATATTGACCCCAAGCTAAAGTGTCTGTTGAGTTAGGTAAAAGGCATCGTTTTGTATCCATTATAAGATAAACTAACTTTGGATATTTTTGTGAGAATATCACATGTTTGATTGATCAAAAACGATGCATATTAGAAATCAACCTAACCTAACCTAACCTAAACTAATTTAGAAACTTTAAGTGAACTCTATTGTAAAGACATATCTACATATAATTGTTTTAACCATACGAAATATTGTGCATTAAGAAATGTTATATGTATTAGAAAATGGATTATCTAACCTAACCTAATTTAGAAACTTTAAGTGAACTCTATTGTAAAGACATATCACAAATCTTACATATTTTTATTACAGATATTAAAACTACTTACAATAAAAAGAATACAATAAATAAAAAAACACATTGCTAATTAAATCATGCTACTTACTTAAACACAAAAAATTTAACATTTTCTTAAACTATAATGACCCCAAGATGATATGTAACAAATTAGGATAGTTTTGTGTGAATATCACATGTTTGATTGATCAAAAACGATGCATATTAGAAATCAACCTAACCTAACCTAACCTAACCTAATTTAGAAACTTTAAGTGAACTCTATTGTAAAGACATATCTACATATAATTGTTTTAACCATACGAAATATTGTGCATTAAGAAATGTTATATGTATTAGAAAATGCATTATAAAAAATAATATATCATTGTATTGACTATTAATAAATAACTGGTCTAATTTATGACCTTTGTTAACATTTACTTGTTTTTATTAATTTCAAGGTTTTTAAAATAAAGATCAAAATAAATTTAAACATATTTATTACACAAACTTAAAACAGGTCACAAGTAAGTACATCATTTATTATCAAATCAATATAAAGGACTACATATAATTGACATTGTTCAAATTGTAAAGTTAGAAATTTTGAATACAAACTTGAACATTTTTCAAAAATTTGACACAAATCCTGTTTTTCCACTGCCACTAGGCCCAGCCTCTATACAAGTTAATAGATTGTTAAAATGAATCATTGTTACGTCTTACTATAAGAACGATTAATTGGGCAGTGCATAAGAAAGGAAAGCTGACTACAATTTACAATTACAATTATAATAAAAAAGATATAATTAGTAGGCAAATACATACAAAATTACATTGGTAATAAGATCATTTCTGATACACGATTTCTTTATACATTAAAAAAATATATATATTACTCCTCGTGTGAAGTCTCGACTTCGCACGGGTGGACAAAATTCTTAAAATTTTTTCTAGCATTAAATATAGCCTATGTTACTTAGGGAGAATGTAGCTTTCCAACGGTGAAAGAATTTTTGAAATCCGCTTAGTAGTTTTTCATTTTATTCATTGCAACCATACAAAATACAAAAAAAAACAAATCTTTCCTCTTTATAATATTAGTGTAGATGTAGATAGAAGTCAAAAAGATTGTTCATAATTATATGTGAAACACTATAAAACTAAAATAACACAACATTAAAAACATGCATAAAACACAAATCTTACATATTTTTATTACAGATATTAAAACTACTTACAATAAAAAGAATACTATAAATAAAAAAAACACATTGCTAATTAAATCATGCTATTTACTTAAACACAAAAAAATAACATTTTCTTAAACTATATTGACCCCAAGCTAAAGTGTCTGTTGAGTTAGGTAAAAGGCATCGTTTTGTATCCATTATAAGATAAACCAACTTTGGATATTTTTGTGTGAATATCACATGTTTGATTGATCAAAAACGATGCATATTGGAAATCAAAACATTTTTTTTTTTTCAGTAAACAATTCTTATAATCGTCCATAGTATATTTTTTTGTTGTACATTTATTGACAACTTTAGCCTTAGCCATAACTTTGTTTTCTACATTCATTACATACATTTTTGATCTTAAACCAACAAATTCCCTAAGTTTTTTTTTCCATTATTTTCATCTTTAAAATAACCGATTTTTTTATTTATCTGAGGGAAACCATGTGGATTATCAGCTAAATAATCGGAAGTATCGAAGTATGAATATAAATCTTGTTTTATATCAACATAAAAATCATTAGTAAAAATTTGATACACGAGGCTGTCGGTATCTGTATACAATAATTTTATATTTTCTATAAATTTAGCTTTCATATAGTTATAGTGAAAGTTATATATTAAAATTTTTGATAAATCTAAAATACTAAAACCTAAAAAATATATATTGGTTTATCATAAATTATGTTGGTTTTTTTAACTGTATAGCTACAAGGTTTTCGCAAAATACAGCTAAACTGTAAAAATCAGGGCGAGCAATAAGGCTTTCCGCACCTTGACTTTTACCTATATATTTCCAATGAGTTAATAATAATTTCAAATTAACACCTTTATCGACATTTACCATTGTTTTACTGAAAACAGAGTTATCCATCAATTTGTAAAGTCTTTTTCAAATTATGATTTTTGCTCTCTCTCTTAATTGTATATTTTGTAACCACGATCCTCGATTGAATTTTAACACTATGAATTTTTATTCGCAACTTTAAACAAAGCAAAAGATTTTGAAAATGAATAACATTTCTTTTATTATTTATATTGGCTATTTTTTACTATTTCCTGGTGTACAAATATTTTCTGGGTAAAGAGGAAGATCGGAATGAAGGTCGTGTAAATTATCGGAATAGTCTAAATCTACTTCTATTATGTTACCTACATCTGATGTTGGTGAAATATCAGAATTCACATTTGTGTAAGTCCATTCAAAACTACCATATGGAAGGTATTGAGACATCGCCCAACCATAAAGATTGTTTGTATCTAGATAAGTTAAAAAGGACACAGGTAGATTGTCGTCAAAATCATCTAAATATTTATTATTAGCTTCCGCATATCTATTACTACACCGAGAAATACCACCTCTTAAACCACACTTTATAAAAGCTATCATTTCAATATCACTCAAAAGTTCAAATTCAATTTGAGTTTGTTTTAACATAGCATCCCAACTAAGCCCGGGTAAAGTGTAATAATGTGCAGGATCTTAACGATATGTACTAATACAAATATCAAATGAATTAAATTAGAGTAATTACTCTAATTTATATCTCAAAACGGATGTTTTGCTTTTAACAGACATTTTTGAAAATTTTCGCGATATTTGTATATAAAATAAATGTAAATATGTAATAATAGTAATAATAGTAATTTGTATGTAAATATCGCGAAAATTTTCAAAAATGTCTGTTAAAAGCAAAACATCCGTTTTGAGATATAAATTAGAGTAATTACTCTAATTTAATTCATTTGATATTTGTATTAGTACATATCGTTAAGATCCTGCACATTATTACACTTTACCCGGGCTTAGTTGGGATGCTATGTTAAAACAAACTCAAATTGAATTTGAACTTTTGAGTGATATTGAAATGATAGCTTTTATAAAGTGTGGTTTAAGAGGTGGTATTTCTCGGTGTAGTAATAGATATGCGGAAGCTAATAATAAATATTTAGATGATTTTGACGACAATCTACCTGTGTCCTTTTTAACTTATCTAGATACAAACAATCTTTATGGTTGGGCGATGTCTCAATACCTTCCATATGGTAGTTTTGAATGGACTTACACAAATGTGAATTCTGATATTTCACCAACATCAGATGTAGGTAACATAATAGAAGTAGATTTAGACTATTCCGATAATTTACACGACCTTCATTCCGATCTTCCTCTTTACCCAGAAAATATTTGTACACCAGGAAATAGTAAAAAATAGCCAATATAAATAATAAAAGAAATGTTATTCATTTTCAAAATCTTTTGCTTTGTTTAAAGTTGCGAATAAAAATTCATAGTGTTAAAATTCAATCGAGGATCGTGGTTACAAAATATACAATTAAGAGAGAGAGCAAAAATCATAATTTGAAAAAGACTTTACAAATTGATGGATAACTCTGTTTTCAGTAAAACAATGGTAAATGTCGATAAAGGTGTTAATTTGAAATTATTATTAACTCATTGGAAATATATAGGTAAAAGTCAAGGTGCGGAAAGCCTTATTGCTCGCCCTGATTTTTACAGTTTAGCTGTATTTTGCGAAAACCTTGTAGCTATACAGTTAAAAAAACCAACATAATTTATGATAAACCAATATATATTTTTTAGGTTTTAGTATTTTAGATTTATCAAAAATTTTAATATATAACTTTCACTATAACTATATGAAAGCTAAATTTATAGAAAATATAAAATTATTGTATACAGATACCGACAGCCTCGTGTATCAAATTTTTACTAATGATTTTTATGTTGATATAAAACAAGATTTATATTCATACTTCGATACTTCCGATTATTCAGCTGATAATCCACATGGTTTCCCTCAGATAAATAAAAAAATCGGTTATTTTAAAGATGAAAATAATGGAAAAAAAAACTTAGGGAATTTGTTGGTTTAAGATCAAAAATGTATGTAATGAATGTAGAAAACAAAGTTATGGCTAAGGCTAAAGTTGTCAATAAATGTACAACAAAAAAATATACTATGGACGATTATAAGAATTGTTTACTGAAAAAAAAAAAATGTTTTGATTTCCAATATGCATCGTTTTTGATCAATCAAACATGTGATATTCACACAAAAATATCCAAAGTTGGTTTATCTTATAATGGATACAAAACGATGCCTTTTACCTAACTCAACAGACACTTTAGCTTGGGGTCAATATAGTTTAAGAAAATGTTATTTTTTTGTGTTTAAGTAAATAGCATGATTTAATTAGCAATGTGTTTTTTTTATTTATAGTATTCTTTTTATTGTAAGTAGTTTTAATATCTGTAATAAAAATATGTAAGATTTGTGTTTTATGCATGTTTTTAATGTTGTGTTATTTTAGTTTTATAGTGTTTCACATATAATTATGAACAATCTTTTTGACTTCTATCTACATCTACACTAATATTATAAAGAGGAAAGATTTGTTTTTTTTTTGTATTTTGTATGGTTGCAATGAATAAAATGAAAAACTACTAAGCGGATTTCAAAAATTCTTTCACCGTTGGAAAGCTACATTCTCCCTAAGTAACATAGGCTATATTTAATGCTAGAAAAAATTTTAAGAATTTTGTCCACCCGTGCGAAGTCGAGACTTCACACGAGGAGTAATATATATATTTTTTTAATGTATAAAGAAATCGTGTATCAGAAATGATCTTATTACCAATGTAATTTTGTATGTATTTGCCTACTAATTATATCTTTTTTATTATAATTGTAATTGTAAATTGTAGTCAGCTTTCCTTTCTTATGCACTGCCCAATTAATCGTTCTTATAGTAAGACGTAACAATGATTCATTTTAACAATCTATTAACTTGTATAGAGGCTGGGCCTAGTGGCAGTGGAAAAACAGGATTTGTGTCAAATTTTTGAAAAATGTTCAAGTTTGTATTCAAAATTTCTAACTTTACAATTTGAACAATGTCAATTATATGTAGTCCTTTATATTGATTTGATAATAAATGATGTACTTACTTGTGACCTGTTTTAAGTTTGTGTAATAAATATGTTTAAATTTATTTTGATCTTTATTTTAAAAACCTTGAAATTAATAAAAACAAGTAAATGTTAACAAAGGTCATAAATTAGACCAGTTATTTATTAATAGTCAATACAATGATATATTATTTTTTATAATGCATTTTCTAATACATATAACATTTCTTAATGCACAATATTTCGTATGGTTAAAACAATTATATGTAGATATGTCTTTACAATAGAGTTCACTTAAAGTTTCTAAATTAGGTTAGGTTAGGTTAGGTTAGGTTGATTTCTAATATGCATCGTTTTTGATCAATCAAACATGTGATATTCACACAAAACTATCCTAATTTGTTACATATCATCTTGGGGTCATTATAGTTTAAGAAAATGTTAAATTTTTTGTGTTTAAGTAAGTAGCATGATTTAATTAGCAATGTGTTTTTTTATTTATTGTATTCTTTTTATTGTAAGTAGTTTTAATATCTGTAATAAAAATATGTAAGATTTGTGATATGTCTTTACAATAGACAATTCTTTTTTGTTAAAACAAAAAAAACAGTTTTTGATCAATCAAACATGTGATATTCACACAAAAATATCCTAATTTGTTACATATCATCTTGGGGTCATTATAGTTTAAGAAAATGTTAATTTTTTTGTGTTTAAGTAAATAGCATGATTTAATTAGCAACGTGTTTTTTTATTTATAGTATTCTTTTTATTGTAAGTAGTTTTAATATCTGTAATAAAAATATGTAAGATTTGTCTTTTATGCATGTTTTTAATGTTGTGTTATTTCAGTTTTTTAGTGTTTCACATATAATTATGAATAATCTTTGTGACTTCTATCTACATCTACACTAATATTATAAAGAGGAAAGATTTGTATTTTTGTATTTTGTATGTTTGCAATGAATAAACTCAAAAACTACTAAGCGGATTTCAAAAATTCTTTCACCGTTGGAAAGCTACATTCTCCCTGAGTAACATAGGCTATATTTAATGCTAGAAAAAATTTAAAGTATTTCGTCATCCCGTGCGAAGTCGAGACGGGTCGCTCGTAATATATGTATTTTATTAATTTATAAAGAAATTTTGTATCAAAAATGATCTTATTACCAATGTAATTTTGTATGTATTTGCCTACTAATTATATCTTTCTTATTATAATTGTAAATTGTAGTCGGCTTTCCTTTCTTATGCACTGCCCAATTAATCGTTCTTATAGTAAGATGTAACAATGATTCATTTTAACAATCTATTAACTTGTATAGAGGCTGGGCCTAGTGGCAGTGGAAAAACAGGATTTGTGTCAAATTTTTGAAAAATGTTCAAGTTTGTATTCAAAATTACTAACTTTACAATTTGAACAATGTCAATAATATGTAGTCTTTTATATTGATTTGATTATAAATGATGTACTTACTTGTGACCTGTTTTAAGTTTGTGTAATAAATATGTTTAAATTTATTTTGGTCTTTATTTTAAAAACCCTTGAAATTAATAAAAACAAGTAAATGTTAACAAAGGTAATAAATTAAAACAGTTATTTATTAATAGTCAATACAATGATATATTATTTTTTATAATCCATTTTCTAATACATATAACATTTCTTAATGCACAATATTTCGTATGGTTAAAACAATTATATGTAGATATGTCTTTACAATAGAGTTCACTTAAAGTTTCTAAATTAGGTATACCTTTATCACTTATATCAAAAACGTTTTCGTGTCCACATAATTCTCGCACCCAATCAACTTTTTCTCTACCTTTCACTATGATGCTCCGCTTATCACAGTAGGACTTAATGAGTCTTCTAAATTCTATGTAATCAATGTGCCCCTCACTCCAAAGGTATCCTCTATTTCTTTCTATCCACTTGACACGTTTCTTTTCTTCCAGAGTCAGAGTAGAGAATGGGTATGGTGGTTTTATTAGAAATATTTGACTGTGCTCTTTTGTGCCGATAACTAATTCTTTTAATATAAATTCATTTTTTTCATTTTTAAAGCCTTGCACATCCACTATGATAGTATCGTTAGTCATGATACTTTTTAACGATGTTACTCAGTGGCTTATATTCAAATATGCAATCGTTCAAAATAAGGTACCTCTTGATCTGTCTAGCTCTGATCATGATGTAAGCTATAACAATGAATACAAAGAATAGTAAGTACAACAATGAATACACATCAACATTATGGAATACACTGAAGGTTGATAGTTTAGACAAACAAGTCACAAAATCAGAAACAAGCATTATGAAAGTATGTAGATAATAAATAATACTCACATCCATATCGGTTGTCGTGACTTGACTTGAGCAGTAGTCTACGTTTTCGATGGCAGTGGATAGCACTTTGTTAGCAAATGCTACGATGCGATTGTTCTTATACTAGTTCAGATCATTAGATGTGTTTGTCAATAATTGATAAAATGTAGTTATACAAGTAAACAAAACTTGTCATGATACTGGAAGCAAATAATTGATAAAATAATGAACAAGGTTATTAAGATTCTGAAAACAAAATTAGTGAAAGTTAATGGCGAGTCATTACGATTGCGGAATCAAATAGTTCAAATTGTTGATAAAGCGTTTCGATATTGAATGAGTAAACGTTTGAGACAAAGAAATATGGTGTTCGCATGGTAACGAGTATCTACTTGTAATAATAAAACATAAGTTAAAAAGTTTCATGTCGTTTAACTTGGTTGAAATACAGCAAAGAGAAATGTCATACGTAGTTGATAAGTTTAGGTGCATGAAATAATAGTATGCATCGCCAAGATTTTATTGTTGCAATTGTGTAGACAAGGTCCCGTATTTTCAAAGTGATGACCAAATATGTAGCCTGTAGATAAGATGAGTAAAAGAGAAAAATGCTTTAATTAATTTACAATTCTTTAATATATGTTACAAACATCGTATTTATTAAAACAAAGTTGGAGAAGTGGTTGTTGGAGAATACGATATTCCCTATTCCACATGTCGGTATCGGTATTGGCGACAATTTCGTTGATTTCTTCATCTTCCTCTGCGGTCCAATCCCGCAAGAGGGGGTTGACTGGTGCGGCTTCCATCGGAATCGGCGATGATGGGCGTGAGTAACCAGCAACCAAACGTCCACTATTTCTTTCCTCCACGCATAAGGTGCAATTAACCATCATTCTCAACCCATCGATCTCGAATTCATTATCTGTACTGCTTTGATGTTGAATGCATGGGGTGAAAAATGGTACAAATTCATTGTCCTCGACCATGGACTGCGGTAACAGGTAGTTGATAAAGCATTTCAATATTGAATGAGTATACGTTTAAGACAAAGAAATATGGTGTTTTTACTTGTAATAATAAAACATAATTTTAAAAATATTTCATACGTAGTTGATAAGTTTAGGAGCATGAAATAATAGTAAATGTATCACGAGAATGACCGATGAAGAGCAGATTCCAAATTTGGAAATAATTTCCATGATAAATTATTTTTATTATTTAGGTACAGAGTACATAGCATTGCTAAAAAACAATTAGCCATGAACGATATGTTAATGAGAAGCATCGGGGAAGGTGATTAGAATCATGTCATTAAGGCCTTAAGTCGAGTGTGTCATTAGCGTCGAGGTGTCATTAACAGGGGTTCATTAGTTAATCAAGTAGGAATGAGTTCAGCAAAAACGTATCTCGGAAACGGTAAGAGATACGAAGCTGGGACCCAGCGCAATCGCTCCAAATGGGGGTGCTTACCTTTTTTTTTTTTTTTTTTTTTTTTTTAGGCGGTGACGCTGGTCGGATCGAGTTTGGAGAATACCAAAGGGAAGGGAGGAGAGGGGTCTGGGTTGGGGGGAAGTGCGCCAGAACCCACGAATCCCTACTACTATAGATAGGTACGGATGCAACAAAAACATATGATTTTTTCGTCAAAACCTCTCGGATTAGATAATTTTTTGGAACTTAGTAATTTAATTCATTGCATACCATTTATTAATTTTATAAAATGTTAAACTTGTAAACTAAACCATAAGAGATACTATAAGAGATTTCTTACCAAAATGTTATCAATAATATGTACCAACAATGATACAACCGAAAAACCTCCGTTTTCCAACGATATAAAGTCTATTTTAAACAAACTCTGTGAACGTTTACAGTAACGTGGTCTACCAGTAAACTACACCTAATTAATTGTAACAAAGTTTGTTCGAGGTAATCTCAAACTAGCCATAAAATCCTAGGTAAATTACCTATTTATTATTCGGTGAAAACGTATCATTATATTCTAGCAAGAACAATGAATTCCCCGCTGACTATTAACATTTGTTTTCGTAGACGTGTAGGTGTCATAACAACGATATTATAATTTAAATAAGCAGCTTACCTTGAAAACTATAAGATATATTTTTGATATATTTCAGTTACTTGTTATAGGTTGGAATATACTGCTAACAAATATTAGTTAGGATCCGCCATTTTGAATTTAACTAAACGCACGTGTCTGGTGTACTAACATGGCGATATGAATAACTATAAAATTAAAATAAAGCGGAGTCTTTTCTTAATTCGCACACCCATTATTTAGATTCAAACTAAGCACTACTTTTCCTGTAGACTCAAAATAACATGTTCGTTTTGACTGACCCGGCCGGGGATCAAACCCGGGGACTCGGAGTGGTTACTATGAAAACCGGTCAGTGAGTCACTTAACCACGGTCATCATTAATTGCCGTCTAATAGCAAAACTTAAAGACAAAAAACTTGAAATACAATCGTTTAAGCAATAAGTTTTTATACTAACTTAACTTTCCCCATGTTTTTTGGTTTTCACTTAATATAATAGTCACTCACATTATCTCGGTCTAGATGGTCTAGCTA
This sequence comes from Calamotropha paludella, assembly GCA_927399485.1. Taxonomy (NCBI): domain Eukaryota; kingdom Metazoa; phylum Arthropoda; class Insecta; order Lepidoptera; family Crambidae; genus Calamotropha; species Calamotropha paludella. Next base: position 8,485,949 of record OV656817.1, on the reverse strand, counting down.
TATTGTGTATTTTATAGTCAACTTACCCAAAATGACAAAGTTCCATTATCAGTAAATTTTCAACTTTAAAAAATGTCTATAGAGTTCACTATTGTTTAAGAAATTACGACATTTTTTAACATCGCTTTGTCGATAAGTATTGTAGATTATACATATATTGTCGTTGGTAGATTGGTTACCAGCAGTTCTGATAGTTTAAACGTATAACTCGAAGTTTATGAGTTGTTTTGAGAACACTAATGCTTCTAAAGATCTTATAAATCTGACTTTATAATAAATTGATCACCTGTTTGGCACAACCCGTAGATATTTTAATACTAATCTTTTGATTTTTCTTAATTGTATTGTTCATTTCATTTCGTTCATTTAAACTTATTTTTGTTGTTGCATTTTTACATTCCTACGACATTTTTTTTTATTTAGGATGGGTTCACTCTTGCCCGGGGGCCAAGACAGAATCCACAGTGGAACGAGCTAACCCAGAAGGTGCCTACGACATGTGCTATTCTTATGTAGGTGTCAAAATAAATTTATGTACAAATGTAATACCAATTTGCTTTTATTCTTTGTATTTTTTTTCAGTATAATTTTTATACTACCTTCACTATTACATATTTGTAATTAAATCCTTGAATTGTTTTACATGCCTATTTCCTATAACTTTAGAAACCTATTTCTTACAAGCCTTATGTTCAATGAACGCATTGTAAAATAACAAATCATTAACTATTTCATTTATGTTTCGATTATAATAATCAAAGGTTTATATACCTTATATATAATAATTACTATAATCCGAATAGTAATCCGGTAGTATAATATAGTAAACGTAGTGTTAATATCGTAGAAAATTATATAATAGTTCTGTATAACTTAAGAAGTAATATCCGAGGTTCTTATTTATTAAATATATAAAAAAACAGGTTCAACGTCTTGTTATACAATAACAGATAAGTCTGCAAAATAAAACTATAGCAAATCCTACTTTTTCGCTTTTATTCACTGAAATGCAAATCTTTTACCGGAATTTATATAAAATCAACATCATGGAAAGTAAACACGTCCGTTATGCGATAAAATGTGTATAATTTTAAATAAATTATATGTTTTACCATTGACTAAAAACTTTGTATTTCATAGATAATAGTATCCATATAGTAGTGATACTCGGTATATCCGCAATCCTGCCGGCCCCGTTTCCTAGGGCGGAGGTGGGAGGCGAGACTAGGGAGAGGCACCCCACTCCTTGCTAAACGGGATGTGCGCCTCCAATTTACATTTATGAAGTCCCGTAACGGATTCCGGGATGTTTACTTTCGATAATTAAAAATGTCTCAGCTCAAATGTTGTCGCTTTTATTGGTTTCTTTAGTTGAATTGAGATTAAATATTTTATCTGTATATTATTAATATACAGTTTCATCACAAAAATAAGAATATTCACGTCACTCAAATGGCATTTCGACGGCGAAATGTAAATACTCGTACTTTCTAATCAAAATAGAATTTTCCACTAGGCAGAAAAAACATTTATATGAAAATAAATTGAAATTCAATAACCACTTTATGTGAAGGTGATATGAAAATAAATATTTTTAATACTTCAGCAAAATGTGTCGTTTTCATAATTTTTGTTTAATAACTTGGGAAGTTCGTTTGTTAACCAAAATTAAGGGTATAGAGAATATAGAGAGATATTAAAAAATATTAAGACTGTTAAGTTAGGAGATATTTAAATATTTTAACACAATCACTTATAATTGTAAATTCAGCTTAGGAGTATTGTATAAATATTATAATTCTATTTTTTTAACGAAAATATGACTTTCCACAAAAAAAAAAAAAGATGAGGTATGTATTCATACTTCGCTGTCGCTTTGAAGACAAAACTCGCTATAAATATTGTGATTAAACACCCACCTTATCACCCACGTTTTAACAAAAGAATAACAAAAATTATAACGTGACAATCGGACGATGACTGATTATCACATTACATAAATGTTTGTTACCATATAAAAAAGAATAAGTTTGATTAGACTTAATCTAATCTCTAATACTGATTAGTACACAAAAGAGAAAATAAATACTACGTAACATTATTACCTAACTTTTGTGATGATAATCTAGTCCCTTAGCTAAGTGAGTTTTCTACTATCGTCAGCTAGGTTACGGAAAATGCGGTATTGACATTTCAAGACGCTGTGTATTATCTAGCGATAGCTGAATGATATCAATATAATTTAATAAACCTTGGTATTTCTTTACAAATCTTACTAACAGTAACCATTTTATTAGATTCGCAGAATACCACTGTAGGAAGGCCGTAGTGAAGATCTTCTTGGGGGTTAGATGATCTTTGCCTGGGGAATATGGTCCAACCTATTTAGACAGAAACTTGTTTGTATGGGTGAGACTTTTTCAAAACTGCGAATGCGCGATGTATAGTTCCGTTCTAATCCGCTTTTTTTGAGCTAGCGACATCTGTGATACGAAGAAGTAACTTTACTTTGCGTAGTGCAGTAATACGAATATGTCACCGCCACGTATTAGAAATAAAAGAATATGGAAAAATCGCCTCAGTTGAGACTCGACTCGGTCTTTTAGCAAACCGAGCTAGAAACTTACAGTCTATCGATATTTTGTTAAGCTTAGGTGGTTTAAATAAGAAATAGAGAAAGTGCGAGATAAAAAGAATTATTTATTGGTCAATTAACTACATAAAAAACATAAGTGGAACACTGGTAACACAAAAATATCAACGCTATTTACTGTTAGGAACAATTCTGCCATAAGAAATATATATTTAAAAAAACCAATGTCTCACGAATCATTTAAATCAATTTGACAGTAGAATATGGTGAATCAAATTAATAAGAATAATAGAATAATGCAATTATAGTCAATTTGTTAATTACGATAATGACGATTTTGAAGACTTTTTACACTAATGAAATTATTTAAAAAAAGTTTTTAATTTTACCTAAATAAGATAATAAATATGGGTGTGTGACTATAATTCTTTACAGATTAATTGAAATCGTTTTCTCACTTTAAATATTTCATGGTTTGTGTTGTTTCTTTTTTATATATGTATATAAAAATTTGTTTTACAAACTAAGCTTCGATATATACGAGTCAGGTGATCTTCTGAAACACGTGTGTTTCTTTTATATAGATATAATTTTCTACACTTTATGTAAAAGTATAACGTATATTTATAAAACAAAGTAATATACGTTACTATTGATGAGATAAATTATTGGCAACCCTAGCACAACCCTTCCTTGATAGTAGCATCTTATTAATGCAACACGGTCGTCAACAAAATATTATTAGAGGGGGATTGGAGTTCAAGAAGAATGTTGCAGACAGGATGACGTAGACAGTATTTATATTCGTCAATATATTGTAGTTATATAAATTTATGTCAAATAAAGCTTAGTCATTTTAAAAGTCCATCCCTACTAATATTATAAATGTGAATGTAAGTTTGTTTGTTATGTTTTCACGCAAAAACTACTAAACCGATCATCATGAAACTACGTACATATATTCTTGGAGGTATTAGAAGTAATATAGGATACTTTTAATTGAAAAAAAATAAAAAATGCGGGCGAAGCCGCAGGTAAAAGCTAGTAGTAAATAAAGTATCTATAAGAAATATTATAATATAATTAATGTTAACGAACTCGCCACAAGCAGACATAGCATGGAAATGGATTTGCCATTAAGAAAATAATGTAGTAGAGATAAGTAAAATGGTATCCTAACTAATATTATAAATACTAAAATTAGTTTATTTGTAACACTAACACGCCTTAACCGATAACTATTCAACCGATCATCCTGAATTTTTTCAAACACTTTGAGGGGTATAAACAATTACAAAGAGTTCTTTTGTCCAGAATAAATATACTGTACCCAAGGGATAGAAATAAATCCAACAGCAATCTAACAGCGGTTGGAAAAATAAATTAAAAAAAAACATGTTACTTTAATAATTTGTTGATTCAAAAACAAAGCATCTTCTATTGTTTCTTTTATGCATTTTTATCAAAAATCGTTATATTCAATCTTCATGCGTCAGTTGTAAATCTACAAAATTTCTCATTAGTTTTTATAGATCCATCCACTGAGCTGTCTGTGACAGTTACCATAAGACGAGCAAGTATTCTCGAAGTCTAATGACTAGATTTGTGTTCGCGTTACTGTGCAATCATGTGCTCTTGGATTTAATAAAAAAGTTTAAATTAATTTGGTTAGGCTACTATATTGATTTTACCTTTTCTCCACTTACATAGCAGAAGTTAATTATAAACATGAAGTTAGATTATTCTACGTATTTTAGGACTGAAGAGTGCTTATTAACTTCCCCCTAGTAAAGTGCTATTTTTAGCGAACAAAGAAAGGGCATAACAACGAAATAATTATTTCGGTCAATATCGTATATCAACTTATTAATAATATAATTTTAATATTATTTTTGGATACTCCTCTAACAGGTGTTCCCATACATAACCTTTATGTTATGCTGTAACGCTCATCAGAGATCTACATCAATGACACAAAAATTAGTTATTTTCCACACCGCTGTAATGGAAACTCACCCTTACTCAAAGCTCTACTCAACTCCTGTGGGATAAGAACCTGCTTCATATTTACTGAATAGCTGTGATTATCACTATTGACAATTATATCATTTCTCTTTGCTTGTATAGTAAAAATGATAAGGATGTATTATTCAGTAATAATACCTTTACTAAACGTTACGTTTACGTTAAAGCTTAACTTATTTTGAAATAGGAACATATTAAAAAAAATATATAAAAGTGTATATCGTAAAAACAGAGTTGACGTGTAAATATTTTTTTTATCACCTATTAAAATGGAAAAAAACATTCATTTTGTAACGTAGCGCTAAATTGTGATCTCATTACTCAAATTTGGCTATTGACTTAAATAAATAATGTGATCTGTCGTTAATTAAAACTCATATTGTGCATGTATTTGAATTAATATAATAATAGGGGTTAAAGTATGAAATTGCCGTTTTATTGCAATAGGTTCTTTGAATTGACATAGAATCTTCATGGTTTGAGGTTTTCGAATGAAACTTTTTTTAAATGGTTTCTATGATGTTCTTTTTTTAAAAAATGTAAAACATTTGAATATCGACTTTCAATTGTTTTTGTTATTCAATTTAGACAAGAAAGATGGATACTGCGAAAATTCGAGTTATTTTTGAATACGAGTTCCGACGCGGAACTAACGCGGCAGAAACAGCCCGCAATATCAATGCTGCGTTTGGAGAGGGGTCTACTAATGAACGCACCGTGCGATTTTGGTTTAAACGCTTTCGTGATGGAAATTTCGACTTAAAGAACGAGCCACGAGGAAGACCGCCCACACAGGTAAATAACGATGAATTAAGAGAGATAGTGGAAGCCGATCCTAGTCAAAGTACCCAGGAATTAGCGGCATGGTTTAACGTTACCTTACCCACAATATTGACTCACTTGCGTCAAATCAATAAAATAAAAAAATACGAAAAATGGGTGCCTCATGATTTGACTGATCTGCAGAAAGAAACGCGTGTTGAAACTTGTGTTGCCTTGTTGAACCGGTACAGAAATGAAGGAATATTGGATCGAATTGTAACATGTGATGAAAAGTGGATTCTTTATGATAACCGGAAAAGAAAAATGCAATGGCTGACCCCAGGTCAAATGCCACAACAGTGTCCTAAAGCAAAACTTACCAATAAAAAGGTAATGGTAACTGTTTGGTGGTCTCAGCATGGTGTTATTCACTATAGTTTTCTCCGATCTGGTCAAGCAATAACGGCAGATGTCTATTGTGCCGAACTCCGAACCATGTTGACAAAACTAGCAGTAAAACAGCCCCGACTCATGAATCGATCTTCACCATTATTGCTCCACGACAACGCGAGACCTCACACAGCACGAGAAACCATTTTGACCCTTCAGGAACTGCAGTTAGAAACCATTCGTCATCCTCCGTATTCACCAGACCTTGCTCCAACGGACTACCATTTTTTTCGTGATTTGGACAATTATCTACGTGACAAGAAGTTTTCTTCCCAGGAGGCAGTACAAAATGCTTTCACACAGTTTGTGCAGTCTAGATCGTCGGAATTCTATCGCAAAGGCATTAATGACCTTCCCATTAGATGGCAGCAATGTATAGATAATAATGGCAACTATTTTGATTAAATAAATTTGTTAAAAATTTAAAAAATAAACAATATAGATTTTCAGTACAAATCGGCAATTTCATACTTTAACCCCTAATACATTCGATATCTTAATTCCTACTCTGGAACCTTTTCACCAAACAAATAATAACAATTCTCCAAGAAAGTAATTTGGCCTAAGAATATTTAGAGAAATGACATTCCATTCTTACATTTTATAGTTGAGTTTTACTTTGAACATTAGCCTTATTCATTTATTTGTAATTACACTACGGAATTGTAAATATTGTACACAGTAAAATAAAACAAATCTTTTCACGATAAATCAGTCAATCGTAACATGCAACATATCCATCAGTGTGAACGTCGTAATTCTTTAGCGGATAAAAAGTTTGGCTTCTGAGCTGGCCGAGGAATCAAATTTGTTGTCTGCACCTCACCAAATGGTTTCTTTCCTAGGAATAATGTTTTATAATTATTAGAGTATGATGTAATTACTTTTTTAATTATCGTCACCACAAGAAGTTACGAGCCAACTGCTGGACATAGGAATCCTCTTTAAAGCACTACAAGGAACGGCTGTTAGTAATTTGCAGCCATTGACCTTCCGAAACCTTCACCAGGTCATCGGTCATCGGTCGGTTATATATAAAATTAAAAAAAATATATAAAAATAAAACTTTTTTATTTATTTATTAAGGATGGGTTAGCTCTTGATCCTAATCAAGCCCGGGGCCAAGACAGAATCCACGATGGAACGAGCTAACCCAGAAGGTGCCTATTCACCCCGGCTTTGAAAATGGACGGGTTATAAGTTCTCGGAAACACAGACGCAGGGGGGGAGTTCCACTCCCTTGCTGTGCGCATTATGAAGGATGTTGAAAAGCGCTTGGTGCGACAGGTAGGAATAGCAACCAAGAAAGGGTGGTAGCCTGCAGTGCGTCTGGATGTCCGATGTCCGATGATGTTTTTATATATTATCCACATCTATTAGTCTAGCCCAAAGTTAGACTGTGGTGCTCGTTTTGACCGATCACGATGCTCAAAACTTCCATTTCACTTCAGTGTACACAGAATAAGCAACGTGAAGCAGAGTGAATCAACTTTATTCATATAAAATTATATGAGGAGGCGGTACCGAGCAGGATAGAACAGAGTCTTGAACAGTCTTCTTGTCGTGTTAGTATAGAGCGGAGGACAGTGGTGCGCTGCGGTGTGCTGCGGTGTGCTGCGGTGTACTGCGGTGCACAGTGAAAAGACCGAAACGGTGTGACGGTTAAAGCGGAATACTTTATAAGAATTTTCAAATATTTCATTGTCAATTATTTGAAAATAAGTATCATAAATTAAGAAAGATATGTAAAGCAAAGTTCCTGTAGAATTTCCGGTCAGTTAAATATTTTTCGAAAACTATTTCATTGTTTTAAGTTTTGGTAGTGGTAGACAATTGTGTTTTGAAAAGGTATACTAGTTTTGTATACATTTTATGTTGTCCTTACCGTATGTCCCGATTAACCATATTAACATGTAGTGCAATATTAAATAATATAAAACTAACAATAGACATAAATGTTTTCTTAATAGTAACTTTATATTACATTTTATGTGCGATTCAATTTATTGTTCTCTGACTAACTGGCCCTCTAATTTAATATACCATTAAACACATAGACACGATTTTTATGTGCCACCTTATTAAACCTTATGTGATATTCAATAAACAGTGAGTTCATTACCCAGAGTTGAGCCAATGAAGAAAAATTATAGGTGCTGGCGGATAATGGAACCTGGAACCTCGGAGTGGCTCACCATTAACAAAATGCTCGACCACAAAGGTCGTCTAATCGGCGTCAATTATAATTTTCCATGCCATTGAAATATTCAATCAAGAGATAACACTAGTATGTATAGGTTACATAGATATAAAAAGAGAATAACTATGTTTTGTTTAAAACCACACTGGTAATATAAATAAATAAATATTTCCTACATTCACACCAATTAACCTAGCCCAAAATTATCACTTTTAAGGCTTGTGTTATGGATAGACATACAAATATCATACATAAATAAGTATTATTCAAAGAAATACATACAAATATCCATGACTCAGGTACAAATACTCGTATTCATCATACAAACATCTGCCCCTACCGGGATTCGAACCCAGGACCGTCGGTGCGAAAGGCAGGATCGCTACCGTTACACTAAACGGTGCAATATACCTACTTATTATTATTACTTATTGCAATATATTTTATAATAATTAATATTCCCTTTAACCCTTTATAGTAATATAAATGCTTGTGTTACAATGGGTCCACATCAGTCCACATCCGTAGTGGTAATTCCTTACCCAGCACCCACAAAGACGACGAAAGAGTATAACATGGGGCAAAACTCTAAATAATTGGACCTACAACGACGCATTGCCAAGTCTTATTACCCCTATATTTTCGAGAGATCTTTCTCTCTGTTAAAAACATTATATTACTAAACACATTGTCTTGTTGATTGTGATATAACGTTCTAAATTAAGTGCTAATTTGAATGATTACCGGTATCTTTTATTTTACTGATCTTTTGTACACACTTTACCACGCATCTTAAAAGGAATTCGAAACACAAGTAGTGTTAAATAAAGTAAATAAGAGCTAATTCCTTTGACTCTAGACCACGCCGATATGTATTATCACATGAACACCTACACGGTTCAAGTATTTTTCTATTGATCTTGGCTTTGAAGAGCATGCGGCGTGCCTCGCCTTGACCCGGATATACTAACAGTAAAACCCGACAGCACTCGAATCTTATAAGCAATGGTAAGGTTGAGTAAAACAAAAGTTAAACATCTAACTACGTGATAACTTTATACTCGTAAATAAAGTTATTTTAATAGAAAAATACTACAGCTTGAAAAGTAGAAAGGTTCTTGAAAATTTTGACGGATGTTCAGAAGGCTCGGTAGCTCAATCAGGAGAGCATTTAACCAGACATCCAAAGGTTGCGGGGTTCGTTTCCCGCTTGAGAATAACTTGTGGGCAGAGTTGATTTTGTCTAATATTTTCTATAAAAATAATTTATCATATAACTTAACATTCAAAATGCAAAAAATATGTATACTTATACAATAAACGTATATGTATACACACATGTATATGATGTTTTCAAAAAATATTGGTTTTTCTTAATAACAGTTTTTAAATTTTCTTAATAATTAAATGATCCTTTGTTAACTTTGTATGTTGTATTGCTCGTTAACAAGACACGTGTAACAAAAGGAAGTAGAAAATTGTGTTACGACGAAAAGAAGCTACACAATATAAAAGCATCAATTCTGAGAATCCAATAAAAATATAATATATATTTTATCTATTAATCAATTTTAAACTCTAATGTATATGACAAAATTAGCCTTAGTAAGCAATAACTGTTTCCTAATGTGTATTAAAATTTTTAACAAACTACCTGACGAGTTTAAAGAATATAAATTTAGCAAATTTAGATCCATCGTTAAAGAATGGTTGGTAAAGAAATGTTTTTACAGCATTCAAGAATACCTAGAATATATGTAAAAATAAAATATGAGTAGAATCTATGTATCTTACATATATTTAGTCTTTTGTTAATTCCTGTTAAATGTGTATACGCCGTAAAAGGCACAAATGTGTGAAACTGTTTTTGTAAATCAACATTAAAATCTGATTTTTTTTACCTCGTTTCTGTACACAATAAAATACTTACTTACTTACTTACTATTTTTTTGTAAAATTCGAATAAAAGTAATCTCAAGTTATTGTTTTTTTTTTAAGTTATGAGTACAACAATGGTTAGGAAATAATAGGTAATTTTGTGGGTGGTAGAGCATTGATAGTATGTAAGGCATAATTTCACAAGGCAAAAGAAATAGTGTTTATTAAATACATCACATATGTTAAGAGCGTCAGTAAACGTATTGCTTAAAGCGCCTAGCTCGGGCTACCAGAATTATTCGGTGTTTACTTTGGGCTTTGCTAATCAGTATTAATAAAGGAATATGACACAAAATATAATGTAATAAAAAATATTAATATTTGTACGTTTTTTAATGTTTTTGTTTATGTTAAAAATAATATGCACAGAGAGAATTTTTTTTTTGTATTTAACAATTTTCAACAGCTAAAAAATTATACACAAAATACTTAAGATGCTTTTTTAAACAAGTCAATTACATAGGCTCATTATTGTGCTAAAATATATACTTAGAAAATTTTAATAACTAATGTTATTGCTAAAAACGATAAATGGAGAGTTAAAAGTTATCATAAGCAAGAAACTTGCAGTTAAGGCGAAAATAGAACGTTTTCCATTTAGAAAAAAAAAGTCGACACTGTGTTGCACTGTGTCAACATTTTGTGTGTCTGTGTGTGTGTGCCAACTAAGTTGACATTAGGTTTTTGCTATAGTATGGTCGACACAGTGCAACACAGTGTCTGTTTGTCTAAATGGAAAACGTTCATTAGTGCAAACTGACTTAAATAAACATGTAGTTATGTGCAACGCTGACATGCTCTTCGATTTTTACAAAATAAAGACCCTTCTTAAAGTCAAAATTTTTCAGGTTACTAAGAGTTGGTAATCTCTCAATAATACTCATCCGAATGATATTGACATTAATTTGCTCGATCCTCGATCGACGAATACGATCGACGATTGACGAGCCTTACAAAAGAATTAATCTTAATGAATTAAGAATTAAGAATGAATTAAGAATTAACTCTTAATGAATTGGCTAAAAGAATGCACCGATCGTTATTTTAAGAAAGTCATTGAAACAATTAATTCTAGCGGCACGGGTAATGATGATATTACTCGGAAAATGATGTTCCTCATTCTGTGGCATATTCAAATTTTTTTTGTTTACTAAGCTCGGTGTTTCCTTTCATATGGAATGAATGTTCCCCTCCCCAAAAAGTCTAATTTTTCTTCCTTTGCTGGCTTTATACCCATTTCCATATGCCCCTTTCTCTCGAAATTCCTTTGTCTATTCTTTATGACAAGTAACCATCTTTCCGTCTGATTTCCGTTCTAGCCACAGCACTACTTCTGCTCTTGTTAAGATTACATACGACATAAGTTTAAACATAGATCAGAAACATCTTACCCTGCTTGTGCAATTAGCGTTGATTTCGATGTCTTGGTGACTCTTTACCTATCTACGACGGCGATTTTCTGATGTCGTAGTAACCCGTGTGGGCGCCAACAGCGAATCCCCGTTGGCGTAATTGGTAATTCAATCTTTCATAATCTTTCTCCATGTACACCGATGACCTACAAAATTACCCACATGTCTGCAAACTTTTTGTATGCGGTTCACTTAGAGCTTTCATAAATATGACATTTCTGTTTATCATAAAGAGTTGGTATGGTTACTTATTGCTTATATTCTGTATCTTTAATACAATATTTTGTTTTTTCTCCACCTTACCTTATGGAACGTTTTCAATTTCTATACCTTTCAAACCCTCATCATTTGCGCTTCACCTATACTCTGCAGCAGAAGACACCCACACATACGTCGCAATTTTACGGTAAATCTTTCTCGGTTCAGACCGACCGTCTTTGAAATGTGGTGCCGATATCTTGGAGGCAAGATTAGTCTTTGCCGATCTTCAAACATTTCGTCAGAAATCACTACTCACCTTTGACTATACTGTACTTATAGGTATATTTATATTTTACTTATACCTTCATATTACAATACTTAATATATACCTAATTGTTATATTCTTTTAGCCGAACGCAAATATATTAAGTTTTATTTTGTAACTTAAGAGAAACCGCCCGTTGCATACTCGATTTCCATCTCCATTCTAAGGTTGTGTGGTAGAATTCGCTTGAAACGATAAGACCGTCCATTGTACTATGTGGCGATTATATTTTTATTTTTTGTTGTATTGTATAAGAGCCCCTTTAGTCGTTTACGAAAACCGGATTATATCTCCAAAGTAAGGTTTTTAATTATTTGAAAATCAATATTTGACTTAATATTAATGTCGTTTCGATCGTAATTGACTAATTAATTGACTTTATGGATTAATGTCATCACAGTACAATATTTTCTTTAAAAATTTATAAATTTCGAATTTTGACGGCCGAATAGAGTGGTTTGATTTACTTAGCTGTCCTAGTTCAAAAGATTTATTGCAAAACTCAACATCATACAAATGTCACGTCATGAATGACGTTACGTGCCTACAAATTTTCGTTCCCATTTTCGATCCTGTTGGTTATCGCATTGCAGTCTGGCCAATTACTGCAGCATTCGAATGATCCCGTGGGCTAAAATGAAACTTACTGTTACCTTGAGTTCTCAAAACTTTGTAATACAATTAGTTACAGTTAAACTGACATTTGACTAAAAGTAAAAATACCTACGTATGTAAACTCGCGTTATAGAAATATACGGGAAAATAATATGTGAATTTTCGTGAAAAACTCAATAAACCGCTGGCACCTTTGCCGTAAAAGGCAGAAGTGAAATTAACTAGATATCTCAATACACTCAAAGAGGAAAAAAGCTTTTATTTTGTAGTAAATGCTTCGACCTCTTAAATTCTAAGAGTTGACTAACATCTGTTAGCCCAAAATCGCAAATTTTCATGTTATATCTTATTTTCTACTCCAGAAACGTCGTATAAGAAGTACGATATTTTTTTTATCCAAAAATTGTGTTGACGTTACTAAGCAATTTCAAAAGTGTAAGGAACATTTACTTTAAAAGGCGTTATTCATTTTGCTTTCTGGCAACCCTTTATAGTCTAATTGAGCAAAGAATGGAAATTTAATATAAAAGTGACATATCTAACTGAATTAAATTCAATTATGATATGCTTTCGTCAACAGTAAATGCAAGATGGCTGGCCAATGAAGCTACACTCGGCTGCAAGCAAGTGGAACGAGCAGCTTACCTGCATATCAAGCAGTAGTGATGACGTCACGCTTTCACTAGCAGCAGATCCACTGTATAACGCATCAGAACCGTTCCCTTGTTAGGATGCTACCACACCCATCAAATCGACGTATGATTTCAAGCTGATATAAAAGTGAAAAACAAACGTATAATGTGTAAGATACTGAAAGAAATGGATAACTCACAACTATGATTGAGTCTTAATCTAAGCAGAGCTTGTACTATAAATACAAAACCAAATAAATTTAACTAATAAACCGGAACAAATTTTAAAGCACACCATTGAATTCAGAAATTTAAACCTTGCTGTTAATAAATAATTTATGTTATTACTTGGTAACTAGGCTAATACCTCCCGATCGGTCTAATTCTTTTGCCAAACTACAGAAAATCGATTAATTTGTCGGTCAGAAGCTCATTGGTATTGAGTTCATTCGAACAAAATTACAAAAGTATTAGTTATTAGAGCATTAGTTAATGAGAAAAATGGATTTGGTATACTTATACGAAATGCTTGTTTTTCAATAGATAATTGGTTGGCAAATTTGTTAGTGGTTAGCTAAAATAAGGGAAAATTAGATACACACCTTAAATATGTCAAAAATTTACATGAATAATAAAAAAAGTATGGCCATTTGAATGGACCAATTACCAATCAAGGAGCAATTACAATTGTTCCATATCTGATTTCATAACGCAATTCTTGGTTAATTTTTTTTTCGATGCCCTAATAAAACATAATAAGGTTACTCAGAGCACGGGCGTAGCCAGGGGGAGGGTTTTGGGGTTCAAACCCCCCCCGAAAATTTAAGATATCAACATCAATAATATCAAAATAAGGAGAGGCCAGCGGCATAACTTATTTTATTACTAATTATTACACTAATAATGTATTTTGGATTCGCCCTCTACCACCCACCGCCGTTTGTCGTCATTAAATTAGGGCGTACGCTAAACCTTGCGCGGGCACACGCCGCAGGCGTCTGCTCCGGCGTCCGACGCGGACCTGGGACATTATCTGGTGTGTTACCTTTAAATTTTGCGGTCAGTTCTGAAATTGAAGACGCAATTTTTATGTAGTAAGCAGTGCTACCCGAAAGAAGTACATTCAGTAAAGAAAGTATCGGGAATGGATGATTTGTTTATGGTTCCAAATAAAAAAATTTTTTTTTTTGTTGTTGTTGGATTGACACAACTGTTTTCCATTTTGGCGTTGAGTTGCATCAGTTATTAATATAAAATACAGCGCTGTTTTTAGTTTATCACATCTAGTGTGTATTGCGAATTTCATAATGGACAAAAATATCGAACAAAGAGTTTGTCTTAAATTCTACATCGCCAATAGAATTTCGTGTTCGGAGTCACTGAAAATGTAACAGACTTTATCAAAAATACGTGCTTATGAGTGGTACATAGCGTTCAAAAGCGGTCGATCATAGTCTGCAACTGAAGTTAACATCGCAAAAGTGAAGGAAATAGTGACTGAAAATCCTCATTTAACTTTTAGAGAGATAGCCGCCGGACTTTTTGTATCTCACGAGTCGATCCGTACCATTTAACTAATCATTTGGGTATGAAACATATTACCGCTCGGCTAGTCCCAAAGACCTGAATTTTCTCCAAAAACTCAATCGTATGAGAGTCGCTGAGGACATGCTAGAACGACTCAATTCCAACCCAACATTCATGAAACGCATTGTTACTGGTGACGAGACGTGGGTTTACGAGTTTGACATGCAAACTAGTCAACAAACTTCGGAGTGGCGCCTTCCGACTGGATCGAAACCGAAAAAACTACGCCAAAGTCGATCAAAAGTCAGACATGTTGATTGTTTTCTTTGACTATCTCGGTGCTGTGCACTCGGAATTCTTGCTGGAAGGTCAAACGGTAAATAAAGAATATTATTTAAGCGTTGCAAATTCGACGAAAAAGGCAGGTTTGTGAAAAGAAAATTCTTGGATTTTGCACCACAATAATGCGCCTTCGCACAAGGCCATCATTGTGAACGAATTTTTGACCAAACACTCAAGAAATACCATCGAGCAACTTCTTTCTTTTTCCTAGACTCAAATTACTATTTCGTGGCACCCGTTTTCAATCGGTAGAAGACATAAAGGAGAATTCGCAGCGAGAACTAAACTCAATTCAGGACACAGCGGTTAAAAAATGTTTTGATGATTGGATAATTCGTTGGCGTAAGTGTATCGTTACTGAAGGAGCATACTTTGAAGGTGATAACATAAATTTGGATGAATAACAAACATTTTGTATGTTATTGATCTTTTCCCGGTACTTTCTTGACAGAGTAGTATATCTATCGTCAAAGCAGAACTTGCAGTGTGGAAAGCAGCTATGACTATCATCTCTCCTACTCCAAAATCTGCTTTGGAATGCGTACATAAGTGCGATTAAAAATTATATCCAAATACAAAAAAAAAAAAAATATTAGTTACAAATATTGGCTACCATACCTGTTTCCACGAAGACTAAAAAACTACTTGCGGAACACAACGAGTAAAAACAGACTGAACGGCTTGGCTCTCATGAATATTCACTACGGGATAGAAATTGATGCGAATGAAGTAGTGGATATATTTAAAAAAAAACCAGAAGATTAATTCTGTAGTACATATGTAATCAAATGAATCTTCTGTTTCTTTTTTTTACATATTTCATATTTTTCATATAATATAAAGATGCATGCACTTTCAGTAGTTTTATTTTCTTGAACCCTTTTGTCGAAATTCTCCGAGCAATATCACTAAAAGTATCATTTATAAAAGACGATCTTTTTACGAATGAGGTTGGAGACTCGCCAATCGAATGAAGTGAAGAAACTTAATTAGAAATTACGCACCAAAGAGAATATATAACTCCACAAAAGAAGCGCGCCAGAATGCAGTTCTGAGAATCGAATGCAAATAATTAGAACGTGAATACACTTTCACCGTCGCCCAAGATCCGTTCAATACAGGTAGGTACATACGTCACAATTACAATGTGGCAGCTTTTAAACAATGTTAATTTTAATAAGATTGTTTCGTTAGTTATCGAGTGAATCGAGTAAGTTCTGACTACGCCCGGATGAAACATAATATATGGCAGGGTTGCCAGGCGGGAGGACTAATATATCTGGGCAAAATTTTGGATTTTGGCATAACTATTGGTAAAAATAAATATAACAAATAAATATGATCCCTTTTATTTTTAAAAATAAATAAAATAATGACAACCAAATTAAATTTTTGGCATATTTAGAGAATCACACGCGTTATTTGGCTATGGGTTTCACTGAATCCGCCAATAATAAAATTCAAACAGGTTAATTACGTCGAAGTACGCAATGATGATTTTGAAAACCATGTTGTTTACAAAATAATTTACCAAGTCGGTATTTGTCGGGGCTTTTACGTATCGTTTCATTTACATATTTTAATTATTCACTATATCTATATCCATCTATAGAAATTATTAAAAGCTAAAACTAATATTAAGTTATCGTGTATTGTTTTAGTGTAGTAAATAAAATTTATGATTTTCTTTTAAAGGCTATCCACTGTGTACGGCGATCGAGACTATACCTATTCCCTCTAAAGGAAAAAGTTTTTTTTGTCAATATAAATTATTAAATAATATACCTATAGTCTATGTCTACCTGGAAAACAGATTGGATTTATTAAAAATTGTTTCATTCACAGAAAGTGCTTGAGGCCTTTACGTTAAAAGGCTGATGATCATTAAAATTGTCGTCTACTGTCATCACAAGACTTAAACAAATATACCCTGTCCACAGCTCTCTTTATACTGTCGCTTCCCGCCTGTCTCTGTGGGTCATTGATCCATCTGGCTGGAGGGTGCCACATACAGCGCTCAGGGCACGCGGTCTCCACTTCCGAACTCGTCTCCCCAACGGCCATCAGTTCTACTACAGGTGTGCCCTGCTCATTGCAATTTTAACGAGCTAATTCATTTAGTTGTATTAGTGGCATTTCTTGTTTATTCGGATCACATCATGTTATAATTTCAAGATTATAACTTTGTGGATTAGACCTTCTATTATACCTTACTTTTTAAACAAAAAAAATCGTCTGTTTCGTATATATGTTTTATCCTCTTTTTCTATTGGCATTAAGTATTAGGCATAAACTTTTTGTGATTTTTGCTCTTATTTTGATTTGATAAGGATTTCTTCGTCTAATAATTATATTTGTTGAACTTTTTAATTGATTTATTATATAAATATGAACTATAAATTATTTTTAATTTCCATAGTCACTTTCAAATTAAACAAGATTGTTGCAATTATATATTTTTTATTTTCGGGGATCCGAAATTTCGTCGGAAAAGCGCCATCTGAAATTAAACGGTCTACCCTCCCTCGCAGTCTTCTATTATTATTAAATCTGCCTCAGTTCATTAATCTGATACAGACACTGTGCATCGTGTTTCTTGAACAGTTTCACTTTTCAGTTTCAGTGAATAGTCAGTTGTAGATTGTGGTAAGTACCGGAATCGAGTGTAATAAAAAACTAGACCTAAACGTCCGTCTGCCTATATCATCTATCCGCATAAAACTTCAGTTATTCCGTGACGATGGCGCGTGCAACTGCGCCGAGAGTAAAAAAATTATAATTATAATCCCGTTTAGAGATATTACTTATTTTAGTATTTATTATATAGACATTCAATTTATAGATTTTTTATCAATTTCATATACATTTTTTTATTAAAAATTAATAATAGCAATTTTTGCATGCCCATACAGAGCTCATATCTAGGAACTAGTAATAAAATGTACCTACCTACAATGTGAAGTAAACCACACGAAATAAATAAAGATTATTATTATAATTATCATTATAACTTTGTACTATAGTATGACAAAAGGTTAAGGAGTGGTGAGGGTGGCCTTTGGCTTATCACTAAGATGATATCATATTTACTTACATACGAAAATTGATTGATTATATGCAAACAAATACATTTTCTCTAAATGCACTTGGTTTACGATTGTAGCTCTTTATATGTTTGAATAATAGTTAATGTTGTTGATTTATCGTTCACACTTTAGGAGTTAATATTTGGGCGTATAATTTTCACGTCTTTCAAAATTATGATGAATAATTCATTATGCATATATAAAATTATGCCTAATAAGATAATGCTTGACCATGATTATACTTACAGTAGTTATGCCTATAAGGTTATGCCGAATTGAGAATTTGCATAAATTGGATATACTGAATAGAGGTTGTATGACATACGTTGTATCGTTTATTCCCGTTAAAGACCATATACGATCAGAGAGAGTCAGCAAGTCTTGGCAAAATATGATGCAGAAATATCTGCAGAGTGAGTAGGAATATAAGTTCATTCAGTTCAAAAATAACCTCAACACCACTAGAGCTATCTAGTACATAATGCGATGAGGTGGACAAAATTTCTATATACCTATCTAATTTATTCACCAATCCAAAAGACAAAAAGTGAGTGGCTACATATTATTCTTATTTTCTTTAGCATAAAAAATGATGGGAGGCTAAGTATAGCCACCGAAAGTTGTATAAAAATGTATTGTCCTTAAAAAAACACATTTCAGATAGTACCAATTCATGGATTTTGCCATTTGCTTTCATTCAGAGATGTTACTTTATGAATAGACCTTATGGACAAAAATCTTTAAAACCTCGACTTTAGCAATTATCTCTATATCTATACTAATATTATAAAGAAGTAAAGTTTGTGTGTTTGTATATTTGTTAAATTGTAAGGGGTAATCTCGGGATCTACTGAACCGATTTTAAAAATTCTCTCACCAATAGAAAGGCACATTATTGCTGAGTGTCAATGCTAGAAAAAATTTAAAGAATTTTGTCCACCCGTGCGAAGCCGGGACGGGCCGCTAGTATATATATATACAATATAGTATATATATATATATATATATATATATATATATATACTATATTTAGTTGAAGTATTCATAATATTAAAATAGAAATATCTCATGATAATTGTTATGGCGAGCAAGAGTCTGTTAATTTATCATCCAACAAATAGGTCGAATAAAAATCTAAGCCTACAGAATTAGGCGGAAGCAGACTAAGGCATTTATTTATGCAAATAAATGGGAAGCCAATCGACGAAACAACCTAGTGTAATATCCTGAAAGATGACCAACCCAGATGAATTCTTCTGTCCGCCTCTTTGTCATAGTTGTTTCCACCGAACTGAACAGTTTGGTCGAGCTGTGGATGGCAGACAGAAAACAACAACGTTGCGAACCTTATAGGAGGTGATTGGTCTCGGGTCAACATGAGAATTACGCATTAATTTTTCACGGTTCATTTATAATATAATTTCATCAGGAGATGAAAAGCTTTTCGAGCTGAGATGTGGGCGATTGGTTTAATTTGGACGATAAATATAATTAAAATGTGTACAATGACAATCTGAAAAGAATTTTTATATTAACAAAATAACAATAAATAAATAACAATATCTCTCGTAAATGCGCAATAAATAAATAAATATATATACAATGTAATGTATGTAAAAGATATATTACAAATGAACAAAATTACCAAAATACACTTTAAACATTAGTTTTGACACCTAAGTGTCAAAGCACATTTTCTAAAACGTAACTTACGAATAACTCTAAACTACTTAAAAAATCTAGAACTTATTTCATTTTAGTCTAATTTTATATAGTTCTCTTATATGTGTACCTCCTAACTAAAATTGGGCGAGAAATTCACTTTTTTGTCATTTAGAATTAAAATTCGTTATTTGCATGTTTTAATGAAATTTTCTAAGCGTATATTCAGTTGCAAGCGCATCATGTTAAAAAATAAATGAACATTTTTTTAACTTCAGTATTATGTTGTTTTGTTATAAAGTTAAACTTATGTTCAGTCTTTCATGTTCGTAAATTTATATTTTATTAAAGATAAAACAAAATATAACTTACTTACTTTGTTTGGTATTGTTACATGCTATTTGAAATATTAATTTTGCTTCAAATTACAATTTTAGATATCTGCCTTTTATCTCTTGGCTTTAATGTTTTGTTTAGTATAACTTTTATTGTCTGTTTTCATTCAAAATCCCATTTACAGTCAGTCAATAAAAATAATTAAAAAAATACCGAAAGAGCTGTAGACCATGATCATGTTTTCATAAGAAAATCGAAAAAGATACTTCGAGGAAAATGTTACTATAATCTATCGGATTTTATAAAAGATAAGGATTTGTAAACTTAATATTTACTCTGACAATGAAAGTAAAATAACTTATAACCGTCTTCTCATAATGTTTGCTGTTTCGTACAATGTACTTTTTACTATCTTGTACCATCTTGTTACCATTGTAGATATTAAAGTTGAATAATAAATATCATACATTAAATTTGAAGCTTATTTATTCACCAACTGTAGGGATACAAGTATTTCTTATAAATAAAAAGACTGGGAGGAACAGATTCCACTATCGGCCTAAGATGCCTTTTTGGTCACCTATCCGGTTACTAACCCTTGCGACATTTCCTTATCCTCCTCAATCATATGCCGAGTGCGCTATTGCAAACCACTGCGACATCGAACACTTCGTTACAACAATAAAAAAAATTAATACTTAAATTAACTATTTTAGAGATCTGCAAAAATTGTTTTATTTCAATTAATGAGGAAAGTAAAACTGTAATAATACATATCATCTAATAATTTTAACACAATAAACTACGTATAATATGTACTTAAATATACTATGCCAAGTACATACAATACCCTGGTTACAATATCATGAAAAAAGCCAGGCAACACGATACTATCAATCAGTGATATTGATTTATTTTCCATTTCCATTTACAAGCCGATGGAGTCAAAGAGACAAAGTAACTTATCGCCTTTAAGTTCAACTCAAAATTCCGGATATAATTTTGCAACGACAAACACAGAAATAACAAAGATCATAATAGTGTATCAATTTGCTTTCTAACTGTTGGAATTATAGCTAGTTTCCTTCTCACCTATTAGGCCGCAATCGAGCATACTGCGACCGTAAGCGGATACCGTAACCTAACAGGGAAACAAACTATTTAGATTTGACGTCAGAAAAATTCAAGATATCTCTCGGGTAGTGATGTAACGAATGTCATGTTTTGAACATTCGCGAATGCGAATACGAATATTTAGTTTTTGTTCAAAATTGGCGCCAATTGTCTATGGCATGGTGGCTGTCTCATTCGGATTGCCGAGTTGATATGAATGAACTCATCCGACTGAAGTATCATTCCGCTCGCGCCGGTCTTTTCGTAAACAAAACAAGTGAATTTTGAGGTTAGAGTTTGAATAGTGATTTATTAACATGAGTAAATCAAATCCTAGTGAAATATGGACTTATTTCACACTTTGCGATGCTGAACGAGCTAGATGCAAAGTTAAGACTAATAATGTGTTTACGGGGGTAAGTAATTTTTTCTTGCATTAAAAACATGAGAAATGAATGGATTTTGATTTTATGAACATACTATTATCTTCAAATTGTTTTTTTCTAATATTCATATTTGCAAAACATTCGCAGAGATAGTGCGAATGCGAATGTGAATGCGAATATGCAAAACTATGCGAATATTCACGAATGCGAATGCGAATATTCGTTACATCACTACTCTCGGGCAACAATATATTTTCATGGAATTTTATAACACTTCCGCGCCTAATACACATTTAAATAAAACCACCATAACTAAGGTAGACTCAGTAGTTTACAATAACAAAATAAATATCAATATAACACAAAAAAATCTTTAACCTAGTAGCTGGGAACGTGCTTAAAATTTTATTTACGTATCTAGTAGTAGCACAGGCCTGACAACCTTAGTCACCCTGAGATCACGGCAACTACAAAGGAGTCAAAACGTCAGGATTGAATAATAAAAAAAATTTTTAAAATATTATTGGATTATATTGGTAGTTGCTTATTATTATTAAGTACATAGAAAACATAAACTTTATATTTTTTTATATTTTCGGCATTTTTAAATGCTATCTTATATGATGATAAATTATTTTTATAGAAAAATACTAGAAAAAATCAATTCGGCCCACAAGTTATTTTTAAGCGTTATTTGAAATTGTTACTAAGCAATAATGAGCAGACATAATTTTGGCTAATTTGTAAGTTTAAATTTTGTAATTTCCCCTTTTTTCTTTTTTTAGGTTATAAAATTTATATACCTTCTCTAAAATTATTACATATCAGTGGAGGTTTGTAATAGGCTACTAGTTGTTATTTTTTCCTAAACACGTCGTGAATCTGGTAAAAAAGATTTATTTAAATTTGAATTAGCTATACAATATTTTTAAAGCACTCGCGAAGATCTTGTTAGCGCAATAACCGCTGTGCGTTCAGCCGATGATTGGCGTAGTTTCGGCTCATTCTACCTACGATATTTTCATCCACAGGAAAGGCCTCAGGCCTTTCCGTTAAACGACTATTTGTCGCCCTAAATACCTAATTCACAAGACTAATTTGCGAGTAGAATAAAAGTCCTTTCCGGGTCGTTGATGAACGGCGCATTGTTCCTAAGAGCTTTAACGCCGCATATAAATTTTCAAGTCTAAATACTTTAAAATAAGGAAACTGATTCTTATGAAATTTTATACACTTAATGAAGACACATGTGTCGTAAAAGTTAGTAGATAGTGGAAAACATTTTGTATAAAATGATTAACAGAAATGCAAGTTTATTTAATTTTATGTATGTATTAGTTTTTAGCCGCGGCTTCGCCCGCTTTTTTTTTTATAAAAAGTATCCTATGTTACTTCTAATATTTCCAAGAACATATGTACGAAGTTTCATTCACATTTCTAATATTAGTAGGGATTTCAACTGGGCACCCGTACCCATATCCCTCACTATCCGCGCGAGTGCTCATCTAATACCTATAGGAAGTCTTGTAATCTTCTTTAAGTGTATAACATTAAATTAAAATCAGCTTCTTTATTCCTAAATATTCGGACATGAAATTTTGTAAGAAAATTCATGCGTGTTAACGCCCTATTCCGGATCGTATAAACATGCTACATGCGCTTTACTGCCTCAGTCAAAATTTTTACCACACCTATTCCAAATAAACACATTCCTACAGCAGTAACTACCTTTTTATTAACACACATAAGTCAGTTGATGAGTTTTTAATTTACATACTGATAAACAGTCAGTTATATGATAGGTCCGCACAGATAGTCGAATTAAACAAAAAGCTGTTTCAACTACTCTTACCTACTTCAAACCTAGGTGACATAGTAAAGGAAAGTAGTCTAACAAATTGTTTGACATTCAACATCAACAAGCTACTCATAGTAAGCCGAGAATGCCTCGTTAGTGCTAAAAGATCAAGGTTTACCGACCGCGATAAGTTTTCGACATTGGAAAAGCGCTCAATTTAATTGTATAAACTAAAACGTTCCAAATGAATAAACAAATAATAGTTATTTCTACAATTGCTTCTAAAACTCAGCATTCAAGACTAGTAAGTAATTAGTATACTTTTTTCAACATGAATAACTGTAACCGCAATTCGATAAATAGGATAATCTTCAAACAAATGAAGTAGGTACTTAAACATTAATCTATCTCGATAAAAGCCGCATACAAGAAATGCTTAACTAAATTCAGACAAACCGGGGAACAACACAAATCACAATGGCGCGTCGTAATAGAGCAAACAAGTAGATATACGTCTGGGGGATGCATCCACAACCGATAGAACTCACTGCTGCAGTTCGCATGCTATTGCTGTATTTTCGCACATTACCAATGTGCCTATCAAACAGCCTGTCTAATGATTGGGAACAAGATAGTAAGATACTTCCAGGCCATTCTAGGGTAAGGTGGACAGGTAGAAAAATACTTGGTGTAATCAATGTCATTGTTAAAACTGTCGATATTTTTTATACAGATTATAACTAAGACTTTCATGAAACAATATACTTGAAGCTTTTCTGAAGAATTCAAGCGTAGTTAACCCCTGTCTTGATATACTCTTCTGCCTATTTGATGCGGAACTGCTCGGCAAAAGTATACTATTGTCACCTTGCATGTTGCTTTATCGCCATTTCATCATTTCCATTAGCGGAGCTGGAGACGCATTATTGGCATCTTCATGGAAAAACACGAGTTTAACAAATACTCAGCATGATAATTCGCCATTGGTTGAAATATCAGACCCCTGGCCCCACTCCAATGATGCGCGAGATGCAGAGCTAATACTTAAATCCATTACTGTTATTACAGGGTTAATTCCAAAAAGATACCCATGTTTTGATCCCTTCTTTTGTCTAGACTGAAGCAAAACTTTTAGCCCATAAGGAATTTAACTACACTGCTTTAACATAAAAATAGAAACAATTCTCAAAAAAGTAATTTAGCCTAATAATATTTCGATACGTGACATCACATTTGCATGTTACATTCTTCTTTTTCGTCATGACACTTTTGCCAGAGTGGTCGTGGTCATGAAGTCGTGTCTTCAGCCGAGGCAGATGTTACTCGCCTCACGGTCATTCGCCATTTTTCCCTGCTGGTGGACATCCTGTTGCATTCATTCAGAGAGCCACCCACAGCAGACTTCACTTGTTCAGTCCATCTCACGAGCGACCACCCTCGCCCTTTGGTGCCCTCTATCTTGCCCTGTACGACGAGGCGCTCGATGGAGTCGTTGTCGCGTCGAAAAATGTGTCCAAAAAATTTAAAAATACGACTTTACACAACCGCCGATAGACGGTGTTTAATTCCGAGTTCTTAGAGTAAAGAGATGTCCAATGTCGGAATTCGGTCCATGATACTCCCAGCATCCGCCTCCAGCACCAAATCTCCAGAGCATCTACCTGTAACATAGTTGACTATTAATCTGAACGTAGGCCTTGTTCACTTTATTTGTAAACACACTTACAAAGTTGTAAATTACATTGATAAAAACATAAACAATGCAATACAACAAAGCAATACAAATTAAATTTACGATATCATAGGTGTCTTACGCTATGATTGAAGTTACACGTCCTTTTTTTATTTGGGAACTTCACGCTAAGAAACACTTGGTACTTAAGGGCATCTAAAGTCGACTTTTTTGAACCGATTTTAAGACTGATGAAATTACGTAACCCACATAAAACAGTTTGTTAAATAATGTTTAGTTCTTTTGCAGACAGCTCTTTGAATTTGAAGCGACTGACGAACAATCCACTCGAGGTTGAATTTTTCATCAACAATTTCTTCGACAAAGCATTTTGCCCGCAAAACCGGTTCGCTAGAATAACGCTTTGGATCACGAATTTCGTTAGTATCATAATAAAAATTGGTTCACATTTTTCAATTATGAAAGTAATTGTTTTATTGAGTTTTTCTTCTTTGATATTAAATTTGCGATTTTACTATGTTCTTATTTAATTTTTTTGCACACTAGAAAGGCGTAATAGTCCAATCCAAGTACAAAAAATCGATTACTGCCAGTGTTCGTGGTAGAACCTTTTGTGTGACGAATATTTCACTTGTCAAACTTTATTATTGAAGTAAAATTATATGACGTAGTGTTCTTTTGACGTAGTATTGTAAACAAATAATTGATTATCAAAGCAATTGTTTCAATCTCTAACTCCCGAATGTTTCAGTTATATTTAATATGATACTTATATATAAATTGCATATTCTGCCCTATTATGCACCTCAGTTCCTAATGTCAAGAATGTTTCATTAACATTTGAATTCCTAATAATGTTCTTTCCTTTAGTACTAATGTCATACGTTCAAAAATTGTAAATGATTTCAATAGTAGTTATCTCTTGTTTGTACAGCTTACCTCGGAAAAGAAAACCTAGTTATTTTTCTTATAAAAGTGATGCTTCCATGGTGCAAATAATGTTAAAGAAAAAATCAAATACTTACGCCTCAGAAAAGTTTAAATTGGCGTTAATTTTTGAACAAAGCCATCTGATTGTTCCATTCACTTTACGTCCTTGATAGCAAAATTTTCCCAAATTTTCCCCTCGCCCTTCGCCGCCATGACAACCTTTAAGAGGTCCCCGTATTCTCTGAAACTCTCTTTACAACACATAAAACACTAATTACACAGGCTTACAAGATATTGAATTTCTTAATGCTGAGAAGCGATTCTATAGATAAATTAGAAAAAATGTAAATTAAATCCATCAAGTCGCAATGATTTTTTTTTGGTTCATTAGGATATTATTTTTGGTGGACGGTGGATTTAAACATTAAATATAAATAGAAAGATGTCCCGTTTGACACTTGAGCCAAATAAAACTTTTTTGTATAAAAATTGACTAAGATATAAAAATCTGGCACTTCAATTGTTAAATAAAAAAAACTATAATAACAATAACATAACGAAAATATTGTTCATTATGTATTAGAATACAGCTGCGCCACGGCATCGTTACTGCTACGTCGAGAGTTTGCATACCGTGAAGAAGCCACATAAACTCTGCAAGGATACTTTTTTCCACATTTTATTATGTGTTACAGAGTATTGATAAAATGATTTCGTATTTATTACTACTATAATATAGACTGATCTTATGTAAAAGACAATTACAAAAAAGACATAACTTCTGTAGTTATAGGACTTATATTGTTTGTTCTTTCACACTTCAAGTCAACCAAATACTTGCTACATAATAAGATCTAACTTAATGTCGTATAAATCGAAGCGTAGGGACGTATTTCTTTTAAGTATCACTCAAGTGTCAATAAAAACTCAGGGTATTTATACGACAACCGAACAAGCTTTCCGAGGTCTACTACCCCACTCTCTGACAGACTCCGTTAGGTTCGACTTTATTTCAATCGAAATAAGATTCAGATGTTTTTGTCCGTCATCGACAACCGGTTTCACGGTAGCAGGGGACCTCATCTTTGACTCGTGGAGGGTTGTTAGTATTTTTTTATAAACGTTATTGATGTTGTGTGTACCTTTAGAATGTATCACGGTGCATGACCTCAGGGGAACAAGAACGCTATGAAAATTATCTTTTAATCACTATGACAAACTATGATGACGGGTTAAAAATTTTAATACGACCACGAACATAATGTTTAGTATCCAATCGTATATAACACAATCACACGTTATAATCTCAACACCCACATATGAATAGCTAAATATGGTTTTTTATGCATGAAACCAGTGGCGATCCTAGAACAGTGCGACTGCACCGGGCGCCATCATGATACGCTAATATGAGACGTGAGGCAAAAGACGACTTTTCCTAATAGAAAAGAGCCTAATCAAAAGTAAACAAATACGTTTTGTATTTGGAAGGGCGCCACTTTTAGATCTCGCACCATTGAAAATGTTACTCACTAATAATTAATAATTAATAGTTAATCACTACATGAAACTATGCAACTTCACACGAATTCGCGGTCGCCCACGTTGCAGTCACAATGGAACCACTGCTTAACAATTTTATTGCTGTAAATGTAACGTGGCTGTTTTTGGAATACAAGAATTAAATTTCAAGCATTCCCTTTAATCTTGCTTATAAATATTTTAATTTCGTACTAATATAGGTTTTATGTTAACATTGAGGGCCCAATTAACATGCACAAAGTAATTTGTGTTTTTTTCTATAATAGACCAGCTCAATATGATGAAACTAAACGAAATAAAATTTGAGTCACCCATCGCTTTATATAAGCAATAAATCTTATGCAATTTAATAAAAACTCACGTCTGAACATATTTTAACTGCTTGTAAGTGTTGTGTCAAAGAAAATAAGGACTAATATTAAGTTAATTACCTGCCATACCGAAACGTCCTTTTGTCGGTCGACTTGAACCAAGTTCATTGATTCCGTTTCTGCCCCCCTTGCTCCTAACTACAGCCAACGATATAGACCCTTCGAAACCCATAGAACAACCTCTCTGGCCTTATTATTCGGCACCGCAACGCGAGGCGAAGAGGGTCATTTAAACTGGTGGCTCGCTGCCGACATGTGTTTGTGGCATTGGCCTTTAGTACTACTATTCAAATATCAACTCTGTGTTACGTAAACATAAAGCCGTTCATCATGTGCATCCCGTTGGAAATATTTAGAAAACCTTTTTTTTATTAAATTGAACGGTGGTGTGTAAAACTATTTAATCGCTAACTAATCCGTTAGTATGTAATTTTAAATATAATGTCCCTTATTAATTATCATACTTAATTATTAGTCTCCTCAAAATTTCTGTGGCATATAAGTTATTATTTTTTTACGTACATTTAATAGATAAGCGTCCGGGCAATAATGGCATACTGAATGAACTATTTAGTGTGACGAAGCAATATTTATATTAATTTCTGCTTAGTTACTTCATAAGCTATATAGAAAACTTACCTACAAAACATATTGACTTCACTCTCTTAACAAATCAGTTACCACTCGAATTTGCTTGTATTTAGATCCTTTCGCTTGTTCAAGTAACCTACAAAATCAATTGCATTAATGAATAAAGCCTTCACAGCTTAAAAGGCGGATCTATTTAATGTCTTAGGGATATTTTAGTAGAATTTCATACCATAATTACGATACGATGTACCTAACGGTTTAAAATTAACCAGAAATGTAACTTTTTTATCTCATTTTGTAATACACTCAAGACCTATAAATCCGGGTCATATAGATACCTGAATAATTGAGAGACTTAATATGCTAGCTTAGTAAAATCAGTTATGTTTAATAGACATCTAAATAGGTACTTCTTATTGTAAAAAAATAAACTTCTTGTTTATTGTAAAGTTATGCCATAAAAACTTCAAAATAAAAAATAGAACTTTTACATTGTAGAATTTATTATATCCAAAACAGATTTTTGCTACTGTTTCTATTCTGTCCTAAAAAAGGTACGTAAAAAAAGGTTCAGATTGTTCAATATTCATCATTGAAGCTTTTATAATGTCCCTTACACCTGATAAATGCACCAGAATTCTCACAATGCTGGATAACGGCCGGAGTCAGCGTGATAATATATATAAAATATTTATTGCAAATCACATTCAGTGTTAAGGTGTTACAACAAAAGTTTAAAGTAAAAATCTGACGCCCTGCATGGGCATAGCAATACTAGGCTAATGGGGTAAACTAAACGTTTAAGTTTACATTTAACAAGATCACCACAGATAATACGAGGCGTGTTTTTTAAGTAAGTACCGGTTTGAAATTAAAAAAAGACGTGCTAAGATATCTCAATAATTTTATTTTTACATGAAAGCCCGTACCGTTTTCTAGCTTATTACATGATTTTCGTCAATATTGAGGCACTTGTCATAACGATTTACCAGTTTTTGAATGCCCTCCTCATAGAAGTCTGCCGCCGAAGGAGTATTGCTTGTGGAATTTCTGCCTCGTAATGAGACAATCAATGCAGCAGCTTATTGTAAGACATTGCACAATCTGCGCCGTTCAATCGAGAACAAGAGACGTGGCAAGTTGAGCAAGGGCATCGTTTTGCTGCATGATAATGCCCTTCCACATGTGGCTAATCAGACCAAAGATCTCATCACATCTTTTCGATGGGAAAGTCTAGATCATCCTCCGTACAGCCCTGATCTGGCGCCCAGTGTCTACCATCTGTTCCTGCACTTGAAGAAAAACCTTGGCGGTCAGTGTCTTCAAGACGATGACGAAGTCAAAACATTTGTGATGCAGTTTTTAAAAAGTCAGGCAATCAAAAACCGTTACAACCTTATGACAAGTGCCTCAATATTGACGGAAATTATGTAGTATAGTAGATTAAGGAACAGGCTTTCATGTAAAAATAAAATT
Organism: Calamotropha paludella; assembly: GCA_927399485.1. Lineage (NCBI taxonomy): Eukaryota > Metazoa > Arthropoda > Insecta > Lepidoptera > Crambidae > Calamotropha > Calamotropha paludella. Next base: position 8,455,943 of record OV656817.1, on the reverse strand, counting down.
ATTGAGACATCTTAGCACGTCTTTTTTTAATTTCAAAACGGTACTTACTTAAAAAACGCGCCTCGTATACGGTGGGCCAAACATTTTTGCAAATAGCAACACGAGATTTCATGAAAACCGTTGGGGAGAGGGGCGCGCACTTTTTGGCGGGAGCTCGAAGCGTCACCTTAATGGTTTTGGTTTTCTTGTTAAATTTTGTGTTGTGATTTATATTAGTGTGTAATAATGTGGGTTATTAACCAATGAGTGTTTCTGAATATGCATAAGTGTTTGCAAGTAAAACAAAACAGTGGAAGGTGTCTTTTCGCGCTCTCTCAAGAAGGCCACGAGGAGGTTTCAGTAAAATCCCATATCTTTACCTAGGAAATTACTTAAGAACTGGCAATTATTACTTGACACTGGCTAAATGCACAAATCGTGCAAGCTACAAATAAAGAAAAAAAAGAGGGGTGCGCGGGTGGCGGGAAACTATGCTTAGCTTCATTCAATTTTAGTCACGATGGAGCGCTCTACAAAAACAACGATCCTACGTTACTGTATGACGCCTATTTAGAATTGAATACGGTTTACGCCGCGTAAGTGAGTGTCCAAGTGTTAATTTAATGAAACCTTAGGTCGAGAAGTTCGAGCAGACGGGATCGACAACGAATATTAAACAAACAGGACGGCCACGTTCAAGAAAAAGCGATAAGAACATTCGAGAGGTTAAGATTTCCGTACGGAACGATCCAGAATTATCTATACGTAATGCTTCGGCGGATCCGCTAATACTAATAATAGCTACAGCAGATTTCGCATCTAGGCTTCAAACTGCAACCATTTAAAGTTTTAAATTGTGCGCAGGAGATGAAACCAAATTATTACATTCAAAATAAGTTGTTGTCTGACACTATGCTGGAACAATTCTCTACCCTTGAGAATGTATTGTTTATGGACGAGGCCCATTTTCACATCAATGAGCACGTGAATAAGCACAATTGTCAATATTGGAGCAGGGAAAACCCACGCCTTAAGCACCAAAAGCCACTTCATTCACGTATGGGCTGCCATATCAGCAAAGGGCATAATTGGTCCATATTTCTTTGATAATGATCAAGGAAATAATGTAACTGTGAATTCAGCAGAATACGTTAAGATGTTGAGAGAGTTTTTAACGCCGCAGTTGCATAAATTTCAAGGATTCAACAGCAGGACTTGGGTGCAACAAGATGGAGCATGCCATCCGTCAAATGTGACTTTACCGGTAGTCAAAGAAATGTTTCCGAACAAATTGATTTCTCGCCGAGGTGATATCCCATGGCTTCCGAGAAGCCTGGACCTTACCCTACGCGATATTTTCTTATGGGGATACCTGAAAAGTCGAGTGTACCTTAATAAGCCGATTACAATATCCCAATTAAAAGAAAACATCCACGCAGCATATGTCAGCGAGTTTTCCAAAGTTTGCTTAGTCAATTGCCGGAGTTCCAACGACGAAACGGTGCACATCTTGACGATGTCATTTTTAAAAAATAAATTTCGTTACATGATTATTATGACATTATCATCAACAAAATAACATTTGTGGTTTTAGTTGTATTCATGTTTCAAAACTGCAAAAATTTGCCCACCTGTATAATACTGTCAAAGATATCACAATATTAGGCTCATATTAAGAACAAAAATAACAAGAGAGCTTTAAATCAGTAAAATTAATAATAATACTCAACATATGTAACTTGTTATTATATTCAAAAAATCTTTTAGGTCATACAATCATTTATTAATCATGAAAATAGTTAAATGTTTATTTATTAAATTGTTGTATTTTTTCTATGTTTTTTTATAGAGTTTGCTATATGGTAATAAATTTTGATTGATAAGAAGCGTGGACTAGAGGAAACTAATGTTAATTGGGAAGAGAGTACTTTTAGTTCAATTAAATATCTATTATTTCTATTCTATATTTCTATTAAGTAAATTTCTGGATGCTTTCTTACGAATTTACAGGATTAAAGGATGAGGACGGATACTAGTGCCAATATATTATGCTTAAAAAAGTGAGATCTGCACGATTCGTTTTGGTCTACATTTGTTAGAATTATTATGCACTTCTTTTGTAGGATAAACAGACAAAGATAAACAAAGGAGAGCTAGTATGTCGCTGTCAACAGTACAACGATTACTCCAACATTACAAGGAAACAGGCTCTAACCTACACACACCAGCTACAGACAAGGCCAGGTTTACCACAACACGAGAAGATCGATACATAATCGATACGAACATAATGCGTTGAAATCGCCCTCATACAGGAGCTGAAAGCACAAATAAGTCTCGTCGGCTCAGAGTAAGTAACCCAACTGTATGGACTTGCTGAAGCTAATTTTAATCCATAAGCGTGGGCGTCGCATTTCGAGTCTTAGATATGCGTGAAACCACTTAAATTGGAATGTTGGAAATTCGTCAAGGGTAATGTTCTCAAACAAAAAATATATCTATAAGCACGATGGAAGATCAAGTGTATAGAAGACCAGGGGGCGATTCAAGCAAGGATGCATCGAAGAGGAAGTGCCCTTTGGTGGTGGATCGGTAGTTATGTAGGCCGGAATTTTTCAGTCCCACAAAGCTAATTCTTACATAAAACAACCTATTAACCAGCGAAAGACACGGAAAAAACTTATTCAACCAAATTTCGACATTGGTCTATTTATAGCCAATTTGGGTGATGATGCTGCCTTTTGCATGACAATGCCAGCCTCATACCGATCGGATTACAAACGACTCCCTTGAAATCAGCCAAATAGGCAATATTTGGTATCAGTATTTATAATTCTATAAATATAATTTAATTATAAAAATGGCTGTATACACTCGAAAGCAATGATTCCGGGTCACATAAAGATAACAGAAAATTGAAAACAATTGTATTGAAGGCAAGTCACAAGAGAATACTCCGTAAATGAAAGTAAAAAAATGTATTTGTCACTGTAATTAATTTATAAAAAAGTACATAAAAACAACGAGTCTCATTTTAAAACAAATATAAAAAAGAAATTTGAGCTCTTAAATGGCGGGGGAGGGTTTAATTGCCTCACGCATCGTCCAAACTCAACGTAAATATATTCGATCGGCTTGAAGTCTAGGCTAGATTTTAGCTACTCCATACAAAGAGATTTCTTCCAGCCATCTAAAAGTGCCTCGAGTAGATGAGAAAAGTAACATAATATAGTAGATGTAATAAAATAATATATTAAAGACCGTACAAAACTAAATACTACTCGTATTTATATCTTGTTTAAATAAAAAAAAATGCTAAATAACGCAACAACCAAGCATAGACGTGGATAGGACAAGAAATTTATAATACTTAAGGACAAACTCGACAAAATCGACTGTTAAATTAAAAGTTAGATTCCTTTTAAGTTTACAACAACTAAATTTATTTTTATTTCCAAATTTTCATCAACGTATTCCATTTTATAAGTATGAAAAGGTCAATCAGTAATTAGCCATTTAATATAGAAAAAAATCGTATAAATGAGTTCGTTGATTTATTAATGATTCAACTGAGCCTATGTTTTGTATTATATAAATAACTAGCTGTACCCGGCAGGCATTGCAATCCAATATTGAATAATACATAAAGATTCATTAAAAAATATATTATGGGCGGGCGACCCCAAATTATTCTATCATTGTTTCATCTGATCTATGGTTTCGGAAATCATATCGAACAAAAATACAAACATTGATTCAATTTATGTAGATATAGAAGAAAAACACATTGGCTATTGGATAATTTAATTCAAAACTGGAGCTCAAACTCTTATCGTGGCAGACATTTGTTAATGTGAACCGCTTTTTCACATATTTATTTATTATAGGGTCGATTTTGTCGACGTTGAGACAGGATACGGTAAAAAGCTATCGCTAAGCATATTTAAATAAATCTTGGCACTATGTAAATTCTATGAAATAAAAACAAACTGGACCCAAAAAGGTTTGTTACTTATGCAGGACCTTGCGTTTCCTACCTGAGGACAAAAAAAGGTTGTCAAAACAGCTACTATCACCAAAAGAGATGCGTAAAACTTTGAATTGTATAGTATTACACTTGCTCTTATACCCGAGTCACAACCAAGCCAAGGTCATTAAAAATATTTATTTTTCTAAACCTTTACCTATTTTTACGGCATATTAGTAAATTCTTATAACTCCATTGACCTACTAATGAAGATATTAGTACCTCGTGACCCCACTGGTGGTTTCTCCGTCCCATCCAAATATATTTTTATTATTTTTACATTACTATTTCTTAAACAGTTTATTTAAATGGTTTTTGATATATTACTTGATTCTGTAAACAGATATATATAAAATCTGTTAATCTTTTAATGCTTCTTACTGATCAGTATATAATTTATAAAGGAGAATCTTTCTTTTCACATACAAAGAATACGAGCACACGGGAGGAAATTTTTGGTTATCTTTGTTTAGGAACGATAAAGAAGTATAGCTTCTTACAATACGTGCGTACATAAGTACAGAAAACGGTTTTTTTATTACTGTCATTGATCGTATTATGATTCAGATATCTATAGTAGCGGATCCTGTCTTGGCCCCCGGGATTGATTGGGATCAAGAGCAAATCCAATTATAATTAAAAAAAATTACGTATATGATTACAAATTAATTGTTAAAATTTATGTCTTATGTAAAACATTAAATTATGCGCTAATATACCATGCTTAGTCATAAATGACAGTAAGATTTTTAATAGTCTCTCCGTCTCGATAGTTTGCCTTTAATAGCCTCTGAAACGGCTCAGCGATAACAATTTGAATATAATCAATTTCAATGTGTATTATGGCAATGGGCTTATTACCGCCATCTAGTGGGTATTATAACTAAAAAAGCATCTAAAGTAGACAATTCTCCAGTTCTGAAACCTTAGTTTCATTTGATTTATTTTACATATCTTTTATAGTCAGATTTTAATGTAGGTACATTGTGATTTTTTTCTTGATCGCAAAACTCTCTTCTTTTGTTTCCGTTTCAAACGCCTGATAGAAAGTGAACCTCTGTTAAGATTATCCAGATACTCAATTGATTGTATAGCTCTTTAGCCATCTTCAAACAATTAAAAGTAATCCTTTTTCTAAGGGAGCCCTTAGAGAACTATCATATTTTAATAATTACATACATACTTCTTCTCTTCTCAACTTCCAAATATATTGTCTCTTTAGTTTCAATATGACATTGCAGATAGCTAACTTGGATCGAAATCTTAAGGGTTTTCAAGCTACAATTAGCAATTTCCCTAAAGAAACCTCATTACCGTTGTAGGTCACTAGTTACGTTAAAACTGAGTAGTCTTTGATACCAGAGTTGTGAGTTATTGTTACACATTTTAAAGAAGTAGGATCTTTCATCATAATGTTTGCTGCTACATGTTAATTAATGTCACATATTTAATTAAATTTGCCCAGAAAAACAACCATTTCTGGGCTTCAACCAACAACAAACTCTCCACTGTCTTTAATCCAACTTAAATGTTGAGTCCGACGCTCAATAAACTAATAAAGTAATAATAGTCTCAGTAGTCATAACTACTGAGACTAATATTAGTTTATTGAACTTGTTTTTTAAAGTTTAAAAAAACATTGATATTTGATAGAATAATAAGATCCACCCTTAAAATAGAATAAAGAAAGCAAATCAAATCATACTGTACCCATACAGAAGTGTATCTTACAGCCAAATGAAAAAATTACATTGACCTTTGTGTTGCTATTTCAAAAATTACTTAATATAATTCGTCCGGGGTTTCTTCAAAACTTCTTCGGAAAATGTCACGTCGTCTGTAAATAGAATTTTTATTTTGAATAACGACTTTTCGGGGCTTACCATAGAGATATGATTTCGATATAATAGACACACCGTAACATTTAAGTTTATTGAACAATTTTAGACTGGGTAAGATTCTAAGAAATCATATCTTTTCATACGACATTAATGTACCTTAAAAGTAATTTAAATTCAATTTCTCTTTGATATATTCGATAAAAATATTTACTGTTGTCTTTGACTTCTGATTTTCATTACAGTAGGATTAGCAGGCCGTCACTTTATTACACCGACAGTACTAAAAGCGTGTATTTACATTTATAGAAAATATTTGTCAAAGAACACGTTTTTGTAGAAATATGTCTTATTTGTTAATGGGGTTTGCAGAGCTTAAAGGAGGAGATAAAATTATTAAGGGTTTGTTTAACTGACACATGCAAATCTTATTATCTATCTTACATCTTAAAATTATTTTACAAGACGCCGAAACCTCTCCGGCAGAAGCGTCGTTAGAAAATCCATGATTTTATCACTTATAGAACACTCCCTTGGAATGGAATTTCTTCGTCCAAAAGACTGGTAGAGCTGCATAAAAAGAAAGGAAGGTGCCCCAAAAGAATAAAAGGGTAGTACAATATTATCCAAAATAACGTCACTCTATATGTTTTATAACCTATGGTAACATGATACACGAGAAATTTTATTTCCAAACGTTATCATTGATTCTTTGGGAACCCTTAGCTATCAAAACGGAACAAAGTGGGATTTCGAATATAAAAATCACGTAGGCTATATTTAGGCAGGTAATGTAAACAAATTATCAGCAATGACTGACTGACTGCACTGACTGTTTGAACAAACTGCTTTTCAATAAAATTATTTTTATTAAGACACTAAAAATAAATTTTGAGTGAAAATTTAGTAAAAAATTATCCATTAAAGCTTGTGCTTGCTCTACAATGAAATTAACTTGAACTTAGAATATTCGCTAAAAGAATTTCAAGGTGACTAAATAAAATAATTCGTCTTAATTAAAAAATAAATAAAGTCACAATTAAATATTTTTCTACATTCATGTTCAAATAGTAGTTTTATTAACACAGGTGGCTGCCAAACAGCTGGTTCGCATAAGTTCAAAGCCGGTTTATAAAAATGAATAGAACAGCTGATTTTTATGCGAAGTCTAACTTAGTCTCATGTCGAAAGTTGGCCATTCAACCCATAAACAAAGTCGTGTAGGTATTTTGTAACACCTTGCATTCATTGGGTTAGGTTAAAGTTTTTAAAAATTTGTATTTGGGCATTGACACTTTTGAACTCTATTTCGATTTCAATGTCCAATCTTCATATTAAATGTTTATTATACTTTATTTATTATTTAAAGAAAACCACTTCTACCGGATAAACGACTGTAAGAACTGAATTTGATTATTATTTTTCAATTCTCTTAGGGTATTTTTTTTATTTAAAGATTATATTTAATCTAAGCGATAGCATTAACCCTTAATTAGACGTCGTGCAGTATACTTCCCGTTGAATGAAAAAAAATCTCCATCGAAAACTAGTCCATATATCTAGAGTTCTGGGTGCTGTAATTGTAATAGGAAATTTAAATAGGTAGATTTTTAAATATATTTTTTCTAGGGTCGCCTACAAGCTAAGAACCAAAATTAGTAATAATTTTACAAATAAAAAAAAAATCCGTCGAATTAAGGGTTAAGCTTTACCTCCTCAAACTAAACCTCAAATGGATTGTCTATGACCATACCTTTGGGTCATTAGCATGTGATGAGATTGATCAAAGAGATATCTAACAGATTAAGGCGGTTCACACACTAGAACTGCGTCCCGTCGCGTAGCGCGTGGCCGCAGATTTTATTGTTGTATGCAAGTATCTCAATTAATATAGAAAACACGCCTATGACAACACACTGCCGACGCGGGAACGCGCGGGTAGGCGCCCCGCGCGCAGTTTCTGTGCGGGAGCGCGGGGCGTGAAGAAGTAAGGTCAACTTGTATTGAAAATCTGCGCGGGGAAGCAGATTAACCGCTAAGTTAGGCAGATCTGCGCCTCCGCGCGGGGGCGCGTTTTTCTGTCGCTACGCGCACCGCGGCGGGACGCAGTTCTAGTGTGTGAACCGCCTAACAATGTCGTCGGCTTTAGACAGATAAGCTGCATTCTGTGTAAACGTATCGGTATTCAATATTTGAATCGGTTAATTACCAAAGGGAATAAGTCAGCGTTTTTCCGATATGGCAATTTTAATACAGTTTTAATCATTTTGCAAAGATCTATAATATTATTCAAGAAGAAGATTAAGTCAGTTCATTTACAGTGTAATACAGGCGATCATTTTTTTCGTTTGTTTACGAAGGGGAATAAGTCACTGACTTATTTCTTTTCATAACTACACTGGCAACATTATATTTTTTGACGTTCAGTTGTCAAACAGTTACTAAGTTATATTATAATCTTTGGTTAAGACGTTATAATATAATCTTTGGTTATAATATTATTGTTGTTTTTTAACGAGGCCTTTCATCGGAAATACTATCGGAGTCAACACATTTGATATGAGAAAAAGGAAAATACAAAATGTAGCATTTCCATCGGTGAAAGCTTATGATAGGTTTGTGGCCATTAAAAGGAATAAAGTAGAAGACCTCAAGCGTACTTTGCATATTCCAGCTGAGAAAAAGGGCTACTATGAAAATATAATTCCAAATTGGCCTTATTGTTAATAAAAACACAATTTTATGACTGCTGCTTATGACTTATTTTCTAACCCAAAAATCAAAATTAGTAACCAAAGGGAATAAGTCAAGCAACTTCAAATGACCATATTCCATTTAAAGAAAAGAGAAATATGCTGAACTTTTGCATCAAATAGTGTACAATTAAACATATTGCTTATTTAAAATGAAAAAATCATAGCTGTCAAAGATAATTTAAGTGTAGACAGTTTTTCATTCATTGTGAAAAGTTATGAAGTCTTGACTTATGTCCTTTAGTAATTAACCGATTCATTTATAGATAGCCTAGATACGATGATGAAGTAACATCCTGCAGTTTACGTATTTAGTCGCACACTCTTGAAATTTAGATCACAGTACTTAATCTCTCCTCTCTCTATCTTTTTATAATATTTGTTCCATTTGAAAAAAATATGCACATGTATTTATTATATTTAATGTATAACTTTATACGAAAAAAAATTATGATTACGAATACTGATTTATTGTATGTATTCGTACTTAAAATACATTCACATCTTTCTTTGTATACCCTTGCTACTTTTGTCTGGCAGACAACGCTTTAAGTGATATGATAATTATTTTCTGTAAGCTTCTACTTTTGTGATGTTGTAATAGAGTTTGTCTAATATTTTGTTTCTTCGCACTATTTATATTCTTATTATCTCACTCTGAAATTAAAAATTCTAATAACCGAAACAACCTATAGTTTTTCCAATGTAGGATGATACTTTTGACAGTTGACACCTATATAGAGGGTATAAAGTTGCGATTACAATGTCAAGCCAAACATAAGGAAACAAACGCAACCTTAATACGTAGCAATAAGAAAGTGACACCTGTCAAAAGTATCATCCTACATTGGGCAAAGTATAACAGATTATACATTTCGAGGACTGAATTTAGAGATTAGTTGCGTAATCCTCAAGTTGCGGTTACATCCAAAAAATGATGAAAATAAAGGAACTGAGACGTTTAAAACTTTTTTTCAACTTCGAATGCAAACAATTATTTTACGTAAGTTATAAAACAGTATTGCGGCAAATTGAATTGAAAATTCGACGTAACCAGTTATAAGCCACCTTCTGCAACTAAATTTAATTTTTATATTGCGAAATCCAGTTATGAATATTTTCAGTTCAGTAAAAATGGAACAAAATAGTTCAGGGACAAAATATTCACAGTCATCGTTTAAAGAATTAATTATATTTTCGACTTTATTACAGGTACGTGTATAATTATAAACATTGCCTATCCACATCAAATTTTAAGCTAGCGTTTACTTACTGCGAACATGTAATTAAAACAAGTACAGCAAGTAAAGATTAACACATACCAATAATAGCCAAATATCCGGAATGATTTTCAACCTTAAAGTCTGACATATGAGTTTCATATCAATTGACAAAATATAATACGTTGTGGTAGATTGATGATCGATTCCCCTTACATAAACTGATTGTATTCAATTTAGAGTAAGTCAATTAAAATCGTTAGGATTTAATATAACAAAATAATTTACATTTAGAACTTATCCGGTGAAGTGGTTTAATAAGGCAATTTATTTCAATAGATTCACAGCTTTTGGAATAAAGATTAAATTAAATATTATGCATGCGAATTAAATTAAAATACTGGCAACCAGTATTTAAATCAGCAATTAGACTTTTAATTACTTATAATTTATTAATGTTTTGTTTCGTTTTGTTTTCTTAATTAAGTAAATAAATATTATTTCTGTGTTTTCTAAAGATTTTCATAACGGTCAGCTTAATTGCTACTGTATCTTAACTTTATCGTCCTTAGTGTCATCACACCATAAACCGCCGTTCGTTTTATATTCAAACAGAAAGCAAACCTGCTCAACATAAAAAGTTATTATAAACCCTAAATTGTAACTAAATAGAGTATAATTTATCCTCAATCAACGCCGTTATCTTACTCGAAATAGCTTCTTTCATTCTTTAGATGTGAAAAAGCTTGAGCTTGTGTGAGTAGTCTCATCTCCACTGTGTTCTGTTTCGTATACCAAGATTGGTATCGTGAAATGTTTCACCGCTGTTTCGCTACCAATGCGGAGCGAGTTATACAATTTATTTTATAAGTAGAACTGATCGAGCAATGAAAAGTGATGTGGTAATTTGTGTGGCCGATGTAACGGCACAGTGTTGCTTGACTACCAGCTGTGCGGTTGCGTTGATAATCGTGTTCTGTTTCATTTTCCTGCCATCGCGAGCTTGTCGTGGGCCCGTTTTTATATGGTTTTTATAAGTCACGCCAACGTTTGCTCCTACGTTGGTAATAACTGGCAAAGTTTAGATGGTGGCAGTTTCGCTGATACGATCGGGTGTTTGATGGGTACGCAATTTGCCATCGTAAACTAATGTTGCTCGATAATGGGTCGTCGTTATAGCCCATACTCGTCCTTCCGTTCGCAGGTAGTTCTGAGGAAATCACTTTTTATATTTATAGAGGTCATACCTATTATGCTCCAATTCTTGGCGATTTTGATTTTGTATTTTGTTTTGTTCTTCAAAATTTTTCAAGGTTGATCCACAGTAAGTAATTTTTATTTGTGAAACAAATCAAGGTTAATCAATATTTAAAAGGCATATCATATGAAAAATAAATATGAAGAATGGACCACGATAAGTGAACATGTATGGGGGTACATTTTTCACTGCTTGTGTAATTTTATCGATGATGTGATAGTTTTCGGTAATATTAACACACTTAGCAAAAATTATAAACATTAATTTTGGATGAAATCTCATTTAGATTTATATTTATTTTTCAGATGAATAGGATACGATTCTCATGATGGATGAATTATCTACATTCAACATTGAGACACTCTAGTCCGGATTTTCTGGAAGTCAAACTATTATACGAATCTGTTTATAGTTAACAGAACCCAAAAATCAAGAATATTTTTATATTATACTAGTCTCACGGGTGGACAAAATTGTTTAATTTTTTTCTCGATTTAAATATAGCCTTTGTCACTCAGCGTGAATGTAGCTTTCCAATGGTGAAAGAATTTTTGAAATCGGCTTAGTAGTTTTTGAGTTTATTCATTGCAAACATACAAAAATACAAATCTTTCCTCTTTATAATATTAGAGTAGATTAATAATACATTATTAAATTTAAACATAATGCCTAAACTAAATTAAGCTTTATAGTTTTCACCTCAATAATAAGTTACATGGTAAAAATCCTATTATGATTCATAATCATGTAAGTGACCATGAAAGGTAAAAACAACGTCATTTGAGACACCGCATGCAAATAAGAAGTGTTATGATTATATTTTTTTGTTATTTAAGCATTAATTGCTCAATTAATCTTGTAAATTGCATTCTTTATTCTTATATAGAATGCAATGATTGACACTTCTTATATATTATAATCTTGCCCAGTATACAAACTTATTTATATTATATTAATTTTAAAGTTTGTTTATTAAATATTACGCATATTTTACTAGATGTAAAGAGAGCCTAAACAAAGCCATATGTTAAGTGACATGCATATGCACACTACAGCTATATATTTTTTTTATGTATATTAAAACACTACTGTGTATACTATTTGAAATTTTTAATAAAATTCAAAACATAATTTAATATATTTAATAAAAAAACGATATTTAACTTTTTCAACATAAACACATATATATATATATATATATATATATATATATATATACTATAAATTCGCTTGTATTTGTGTTGTATTTTTTATAAAATATAATATATTTTTGCAAACTTGAGAATTTTCAAGCAGATTATTTTTACTTTGTCTGAGATCAGTCCGAATTGTCTTTTTTATATCAAAGTCTCCTTTACCTCATTGACACAATGAATAAAGTAAGATTCTGTCTACAAACATAAATATAAGCAACTAATAATAGAACAAGATTTAAAACAAAAACAATGTGGACAAATTGATTTATTTATTAATATGAATATATTTTTATTGAATCGATAAAAAACTAAGGGTCAAACCAATTTAATGTTGCCAATAAAGAAAATTATTAAATAATTATTCCCCACATTTTTATTTCCAACTTAAGCCACTTGTATATTTAATGAATTGAGAGAAATAAATATACAAAAATATGCTTAGTTGTAATATGTAATATTACAACTATTAACAACAGTATTGTAATCTTTTAGTGATTTTTAATGTAGTAGATTTGAGATAACCCAGGGTTATTAAACCTTAGTGATTTTTGTTACTTAAATATTTTTGGCAATGTATATTTATTTTATAAAAACGTTAAATAAAAAAACTACAATACATTAACCCCTCTACACATCTTCAAGATGAAAAAAAGGACATTTCACCCGAATCTCTCATAGTGGTAGTCCAAACAGATTGGTGCATTGGACTGAGTGCCGAGGGGGATCCCTCCACCCTCGGCACATAAATATTCAAGAGGTTAAAATGGAGGCAGAGGTGAAACACCCTCGGTAAAAACATAAGATGCTCCTATTGAGGTACCAAATGATATCTCAAGTTATCTAAGTCTACATATTACTTTTTTAAATTTCTCGTTTCAGTTGCGTTGTGGTAGTGATATTCATATAAATTTGAATTTATAATAGTATCATGCAAAACCATATTATATCTAGTGATCATTATTTACCATCTTCAGCCTATTAACTTTGCCACTGCTGGGATGATAACTGACCTAATTACTGCAATTATTTGTAGTAATAATCGATATTAATTCCAGTTTACGGCATACATAAGTTATACTATTTTAATATTATAATTTTCAGCATTAAAATACGGAAACTATACATATAGAAGTAAAAGAAGCATTGTTTTCAATGACTATTTATTTTTTGTCAATAATAATGTAAATATTATATTAAAATGATTAGGTCAATGAAGTCGAGGCAACACTTTATTATACGCTTGACGTTGCGAGTATTCGTCAGATACAAGAGGCAATCATGAGACGAGTCGTTAGTACACTCTTTTAGCACATGCTATGTGTAGATGATTAGCTCAACAAAAAATGATCATAGTTATATAGATCAAATATTTCAATTTTTTAATTTAATATTCATAATAACGGTCATGTCTTGATATTAAATTGCACTCAAAATTATTGTTCGTAAATTATGTCCACACAAGCTGTATTGACCCAAAATATGAAAAATCTGAATAGTACAGAAGTAAATTGAAAATAATGTATTACCACAAGGATTTATAGTGAACATTTTATTTCTTGTGTCTCATTATATTTCTCATGTTAATTAGTATGTATTTAAATATTTAACAGCTGGTTGGTCTAATAATATATACAGATTTCATCCTTCCAGGTCAGATATAGGCATGGTTTTAATTTGTCTTAAAAATCATTTGCTTCGCTATCATTTGAAATTATTATATATTATTAAATCATATAGAAACTGTATCTTTATTAATTTTTCATATGTTTGAGTATTACCATAATCATTATTTTAAATGTTACAAACTTATTTAACCTAACTATCCTAAATTTATATTTCTTATATGATACACAATAAAAATTTACTTTCAATAACAATCACTATTTTTTATGTTACTCGTATATTGTATGATGTTTTATAATATATATAAAATTACATTTTTACTTAGAAAAAATACAAAAAAAATAAAGTAGACCTCACTTTGCTTTAAGAAGTATCTAGAAAAATTAAAAGCTGTTCACTGGACTGAAAACGCCATTTTTTAACATTCCTAAAAACCATTGTTCTTAGAAATTTATTTAAAGAGGACTGGCAAGTCGAAAAAATTGGTGAAATATGAGACCAATACGTAACAAAAAAGTATTAATCACAAGCATTTAAAACATAGATTTATTGAAGTCACCTTTTAATTAAAGACTCTTTATAAAACAAAAGTGGTGGAAAATATAGTCCTTCCAGATTTTCTTATCGGTTCTTCTCAATAGAAGGTCTATGACCAATGGCATACCTTCAAGCGTTTGTAATCAACACAAACTGTATATCAACGTTTTGAGTGTTTCGCGTTTGAGAGATTGTCGTTTAAAGGAATCGCTTAGAGACTTGATATTCACCATCAATCTCATTAATTAATCTTTAGGTCCTTTTACCTTTACGTCTCAGTCACATTTTGTCATAGGAAGCAAGAAATTTAAATAAAATCCCTTCAGCCGGATTTGCGACGTGATTATTGTATATATATCAAATCCCATCGTTTCGACTCCTTTATAGGAACCGTGCATACATGTATGTACGTACAATAGACGCTAAATTATAGGAACTCAATACCTATGTAAGAAGTTGTTCCAAAAATAACTGGTATTTTGAAGAGTGAGGCTATGAACCGAATATCTGAAAAATTGAGATTTATCATAAGCTCTTAATATTAACGTGGTTCCTAAGGAAAACAAGCATAATATGGCACATTTATACCGGACGCCATTTCTTATCTTTCAAACACTTCCTGGTTCAACATGATTTTATTTCAGCGTCCAATATAATTAAAGTATAACACCGAAACAAATTAAAATAGCCACCAGATGGAGCGCTTTCACGTACCTATGAACATTCATCGATAGAGCTGTATAAAGGAATCACGTTCTTGACTATATTAAACGCCGACTGCATATGTCAGAGCGATATATACGCTGAGCCCTACTTTGCCATCTGTGAAGTTCCGAGTTGTGTCGTCGAATTAGTGCACGTAAGGAAATAAATCCAAGCATCCATAACGAAGTTAACATAGAACGCGTATATTGTTTATTCCTATAACTTTAAAAATTCATTGGATTTGTCAGTCATCTCTTTAACTCTCATAGAATAACTATGATTATTGATATGTGAAAGTGTTTTTATGTTGTCTTGAGTCTGGGTGGTAGTGTCATCTACCTATTTCGCTTTTGATGTTCTTAACACAGTCTGCGTAAGTGTCTTCAGAGCAAAGAAGTAATGTTATCCAATATTTAATATAATTTATAATTATTACCCGTTTCAACACAGAATTGCAAATGGTGGAGGGTTGTTCGCTTATAGATATTGTGGTTATGTAGGTATTACGCGGTTTAAGAGAAGTTTCAATGTTCAGTTTTGAAACGTGCAAAACTTTTTCCAAAGAGATAAGAAAATGAGATCTCTTTTAAATATCTAAGCTAAACTATGTTGTCTATGTTCTAAATAAGAAATAACAAAGCAAATTGGTTATGACATTAAGTGGATTAAATGTTTTAGATACAATTTACGATATAAATCTTTGATATTACTATTTGCGAGAATGGAATAGTCATCGTTTCTGCTTTCGTAAACTTTTTGTAACCAAGTAATACATTTAATAGGCTTTTTCTTGATTACTATAAAGTATTTTACAAATTTTTAATTCAGATATATAGTGCATTCCAATTTTTTATAGAATGTATACTTACAGGATGGCCTACTTAAAAGCAAAAGTATATAAAAGTATAATTATTTATTTATGATGAAGATGTAACTTTGAATCAATAATGAAACAATTCTAACGCTGTTGACAAAGAATGTTTGATATATTTTCCTTTGTTAGGTAGCGGCCTGTGAAAATTGTATGTGCAATTGTAGATGTAATCAGTTGAAGTTATTATTTTTAACCTACATCCCTCTTAACAAGGAAAAATCCAATTCAAACATGCTCTAAAAGTAATTAATTTAAGCTACAATATGTTGAAATGTAATATTTTGAACAAATTGCGAATTTTGTGATTTTTAGATTGTGGATCCTAATCTCCAGAAATACTGGACTTATTTGAAAAGTCTTTAAATCTTTTCAAAAGTGCACAATATTCTAAAATTATGCTTAAGGCTTTTCTCACCAACCTTTATGTTATTTAGGATAAAATTCCTTTTAGGGTAAGATTTATGCTATATAACGCATTTGTAGATTCAATAATTGCATATGCAATGATGCAAAGTTTATTAAATAGAAATGCTTGATGAAAGTTGATTGATAAATTAAGCATGAGAAGACAGTTTATTATTTTTAATAAATTTAAAAATTCCATAAGAATTAAAAATTTCAAGAAACACGCGCTTTTTGTTTCAATGGGAAATCCCATAGAGTCAATGTTTTTTGATCAAAACTTTTTTATTTTTGCGTATTTCTAAATCCGTCACGATCTAGCCCTAAATCTGTTGATACGATTCATTACAAATAGGAAAATTGGCTAGGAACTCATAGAGTTATGGCGTCACAAACATTTCGTTATTAAAACTAATCCATGGAAGCTTCGCTCGCTCCGCTCCAAATATAGGTCGATGCAGTCGGTAAGCATAAAGCTTTGCTAGCACCAGATATTGGAGCAGAGCGGGATACTATTATCAATGATAAATCATTTACCAGTAAACGTTAATAATATTTTATTCACAATGCTATCTTTATATATATAATTCTTCTGTGAGTGTGTATGTCACTGAACTCCTCCTAAACGGCTGGACCGATTTGAATGAATTTTTTTGTGTGTGTTCAAGGGGATCTGAGAATGGTTTAGATTCACAAATCAGTCCGGCAGAAGAAGAAGAGCTCTTCTCACTTTCATCAACTTTGATAGAAGGGGCCTCGAGTATAATATAAAATAATACCTTTTACTACGGGTCAGACCTTGAATGGTTTAATTCACTGCTTGTGGGGGATAAGTCGTTACTTGTGTTATGTTTACGAACCCACCAAATTGATGAATTTGTGCGCAAACTAATCCTAATAGTTAATACTTGTCTATAACTTTTAGTTGATGTTGTTGAAAGTTTAAACGATCCAGAAGTTATGGAACAAAACCTATAGTGAGTATTTCATAATAGCTAAGGCTCTAAGTGGTTGTCTTTATCATATTTTAAATGCTGTTTAACTTTAAATTAGTCAAATACAATCCAATTTTAGTTTGTTAAATATAATCCAGATAAAAAGAAGAATTAAAAACAAAAGTAAAGTCAAATTTTCTCAAAACGTTATACTTTAACAATCACTTACAAAAATGAGTGTCTTTAAATTATGTTAATAATAATGTTAGTTTATTTTTACTTGACAATTTAACATCTTTATTTTGTTCGGAATCTATTCGGTAAAAAGCTATTCTGAAAGAATGGCAGTTATGTATTTTGGTATCACTTAAATATAAAATACTGAGCTCTTGTTGTATTCCCTAATAGTGTAATTAGTAGGACTTCAAATTATGAAATTCTCAAATATTCTTTTCACCATTGTACCATAATTCATTTCATTTTCATAGTGGAACGTCATCAGAATGTCCATCAGTCAGTAAGCCTTCAGGACCAAGTCACGAGTCTTATTAATGGATTAAAACTTTAGAATTACAAATTCCTGCAGTCGCAGGTATTTTAATTATTATATTGTTGTAAGTTATAAAAATATTGTTGTATTTAAGTTAGAAAATCATATTAAGATGTCCACAGGAAGATACTTTCTATTTGCGATACAATATTCGCATTGCTACTTTGTTTGCTCACCATTTTGGAATCTTTCTGTCTTCCTTTATTTATAATAGCGGCCCGTCCCGGCTTCGCACGGGTGGACAAAATTCTTTAATTTTTTTCTAGCATTCAATATAGCCTATGACACTCAGCAATAATGTGCCTTTCTATTGGTGAAAGAATTTTTAAAATCGGTTCAGTAGATCCCGAGATTACCCCTTACAATTTAACAAATATACAAACACACAAACTTTACTTCTTTATAATATTAGTATAGATAAATTTGCTAGTGTTTGCAATCTTAAAGATTGTTCTGTAAGGGAAATCAAAGCTCTAATCGCCAATACCTTACTGGAGTGGAGTTATTTAGAAACTGAAGATGTTCTAAAAGTTATCAAATAAGACTGCAGCAATCTCACACACACGTACTCACACGCATAATGCATGCACACCATGCACACGAACACACACATCCACATTTCCTTTTTTGTTTTATTTTGATTTTATAATTAGGTTGTTTATACCTCATTTCATTTAAATTATTAACAAATGGTGTCCTATTTTGCCGCAATTTGCTATGTAAACCGATTACTTTCCTCACAGGACAGGCTATGCCTAGTGTAGGGCATAGAGATCTTAGTATGTATAAGGCTGATTGAAATAAAGATTATGATTATTATATTATTTGTAAAATGCAATGCTTCTAGCTGACATAACATACCTTTATTAGAATAATTGGTTAACGAACTCCTTATTGCGTGAATCAAAATTGAATGGAAGACGTTTATTGATCAATAGGTAAACATGCAGGTTACATGTAAATAAAAATACAAAAAGAGCAAGGTAATTGCTACTCGACGTAATTACGACGGGATTTTAAAGGGTGTGAACAGAATAACAAGAAGAAAAAAAATCATAGACCGAAATAATACTGTACAACTCAATGTAGAACAAAGGAAAATGACAGATTGAAAATAAATTAAAATCTAATTGAAAGATGTTAAAATGGTTTTGTTTCTAATATTATAAATATAACACCAGTTTTTGAGCAGCTTTCTCTGGGTAAACATTCTAAAAAGAAGCGTGCTTATTAGTCCAGTCATTATATACATTTAAAAGTGAAAATGAACCGAGAAAGCCAAATTTTGGATATCACGTGGGGGGTGGCTAGAAAAGCTTAAGTTTAAATTGTCGACCAAAATAACCTTGTGCTATTTCCGCCATCTTGAAAAAACCCTTAAATTCAGTTTTTTCATCATAACTCGATTCCCCGTTGAGATACGAAATTTTTTATAGAATACTTTTTTGTTGCTCTTCTCGCGATCTACAATTAAGGTCCCATGCATTTTTCACGTATCGATCGTCGTTTTCGAGATATAGATCAAAAATATCTGGCACCGACTCCAAAAAACAATAGGTATATAAGTATAACTATTGTAAGATATTTAGCTGGTTTAACTTTAATTACTTTGACATAGTTTAGGAAAATTATAGTATTAGGTAATAGATATTAAGAATTATTTTTTAATTTTTAGTTTTTTTTTGTGTTCACGCATTTGAAGTCGGTTTTATTTTTTTTTTAAAAGTTAATTATTTTATTTTAAAATTTTTAGTGTTACTTTTTTGTAGATACTAATCGTTCAAATTGGTTCATAATCGGCGGAGATATTGCGTATAAAAAAGTTCGTCCCCAATTTTCCACCCTTGGGGGTGAAATATTTTCTTCAAATTCGCATGAAACCATCCTTTTGATAATACCTATTCAACAAAAAAATAATCGTTCAAATTGGTTTATAATCGGCGGAGATATTGCGTATAAAAAAGTTCATCCTCAATATTCCACCCTTGGGGGTTGTTTTTCTTTATTATTAAATTTAAATGGGACCACCCTTGAGGTATTACCTATACGCCGAAAAAAGATTTGTTCAAATCGGTTCATAATTGGCGGAGTTATCGCGTAACAAACAAAGAAAAACTTTTGATATTTTTGATCGATATCTCGAAAACGACGATCGATACGTGAAAAATGCATGGGACCTTAATTGTAGATCGCGAGAAGAGCAACAAAAAAGTATTCTATACAAATTTTCGTATCTCAACGGGGAACCGAGGTATGATGGAAAAACTGAATTTAAGGGTTTTTTCAAGATGGCGAAAATTGCACAAGGTTATTTTGGTCGACAATTTGAACTTAAGCTTTTCTTGCCATCCCCCACGTAATATCCAAAATTTGGCTTTCTCGGTTCATTTTCATTTATTTCCCGATTTTTCCGACGTAATGACTGGACTATATATACGCAGGTACAGAAGTTATATAAAATTTTATTCTTATTTAATTTTTAAATGAGATATCTTGAAGTTAGCCTATTAACTTTAAAAGCTAACTTCATGGCTTTTTCGTTGCATGCTGCGTGCGCAAATTCCGTTACATGAAAAAGTTCACCTTCAATGGGCCAAAATTAGTATAACTTCAAAATAAGAGACTTTTTTTTCCTAAAAATACATAAATTTCCTAAGAAACATCGTCGAACAATTTACCTTTAAACCAAACTTCATGAAATATTAGCATTCAGTTACTAATTAGCATTGTGAACTTATATTGTCGTAGATATGTGGATAAGACCTAACTACACGTGGCATGGTATACATCCACAAACAAAGTATCAAAAGTAAGTCTTTATCGCGAACAGTGTTATACTTCGAAGCTCATCTCACTTTGTTTTCTCTTCACTCTCATCGCGAGTATAATGCGATATCAAGCGTCTCGAGAATCACCATATATTCCGTTCCTTTGGGATTATAATTCAAGGGCTCTTTGATAAAGCGAACAACAACCGAATCTATAACACTACAGTTCCCTAATGTTCCGATGTTATATAGATATTTAACTAAGGTTGAGGTAAGATCACTGATTATCTCAGTAAGAAGTTTGAAGGCACCACTTAATGAAATAAAAAACAGCTGTCGGTTTGTTTAGTAGGTACGTCGCACTAGACCAAGGTTGTACACACCTTTCACAATGAAATCATCCTCACGGACGCAAATCTAGCCGACTACGTGTTATGTAACTTGATAGTCAAATAACATTAAATTACGTACCTATATGCCGCTAACAAAACAGGTGTGTGACGTCACAGAATCTTATCTTAAGAAAAAACCATAACATGCTCAGAAGTGGACAGAATTCTGTAGTAATCCGGGTCTTATTTACGAAGTTAACGGATATTTGTTTAGAATACACTTACACTGTTTTTACTAGTTTGATATGTTGTAACTTGCTTAATTTCAAGTATATCTTTTACGGTCTTTCTAGTACCAGAGGTTTTATAAGAATCATTCCCCATCACACTGATCATATGCTAAAGCGTACTCTAATAGTGATAGTGTAAAGTTTTGATCATTACTGCATCTGCAGTCGTTAAAAATCTTATGTTAG
Source organism: Calamotropha paludella (assembly GCA_927399485.1). NCBI lineage: Eukaryota > Metazoa > Arthropoda > Insecta > Lepidoptera > Crambidae > Calamotropha > Calamotropha paludella. The sequence continues at coordinate 8,434,470 of OV656817.1, read as the reverse complement.
CAAAAAAACATGCTCAGAAGGGGTTTTCTGTACGGAATCAAACACATTGGAAGCACTGGTGGGTTATAAGCCCATGCTATCTCCGATGTTTTCGTCCAAATGGTATGCTTGGCTTGTGCCCCAGAAGTATTGACATTAAAAGGATATTCATTATGGTTTGCCAGCGTGTTTACTAATACATAGTAAACTTTACCACTTTACACCACCACCACGGCAACTTTACAAAACAAAGAAAGTAGAACGAAAGTAGTTTTGATTGTATTCACCAAGGATTAGGACTTCAAACGTAGTTCAACTGAAAAGGTAGTTTCAAGTTCCACCTCAGGTGAATTGTTTTTAATGGCCATAGTCCATTGATGGAAATGTCGATTTTAAATCTTGCTACAACAAGATATTAGCCGATTTTTTAACACAACTAGTGTCGGCTCATTTTCAATTATTCTGTTATTAGAAGATACAACCTTACTCTAAATAATGAAATGATCTCTATAAAAATCGCATAAAATTGATCCCAAACATCAAAGTAAGCTTGATCTGCTCTCATAAATAACAATAATAATTAAAATTATAAAGACCCCACAAAATTATCGATTAACGATATAATAGAATCACATCGTTATATCCTGTAGCAATATTGGTTGTGTAACCAACATTGGACCTCAACTGACAAGCTAGCAGTAGAAAACTATAGAATTCTAGCTCCGCCCTTGAGACAAAAGCCTGAACATACATTTAGAAAATAATGAGCACAAACTCGTAACACGAATATAAACCTTATTGCAAGGTAACTAGAAACCCAAAAAAACCTCAGGTCTGATGACATGTCGAGTAATAAATATGAGAGCGAGAATTACATTACTCGACTCCATGAAATAAAATTAAAAAGGTGTGTAAAAGCGACACTTAAAAGTCTTATAAGCTTTATAGCAAAAATGTAGTATTTATTCGAAATTGTTAAACATGATTTATAACTGATATCATAGTTTTTAATTCCTCGTCAAATGAGTAAAAATATATGTATTATTTTAAAGCGAAGTACCTACTATAAATATTTTGTGTAGTGTTAATATTACGTCAATTGTTTGTTATTTCACAATCCAGTTGCTTTAGGTAAACTAAAGCTTAATCTGTCGTTGTTGATTTATTGGCGAAAAACTAATATATTAATAAATTAAAGTAATGAAGTGTTGCGTTTATCTCGTAACTTAAATATTTAATTTAGAATATTTTATTACTCTAAACACGTGTCGACGCCCCTTCAGGAGCTATGATGAAAGTAGAGGTCAAAATTACGGCCATAACATTCTTGTTTCCTTGTAGAGTAAGATAAATAAGTATAAGAAATATGTAGCTAATAATATGTTAAGTTGATGTTTCGTGAAAATTACGTTTAATATGTATTTACTCATATTTCGATGGAACCAACGACCCAAAGCTATAATTAGTTACGGTAGGTAATATTGGTAAGTTACAAAGAAATGGTAAACCCATCTCTTAAGTATTTGATCATCCATCATCAGAAAGACTGTTTGGCGTACTAGTAGTGATTCAGCCTACTGTACCAATGGGTCTGGGTTCGAATCTTTGAAATTGAATGTTATTGTGAAATGAAGAATAAACATTTGTTTTATATACTTAGTACCCTTTCCGTTATTTCCTTTCCTTTCCATTATTTAGTATCCATGGTACAAACTCTGCTTAGTTTAGGATGAAATCATTGGTGTGAGTTGCCCGAAAATTATAATGTACTTATTGTTTTACTATTATCTAAAATAAATGAAGAAAAGTGTATTTCCGCTATTAAGAAAAAGTAAAAAATGTGTTATTGACTGACATGTCAAATTATGATACGTCAATATTATTATGATGACGACACTGTTTAGGATTTGACGACAAACGAATTGACGCACAAGCAGATATTTCAGGGAACGAATTGACGCGCAATTCACATTAGAGTAATAATTTCGCACTGTGTCACATATCGTACTTTAAAAATAAACAAAAGCTTATCTGTATTGATGGAAACGTTTAGTATTTTGATTCAAGCACGTTTTAAAAATTAAATTGACTACGCTTTTTCAGTACTTTTAGTTTGACAAACAATTTTTTTTTGTTTAGTAGCTATTACGTAGTTTTTATGTTTATTGACATAAAAAATAAAAACAGATATTACCCCTACCTTTGTATTAAATGAGTTGCAGTCAAATATCAGTCGATCAAGCACTAGATATAATTACAGCTAATGCAAAATTATTTGTCGGTTCTTCTCATTGCAAGGTCGAACAATACGATGCGAGCTACTTATATAAGTAAACACTACGTTACTTTTACTAGTAGTTACATAGCTAAACTGAATAAATTATTTGAAGTTTTGACATTTTTCTTTAGATAAATCTTATTATCCAGATAAATTATTTATTTCCCACTACCATTAGCTTATTACCATCCCTAAAACTAGAGAACTGACCTTCTTATTTATCCATAGAAGAAAACACAATATGGAAAAACGACTATAAGCCAACATGGTCAAGTAAAGGTAGGTTAAAAAATTATTATCCCATTAATGAAAAATAACATTAGATTAATAAAAAATTGTAAAAATAAATATCTTGGTAACAAGTTTGAGCTAGAGTTTCAGCATAGCCTTCATTTCTTAAGTTCGGCTTTTAGATTTCTTGGCAAGTCATTTATGTTATTTAAAGCACTACTGGTAGATAATGTTCACTTAGACAAGGCGAGAAAGTAGTATAAGGTTATTAAATTCACTTCTTATCAAAGCTTCGCTGGACTAAATTGCTATTGTCAGGATGCACGTTGCGTATGGATATGGCAGAAAATATTGCTACTTGAAATAATATCCATATCTTTAATATAGATTTGTTTAAGTTCTAACTGTCACCAGTGGCTGGTGCAACGGCAGCGGTCCCACGTATCGCTAAAAGGTTGAAATTCTAGTACGATCCTTTATTGTGGTTTGTTTTATTAAATTTAATGAATCGAGTTTTTCTATATAAATAGTTTTCGGATATTCAATGTTTAACACATAAAATTAACTTTATTTTTTATTTCGGTTATAATCGCTGAAAAGGCGTTGAATTTAACTGCTTTGACATAGTTCATTAGCAATATATGTAAATAATGCATTGAGAAAAGAAAGAATGTAGATAAAATCGATGATATTCTCTAAAGTATGATTCACCAGCAAGATGCGGGTTCGAATTTCACAGGAAAATATTTAATTTAATGTTTTTGATATAAATATAATTCTATTTATTATTCAGTATATCTAATACACACACGCTCTGTTTATTTAGGATTCAAATAATTGATATAAACTGTAAGGAATTGATTTATTATTTATTTTATTTACTATTAATCAATAATGGCATCAAATGTGTCAGCATATATTTTGGATAATTTCTAACCTAAATAATATCATCCACATTTAGGTCTTATACTTCCGTGCCTATCGCAAATTTTACCAAATAATCGACGCGTTTATTCTCGTGTCTTATATTTAATCCTGACGTTTTGACTCCTTTACAAGAGCCTAGATCACAAGATTACTAATGTAATGCTAAGGGCTTAACTTCAACATTTAATTTATATCTATACTTGAAGTAAAACGAATAAGTGGCACTGTAATGGTATGGTAAGTTATGGTCCATTCCCTCAACAGTTTTTTCACCCATAGGCATAGGGAAAGCCTGAGTCCCAAAAGTGGGGTAAGAGGCTGACAAAGATGTTCTCATCATTCATCTTGATTACATGCTTCCCAAAGTATTATTATTATTTGTGAACAAAGAATATTAGCTGATAAAAAAGAAAAACTTCATCTGAAAATAAAATGAGATATGTGTGTGTACCCAAACAGAGCAGGTTAATATTTTTTTACAGCTTTCCAAGAAAGTTTTGGCAACAGACATAAATCCAGAATGAACAAGGGACAGAGGAAGTCAACCGACCCGGGTGCGCGATCGGACCGTCGTCGTACTCGGCTCTATTAAACAACGTATGACTATTTAGAACCATATAGATTACATCTTCAGCTCACAATATGATCATGTAATTTCAACTTATGTCATCATGGCCGGTTTTCGGATGAGTACCCATTAAAACAAAAAGTGAAGTAAAGTGCAAAATTGCCTCCCGCTATGAAGATAAGACCACATTAACCAAAATGTATTTTTTTCACAAGTTGAAATTGGTTTCGGCCAACTAGATATTTTGGTTAGATTAATTATTTACTTACAATCGAAACCCAAAAAGCGTTGTCCTGCTGGTATTTGGTGGCGAGTTACAAGAAAGTTGAAAACTTATGTAATCTTGTTACTCGTCTACTAATTATCATCTCTATACCGTTCAACTAAGTAGAACTGTATAGATATAGAGATTGACGATTAATTATATCAATGCAGTGCCATCTTTTGTCGAGTAAAATCAACTTAAATTTTTGCTGTGATCATACACCTACGGAGCACTTTTTATACACTCGGCGTCAAAAAAATCGCACCTCTAAGAAAATCACGTTCAAATGGCATTAACTCTGGATATGCACATGCAGTCGTATTAATTATAATTTTATTTAAAAGGTTACTTAATTAACTTAATAAAAAAACATTATTTTTCATTATCAAATAAAACCTAAAGCAACAAATAAAGGGTCACAAAAATTCTAAGGAAATTTTGCTGCTCGGGAGAGTCGCGAGTTGCGCTAACTTTGTGGGTATAAAGAGGTCAACACGGGTTCAATGTGGGTCATTCGCTATTAAACCGTTGAAGGGGACACACGCACTGATTTTACTGAAGAAAGAACATCTGGAAAATGGACACTACAGCTGATGAGGCCGCTCAAGTGGTTGCACTACTGCAAGCAGGGGTGCGGCAGTGTGATGTCGCCCGGCAACTGAATCTGAGCCGTTTTTCGGTTCGTAGAGTCTACCAGCGCTTTTTAGAGACCGGTGGCTATATCCGGCGACATGGGTCCGGTAGACGTCGCTGCACTTCGGAAAGAGACGACCGGTTCGTTGTGTCGTACTCTTTGAGAAATCGCTTCTCAAACGCTGTTCAGCTGCAACAGGAGCTCCAGGCAGTTCGCAGACGCACCGTGAGTGTATCCACGGTTAGAAGAAGACTGAAGGAGAAGAACATAGCAGCCCGCAGAGCTGCTACAGGTCCAAAATTGACTGCAGCGCACCGACGAGCCCGCTTGCAGTTTGCTCGCGACCACGTCGATTGGACCATTGAGCAGTGGGGAGCTGTTCTCTTCTCAGACGAGACACGAGTGTGTCTTTTCTGCAACGACCGACGAAGAAGAGTATACCGGAGGCAGGGTGAACGTTTCGCTCAAGCCTGCATCCAGGAGACGGTGGAATATGGAGGCGGATCCTGCATGTTCTGGGGCGGTATGTCGGCTGCCGGCAAAACCGACCTGGTCTGCGTCTCCCGGACCGGAGGTGCTCGCGGACAAGGGTCGCTGACTGCGCGCCGCTATATCACAGAGATCCTGGATGTGCATGTGGTCCCTTTTGCCGAATCTTTTGGCGAGGGGTTCACATTAATGCACGACAACGCTCGCGCACACACTGCAGCCATCGTGAACGACTTCCTGCGGAGGTCCCAAATTCCTGTGATGCAGTGGCCAGCGAGAAGTCCTGATCTGAATCCGATAGAGCACCTCTGGGACCATCTTAAACGTAAGGTTCGATCTCGGGATCCGGCTCCTTCGACTCTAGAGGAACTCCAAACCGCGGTGATTGAAGAATGGGGTCTTATCCCTCAAGAAGAGCTCCTGAAGTTGGTGAGGTCTATGAGGGACCGTATGGAAGCCGTCATCAGGGCAAGGGGGGGTAACACTAGATTTTGAGTTAATTTTAAGACACTTTTTGTACATTTTTTTTGTAAATTATCGATTATTAATTAGGACTTAATTAAGATTTTTTATTATTTTTCAAATTTTTATGCTTTTTGTATAATTTTAATTAAAAAAAAGATTGCACTTAATTGTTGTTTGATGCTCCTTTTTGTTACCTTTCTAATGATACCTAACACTATCCTCTATATAAGGTTTAGGAATTTTTGAATAAGATTTTTATAAGGTGCGATTTTTTTGACGCCGAGTTTATGTTGTTCGGCTGAACGTATAGTAGATGTCATGTGGCGCCATCTAGTGGCGAGTTTTTCTTTTGTCAGAAACCAAGGACCCAGAAAGATTGTAAAAGTCCTCTGACTTACACCAGTCTTTTTTAATTTAAGTAATGAATTCGTGAGAGTATTCAGTGAACATAGGGGAAATAGAAGATAATTTTCTCAAACGGTTGACTTTTTGAGAAGGGGTAGAAGGGGGTTACACCTATTAATAATGGGATAATTAAATGTGTTTATCGCATTATTAATACAAAAAATGGGTTCGCTGTTGAATCGACCTATGTATTATGTAAATATGTATGCCTACTTGTAAGTATGTATCAACGACTAATAGATGTATCAACCAGTTACATAATTTTATGTCAAATTTGCTTGTTTATCCATGAGTTCCTATATTATTCTTAACCACAAAAAGTTTGTTTGTTTGCAAGAAACTTTATAAAACTGTTTTAACTACTAACTATTCATCTCTATGTTAATATACTACTGCGTAATTTAAAGTCCAAAACATAGTTACTTACATTATTTTAAGCTTCATCAGTTTTTTCACTCATACAACAAAAAAGAAAAAAATAAGATAGGAAATAAATACTATACACTATTTATTTTCTAGCTTATTTTTTATATTCTTAAGTGTTGTTAACTGTTCTTAAAAGTTGAATGAAACGATTGTAACCAGCGAATATTTATTATTTCGTTATGAACAATTATTCAAATCAAAACAAAGGCAAACGTATGACAAAAAAGTAAAAATAAAGCATGATACAACTCAAAGGTATCTAAATGGCATATCAAAGTCAATAAGCAACATCCCTACAATTTCATCTTCGCAAACAATTAAGGCAAGAATCATATTTCTATCCATTGTTAGCCAGTAAGTAATGAAAGACTAATTTCTGCGATGAAATATTACAAAATTTTAGGAGATATGAGTTTTATAATATTAATGAGAAACAGAAAGGGTCGAATGTTGTAATAAATCATTATTAGGTCCTCTCAATTCTCCAGTTCATTAAAGTCAGATTACGGTTAAACATAACCTTTAGTATAGTTTATCTAATTAAAGTAATATCTAAAAAAAGAGAATACTTAAAATTGGATATAATTATAGAGTACTTATTTAAATGACGTAAGTATCATCAAATAATCCTACTAGCATTAATAAGTAACGGCGCACATCGCACCGACTCGTGGTATCGACGTGTGGCTTGGAGCCTGTCGAAGGACCATCTGCATGTGTGCACGTGCCAGCCGACGGCACCCGAATGCGACCGATCACCCGCGAGCTTACCGCATTCTTTATTCAAAAAGCTTTTACCACCACTATACTACAAGTAATATCTTATCCTAATACATCAGAAACAAGGCCGAGATTCGATCAAAGTCATTTAGGAGATGAAGTTTTTCAGACTGGTAACGAAAAACAGGCGCGATGACCGTAGCGCATGCGAAATAATCCTGTTGCTACAATATTGTACCCATTCTACTACATTATTCGTTGCACCAACACGTCCAATTTCACGTAAACGCGCTTCGATGGATTCGAAACTCTATGTTGAGCACGTAGTCCGAATGGAATTACGGTAGTCATGTAGGCCGTTATTATACCTACTTCGTAACGTGGTTCTCAGCCACTTTTGTTCGGAATGTTTCTTTTTTCTAACAATCACGGTGTTTTATCTGTGTAAAGTTGTTATCTATGAATTTGGCGACATCTGTGCCACATGTGTGGCGCTTATCGTCAATTTCTCAAAATATTTGACACGTGTTTATCTTTGATGGCACAATAATCATAAAAATATTTTTTTTCTTGGCACTGATTTAGTTCCTATCGCCAGATTAATATTAATCATTTAATGAGTTTTTATTTAACTTACAGTGTTATTATCAAAATAGTTCAATTTAGTTTTAGCGCTACATACGTTTAGTATTATAAGACAGTACTAAATCAATCATTACACGTTCACACAGACATACAACTTGCATTAACCCATTATCCACCCACCCTACTCTTCCTCGCGGTCGCACACACACAAATGCGCAATTACTATGAGACATTATTTTTAAAAAGGGGAGTTGTTAGTTGAATGTCATTTGTTTTTTGTGATTTAGGACATGAATTTAGTTTACAATTTAAAATTATGTATTAGTTTAAAATCGTAAACGTAGTTGACTTTCAACGTTTTGCGACAAAAGTTTTTTTTATTTATTAAAAAAATATTAATGACAAGTAAAAGTATTATTCTTTGAATTTCAAATTTCCCACATTTTTTATGAGGACTAAATTGAGTTATTGATTCTCATTGTAACAACAACAAAACATTTTCATACGATGATTTTTCATGGTTTCAAATGTAATCTAAAATCGAGCGAATCACTTCAACGACTTCAAATGGCATATATGGATGAAAGCCCTTCTAAAGTAACCATCTACCTTTCGTACGAATTCAAGCGTGGTCGTCTATCTTTCGGGGATGAAGAAAGAAGTGTTCGTCCTTCGACGGCTATTAACGAAGAAAGTGTGTTAACAGTAAAAAATTAATAAAAAAAGAGGGGAATTACGTACGAAAAGATTCAGCATATATTGCAGGTTGGAACGGTAAGCGTTCACAATATTTAACACGACTACTTCTCGCAGGAAGGATAGTTTCAAGCTGGTTGCTGTACTAACTCGCTAAACTCAGAAGCAGGCTCATCTCGGCACATTTACGACATTATGACAGGTGGCGAATCCTGGATTTACGATCCAAAAACAGAGTTAGTCGACAGTTTGGTTGTTTCAATACAAACGAAAGTGAAGTGATCGAGAAGCGATGGAAAAATTATAATCACTCGTTTCTTTACTTTGACGGGGTATCTGGTGTTTATTCCATCACAAAGCAACATCAACGCCGAACAGTATACTTCGCTATGCTTATAAGAAGTTGCCAATGATACCTGACCAAATTCAGGGGTTACTGCTTTACCACGACAACGGGTCCACGCACTCAGCGCTCAAAATGAGGGATTTTCTGGACACCACACCAGTCGAAGTCTTAGGTCACCTTCGTAACAGCCCTTATCTGACCCTGCTAACTTCTCTTTATTTAATAATAAAGTGACAGCAAATTGGTGAAGAGCAAGCTTCACACCTTAACTCATCGCCGCAAAGTTGCCTGCTTGTCGAACTTCTACCGAATCTACTTTGGAAAGTGTGCTCAAGAGCTGCATTTCCTCATACCGCTATCTCCCTTTTTTCATCGGACATCCAGACGCACTGCGGGCTACCATCCTTTCTTGGTTGCTATTCCTACATGTCACACCAAGCGCTTCTCAACTTTCTTCATAATGCGCACAGCAAAGGAATGGAACTCGCTTCCTACGTCTGTGTTTCCGGGTAAGTACTCGGAAATATACAACCACTCAGATCAGACACTTTTTAGATAACTGTCCATTTTCAAAGCTACGATGAATAGGCACCTTCTGGGTTAGCTCTTTCCATCTTGGCCCCCGGGTTTGATTAAGGTCAAGAGCAAATCCGTTCAAGATAAAAATACAGTCTTAATCGCCGCAAGTTGAAGCATGTTTGTATGCATGAAACTTTGTATAGAGATGGGTAGAGCAATCTTTGAAAAGATTTATTAAAAACATTTTATATATGTAAGTTGGGTTTTTAGTTACTCGGAACCTTCTGAGTATCTTATGTAAGAAGGTTTTATTAACTATTTTGCAGACCTGAGAATTAAAAAAAAATGTTTAATCATGGATTGAAAATAAAGAATTTTTGGTCTGATGACCATGTCACCTGCAGTTATAATTAAAAAAAAAGTAAAAACAACAAATTTTTATATAGGAATCTAAACTGTAATAATAATAAATTTTTTACATTGACACCACTAGCCCAAAGTTAACAATGTAATGCTTGTGTTATGGGTACCAGGTACGGATAGCAATACTTATATAAATAACTTAAATTCACCGAAATACATCTAATATACCCATGATTCTGGTAAAATGTTCGTATTTATGTCACAAACATCTGCCCCTTCCGGGACGCGAACCCGGGACCATTCGGTTTCTAAGGTAGAGTCACTCTCGCTCGCTCAAACGGTCGACAAATAATAATTACTTACTCGGCTTATTTAAATTCTTTAGTGTTTGATGGAATCAGACGTAGCTTTTAAAGGAAATGTTATTATAGATGATGTAACTTTATCCCTTATAGTATATAAAAAAAATAGGTTATATTTTAAAGTTTAAATTAGTTATATAAATGCATACCTTTTAATAAGTAAGTTACAATACCAATGAAAATAATTTACGTTTCATCTCACGTATAATCGAATAAGTTGTTAGCTACTATTGTTCATCAACATCATCATCGCAGCCTAAAAACTTACCATCATTTTCATTTAGGCTTAAGAAGGCTTCATAGAATTAAGTATAGTAAATATCTAATTTATTTACTTACATTTTATAAAAAAATATCACGCACAATATAATACCTACATATTGAACAAAATATGACTATCTATACAAAAATATAACCTCAAATATTACATGGTCTTTAAAACGTTTTTTCTATAAATGGACAAATAATACCAAACATCTTTTTAAATAAAATCTGTTTTACAGACATATATAAACGACACGTTTTATGTATTTTATTCTGACGTTTACAGAAACCGTTTTTTAAGTCATCTTTAAAGGTTTTTATTAATATGCCATAGGCGCATAAGTGTTTGAACTAAATAACCAAACACCTGACTTAATAAACCTACAGCAGTTTTCTTTGCATTATACATGAAATATTATAAGTATTTTATACATATTGTTATAAAGAGACTTTTTCAATTCGTTGACTAGTGTTGTTGTAAGTACGCCACCCATAGCTCGTAAAGCTAAAACGCGCCAAGGAAGCGTAGTCTGGTACTCGGCTGCAAAATGCATATCGGAACAATGCAAGGTTTGACATGTATATGTATGAGTGTGTGTGCATATTACTTCATTTAATATGTCTTTTCAATACAGAATGAAGGTTTTTAGATGTAATTATCATAACAAATTCTACAGATAGGTTTTTCTTTTAACGGCTTGGCTAAAATAAATTATAACAAATTCTACAGATAGGTTTCTCTTTTAACGGCTTGGCTAAAATAAATTATAACAAATTCTACAGATAGGTTTTTCTTTTAACGGCTTGGCTAAAATAAATTATAACAAATTCTACAGATAGGTTTCTCTTTTAACGGCTTGCCTAAATATTGATGATGAAAAATGCGTAAATCTCTTAATAAAAAAAATTTATGAAAATTCTCCCCATGATATCCGTAACCTCATTTACTGGTAGAGTATTATGTATGTTTATAACATGGGTGTCTTTTGTATGGACAACAGTTCGTCAACCTACCACAAACTGTCAGTTTCTCAATTGATATTAGATTCTGGTTAAGGTATTTCAAGTTCAAAATCAATTGTGGAAATTTGGATATTTGTATAATTTGATATACTGTTGACTGCACCAATTTTTTTGTTATAATATACCCAGAAAATGTTACATAATAATAACTTATGTTCTTGCATATACATTATTAATAATTCCGATAACCTAAGTAAGAATTTTTGGCGTGAGTGTGAAGCGTCACTTTAATGGTTTTGGTTTACTTGTTAAATTTTGTGTTTTGGTTGATATTAGTGTGAAATAATGGTGGGTTATTAACCACTGAGTGTTTCTCAATATGAGTGAGTGTTGGCAAGTGAAACAAAGCAGCGGAAGATGTCTTTTCGCGCTCTCTCAAAAAGGCCACGAGGAGGTTTCAGTAAAACCCCACATCTTTACTGAAACCACTCAAGAACTGGCAATTATACTTACTTGTCGCTGGCTGAATGCACAAATCGTGCAAGCCACAAATAAAGAATTAAAAAAATAAACCTAAGTTAATTAAATTTTTGTGTAAGGTTTGAGTACACATCCGTAGTAGGTACATCAACGCAGGATTGAACTCAGTTCGCTTAGGTCAAAGCTGACATCTCAACCGATAAGCTACAGCCTTATTAAATTCAATAACATTTAAACTATTACTTAAATTAGACATACAGTTATTTGACAGTTGCTGAATGTGACTTTCAATAGTCAAATATCATATGCGGCACAATATCGTTTAAAAAAGGTGTATAGGTAGGTGACTGGCTTAAAATAGGTTCTGTGGTCGAGCCCAGTTCGAACCCACGTCCAATGCTAAAACAGTTAAACCGTTACAGGAAAAATACTGACACTCTCTCTATTCTTAGTAATTTGATCTTCTTTAGAGCCTCATAAACTTTATAAATATACTTGATTTTTTTTTAAATATTAATTAATAGATTTCTCATTGCGTAATACTAATACCTCTTTGACTATTTGTTCAAAAAATATTTAATTTCAAATATTTATATTTTTAAATTATATAATTTTAAAGTTAAAATGTGATTTAATTAAATAACTCCATTTGACAAAAAGAATAAAACGATTCCTTGCTTTGCTATCCGCTTTCAATAATATCTTTTATAGCTAAGATAAAGAAAAGCTTTGAAATACCTGGATTTTTATTCCCTACACTGTTCAGTGAAAAGAAACCTTTTTTTAGGAAGCATGGCTTAATTTAACAGATTAATTAGTACTCATATTAATAAGTATATTAATAAGTTTATAATAAACTTAAAACTTTTTAAATTTTATTACTTAAATTATAATTTAATTTATTACCTGACTTTATAAATCTTGTCACATATTAATTACTAATTTCATGATTGAATGAATCAAATAAACTTTTAAATTTCAACCTATCTTATGCCAATCTAATAGAGACTATTTTATTTAAAAGTGTATATTCTTTTTGTGCTGTCGACCATAAAATCAAGTTAGCTAGTAAAAATTAAACGATGAAAACTATTCGTCTTCCTGTCTGAGTAGCTGGGTAACGGAGAGTACGAACATTTATTTTTCACTAACTTAAGTAAATTTTAAGCGTTGTAAACGCATACTGAACTATAATTATTAATCACCTTCATATAATTATATGTATCTGTCAAAGGTATAGTTATCAATAAATAAAAATGTCAATTAATGCCATAACCCTAAATTCCCAATGGAAATCAATGTCATTCATCTAACCAGCCATTCCGAACTCTCGACAATAGTTCCAGGCCAGACGTCCGCTTAACTGTCAACGACTCCCGCTTTTGATAGATGTGACTGTAAACCAGTGATTCCAAGATACTCGGCGTGTTAACAATTGACAGCTCACTAATTGAAAGGAAGCCTACATCCATAAAATAAAAGCTCGTGTTTACTGCTACTAACTTGTACATTACAAACAAATATCTCTACATTTTAAATGAACAACCTACATACACCTGTCGAACTTTCAATTAAAGATATTCAGGAAGTAAGAAAACTTATTTAAAACCACTTAATAGACAACCATCCAAAGCCATTAACACTAAGGGCGTCTACACACGGCGCGGAATGGCCGGAAACCGAACTCGCGTCCTCTCGGTCAATCACCCCTCGCCAAAGGGAGAGGGTGGGCCCCCGATACGTCCCCGTATTTTTTCATCCACACGATTGCAAACAACTTAGCCTTATCTATGGGTGTGATAGCGTTAGTTTAGCATTATTATCAGATTGACAACATCCTTAAGAAACATCTGATTATGTTGTTATACTAATACAACAAGATTATTTTAAAGTACCATTTGTAAAATGATAATTTCAAACAGTTCGTAACTCTTTCAGTAGTATGTTCACTGTCTAATAGTTATAAACATACATCGTACATTTTAAATTTACTTAAATATCGTTAATATAAGGTAATTAAAGGTAATCATATAATTATAAAATTTTGTTTTGTTTTGTGATTTACTGTTGTCAATAAAGGAAGTAGCGGGTCAATCCCAACACAAGTATCTTTTGATTACTTACAGGGAATGACTCAGCCAAATGTTATAAGATTACTTGAATAAATGCATTTTTATTATTAATTGCATACTTGTCATGAATAAAAATATATTACCCATTGTCACCTGCAATGTATATCAATTTATGTCATTTGATTAGTATAGTGAATGCACTGTTGAGAACTGTGAAGTTATGACAATCAAAATCATATTATGTTGCTTTACGATCCCGTACTACATATATATGAACCCAAAATGTTTCCACTGGTAGTATAAATAGTTGAGTAAACATGTAACTCAAAATACTCTACAACAAATTAAATAGTCAAATATTGTTATTAACACCAAAGATCATATAATAATGTTACAACGATAAACAAAATATATGATAAACAGTATCGTTATTATTACAGTATACATATTAAAACAGATCAAGATATACAATTGACGAAAATGACCTTATAATTAGGTCCACATTGCCATCACACTATTCTATTTTTATTGTATATATGTATTCTTGCAGTATCTGCAGGATATATTCAACTTATCTCCGGTGTTGTCGGACGGGACTCAAACTCGAAACCTTTCGTTTATTGGGCAACTGTCCTCCCTGAGACATTTGTTTATGTATAAAAATGTAGCAATTATAATTAACAATAATAATAATAATATGTTTAAATAATTTGAAAAAATTTAATAATTACAAAGCTCAATTACTTGATACTTTTAAAAGTATTACATTCGATATGTAGTTAGTCTAGAAATTTAAGACGTTGTTATTCAACATAAGAAATTCTTACAAGTGCAATAAAAAGAGTAAAACATACGTATAATTTTGTCAAGTATATACTTTAATTTAGAAGAGCAGTCATCCGGATAACAAAACCTTGTGGGTTGGATCCCCGACTAACAACTAACACGACTTATTTTATTACGTAATTTAAATTTGCGTAATTTACGTAATTTAAATTTCAAAATGTAATTTAAATAATTACAATTTGAGGAATATAATAAGTAGTTTTTATAAAACCATTACATACATTTGGAAATATTGATAATTTGATTACATTAATGCCTAAGATAAGCCCAAAGAAACGAAATAGCCATGGCTATTAGTTAGATGACAAATTGCCATAAAACTCTAATAAAGCGGCGTACAATTTGGCTTCAACCTAAACTAATGGAGTAACTCCAACGAAAGGTATAAATCTAAATGGAATTGCCGATTGGCGAAACGCAATCAACAAGACAACAAAGAATATTGTAACTTAGTTTTTGATGGAAACTGGAAAGTCGATAAAAAAACTTTTGTTGGATGATCCCATTACATACAAAAAAAAACAATATGTTTACATTTTTTTTATAAAATGTCAATATAAGAACATCAACGATAAATTAAAAAGTATAATATACTTTAAAAACACTACATTTTTGAGTAGGTTAACCTGCGCTTTACTTCACTAAAATGAGCTTTAATAAATAACTTGTTTGGATTACGGAGGCTTCTGGTTCTATTTTCGCCTGAGGCAAATGATTTTGTTAATTTTTTCATTTGTTTGAATAAACACGTTTGATCCTGATAGAAGCAAAAATATTACAATTTAAAACACTACTAAAACACAGCTACAAAGATTACATGCCACAATATAAGAGATTTTTTAATAATAACAATTATTTATATCACAATCACAGAAGCAAATATATCAAAGAAAGAAATTGCTCACTTTACGAGCAATCTTCACAATTACCTACTTAGTATTTATCATCAGACTTTTGGAAACAGTTCTATTAATTCAACAAGAAAGTTATTTGTGTCGCTTTTCATCTTGTAAAGATCAAAGTAAGGACGAACTGAATACACGCTCTCTATCAATTTGCGTTACGCTTAAAAGCAAATATAAGTATAGTACAAGTAGTGGGGTCTCCGAAGACCGTAATATATTTTTTGTCGGGACCATCGCACCCCTCGCGCCATATGGGACAATAACAGCCCTATGAGTTATCCCATAACCTTATATAAATAAAATAGTTTTATAAAAGCAGGTTACTACTACTAATACTATCTGTATGGATAATTTTATTATTTTGTAGAATTTTCCTAGGTTTTCCTTAAACGTTTATTGATTTATAATAATAAACAAAATTGGGATTGTATTCAATTTATTATCCAATGACTCAGCGTCGGTATCTTATCGATTTTTCTCTTGAGACCTGTCGCTGATGGCGCAACGGTAGACGAGTTCGGTCTATGATTGTGGAAGTTAAGTAACAATCAATAGGGCTGGTCTTCAGATGGGTAACCAAATTTTTTTTTAATCTCGAATTTCTCAGTGCTTCTGATAACATGTTATACATATAGTAAGTAAATGTTTAAATAACCTATCTGTTTATTTTTTACGGTCACTATTATATCGTTATCATGGATTTAGCAAGTTATTAGATATTATTTTAAGAAAACAATTGATTTTAAGTAATCAGTATTTTTTGTTTAAAATATACATAAAATATTTTACTCCGATTTTTATTTTTTCTTCTTTACTCTTTATAATATACTTTTAAGTCCAGTAAACCATTTTATTACTATTAAAATACAGTAGCTCAACTATTCGGAGCATAATAACTTATTAAAATGTATAAAGGAAGGAACTTATTCAAATTAAACAAATCGTTTGTGAGCATCAGAATCGTGGACATTTCTAGGCTATATCCATTACTGAGTCTAAGACTGACGTAACGCACAATCATGCCGAGAAGGCCGATGTGGAAAGACGCCACTAGATGGTTATATATTTATGTTATCATATTTTTTTTTATTTAATTTTTTAATGTACATGGCTTGTCCCCTGGCGCAAGGTCTTTTGATTTAGGATGCGACCTGGATCGACTCTCTGGCACCATTACACATAGCCGCTACATCGAAAGCAACTGCAGCTGCTGCAGGAAGTCGCTAAGTTCGAAAGTAGGTATGCAGCTCTTGCAAGCAATTACATCTTTGCTTCTTTCGGTGTGGAGATTATGGATTTATGGGGTCCGAAAGCCAAGCACTTTTTCAAAGAAATAATGTTTAATTGAATCATCTGGAGTAAAAAGCTGGAAAATTCTTCATCCAACATTAATACGTTATTATACGGATAGCTATGCTAATGCATAGCTATCCAACGAGGAAACGAAGCCCCATGCATACCTATCTCAACAGCAGCGGAGAGGTGGATTTCACCTCTAAATTTTTTTTTTCAAAATTTCTTTTATCTTACTTATGTTTTAGTTTAGGTTCATACATTTTTGTAGTAACTTGAGAATCTACATCACTTTTTTTAAATACTAGCTTTTACCCGCGGCTTCGCCCGCATTTTTATTTTTTTTTAATAAAAAGTATCCTATGTTACTTCTAATACTTCCAAGAATATATGTACGAAGTTTCATGATGATCGGTTTAGTAGTTTTTGGATTATTAGGATATTACAATAATATTAATAAAACTGCTTCTTTTAAAAGTAGTATATTTAGGGAGGCTTCCAGCAATACATACCCGACATACACATTGAAAGATAATCCACAATAACAATATAATGCACCTAGTATTTATTTACTACTAGCGACCCGCCCCGGCTTCGCACGGATGCAATGCTCACTATATTATGCATGTATTATACATTGAATTACTTAATTACTAATATCTTGAATTACTCTATCTATTAAAAAAACCGCATCAAAATCCGTTGCGTAGTTTTAAAGATTTAAGCATACATAGGGATATAGGGACAGAGAAAGCGACTTTGTTTTATACTATGTAGTGATGGAACAAAAACCTGAATAAAGGCTTACATTATCTTCACCATAATAAGACATTTGCAGCAAATGTTAAATTTAAAATACCAATTAGATTTGTTTTCTAATTTAAAGGTCTTTCACTATTTAATTTTGTATTTGTATTGTTAAAAAAAATCACAGAACACGCCTGGTCATGCACTGATGATTTAATATACTTTTATAATTAAATGTCTGTCATAATCTGAATGATGTATTAAGTCTCATTGATATTATTTCGTTTGATAATTTAAATATACTTCGGATATACAGACTGATCCAAGCGCTACCCTTATCACCCCCTTGTATATTCCTTGATTGTTTGTAGTTTTCGAATTAAATTTATTGGTCACAAAGACATCAATTATAAAGACAAATAAATGACCCTATACGTTATTTGCCTGACGCATTATCCACCTTGAATTTTTGGTATTCTATTAAAGAATAAGATTAAACAAACATTTTTTTCCTGTGGAGTTTTAATTTTATAATAGATCCATTATCGCGTCACCTTACCGCAAACAGAATAAGAACAGCGTATTACAAAATTGTTTTAGCTTTTTACATAATTTTCACTGTTTTAATACTAAATGTTACAATTGTTATAGCTTACTGGTTAGTAGTTTTAACAATTATAACATTTGACGACCGTTTAGTGCAACGGTAGTGATCCTGCCTTTCGCACCGATGGTCCCGGGTTCAAATCCCGGAAGGGGCAAATGTTTGTATGATGAATACAAACATGGGTGAATGGGTGTTTATATATATTTCTATGAATATTACATATCTATGTATCACATATGTATGTCTATCCGTTAACCTAGTATCCATAACACAAGCCTTACAGTGCTTACTTTGGGCTAGGCTAATTGGTGTGAATGTAAGAAATATTTATTTATTTATTTATCGTCAACCTGGTAGGTGATTTTAAGAGCAATTGCTATCCATAAATATAGGTCGGAGGCAAATAAATATACAAAGTTCATTTTACAAAAAAAAGTGGCATATAAAATACTGAAAAAATATCGAGATGATAAATGAAACATCACAATTATTTGAAAATACCTATAGCGTTATATCTCACGACTGTGGATAACGACATCGACATATCATGTTTATGCCCAAGATTACCGAAATCCATGACTGTAACAAACCTGGATAATATAATAGATAATGATGACTGTTGGTGCAGCGATCCTGCCTTTCGCACCAACGGTCCTGAGTTCGAGTCCCGGAAGGGGCAGATGTTTGTGTGATGAATACGAGCATTTGTATCTAAGTCATGAGTTTTATCTACATCTCTATAAATATTACATATTTAAGTATCACATGTTACCGTTACCCTAGTATCCATAACACAAGTCTTATAGTGCTTACTTTGGGCTAGGCTAATTGGTGTGAATATGGGAAATATTATTTTTATTATTATTATTATAACAAACTTAATTTTTAGTTACATATCGTAAGTTTGTAGGCATGGTTATTTTAAAATACCTAATGTATATTGCTGAAGCAATATTGGTTAGGTCCATTTATCGTACACATTATCAGTCCGTTCATACATATTGTGTAATAGCACCCCGTGATGCTGCAAAATTAACTCTCTTAAGACTTGAAAGAACCCTGAGAGCAATTTTGATGATCAGGACATCTCGATACCATATCGTCGTTCTTTTACGGATCCATACGTAAAGATTACAATCTTGACAGTTCGACAACTATTTCTTTTACAAATACTGTTGAAACAATACTTTGTTACAAAGTACGAACCACACAGAATCAATGAAGCAGGAAAAAAGACATGGCTTTTCAGGAAAAAGTTAAACAGTGTCTTTTCCTGCTACCAAAGTTCCAATTTGTATAACAAAGCAAAGAGAATTCTGTCATTCTTTTCGTTATCTAAAAGTAAACGTAAGATTTTAACAAAATATGGGTTACAAGAACTGAGCTTCCCTGCAAATGAAGACTTATGTTGTATTATTAATCACACGCTGATTAGATATTGGCTAACTAAATCATAAAACTACAAAATTAGTTAGATACTTATCTTCTAAACACATCCATACTTATTTACACAAAACACACAACACACACACAACGCCTTTAACTCACACCACCCATTTAAAAATAAGATTCTGTTATTATATAAAATGTAATCCGTGAATTGGGGACCTGATGATTTGTAGGACAGGTTATTCCCACATAAAATACTAGCTATTTTTCTGTTGTTTAAGATTTTATATTAACTGTACATGTACATTGGGGCGATTCGGTAGCCGTACTGATGCTCTACCTCTTGACGTCAGCTTGATCCTATTTTTGGGGCACCCTGTATACTATAATTACCTACCTATTCTTATATTTACCCCTTTAGAATCAATAAATGTTCTTGTTATGAAACCATCGAAGTGTATAATATTATTGGTGATAATCAAATGCGAATACTTTAAAAGGTGTCCTTTCATTTTAATTATTCCTAATTTATTGCATTTAGCATATTTCACATGAAAGTTAAATGAATTCTAATAAGGCAGATCCTATGCACCAGTGGTCCCACATTCGAATCCAGGATGTAGACTCTGTTTGTGTAATGACCCTAAGCATTTGTTTTCGAATCTGCTGCTTACTTATATTACTATCTCCGTTATTTTGCATTTATAGTACAAAGTAACTAAATAACTGATTGGCGTTATTAGTCCGTTTAGATAACATATTATACTGATCTCTAAAAACTAAAATATATACCTATAATATATATAAAGAAATTACTAGAAAAATTCTACTTAGCTCAGGCGTCTCGCGCAACCCGCATGCCCTCGCTATCCGGGCCAGTACTCTGCCCATAGAGCTAACGAAACCTTGTCAGACCTTTCGAATAAGCTCACACCAGCACCATCGCTTCTTATGCCATGTCTGTTTAGCAATAATTTCTTAAGATATAAACATCTATCTGTTACATGTTTAAATAACAAAAAAAAATATTCTTCCAAGAGAAAGTTTAGTAAAATAAACATTAAAAATTAAACTTTCTATGTTTTTGTGATATTTACATTTACAAGTGGTCCTTATAAGATTCCTTAAATTAATGTAAAAATAAAGTTTTCCAAGCTATACCTAAATGATCTTAATTTTCAGTATACTTTACAAAAGCTTTGTCGCCACCGAATTACTATGTATGCTAATCGTGTTGATAGAATTATGCAGATCGCTTTGTAAACACAAGTGTTCGTGCGACGTTTAGGTAATATTTGTGACTGCGCTGTGTTGCAACTGTTCTCAGCTTAACGTAATGCATATTTGACATAACGTGTAATCTCATACATCAATGGTAAAACCACCATAGCGTAGTACCGTATTCATACTAAAGTGTCTATTTCTTATATAGAGTCACTTGGGAACAATGAAATTGTTAGAGAATAAAAAACTTTTATTTATAAGGATTACGATTTTATGATTCTTTCTTCTCGTGGTCTCTTCGTCTGTAAAGAATGCATGTGTCCCAAGCTTAAGGATATTATTGGATTAATACTATTTTTGTTTTAAGAGGTTTGAAGATATGTCTTCATACAAACGATTAATTTATTAGTCTACCATTTTCCAATAAAAATACAAATACAATAAAGTACCGTAAACACATTATCTCTCTCTTATTAATATAAAACTCAAAGACATATTGTCTTAAGACATTTTAATATTCATAACTCCGTCGTCGGCGACCTCGTTTGACAATAGTTTGTCTAAACTATAAACCAGTATCTAATACGTTTATTCGAGAGAATTTAAACCGCATTGCGAAAATGATAGCAACGCTCGTGTTTGGTTTACTTTCTTGTTGCTTTCTAATTATACAACTTGAGATGCCTGAACGTTAATAAACATACTCAATTCGTCTCCTTTCTATCCCTCAAAAGAAATAATCATTGAAAAACGAATAATGGGGCTTCCGATTCTAAAGAATCGTTTCCAACTCAAATAATCGATAACCACGTTATAAAACCAAAGCTTTTTATTGTATACGAGCAATCTGTTTTCAATTTAGAAAGTAAATGAATTTATATTTAGACTATATTAAAACTCATCTTCAATTATAAAGTCGTTCAAAGAGTCGAAGTGAAACTTTTTACTTCGCACTAAAACAAAAAGCACATCATGACGAAAGGGCCTTACAAACTAAACTTTTCTTATTAAAGCATTGAAACTGGTCGGCCATTATTTTCATCCAATTGATAGGATGTTCAGACCCAATCATTATGGAGATGACACCACACAGATGAGCCTAAATACGCCTACATGGAAACCCTAATCTCCCAAAGGTTTAGATTGCAGTACTTACCCTTAAAGTTAATTTTCGTAAAATCTTACGGTTGGTTGTTTCCACATCCACTGTGTGAAGAGCTCTCATACCTTTTCATTTTACCCGCATAGCCCGTCCCTCTTTGTGAAGTGAGGGGCGCTTGAAAGTTCTTGTTATTTTGGTAAAGATATTCCCAAGCCTGGATACGCCGAACAAACTGGTCTGTAGACTAGTTTGATGACCAATTGAACATTTTGTGGCGAGAACGAATAATCCCGAGTGTTTCGCACGAAATAAAATATGTGAACGCCAGCTTCATAATGCGAATTTTCTCGGTGATATTTTTTGAATGTAATTTTTAAAATGAACCCTTTTTTTGTGTTGCTATTTTAACTGCTATCAGCTTGTTTAGTAGGGCTTACATTATGTTTATGGTTAAATAAGTTAAATTATTAATAAAGGTGTTATTTAAATTAATACAGTAATACATACTAATAATAATATTAGGTCCAAACTATGAAATTAAAGGATTTTTCATGTACACTATTATGTGCATAATTTCAATTTGTGTAATTCAATGTGTGTGAATAAAATGAAATTATTCAAAATTGATTGATACTAAAAATTACATTATGTGTCTGTTTGTAAAAATCGTTTCTGAAAAACTAAGAAATTCTTTCAATGCCTTGTTTTTTTTAAATACTTTCAAAAGATTTTCTCTTAACTTCTGTTTGCTATAGATACCTAGATAACGAATCTATAAAATACATAAAATTACATAACGAAGTAGCGTGCTCTCGTACAAGGATCTTTTTGAAAATATTCGTAATAACCTAAACATTTGAAAATACCGATTATTTCATTGATATTATTTTAGTCAATTGTGTGTTTTAGTCATCTTTGTTTAATATATTTTGGCACAATCGGTCACTCGTTGGCACTGATGGGAATCAGAGGGGAGAAAAGAAAAGAGGGGACTCTTAGTTGAATATGCAAACTCTACAATTATTGCAGTGATAACACCGATGTATAATTAAAAAAAAACTATAGCAGCAAATATTTTTTTATTCATTGTGGGGTTTATATATGTTGTATTTAGCGTATATAAGAAGCGTCCTGTATAATATAATTTGGGTAAGGAGCTCTGCTAAGTTATATAACCCCGCAGTAACGGTTGAACTAGTTAAGCATTCCGCTTAAATGAATTTCACTCAAATTATAAATATATATATGAAAATAAATGAATCACTATATACAATACATATGTATATATATGGTCGTATCTTATACCTTATCATCACGACATAGTATAAAACAAAGTCGCTTTCTCTATCCCTATATCCTTATGTATGCTTAAATCTTTAAAACTACACAACGGATTTTGATGCGGTTTATTTCAATAGATAGAGTAATTCAAGAGGAAGGTTCATATGTATAATACATGCACAATATAGTAGAGCATTGCATCCGTGCGAAGCCGGAGCGGGTCTCTAGTAAATTATTATAACCGACAACCAACCAACGTCGTCGCCGCGTCGGCAAGTGATACCAAGACGAGGAGAATGCATGACGCTTTGCAGAAACGTTATAAGAAATCGCGGCTTATGATGGGGGTTTAATAATTTCGAATACTTCAAACTGTCTAGGAAATAACAAACAGTCGACAAAAAGTCTGAAACTCATATAAGGTCCATTTTAATTTACAAAATTTTGCTTGACATAAATATATTCTTTCAAAACCAGCCTTAAAAAAATTGAATTTGGAACGTATTTTTTTAACACCAAGACTCTATAAACGGCTAGTAACCTGTTCGAATGTTTTCATTCGTTTCGTGGAAGCTCAATTAGAGGTATACTCCGATAGCGAGAGGATGTGTTTTCAAGTCCCGCGTGGCTGCTGGGACAAGGATTTTTTTTTCTAGTATAAAAAAATATATCAGTTATATGCTTAAATAACT
The DNA here is from genome assembly GCA_927399485.1 of Calamotropha paludella. Lineage (NCBI taxonomy): Eukaryota > Metazoa > Arthropoda > Insecta > Lepidoptera > Crambidae > Calamotropha > Calamotropha paludella. The sequence continues at coordinate 8,410,347 of OV656817.1, read as the reverse complement.
GTACCATTTTTTTAAACTTGTGTCTAGGCAATGGTGGACTTATTTCTAAGTATTTTATACAGATCTATAAAGTAAGCAGGTGACACAGAGTGTAGAGATGTGCAGGATAATACAATATATTACATAGCGGTTTCTATTTTGACGATTGTTTTATACTTGTAAAATTATTACATTCTATGTTGTTGGGACATTTTGTTTCTTTTTTGTTATAATTAGCTTCCTATTCCTTGCCACAGCCGTATCTTGCACGACTTATGTAATGTAACAGCTTATCTTCAGCCGTATGAAGTATAATAATCACGACGACCTAGATTTAGCAAGTTTCTCCTGTGTTATCATCTAATGGGTGATCAAAAATTTATAAATAAATGTATAATCTAAGAACACAAATTTGTTGTTTTTTTTTGTGTTTGTATCAATTAACGTTACCATAGCAACGCATTACCATAGCAAAGCATTACCATAGCAACGCATTACCATAGCAACGCATTACCATAGCAACGCGTTCCCATAGCAACGCGTTACCATAGCAACGCGTTCCCATAGCAACGCGTTCCCATAGCAACGCGTTCCCATAGCAACGCGTTCCCATAGCAACGCGTTCCCATAGCAACGCGTTCCCATAGCAACGCGTTCCCATAGCAACGCGTTCCCATAGCAACGCGTTACCATAGCAAAGCGTTACTGGGTCAGCTAGTATTAGATAACATCACATACATTGTACTGAACCCAAGTTAACTAAAGACTAAAACACTTTTGTTATGGATATCAGAAATACCGACGGTCTTACAATACTAAGGCCCGGACAAAACATAAAAGGTAATTTTCCACATTGATCCGACATGAGAAACGGTAGCAGGCCACCCGACCAAGGAGATCGTCAAAATTTACTATCTCGAACTCCTCTCGTGATTCTGAAAGCACGTAAAGCCGTTCGCTCGGCTACATTTGCAGTTATTAACATCCATCAGTCCGCGCTCGTCCCGCGTAGTGAGTAAAATTCCATTCTACCTACGGTGTTTATACCCATAAAGATAGCATCCCTACCTCTGCAATGCAGACATTAATAATTTGAAGATGAAGACAATGACCAGAAACTGACCTTGTTCTGATTCTTTTCTTTTTTTAGTTTTGACGACAATTTTGTGTAATGGTAACGATCCTGCCTTTCGCAAAGACAGTCCTGGATTCGAGTATCGGAAGGAGCAGTTGTTTATGTGATGAATTTGTATCAAATTCATCGGTATTTATATATAAGTATAAATATATTTCCATGATTATTACATATTTATGCATCATATTATGTATGTCTATCCGTTATCCTAGTATCAATAACACAAGCCTTACAGTGCTTACTTTGGATAAGGCTAATTGGTGTGAATGCTAGTAATATTTATAATTTTTATATATTTTATGCATTTTCAATGCGATCTTATGAGATAAATTATTATAATAGAAAAATACTAGAAAAAATCGACTCGGGTCACAAGTGAATCTCAGGCGGGAATCGAACCCGCAACCTTTGGAAATCCGGTCCAATGCTCTCCCAATTGAGCTACCGAGCCTTGCGAACACTCGTCGAAATTTTCTAGTACATTCCTGATTTTACGCTGTAGGCCAGCGTTGTTTCATCAATGAGAGGAACATCCTCTCGTATTCGAAAGAAAAATTTTTACAAATGTTTGGTCAATTGCTAGTAATATTATTATTTAAAGCAAATAAAATCCGTTACATAAAAAAAAACACAAATTAAAAGAAATGCGAAACAACCACTCGTATAAAACTTCCTTGACAAATATCACCCATTGGACCGCTCGGTGTCAGAAACACACACATATTTCGTTGTATTTATAAATCTATTTTTAGTAAATGTGCAAGCGGGCACGTCGTTATTACCGCTCTGGTTTCAGAACGGAACATCATCACATGTAAATATTGGTTGCTACAGTTTCAAAATTTATATTTCGAACTAAAGTCGATCGCGAACAAAACCACACGAGTAATTTAACTGGTTTGTTATAAATGTGTACGTGTCGTTGTAAATATTTGTATTATAACTTAAGGTGTAATATAACTGAAAATTGATAACAAGTTGTATGTGCTATACAACGCACCTGCTTCTAGTCTGTGCTTGTAGTGTAAAGAGTTTTAAGCTGGACTTTTTTGGCGGGAGCGGGAAGCGTCACTATGGTGCTTTTGTTTTTCTTGTTAAAATTTGTGTTGTGGTTGATATTAGTGTGTAATAATGGTGGGTTATTAACCACTAAGTGTTTCTGTATATGCATGAGTGTTTGCATGTGAAACAAAACAATGGATGGTGTCTTTTCGCTCTATCTCAAGAAGTCCACGAGAAATTTTCAGTAAAACCCCACATCTTTACTGAAACCTAGGTTAAGGCATTTCACTATTCATTCATCATCCATTGATTATCAATCATTTATATTATTCATATATCAACTATCATCATCATTTCCAAAGTAACGAACATTTTTCAAGTTATGACTTAAAGGTCTATGTTACCAGGTTATAAAATTATATAAAAAAAAGTTTTAAGCTACATTATTGTTAAAAAATATTTCTGATTAATCCTTTTTAGGAAAATGTAGTTTTGACAAACCTTTTTACAAATATGATATTAAGTTCTTTGGTCAAAGCTTAGCGAAATAAAAGAAGTTTTATCATCTACATTTTTAGTTTTAAAAATGTAAAATAGTTAAAAGTTGTTTAAACTCTGTTACATACCAATATTAATTTAAGTACTGTCAAATATACATTTGACTGTCTATTGTTTTTGTGATATTAAAATTTGAGGAAGAGTAGCTTAGTGGTTGAAAATTTACCGTATTTTTTTGTCGAAAAGCTAAACCTCTGAAATCAAGGTTTCAAAGTATATGGAGAATTTGTAGTGCACTTTAACGACTTAATAAAATTTCTAATATTTTGACACGTTTTAGACAATAGTTGATATGCAATTTTACTTAATTTTTTTTTGATAGAATATACGCAAACGCAAAGGGCAAACATAAGTCGTTTTCGTAAGTTTCGTATTATTTGATCTTTACACAGCATATACACGGCACGGGCGCCTCGTGTCTCATATTTGTGGGCACACAAAAACATGGATATCGGCCAAGACCGGTTCCGACTGCCGAGGTAGCCACCGGAAATCCAAACATCGCTTAGAAATTTTAGGAAATGAGTCATTTTTGATTATTTTTATCATCATTGTTAGCATCGACAAAAGTCAATTTACATTCAAACAAGAATAGACGTGCATATGCATATCCGCGCTTTTTTACTCACTATGTTTATTTTTTATAACATTTAGTATAACTATGATCTTATGATCAGGTCTTGCAATGTGTGTTTTTGTAGGTATTAATTAATAGTATTAATTAATACCTACAAAAATTATGATGTAGTTAGCTCTTTTTGCAAATAATAACAGTAAGATGGAGGTCGGTCCCCCTGCCCGAGTTTCTTTCGCCAGTTCTTCTCGGAAGGGCCTCCCAATTTCCGAACTGGTAGTAGACTCAGTAGTATAAAATGTAATCGTATTGAGAATTTGATAACTAAATATAATGTAAAAATTTAAAAAAAAACAATTTGATTTATATAAAATAATTTTAATAATTAGGAACGTGCCCGATTAAAATATTGTGAAGGTAGTAGAAAATACATGACAACCATCATCTTAGTCATCCTGTGATCACGGCTCCTGTAAAGGAGTCGAAACGTCAGGATTAATAAATATAAAATAAAACATGCGCAAAGATCCGTAAAAAGTGTTTTATTCTAATGTGTAATGTGCGCGGAAGTGTAAGAACTAAATATCACTATAATCTTTTAATAATTGTTTGAACAATAATTGTATTAATAATATTTAAATCATGTGTAATAAATGTATTAATATACCTATGTTTTGATAATTTTCGAAGTATTTAATTATTATTTTACTGTGACGTTTAGACGCAACTGTAAAAATGTTATTCAATAATAATATGTATTTCACAAATACATTTTGTAATTTTTGTCATTATCAAAATGATTATTTTATTTTTAATAAAAAATTCAAAAACAATGTACCTACTTTTACTTAAGATTTTACTGTAAAACCCGAGGTGTACATTTTAAATAAGCACTGCTAAACACAAATGTGTCCTTTAGATAGTAATATTAGTTGTTTTTAATATAGTTTTTCACCTAATTTATCTTTAAGTATCGTATTGAATCCGAAGAAATATATTTCAAAATAGTAGCTGTACGCGAACTTCCGCGTTCGATTGAAATCAGGTTATATTACGCTTTCCGAGGGAATGCATGAGTCTTTCCGCGGGTAAAGAAGCTTATGTCCTTCCCGAGGGTTCAAGCACTCTTCACACTTCAAATTTCAATAAAATCGGTAAGATGTTTCACATTGAAAAGGTAATAAACAGAAACAGAGTTATTTTCCCATTTATATTATTAGTATAGATCACTTGTAGATTTATTTTCGGTTCTTTTAAATATTTTAAAGCTTTCTAGCTATGATGACCACTATTTAACACACACAAACTTAAATGTCTTCCGAAGGCTTAAAACATTAGGTAGTGTACATATTAAAATTAAAAAATGTATCTAAACATAATATATCTGTAACTGAACGTTTAGCAATGACTTTTTATGAAAGTAATTAAAAAAATCTCACAGTTTAAAAAGTTATCAATATCAAAATCAATATTTAAAATCTTAATTTAAAAATCTTTTGCCACCTGGTCAATTTAAGGAAAACGGAATTAACAACATTAAAATTTTCTAACTCCTGTCTTTATTGCTTTCTTTTAAAATTAGTAAAAGAAAGTGACCCGTGTTTCTATATATTTTATTATATGGTATTTTATATTTCTAATAATTTGAAAAAATCTTTAGGTAGAAAAATTTTTACCTTTAAAAAAACCACGATAATAACACACAAACTAAAGTATCTTCCGAAGGCACGTTCATTAATTAGTATATATAGTAATATGAAATAACTTATCATAATATATTTGTTCCTGAACGTTAATCAACTATATTTTATTAAAATAATGAAAAACCTCTCGTAAAAAAAAAAACCTCGTAGGGCCTACCATGATCTCTTAGCGGGATGCAAGCTCGGTTGTCAGAGTAAGACACCGCTATATGCGGTCTATAGTGGCGTCCCTTTTTAACAGCTGAACTTAAATTAAGGAAGGTGGAATTAACAACATTAAAAATTTCTAATTCCTGTGTTTATTACTTTGTTTTAAAAAAAAAGTAAAAACAAAGTGGCCCATATTTTTATATAATAATTTATATTTCCAATAATTTAAAAAATCTTTAGGCAGAATATTTTTTTACCTTTAACTCTGTCAAAAAAGTAAAAAGACATTCATCATTTCAAAGCTACATTGTTCGACTGAGACAAAGAAATAAACACTAAATAGGTATAACAAAAAATAAATCAAAAATATACGTCACCTAATTTTTCCTATATATTTAAATAATTACATAATAGAAGGCTAAAAATTACATTTTGAGACTCCAAGGAAAATATTACATTTCACGATAAACAAAATAATTTTGCTATCGAATAACATTCTGCTAATAAAGTATTGAGGGTAACAAGTACATGGGGTGAAGAGTGTATTAGTAAGGGGGCAAAATCGAGGTACGATATTGATCTTATTTTCTGATGCTTGCTCATTGAAAGATGCGTGATGGCCTGTCTGACGGTGGAAGTTAGTATCCTTCGCAAAAGTCGGTCAAGAGATGGGTGATCACAGAATCTATGAAAGTTATTATCAACAGGTAGTACCTTCCGCAAACTGTCATGTATATTTTTGTCATAGTTAAAAAATAATTACATCGACACCAACAGTGAATTATAGAATATTAACGACCTTCCAAAGTACCTAACTTAAACCTTAAACTTATCTTACCCATTAAGAGACCCATTTAATACAAGACACTCCGCCCTTCTCTAGAACAACCCGAAAGTTAAGCTATCGCCTTGATTATAAAAACATTAACAAAACTATCTGTAATTTTGTCTTCAAAATTGTACGAATTACGAAATATTTTTTATATAAATTCAGTAATGTGTCCAACAGATTATTAATATTCTCCTTAAACCTTCATGGTAAGCTAAATACTTATGTCTAGTGGGCCCACGTTTATAATATATCGCAAAGAATCGAACTCAGTCCGTTTAATTTAAAACTGACACATCTAACAGCGGACTCCAGCAGCGAAATAGAATTAAAAAAATTGGTGAACTATATTACTTTTCTCTCGAATATTCTAAACATCAGACTCTGAAGTAAGTCTAAATTCCCAAGAATATAATATTTAAGTCCAAGAAATATAAGATTTAAGTCTCACTTCTAATTTTGCTTTGTTAAAAAGTTCAAATAAGATCTGATTTTGTAAGCTTATAAAAATCACTTGAGTTCGTTTATTAATTGTGACATAATAACCTGCCCTTAAATTTTACCCTTTGATATTTACCATTTCTCTAATTTCAAAGCTGTTTCCAATGAGTTTTTGTAATCTCGTCTCCAAGTTAGCAGTTCGACGCAGATTATGAATTATGCAATACTTAATCCTTTGAAGGGCGCAGGGCACGGCCATTAAGACAGGATAAAGAGGGAGGCTGGTGATTAAACAAGTTAAAAATAATAAATCACCATATTTTACTGAGTTTTGAATTTCCAAGGATTGTCCCGTACAAACAGTGAACAAATATAATCCGCATATAACACAATCAAATGTATGTAATATCAAAAACTATTGTGATTAATAGATGAAATTATATGAGCTCTGATTTTTTATCTTATCTTACCAATTACTCAGAACAAATTGATAATGGTATACTAATTCACAGGTCAACAAAAATTTTACCGAGAGACGTGAGTATACTTTTCCGAAGGATTTTGGTGTGCTGAACCCAAATCCGGTAGCAGAATTGCTCTATCATGTCAGGTTTTTGAGATATTCTAACCTAAAAGTGCAAAAAACGCCGTTTTCGCCCATTTTTGAGGTTATGTGATCCTTTAGTTTTTAGTATACCTAAGAAACTACAGGGTTAATCTTAAAGTACAAGTCTTGAACTTTCAAATGGCATTCTCATTTTTCTCTATACTACCTATACTGTCATTAGTTTAGTTTAGATCAGATTCAGATCTCATAAACCTGACGTGATAGAGCAATTCTGCGACCGGATTTGGATTCAGCACACCAAAATCCTTCGGGAAAATATACTCAGGTGTCTGGGTAAGAAACTTTGTCAAATTTTGTTGACTTGTGATATGCTCAAATTCGTGTTATAAAATCACCCTTTTTTAAGCGTCAAGCACATTATTAATATACCCGCTAACCCCTCGTGGTATGCTTTTGTTAGAATTTGTCCATGTCCATAGCACGGCGGGGTTTGAGCTCGATTTATTTGGTTTCAAGACTCAGAGTAAATAGGACTGGAGTAGCCTTTGCCTAACATTACCCCTCTGCCAAACGCACAAGCATCGGAATCCTGTGCGTTATATAAAACTAGTTGAGCGGCCATTTTGAAATCATATTAATCAGAACGTCTTACCGTGCAGAGCTCCCACGAAAATGCCTACCTGTGCTGTTTTCTACTGTAAAAAAAAATCTAAAATATCTAGTACGCAAAAAGATGGCGTCACCTTTCATTTGTAAGTATAATTTTTAGGATTTGATTATTATTTAATTCATAATTTCATGTTTTAGCAGACTACAATTTCAAATTTCGCACTCAAAGTTCGTTTGATGACGTCACGGCCGCACTCCCCACGAGACTACCTAGGGTTGACCATTATCGCATTTCAATTAATTAAGACAAAAATTAGAAAAAGTTTGTTGGTAATAAATAACTCTAATTTTGTATTAATTCATCATCATCATCATCATATCAGCCGTACGACGCCCACTGCTGGACATAGGCCTCCCCCAAGGATCTCCACAACGATCGATCCTGTGCTGCCCGCATCCAGCGTTTTCCCGCGACCTTAACCAGATCGTCGTATTGTATTAATTAATTACCAATTATCATTTCGTTTTAACAGTGTACGTTGCGTGTTTATTTTTAGTTTAGTTTTAAGTACATACCTACACTTTTGCGGCTGCTTGAAGCCTATTGTTTGCCGCACAACATGGAAATATAAAATAATAAATAAAAATAATAATCAAACTATTTGCCCTTTTATTCATGCTGGGCGGCGCTCATAAACATCAAGAGTACTAATGCTGTATATACTTACAGTGTCCCTGACTTCATAAAACAGCAAGGTTAAAAGGGTACCATCGCCTAACCAGCAAACCCGATCATTTCCGAGAAACCAAAATTTTTTTTTCGAGCCACAGGACAAATTGTATTTATTTTGTAATCAGCAACCCTTATTAATTTGTACAATATTTATTTGCACAATAGTGATGTCAACTTCATCGATATTGTGATTTTACGAGTGAGTAATGAATGAATGAATGAATGCAAGTAACATACTTAAATTGAAATTTTTTAATTTAAATCTATATGTCGCAGGGAAATTGTATAATTCCGCAGCTTACATTCGGCGTCATCAGTTTAAAAAACACATACCCTATTCTTAGTTCTTTTTCTTAACGATAATAAAACACAGCTTAGATAAATTAGTTTGTTTCGGTAATTATTACCAGGTATTAATGATGATTTCAAATAAGAATAAGGTATGTGATTCTAAACTGATGACGCCGTATGTAAAGTGCGGAATTATACTATTTACCTTAGATATTATACATTCGAGAATAAAACTGTAAAGATATAGAATAAAATAGGTCAAGTCCACCTTAAACCAAATGGCTAGTAATGAGAGTAGAGGAAGCGAAATCACTAATTTTTGAACATTTTGTTTGAGCACGCATTACTCAAAAACTACGCGACGGATTTTGATGACATTTTAGTATGGTAATAGCTAAATGTCATCGTCAACATTTAAGTTAAGTTTTTTTATTAATATTGTAGCATTTATAGCTCCTTTTAAAAACCGGCTTGTCCAACTGCAATACTTCAAGATACTAGGAGTAAGGTATGTGGTGCCAAAAGTCCTTTGTACATAAATGAAGGCTATTGGAAGATAGTATTGCAGTATTAAAATTAGAAATGATCGGTATGTATAGTTCAGGCAAATATACTCTGCCCCTAGGCGGTATACTAATTGTTGGTATTTATATTTTAAGCTTTGACATGTCCGGAAACGTCTAATTTTTCATATTCAGTTTTCCTAAAGAAAACAGCATACGAAAAAAATGGATTCATGCTTGTAATAGGTAATAGGGCATCTTGGGCATCTTCAAGAACAAGTACTATATGTTCCATACATTTTGAGCCGTCTCAGTTTCAAGAGTTATCTTACAATAGAAGAAGATTAGTTGCCCATGCTGTGCCAACGTTATTCTTGAATGATCCTCTTAGTTTATTATATAACTAGTTATGTTTCAAATAGATATTAACATGTTATATTATAACAGTTTTAGTTTATTACATTTAAATGTATTAATTTTAGGTTAAAGAATAAGTTGAAAAGGAAATACCAGCAAAAGGTAATGTAAGCAAATCGCAAAAAAATACAAATAATCAAACGGTCAAAGTAAAAATCTGAGAAAACTTACTATATTCACTATCGCTTTGTTAAAAATAATGTTTCAGTGTTCCTCCTCCTTTCCATTATGGTTATACGCGAAAGGGTTCACAGTGAATTCTATATATATAATAACACCTATTGTAAATATCTTTTAAATGCAATAAACTATTAAGTTTCAATTTGTATTTTATGGATATAGCCTTCGAAACTGACTGTTGTAGCGTGTAATATCATCATTAATTTAACTTAATTTTTAATACATAATGTAGAAATACTAACGTAAAGTTAATACATTCATTCATTGAACGAAACTGATATCGATATCGATATTCTCGTGCTATGTCATGTCACTTCTCACACAATGACATTCGTGTGTTTGAATAGAACGTTAACACACTATTTTAAGCACGTGTGCGTGTATTTTAAATATGTTTGTCGTATTATGCATGTGTGCGTTTGTAAACACGCAAAGAGTTTTTGTTCCTGTGTGCTGGCATTGAATGTAGTAGTAACCTCACCCCCCGCAAAAAATGGCAGAAAAATATGTACGAGAAATTGACTAATGGCTACTCCAGTCCTATTTACTCTGAGTTTCAAGATGACATCTCAACTTATAGGCCCCGATCGCATTTAAACCAAAACCGCGCAGCGACTTTAAAAAACAAAGTTGACATGTATATTTTTCACCGATATAAATATCAATCAGCTGCCTTTTAAGTTTTACGATCACAGAAAGCGCAATTAAAAAAAAATATACATACAAGCGCGCGTCTAATCAAGCTGGCGTATAGCTATACAGGAGACGCAAAAAAATAATGAGAGAACTCTATGAATAATAAAAAGGTCATAGAATGAGGGGAAAGGTTAATTGGTAAAATACACATTATTACGTTTCCACAGATATTAAATACGTCATTGAGATAGTATTCTAATAAGGGTCACTTTCATTCTTTTTTAATTATCCAGTGTCGAATTTCACGATATCAACTTACGCTATACGGGAAGCGTATTCCCCTACTCCTAAATAAAACAAAGGGATGGGAGGATGTATAACAATGTACTTTTTAAAAAGAAACCAGTGACGATTCAGTTTTTTCGCTTTATCCCAAAAATAACAAATTTCCTCATCCGTATTTCAATTTTATTAAATGAAATAAAATGACTATTCAATTTACATTGAGAACAAATACAATTTATTATACATTTATTTTTTTATTCTAAGCAATCATCGGTGTGGTGCGTTAAGATAACTTTCATAATAATGATTTTGTTTCAATATGAAAGGAATGTAGTAGATATTTTCATAATCTGGTATAAAAGTGATGGTCATAATTCTTGTAAGTTCATGAGTCATTAATCGTCGCAATAGCGAAGCCCTCTATATAAAAATACAATAAATTATCCATTTCAAATTAGTACTTATATTTCAAGCTAAATTGGAGCATTAATGTGTCAAATCAAGTATGTAGTTATTGATATGTTCTGATAATATATCACGTATTTAACATTATGTAAAAGAATTTCAAGTTACTTAAAGCAAATAAGTAAGGAAAAAATAATGTAGGTATATCAATAAAATAAAAGGAAATTCGCACATACATCATGGGTAAATGTATCTAAAAATATTATGAGACTTCACATATTTTTTAAAACAAATTTAGCGTCGTTATGACGTGTCATTTTCTCAAAATGAATTTTTAAGTGGCTTGACATTAAAACTTCAAAAATATTCGTATCACGTTATTTTGATTTTTAAATAAATAAATTATATATAAATAAATCCAAATCAATTTTGCTTTCATTCATCACGGGCAGTCATGGACTCTGGCCTAATGTATTCATGATCCCTCGAGTATAGTAACTTGGCTGAAACTTCATGTGGATTTCTCAGGAGGTCTCTAGAAATGATATTTTTCTATTTCATTTGCCTTCCCATACCTTTCATGTGTGGGTTTTTGTATGGATACATACGGTGTAAATTTCTTATTACTGCATCTACAGATTTAAAAAATACAGTTTGAAAGAAAACATAACCACCTCTTCTGTAAATCGATTTAAGCTACGAAAAGTGACGATGGAAACATCAGGAAGAAAAAGAACATTTAGAAAGTATATCATTTTTTTAACTCCATTGGGCGGGATATTTAGATTTTTGGTTTTTTATTTTCATTTGTTGATCATTGCCAAGTGGTAATAGTAACAGACTAGTGACTATAATATCGATAATAAGACTTTACTATCGTTGTGAATACTCGTCTCTTAAGATGTCAATGACAAATGTCTAAATAGATTAGAAATCTAGTCTGGTTGCAGGCGCCATCACTGAACACGGAATCCTTTTTTAAACTAGATGTCACTGGCAGGCAGCGTGCTGTGCAGCAGAGGATTCATTGAGGCTAAAGAAACAGCTCTACTCTCACCATGCTTGGCGAAAAACGGTGTATTGTACACATTCTCTAAGAGGTCGTTACCAGCATTAGGGTGCTTAAAGCATACCCTTATGCTACGCAAAATGCTGTGTACAGATTCCCGTCTTCTTTGTACCATTATTCTATAAATTTATATGCATGTCAATACACCTCCAATTTAAAAAAACTGTAAGATTCCACCCCGTTTCTACAATGAATAGTCAGCAACAATAAACACTCAAATTTCTTTGATGAAATTCAGACAGGTTTTCATGAAGGCGGTTAAATTTAATAATTCAAGACCCTATATGTAAGCCTTTAAGAGCGTCGACTCCGATTTCATGAGATAGAACACCTATACCTAATTAAACATCAACTCGTATCAGGCAGTAGCGTAAATATACAAGATGCTTTTCACTTTCCCGCCAAAAATAGAATTAAATCCTAAAACCCATTTTTCATTTAAACATAGACATTTCAAAGTTCAAAACAGGAGTCTAAAACAAAAAAATAAAGTAGCATAATTGAAGTGTTGCATTAAGTGTAAATATGTAGCAAATTCAAGTGTAATTCGAAAATGAGTGCTTTCGCAAGTTTTAGGAAAAGTTATATCGGTACTGTGCCGAAGGGGCGGTACGGCGCAGGGGGGCAGCGCGGAGCGAGGGGAATAATCGATACCCCATAGAACCATAAGTAGGGTGCCCATACGAGATGGATTATAACGTTTTGGCGCGAAAACGCCTTCACAAAGACAGTGACTTTATTTTTCTTTATTGTTAAATGTTAGTATTTTAAGGCAAAGGATTTACCTTTCCTTAAGTATAAATATTGAAATTGTATTAATAACGACTGAGTATTTTTATGCATGTATTATACCAAATAATAGAGTGAAAAATGAAGTTATATTATGCTACTATTTACTTGATAGGTCTTCTACGAACAAGATATCACTTATGATATAATATTGTTTGTTTTTCGATTAACGAAATGGCCAATATAATATACTTTTATTTAAATAATTGGAATAGATAAATAAATCTGAGGAATAAATTATGTTATAATACAATACTGTAAACGTAAAAGTCTTGATTAGAGTCACCAACTCTTTAGTTTTCCCAGGACATGTCCTAGATAGTTGAGTCCCGGGATGTTTTAAAGCAATCTGGTAGTTACAAATGTTGAGGAATATTAATGGCGTTGAAAATATAATAACATTTCGTTAGAATAAATAATAGGTTACCTAATAAAAATGCCTATTAAGGACCTAGGTATGTATTGTTCATTTTATAACTTAATAATTAATTCCTATCGTTACGTTTTTAATAACATTGTTAAAATTAAAAATGCTTCCCTTAAATATTGTATAAATATAGCTGAAGTACCTCATTAATTTTCATTCTCCCTGATTTCATTGCTGATTATTAATATTCATATACTGAGTTCCGTTTTTAAGCCGAAATGTCCTTGTATTTTCACCTTCTAATCGTGGTTTTCAAATTTAAGGTTGACCCTTGTCTAGATGATTATTACTCTAGAGTTTCGCTTACTGTTTTGGTTAAATAAAGAAATACACTTTCAGAGACTATATTTTTTTTAATGCTAACACATGAATTAATGATGACTGTCTGGTACAACGGTATCCTTTCGCACCGTCGATCTGGGTTCGAATCTCAGAAGAAGCAGACGTTTGTGTGAAGAATACGAGCATTTGTATCTGAGTAAGTGTCATAAATGTATCAAATATGTATGTCTTTTCGTTAGCCTAGTATCTATAACACAATCCTTACAGTGCTTACTTTGGGCTAGACTGGAAGAATTATTATTAATAAATTAACCCAAATGAACTGGAAAAAAACGGTACTTGTTCCCAAGTTGCCGCCATTGTGTAAGACCGTATCACAGAGCAATAAATAATTCTTTTAGAATACAGGGATATGAGAAATTTTATTAGATACATGGAAGTATAATTTACAAGGAAGTTTAATTACGTTTAGGTATCAAGATTTGTATTACACAATACTTTTTAAGAACGCAACAAAATTGAATACTCAATGTTTTAATTGAAACCTTGACCTTGTTTAATATCTATGTATAACTTCTTTGAGTTTAAGAATTGAAAAAAGTAATCATTTATATTTTTAATTAATCTTTATTTGGATTCTGATTACCTTATTCATCACCACATCAATAGAAATCGAATGATATTTGACTTTCAATTTTTTTTCTTTTCTCTTACCTATTTTGAACAATGGCCACTCCACTATACGTCCTAAATTTCTCTTATACATGTCGTCAATCGTCATATCCGTAACACGCGGTACGGCTGCATGCTCCGGATGCACAACGCACCGCGGGTTCAATGACCTCAGCCGAGGGCGGGAATCTGCCTGCCATAACACATCCATAATGGTGTCGATCCTCATTTCGTGCTAATTGGTTGTAACACAATAAGTTCATAGACAATGGTGAAAGAGAATTTGTAGGAAATAAATATTGTTATTTTTATGTTCAATACCTAAATGACCTTGATGAAAAAGGTCTAAATGTTAAACATAAAATGGTTCTGTGGTACTCATGTCAGATAATAAATAAAAAAACAGATTATATAATTTTTCTTTTTTTACAAGAAAAAAAAAAAAAAAAAAGAAAAAACAAAAACCTAGATAAAGACCGTAAAACTAACCAACACGGAAGACATAAAACAACAAAAGATTAGTTTTTGCATGTAAATGTGACATTTTTCTTCTATTTTAAAAAGATTAATTAATTGTTTATTCTTACTCGAGAGTAGTAAAGAGAAAATAGTTTAAAACTAGCAAAGGCAGCCTTGTCGCTAGCAGCGATCTTTTCCAGACAACCCTTGTATACAGCAAATCAAGAAAATCGATACAGCGAGGAAGACATAGTATGCCAGAGGGATAAAATTGAGATACACAACCATAATTATAAAATAAATAATTTCACTACATATGTTTATAAATACATACACAAATATACATATTCAGTAGATTAAATTAATATAACAAGTCTTAATCAAAATTAAATGTTATCAAATGTGTACTTTTTATCACTTGTGGGCAATATTATCCTATTCAGATTATATTAATTAGTTCTAATGTGTTCCATTTTTCCCATGAGTGTTGTAAGAATGGTTGCGAATACATTTTATACTATCTATGTAGTAAACATCTATCAGGAAGGAAAGGGGCAACACGGAATAACTGATCACCATTCTCTGAACGCAACACTGATCTCTGCTCGTAAGAGGATGTTTAAATATTCGTTGAATATTTTTCTACGCTGGCAAAACCTGTAGTATTGTTAAAGATCGTGAAAGACAGTCGTTGTTTGTGGTCAACCAAGTTGGTATATGATTTCTATTTCTTCCAATTTTTTTGCAATTCAGGATAATCAAAAACTTTTCGTATACATATATATGTTAATATATTATCTACGACGTCACAGCACAAAGGCGTCCAAAAATAGATCAACTAGATAGTTACTGGTGTAACACTTAACTGTCACTTCCCAAAGCTTAAAAAGCTTGACTCGTTTCTAAAACATAGTCATTCCAAAACGATGCTTACATAAAATACACTCACTATTGTTAGCATCAACAACCCGATTTGGACTGTCTGTATTGTCAAATTCTTATTCGCACGCACCATCAAAACCAAGAGAGTTTTAGGGACTCAATCGCTCCCTTTTTTGTGTACTAGCGTATATAATGCGACGAATTTGACCGCGTTTTTTGGTTTTCAATAGCGACTAAATTGCTAATACTAAAAGTCCTTGGCTACTTTCTTGCTAAATTGTTTTTACAATCTTTACAAATAAATATAATTGAAATTTCTGTTTGTTATTTCAAAATAACAGCTATATTAGATGCAAAAAAATGTTTCTCTCTTCGTTTGTTACAGCTAATCTCGTACGGCTGGACCGGTTTCGACGGGACTTTTACTGTCAAATAGCTGATGTTATAAGAACTTAGGCTATTACTTTAATTGTACGTTCAGCATAAAAGAGCGTTGCAAGACACACCGGGCACAGCTAGTGTCTATGATTTTTTTTTTTTTTCATATTTTTTCTTTCCTTCTTTCGAAGTCCAACAACAGCAAAGCTCTTGCTCGTCTGATGTATAATTTGATTGATTCCTTTTGACGAGACGCTGTAAATATTGCTAAGAGAAATTTCATTGGCTTTTCAAAGGGATGTTGGGAGCGAAATGTCGGGAAAGCTATTGGTATTTTATTTATTTAGTGACATACATCGGATAGGCTTTCGCTTATAATTTCTACGTGATGGGTGCCATACCTAATCGCTCAATTACACGATGTCAACGACTTCATACACTTACGACTTGTCGTTCCTTCTTAAAGCACGAAGGAACTATAATAATATTATTGGTCACCCATCTGTAGACCGGCTGCGATGAAAGTTACTTAACCACCGCAACCAAAGGCTGAACACGCTAACTAAGACTCTATAGCACATCTTCGATATTTGAACTTTACATAACTCAAATCGTTGACTAAGTTTTGCAGTTGAACTCACTCTCACCTCTATTCACTCTGAACTTAACCCTTCAAAAACATATACAATTCAAAAACATATCCCTTTCGAGCTGTTATTTTGTAAGTTTACCTTTTGATGGACAACCAAAAAGTGTAGGCATATTTTTGAGTGGGTATAAATGTCCCATGATAACAGAATTTTGGCAACCTTTACTTTTACTTTTGACATTTAAAAGTCAATCGGATTTATTATGCCACCTGCTGTTATGTGGGAGTATCTTTCCTTAAAATAGCTTCTGCGTAAGCTAACGACGGTTTAAGGACTGTAGTTCTATGAAGAAATATTGAAAAACTTGGAAAAATATGAATTTCCTTACAACTTATAGAATTCCTTATTTGGAATATTTTATCTTACTTACTTTTTGTGTTAGCTCAGGGACTAATTGAATGCTTACATTATAGAACAACTTTTCTTCTAATTAACAACTTGATCCCGTCAGGCACATTTATTTGTGCAAAATCCTTAGCGATCTGATCTGCACAGAAATATCTGGGTACTGATCCAAAAACCGATTGACATACCATATACGATCTTAATAAGGTCTTCCATTGTAGTAGCACCGATCCTTTTTCTCAATTACTTCGTCTCCGATTCCGAAAGTTTGGCATTTTGCAAAAATGAAACGTTTAGTCGTCGTTAGTCCCAGATGCATCTGCAGTAATTAGCACCCAGCATTTCGTGTTAGCTTAATTTATTTATTTATAATAGGTATAGTAAACACCATGAGTAACATTGTTAATAAGATATTTTGACATGTAATATTGTATGCCAATTAGGACTATCCAGCGGTTTACAATTGGTGCTCGAAATTAAGAAACATTTCAAAGTAAACATTAAAAAACGTAGAACATTTAAGAAAAATAACATTCTCAAACAAAAACAATGTGGGACAAAAAAAATAGGAAAAAGATTTTTCCTATTTTTTTTTTGTCCCACATCTCCGGGACTGCGCCCTAACAATAGAGATAAGCTTTTGGTTGAGATGAATAAACCCAAACATGAAATATAGAAAAAAATATTGAAAACACTCTCCTCATACGGGATTTGTACAGGTAAAATAGCAAATTTCTTACATACATAGACACTTAGAAAATTAAAATGTAATTCTGAATTCAATTTTATATTAATATTCGTGTTTATATATAAAATTAATATTATTACACGCGATAGAGATAGGCTTCTAAAGCCTCTTGATATCCTTATGGATTGTTAATCCTAAAAAACAATCCCATGTTCCTTGATACGAACAGCAACAAAGAACAGTGACGGGCAAATATTCTTCATTGGACTAGTAAAATTTTGGTAATTAATAACTTTTTTAAACTATTTATAAATTTATTTTTATTAGTCACTGATTTTAAATGTTCCGGTAATTTATTATTAACTTAATCTATACTTCAGAATAAAACACTTTTTTACGGATTATTGCGCATGTTTTATTTTATTTAATATTTAATCCTGACGTTTCGACTCCTTTACAGGAGCCGTGATCACAGGATGACTAAGATGAAAAAGTGTTTTATTCTGATGTGTAATGTGCGCGGAAGTGTAAGAACTAAATATGTTAATCTATACTTCCTGCATATATTGTAATAGTTCATAATGGTTGTATGGTAGTCAAAATCCAAGCTATCTTCCGTAGGTACCAACGCATTATCGTCATCTTTGCGGAGATAACCCAACTTTTCACCCGCTTACTAAAATTGCGTTGGCACAATCTCTACTTCTCCCTGTCCTTGATTATTGCGCCGCCAGCTACCTACCTTGAGAACTGCCGCTCAGTTCATACGTGACGATGGCGCATGCAACTGTAATAATGCATTTTTGAATAATCCAACTATGTTTAGTTATTCTTACATTTTGATGCGTCATAATACCATTAAACGTGTTCATATCTGCTGTCTTACCGTATTGAATTAGCTGTATATGACAAAACAACCCAGGTAAATACATAAATACGTCGGCACCCGAATCGGAACGCCATTTTAAATGTCGGTTCTAATCCCATTTGTAAAAAAAAGTTATTACATTTACTACATTACTTAAAACCAATATCAAAGTTATACATAATATTTTTTAGAGAAAACTAGCGACCCGCCCCGGCTTCGCACGGATGCAATGCTCTACTATATTATGCATGTATTATACCTATAAACCTTCCTCTTGAATTACTCTATCTATTAAAAAAAACCACATCAAAATCCGTTGCGTAGTTTTAAAGATTTAAGCATACATAGGGATATAGGTACAGAGAAAGCGACTTTGTTTTATACTATGTAGTGATGTGATGATATTATAGGTAATCGCTACCTTAACTAACGTAACTATTCAAAGATGTGGTGGTTACATGCCCCACACGCATTGTGGTTAGTATTAACATGCCTATAATAATTTACCAAATAGACAAACTGTTTGGTAATACTAAACTCGGATATTCCTAATTTAGAGGTGTATTTCTAGAAGCAAATTAACTTGGAAACCTACAAGATAACTTACCCCAACACAGATACAAATACTTACCAATTATGTTTAATATTCCTACCTATGCAAATCCCCTAACAATAGTTTTAGCACAAATGTAACTCATATCTTAATTGAATATAGACTTTAACGTAAATTGGGTTGTAAAGGAGAAATTATACGAAAAAAGAAATAGAAAAACTTATCGCATATTATCTGACTCAGAAACCACTCTCGGAATTGGTGGCACCTTGTGTGTTAACAGAACGTATGACTATAAAATCTCCGGGCCAGTCCCTGTCATGTTCTTGAGTCCCCTGATGATCTTATTACACCTACCAATTATATCTTCTAATTCAACTTGTCCTATATAGTCCCGTCACATTACTCTTTCTTAACCCCTCCACGCACTGGCATAAAACACCTATACACCACAACAGAGAGTGCGAAGATCCGTATCCATATGTAGATGTATCTACACATGCGTGCTTTACCAACTACAGATAAATACCCGACCACTTCTCTCCATCTCGGCACAAACATTGTGCCATTGACGCGATTCGAGCCTCAACAAACGCCTTGTACGTTAAGATCTCTCGAACTGAAAAGCCGCGTTTATTATTCTACGGCGTTTAAAAAAAAAGATTTTTTTTAAACAAATTTATTTATATTCTTGTTAGCTAAATGCTTCTGTTAAAAGTGGACCCAAATACATCTACGATAGTCCGTCTAGAAAACTACCATGGTAGCTAGCTCTAGCTTCAATATTCTACGCTGGAAGTTCATTTAAAGATTTAACTGCCCCAAAATGCTACCGACAGCATTAACTGTAGCATATGGTACAGGCTTCTTCAACCTTCCAAAAAACAGATTATGATTTTATAGAAAGGAGGCATATCGTAAGCGGGGAGAGTTTCCAAATTGCATTATTCACGAAGGAGTTCCAGCAAGGCTAGATCAATGGAACAGCGATCAGTTAACGTGGTTTTATTAAGCAAAATAATACAGAATAAAATCTCGAAAAGTGTTCTGAAACTTTACTCAGTAATGACCTAACTAAACTGTTATTGATCAGATTTACATGTTTATTACAACCAAGCGATGTTAACCACCTCCCACCTGCCATTTACTCGACACGTGTTTCAGCTTTACAAGGGATAAATCTCAGAAACATTCAATATATTCGAAACGTTTTATAAATTCTAAATTTTTTCTCTTTACCTTAAGAAGGTGCTTTGTCATGCTAAATTATTAAATGGTAAATTATTTTTCAACTAGCTTTCCGCCCGCGGCTTCGCCCGCGTGGAATTCGGTTATATTGCGGTATAAAGCAAAAATCTAAGAAGCGCGATGTAACGCTGGATACAATTAGTTGTTAAACCAAAACTGAATGGTACACTTTATTATATGTTTTCCCTTGTGGAGCAAAAACATGCAGATTTTGGGCACTGGAAACCCGGGAACACGCTACATAGAGCTGACCATGCGAAAAACAATGTTTTTCCAAGTGTACTCCAGCAACTGCAGATGTAAAAAAACAGTTTAGACGATAAAACAAATTGTACGTCATCCCTCGGGAATTCCTCATTTTCGGGGATTCATTATCGTATCATTTAGCTTTTAAATTTACATGTTTATATTCGTTTGCAATATTTTACCTTTTTTCAAACGACACACAGCTCCATCTACAATCCGTCCATCAAGCAAACAATATTTTTGTTTTTCCTCGGGAATATCAATTTTTTTCCAGGATAAAAAGTACCCTATTATTTAATTCTGACTTTTATCTTTACGTCTGCAAAATTTCAAAGCATTCGGTTCAGTAGTTACGGCGTGAAAGCGGAACAAACAAACAAACAAACAAACTCACTTTCCGATTTATAATATTAGGTAAGGATGAAATTTCTTTAGGCTGTCGTCTAAATCTATCAGCATCGGGTAAAATACCTGTAAAAAGGGACGAATACTTGGAAGATCTCATTTATAAACTTTTTACTTTTAAGTAGATTTCAAAAAACTTACTTTGACTATCCGTTTAATTTTATAATCATCATCGCTAGGGAAATAAGTTTTAGGTGGTAGGTATTACAAAAAGCTAATAAAAATATGCTGAAACTCAAACAGTTATAATAAGTATTTTGACTTGTGAAACGTGGTGTCGACCACTAATATACCTATTTTTTTTATTTTAACTTAGGCCGACGCCTCTACCGACGACGGCATATGTTAGGTGATTGGATTAAATTATAATTTAGAATATACTGCACTGAGAGTGAAAATTAGAATGAGAGTTATGTTTATAATTTTTATTCATTGATTCAGAAACGATCGGCAACACTCTGATTTCTGATTTACAGTCGCAGCTTTAATACTATAGGGGCACAATTCGAAAAACATGATTGTTGGAAAAACACCTTTAAAGATTTTTGAGCTCCTGTATTGTCACAAAACCGGTCATAAGTAAATTAAACTATTGAAAGCAAAATCATAAAACATCATAAGAGCATGTTCACTAAGCATGAAATATTTATCGCATATTAAATTTATCCTAGTACTAGTTTATTTTACTAATTTATTTATGACCGATTTTGTGAAAATACAGAGGTTCAAATTTCTTTAAATGCGTTTTCCCAGCAGTCATCTTTTTTCGAATTGTGCCCCTATAGTATTAAAGCTGCGAGATGTGAATATATTAGTATTTCAACAAGCAAGTAGATATCGCCTGCAAATGTTACTGTTTATTTAATTAAATCTCTTTTTTTATTAACTAGCAACTCGCTCAGACTTCTTCTGGGTTTTAAATATTATTTATACAAATAACTCATGCATATCCCGAAATAGTGCAATTTGTAAAACATTTTTTCAAATATATTCCAGAGATAAGTATCCACATATAAACCAACTCCCAAAATTCGCTTTTTAACTCTTTAAAATATGAATATAGTTTAGAGCTTTGGGATTATAACAATAGTTGTCATACTAGAAAGTTATTAGTTAAAGTGACGTGTATTTTTATTTTATTACCTTTTACATACACACATCTTGTTGCTTTCTTAAATTTGTCGTTTATTCCCTGTATGTTATTGCAATGTTCAGGGATACTTACTTTAAGTAAGTACAGATACTTGTTGACTTTGTTGTAATCAACGAAATAATGATATCATAACACTATAAGTATTGTCATAACAGATTTTTTTTTTGTGAATTATGTAAGGTGACCACGTATTATATTGTTAATGTCGTTACTTCTGACGAGTTGCTTGCGCCCATTCTTCTTGTCAGTTAAAAGACGTCCTGAATACCCATTCAGTAAGTAGGTATATAAACTTTTAAGTGCATTTGAATGAAGTTATTTTCATTTTCATTATCCAACTGAGCATATCAAATGTAATATATTTATACCGTTTGTGTTTTTCAGACTTGTATTAGGTTACTGTGATATTAATTATATGCGAAATGAAATGTACACGAAACTAAAAATTGTTAATAAGTCAATGTGCAGCAATATTAACATTTGAAATGTTTAGTGAACAATATAGCACTTAGGTTACAACTATTACTCTTGGAATGTAGTCTTAACTTCTATTACTTTGCAACGACAATTTTACCGGTCTCCACAAATTGTAACATGTACAAGAGCTCCAGTTACCTACTGCATAACGCATAAAATTCATCGTTCATTCATAAAAAAACAATTACAGCAGCACACGTAAGTTTGTGATAATAAAAACTGTCTGCGATTATTTGACACGTGTTGTCCGGTATTCTAATTTCTATATGCTAGTGATAAAGTCTGTTTTTACATGTCTTACAGGTCAAATTAAGGTGGTGATCAGTCGAGTTGTGACCAGTGATGAGTCATATCACCGTCGACTTGAATTCTTCGCTCGGCCCGTATCCGTTTCTAAATTTTTGTTTTTCTTTCGCGTTTAGACTACTGTTGACGAGTTTAATGTTTCCTTTGTTGCTTCGTAGGTAATGTAACGCCATTAAACCTAAGCTTACTATGTCTGAGTATGTGGAATAAGGAAAGTAACAGATTATAATACCTATAGGTAGGTATCACAAAAATAATCACACGAAGGATAGACTATGTAAAAACAAATATTTTTTTAAGTATTACCTAACCAAAAAAATATCACGTACTTACCTTCCTATCATGTATAAAGGCAATATAAATTACTTACGCTTTTAAGAATGAGATTATTTATATCCATGTGCACGTTTTTATGTTGCCATCTGTACATTAATTTATTCGCAAAAGACATCGACCTACTCCTTCTATGTATCTTTCAGTTAAAACATTTTCTCTCTCCAGTGAACTGATGAATTAGCCTAATATGAGAGTCTACGGTAATTATAGAATAGAGATACGTAGTTTAGGTATCGGAGCACGTACATACTTTATCAAACAGTATCTTACCTAACATTATAACGTAATAGAGTTGATAGAAGTATCAAAGAGCTTCTATTCAAGTCCTTCTAAAAACAAAAGTAATTATGAGATGCTCACAAAAGACACTGCGAAAATTTTAAAATACAGAGAAACAAATAAGTTTGATAAAAAAAAACATTATAACGTAAACATACAACATTAACGTATAATGTAGTATAATTTGTAAATAAATTAACCTTGAATTCAAATAACAAAGTATTAGAATTCATTCATTCATTCATAACAACACACGAGTCAAGTTTTTCACAATAAAATCTAAGTCAAGGCATCAATTTAGTATTTTTATGAAAGAATAATTGTAAGTCATTAATTGGAGCTACCAACAAATATTAATTTTCATAATACTGAAAATTAATAGTTGGTTTAGTACCTAATTAATATGTATTCTTTTTTTTCCATTCGAATAGTTGCAAGTAGCTTAATTGATTTTTTAATAATTTAATTTAAAATTCGACACTATTTTTAGGTAAATTCAATTAAAATTGGAAGTGTCCAAAACAATTTTAATCGTATTAAACTCATGTTTAAATATTTATTATGTATATTATTAATGTATAAATATTCAGTAATTTCAATAATTATGACTTTTACAATACAATCTATCCATAACGATAAAATAATTGCCCATATTAAGAACTTTTAATCATAAGTATTATATAGAAATATTTCATGTAATTTCTATCTCTTCCCTTTTCTTTTTAATACTGTTTTCAAAATCTGATCAGACAAGTCGTGGCCATCGATGAGAAAAGAAATTTTATTGAAACTAACAAATGAATAAAATATTTAGAAAATAAATATTTATATTATAAATTTAATTGATATAATACGTACAATCAACACCACATCAACATTCACGAAACTGATAAGTTTCTCAATTGCATTTTCCGCTTAATGATTAAACATATACAGATTTCAATTGAAGAGTTATGAAATTTTGTCAGTTTGTGATGGGTTTAGGTATTATCGTTTCTCTTAAAATGTTTGTCAACGTAAAAGTTATTACAAGATATCTATAATATCAAATTAAAGATCTCGAAAAACTGCAAGGTACGCACTTATCAAAATCCAACTTGCACTATCGGAATAATTAGACAATTGTCTATAAAATCAATCCTTTTTACTGTTGTAACTTCGTAAGTGAATTAAAAATAAAAACTGCAAGTAACAATTAACAAATTTACATAGGACTACAGAAGAAAACAGTTTTATTTTGTGTAAAAATCATTGAAGACTTCAATATTAATTTTCAAAATGGAAATTATATGTTATATATATTCTACGAACTACTGATAACATATTGTTTATTTTCTATTTGAACCACATAACACACTCCCACACTCACATAACAAAATCCCATTACACTTTATTTAGATATGTTTAAGTTTGAGTTTTATGAAATATTGTTATCAATCAAAGCTTAAATAATATAGCTATTGTGATTGCTAGTTTAATTATTTGTGGCAATATCTAAATAAAATGTGCAATTTATTGTTGTTCAAATAAATTAATTTCATCCCCAAACGCTTTTATTGTTATGCTAATAATCTATAGAACCACACTGTAAGAAGAAAGTAATGTTAAAGTAATCGACAAAATTGTTTAAGGAAATACAAAACACTCAAACAAGTATTTCTCATTAACCAGTTCCCATGAAAATAATAATGCTTTAAAAAGATTGTTAACAATAACGGGAATGTTAATAAACGTAATCGAAACGTAAACGAAACGTAAACGTGTAAATAAATGTTGTGTTAGTCCTCGCCCGTAGTTCGTCCATATTGGCGGGGTTTGAAGTCTGTGCACTTAGATCAAAGCTCGCCGATGTAAGTACTAAGGCATCTCGACTTCATACAATATCATATCAACTTTGAAACAATGCTTTCTACCAGTACATAAACTTGTAAATTAAAAAATAAAATGAATGCATTAGCTCAAGGTGCAAGCAATTCAGAGTTAACAGGTGGCATTCGAGTTAAACGATTTTAAAACAACCTATTACCTATCAAAACAATTGAACTTGGTTATGACAAAGCCAAGTTTGCTGTTAATCTGAAATGATCTTTAATGTCTAAGACTAAGCTACAATTTACGTTGGGTCATTGTCCCTGGTAAAATAAGCGGGAGCCCTATTGTTGCTTACGCAAAGATGTAATCTCTTATTTTATTATTACCTGGGTGGAAAGGGACACAGAACGAATGAACAGGAAACGCAATAGTGAGCCTTAAACTTCACACTTAAAGTCCATTATTGATTTTTCAGACGTTAATTTAAAACATGCCTCTTTTTGTAGTAGCCACATGCTTGTTTAACTTTGAAATCACTAGTTCTTTTTGAGATAAGAAGTGTAATTTCTCAAATAGTGACAAATATACGTTTTACGGAGAACAATGGGTTAAACACATTTAAAAACATATTCCCGTTAACAAGGGGTCAATGGTAGTAGAATAGTTTTATTTAGCAAATGCATGTTTTACAACTGGATCAACGTCCGTGTAGCTATTTTTTGTAAGACAGTCTTAAATTTTATATAATCTTATTTTTATCTTATCATTATCTCAATCTTTCTGTTTATAAACAACGCGATAACTATTATAGCAAAATATATATTGATAAATGTGTTACAGAGCGTAATATAATCCAATTATATCTGGCCAATCTTATGTCATCTTTTATAAATCGTGCTGAATCAATGAAAGCGATTGGCATAGAAACGTGTTTATTTCTGGTGTTCCTAGATGACAAAGATGGATAAAGTTTCGGTTATTTTCCTTTATTATATAAAAACATTTATCCAGTTTAAGTATACGCCTACAAGGAAAACTAAACATTTTTTGTATGACACCATATTTGAGAGATAATTAAATTTGCGGATTAAATGCATATTCAACCACACAGCCTATATAATTTATGACACTATTCGTACTTTAAATTCTGACCGTAACCCTTGTCTTTACCAATATTATTTAGAGGTAATATTTATAGATAAACAATTCACTTTTTAGAAGAGGTAAATTTGGAAATTTATCGTGGTACGAAAAACAGTTAATATAATTTATTTTCTCGTCATGTAACTGATTTGGGTATGCTTTTTTCACCGAATAAATCAACATACTTATTCGTTCTGTAAATAAAACTGTAACATAAATAGAACAGTTCATATGAAGTGGAAATGACGAAGACAAATTGTATAGATCACTGTCGCCATCTAGTGAGCCTAGGGAAAATCGCTTACCACCATCTAGTATACGACAGCGCAAACTGTCGATATATAAACATGTACGTTCTTTTTATACAACTTATAATAAGTAAGTAGGTAAAAGAAGAAGTTTATTTGTTTATATTCTGTTTTTTTAATAACTATTTGTAGGAGGAATTCCCTATGTTCTCGGAATTTCCTCTTTAGAGTTTCAGATACTAAATTTAGAAAAGACTGGCCAAAGGTCTTAGAAAACCTTAGTCTCTTAACATAGTTAAAAATGCTAGGGTTTCAAACGTCTGAGATAGTATTGGGTTGGTTGGTCGGTTTAGAACAGCTGTGTGGCAAAATTTTCTTATTATACGAGTATAAGAAGGTATTAATTTCTTAATAATGTACAAAAGACCTATTTTTTTTTTAATAAAATTTGCCTATAAATAAAATTATTCGTTAGTTTTCTGTTTTTTGTCGTTGCAAGTTTTCTACTTTCTATAGATCATTAATAACCATTATTAATGAATAAATATCACGTTTATTTTTAACGAATGAGTAGCTACGACTCCGAAAAATGCTTATGTAACGTATATAAACCACAATATGTAGACTTAAATTTTGCTGCATCGTTTAATTTTGACAATCTTCGTGCTCGCATAGCCAGCATACTTGAACGGTTCCAAGCGTCCTCATCTTAGAAGTCGCAGGATCGATTCGCTGGTAAGTAAATGTAAAAAAAAACAACCTTCCATTGTTGGTGGGTCTGGAATATTGTGATATCGACGACAGTTGGTGATTCCATAACAATACTGCTTTTACTACTAGTAGTCGGAGCAATGTGGAAGTTATCTTATCTTAAATATTTTTTGCTACAGAAACAATATTAATTTAGAGGTTCAGCCTCATGTATCAACTTTCTCTAGTTTTTGGATTTAAGTACAAACTATATTGTCAAAGAAATTTATCTGAAAAAAGACCGCGCAACGGTTAGCGAGCTCAGCTTATGATAGCGAAAGTCAAATTTCTATAGCATCAGGTCATCGGATAAGTTACTAAACATTTACTAGCTAGAGTAATATACATATTAATAAGCGTATGTCCCAATCGACGCATCATACAACGTCCATAGCTGGTGCTATTTTACTTTGATGAAACTGTACCTAAAGTCTTTTCAGCTAATATAGTCTTCTTTTAAAAGATCCGGAACTTCTAAACTTCTCGTCCCGTCGGGGGTTTTGTTCTGATGAAATATATCACGGGTGTCCTGGGGCCGCAACACTCTTAAACTATATAATAGATGACCGCTTAATTTGGTTTGCGAGCAGAATATCTAGATTATTGTGAAGGAAGATTAAAGAAAGATTTTATGAGAGCAAGAAAGTATATTATAAGGGTTTAAGTTGGCTAGAGTAAATAAATACTGAAATCGATGAGTGCGGATTTCATTTCTGAACACTTTAGCCCAAAGAACTTAAGTATATGTAGGGGTCCGGGGTTTGGGTGCCAATAAACTTTTCAGAGACATCAAACCACCCGAGAATTTTTGGTATAACGAATAATCCTTACTTAGCAGCGTAGCTTCCAGCAGAGTACAATAGCATCACATTTATGGGTGTCATGAAAGACCACTGATATGATATTTAAGGGAATTTATATTAGTTTTATTGTTGATAGTATATAATAAATAAGGTAAGTTGCTTAATTGTACTTATGCTAAGTTCGTTACCCTAATTCGGTGCATAAGTAGTACAATACAATAGTAACAATAATTAAAGGGCTTATCCTTCGTATGTTGGGTGTCAGAAAACAATGTGTGCTGGTAGGTAAATATCTTTACCATTGTTTAAATAATGATTAAGTTTGCCTCAGCGCTACTAGATGGCAGTGTACTTTGTTAAATGGCGCTATTAACATTTTTACCTCTAATAATATACATGAATTCGCATTTAAATAAAATTTTGAGTTGTCCTCTAGAATCATTTCTTTAATGTGCTAACAGCAATAACGAAAGATATCAATTATTACTTCAAGTATTGAAGCATTACATTATTTAAAAATATGACGACAAGAAATCAGCGTTCTCTTTTTTTATTTATCAAAAGAAATGGTTCGCATGGGTGTTTAGAATGGGTTCGCTCTTGATCCCAATCAAGCCCGGGGGCTAAAACAGGAGCCGCGATGGAACGAGCTAACCCAGGAGGTGCCTATTAACCCTGGCTTTGAAATGGACGGGTTATAAGTTCTCGAAAATATAGACGTAGGGAGGGAGTTCCACTCCTTTGCTGTGCGCATTATGAAGGATGTTGAAAAGTGCTTGATGCGACAGGTAGGAATAGCGACCGAGAAAGGGTGGTAGCCCGCAATGCGTCTGGATGTCCGATGAAAGAAAGGAGATGGCGGTATGAGCAAATGCACACTCTCCAAAGTACACTCTGCCGAGGACCTAAGGTGTGAAGCTTGCTCTTCGCCAATTTAATCTCCAATAAGCTTCTCAGCTCTGCGCTGAATCGAGTCCAGTGCAGCAAGTTGGGATTTTGCTGAACCGTCCCAGAGAGTGCGGTGGTTTTGGTGGTGATCGGAGGTGATGGATCGGTGGTGATTTGAGCTTTATAGAGAGTTAAAAGCTGCCCCGGCGTGAAATATCGCTTGACCTTATTTAGGATGCCCAACTTTTTAGCTGCAGTTTTAACCTTGGACTCGATGTTGGCGTTGAAGTTGAGGTCTGTAGACAACACCATGCCAAGAAGCTCGAGGCTGTTGGTCACATGTACAGATGTACCTCGGAAAGTAGGTGTGAGTGTGGTGAAAGTGACTGTTCCTTTACCTTACTGAATCTTTCATATTACAAAGGTAAGGTTATATATTATAACATTAAGAAGATAAATAAATTTTATTTATTGCGCGAAGGACTGATAAAACATAAAATAAAAAATATTTGAAATTAGTGAAATTCGTTTTATGGTCCCTAGAGTCTATTTATACATAGATTTAGATGCTTTATGTATGTTGAGTGTTCTTGTGTTCTGTATAGCTTCTCTTATATCAAATCTGTTAGTCTAATACTTCCATTTGAAGAAGCGGTCAAACGAATAAACCATAGGACCCTGTCAAAATAACAGCGCTTCCGTATCGTTCTGCTCATCTTTGTTCAAGACAGGATTATGCTGCAACAGGGTTCTTTTTGACTTCGTTTGACAGTTCTTTTCTGAATCGCCCTTTTTTTCTCCCTCTGTATTAAAAATTCATATTTTTTTGTTTATTTGTAAGAATACTTTTTCCTCTCCTTTTATCAATATTTACTTGTAATAATTACTTGAATATACTTATGAAAACAAGCAAAGCTGTTTTATACTTTAGATAGATTAATTTTTTAATACGTACCTTTGCTATAAAGTCGTATTATTTAAGAAGGAAATATTATTCCGCAGTAAAAAAGATTCAGTGCTTCCCAAAGTCTTTTTCCATGATTGGAAAATATAAACTGAATACAAACGAAGTATTGGTATAAAATAAGTGTTTATTTCATGCAAATCGATTTTTATCATCAGAAAATGGGAACACGTCCCTAACAAACTGCGGAGTTCCAAAACCGTTGTCAGTTTAATTTTTGATCAACACTCGCCAGATTAGGGAAGAAGTTTCTGAATTACGAAGGCAATTTTTTTAAGACTCACTTCTGTTCTTGTGAAAATGGCGCGAATACAATTCCCTTTTTGCCTTTAATGATTATACCAGCTTATACTATTGACAAAAATCTTAATATTAGACGACCTTCAAATTAATCAAGTTACGCTAAAAACTTACTGTAAGCGAATTTTATATAAGGGTAACAATTTAAAATAAGAGTTTTTTTGTGAGCATTGTTGATAGCACATCAAACTATGAGTTTGTAGGTTGCTTTAGATTGTACCTAGTAACCACCCAATACCTAAAACAGAATACCAAATATTCAAAATTTAGATTCAAAGAATGAAGGAAGAAATAATAATATTTAACACGCAATTACAAAAGGTAAAGCAGATAAAGAAACATTTGCATTAACACGAATAACATTACAAAAAGAAAAAATAATTAAATACAGAGAAAATGTATGAGGTCAAAAGGTCCTGTCTAAGCATATACTCCTTCGTCACAGGTGGTTAGAATGTCGCAGAAGTGCTGTTATTCTGACAAAGCAATATTAAACTCCAACTGATACAATATTAGTTTGAAAATCAGGCGTGGCAATCTGACAGTTACGGCTATGTGTTATTAGCTGTACATTAGCCCTACCTTTAGTGGGTCTAAAACTACCGTTTACGAAGCCACGTCACAGGCATATTGTACATGAAAATAAGGGTAATAAAAATATTTGATGGGAATCGATATCTATTTCCATGTATGTCAGTATTAAAATAGTATTTTAACGACACCCATGCATTGTAACCCAAGTATCAATAGACTACGTGTGTATCATAAGAATAATAATAATAATGTTTCTTAGATTTACAACAATTAGCCTAGCCCGAAGTACCTAAGCAATAAAAGGCTTGTGTTTGGATACTAGGATAACGGATATACATACATTTATGTTTCATTATAAGTATATATAACCCATTACTAAGGTACAAATGCTAGTATTCATTACACAATCATCTGCCTCTTCCGGGCTCGATCCCAGGACCATCGATGCTATAGGCAGGATCGTTACCATTGCACCAAACATTCGTCGTAATAACAATAACTCATGCATATTTAATAATTGGAATATTTGTTAATTACATATAAACCTAATTACATGATTTACTATTCAATAATTTAGTAACTATCCATTTTCCAGATATCCATATATATGTATTTAGTATTAGCTAACCAGGCCAAGCGTTGCTAAATCAAAATGAAACCTATCCTATTTCCTTAGTCGGAACAAATCTAGCAAAACGACCGACAGCCTCGAGCTTCTTGTTTAAGTATAATTGTATAATATTGATCAGTTACAAAACCTCAGTCTCATTTAAAAACTATTAGCAATTTAGAGCCTTTGCCTATGTTTGAAATTTAGTTGTAGCCACCAGTTTTCATACAAAACAGTATTTGTCATCGTCCTCAGCACAACCAATAGCCTGGCCTACGAGCCAAGCGGATATAGACTGACACGCAGCAGACGCAGCTTTGACCAACGACTTAAAGTACCAAGAGATAAGAAGAGAGAGATAATAAGATTCTTTAGTTCTTACACTTCCGCGCCTCTTAAACTTTTTCCTAAAACCACTTTAACCGGATAAACAGTGCGTTTATCTCGTTTCTTATGTTTAATCCAGACATTTCGACTCCTTTACAGGAGCCAGGATTAAGAAAACTACCTTTGTCGCCCTGTGAGTATTGCTCCTGTAAAGGAGTCGAAACGTCGGAATTAAATATAAGAACCAAAATTAAATGTGCAGTTTATCCGGTTAATCGGTTTGTTTTAAATAATATGGGTAGCCAGCTGAACGAACTGCAGCACTTAGTTTACATCATCTGATATAGACCCTATTAGAATTTATAATAGAGTTAATAAACTTTCCGTAGTTTTAACGTAACACCAAATTGACAGTTAACATAATCAACTATACTGATGCTAGAAGCGAACATTTGGCATTTGTCAAATGATTTTGGACGAATGAAGAATAGAAGCGTCTAAAGCATATTGACGGCACACCTCGGTAAATCCCTGTAAGGGTGTGATGGGGTCTCGGGGAAACGGGTGGGTGGGAGGCGGAAGTGTGGTTCCCTGTAACTGTCAGGACCGATCACTCGCGGAACGTTTCGCACCGGATTTGAGGAACGGAAAAACGTTAATTTATAACTGGTTGTGTTCTCTTTTCCAATTATAATTTATTGTTTAATCACTTTTAAAATATATTTGCGGTTGGAAAATATCACGACATTGACGTACCAGTGATTAAGGTTAGACTTGTTTCGCTTCTTGTTGTACAAATATATGTTGATATACATTCAACGGCGCGTAAAACTGTCTTTATAATAATAATAATATCTCATTTATTTGCCAGGACATGGTAAAATACATCTTATAACATAATTTCAAAGTCGACATGACCTGTCGAATTTGTCGACGTGCAAATATTTAAAACATTTGTAATACTCAATGAACTTATTAAATATAAATCTAAATCCTATAAGTATCATAAATTAAAAAATAAATTATTTTAAACTATACAAATGTCAAATAACGTTGTATTACAAACTAATACAAAAGGCAAATAATATTACAAAGTGTATGTCAGTAATTCAAATCATCTTTTAGAAATTCATTGACAGAATAATATATTTTTTCTACCAAAATATGAAAAAGATCAGTTTTAAATTTAGTATAAGGCACTCGAGTCAACTTATTTGGCAATTTATTAAAGATAGTAATTGCCATGCAATATGAATTTTTAGAGTATAACTCGAGTCTCCTATTTGGTATACGCAACTTATTTCCATTTCTACCTCTATATTCACAGTGCCATTTAGTGGGAAATAAGTTTTCATTTTTTTTTACAAATAGACACATTTCAAAGATGTATAGACAGGGCAAGGACAATATTTGTAACTTTTTAAATAAGGGCTTACAACTATCTAAATAACCCGCACCACAGATACACCTTATACATTTTTTTTGTACTTTGAAAGCTCTATCCATATCAACTGAATTGCCCCAAAGTATCAATCCATACCGTAGAATACTTGCTACGTATCCGTGATATGCTACAAGAGCTGATTCTCTATAGGCTACTTCTCTTATTCTATTCAAAACATAAACGTACCTGTCAAGTTTCTTAACTAATTTTTCTATGTGAGCTTTCCAATTGCAATTCTGATCAATATGTATGCCTAAAAATTTTGTACTATTCACATTTTCTATTCTATTATTATTATATTTAATGTCATGATTTACTTTTTCTATGTTACGCGTCTTAAAATTAATGAATTTAGTCTTATTGATATTAATGTACAAATTATTCCACTCAAGCCATTTTAAAATATTCGTTAAGTTTTTATTTGTTATATTCGCCAGTTCTTGTCTGTTTTTTGACCTAATAATAACTGTTGAATCATCCGCAAACAAGATCCGTTACATCCGGAAGATCATTTATGTAGAGCAGGAATAATAATGGTCCTAAGACACTACCTTGCGGGACACCGCATCGATTATAGGAATAATCAGAATAAACATTTTCTCGCACATTTCCTGAAAGTGTTGTTATCTGTACACACTATTTCCTATCTGACAAATAACTCTCTATCCACGATAAGCATTTCCTCTTATGCCATATTTTTCGAGCTTATCTAGCAACCGTTTGTAGAGACAAAATCAAATGCCTTGCTCAATGCTCATGTCTAGAAATACCGCTAACGTATGCAGTCCATCGTCAAGGTTCTGTGTAATTTCTTTAATTAGATGAAAACATGCCAAGGTTGTAGAGCTATTTTTCCTAAAGCCAAATTGTTCACTTTTCAGAAGTTTTTCGTTGGTGATGAATGTAGATTTTTTCGTAAAAAACTTTTCAAATATCTTTGAAAATATTATTAATAGAGCAACAGGTCTATAGTTCTCTAATTCATCATAAGATCCGTTTTTATGTAGTGGTTTTACAATAGCTAGTTTTAAGCTAGATGGAAATATACCTTGTTCGAGAGATAGGTTTATTATATGAGTTAAGGGCCGGACAAAATATATGGCATTTTGTTTGATAATTTCAGTGTTTAAATGATCATATCCTGTAGATTTTGTATTTCTCAATGACATTATAATTTTATATAAATCGTTTTCATTTATCGGCGTTAAAAATATGGTGTTTTGATGAAATGAAATATTAGGTAATGAATCATTTTTATTGTTATGGATTTCAAAAGGTTTATTAGTCAGATTTATAAAATAATTATTAAACTCATTACAAATGTCAATCGGTTTGTCAATATAGTGATTATTTTTCAACTTTATTTTATCTATGTCATTAACCATAGTATTATTGAGTGCACAGTCCTTTATTATTCTCCATGAGGTTTTGCACACGTTTTTTGATTTAGCAATATAGTATGAGTTTGTATTTTTTTGTGCTTGTAATATACATTTTTTTAATATCGACGTGTAACGATGGTATTGTCTATTATTTTTCACTTTGTTGTTAGGGCACAATCGATATTTTAGATATAACTTTCTTTTTTGATATTTATTGATTCGATCTCTAAGAATCTTTCTTTGATCTACCAGATAAACGCTGATTTAAGTGGTAGATTAACATAGTAGATCGGTAATTATTCGACAATTCAAATTGTCCAAATTAAAAAATTATTAATTGTTCTAAAAA
Source organism: Calamotropha paludella (assembly GCA_927399485.1). Taxonomy (NCBI): domain Eukaryota; kingdom Metazoa; phylum Arthropoda; class Insecta; order Lepidoptera; family Crambidae; genus Calamotropha; species Calamotropha paludella. Next base: position 8,375,283 of record OV656817.1, on the reverse strand, counting down.
TATAAATATTCCTCTTCACCGTCCTCCTGAAAGACTCCCCCCTCCCACTCGATCGTTGCGGTCTACCATCGAGCCATATTCTCTCTTCTTATTGAACCCGTACCTATAATACTCTCCATAATCTGGATGCCTGCGATTATGGATTAAATCACATTCTCATTTCCTCTTCTAACTTTGTACGTTTCTCACGATTTTTCCTGTCACGACTAAATTTATCTATCCTACAATTCAGGTCCTCCGAAAAGCACGCTCGAACTTGTGAATCTACAGAACTTTACTAGGAGGGATCCAAATGAATTATCGAGGGAAGTACTGATAGCTACCGGAACAAATAAGAAGGTCAAACTACCTAATAATGAAGTTCTAAATCCTTTTAATAAGCATGCTTCATTACGTTTGGTTAAGCTCAAGTGACCAGCCGCTTTCTGAATCACCCACTAGTTTGTGCAACTACGAGGAGGCGAAACAAGCCTTATAGCACATTCGAGCACTGAATAACTAACAAAAACTGAACTTTAAGATAAGAGCTTATAAACGCCGCCTATAATTGTCATGCAGGGCTCACGATTGGCGGTTTCTTCCGACTTCTTCCGCTCTTTATTCTTTACTTAAGGATTAATTTACTCCACAGAACTTAAAATGTAACAACCGTACACCGCCACTCATAACCGTAATCTTCGTCCGAACAGTAGGTAAAAAGAGTATTTTACACTTTGGGCTGTACATCTCTAGAATGCTTTACCAACCCATATTGAAAAATCTCCCAACAAACTAACTTTGAAACGACTGATCGCGATCACCTTTTGGATTCTCTGACCGTGTCCTAAGTGGACACGGTCCGAGAATTTTAGTATGTCTAGTTTAGTGTATGTGTTTTTGTATGTACGTAATGTATTATTATATGTTTGATATTGTATGTATTTAGATGTATTTTGCAGACCAACTAAAAATTAAAAGTAAGAATGTGCTATAATTATAATGAATTAAAGCAACATTACAGAATAGGTTAATACAGCAGTTGGTTTAGTAAAGTGAAATTAATCTATTTCAATATAGGCGTCGCGATTTTAGGCTAGGTACTGCTGTTAGCAACAAATAAATGAACTTCTGTAATGAATATAGAAAATAACGTTAAAACTACTATGTCTAAACTTAAAAACTAAAAACCTTAAAAAATATAATATAATATCTAAAATATATTACTAAAAGGAGTCCCTTTAGGCAAGGTTCCAAAGATACTGGCAGCATTCCCCCTTTGAATAGCTAAACTAATTCTTTGTCCGAGGTAGCTGCCAGCTCTTCGGTCTCCTGTGATGTCGACTAACCTTTTTGATATTTCTTTATAAAGCCTTATTGCGCTAGGACCCCACGGACCAAGGGTCTCGACACCAAATGGGACAAAATTTATTTTTATGTCCTATAAGGTTTTATTTTCTAATCACCCATATAAATTTACCACCAAAACGCTATCCCTTTTTAAATCTTGGTTAGAAAATGCCTATTGACATAGAGTCCGCCGTGTACAATAAAGTTTAAATAACAAAACAGATATTGTGACTGCGGGCTCTTCTATATAGGATAAACAAAGAGAAAGAAGTACAAATATGTACTCAAGTATTAAAAAAAACTGACACGAATCATTGACACAATAATAAGTTTGTAGTATGTAGTAAGTATACTTTAAGGCGAGACTACACCACCTCATAAGATTTCCAAATTCTTGTTATAAAAAAAGGTTTCAGAGATTGTTTCCAGAATGCTTCACGAGGTTATTGAGAAACATCCTTGTATAATTTTATTTGTTGGTATTCTACAATTTAATTACCTAAGATCTTCACAAACACTGCACTGCAAGGTCTAAAGACATTGTTAGACCTTTTGGAAATTAATATAAATGCAAGTAAAATGAACACAGTAATGACAAACATAGTTTTATAAAAATATATAAGACGGTTAACTATTAATTTACATTAAATATTGGTATCTTTGGCATGCTACTGTTGTTAGCTGAAAGAGAGGGACACCTTATTTTATGATCTTTAATCGTTCATTTTTCAAAAGCAAAAGAAAATTAATTTTTTTTCCTTCACAAAATATATAAAGCTATCATATCTTGTGAAATGTCGGGATGAAATTAATTAATTAAAGTAAACGTGTTTGTGTTACTCACTGATGAACAGTCTTTTAGAACGACATAATGATATTTTTCTCTATTTATTAATGAAAGGACATTCAATTTTATGAATTTATTAATTTATTGCATAAATATATATAGTGATAGGAATGTATATAAAACCAACTTAAATGTCCATATATATACTCTGTAAGGGTATGGCAAAATTGTATTTAACAATTCTAAATGATACCTATTACTTAATATCTTAACTAATTTTATTTCAATGTCAACAAAATTTACAAACAAAATAATAGTAAAAACAATATTGTTATTAAATAAACAGTTTTTATAGTGCCATACTTTGTTCACAATATTATGTGTTTTATTATATTTTATCACTTACTGGTTGTGCGGGCGATTCAAAATTAGTGGACTGTATTGGGGTATGAGAAAATTAATATCGACAACAAATATGAGAGGAAGATGAAGATGTTTTCTTCACTCCTTTTTTCTTGGACTTTTCTCTTTTCTTAATAGTTTTAGATTCTCTTTTACACTGTAAGGTAAGGTAAGCACATCTTTCTTGGGAGTGTCTGTCAAAACAGCAGAACTTCTCTTTTTCCCTCGTGTTTGTTGCTTTCTTAAACACATCAGAGTCAGGGTAAGCCTTAAACTTATGTACATATCTCGAAAGCGTAATTCTGTCTATTTTGTTGTCGTTAGCTGCTCTACGTAGGCTTGTACCATTGATGACTTCATCTACAGCTCGGTTTATTAATTTTTTACTGATATTAGCACGGTGCGTTTTCTTTAAGTTCGCACTCTACAATGAAAAGAACATTAATGTAGAATTATTGTACATATTAGGGGTCACTTAAACATGGCTCATTCGACCCCGATTGTTTTGGCTCAAATGACCCCTTCCCTGAATTACATTCAATATGTTAAATAACTAAAAATCAATTGAAAATAATTTATTTCTGATACTTAAGCCATTACAAGTAATCATGATAAAATCAAAATACACTTACTTGATGGCCGTATGAAGAAATTCGTAGTTTTTAAACCAAAATTCACAGAAGAGATGTTTTTTTACTTTTATCGCCAAACTTGAAACATTACGCACTCACATCCAAAACGAATGCCGGCCGGCGAATAAGGCAAGAGTTGCTTGTGTCCCTCATCCCCCCGCTGCTTTTAATGCCACCTACTCGTAGTTATCACGTACCGTGTGCTTAATATTGTCCCCGGCAAATAAGTTGAACATGATTTTGAAATCACGTGATATGCGCAGTAGTGAATAATGTACCTAAACTTGCTATTGCGCATGTCACGTGATTTCAAAATCATGTTCAACTTACTTGCCGGAGACTATACTACTGGTGGCGCACTAGACCCCGCGGCTCAACAGACCCCGCTCTGCCCTACATAAAACAACAAAGCTACTAGCTTTGTTCAAAATAAGTATGTTAACCAAAGTATATCAATTATTGATATTATAATTAAATACAACTACCCTTTCTAACATACTTAGGTATTTTGTGTCATATAACGTGGCTAGGTTATAGTAACGTGGGCATACAGTACCACATGACGTGTGAAAACGCAATATTAAACGAGCTTGTTCCACATTCATCTCTCTGAATAAATACGCTTAGGTCATAATAAATGAAAATGCAATAATTCAACCTCCGTTTAGAGAGGTAACCCACCACAATATATCGATATTTTGACTCTAAAGCCCATGGCAATTAAAATCTTCAAAAACTAAACAATCTTTTCTTGTCTACTTTGTCTCAGATAATTAGCGTCCACTGCTGGACGTCTAGACTGATTTCCGTATAAAAACATATATATTTACTTTATATATTTATATATGATTTAGCGTTAATATTTTTAAACTAACGTATTTCAACTACTACTATGAGCTAACTATATTATTATAGCTGCTTCCATCTTTATCGAATATTTGATATTTGTAAAAATATTACTTTCGATGTTGAAGGTAGTTAACGTTTAACATTGATGAAACGATACTACATTTTGAAACTAGTATATGTGTGGAACAATTATTTTCATTTAATAAATCGTACCTTTGAAAATATACATTATTTTTTGAGATCGAAATTTACTTTACACTTACCGTTTGTTTCCACGAGATAATGCAAACATAGATACCTAATATTCCTACTTTTCTAATATGAAATCATTTAGTTTAGACTGAATACAAGCACCTTATGAAGTTTATGAAGCGACGTCATTAACGTTATTAACGAGAGACCTTGTATTAAGATGAATCGGCTACAAAATTATCAAGAGCCATTTTTCTCCCTCTTCTGTTTCGTACACAGTCGCTAATTGAAAGTTGACCTTAGTGTAAATAAATACGCTGTGAGGTTAGCTTTTATTACACGACATTTAATGAAAAAAGTAAGTTAACGAATTCAATATAGGCACTTCTCTGTCATATAGAAGTTAATTAAAAACCTATTGAACTTTAAAAGATAAATGAACACTCATCTTACCAGATTTTCAACATGAATATAGGGTTCGAATAAAAATGGACACACGCTTAGGTCTATACATAATTCCCTGCATCGCAAAATTTCGACAGTGAATTTATCGATAAGATGTTTATGTTCCGCTCACATTCGTTCCGGATCCGGAAGTATCAAGAACAAGACTCATCGGTCGACTGGTTGAGCGACTCCAGCGAACAGGAAATTAGGTGGACTGATTAAACTGCTCGGGATTTTGGCACTTTTGATTAAAACAATCGCATTGTTCTCGTTTACATTTTTATACCAAATTTTATGTAGAGGCCTTCATAATACTAACTAATTATTACTTGCAAATAATTGCTTAAAAGTCGAAGAAAAAGTTCAGAGGACTTAACTATGAAATCTTAAGTATTATTACCCAATGCAGTTATAGCTATAGACGACCGTTTGGTGCAACGGTAGCGATCCTGCCTTTCGCACCGACGGTCCTGGGTTCGAATCCCGGAAGGGGCAGATGTTTGTGTGATGAATACGAGCATTTGTACCTGAGTCATGGATGTTTATATATATTTCTACGAATATTACTTATTTATGTATGATATATGTATGTCTATCCGTTACCCTAGCATCCATAACACAAGCCTTTAAGTGCTTACTTTGGGCTAGGTTAATTGGTGTGAATGTAGGAAATATTTATTTATTATTTATTATAGCTGCCTACATGCCAGCTATCAGATCCTTAAAATAATTAATTTGTTTTACTGGTATGACTGTTAAAGAATCAATCATATCTTTAGCCTATATTCTTATTTAGTATGTATAAAATGCTGTACATACTACAGCACCACAGCGACTATTATAGGAAACAACATATTAAACAAATATACTACAAATTTCTGTAAATGATTGCTTTTGTCTGGAATGTTTTTCTTCAGCGAAATATAAACTGTCTCATAACTACACTGCTAATTATTATTTCCCCACCCTCATAGAAATCGGGCGCCAGCGTAATTAGCAAGGTAGTCTTCCATAAGGTGAATATGCTTTCCAGAGTAGGGACTTAAATCTCCTACGTAAGCGGCAAAACTCACAACCGTCATTAAAAATGTAACTTAAATACTTTCGTAACTATAGGAACATATTGTGGGCATAATAGATATTTGGTTGCGGGTAACTGTAGTCCTCTATATACGAATACTTACTTCAACCACTTTTAAAAGTGAAAGTTACAGTTTTACAATAAAATAAAGATAAGCCGAGTTTATAGTTAGGAACATACTATCATCATACCCTGCTAACAAGTACCTAGCAGGCTGATTTCACCGTCTCTTAATTTTCGAATTGGGTTCTCAGTTAGCATAAAAAGCATTTATTTTTATATAGGTAGTCAAGTTTCTGCGTGATAGTGGTGCTATAACTACCGTCCTACGTTTTCTGAAGTTCACTTAATGTTAATATACCATATCTTCTAATGTATATTGCTATAATTACATATTTTCATTTTATTGTTGTAAGAGTTCGTTGTGGTAAGATTGTTTGATTCAATTACCTGAAATGTGAAGCTAGTAAATAAACCTAACTCCATCTATCGATATTTAATGAAACACAAATATATTATATTTTCTTAGTTCATAAATCTGCTTTCAAAGTGTTGACAATAACAAGATTATGTGCATTAATGATTTTACAAACCAAGATTCATGGTTCGAAATCTCGACTAAAGGAAGTAAACAAATAAAACAGTTAAATGTGCGCCACCTATCGGTATTTAGCATAACTATATACCTACTCCATTAGGTCAGTAAATAGTACATAGCCGCGGTTTACTAGTTAAATACTATTCAAAGCCACATTAAAGAATATATTTTTATCAAAATCACTATTTCACTAAAATCAATACACACACAAACCATCGAAACAATATTTCGATGAGTACAAAAATAATTAATGTCTAGTGAAGCGAGTAGCGTCGTTGTTGTAGGCAATAGGTAATTGCAACAAAATATTTTTGTCTGAAAAGACATTTCTCATTTCTGCATTTCTGATGGGATAAAAACACAAGATTAGGTACAGTCAACAGCACATCGACGTATATGAAACTGTCAATTTTCTTCATTCAATTTTTAACTTTTTGAGTCAATAACAATGGTCAATCACAGAACAATGTTATTGCTCTAAGTGTTCAATATCAACGAAGATTAACAGTTTATGGAAGGTTGACGTGCTCATGTCCGTATACCTTGACGTACTCGTGACTACGCCACAGATTAAATATATAGAACTAACCATATAGAATCTTAATTGTGTATTACTCATGCTACAAGTATTATTATTTATAGATAACTAGTGGACCCGACAGACGTTGTCCTGCCTGTTATTTTTGCAGTATAGATAAATAACCTAGATACCGTCTGCAGCGCCATCTGCCGGGCTGATTTGTGAATCTAAACCATTCTCAGATCCCCTTGACCACACACAAAAAAAATCATTCAAATCAGTCCAGCCGTTTAGGAGGAGTTCAGTGACATACACACTCACAGAAGAATTATATATATAAAGATATAAAACGAGCTTTTATTATTTACCTCTGTATATAAACACAGGTAATCTAAGGTACTTGCGCCTAATAAGGCCCTGTTCCTAAGATGGCCCGCTTTCAAAATTTCATACTGTTATAAATGGAAATGAGTTAAAATTTTGTGTCCCAGTTCGGTTAGTACCGTAGGCAAAACTGCAAGTTCATATCAAAGGAAGTGAACCGCCACCTTTGCAGTAGTTATCTTATCATTTCGTCAGCCATTTCACAAAGTTTTTAGTATATCTTTAGAAAAACAAACTATTTCCGTATTTTTTTGTAATACAAAATGACTTCGATTTATTGGTACTCCTGAGAAGGTAAAGAATGTTTCTATTCTTTGTCACTTAAAATAAGTAGTTCTTATTACCGGGTATTAAAGCCCGGGAATATCAGAACTTATAAGAGAAATGAGTCATTTTGTTTATTCTTTCCAATAAAGTTACTAGTATTAGACCATTAGAACTGATTTTGAACATAAGCAGATACATGCAAGTATCTGCTTTAGGTTTGAAATTAAAAGCTTATACACGTATTTAGATTTAGTATTTAGATACACTAAATTTGTAATCTTTTTTGATAAACATTACTACTTAACATGGTAACAAATAAACAAAATCGATTCTTTTTGAGATCTTAAAATTGAAGTTTTATTTTTTTATAAAGTATACTAGGCGATGCAGTCGCTAAGCATAAAGCTACGCTAGCACCATATATTAGAGCGGAGCGTAATACCTGAAAAAAGATTTTTTTTGTTTTCGATGGGAATTTTTTGCGAATTTCAAAATTCGAATTTCAAAACTCCGTCACAATCTGGTCCTAGACCTGTTGATTCGATTCCACAGAAAAAATATTAAAATCGGTTAAGAACTCGGGAAGTTATGGCGTAACAGACATTGCGCCATTGAAGCTGATCCATGGGAGCTTCGCTCACTTCGTTCGCGCTAGCTATAACTAGCTTTTCCGGTTAATTTTCATACTCTTGAAAAGGCCCACCAAAACCGTGAAGTGGTTTTTTATAACATGTTCACCTATCTTTTTTTACAAAATGACATTGTTAGCATAACGGCATATAAGAGTTCTTTATTGATTTAATTTTAACTTTTTTGTTTTGTAGTTAGATTAAGTTTTGCTAATTCTAAGATGGCTCACCGTACAATTTATGACTAAAAATATTATTGTAATAGACTGATTTTATCTCGGGATCTCATATATTAAGTTAGTTTTGGAGAATACATATTTTTTAAGACAACGTTTTAAGACAACCTATGTTCCTAAACAGGCCCACTTTAAGGGTTTTTTAAAACAATCGTTTTGTTCACGTAGTTTTGTGAAATACGTTGACTTGTATTTTTATGCGAATCAGTTGTACTTATAACTTTCATAATTCATTTATTACTGTTTAATATGGTTAAAAACTGATACTTACAATAATTGTTAGTTGTGGTCGCACATAATTTTGCTGTCAAACAGCATGAAATAACAATATATATGTAGGCACGCTATATTCTTTTAAAAATATGAAATATTATTCTAATAGATATACATTTATTTATTTATTTATTTATTTATTGCATGTCACATTGCGATATTGTGGTGGTACACTTATGAGGCGGTATACATGTGACGCCCTGCAAGGGCATAGCAATGCAAATAAGTATTAATATAAAAACTTACAATAATGTTATTACAATAAATTATACATAACATTTAAAAAAATCATTCATACACAATAAAATATAAGAATCAATGTCAAACATAATTTTATACTACCATAGTCCTTTAATTTTAAATCAACTACCTAATTTCCTAAACCAATAAATTATATTGTATAAGTCACAAGTTAACATAAAATAAATTCTAGAAAAAAAAATAACAATAATTAACCTATTACAATCAGACCAAACTCGATTACCAATTAATTATTTTAATAAATATTAAGTTTAAAAATATATTATTTATGTTCAAAAAATTCTTTTAGACTATAAAAACATTTTTCTATCAAAAATTTTTTTAAATGTTCTGTGAAGTGTGCTAATTTCTCCAAATTCTTGATGTGATTTGGGATGTGATTATAAATTTTTATTGTCATGAAGTGAGGGCTGGATGAAACCAACGTAAGTTTAGTGAAGGGGATTTTCAGTTTATTTAAATACCTATTATTTCTTGATGTTTTATCGATTAGTGAAAAAAGTTCCTGATGCTTTCGGACAAATTTACATGACTCTAATATGTAGATGGATACGAGTGACAATATTCCGTGTTTTATGAAGTGGGGTTTGCATGTCTCTATTTGTTGTATATTTGTTAATATTCTCAAGCATTTTTTCTGTAATATGAATAACTTATTAATATCAGAGGAGTTTCCCCATAATACAATTCCATAGGAGAGAATCGAGTATGCGTAAGCGTAGTAAGCTGCGAGAGCTGTTTGAAAATTTGTCACACGTTTTAGGTGGTGGAGTGCGTAGATGAAAGATGACATTTTATTTTCAATTTTTTTTATGTGTTTAGTTTAGTTTAAATGTGAATCTAACTCGATACCTAAGAGAGTGGACGAGTTTACTGTTTCTAGTTTTATGTTTCTAAAGCTATATGATATCTGTATTGATTTTTTTTGGTAAGGTTTAAATTGGATTAATTTTGTCTTAGTAAGGTTAAGCTGAAGATTATGTGAATCTAACCATGTCGTAATTTTATCTAAAGTGGAGTCTAATTTAATTTTTAAATCTGACATATCTAAGCAAGGAATAAGCACTGAAATATCATCAGCGAAAAGTACACAGTGATTATCCAGAATATCAGGAAGATTATTAATATATATGAGGAATAAGAGGCATCCCAGGACGATTTAACATTAATGTCTCCATTTTTTATTGTAAATAGATAAGCGCTGGACCGCTATCTCGCCTAATGGTAAGCGAGATTGCGATCTAGGATATGACGCGCTTGCCTAGAAGATATCTATTTCAGTTCAGCACTGGTGCATCAGACATATAGCTCTCTACAACCGTGCTGTCATCTGCGTACATCAAAATACCGGGCATAAGCAGGTCTTTGATATGAAGCAGAAAATAATACTAGATTTAAAAATCTAAAAATCCCACGTTTTTCAGTGACCAAAAAAGAATAAAATAACCCGGCGGGGCCAAGCGAGGGGCCACTCAAAACGTGGGGGCGCATCTTTACAAATACTCTCAACATCTATGCATATCATACATCTCATTACATCTCCATAAGTAACATGCGCCCCCATTTTTAAATCTAGTATTATTATTTTATTCTTTTTAATTATTAACTCAACGAAGTAACCATGTGTTACGCAACAATCGGATAAGCCCCATACAAAAGTGAAAGTTGCCGAAAGTTGACCTGAAAGTGCACCTAGAAAGTTGAAAGTTGTTTAAGCGTGCATTGTCATCGGGTTCTGAGCTACCCTGAAAATTTCAGCTCGCTAGGTGGCCGGGAAGTGCCTCAAAATTGAGTTGCAAGAATCCAACTGCACAGACAGACAAACAAGAAAGCGACCTGAGAAAAACGTGGGAAAAATTGCAGATCGAACGAAACCCTGAGGGACGTCGGCATCGTATCTAAATGGTTTAACGAGCTACCATTAATGACAACTCGTATCGACCGATCCCTCAGGAGGTCTGATACCCATACACAAACCAGTGGGAAGTCCATATGACGGGCGCTTGCTAATGAGACTTTCATGCCACACCCTGTCAAAAGCCTTCATTTTTTGTTTTGAAAAGGCTTTTCAAGAGAGACTGCGAGCGCCTCACCATGCTTCTCGATGTTAAAATATTAGGTCGTCAAAATTTACATTTTACATAATTAAGTGAGACTGAATGAGACGACAACAATAGAGAATATATTTGAAATGTCATCGTTGCAAAATACATCAAAATTGACAAAAAAATTGCGTACTGTCTAAATTTCTTGTAAACGTTTTAGACACCTACTATTAAGTGATTTGTGGTTAAGACTCGAATCAGCGTCCATAAGACTATGAAATATGCACGATCCCGAACACCCAGCAGTTTGGGCACTTGTGACAGCTTTTGTTCTTCCGTAACCATAAAAAGCAGACGGACATACAACAGGATAAAATTGGGGCTAAGGAAATCCATTCCTGCCGCCATAGTGTTGTGGGCTTTTCACAAAATACCTTCATATCATGGCTTAACGTCGAGGAGAGTTATCACATTTCTGAAGAAACATTATAAGGTAGTCGATAACCCCAGGAGAACGGGCAAGTCTATTGGAGCAATGTTGAGATGCGCTGTGGACTTTGGCCTTTTGGAAAAGCGCGGCAATAAATACTTCCTCTCGTTAAGAAAACGTTCTTGACCAAATTTGTATGGACATTGTAAATATAAAATATTAAAACTCTTATATTTCGCTTTTTTGTATGTAATTGTAATTTCAATTAAAATGGTTTTATGTAAAAATGTCATATCGCATCTGTAAATCTCGCCATCTATAAATATAAATAAAACTGAAAATAATTCAATAATAATAATATTTAATGTTTCGTTCACAAACTTGTATTTACATGATGCTTACTTAAAATATATTGTTATTTAACAAACAATTCAAAAAACTAAAACATTTCCAGTGTACTTATACAGAACTTATGCATCATAATTTATTAGGTGTTTGTAGTTTAAACTCCTGCATATAGGAAAACGAAATAACGATGGAATGCTTTCATACAACACTAAGTACCAGACGGCAGGTCTGATTAAAATACTTCATTATATACCATTGCACTTTAAACCGTGTTGCCAAGTAATAAGATACATTCAAGCATTTTAGTAAATATTTAACATTGACAACAATACAGTATTTACAAAGTAATGAACACTGTAACACCTACTTAATGCAGTCAAGTGATTTATATATATTTCATTTCACATATTACATTTTCAAAATAAGACTTATAAATACGATATAATTTAATTGTGCAAAACTACTAGCACTTCCAATGAGTTCTAAAAAGACTGCTGAATTTATCAAACAAGGTAAATAAATAGTATCCTCAATATCATGAACACAGCTGTTGAAAATCGCATTGTTATTTCTGTACAATCAGCAAATTCGACAAGAGATTATTTGCTACAATGCAAGCCAAAATCTAGTACCTAAAACTCAAATGTTGTTTTATTTAGTTACATTACACGTGATATAAAATAAAGTCCAATTTTTTAGGTTTATAAGAAGATGACGCACGATTTTATAAACGAAAATTATTTGTTAACAGAAATAGCTGTTATTTCTATAATAACAGCTTTATAAACTACGAAATTAAAAATTAGGATTGTATCAATGAAATAGGCACAAGGAATGCTTAACAAATAATAATGTTTAAGTGGAATTAATACTGTTTTAAACTTTCTTATAGCAGTGTCTCAAATGTTATTATCAGTAATTTCGGCAATTAACTCATACCTACCTCTTGTATTTGGTTGGTCATTTATAAAGCTGAAATTATACATAAAAATGTGTACGCAGCTAGTCTATATACTTTCGACGGCTGCCTTCAGGCTGGCTAATCTTGACTGCACGACTACAAAAGGTTTGGGGGCTAGTACTATAACAGCTTTAGAAGAGGATGTCGTTCTCAGTGTCATCCAGAAGATTGGAAGAGTCGCACGCGTCCAGTCCGAGCGCTTTCAGGGCGGCTTTTTTCTGAAAATATCGAAAATAAAGACAAAGTCCAACAACAATAATTATTTGAAGCGCTTGCTCGCGTAGACTCGCTTCTAAACAGGCTTTTTGATATTGCCTTGGTAGTGGGTCACTAAAGATTTACATAACATCACAGCCTACCATCATCTTTTAGCGCGATGCAAGTTCGATTGTCAAAGTGAGACACCGCTTTACGCGGTCTATTGTGGTGTCTCTTTTTAACAGCTAAACTTGAATCGCTATAAAACGTGATGGTAGGGCCTCTGTTATACCAAAGATCAATTAGAATGAAAGACCATTATTGCTCGATAAATAAAATAATTTGACATTGACGTTTAACCATTCAATGGCATAATTGCAGTGATCATAATACTTTTAGAGTGTCAGACTTTTTTTTGTGTTTTATAGTTTCATATTTTACTTTACTTCACCACTGACTGAACGGCTGTTATGCAATACTGTAAAAAAACTACTAATGATACACCTTATATAATGGCATATCCCAAGAATTTTAACTCTTTTAAATTATATTTTGTGAACGTTGAAAATAACATTAAAATAATATTAATAAAAATAAAAAATATAAACGCCGAGTTTAGTACTGCTGAATGACACTGGAAAAATCCCTAGTGTCCTGTTCACGCACATAAACAAATATGCGTATAGGCTATCGCGAATTTATGTGAGCAATTTAATTTCAAGCTAAAATGTAACAGATAAATTTCAATATTTCTGGTTGGCGCTATTGTCTATAGAATAATTTCTAGAGGAGAAAATACCAACTTTAAATTAGACTTATTTTATTAAATGGCTATTATAAATCACAGACATTTAATAAATCATTGGTATTTCCATCTCGAGAGATAATAAATATCGATCACTAGATCAATAAAAGAAAATTTTAGAAATAGGTTATGGATCATAGTAGAACGACTGCAGACAATAGAAACACGATATTACAAAAATTATATCAATGCACACAGTGTTATTATTTACATTCTTCCATAAGTTAATTTAGAAGATTTTTGTAGGAATATATCCATGCAATATTTATTAAATATTTATTTTATTGTCTGTTGCACACAATATTAAGTAAAAACAGCTCTCTATTTTTTAATCATAAATAAAATTGATATCTTATTTTGGCAGAATCAAACTGAATAAAACACAAGTACTAGTAAATAAAATATAAGTTAGTTAATGCATACTTAAATAAATATATATTAATATTTAGGCAATTTAAGTTATTTTTCGAATTTCAGTATGATTAGTAAATTTGTTAATATTTTCTATGTATTAATATTTAAAACCCCACACCACACGACACAATGATGACCGTTATGTTACACCAGTGAACAAAGCAGGATCATAGGCAAAGGCTCGAATTTTGTTCCGCCTTTTTGTCTATGGTCGGTACAAAAGTGCAACGTGCGGACAAAACGACACGAGGGCAACTAAGTGCGTAGAAAGAGATTTTTGATTTTTTAATCGCAAAGCATCAAGCACCACCCGACCATTTTATCAACTTGGAACTCTGCAATTGCTAAATTAATGAATTATTTATTTTATGGCTACGTTATTATGAAAAAACTAATTGGGATGAACTTGGGACGGCAATAATTGACTTATTTATAAGTAGGCACATTGAACATAATATAATGTATAATTTACATTAAGCAGTAATTTAATGTATTTTTAAGTATTATTTAAATGAACTACACATTGCAAGCTCGCAGTGATTTGATGAATGATTTATTGTTTTCTTGAAAAAACTTTGGTTAAATAAATGGACGCTGTGTCATAGACTTCTAAACGTCCAGAGTTCTCATGTCGAATTATAAAGCCGGGTGGTACCTACCCCGGTACGTACGAACGCGCGCGGGAGTTGCATTATTAGAAGAGGAGATCTTCGTCTCCCTCATCGAGTAGGTTTGCAATATTGCTCAAGTCAATGGCCCCCGCTCGAAGTTTGTCAGCGACTTTCTTCTGCAAACGACAATGGAACCGGTCAGACCTTTTGTATAATATTTAACGAGCCGGTTGATATAGTAGACTAGAGAGATATAGACTATATAGCAAAATATATTTAGTGGAGATCTGACTTAATAATCGTATTTTAGTTGTTCCTTCTTATTATTTAGAAACTAACCTTAATTTCAGTTTAAGTAACCAACATCTGAGAATTCAATAAACGAGGGTATCTCTTTAAAGCTGCAAATATATTGAATAATAAATAACCATAAAGTATGAATAAACAATAATGTGTTAAGAACAGATATTAATGTTTAATAAATATTATTATATACACCCATAAAACCTCTTGTTTCGCCTAGTTTTTCCGCTAATAGGAGAATATGAAGAAAATAGTTTAGTTCTACAGTCCACTTTGAACTATATTAAACTAAAGAATTTATTACTATTTTCGCAGGTTATTACAATACTATATATATATCTCACGGAATACTTGCCATAATCATACCAAATAAAATATACCAAATAATACTAAAAGTATATCTCCCTTTTTAATAATTATGTTCACACAAATAATTTATTTCAAGTTAAGTTTTATTAATAGATATTAATGTAAGTATCAGAGAATTGTGAACTACATAATTAAAAGGATTTTTCTTCCTATTTTATAAGTAAAACTAGAGAAACCAAGGGCATGAAAAATTAAGTAAAAAAAAAAGTAAAATATACCATAATAATGTTTCCCATCAAAGCAGAGAACAAGTTTTTTCATTTTATTTATTGTGATCCAATAAAAACTCTAGCCACATTATCAAATATGATGATTAATTTTCAAAAGTTGGCGCGTGTCAGTATTTCGTAACTAGGTATATAAGGTAATATTTCGTCGTAACTGCTACTTTCAATACAAGATGAAATCTAGTAGTGTCTAGAAATAAGTAAATGGGATATAAATTTAAAAGAGGTCTGAAACCATCGCCCGAGACAATGCACAAAACACAACATTAAATATCTGGGACGGCAAAGGCGTCGTCGCCCCACGCATCGTATCGAATAGAGATGGAAATAACTGCATAAAATGTTTTTTGTAACATGTACTATAAATCGCTTCATATAAAATTGAGTATGGTTGTCTTTCAACTTTTGAAATTTTATTAAAAATATGATTACGCAGTTAGTAAGAAAGGATTAAAGAAAACGTAATAATCAACAAAAAACAGTTTGTATGGTATCTGCATACTGCATACTAAATGCACCCGCATGTTCCTTGTACCTGCGCACGTCCGCATTAGCAGCAAATATCTGAGCCGCCATTAAATTGTCATTGGACTACATCTAAACCATGGTTAGGTTGAGTCCAATTACTATTTTATTTACCCCTTAGATGTAGTACAAATTATTATTTATTTAAAGTGTCACTCACCAAGAATGAAAATAAATTTTGTGATTCTAAAATTTAACTCAAGAGTACAAGAATACTACAAGAGTGTAACTTAAATTGATTCTACTATCCCAACACCTTTAGTTAAAAAAGGCAGAGACAAAAGAGGGTATCATGCATATTATTTATGATTAAAAAGGTACTCAAAATGTCAATTTAGGACCTCCTGTCCATATTGACCCTGACATGAAAAATTTGTAAGGTTAAATTTTCCCGTTCAAGATGGTTGGTTACAGTAATTTGTGATGTAAAATGCTAGTAGAAGAAAATTTCAAATAATACGCGGGGAAAAGGCGTGGTTATATGTATGTATGTAATACATTTTCAGGCTGTAGTGTTGCCATACAGTGCTGAAAGATGTGAGATTGAGATGGTGATAACACGGTTATGAAAAATAACCGTAACGTAACCAACCATTTGTACTGAACAATATTTAGCGCCTTCCTTCCCCGCAAAAGGTTAAATGGTTAAAAGGCACATGGAAACTGCTGTTAACATATTTACTCGCGCCCTTCGTCATTTTCCCGTCGTTACATTCCGTTCCCAATCCTCTAGTAGGAGAAAAACTGCAAAATTCGTATGGAACCGCATCTGTGAGCTACCTCACTCGCTCTTAATTACAGCTGCTTCTGTGTATAACAGAAAGGAATGGAACGATGTACCAATGTCAGAGAACGCACACGGAAGGTTAGTTTCGTTTTCAAGTCGGATTAACGCTATCTTGATTTGAGTTGAAGCGCGCTTTAGAGAGTCTAGTGATATGCTCGTCAGATATTAGTTTAAATATATGAGCGACAGAGCGATATTCTGATAAGTAGAACAATAGTGTAAGTGTTAATATTCTTTCAAAACATTGTTTTAAGACTAATAGGGGTACCTATTTATACTTTTTATTTTAAATGGTTTTTGCAGTTGAATTTGTTACTATAAGTAAGCATTATATAACTATGAATGTTATGGTGTTGTGTTCCTAATTACATAAGCACTTTTTTAACTATTTAGGTATATACTAAGTATATACTTAAAAACTGGTTGGTTGCCTGTAAAGTCGGTATACGGGCGAAAGTTTTACGTGACAACGACTTTGAGTGGTAAAATAATTTTAATGTGAATATTCATTCGTATAGTAGGAAGAAGGATGAAATAATAGTAACAATTTAAAACATTTATTTATACAAAGAATTATATTTAAAACATTAATTTATAGGCACGCGTCCCTTCCACTTTTTATGTCTGTCTCTCTCGCTCTTAGGCGGGCTAACCATGCCCGAGTGGAAGGGACGCGTGCCTCTCACTCGCTCTCATTGTAAGCGCATAACGTGAGCGGAGCGTAATGCAGTTTCTTGAAGTGTCACCCGGCAAACCAATTTATAAGACGTTGTCACGTCAATAAAAACGCACAGATCAGCCCTAGTGCTACGTTCAGGCGAAGGTATTAATGGAATCAAATTCTGATTGCGTCGAATCTAAGTTACATCCTGAATTTCTTCCACTGACGTTGTTGCTATTCTTATGCAGCTACATTTGTTATGCTACTGTATGTATTGCAATACTGCAATGAAAGGCAGTGACTAACAAACTGTTGATAACTTACCGCCTCAGCCTTATCCTTGATGATTTTCTTCTTATCCTGGATTTTCTTGAGTCGGTAGAACTCCTCACGTTCCAACTCATCGAGCTCAGAGATGATGTACGCCAGAGTACGCTCCAATCGCGGTATAATAACTAAATAGAAAAAATAAATTCATTCTAATATGGCATAGAAATGTTCTTTAAAAAAAATAAAAAAATACCAACTAATTTATTCTCATGATTTTTGACATTCTGAGTTAAATTCCCAGTAAAATTTGCATTCAATCTTTGTGTATCTCATAAAAATATTGCACATTATTATTGCATTGCAAGAACAGGATAATATAACTATAAAAGATAGATACATAAAGCTATCTTAAAAAGGATGAAATATAAAGCTTTAAATGGATGAAAGATAAAAGGGATTTTCACAATGGAAAAGAGAAGAAACCTATTTTATAAAAAAAAAATGATATCTGAAATTTCAAATAAATATTACCATTACCAAATAATGTAAAAAATGTAAAATAAGATAAAAACCAACCAAACCACAGTGTCATCTTTTTCTCAGTATTTCATCTTATATAAAGAACCTATTAAATATTCTTTTGTAGCAATAACTTCTTGTAAAGAGACTCACAACAGTCTTATTATAACATACCATGTTCAATAGCATTGACACGCCTGTTAGTGATCTTAATCACTTCATCAAGGGTCACAAATGAAGTTTGCAAAGATGCCAACTCCACTAGCAGCTTCACTGCACTCTGGAAGTTCTTTTTCAACTTGGCCAACTGCTGTCCACCTCGTGCAAGTCCTGCTAACTCATATGTGTCAGAGCCATCTTGGTATGACTCAAAAATAGGTAATGTGACACCTGAAAAGGAAATATATACCATTTATATTTTAACAATAACATGCAGTAATATATAAACTTGGTTATTTTGCCTATGCCATCCAAATTTAAATATAATAAATGAGTTATGTGAAACAAACAAAAAATACCTTTTTTCTTCTTTGACAATTTTTTAAATACAGCCACACAAAAAAGTCTAAAAAATCTACAACAATTGTTCACAATATTCATCACAATGTATTTTAATCTCATACTGGAACACAAGAGAGCCACTCACTAAGCAACATCCAATAAATACTTTCCCCATTTGTTTTGCTTACTTAATAACTTAAGTGATAGTATTGATCATAGTGCTTTGTTAATGCCACAGAAAATTTTATTGTGAAAAATAAACATAACATAAAATAAATGGATTGTGAATAAAACTAACACTACATGGGGTAATAAACACATATTAATTATTCATTCTAATTTCATGTACACATTCTAAACAGGCAACTACTTCCATCATTTACGGATATCTAGAAATCAGATTAAATATTTCCAAATCATAGTGAATTCATGATTTGGAAATATTTAATTATCCAATTTACACAAAATTTGTGAGTCACACAAACCACTTAATTATAGTATAATACTAGACATCATGCCACAGTTTGTTGAGCTTTGTGAAAGAAGTTAATTGAGTGTACATATTAATCAGAAGGCTGAGACATTAGCTCCAATTTAGGCAACATTAAGTCTTGTCTGGCAAACAATTCAAACCCAGTAAATGAGAATTGGCAAACATGTACCTAAATTTAATGAAAATGATAGTATGACCAACACTGTGCATCAAAGTGCAGATATATATAAATCAAAAAAACAACTTAAACATACCGGCAACATTGTCTTTCTTAGAACGAATCTTGATCTGAGCCTTTGTGACATTCTGCAGGACTACTTGATTGAAATCTCCAGTAGTAAATTTAGCTTCAGCTAAAGAAAATGCAGCTTCTTTCATCACCTCACCCATAAGGGTTTTAGTCTATAATCATAATGTAAAAAAGCAAAACATCAATATAACTATATGATATGTTGTAATCTTACATATTATAAATTTAAGCCCACTACTGCATTCGTTTATCTCTAAAAGATTCAAAAGAAAGATTGGTGTGATAATGAAATAATTTATGCAAAATGAGTTGCTTAGCTACTTTATAAATTTGTAAAAAGCTGAAGATCAATTTATTCCTATATTAAAATAATTTAGTACCAATTTAAATATAATAAACAATTTACCAATTTAAATATAATATATAATAAACAGTCATAATTATAGGTAAAAAAACTGATATTTTTCTGTTTAGACTTATTTATCTAAATAAACAGAATACTTTCTCTGTCCCATATCACTAGTGTACCTACCATATTATAGTTATAAATGAGCAAAATATACATTATGTTCCATTTCCTAAATAAAGTATACTATATTTAAGTCATAAATTGTTTGACTGGCAAAAACACATATAATACATGAGCAAAAATGTTATTAGTAATTAATAAATCAATCAGATTACACAACCGCAAATCAATAGTTATTAATTAAATTGAATTAATAGAACACTTTGATGAGTTGAAAAAAAATATATAAATTTATTAAGAAATTTCAAATTGGGACATGGCTTAAGTAACGAGTTCAAAATCACCTCAATGATTTTGCTCAGGATCATACGAAATCTGACTTGCAGGGCGTCAGCTTTCTTTTTCAAAAGTCCATGGCCTTTTTGCGCTCCAGCCAAGCGAGCTTTCGTCAACATTTGAGCACTGAAATTGAAATAGAAAAAATCCAATAAACCTAAACCCGAAACACTGAACTATTCCATACCCACCAAAGGGTTTACGTGAATTACTTATATGAATTTACTTACCCCCGAGAAGGGAATATCGCTAATCTATCTTTTCCAGACATTTTTGTCACTAAATTATTTGCGTTTTATCCCAATTCACGATTTTATGCTCGCTATCCTGATCACCTGATGACAGTAATAGATGATAAAGATGTTGTCTATGGCGAGTCTTGTGATCCGAATAAAAAAAAATACTCTCTACGGCCGTCGTACGAAGAGTCAAACGTTGAAATAGTGAAGTATATCTTATATAGCGGGATATGAGTAAGAAGTTTTCGGTGGGAAAAAATAGATAACATTCAATAGTACGGCACTTCCCTTATTCCTTTTGTCGATTCAATGTCCTTAGGACTTTGGCAGGAGCGGAAAACGTCACTTCTGTACTTTGGTTTTCTTGATAAAATTGGTCTTGTGGCGAATATTAGTGAGAAACAATAATGGTAGGTAAGGATTATTAACAATTATTTGTAAACATTTACTACTATTGACAAGTTAAATAATACAGCGCTACATGTCTCTTCTCGCTTTTTTCAAGAAGTCTCAGTAAGTCGCTGTACCTTTACTAAAACCTTGAGAAATAGGTAAAGGTTTCATTATTCACTCTTCATCCATACTTCATTCATCACCATCTAATAAAAAGAGATGATTTGATGAGATTACTAAAGATGTGACTGTATAGGCTTTGTGCCTTTTGCCTTACTTGAAAACCTAACAAAAAATCAATGTCATTGTCAAAATTGGCAATGTAGGAATGTTTTGGAAAAACTTAAAAATCAACATAATTCTAACTGGAAAATGATGAATATTTATAACGTAAGCAACAGCGTTTTTCCAAATCTTCTAAACTAAAGCAAAGTAATGATGGATAACAAAAACGTGAACAATTTGTGCCGAATATGTCTTGAAGAGGGAGCGTTGTGTCCGATATTCGAGGCAAATACTGAACAAAATAGCGTCCACGCTAAACTTACACTATGTATGAGAGAAAAGGTGCGTATTTTATTTCCTATGTATAATAATATTTCTTACATTCATATAAATTAACTTAGCTTAAAGTAAGCAGCAAAAGGCTTGTTATGGATACTAAGGTAACAGATAGACATAAGATAGAAATAATTATAAATCTACATGATTCAGGTACATTTTCTTGTATTTATCTCATAAACATGTGCCCCTACTAGACTTGAACCCAGGACCATTTGTAATTAAAGGTAGAGTCATTTCTGTTTAATCTTTAAAAAGTTTGTAGTTTATTCATTTAGTATTTATTCTACAACCTATTTTTTTCAGGTGGAGGATATTGAAGGATATCCAAGAAATATATGTAACCTGTGTGTAGAAACTTTGGAAACAGTTAGTAATTTTATTAATAAATATAAAGAATCATCTAAAATATTAGAAAATGGGTTGTTAATCATAAAAGATGAAAATATACACTTCAATGAAGAATACAGTAATAATGATCATTCGGAAGTTGAAATAGAAATTGATGCAATTAAAACAGAACCAAATGATGAAGATGAACTTAACGATAATGAGTGCCTTGCTGAGCTAATAGAGCCTTTACATCTCAATAAGGTGAAAAATAAAACAAATAAAGAAATTGCTAAAATTAAATTAAATAAAGAAATAACCATAAAAAGGGTTAAATGTGAATCTAAAAATAAAACCAACAAAATTGCTTCTTCACTATTAGAAGGAGAGTTTACCTGGACTGGTGATAAATGGTGGTAATAAAAGAAATGTGTTCATACTATTAAAAATCATTTAAATCAGCCTCTTTTTCTTTGAAATTTATTTTTTTCTAATAATATTAAAAATTAATTTTATTTCAGCTTCATATCAGAAAAAACCCAAGGAAAACCAGAAAAAAAGTTCACTAATAAAAGGAGATTACCGGAAAAACCCACTAGACAAATAAAATTAAAGATACCAAAAATTAAAAAACCAGATCCACCGAAACTTTGTGACCTTTGTGGGGAAGTGCTTAAAAATCAAGAAAAGTTGTCAAATCATAAGAGAAAAGTCCATTTTAAAAAGCCTGTTAAATGTCCGGATTGTCCAAGGTCATATGCTGATGCTCATCAGCTATTCAGGCACACAAAGAGAAGACATGAAAAAGCTAAAAACTTCATCTGCTCGATTTGTGGACGTGGATTCGCATTTAGAGGAGAGTTGACAACACATAACAGAAGAGTTCACAATAAACATTTGAAAGCCCCAAAGGTGTTTGCGTGTAAAATGTGTGATAAAACTTATAAATGTTCCAAATCAATTCTCATTCATGAAAGATCAGTACACACAGGTAATTTTTCATTGATGTTTAACAATACATGGAATCAATTTTATCAACTATTGTCTCAAACGCAATCACTAGCAGTTAAATATCACTTGCTGGAAATATTTTGATTTTATTTCTAGTACCTTGTTAAAATGGAAAAAGCTCTTAATATAGTATAGTACAAGTAGTAGTACTTTACGACACTGAGGCAAATAATTTGCATTATTTGAGCCAAGATACCAAATAACAAAAAACATTCAAAATCTCAAATTACAGGGCAAAGGCCAGCTGAGTGTACTATATGCGGGTCAAGGTTCTTCCATGAAGATTATTTGAAGGAACATATGAGACTTCATACTGGTGAAACACCATTCAAGTGTCCCATCTGTGGCCGTGGATATGCTCAAAGAGGGAATATGAAAAGTCATCTTCGTATACATAGGCTAGCTGAAATTGACCCTGAAACCATGAGTAAAATAAAACCTAGCTATTTAAAACTTTTAAAAGACTTCAGGTGAATGTTTTTCTTTTGTTAAGAGATGTCATTATATATTTTTATTAATTTGACTTCTATAAAAACTCTAGAGAGAAGTTATATATGTAAAAGATTTTAGTATGAAACGAAAGATAGCTCACACTTCATGTACGGAGCAATCTTAAATTTGGTGATTTCCCCTAATTGTTATTAAAGTTAAAAAGTATTTTATAAGCTGAAATATTCAGTAATTGTTATACTTGAATTGTTTTACATTTTCCTAAAGGTTTTATATTAAAAGAATTAAAATATTATGTTAATGTTAAAGATTGTTAAATTCATATTTCATTTCTTTAGTATTATGCAAATTATATTTACTGTTTGAGTCCAATGTTCTTGTTACAATGTTAATTATTGAATTTACTGATGTTTCTTCAAATTGAAATTGTATTTTAACTATAGTCAAACGCATATAATATTATTTAACTCGGTGATTCAGTTGCGATATATAGTTTTCTAAAATTAAGTGATTTGCCATAGTCACATATGTGGCGTTACTGTTAACCTTGTATCGCTTAACTGTGAACCATACAGCAATATATGCCAATAAGCCACCAGATATGAAATGGCTCTTGAACCCCCAGATGATTTTGTAGATGGGTTTTATTTTAAACACCACAAAATCAGTATGTCTTACTGTTTTTATAAGTAAGCAACAAAAAATTCTAATCTTAATGATGATCAAATTAAATTAAATTACTAAAAAAACAAAGAAACCGTAATTAAACTGTAGGTATTTCTATTCTCATAACTAACCCTACCTAGTGGTGCATCTAAGCAATTTAACACCAACTTTGCTTAGTTGTTTCGTGATATGATATGGACACATTAACTGGGCGGCCTTTAATAGGAAAAACCGTTGTGCTATCCAGATTCAAGACCTCAATTATATTTGTTTGGTGTTTTTGTAGTTTTTATTAACTAAAGATTGGGAAAATTTGAAATATCTAACTAAATAAGAAATAGGCAGATATTTTAAAATTATAAAGACAAAATAAATCAACACAGTTACTATGTGGCAAAAAAGTACTTCATCTGTAAATCCGTACCCGTTTAACTAGTTCTAGCTCTGCAAATTAGTCAAATTTTAAGAAAAAATAAGGGATCTGACCTTTTATAATTTTATTGATTGCCTTACTATTTAATTGATTTGTCTGTGTTGTCATTAATATAAATATATAAGTACAGTCAGCCATTGGATTTTCAGCTTAAAGATCAATGCATTAAGTTCAATATCAATTGAGAAAATTTGAGTCTGTGGTAGAGAAGAATAGCACCTCAATCTACCACAAATTGTCAAATTTTCGAACGAAATATTACTAGCCACCCATCTACACTACGCACAATGTTGATTGGGCCCACCAACCAGTGTGTGGTCCATGACATGAGCGATTGTTAATTGATATTTATTACCTATTTCATTAAGTATGCATGAAACAGCTTTTCATACAAAGCAGTGTATAAAAACTAACCATTCTTATCGAAATTGATTTATATTACAAGAAATTAATCTAAAATGGTGTTTTAATTATTATTTCATAACATACAAACAGGATACAGTCAAAGAAATAACAGCTTTAATAGTACTAAAAAAAAGGTACCCTAATAGAGAAAAATTTAGAATTACGATTAACTTTAAGCTGTATTGAAATTTAGTAAATAAAGAAGATATGGTGAATAGGGAATATGCACGTAACTTCAATATTGACAAAATATTTTTATTTGTAATCTTTATTACTATAAAAAATTAACCTACATAGTTATTTTTGAAATGTTTATAAATATAATGGTGAAATTTAATCATCAAAATATGCCTATTTTGAAATTCCCTCTCAAATTTCCAAAACGCAACGCTATTGGTGGAACAAAACGTGACGTCAAATTACACTCGACGTATCGCGTCTTCTATCAATTTCAACGAGTTGTTCTCGAGATTTTGAAATAAAATGAAAAAAAATATTTACTTATTTCATCCAAAGTAGCAAATACATAGACATAACAATGGGTACAATACTTTAAACATTTGGACGGACTGGAGCCTAAACTAGGAAAACTTCCTGTAAGTATTTCAGGACGCCAGCCAGGTCTCTCGCCCTTTAGTAAAAGACATTATTGGGGTACAATACGGTACGGTACGTGTGTGTGTACGGTGTGCTATGGATGTAGGTAATTTGGGAAAAGATAAAAAGAAAAATAATTGTGAGCGTCAAGATGGCGGGATCAAGTCCCCAATTTGAAATGTACCTATCACATTAAAATGTTTGTGCTACATATGTTCTATTTGTACCCCGAACCAGACATTTGTACCTCTAAAAGTAAATGAAGTATGTAAAGATCTCCCTGATCCCGCCAATTTGACGTCAAAATTGCGGGACCTTCTGAAAGCTCTACTCAGAGGCAGGCAATTCACACCCGAAAACTTAGTACTACATATGTACATGTATATACTCAGTATTCAACACAGTTGTAAGTGCCAAATTTAAGTAATGTGATTAAAACATTGGTCCCGCCAATTTGATGATTCATGTTATCGCTGAATTTATATGAACATTGTTACAACTCGCGCAAAATCAAATGTGGAAACTTAGTACGACCTAAGTACATGAACTTGTGTAATTTTCATGTTCATAATTTAAGTACATGAAAAGTTATCTGTCATTCATCGTTATCTCTGAAATGGACACGTTTATGCAGAAATGAAACAACAACAACAAAATAATTATAAGTTTAGCCTTTACTGTTCTAATGAGAAAAGTTACATAAAAAATAAAAATAAAGTTTATTAAAACTTATTTTTGCCCATATATTAAACAATTAGGCACTATGTACGTTTGACTATGCGTAACTTTCGTCTTTAAGTCATCGTAGCACTCCCACTTCCCAAATATTCGAGAAATGAGCTTGATAATGCCCGATACCGCTAGATGTAGGTGGAGCTATAAACTCTATAGCAGATAATATATAATAGCATTTTCCTTTAAAGACAATTTGTCTCGGAATTTCAAAAATATTAATCTTCTTCAGATCATTAATTTCAAAAAATATAGTAAATGATAGTGAACATAATGTGGTTTTGATTCCATTACATCCAGATGCACTGCATGATAACATTTGATTTTGATCTACCCTCAAACTCAATAATATTTTCTCATAACTTGTAAAACATGGTTAGATAATAATTATCTCGTTAAATACAAACTACGTTAAATAATTAGGGTTTCCATTGATAACCAAAAAAATATTTGTTTCATTACTGCATATATCTGTCCAATTCTATAAAAATATAGTCTCCGGCAAATAAGTTGAACATGATTTTGAAATCACGTGACATGCGCAGTAGCAAGTTTAGGTACATTATTCACTACTGCGCATGTCACGTGATTTCAAAATCATGTTCAACTTATTTGCCCGGGACAATACTAGGTACGAAAATTAATAACGATGAATGACAGATAACTTTTGATGTACTTAAATTATGAACATGAAAATTACATAAGTTCATGTACTTAGGCCGTACTAAGTTTCCACATTTGATTTTGCGCGAGTTGTAACAATGTTCATATAAATTCAGCGATAACATGAATCATCAAATTGGCGGGACCAATGTTTTAATCACATTACTTAAATTTGGCACTTACAACTGTGTTGAATACTGAGTATATACATGTACATATGTAGTACTAAGTTTTCGAGTGTGAATTGCCTGCCTCTGAGTAGAGCTTTCAGAAGGTCCCGCCACTTTGACGTCAAATTGGCGGGATCAGTGAGATCTTCACATACTTCATTTACCTTAGAGGTACAAATGTCTGGTTCGGGGTACAAATAGAACATATGTAGCACAAACATTTTAATGTGATACATTACAAATTGGGGACTTGATCCCGCCATCTTGACGCTCACAAAATAATTACATAAAGAGGGTGTGTTCGTCGAGTGAATATGAGTATGTGTGTTTGTGCACGCACGCCTGCGTGTGTGTGTATTTTATTCACTGTTTGTATTGTTTCGCGGTTGTTTTATATCAAATTATAAGTTTTCTGTGTAAAGTAATAAATTCTTGTGAAGAAAGACTTAATACAATGACTGAAACCGGTTTTGTCAAAGCGCAATCGGATGATCTTTTTAAAATAGAAAGATGTTTATGATGGCCTCTTATTTCGCATCCAATTCAGATTTTATGTCTGCTGAACTCAGAGGAGTAAAAGCTGCCAGGTAAATAAGTTATATATATTTAATTACTTATCGTTTTCATGGTTTCCTTTCATCATGTATATCATAAACATAACCTAAAATATGCAGCTAATTTTATTGATTTTTGTGACAGATCTAAACGAGAATCTTAAAGAGATTCAGCTATTGGATATGTGCAAGTAAAACGAGAGAAAGATATATGCGTCGTAAAGGCTAGAATAACACCTCCAGTCCTGTTGTTCCCAATTTGTGTCTCTAATTCCTGTTTTTCCCATGCGTCTCTCTTCTTTTCATATTCATTTACCATTTGTCGTTCCATCCCCTGCTCTTTACTCCCATCACTTTTTATTATCAGGCTTTCTAGCTGTGTGTTTGATCGCTTTTCTGTTTCAGTCTTTTACTTCCTGTTCTTGCATTTTCTGATCCTTTAGCAGTTGCTTTAATAAATAATCTCTCATATCTTCATAATCCGAGGAATCTGCGTATTGTACAGAACATTGAGAATCTGAATCCGAGGAACTATCGTAGTCTTTTGGTAATGCTTTTCTTCTGTTTTACTTATTTTTTTTAAACTTTCTTTATACCAGATGGTCAAGCTTTTGCTTCTTCCCTTTGTGTCGTTACAGTTTTTTGATTATTATTTTGCTTGGGTTTTATTATTATTTCAGATAGAATTGTTATTTTAGGTTCCTTTTTTTCTGGTACCTCTTCGTGTTTTTCTTCATTATTCACATTCTGTGTCAAATTTCGTGTCTTTAATCCAATATTTTCGTCTCTATTTATATCCGCACTACTAACTGATTTCCCAGCTTGTATTTCGCTGTTTTTGGGTTTCGGTTCTCTTTTAAATAGTCCAGCAAGGATTTATCTACGTCATGGGTAGTATCTTCACAATATTCCAGAATGTTCGAGTATACTTTCTGTGGATTGTATGGAAATGGTCCCGTTGTTCTAAATCCACTGATTAAGTTAGCCGCATTATTTAAGTTTGCGTCTGCAATTAATTGCTTCAAAATTAGAGGAAAGTGACTTTTATTCAGAGACGTCTGCTTTGGGTTTTCAATTTTGTATTTCATAAGGATCTTCCTCCACGTTCGTTTAAGTGGGGCAAAAAATGCTACGTCGAGGGGCTGGGTTAAATGAGTTGTATTGGGAGGTAGTAATACGAATTTAATGTTGTGACTTTCGCAAAGCTCTACCACATCTAAGTTAATGTGGCTCGATAGGTTGTCTCCTATAATTAGCTTTCGGCCCTTTTAGACGTCGAGCCCACGGTAGTATTATTGTTGTGGATCAATCCACAAATGTACTAGAATCGAACCAGCCACTTTTTGTCAGATTATAACGTGCGGTATCAACAAGATGGCTGCCCAGCGCATTACGCAGTGCAAGTAAGAGATTTCCTTGACCAGGAATATTCGTTAAGGTGGATTTGACGTTCAGGCACTGTCTCGTGGCCAGCCCGTTCCCCAGATTTAAATCCACTGGATTTTCTTTATTGGAGCGTTCTCAAAGAAAAAGTTTATTCAAAGCTCATTGAGAGCGTAGCCGAGCTGCGTGAACGAATTTCTCAAGCTGCTGAGAACATCAACTCACGAGGATATGCCCGGCTAATAAGTAGATATTTTTTAAGAAAATGTAGGGCGTGTATTGAGGCTGATGGTAAACAATTTGAACATTTATTGTAATAAAAAATGTTATACCCTATCTGACTTTTATTCCAATAAACCTAAACTAAACTAGGTCAAGATTTTTCATTATTTTGTTAATTTTACTTACTTTGTTGACATTGGTAAAAGTGGCGTCACTATCTGTCTCGCTCATGGCAAACATGTCCATCCATATCCATCTCTCTCATCATTTTGCCGTAAAATTAAGAACCTACCAAGAGCTTGTGCGAATAAAAAACATTTGAACTGAGTAAAATGGGTTAGCAAAAATCAGTTTTCTTGAGGTTTTTATTTTTTTACTCGTTTTTTTTTAGTATGAAACTTACAAGCATTGTACCATTTACAATCCTGATAAAACATTGACATTGGTAAAAGTGGCGTCACTATCTGTCTCGCTCATGGCAAACATGTCCACTATCCATCTCTCTCATCATTTTGCCGTAAAATTAAGAACCTACCCAGAGCTTGTGCGAATAAAAAACATTTGAACTGAGTAAAATGGGTTAGCAAAAATCAGGATACTTGAGGTTTTTATTTTTTTACTCGTTTTTTATTAGTATGAAACTTACAAGCATTGTACCATTTACAATCCTGATTAAATGCGCGAACTTTTAATGGCACTTGGCAAGGCACTTTAGTAAATTTTTTTTAAGGAGGGCCTTTCAAAGTCGACAAATTTTGAAAATTTTTAATTCATAATTTAACAAATAGTCTTATTTCTAGAAAACATTGGCAATTGTGACATTATTTTTGACATTGGTATTTAAAAATGTTATATAGGGTTACGGTTCCAAAGTTTAAAAAATTAAGAAATTTTTTTTACAAAATAAAAACAACAATATTTTTTCTGTCAATTTACCGTTAGTATAAATTAAAACGGGATTTTATCTTTTTTTATTTTTGAGGCTTTGATATTTTGGCGCAGTTGCACACGCCATCCTTACGGAAGAACATGAGAGTAATCTTGTTTTAATGAATTGTTTTATTATTTGTTAACGATCAGGAAATTATCTTGTGCTTTGATGAGATCATTTAGGCAAATAGAAACAAATAATTAAAATGCACTATTTTTTGTATTTGTATGACGTTGGAGTTTTGGCACGAACATGATTTCTATAAAATATAATTATTGAGCTAAACTTTCTTTAAGGCAACTCACAAATTTCGCTTGTCTCCCTCCTCCTACTTAACGGTTCAACCGATTCGAGCGAATTTTGGCATGATCATACATGATTATAACCTGACGGACGTAGGCTATGTAAAAAAACTGGTTGGTTGCCTGTAAAGTCGGTATACGGGCGAAAGTTTTACGTGACAACGACTTTGATTGGTAAAATAATTTTAATGTGAATATTCATTCGTATAGTAGGAAGAAGGATGAAATAATAGTAACAATTTAAAACATTTATTTATACAAAGAATTATATTTAAAACATTAATTTATAGGCACGCGTCCCTTCCACTTTTTATGTCTGTCTCTCTCGCTCTTAGGCGGGCTAACCATGCCCGAGTGGAAGGGACGCGTGCCTCTCACTCGCTCTCATTGTAAGCGCATAACGTGAGCGGAGCGTAACGCAGTTTCTTGAAGTGTCACCCGGAAAACCAATTTATAAGACGTTGTCACGTCAAAAAAATATAGACTTTACCATGGAGAAATAATCACAGCCAAACCGTTGAGATTACGTTGATGAAATTTGGCGCCAAATCTCACATCGTGGTCGTGACTAATGTGCAAAAAAAAAGTTTGAAATTGGACATACAATCGAGGAATATTTGCAAACAGCAGCATGTATTGCAGACCTAGTTTATTATGTTCTAACTTTAGCGATGAAAGAGTTAGTTTTGACGTGATAACGTCTTATAAATTAATGAACGCCGGGTGCACGCACAAAAAAGTGTAACGTTCCGCCTGAGTAGAGCGTGCAAGCGAGAGCGCGGAATAAGCGATAAAGAGGCACGATCGGCCTAAGCGTTCGACATGTGCCACATCTATCTCTCTTCCTCGTCATGAAGTAAAAAGATAATGTGGTTTCCATTGTTTATTAAAACAATGTTAATTTATCGATTTTTTTTCAATTTACTCCTTTGTATTATGCAAATAATGATAATTCAGTAATAATAATTCAATTAAATTCATAAACGTATGCAATTTTTTATCAAGGTTTTTTTATGATATGACGCTATCACGTAAAATTATCGTCTGTAAACTGACTTTTTTATAAATATGGACGAGTACTGGCAAGTGACATAAAATAAGAATGGGTGACTACCTCAGAGTAAACAGGACTGGAGTAGCCATTAGTCAATATCTCGTACATATTTTTCTGCCATTTTTTGCGGGGGGTGAGGTTACTACTACATTCAATGCCAGCACACAGGAACAAAAACTCTTTGCGTGTTTACAAACGCACACATGCATAATACGACAAACATATTTAAAATACACGCACACGTGCTTAAAATAGTGTGTTAACGTTCTATTCAAACACACGAATGTCATTGTGTGAGAAGTGACATGACATAGCACGAGAATATCGATAAATCAGTTTCGTTCAATGAATGAATTTATTAACTTTGCGTTAGTATTCCTACAAATACAAATTGAAACTTGATAGTTTATTGCATTTAAAAGATATTTACAATAGGTGTTATTATATATATAGAATTCACTGTGGACCCTTTTGCGTATACCCATAATGGAAAGGAGGAACTCTGAAACATTATTTTTAACAAAGCGATAGTGAATATAGTTATATTTCTCAGATTTTTACTTTGACCGATTGATTATTTGTATTTTTTTGCGATTTGCTTACATCACTTTTTGCAGGTATTTCCTTTTCAACTTATTTTTTAACCTAAAATTAATACATTTAAATGTAATAAACTAAAACTGTTATAATATTACATGTTAATATCTATTTGAAGCATAACTAGTTATATAATAAACTAAGAGGATCATTCAAGAATAACGTTGGCACAGCATGGGCAACTAATCTTCTTCTATTGTTAGATAATTTTTGAAACTGAGACGGCTCAATATGTATGGAACATATAGTACTTGTTCTTGAAGATGCCCAAGATGCCCTATTACCTATTACAAGCATGAATCCATTTTTTTCGTATGCTGTATTCTTTAGGAAAACTGAATATGAAAAATTAGATGTTTCCGGGCATATCAAAGCTTAAAGTATAAATACCAACAATTAGTATACCGCCTAGGGGCAGAGTATATTTGCCTGAACTACACATACCGATCATTTCTAATTTTAATACTGCAATACTATCTTCCAATAGCTTTCATTTATGTACAAATGACTTTTGGTACCACATACCTTACTCCTAGTATCTTGAAGTATTGCAGTTGGACAAGCCGGTTTTTAAAAGGAGCTATAAATGCTACAATATTAATAAAAAACTTAACTTAAATGTTGACGATGACATTTAGCTATTACCATACTAAAATGTCATCAAAATCCGTCGCGTAGTTTTTGGGTGATGCGTGCTCAAACATACATACAGACAGACAAAATGTTCAAAAATTAGTGATTTCGCTTCCTCTACTCTCATTACTAGCCATTTGGTTTAAGGTGGACTTGACCTGTTTTATTCTATATCTTTACAGTTTTATTCTCGTATGTATAATATCGCAGGTAAATAGTATAATTCCGCACTTTACATACGGCGTCATCAGTTCAAAATCACATACCTTATTCTTATTTGAAATCATCATTAATACCTGGTAATAATTACTGAAACAAACTGTAATTTATCTAAGCTGTGTTTTATTATCGCTAAGAAAAAGAACTAAGAAAAGGGTATGTGTTTTTTAAACTGATGACGCCGAATGTAAACTGCGGAATTATACAATTTCCCTGCGTCATACAGATTTAAATTAAAAATACATATTTCCAATTTAAGTATGATACTTGCATTCATTCATTCATTACTCACTCGTAAAATCACAATATCGATGAAGTTGACATCACTATTGTGCAAATTAATATTGTACAAATTAATAAGGGTTGCTGATTACAAAATAAAAACAATTTGTCCTGTGGCTCGAAAAAAAATTTTGGTTTCTCGGAAATGATCGGGTGTGCTGGTTAGACGATGGTACCCTTTTAACCGTGTCTTTTTTATGAAGTCAGGGACACTGGAAGTATATACAGCATTAGTACTCTTAATGTTTATGAGCGCCGCCCAGCATGAATAAAAGGACAAATAGTTTGATTATTATTTTAATTAATTATTTTATTTATTATTTTATATTTCCATGTTGTGTGGCAAAGAATAGGCTTCAAGCAGCCGCAAAAGTGTAGGTATGTACTTAATACTAAACTAAAAATAAACACGCAACGTACATTGTTAAAACGAAATTATAATTGGTAATTAATTAATACAAAATTACAGTTATTTATTACCAACAAACTTTTTCTAATTTTTGTCTTAATTAATTGAAATGCGATAATGGTCAACCCTAGGTAGTCTCGTGGGGAGTGCAGCCGTGACGTCATCAAACGAACTTTGAGCGCAAAATTTGAAATTGTAGTCTGCTAAAACATGAAATTATGAATTAAATAATAATCAAAACCTAAAAATTATGCTTACAAATGAAAGGTGACACCATCTTTTTGCATACTAGATATTTTCGATATTTTTTTTACAGTAGAAAACAGCACAGGCAGGCATTTTCGTGGGAGCTCTGCACGGTAAGACGTTCTGATTATTGTGGTTTTAAAATGGCGGCTCAACTAGTTTTATATAACGCACAGGATTCCGACGCTTGTGCATTTGGCAGAGGGGTAATGTTAGGCAAAGGCTACTCCAGTCCTGTTTACTCTGAGGTGACTACTCGGTTATTCCTTGATAATCTATCATTTACAAACAACTTATCTATCCAATAAAGATAAGAAATTACATAAGTCAATGCTGTATGAGTTAAGCATCAATCGATTTCCTTTATGGAAAAATTAAAAAAAAATCATAATCGTTTAATTAGGGATGTAACTTTTGACATAAAATTGGGTTATAGGTATCGATTAACAGACAAGAAAGTAATAATTATCAATAAGGAAGATATATTAAGTAACATAGAAATATACCTATCAACAACGGACTCTATTTCGAAAAACATTGTCCGTCGCCAAATCCCAAATAATGAAATTAAAAACTTTGAACTTGTCCTTAATATATTATAACACTATTTCTCAGACATCCTTGGAGATTCAATCAGAATTTGGACAATCTTCAATGTCGCGTTGAGCAGCTAACAATATTATTAAAAAAAACTCATATATCTGTTATGTAATTTAAAAATGAAAAGAACTTAAGCCCGGAACCACTTCACATTGCGTGATAATGACTATTGTTTGAGCCTTAAATTTGGTGTGCATTAAATTAATTAAATTGAACGATAATGATGATATAGTCACTTAATTTAGCGTTATTTGAGAAAAGTCATAAAACGAGTCTTTGTCGTGACCAGGTATTGATGGACTTACGTATTATCACGTCAATACTTGTTTTGCTGACTGCTACTATGTAGTTGGAGCGGAGCGAGCGTTGCTCCCATAGATCAACTTCAATGACGCAATGTCTGTTACGCCATAACTTCCCGAGTTTAATAATTTTTGTGTGGAATCGAATCAACACATTTAGGACCAGGTTGTGACGGACCAAATTTGGAAATTCATAAAAATAAAGTCATGAACAAAAAATACTTAATAAAAAAAAACTTTTAAAAAACCACGTTTTACTACGGGTTATAGATGTACTAAAAAGGAGAAAATATTTTTTTACAAATGGACTAAAAAGATAAAAATAAATTTTTGGTAATAATGAAAATTTACGATACACATATTCTAAAATTTATTGAATATTATGTATTGTTCTGAACATTCATACGCAGAATTTGAAAAATTTCCAAAAAATTAAAACGTGGTGCGTAATTTAGATCAACAGCGTTATTGATATTATATTAATATTTTCATTATCTTTCCTAAATCCCTTCCTAACTAAACCAATGCAATAGTAATGCTGTGGGTGGCATTGAATAGTTTTTCAAGTATAATGCGCACCACGTTTTAATTTTTTGGAAATTTTTCAAATTCTGCGTATGAATGTTCAGAACAATACATAATATTCAATAAATTTTAGAATATTTGTATCGTAAATTTTCATTATTACCAAAAATTTATTTTTATCTTTTTAGTCCATTTGTAAAAAAATATTTTCTCCTTTTTAGTACATCTATAACCCGTAGTAAAACGTGGTTTTTTAAAAGTTTTTTTTTTATTAAGTATTTATTTAACTCTTTTTAGTTTTAAATTATCTGAATTGTGCTTACTTAGTTCTTCAATACATACATGTAATATATATCAAATATCCAGACACACCACGTGGAGGTTAATTTAATTAAAGCCTAATTAAGTGGTTTTAGGATGTAAAACTGTAAAATATGAAATTGTTAGGTGAAACAAGCCTGTATACAAAATTTCAGCCAAATCGGATAAGAGGAAGAGGTTGAAATAAGGATCTCAAATTTTGACGACAAACCAACAGACCAACAGACAGACAAGTGAAGTTAAGTAAAACGTGGTAATCATTGGATCTATGGGATTTTCCCATTGATAAAAGCACGCCTATTTGAAAGTTTTCTTTCTTATGGAATTTTAAAATTTACTTGTCATTACATTTTTTTATATTTTTATTAGTATGACGCTCCGCTCCAATATATGGTGCCAGCGAAGCTTTATGCTTAGCGACTGCATCGCCTAGTATAATGTGAGACCTTGCATTTTTGCTATTTGTTTGCAAAAACTTGATGTAATGAGAAAATCACTTGTTTGAAGCTATATAGTAATTAGTTTGGTAAAAAAGAGATTGCCATCCATCTAATTTTTTACCCATCGATTTGAATATTTATTTATAATTTATATAATCGATAATTTTTTGACATCACTATTGTCAAATTTGTTTCAGCGTTGCCTCCTTGACTGTGCTTCTCATATTGCCGATAATTCATTGAAATTCCGTGATAACCACTATAACTTTATTATATTCAGCTATATTATAGTCTACTTCATTATTATAAATTAAGAACTAAACACAAAACCAACGATATAACAAAAATAAAGGTATGAGTTCGCAAAAAGATAATATTTCAGATGGTGATCCTGGCGATACTGAAGATAATATACCCAGCGATTTCTTCGATGATTTTAACAAAGATGATTTCATGAGTGGTCTTAGTGTTATAGACAGCTGGGATGATGATGATAATAAGCGGCCCCGAATCGATACCCATACACTTGATAGTGTTAACGATTTACGCGAGTTAATAGGTGAAGCTAGAGTTGAAGAAAGAAGTAAGAAAAATAAACGTGATTTTGTCAAATTTGATGATAGATTTAGATGGCGTAAGGGGGAGCAAACTTCATCAAAATCTTACGAAAGTGAAAAACGAATTGATGACTATATCAGGCCAGGGAGCCGGCGAGACCCAAACAAAACTAACGAAGCTATTAAAAAAGACAAAGAAGTGAAAGTCAAAGAATATTTGGCTAAACATTTGGATTCCTCAGAAGATCTAAGGCCACCAGGCACAGAGATGGATGATTATTATGTTAAAAAACATTTGATGCAGAAGAAGAAATCTCCAATTATTTTAGAAGAGCCAAAACCATACTATCGCCCCCGTGAACATATTCGCAGTAGAGAATCTCCAGGAAGAGTTCGTCGCAGTCCCCGTCGAAGCCCTCGCCGGAGTCCTTATCGTGCCTACCGCAGTCCTATGCGAGATGGTCGGCGCTTCAGTCCACGCCGTTCAAGCCCACGACGTACCAGTCCAAGTAAATATAAACGTCAATGGAGCCCTCGTCATCACAGTCCTTCTAGAAGAAGTCCTCGCCGATCAAATCGTTCTAGATCACCAAGGAGGACATATTCTAGTCGGCGAACTCGATCTCCCTCACCACCAAGAGACAACTTTTTATATCCTCAGGCTGATCCTTCAATTGTCTATCCTCCTGCAGAAATTTATCAAGCTCCACAGGGACCAGGCTATCCTGGTGATTATTCTGGTAGTGTTCCTGGATATTCATATCAACAAGGTCCTCCATATGCTGGTTATAGTGGCCCGGGATATGAATATGGAATGCAACCAAATGCACCAATGATGCCTCAACCCCTACCAGTGCCAGCCCCAGTCATGGATCCTACAGTTGCTCCAGTATTGCCGCTTCTGCTTTCTTCAGTTCAAGCTCCTATTTTGAAACCTGCACCAGAAATGGTTCCAGCACCCTCTTCTACACTATCCCCTTCAGGCATAAAGACCACGAAACCATATGATGCATTAGCACAAGTAAGTATGTTCGCATTCTAAAGAACACTTTGAATTATATTTTTTGATATATAATATTTCATTTAGTGCAGTTTCATTGTTACTGTAATTAATATAGAAATATTTTTCAGTTAGTGGCTGAGGGTAAACTTTCTAAAGAAGATTATCTGAAGCTTGCGCCAAATAAAGGTAAGATTTGCTATTAATTCTTTTCATGTCCAAGTCACTAATGGTGTGATTAAGGGAATTTACTAGTATTGTACAAACCAAGAGACACCCTGAGTGTGACTGTACACAACACTAGTGATTTGGTAGTGGAAAGGGTCAAATAGGACAATGTTTTTTTAAACAAGTGATTTAGAGTAAAAGGAGATACTTTGCTAATAATTTTAGAATTTTCCGCACCGAAGTACAAAGTAAATATTATCTCTACAGGTATGAGCAGTAACATGGATGCCAGGACCAGAGTTATGGGTGAGTAGCTCTATTACTGTTGTTATAGAGATATTAAATATCTGAGAACAAAATTTTATTTTGTTCTTTCCATGGTATCTAAACAGAAAACTTATTTGGATGCACCAATAATGCTCTTCATTTGGATACTTTGATTAATTAAATGACGAAAGCATTGCAAATGCTTCTAAATAAGTTAAGAAAGTAAAAAAGTCTTACTCGTCAGATAGACTGAGTCTCTCTTGAAGTCTGCTATCAATATTTTGATGGCTTTCTTGCAATCGCCCACTACAAAAATGTCTCATAAAAAATTAAATTCTTGCACTCGCTGCAATTACTTAATACGTAAAAGTATTAACTACCCGTGTCATAGCATCTATATATGCTAGTTGTGTTATGACACGAAAGTTCTAAATCTTTTTCTATGTATACAAAAAGAGTCATTTGATGCGCGTATTACTATTGAATTTTTTAGCAAAATACTGCCTACAACATTTACTATTACTGAGGTTTATTGGGCCGACTTTCTTTAATCAGCTACATTCTATTATTGCTAACATTTCAAATGGTTTACATTATTGATGTTTTTTGCAGTCTTAAATCGCTGCAATCAAGCTTTGTCAAAATTAGCGAGTCTGCTGCTTCCGAACCGGTTGATGATGAACAACACTGTTATCAGTCAGGAACCTAAATATCTGGCGCCGAAATACTGTTCTCCATTGAAGAGGCAAGCTACAGTGGAGTTCCAGTTCACAAAAACCAACGACACCGCCATACAGCACAACAAGCAACTCGTCGACAGCATAATTTCAACTGTAGGTCTCGACAAGCTCGTCTCCAGGCCTAAGAAGAAAGCTCCGAAGGATATGAAAGATGCAGCTGTTCAAACTGTTCGACCACACTGTGAGGTCTGTGAAATTCGCGAGTCTACAAAGCACAATGAAGCCGGCACGTCAATAGAACCAGAACACTTCAGCTCGTCAATTCATACTCAAGTTGTAGAGCAAGATCTTATTAATTCTAAATCTATATTTAATCCTACTGGGGGTGCTTCAAATAGTGCTCCCATTTCTATTGCACATTTAACACCAGCTCAATTGGTTTCTCAATTGGCTGCTCGTGCGAAAACATTGAAAGAAACGGAGCCTATGCATCCTCCCAATCAATTTAGTAGACGGAATCCTCCAAACAATTACGATAATAGAGGAGGCCAATATAATAATTATAACTATCGCTATTAAAGACATGATAAAGCTTTCCCGTTCAACTTTGAATTATTTTATAATATCAACATTCAGGTGGAAATAAAGTATAGTCACAAACAGTGTACTGTTAACAATGCAGGTTACACTTTGAAATAAAGTTAGGGATATATAAGAATAATATTATTGTTTTATTTTTTAAAACGATGTTGAAAATGTGTTTTATTGATAGCAAATTAAAAGAAACTCATGCTATTAATCTTGTGTTAATTTTGTCTTTGAAAAAGATTAATCTAAAAATTCCGAGAAGTTTTGATATGAATTCGTTGAATGCCTTTCTCCCAACGGGCATTCCAGGAATATCGTGTCTCGAAAAACGTACTTTAAAAAGCTTCATACTCCTTAAGTTTTAAAGTTATAAAAAGTATTTGTGACACTACAAAAATATGTTTTTTACCTTCCACACGATATCTTCCGATCTATGACGTTATAGCGGGCGTTGATGGGTGAAAATATAGTGTCGCGCGGGCGCCGTTGCGTATAACTAGCATCATAACTTGTTGAATTTGAACAAAAAAATATACACGTTCAACTCTAAACGTTATTTTGACGTAAGAAATTTTTGATGTAACGCAGAGATTCCGGGACTGAAAACTACTTTCAATAGTGGAGTGTCAACCTCTTCATCGTTTAAGAAAGAAGCTCAAAAGACAAGAGTCACATTAGCTTGAACCAGCTTGGTGAAGATACCGAGCGAAGAACGCAAAAGTCGACGATTCCCACTTATTAGCGTTCCCAGCCGTTCATGTCAACTTGACCGCTGGAATTTTTTTAAATGTAACTCCAATGGACATGGATATCCAGAGAAATAAAAAAGCGCTACTAGCAATAACGGAAGCAACATGATATTACTAGTTTTCACAAGCAGGTAAGAGAGGAAATTGCACCTTTTGCAAACCTCTTCTGCATTTTATCGATCTTCCCCTCTGCTTTGATTTTAGGAATTTCTTTTCGTCATTGAATTCACAAAAGCCTACTACTTTTTTATAGAAAAATTAGTGTTTGAATTTTTCAATTTCAATACTGCCAAGATCAAGCAGAATGCAGCATACCGCTTAGAACAACTTTAAGAAAAAAAAAATGTAATAAAGGGGACTTCTATCCTATGCAAGATCAAGTCTAATTGGGGTAACATCACAATAAGAAAAAGATAGAAGACACGCAAATTGAGATAGGTAAGTTCCTTCTATTCATGAGCGGTTTAAATGATCGAATTCCTTTGCTTTTTCTAAATGCATTATATACAATTGAAAACCGTTTGAACGCACGACAATTGAATAATCATATCTGTTTCAAATAATTTGTTGAGTGAAAGTTTAAGTCATATTTGGCATTCTTTATTTTTACATATATAAGTTTATTTTATTTAGATCTAGATATGCTGGTTGAACCATAGACCATAACTCATCCGTCTAGAAAATCGTCAAGCCATTTTTCTAAATCTTCCGGTGATTCAATTATTGGAGGTTTTTCGGTTTCTTTTTCAACGCTTGTAGAAATCGGTAGTTCTGTAATAAAAAAGATCCACAGTTGGTCAATCAAAAAAAAATGATATAGTAAGTATGTGAGATTTCGTTTCTTTTTCTCAACCAGATTCTTGCTAACTATGAAGTTGAATAAATAAAAAAAAATCGACTATTTATTTATGGTCATTTAATCTGAATCTAAACAAGCAGGCAGGTCCACTGCGGATATGCGCCAGCAAAGCTGACGTAAGGGTTGCAGAGCGTGCGGGTGGAGGTCACTGGGCTCTATTCGTGGCAGCGCTGGCTTGGCTTGAAAAACAGTTTATTTGAGGCCAATACCAAGCAAACTCTGACCGTGAGTGATACTGGCAGCTAACGCTTGCTTCATATAAACCACGGTTATTATTTTAATAAGATTAACAATTCAAAACTGAAAGCGAATGGCAGCAACTTTATAAACATAAAGAGTAAGAACAATATCATATTAACTGCAGACATCGAAAAGATTAAAATCTAAATCAGATGGTTACCATCCACAGCGATATTTATTTAACTAGCCCCTCATACTTGCGTAGGAAAGCCGTTGCATATTACCCAGACGGGACTAAATAGTTTTTAAACGCAGACTCATGTGTAAAAGATCATCCTCGGGTGGGATGCGAACTCATATCTTTCTTGCAACCGCCGCAATCGTGGATACTACTCATCCATTGTAGCGAAATTTCTAAATACCATTTAGATTTTTAGTTTTGTCATAACGCCTCTTACAATAATATCTCAAGAACTACGTCATAGTCTTCTGACATGTATTCTGTGTGTGTATTTACGCTCACAACAAAAACTAAACAACATTTTTGCGTTCTCAACCAAAACAATGATAAAAAATTTCGCACATTAAGAATCAAATATAAAGACTTTCCCTTAGGTTAGTAAATCTTAAGAACTACATTATCTGACTATTCTTAAGATTTCTAAATGTGTATTTTATATAAGAAAATAAACAATTTGGTTGCGTTTGAACCAAAAAATACGAAATAATTTACCGAAAATTTACCTGTTTTACAAAGTTCCTTTGCCTCAATGTCTTTAACATTGATTTCATCAACCTTGTCTGATTCATCGCATTTTTTCGTAGTGGTTTCAGGTTCTTCATCACTAAACGGTTTACTTATTCCTGTATATTCAGTATTAATTTCAGGCCTAATAACTTTTGTTTCTAAAATAATTTGGCTGTCAAACATCCCTTTATCATTTTCAACTTTGGGTATAATATTGTTTTCTAGCGAAGCAGATCTCTTCTCAGTAGTGGGTTTAACAAGGACTGTCTCTTTCTTATTTTCTGTATCATCTTTAACAATACATAAATCATATTCTTCCGAAGTATTTGAGCTTGATTGCGGTGTTATACTATTTTGGATTTCCATTGCTGGAGTTTCAAATGATTTATCATTGTAATATTTCTGTTTAAATCTTGTTGCCCTATTATTCATATTCAAAACGTCCGTTTCAGTGAAAATGTCTTTTTCTATATTATTTCGTTCATAAAACGGTACAGCCGATATTGATAAAAATAAGCTATCCATATTCATTTCAAAATATTTATCGTAAGGTGATGGGCCGGCGTTGTCTAAATCCCACGACTTTTCATGTTTGAATTGGAAATAACCACCAACTGATAAAGGTGCTTCAATAAGTTTCTGTGAATGAGAATACAAATTAAGATTTTAACATTTTACGGATATCAGAACTTATATTAGAAAATGTGGAAACTTCTCAATTGGACACTATGTAGGGACTTGAATGGAGAAATTTGACGGTTTGGTATAGGTTAATGTAGTGTTGACTGTAAAAAAACTTTAAAATGGTACAAGAATGTAAATGTGAAGAAGGAAGACCAGCAGTGTCGAAACTTTGTCGGTAGCTCATGAAAGAACTGCACGTTGTGAATTCAGAGGATGATGACAATCGGGCGTGTGCCTTATGCACATTGTCGTCACAATATCAGTGATATAAATAGTGGTACCTATCCGATTGCCGGTCGTGTGTCAACTCTTAACTAAGACCACAATACAAAAGTGTACCTTCTCGTATGATTTTTATTAAAATAGAAAAACCTGGTATTACTGGTTTTTTAATTCAGTTTTAATTTACCTCATAGTCAGCTCCCATATTTTCTTGCTCTTGTATTTCGTCATAACTGTCAATTGGCATTTCATATTTCGACCAGTTGCTTTGTATTTCCTTCTTTTTATATTTTGAATTCTCTTCTTCTGTTATTTTCAAAATCTCATCTGTTTCTCTTTTCAAGTTTTTATAAAATTCTGGTCCAGGTTCTTCAAACACAGGTTTTTGAGGGGCTGAAAAGTTATTAACATTACAGCCACGAATATAGTACGTATTGAGAGGAGTGCGTGCAAAGTGTGCACATTCAAGTTTTATATTAGCCCATGCATTGTATAAAAATATAAAAATACAGATTACAGACAGTTTAGCCGAGAAAAACTATATGTTGTAAGGATTTTTAATTTTTAAATGCTCCCCCTGAAATATTACACCATTAATAAAATTTCAACTGTTTGTTTGTTAGTTTGTGCTAACTGAGCCCAAGATAAGCTATTTGTATTTTCAGCACATTATAAAAAATTTTATGATTCTTATTAGCGATGTGCCGAGTACGGCTTGACTCGAGTCGGACTCGATTCTTGCTTTGGACTCGCCTATTCGAATACCAATTTATTTTGGTTCGAGTACGCCGGACTCGATTCCAGTACTCGAGTCAGGAAGAATCGACCTTGTACTCGCTGTCTCGAAACTATTATGCGAGTCCAACTGACTCGAGTCTAGTATTCGAGTTAGCTTGACTCGCTCGTACTCGATTTCTGTTTACTTAAGCAATGAAGTTACACCTAAAATAAAAGTACATATTAACTACCTAATAGAACAAATACCTGAAGTTCTTAAATACCTAGCTTCTTAAATGATCTCTTATTGTTAATAAAACAAATAGAACTTGATCTCATTAACAGAAATTTTCTGGTTCCTAGATATCTCCTTAGTATTCTAAATTTTCTGGTTCCTAGATATCTCCTTAGTATTCTATTTTTATTTGTTATGTTTCATGTTTAAAAATATTTTTCATTAAAATGTTCGTAGTGTTATTATGCTAAACCTAGGTACTGTTTGAAGTTTACTCCTTTCCAATTTTTCCTTTTGTACTTAAATCGGTAATAGACTCGAGTTCTGGACTCGAATTTCCAGACTAAGGTTCTAGACTCGAGTCAACATTCGAATACCAAACATAGAACTCGAGTTCTGGACTCGAATCGCGGAATCGAGTCATGATTTGAATACCGTACAAACTGACTCGAGTCGACTCGATCCTAAAAAACAAACACTCCGCACATCACTAATTCTTATATAGTTTTTGCTATATTTATTTTGGGAATTATTATTATTAAGTAATGTATGAGCCAAGTTAATTTTTTTTAGTATTTTTGTATCAAAATAATTTACATTATAAATTTTTCAGACTTCATATGAAGTTGAAAGTTTTTAGGTCGCTTATAACACTTTTTTCTTCTTTTTTTTACTACTTGTTAGTTTTTTTTACTTACTTTGTCTCCCATTTTAAAGTAATCCTGTATGGTAAAAGTAAGACCTTCCTACTTAAGTGTTATACAGTGTGATGAAAGGTAAACATACATCAATGCTTTATGAGTTGATCTACTGGCGGAATAAAATATAGGCAAATAGCAAGCACAACACAGTTGTAGTTTGTAGCTTATTGCAAACAAAATATGGGATGTGTCTATTAAGCTTTATTAAAAATTTTGTTCAATTATATCTATGTCAAATTTACCTTTTGATTCATCATCTTTCTTATCAACTTTTTTCTCCACAGGTCCAGGCTGGTTACGCTGACGAGGTCGTCTTTGTT
Organism: Calamotropha paludella; assembly: GCA_927399485.1. Classification (NCBI taxonomy): domain Eukaryota; kingdom Metazoa; phylum Arthropoda; class Insecta; order Lepidoptera; family Crambidae; genus Calamotropha; species Calamotropha paludella. The sequence goes on along the minus strand of OV656817.1, from coordinate 8,330,532 downwards.
CTTTGGGATCACTTCTTCCTTTTTGTCTGAAAAATTATACACCCAACCCAACTGTTAACACGTTCAATGCCACCGACTCGCAGGATCTATATCAGTGAACTTGCCTAGCGAGTCGGACGCATTGAACGTGTTAACTAGTTCCATCATATGTATAAAATAAGTGATCCCTTTATACATAATTTTAATAAGCTTATAATGACAGTTGGATATTCAATTTAACAGGTATAAAAGTAGTTTTCTGGTCACTAATCCGTGCCCCATCAGAGGAGGTCCTGGGATAATTTAATCTAACCATAATCCCAGAGAGAAGGCAGACATTGAATAAAAAAAAACTAAGTGGAAAAAGTCAATACAAGAATACCCAGTAATATATGAAAAACTATCAATATTCATAAAAAGCTCAATCAATATTCATAAGCTACTCACTGCTTTTTTTTTGTTTCTTCTGGCATTTTAAGTTGAATTTTTATTTCTCCTTGGAAAAAGTATGTAGTAATTTGTTTAATAAATTAAAACGAATCATTGATTAGTTAAGCAAAGATTACTAAGTTCTTATATGTGGACTATTTCTATAAAAATATTGTATAGTTTTTGGCATACCATCATACTTTTATGATATTTATAAATCTGTACCAATCTCTACTAAGCATGCAATATCAAACAAAAAGGATCTCCATCAATAGCAGCTTCTGTCAAATATTTTTACTGCCTTTGTTGCTATATTCCCCCCCAAACGGAAAGGCAAAGGTTTTAAAGACCATACAGCCTAGTCTTCAAATTTTTCTTATGAGTTTATTATGAAAATTCATTAATAAATGTTATATTATCAATAATAAAATAATGCTTTTTTGCTAGGTTTAAGTTAAAATGCAGAAAAATCCGTGGAGTTCTTGAAAGAACGTGACACTATCCATTGTATTGTTTCGCTTTCAACATTCGTGCGTGTTCACGAATAATTATTAATGGTTAAGAATCTTAAATCAATTATTATTACTGAACTTTTTGAATATGACGGGAATAATACCATAGTTCTTTTAGCATTAGATGAGCCCTTAATTTTGAAATTACGGTATGGTTAGTGGTTCTTACATTTTGACGGGTCTCTATCAACTTCATCAAGAACTAATCCCACCGTGACTAGATCTTGCAATTGCGTTGCATGGCCAACAAGGTCTTGCACAAGGAAGGCGACATTCCATGTAAGAATTATGAACTGCATTTAGTCCCTGTATAGTCTTATCTTACAGCGTCAGAAACATGGCATTCACCAAAGCGATGCCATTAAAAATTCACCGAAAGAACCAAAATCGTCGAAAGAAGTATCAAACATAGTGTATAAACAAAACAAAGATAGTGTAGATAGTAAAATTCGATAAATGATCACGTTTTAAAAGCTTGTTGTACCAAACGTATCATAGTGCATAAAGGCAGACTATAATTGTTAGTCTAATACAGAGTTACAAACAATAAAACACACAAATATCCTACATCCCGCCTTCATTTGTTATTCCATTTTCACCTGCTGATCTTTGTGAAACAAGCAAGAAACAAGTCACAAACATGTTTTTGTCAAAATGGTTACATTATCTTGCTAGTCGACGTATTGTTTTTAGTAAAACTGTGTGTTATTGTTTTCAACAATCTCTATTTTTGAAAATGCATTTTCATAATTTTATCTTATTTCTTCCCGTTAAATAAAAATTTAATTCTATAAAGAGGTCATCAAACTTACAAGGCAAATAACTTATAAATTTTTGTTAGATCTTACGTAATTTTGACGTGATAACGTCTTATAAATCGACGAACGTCGGCTGCTCGCACGAAAAAGCATGACTCATTGTCCCGTTCCGCCTGAGATGAGCGTGTAGTGATGGGTATTCACCCGGGTAATAACCCTCGGGTAGATTAAAACCCAATTATCACCCATTTTCACCCAGTTTTAACCCATTTAAGTGGGTGAAAACAAATTCTGTTACATGTTGACGTATGGCTAGCAACGGGAGGGACAGGGATGCGCGGGACAGGGTTACACGTATTATTTGCACCCCGCGAAATACCCCGCGTCTTCTTTCACCTCGTACCTCACTCGTCTTCAACATATCGGTTAGAGTACACGTGTTTTATGTGATACTTTTGTTTAATTTACGACCCGGCACTATTTCATTTTGATTTAATCCTGCTTTTACCTGAATGACCTTGGCTTGAATATATTGACTACAATTTGCTTGTGAACTGGATTTAACGATTCGAGCAAAACTCTACAAGTACATTCTTAATTTATTTTGATAAATTATAACTTGCTATTCTAACAGCTAGTAAATATTTATAACAGTTTTTTGTCTAAAAACTTTTTGTTCATAAAGTTTTTAGACAAAAAAGTTGAAAACATTAGACGGCATAGCTACTTAGTGATCGGAATATTTGAACCTTCGCCGGTAGAATAAAGAACATAATTCCAATAAATTATGACTGTAGGTATTTAAAAACGAAAATCAATCTAACATTTTAACCTTTCTGCTAATATATTAGAATAATAAAAACAATATATAATAACAATTATCTTTCAATATACTGAAGAAGTAATATTTTCATTTTTATCAAATCATATTTCACGTAAAATGGGTACAAATATGTAGTATATATTTACTTAAAGAAAGATTCAGTTAGATAACAGGCATTCATTGTAATCTTGTGACAGTAGATTATTTGTTAAGTAATCCCTAAATTGGAAGCAAAAAGAGAAACAGGCTCACTACAGAAAGGGCAGCTAAACTGACATTTATTACTTATAACTGGATTTTATTAAATAAGAGTAGGAATCAGACCATGCCATTACATAGTATCAGTCCCAAACCGTCAACATCAAATACGAATAATTTAGAATTCGTAGATTTCAAACAGCTATCTGATTCAAGTGATTATGATGATTAAACTACCAAGATGTTAATTTGTATGTCTACTTATACATATAATTTTTGTACCTAAATACGTAATTATATTTATAATACCTTTATTTGTATTAGGATTTCCATTTTATGTTGTTTGCTACCTTAAAATTGCTTTGTATGTAACAAATATTTACATTGTTCATTTTCACCCACTAGAATGGGTGATAATGGGTTAAAACCCAAATCACCCAGTTATAACCCAAATGGGTGGAATGGGTAATAACCCATTACCCATCTCTATGAGCGTGTGCAAGCGAAAGCGAGGCACGATCGGCCTAAGCGTTCGGCTTGTGACGCATTTATCTCTGTTTTGTCCACTAGGTACTTATAAAATGAAGTGAGAAGTTAATGTGGTTTCCATTGTTTATTACAAAAACGATTGCGACAAAAAAGGTAATTAATTCTTCCATTTTAAGAATTTGACTAACGATATAATTTCATATATTTGTACTTTGATTATTAGTAAAAAGAAGCATCGGTCGGCGAGTGCAGTAATAATACGAGGGAGGATTGAAAATTTCTCGGCCTAACATAGATAGGTACATTCAATTCTGAAAATCAAATCTACCTACATTATTTAGTTCAATTCAGACTACTTAATTGTGTGAATTTTGAAACGTGTGCGATAACTAGTTCTGATTTTATAAACTTTTTAACATAGCAATCGGACGTATTTTTCGCGAATGGAGAAAATCGAGCAGCGTGCCGTCATTAAGTTAAAAGCCATCCATGATGATATGGTCAGTACATTAGGGGAATCTGCTCTGCCATATTCATCCGTCAAAAAATGGATAGCAGAAATCAAGCTTGGTAGAGAGAGTGTGAAAGATCAACCCCGCTCTGGAAGGCCTTCGACGTCCACTACTGACGAAAATATTCAAAAAGTGCTTGATTTAATTATGGGAGACGGCAGATTAAAAATTTGAGAGATAGCAGAGATTATAGGCATCTCTTATGAACGCACTCAAAACATCATTGTCAACAAGTTGCGTTTTCACAAGGTGTCTGCGAGGTGGGTTCCGCGGCTGCTTTCAGTCGAATTTTTAAATCGTTTTGTTACTAAACGAAACATGGATTCATTACTGTACACCGAAAACAAAACAACAATCAAAACAGTGGAGAAGATCTGGTTCACCACCCCCTAAAAAGGCTAAGTCGATTTTGTCGGCTAATAAGGTAATGGCTTCAGTAGTCAGGGACGCGAAGGGTGTGATTATGATCGATTATCTTGAAAGGGGTCAGACTATAAACTCCGATTACTACTGCATCTTACTGCATCGTTTAAGAGAGGAAATTAAAGAAAAACGTCCAGGAATGATTAAAAGAAGAGTCCTATTTCATCAAGATAACGCCCGTGTGCACACTTCTGTGAAATCGATTGCTGAAATCCACGACTGTGGCTTCAAACTGTTACCGCATCCACCCTATTTACCTGATCTGGCACCATCAGACTTCTTTCTGTTCCCCAACCTAAAAAAGCACTTGGGAGGTCAACGATTTTCGACAAACGATGAGGTCAAAGCAGCAGTAGACGCATATTTTGACTCTAAGGAAGAATCATTTTTTTTCAATGGTCTAAATGCTTGGAAGGGCAGGTGGTAAAAGTGCATTGAACTTGATAGTAATTATGTAGAAAAAATATAATAGACTTTGTATGTGTTTGTTTTCTTGGTTTGGCCGAGTACTTTTCAATCCACCCTCGTAGGTTATGTTACAATTTTGATTAAAAAATAATTATGACTCATATAAACGATATTATAAAAAGTCAACTGCGAAGGATCTTAAATATCACATATGTATATAAGTGTTAATAGCACATCGTTACTTGTAATGTTCTGTAATGTAATGTAATGTAATCTGTATAATTTAAGTAAAAAATATTTAAATTGACGAGAGCAAATAAATGTTAATTTATCGAAAAAAAAAAATTAATTATCTCCTTTTTTGTATTATACAAAAAGAATGATAATTCACTGACAACAATTCAATTAAATTCATAAAAGTATAAAAGTAGTTATCACGTAAAATTATCGTCCGTAGGTAAACTGACTTTACAGACAACCAATACTTTTTTCAAATAAGTAGTTCTCGTAAATTTTGTACCTACATGAATTTCAAAATGTTTGCTACGCATAATCTAATTGTTTTCTAAGTGCGTACTTATATTGATTATTAATGTCTCTGTGAAAAAATCCCAAAAACTAAGGAAAATCGCGGAAATTACACGGGGGGGTTTCGGGTAGCCCTTGTGATGATCGACCTCTGAATTTCTCCTCTGAGCTTTATCATATTTCGTGGGACACTGTACCTAATATTTATTATTTCATATTCATGCTGGTGTCATCACCATCTTCATCTACTTGAACTATAATATTATTGTCAGTTACTTCTACAGTATGAGTATCGCACTAAAATCTGCTCCTTTTTCGTGATTTTAACACATGCTTCTCCTAACATAGGTAACGTCTTTGTACACACACTTCTTTGTGCCGAGTTCTGTTGTGGCGACTTCAAATAATGTTTTCTTTAGATATTAGTATTATCAAAATGTCTTAGGTAAAACAATTTTTTAATAACAATATAGTGTTTAGCTAGAGTTTCGTTTAATTTCAGCCTATATAATCATGTGTCATGCTCATGTGTCATAAACCCAATTGCGAGTGGCGAACGTAATTGGCATTCAATTGTATTTTTTTTTCTTCTCTTAAAAATTCTGTTCTCTAATATTATATTGAATTTCTCCATGATATTTTTATATGTTTTTATTGTATTGAAAGCCAAATACTGTTCAATGGGATAGAGCTATTTTGCGTCCTAAATTAAATAAACGAGCAACTCGTATAAAAAGCTATGGAAATTATTGGAATGAATTTGGAATAGATTATGGAATTCTTCCTGAAATAATAATTGTTAATGTGATTTTGAAGAAATCGACGTTGAATGTATCAATATAATGTCACTGTCCTAGCTCTACAGTTCTTCCTTAATGTATGTTAAACATTTTCTTCGCTTTTAAATGTGCTAAACGTTGCCTTAATGAGTAACATCTGATATGGCCCGTTTACTAACGCCAAGCGCCTGACAGTTCTTTAAAGGTTCTGTCTGGACTCCATTTGGAGATTCACGCTTGAAACAGTTTTGTCATTTAATATTATAGTCTAATTTAGTCTACATACTAAGCAAGAAGAAGAGATGAAGCAATTTTTTTTACTGATACCTATTGTGCGCACGAAACGACAACGGATAAATGAGACAGGAAGTCTCTGTGTTAATATTGGATTGATATGGTACATATAAAAATGCCGAATCATGGTACGCCACGATAAATACTTGGGGCTGCCATTTTTTACCACAAAGTTCTTACCAATTATTTCTATAATCATGTAGTAATTTAAAAGTATGTTACAATTGCCTAATATTTTTAGCACATCACTATAAAAAGGGCCTGCTGACGTAACCTTGTAACTGTGCTAGGGATTTGAAGACACTGGAAAAAAGCACTTTTATTTTGATTCTTACAGACTTACAGTTTAAAGAACCATACACATACATTTATGGTAAATTGAGTGTTATTATTGTCAACATACAATTAAAAGGAAAATTCTTTTTCTACTTTTTTTGACAAAACCGAATCTTACCCAAGTTACAGCGTTATTTTTGCTGACGCTACTGTAACATATATTTTTTTTATCTTTTCGCCTTCAAATAAGGGGAAAAGTACAAATCCCATAAAGCCTTTACTTTCTAAATTTGATAACGGAGGCATACTGGTTATTATACTGGATGTATTTCATAAACTGCTAAATGAATGATGGACAAATAAAGATACAACTTATTCCCCTAGGTTTTTGTTCCTAAAGGTGTGGGAATTCATTGAAACCTCCGCTCACTTTTTGTATCACTTGCACTTCATAATAGTCGGGAAGTTTAAGAACATTTGGAATGGTGAACAATTTCTATTACCTATGTATGAATATACGTCAAAATATTTAACCGTGGAAAAACGTAGGTGGTTGATCCCTCCATCAAATTGGCAAGGAATCACTATTGACATGATTTGAATTTTTTAACTGCTTGATAAATTATTTTAATAGAAAAATATTAGAAAACTTCGACTCTACTGACAAATAAATTCTCGGGCGGGAATCCATAGGTTGGGGGTTCGGTTCCCGTCTGAGAAGTTGACTTGTGAGTCGTTTCGGTTTTTTCTTGTATTTTTCTATTGAAATAGATATAAATAATAAATAAAAATCATAAAATTTAAACTCCTTGTTTCATCGATTACTTTAACAAGTATATATTGCACGGGCGTAGCCAGGGGGAGGGTTTTGGGGGTTCAAACCCCCCCCGAAATGTTAAGATATCAACATCAATAATATCAAAATAAGGAAAGGCCAACGGCATAACTTATTCTATTACCAATTATTACACTAGTAATGTATTTTGGATTAGCCCTTTACCACCCGCCGCTGCCCGTCGTCATTTAGGGCGTACGCTAAACCTTGCGAAGGCACACGCCGCAGCAGGTGTCTGCTCCGGGCCTCCGGCGTCCAACGCGGGCCTGGGACATTATCTGGTGTGTTACCTTTAAATTTTACGGTCAGTTCTATAATTGAAGACGCAATTTTTATGTATTCGGCAGTGCTACCCGAAAGAAGTACGTTCAGTCAAAAAAGTATCGGGAATGGATGATTTGTTTATGGTTCCAAATTCAAATTTTTGTTTTTTTGTTGATGTTAGATTGGCACAACTCTTTTACATTTTGGCGCGGAGTTTGAGTTGCATCTGTTATTAATATAAAATACAGTGCTGTTTTTAGTTATATTACATCTAGTGTGTATTGCGAATTTCATAATGGACAAAAATATCGAACAAAGAGTTTGTCTTAAATTTTGCATCGCCAATGAAATTTCGTGTTCGGTGTTACTGAAAATGTTACAGAAGGCTTACGGTGAATAGACTTTATCAAAAACTTTTACTTATGAGTGGTACAAAGCGTTTAAAAGTGATCGAGATGTGATGGAAGATTTGCCTCGCTCTGGTAGGCCATCAACGTCTGCAACTGAAATTAACATCGCAAAAGTGAAGGAAATAATGACTGAAAATCCTCATTTAACTTTAAGAGAGATAGCCGCCGAACTTTTTGTATCTCACAAGTCTATCCGTACCATTTTAACTAATCATTTGGGTATGAAACATGTTACCGCTCGGCTAGTGCCAAAGACCTGAATTTTCTCCAAAAACACAATCGCATGAGAGTCGCTGAGGACATGCTAGAACATTCATGAAACGCATTGTTAATGGTGACGAGACGTGGGTTTACGAGTTTGACATGCAAACTAGTCGACAAACTTCGGAGTAGCGCCTTCCGAACTAAACCGAAACCGAAAAAACAACGCCAAAGTCGATCAAAAGTCAAAGACATGTTGACTGTTTTCTTTGACAATCGCGGTGTTGTGCACTCGGAATTCTTGCCGGAAGGTCAAATGGTAAATAAAGAATATTATTTAAGCGTTATGCGGCATTTAAGACAGCAAATTCCACGAAGAAAGGCCAGATTTGTGAAAAGAAAATTCTTGGATTTTGCACCACGATAATGGGCTTTCGCACAAGACCATCATTGTGAACGAATTTTTCACCAAACACTTAACAAATACTACCACCATATTCATCAGATTTGGCTCCATCTGACTTCTTTCTTTTCCTAAACTCAAATTACCACTTCGTGGCACCCGTTTTCAATCGGTAGAAGACATAAAGGAGAATTCGCGGCGAGAACTTAACTCAATTCCGGAAACAGCGTTTAAAAAATGTTTTGATGATTGGATTATTCGTTGGCGTAAATGTATCGTTACTGAAGGAGCATACTTTGAAGGTGATAAAATAAATTTGGATGAATAACAATTATTTTGTATATTATTGATCTTTTCCCGGTACTTTCTTGACATAGTAGTACATCTGTCGTCAAAGCAGAACTTGAAGTGTGGAAAGCAGCTATGGCTATCACCTCCCCTACTCCAAAATCTGCTTTGGGTGCGATCAAAAATTATGTCCAAATATTAACACGTTGTTACGAATATTGGCTACCATACCTGTTTTCACTGCTACACCAGAAAGGACTTTTTCAAGCCTACGAAGACTTAAAAACTACTTGCGGAACACAACGAGTAAAAACAGACTGAACGGCTTGGCTCTCATGAATATTCACTATGGGATAGAAATATATGCGAATAAAGAAGTGGATATATTTAAAAAGAAAACAGAAGGTTAATTCTGTAGGACATATGTAGTCAAATGAACCTTCTGTTTCTTTTTTTTACATATTTCATATTTTTCATATAATATAAAGGTAATTGCATGCACTTTCAGTAGTTTTATTTTCCTCAAACCCCCCCCGATACTAAAACCTGGCTACGCCCGTGATATATTGCAAAATAAGTGACCCATATTTTTAGATTTTTCTCCTATTTTGTGTTTTTATTTATTTAGAGATCTTTAGGCAGATCACTTTATTACCTTTCTGTGAGACTAAGTCGGAGAAAATTAACTTTGACCTAGAAAGGAAAATTCTGGCAGTTTTTTCAGTAAATTTTAATAGATAATATACTAAATATATATAATATAATAAAGCCTTTTATAGTTTCGTGACAGATACAAAAAATATTCTGCCTTATAATCCGGAAATACAAAATGTTTAAACCACACCTCGGAAAGTATGTACGTTAATACTGGTGATGCATGAACGGCTTAGAAATAACGGCTTTATGGACATACATACTTATAATCCGGAGGCATAGTGTTACCTTAATCCATTTTTGCCCTGCTAACTCATGCAGAAAGGTTTTATGATAATGCTTTACTGTTTGTTGTTTTGTTTTATTTCGAAAACAATAATTTCTTTCTTTTATTTTCTCCGTAGGTGTAGTATAAAGTAGGTACTATGCATAACGCGAGAGACAGTGGGATTCCTGATTTCAAGTGATTTTGAAGTCCTCGCCTGCGACTAGAGCTTCAAACTGCGCCCTTCTCGGAAAGCGCTCACTTACTTCCCTCGGTGTACAATAGGTATATTAAACCTCTAGCAACAGCAAGGCAAGTAAGAATAAAGTACGAGTAGCATTGGTACCTATTTATCTTTTCATTAAGCGATGCACTTTAGAATACAAGGCCACATCAATGACAACCATAGTTGTTATGCGGTATTATTAACGTGACCATAGGTCCCGCTTTGGGCGGGACAGTCCCGCTTTCAGACAGTCTGTCCCGTTGTCCCCAGCGAGGCTTACATAGTCCCGCTTTTGCACACAGACCAAACGATAATTTAAAAAGTACTTTTCCCGCTCGAAATGCGTGTACGGCGTGGCGCCCGCACGGTTGGCGCGCTCTCTCGTACTTTCTCGTAAATTACGAGAGAACGCGCCGCGCTATCGCGCGTGAGCAGGATAGATAAACCCCTCCCGCCCGCGCTTACTCTCTTCAGTCAACGACTGCAATGTTTTGTTTTAGTTCAAGTTAGACGAAACTAGGATCGTGTCGCAACGCAGTTATTTGTAACACAACAATAATGCCTAAACGCAAGTGTTCCTTTAATATTAGTTTACAACAGAAGTATCCATTTATAAAACAAAGAAAAGAAGACACCGCAGACGTTACGTGTGAAAAGTGTCGTACTGATTTTAGTGTTGGACATGGTGGCGGCAGTGATATAGAAAAGCATTTAAAATCAGAAAAACACAGGCTTGCCGATCAAGCTGCTGCTTCAAGCTCGACAATGCTTAGTTTTTTTAAGAGAACCGATTTGCCGACTTCTAAAGATTTGAATATAGCTGCAGCTGAGGGTGCGTGGGCTTTTCACACCGTGCAACATAATCACAGTTTTCGCTCGAATGACTGTTCTTCTCCTTTAATTCAAGCATGTTTTGAGCAAAAATTTAGATGTGCACGTACAAAGTCTCAAGCTATTGTTGTAAATGTGCTGTCAACTATGGCAACCGAAGATTTAAAAGGGCATTTACGCAAATCCCACTGCATAACTTTATAAACGGATGCTTCAAATCATGGCTCAATCAAATTATTCCCAGTTTTGATTCGCTACTTTTTACCATACGAAGGCGTGAAAGTCAAGGTTTTAGAGTTTCGAGAGCAGCCAGGAGAAACATCAGATATTATTGTCGATTATTTGAAGGAAGTATTGCTTCTCAATGACTTGAATAAAAAAATTGTTGCTTTTTGTGGAGACGACACGAACTGCAATTTCGGGGGAAAGAATCGGAAAGGAAGTAATAATGTTTACTCAAAATTGAACGAAACACTCGGCAGACAGCTTATTGGAATTGGATGTGGAGCCCACATAGTCCACAACGCGATCAAAACTGCCGCTGATTGTCTGCCTATTGACTTCGAATGCATCATAGTGAAAATTTATTCATTTTTCTACATCTACAGCGTTCGAGTAGAAGCTTTGAAAGAGTTTTGTGATTCTACTGAGACAGAGTAGGTATCACAAACTGCTGGGCTACAGTAAAACAAGGTGGCTTGCGTTAATGCCCGCACTTGAGAGAGTTATAAAAATGTTTAAGCCATTGAAAAACTATTTTCTGAGTATCGACAAGTGCCCAAATATTTTAAAGACGTTTTTCGAAAATCCCAGCTCAGAGTTGTGGTTATATTTTTTGCACGCACAAGCAGCGACCTTTCATGAAGCTGTGTTGAAAATCGAAGGGCAAAATGTGTCGGCCATAGAGTCTGCCAAGGAAATTAATCGTCTCCGAGATAACCTGGCACTAAAAGAGAATACGATTTTCCTTCCCCACATCGTCCGTAACCTGCTTGTAAAATTACAAGAAAGAGAAGCTACTGTTGCCCAGCAGAATGTAAAAACTGCGACGGATGAGTTTTATAAAACAAGCAAAGAATACTTAGAGCAGTGGTGTCAATTCAACACAGAACTAGAAGTGTTTGAATGGGCAAATTTAACAAAAGTGCCCACATGGGAAGAGGTGCAAAAAGTGCTGGATTTACTGATCACGCAAGGGTTTATTAGCAGCAGCCAAGATACGAAAATCTTTGACGAGTTTTCACTTATTACAAACTTTGCGACGGATGAAAAAATCTCTGGCTGGAATGCCGAGAAAGTTTCTACTGAAAACCGTTGGGTCGAATTATTCCAGCACTTTCGTTCCAACGATCTTTATTTAAATAACTTTTCCATAATTATTGAGTACATTATGTGCCTGCCTGGAAGTAATGCACCTGTTGAAAGAGCTTTTTCGCAAATGAACAAAACATGGACAAGTGATAAAACACAGTTAAGTGTCGCAGTAATGAAAGCTATTTTGATTACGAAGATAAATATAAATCAATCATGTACTGAGTTCCACACTTATCTGAAAACAAGACCCGATATTTTGAAAGAAATTTGTTCAGCCGACAAATACAAAAATACGACTTAAAAGACACGCCACTACTGGGGCTTAGTAAGCCGTGCCTACTTAATTATTTTGTGTTTAGTGCTTTAATTATTTTGTGTTATTGTATCTTCTATAATAAAAAACTTGTAAAACATTAAATACATTTTTTATTATATAATTCTTTACATGTCCCGCTCTGGCAAAAAAAATAAATGGTCACGTTAGGTATTCTGGCAATTTCGTCCATTCTTATACTATAATGTTATTTAAAAAACGAAGAAGCTATAAGTAAAATGTTAACTTCTTACAATAAAATCAAATCGACCAAGCCAGAATCCCATCTGTTTAGGAATCACTAAACGTGAATGTAATAAGTCATCCAACAAAGTTACTTATACTGTCAGCGCACGTCTTTAGTGAATAGAATAAAGTCTGTTTTATATTTCTCGAGTTGAAAAAGATGAAGGGTAGTTTTATAGTCTTTTCGAGTGTGGGTGGTTGTATGGGATGTGTGGGCGATACTGCTGCGGCTGCCGAGTATCAGTATAGTAGGGCATATTATATATGTTTATACTAAGCAACACAGAGAACAATCATTGTTCTTGAAAACCGGTCCCGGTAATGGGAAAAGCCTTCTACGTAAAATAAACATACAGGGTGATGTGGAATGCCGAAAGGATGGGACTTCAAAATACTTTTCTTCAAAAGCCTGACATAACCTAGCACGTTACCTATGATTTTTTATTAGCAATCTCACTTCCAAATCAGAAAATTTGAATATATAATAGTTCCATTTAAAGACCCAGAGGCCGGCCGCATGAATAGTGGTAACGGGAATGAACTGCTCGCCTGCTGCGTCCATGTTGAAAATTAGTATTTTAAATTTTATGGGCTTATAAAAAAAGATTAAATTATTCTAAAGCAATACATCGCCACAAGTTTTGTGAATCGAATTCTCTGTCTACGTGACGCCAAGCAAATGGTGAAATTATTTATATATATATCTTAATAACTATTACATAACAAAAAAAGAAGACTTGTTCAACAGTTTACTTTATAGAATAAAATAAAAGCCCTTTTATAGTAATTATTACAGCTGCTATCCTCTCCGTTGCGCACCCTGTACTTTACGTAATCTGTTACAGTTTGTTCCTTTAGTAGAATCATAATCAGCTTGTGTATTATTTTGAATTAACCAAACTGCTAAATTCAAAATAATACACAAGCTGAAAAAAACTTTTAATTTCTTGACAACTTAAAATTATTTTAAAAAATTGCTTGCAACCGCAACTGCATAAAAAGTGAATTTCTCGACGAATTTCAGAAAGGAGGTCTTGGTACTTCGCCGTTGATATAATTACCTGTAATATTTATAATTTATCACATTGACACATCCTTACTAGTTTAGTTTGTAGATCTTGCTTTGCCTTTTCATAAGATTCTTATTAATTTCCTATTAATCAAGGATGGTTAAACAATCATTCCCTATTTTTAAACATTGACTTTTGTTCCCTTCGCGTTATGTAACGACCGACGTTAGTAGTCAGCCTGTACACCAAGACGATGAGCATTTTTCGAAGAAAGATTTTTTGTTTGTTTGGGGTGGCGCGCGGGTGTATCGTCGGCCGGCGCTCTTCGTCACAGCAGGCAGCCGCAAGGGTGACGCACCGCGCATGCGTGCACAAGGGGCGGCTGCGCGCAGTCGCCACGCGCCCGTCCTCTAACCAACATGGCGTATCGCGTGCCTCAAGGACACATCTGACAACCCGCGGAATAAATATCCGACACCAGCTGTTACAAAAAATACTATAAAGAACTCAATCAAAATAAGTAGGTTGCTATTGTAGTGAAAAGTGTGTATCGCATACGCAGTGTTTGTGATTAATCTATTGGAATACCGGCGAACGCACACCATTGTTTCCGTAAGGTATGTGCAAAACAATAATAAAGATTGTGATTAACTAGAGTTCCTCTAATATAAGGTTTTTATCCCGGATTTAGGTATATGATTATGGAACTAGTATCGAGTTTTATATGATTAGTTCAGTGCTAAGTGGTATCTAAGCCCGATTGGATTTTCAATAGACACCTTTTTGATGTTGCTTTTATAAGCAACAAAAAATTATCTTTATCATTTAAACGATTAATCACTATCATATAGGCTCATCAAGTTTTATATGCTTTTACCCTTGTCAGTCGTAAATTCTAAAAATAAATTATTTTTTTATAGTTTTCCTATAAAAAGCTTTTGTATGATATTGTCGAGTGACGGGCGGGTCGCGGTCGCTGAATAATTATTTTGTCACACCCCCTTTTTTCTGAAAACATTGAAGTTTATTTTCGTAGTAGTAATAATATATTCAATTAACTATTATTAATACTATGACGTAAAATAATACTAGGTACCTACTTATTTAGGATTTATTAATCTAGTTCGTTAGTGAGACAAGACACTAAGAACTCTTTAGTTTATGAAGATACAATCGACTTCATATCAATAATGCTATGAGACGCAAATTATTGAGTAGGTTACCGATTACCGATGCTGCAAATTGCCAACTCCAAATAGGAACATCACCTAACTATCTCTTTAGAATAGGGAGGGACGAAGTAAAGGCCTATACCGAAGCTCAGAAAAATAAAGTGATGAAAATGTAAGTAACTACAATTGACAGTTCATCATCGACTATACACTTTAACGTTCTCCTAATTTATACTATTGTAAAAGAGACAATTTCCTTTTCAGAGGGCATAGTTTGACGTTTCGTCTACTGTACTATAGTTGGATCTTTTATACTGGTAAAAATTTTTCAAGCGATAATGAATTTTACACCAATTAGTAAGGCTTGTGTTATAGATAGATAGGTAGGTGGTACCTATTAAGGTAACGAATGTACTAGATACATAATTGATAGATATGACATAAAAAGTACAAATGTTCATATTGATCGCTTGAACCCGGGACCGAAAGAAGGTTCACACCCGCTCGGCCATACCGGTCGTCATATTATCGTTGTATATATAAAAATATGTAAATATAATATCCGTAAATTACTTTTGTTACTCGAAAGCTGAAGGATTTACTACTTTGGTTACAAATTGTATATTAATTCTATGTGCAACTTGCTTTTAAAGAACAAAGTCTCTTTTCGTTGGAATAAATCTCGTACGAGTTTCCAACAGCATTAAATAATATTATTAAATATACTTTTGAAGTTTTACTGATAATATAACCCTAGTTTCGGGGTACTTTGGTTCCTACCAGAGTGTTTTCATGCTGGTGGCCTACTATCAACTTTTAGAAAAACATCATGTTTAGAACGTTTTGTTTTAAGCTTATAATAATAAAATTACTTAAATTCGTAATATGACCTTCGTAAAATAACATTGTTTTATTCCTGCTAACGAATGAATGATTTCGTAACGTTGTCTATTCCCTGCTAGCCATCATCGCAGTTTATTTGATATGTTCTAAAACATATTTTAGCTCAGTGCAACAAAAGTAAGCAAACATATTTGGTGCCACTTATAATCATTGCTTAGGTTCCAAACAAGGAACTCTTTCTATTTTGCCACTTCTATGTTGTTAACATAAACAGTGCCCAAGAATGCGACAAATATACGTCTATGTTAAGCTACATATAAGTTTCAGCTTCAGAAATGATGAAATATAAAAAAACCATTTAGTTATTTCTTATCTTCTTCTTTCTCTTTCTTTTTTTTAGTTATTGACTCACGATTTACAGTTTTTACATACCTAGGTATATTTCGTTAGTTTAATATAAAAATGAAATGTTAAAAAATCCTAGAGGTCTCAAACTTCTTATATATTATAGCATTAAAGTCGTTCACGTACCTGTGTAATTGGCACTGGCCACATTATTGTTTTAATTAATGACCTTTTAATGACCGTCTTATCTACGCAGTTCAAATATTACTGTACTTTAAGAGAGGTAGACAAAGAGGCTTATATATTGTAACACTACACATTATACAATTAGGTACTTATTTTGTACCTGGCAAGTACACGCAAAAAAAGAATATTAGAATACTAACTGCTCATCTAGGGCTGATAGATGCTTTTGCTTAATTAATAGATTTTATTGCAAATCTACAATGTCATCCAGTTGTATAAGGAAGTTGCGTCTAGAATTTTATTTGCATAGACATTTATGGGTTTGGATGAATGCCAGCTTAGACTTGAAGTTCTTACTAAGATATCCAGTGTCAGCGAGTCGATTGGCTAGTGATTTTCTCTTTAGTAGCCTAAATATTAAAAGAATACCAACTAACCAGTTCTTGCTGAAAGATCTTTATAACGCAGTAGTGGTCGAAAGGTATGGTATATAGTATAAGTATACATTAAGTTTCCGTGTTCGTAATACTAATAAGTCTACGATTGCGATTACGCAATGCATATCAGTTTATGAAATTTCGCAATAGACTGTGCCAATATAATGTCAATGCCCGGAAAAAGAAAAATATTCTATGATATTTCGTTTGACACTAAAATAGAATACTTACCTACAGTTATTCATATCTGAATGAAGGGATTTTGATTTAGAACATTTTGCGGCGCAATATTAGCACTGAAACTGATTTAATACCTAACGCACTTAATGCTTTCTTCTTTCGCGCCGGCGCGCAATCATGTTGCAAATTGGTACTGGAAAAAAACTATTAATTTAACGTCGAAGGTACTTTTATATTTCGACCAATATGTCCCAACTATTAATTACTCCATCTTGACGTTATCTGGCCCTGAATTTCGATTCGTCGCTTAACGATCGGCTTAGTCCCCATAAAAATGGAATTCTTGTTTAAGTAATCGCAGTGCGGCCGGTTCGCGAGGTCTTTGAACCTCGAAATTCCCCTTCAGATGTTTGAAGACCCGACTATATTTAGAACTGCACACTCGCCGAATCGGGATGTGAGTCGTTGGGAATCTAGGAATTAACACAACGAGGGTTCGGTTCTAATCTATAAGGTGTAAGTCACGTTTTTGAATGACGTTATTCGGTTTGAATGTGGTACGTGTCACATTTCATATTGTGTTAGAAATATTTTTCTAAATGTTTTAACTTCCATTGGCGCACAGTCGAAGCGTCGCTATAAATTTTATTATAATTGGGTTTGGAGGCAATAGATTTTCCTTTCAGCATTACTTACTATGTATGAATAATAAATTAATCATGATGATAATTATTGACGCTTCGATGCCTACTCATATGAATAAGGCAAGCCTTATTCATACAATCGCGGTATAAACCAATTTGTCCCAAACTGGTCAAATTAATTTATCCCAACTCTTAATGACATATTAATTATTGACGACCTCAGTGGTCGAGCGGTTCGCATTCCGGTTTTCATGGTAACGCCACTCCCAGGGTTCGATCCCCGGCTGGGTCAATGTAGAGAACGAACTTTTCTATATTGGCTTGGATCTGGGTGTTGTGGTACCGTCCTTGTTTCTGAATTCCATAATACAAGTGCTTTAGCTACTTGGGTTCAGAACAATGTATGTGTTGTTATGTAGGTAATATTGATACTAGGTCTGCAATACATGCTGCTGTTTGCAAATACTGAGCGTAGCAATTAGATTTTTGAAGGGTGATTATTCCTCGATGGTATGTCCGATTTCAAAACTTTTTTTTGCACATTAGTCACGACCACGATGTGAGTTTTGGCGCCAAATTTCATCATGTAGTATCAGCGGTTTGCTGTGATCAGTTATTGAATTTTTATTTCGGTGATTATTCCTCCATGGCAAAGTCTATACTTTTTTTACATAGCCTATGTCCGTCAGGTTATAATTATGTATGTTCATGCCTAAATTCGTTCGAATCGGTTGAACCGTTACGTAGCAGGAGGGAGACAAGCGAAATTTGTAAGTTGGCTAAAAGAGAGCTTCGCTCAATAAAAAAAATTGGTCACGTAATCTTTTCTTAAAAAATTAAAATAAAAAACATACAAATTCGTAACAAGAAAGCCTTAATTGTCGCCTATGTTTTGTCTAATGAATAATTATCAAATTCAAACACTACTGTTATTAAATACTATTTATATTTTTAGTAATGTGTTTGTACCTTTTTAAAATTATATTTAAACGACTTCTGATGTAGCATTCTTTGACCTCGATGTTGAATTTGCTTATCATAAAAATTAATAAATGCTAAAGTCCATGTAACTCATTTAATTATAACTATATATACCTACTAACTGTAGAGTTTTGTACACAAGGCACTATTTTCTTATTATGTTAAACTCTCACTTCAGGTGCAAATAGCAGATTAATGGCAATGCTTACCTTTATTTATGTCAGAAACCGTAGAAAATGTCTCCAAAGGGGGTAATATGAGACTAGAGAGGGACATGAACCGAGTACTCGATATACTATAATGCCTACGCAGGTAGGTATCTTATTTTATAATGTCAGACAGATCAATTTGCTTTACCGCGAAGGTTTTTAATAGCTTTAATCCGCACATTTTGATACAGATTTTTAAGTCCAAATACTTTAAAATAAGGATATTTTCAATAGGAAATAATTAAATTGTTTCAGACTGAGAATATTAAAAAAGTTAACGTTCTTGACGTCAACCGCTCTTCTGCGTTTAATACTCTCATCCTAAATACATAGGTACAATCTTGCACCTACTTTAAACATTTGTTTCATGATGCAAATATTTTTAGCCACCGGAAGTGACTACATTTCGTATTATTTACTGTCTTACTCACGCTTGGCGTCTTATGAATATCTAATAGCTGCTTCCGTCTTTTATCAACTATATTTTGGGAACATACTATTAATACTTAATATTCAACAAATAAGTATACCTAAACGAATTGGAAACTTAAATAATACAAATGTATCCAAAACTTAAATGACTATGCAATAAAAAAGGTTAAGACCTAACAAAAATCAGAATTCTATTAATTTTGTTTACTTATTTCTTCAATTACCTACACTTGCATAACAAGAAAGGTGTATTCATATTTTCATACATAGCAATGGTGTTTAGTGTTAATTCTTTTCTGACACCTTATAGCATAGTTTAGGACAGACGCCTGTGCTTCTTACGACAGCAAAGGCGGAGATTGAAGCATGTGTTTGAAAAATTTGTCACATGGCATACAGAACTTTGATTTGTCATTTTCGCCATGGATTTATGTGTATCTAATGTAAAATATCTACTCTATTTCGGGATCAATGGAATGTAATGACATTCTGTGGTTCAACAATTGCCTCCGGGAAAACTATCTTATGTAAAATTTCGCTAGCGAAATTGATATTACGGTCGACTTGACAGCATATCAAGCTTAACACACTTAGAATTAAATGATCTAATACATTGTATGAGAATTTAGTTTATGATTTATCCTTTCCCGTTTCTTACTTAATTTTGGATTTGAACTCAGAGGCACTCACCTTGGAATCTGCCGGTCGTCTTCTTGGAGGTACCTCCGTATCCTTGATCCAGCTGTATTGTTCTACGATGGTCTCCTGGCCTAATTCACGATTTTTGCACTGATTGCACTGTAGATTTAGTTTTATGAGAAATATAATTTATTGGGCTGGGCGCGGGGGACGGTTCGATCGGAGTGTGTAATTCAAGTGAGAATGTTCAAAATGGCAGCACTGGTGGCTGGCTTTGTTAACGGCTTTGAGCCAAAGGGATTGTGCCTCTGATATTATAGAGAAAAAAAAGAGAAAGATTGGATGTAGTATTGTTTGTGCTATGATAAACTAAATTATAACGAAAGTACGGAACATACATACAATTTCATACATAGGTCCGTACATCACCTATGAGGACAATCACCTTTATAATTGGTAGTAATCGTCATTGGTATATTGATTGCAGAAAATTGATTAAGGAATACTACTCATTTATATGATTTTGATATTTTTGCATTTTCAATACTATCTAAGATGATAAATTGTAATAGAAAAAACACTAGAAAAAAAAACTATTGGCTCACAAATTATTCTTAGGCGGTTTATTTTTTGCTTAGGTTGATCTGTTGTTTATTGTATTTCCTATTACATATTAATTAATTCGTTGAAACGTGTTTTACTACCTATAGAAGAAATACTTTATTATGGATTTATACATTATTACCTAAAAACTATACAGAAGATTAAATCAACACTAAAAAAGTTCACTTAATCTTCAACTGACGAAACATACAATTTGAATTATTTTTTTGCTACATTCATAAAGACTAATGTGCACCTAGATAGGTATAATGTCTGCTTTAGTGTTAGCAGCTGGTATCGATCGATACTCGGTGCGTGATTATGCAGCTGCCTTGTGCGACAAAATGTGCAGCACCACAATGTACTAAGCGATTGCAGGTATAACTACTAATAACTAATGTCGTTGTGATAACGATAACTAAAATTTTATTTCTGTAGCCAGTTGTTCTACGAAGTATATTTAAATCAAGCTGGTAATATTACAGGCATTTAATATTAAGCATAATATTACACCGATTTTTTTGTCCTTGTGTCTTTTTAATCTATACATATAAATAAAATTGGAGTGTCTGTTTGTAACATTGAAATAACCGTTTTTTACTACATGCATATGAATATATATACGGTACATACACCAAAATTTTTTTTTACAATTTTTGTCTGTCTGTCTGTTTGGTTCGGCTAATCTCTGAAATGGCTGGACTGATTTTGACAGGACTTTTATTGGCAGGTAGCTGATGTAATAAGGAATAACATAGGCTACTTTTATTTTAGAAGAAAAAAATGTTTTAGAAAATAAAACTACTGTGCCACAACAACGCGTGGCTGGGTCAGCTAGTATCTTATACGTATAAAAGATATTTTATAGTTTACATTTATTCTTCGTTGAAATTGTGTATCAATAGATATGTATGATGCATTTCATTTTCCTATAATTTAAAACGATAAAAGGCGTCGATCTTAGTGATTTGCTTTTCCAGATTAAGACTATGTGTAATCCAGTAAGAATTCTAGGGCGTGATTAATTCAAGCGCAGGCGCTCCGACACTTGTTTATACTCGTATGTTTAAACAAATCTAGTCAATGTTCTAAGAATACGTGAGTTTGAACTAATTACGTTACGAACGTGCTATATCCGAGGAACTTACAGGAAGCCCGCTATCGAACTGCACGTGACAGACTGTGTATAAATTTGATTCTTACTCCATATGTGGCAACATTCACAATCCTTTGTTAAGTCACGAATGCTATTATTTGTCAAGAATACTCAAAACGGTTGGGGTTCTGGACAAAATTGAGCTTTAATGCACTATGTTTGAATGCAAATCATGTATATTTTTAGTATATGACTGGCTGGCTATGAAGACCCTTAATTTTGCGTTCTTCAGTTCAGTGCTAGCATAATAAGCGTTTTAGGCGCTAAATATAGTGATTTCTTGTTGTGTCAGGCACACAATTGAACTGTTTTGCGCCTAACGAACGAAATGGCGCTTTTTTGCTTTTTTTGACATGGCAGCACAACTTCACTCTTATCCATAGAGCAGTCTATGGACAAGGGAATTCAAATTCAAATGTTTTTATTGCACTCATGTGGTATACATAGATGGAATTACAAAAATAATAGAACCGAACATGAACCCTGTCAGGGCGTCGCAACATCATAATAGATTTATTAAGAATGATAATAAAAATAGGAGTAACTAATATATATATAACTAAAATCTAACAAAAATTTTAAGTAACATTAAACTATTATTAAATAACTAAATAACATTTCAGTTTGAGATCAGTGAACAGCAAAATAAGAACAGTTACAAATTAAAACTTAAATTAGGATAAGTATTTGAATCTCCTACTATCTACTGGAATCTCCTTAAATAAATTATATAATGTCACAGAACATCTTTCTATGAGTCCTTTCCTTGGATTCTTATTTGGAAGTGGAATGCCTGCTATACCACTTTTTTTAAACGCGCCTTCGAAACGCGCGCTTGTATCGATAGAAACGCTATACTCACGCGAGTCAAACGCAGATTGACTATGAATTTATGAAAGTGTTCAAAGTTCTACCTTTGAATACCTGCATAAATTCAGTTCCGCCAATGAATCGGTATCTGTATCGATATTAAATCGATGTAAATTTGGAAGCAGGGAGAGGGAGGTGGGGCTCCACTATGGTTGGGCTTGATGAGTCGAAATAACACCAGCCTATTACGGCAATTATTACTGTTTATTGGCACGAGCTTAGGAACAGTTTTACATAATATGATTTTAAAGATATTACACAATTAATTTCTAGACCGGAACATGAGATAATGACAAATCGTTGACAGTGAAATTTGTTACAGGAATAGTGAAGATACTTTTTACTTTTTAAACTATACAATACCAAGACACTCATGTTATACAGCTTAGCATTAAAATAAAATCTTTATCTTAACAATCGTCACAAACGTATATTAGACATGCTAAAAATTGCTTTGTAGTCATTTTAACCGCGTGTTAAAAAAAACGTAATGCGCAAAGGCCCTTAGTTGTTTATTTCATAATAAAGCTGATCAGTGAACTGCAACACACAATGTCGAAAAATTCAGACCCGATTCTTACAAGACCCACTGCTGCACCTACTATTGAAATATCTGAAATATAAAGCTAAACTGGATGATATTAGAAGAATCTGAGAATACCAGTTCGGAAATAGTTGATGAGTTATGAGCTTTGTTTTTTTTTAAAGTAATGATTATGTTGATATTGGTTAATGCTTACAGTTGGTTATAAAAAAAACTTTAATGCTGATAATTATTTGTATAGCTGCTTTATAAAGGAGAAGAAATTTTATAACTAGTTTTTTCGACACAAAGATAGCGCGAAATCAATCGCCTTTTGTTTTGTTCTTAGCTCTTCCAAAAGCGA
The DNA here is from genome assembly GCA_927399485.1 of Calamotropha paludella. Lineage (NCBI taxonomy): Eukaryota > Metazoa > Arthropoda > Insecta > Lepidoptera > Crambidae > Calamotropha > Calamotropha paludella. The sequence goes on along the minus strand of OV656817.1, from coordinate 8,307,280 downwards.
ATGGGTTTTTTGATCTGGCAGCGCAAAGTGTCTTTTTCTGAACATAATCTTGAATGCATCCAATCAATAACTAAATTATATTTAGTTCTTACACTTCCGCGCACATTACACATCAGAATTACATTATAGTAGGTACTACTTATCATAAGGATTTGTTACAGACATGCCTTTTTAGTTTCGTTTTATCATAAAGTTAACTGCACAGCAACCTACAGTCTGTTAGTTTATCGCCACGACGTTTGACGGACGAAGATGTTCGCTCTACATATTTTGCATTGCAATTTGTAGCTGTGACATTGTCCTTTCGTCCCCGCAGAACGTATCCCACTCTTTTAACTCTCCTAAAGTATCACTCACTAAGATTGTGTTTTAAGAACCTAAATTACTTTCTGTATGACATATGGTACAGCTCGTAACAAAAATTGTCGTACTAAAATCAATAATACTGGCGCGTTCTATAACATACTGAATGCGTGTAGGCCCCATATTCAAGTGAAATATTTAGTAGCATTTGGTCAATCTTAATGCTTTTGTTAGTTGAACAAAAAAAAACATAACATCAAGAAGTTTTCATAATAAAAGATAGTATTTCAAAGTGTTTTAAATGAAATAAAATTATTTATTCACAGAAAACAGAGAACAGTAAAAGATATTTAAATAAACATTGTCGGTTCGTCAGTCTGGCTAGCAGGTGGGCATGTGAATGTCAAGCAATTACATTAAATTTAATTAATAATTAATCACACGTAAGAACATTTCCTTTAATCAGTATTAAAATGTAATGCCTATCATTTAAAGCATTTGCCAATTTTAGTGTTAAGATATTCCTTTACAGAGAAATAACATTTTTTACTATATAATTAAGTGGTCTACTTTCGATAATTGGTATAGGAACATGGTGATTAAAATTGATAAATTGTTATAGATGATTATGCAGTTAGGGTAACAATTTGTTTTAATTTTTAGGTTTAATTTCAAAATGTACTAAAATACGTCATGTCTGCCGTACACTATTTGTCTTTGTCGATTGTCAATGGATGATTGTCAAATAATTGTTTGAATTGCAGAAAAAACGAACAAACAGACAAATTTTATTTTGATATTTTATATTATTAAATAAATTAAGCACAACAACAACATCTTGATTCTTGATCTTGCTTATTCTAATTTTGATGTTATGTCATTTTCTTAGTATTATTTATATAAATGTTCTTTGTTAGACTGATTTAAAACAACATTCCAATCATCATCACTTCACTTCCGTAATGCTTTTGCTAGGATATCAGTAAGTTAACTATCTAATCCTCAGATCGGTTACATAATTTATTACATAAAAAGCCACTGATTGACAGCCAAATAACTTATACTATATTAGCTATCATTGTAAAGTGTACGTACACCATTGTTTAGATTCTGTAGTTTGTGTTTTACACAATGGGTAATATACTATCAGATGTATTATTAATATTACAATTATTTTAAGCCTGAAGACGTTGGTTCGAATTTTGCATTAGGTGATTTTTTTCTATTTATTTTGCTATATTTAATCGAAGCTATCCTATTTAGTATTAAAATACTTAAATAAGATTAAGGGTGGAAGAACTAAAAAGCAGACAATGTCATTTTAACCCAAAGTACACATGTTTGCGTCATCATTCTCCCTAGACAACTTCTTGAATAGCAGCTTCCCTGTCTCCAGTCACGTAGTTGTAACGTACTATGCCTATATGACACTCGTCTGTCTGAGGTGCTCATTTATTTGCATCCTCGTGTCTTAAGAGTGTATTCATGTTCGGCCTCCGGGTTTGCAGAAAATTCTTTGACATTGATGTAAATTCTTTCCTGGCGATGATATCACTACATAGACATACTAGACTTATTTCCGGGAACGGACGTATGGAACAATTGTTCCGATAACTGATGTCTCATTCCGCATTGTAATATTCGCAATTTAGTTCCTAAAAAATCTGGTGCAATAGTTCATTGTAATTAATAATAATAATACTTCTTACATTTACAACAATTAGTCTAGCCCAAAGTTAGCAATGTAATGCTTGTGTTATGGTTACTAGGGTAACGGAAAGACATACATACATATATAATAAAAATAATATTTCTTACACTCACACCAATTAGCCTAGCCCAAAGTAAGCACTATAAGGCTTGTGTTATGGATACTAGGGTAACGGATAGCCATACATATGTGATACATAGACGTAATATTAATAGAAATATATATAAATACCCATGCCTCAGGTACAAATGCTCGTATTCATCCGTTCGCCAAAAGGTCGTCATTGTTAAATAGTACTAGAAAATTTTGAGCCTTATGCATGACACGGACACAATGATATTACTGCAGCATTGCAAAATCAATATCACATCACATAATTTCATAAAACTATTATAGTGCAGAGAAATTGGTCGCTCACGTGACTGCCCCCGACAAGGAAGTCAGGAAAACAATAGAAAGTTTTGACCTGTATTATGTTATTACTGGTTCGTTGCGATATAAAAATTAAGTAGGTAACTGAATGGCATCTGGAGCTTATTGATTGGTAAACTATGCAGGAACTATGACAGTGTTATGTCTGTATAATTATTTTTATTTTACATTCACAATGACCTATTTTTATAACATTTAAAATATGCCATATAAAAACAACCAAAAAACAACAAACAACAGTCGTTTTTATAGGCGTATTTAAAATCTTATGACAGTATTAATTAAGGCTTTATGCCTACTACTTACTATATAAGCTAAAATTATGACTTCCAACAGTGCTGTTACTACTTCGGTTACTGAATAAGGTAAAAACGTGACATCCATAATGTAAGCAATCACGGTGTTAAATCTTGTATTGGCGTTAATGCCACAATTGTCTCTTTTGGGTGAAAGTAATCTAAAATCACATTTTGCACTTACGCACAAGTTTTCACAATTTCGCTTGCGAACTTTCGTTACAGCAATGTCAACGCGTCGAGAACGAATTTGAGACCTAGTGTGGAGAAACAATGGGCGATTGAGAAGTATTGTTCGGGTTTGATTCTTGCTCCCAAGGTCATTGCGACACCCACACGTCGTCGTCTTGTTTCTTCGGGGTAGTCAGGTACAAAACGTAAGGAACAAGCGAATGTGCTAATGAGTTAAAAAGTGTTCCTTATAATTTTAGACGACTTTAATGTTGAGATTTTTTGATTGGTTGGCGTGGTATATAAATATTAACATTATAAAAAATCTAAATATCATGTAAAAACCCATATTCTTTGAAAAGTATAGGCATTTATTAATACAAATCTTCCGCTTCTTTTGGACTGACTAAAACAGTGGATATTTATGAGAATGTAGGTAGAAACATAATACTTTCTCCTCCTCGTTAGTATCCCTCATTTATGTGAGTCGTTGCTGTCCCGAGAATTTACCTCTGACCTGACCAGTTTGTGATATCGTGGAGTTTTTCATCGTCGGTGTTAACTGATGATTTGACACTCAATGGCTTCCTTGCTGAAAAAGTTTATTATGACATAAACACATTTTTAAATGATAAAATAGATAGAATATAAGTTTGACATGATCTGCTAATAATAGATATTTCTTGTATTACCATTTATTTAATTAATTTGATATTTAAAATTGAAGATAATGATAATGTGATAATTATAAAATTCTTTTTTACTCATAATAAATGTAGTATGATAATGCATGTTCATATACCTGTAAGGTGAATCATGGCTGTACTATAATATACTCTTTATCTAAAAGCTTGTAATACCCATGTTTATGAACCAATAAATAATTGAATTGAATTGAATAATTGAATTGAATTGAATTGACAGATTTAATGAGTAATGTAATAATTCTCTCTTACCGCGTATTACTTGAACCACACGTATCTACATTTGATGTCATTTTTCGACAAGTTCCGCCCCTCGGTCAATGTAACGAATGTTGCATGTGTCAACTATTGATGTTTCGAAACGTGTTTGTCAACAACAATCGACTTCAAGGACACTCACTTCGACCTTGTAATATTGAAATTCTTCAATTAGAAATACGAATTTGAAAGTTGTCACAATTTTACATAAATATAAGTTATATACGGGATTCTTACCATGTTCTTTGCTTTTAGTGAGTTTCCGATATTTCGGCACTGTTGCAAGCGCCATGATCACGGAGCAACTCAGTGGTAACAATCCCGTACATAACTTATATTACTATAATGTTAGTGACCATGAAAGTGTAAAACAATATATTGTCACAATTTGCTGTATTTTTTTCCATACACAAAAAAAGTGCAGATCTGAATATGACAAGCCAGGGTAAAAACGAACTGTAGCAAAGGTGTTACTAATATATCAGGCAACTCGGAAAGAAAAAATCTTTATATGTACTATAAATATTGATAAAAATCATTCACAAGTAAAAGTATTATAATTTGAATTTTGAATTTACCAACTCATTCTTCAAATGGCGTTTTTTTTCAAATGACTACTAAAGACTAAAGAAAGCACCTACCACTGGCATATCAAATTTGTCGTCTTTGGGGAGAAAGAAAGAAGTGGTCGTCCTTCCATGGCTGTTAGCGAAGAAAACGTGCTAGAAGTGAAAAATTTAATATTATTTTCAGTTGCTTTAGAGAATCATATCAAACCAGCGTTTCAAAATGTTGGGCCAAAACTCTTGTCTTTGTATAAAATAAGCCAAATCAGGGAAGTCAATCAACCCATAAGATACAGCTCAAACAAAGAACGAATTCAGTAATTAGTGGCACTAAAAGGAACCCTAAAGGTAACTTTTTGATTGTATAAATGTTCAGAACTGGTCGATTATAGCAACTTCAGTCCTTTTAATATGTCTTATCGCATTCACATACTAAGGTCTCATAGTCATTTCTTATAAAAGTTGTGTTATTTTTTTAATATCTTTTTTTTAATGGTGAATACCATGGTGGAAAGAACGATAATGAGGTAGTTTTTTGTGGTAGGTATTCATCTCTTAGTTTTTATACAGACATTTGTTTTATATTATATATAGGTAGAGATTTAATTTTCACTTTACGTCAGTGATGATAGTAAGATAGCGTAGGAATCTAGTTATTACTACCTACTATTACTATCTAGTTATTACGATAATGGGTGTGGGCAACAGATTCCATTTCATACGGACATCATTGCAAGGTGAGCCAGTATTTTTAGTTGGGTTTGTCTATGGCAAAAAAAGCATCATAGCTTTTGTTTTATCTAATTGGTCAATCAGTTTTTTTATTCGCTAAATATTTGCGCTAAGAATGTTTCGTACATTGATTATATGCACACAAAATGATATTAAATAATTATAAAATGGTCACTAATAGAAAATAATACAATTCTAATTTGTATTACCATTAATAACCCGTGTGGTATGCGCTGTAATACTTCCTTCCGATTCCGTAATAAGATAGTAATACGGCTAATCAACGATTTGATTGGCATATAAAATATGTTTATGAAATTCAATATTGTATGTTAACATAATCATAGACTAAATGGTATTTGTTTTGAACTATTGAGCTGTGTAGTATGGTAACACAAACTGATTTTTTTCTGCATTGATATTGATCTCTATATATTGTAGCATTAAGCTGAAATTAGAGGTCAAATAGAGAAACTTCATAGTTGTGTATAAGTTGACGAGCGTTTGACTGTTCTTTTGGGCGTTTTAAGTAACATGCGTGTAGCTGAATGTAAAAATTGCATTACGTACTCAGAGATTTTGGTTCGTTGTCATATTCTTTAAAAACTCCTTATTATGTTATTTATTGTATTATTTATTATAGTTATTTATTATAGTTTCATAATTTTTAGCTATACCCAAATGAAGCGGCGTTATTTATTTATATGCTACAGAAAAGATAAAAAATAATAGGCCAATATTATTAATGAAGAAATCCTGCTAAAAAAATACGGTGCAGGTACGAACCTGCTTCCTCCTCCCGATAAATAGTTTTTTCAAAGCGTTTCTCCCTCCCTTCTTCGAGACCAGTTTATGTATTATGCGTTTAGTTTAGTCAGATTAACGGTTTTCGTTAACAAGTGACGATTAGGCGCAATAACATGGTTTTAAGAAATTAGGCTGCGGTAACCAGTAACTGGTTTTATATTGCCCTTTTATCGAACTTGTGCGTATTATTCGCAGTTGTGCAATATTATCGCGCCCACTAATACCAACCTAGCATTCCGAATGCAGATTGTGTGCTTGATTTTAATAGGCGCTATGAAAATTAGGGATATAGGCTACAGTAATTACTCAATGAATTATATAGGTACTAATGAATGTGACAATATTTCCTTTGTTAGGCAATCGGATTTCCTAGGTTAATTGTTTATTTCTTAATGCAATTATCGTTAGCCACTTGACGTCCAATTAGAATTTTAAAGAAGTATTATCGAAAGCGTTCCATTTGCAGCCACTTAAAGCGAGTTTCTATTTGATTACTCGGCATCAAGCTCTTTTTCGGATCTTACATCTCGAAACGGATATGAAACCAAAAAGAATACCAGACCAAGGGAGGAACATTGATAAACGGATACATATATCACATAGATTAACATATCCAATAAAAAATATATTGTCCGATACATTATAGACAGTAGCACAATGCTTGCTAATTTTAACGAATAAGTAGGTTCGTTCATATATGAGATGTTCCGGAACAAAAGTCGATAAATCCACTTTATGCCCGATTTTTTTGTTTCTTTTCTGTTAGGCCTAGTACTCATGCATTACTTACATCACTCAGGTCGCAGCAGATTTCGTTGAAAAGGTACTAAATAAGGCTCTATAGGCTAGGCTAGGCTAAATAAGGACTAAATAAGGTTATAGTTCGGTCCATTTACCGACAAATGTATTGCTTCTTTAAATTTTCTTTGTTTTATTAAAACACCAGTTTTGTGGTAGCAATAGTCTACCGAATGGTAGCAACAATAGTAGTACAGTGCAACCTCGATATAACAAATCGGAAGGGAACAAGTAAATATTCGTTATATCGAGTGATTCGTTAAACTGAGGTTTGTTATATTGAGGTTAGGTTGGTCTAAAATTTGTAATAAAGAGGTATAAAAATACTTACCTCATCATTACGTACTCATCTTGTTAAAGCGAACAACTTTTACTGATAAATGATAACATATTTTTATTAAGTTACTGTATTTTCTATTTAAAAACAATTATGTAGGTAACAACATTTTTCCCTTAGATTAATTATCAAAATTAAATGTAGTAAAATCAGTAAAAGTAGGTATCTAGGTGGGTACATACATTATGTAGGTAATTTAATGTTAATTTCAATGATTCGCAAAACAAAACTCAGGTAAAAAAATCAAGTAAACAATGCTCCTCTACTCTTTGTAATCGCATGATTTTAATATTCTACCGTTTACAGGCAAGCTACTTTTTTTTGAAAACTTTAAGTTTTAAAATTGTAGCCAATGTACTTGCGGGAATCCCGAACTTATTAGCTATGTCTAAAGTTTTGGTCGTAGGATTTTTCTCAACATAATTAATGATGTTTCGCTTTTCTCCAACTGACAAGGAACACCTTTTACGTTTCTGAGCCATCGCAACTTGAATCTTCGACAATAGTAACAAACAAGCAGCAATGTTTACATTACTTTCCATTAAACAACGATTGTTTTACGAAAAAACGTGTCGAAACCTGTCGCGACATGAATCACATATTATGAGATTAAGGGTCATATATTGGTGGGAACGTTATATAAAGGTTTTGGGTTGACAAAATGCGTTAATTAGAGGTATTAAAACTTTTATTTCATAGTTGAAAATTCGTTATAGAAAGGTTGTTCGCAAACAATGTTCGCAATGTAAAGGTATATTTTACATTGACTCTTATGGACAATTCAAGGGGATTACGAAGAATTTGTTAAATCGAGGAAGTCGTTATATTGAGGTACGTTATATTAAGGTTGCACTGTAGTAAGTAGTTTTGGTGTAAGAATTTGTAATTTACGATAGTAAAAAAACAATAAAATGATTATAATATAACCATGTATTTTACTAACCGCCGATAATTACAATGCAGCCGTTCAAATCCCGATTACTACATTATGTTCGGATCAAAACCCGATAATTACATATTTAAATCTAAAACTATTACCGCTAGGTTTTATATATTATCTATTTGAAAGCCCTTGCTACAAGCCAAGTTTACGTTATATTAAATAAACGAACAACATAATAATTACAAATAAATCATTCTTTTGTATTTCCTGTAAAAATACGTAAAATGGATTTATATACTTTTGTTCCAGAGTTCCTCATATGTATTCTTCCTAAAATCATAAATAGACTCCAAACATCCATCTTTATAAATATCTGAACTGCCTAGTCCAACGACAAAATTAACCGGAAACCGGACGGCAAAAGACGTTTTGATTCACATTTATTGACATCTGAGTTTTAATTTCGTCGTCGCATTAAATTTTTGGAAAAAGAACTTTGCTTAGAGGATAGCAGTTAAAACATCCAAGCAGTGTTTTATGGATATGTTAGTACTATAAAAAGTTAACAAATATAATATTTCGTCGTACGTCGTCGTACTTTGTTGTATAATTCAGTTTTTGTTATATTAAAATAAAAGTGGTTTCCCCATCAATCATTTTTAGTAATCTTTCTTGGGTCGTATTACAGACAACACATTTATCTTTTAAATTTTCCCAATGGATTTAAGTTAATAAGCGATTGACTTTTAGTGATACAAATTAAGGCGTGTGTCCTTATGTACGTTTTTGTCTCCTTTGCGTACTTTTTTCACATCTTGAAATTGCCTCATTAACACTAATAAGAAAATTCACTAATATATGATGCTTACGCTTTCGCTGTGACCCGTATCTGCGAACACGAGAGCGCACTTAACCACTAGGTACTAGTTTCTTAAACAGAAACATAGAGTAAATAAATCGGTAAAACAAACTTTTGCCTGGGTTAACCGGGTATTTACTTCTTGTCTAGTAGGCATCCGAGTTACAGAACGGACTCCGTTCTGAGAGCCGAGTCACAAGCATTTCAATAAGTTGTGAATAACGATGATTGAAGGACATACGAAAAAGTATCTAAACTGAGAAAGCAAATACTATAAAAAATTAATAAATAATAATTTAAATAAAAATAATATAACTTATAATATATTATTTATGTAGAAGTTGGATTGTTTTCAATAATTGATCAAGAAAAAGCTTTTTTATTTCAATAGCAAAAAAATATTATACATTATCACAAATGCATTCCAAATGTTACATATTTTGTAACGGGTGCGGCCGGGAGAAATGAAAAGGCTTCGTCACTTCGTCACGTATATTTTTAATAATTATGGAATTAGGGTACAAATGAAACAATTATATAAAAATGGTAAATTACACTGAATACAAAAACAATTTCAACTTATAGACTTTTATATAACAGGAACTGGTGGTACAGAATACAGATACAGGAAATCTTGTGAGTTATGCTTATGAGCTTATTATACTTGTGAGCTTATTATAACTGATCAGCACTATAAATATATTTAAATAATTGTTAGCGGTGAGTCAACTGCTCTACGCGCTGACTCTGGTAAGAATGAACTTCGAGAGCAAAACAAATAAAAAGAGACAGACAGTAAATTTAAAATAGGAAACCAAGAGAAAAAGAAAATATGAAAAATGGCCAGAGAAGAGCGCAATGAAAGCAACGAGTCGCCAATATGGCTATGGCGCCTCGTTACAATTTTAAGTTTATTTTAAGCCGTTAGAACGGTCTATCTAAGTATCATTGTTAATTATTTTGTATAAATTAATTTATCTAGTTTTTTTAAATACCCTTATTAACCTAATTCCAAAGAAGGAGTTTACGGTGAGTGCAATTGTGACGATCTGATTAGCTCATTCGAGTTTACAAGTAAACTGGAAGTGCTCTAAAATTATTGAACTGCAACGAATAATCGAAGCTTACATATCAAATGCTTACAAATGTAATGCGTGTCAGTTATTTTGTATGAGGTGTCTTTTATAGTCTTCATGTACTGTACTTCCTATAAAGGCACCCACGCAGTAACTTCGGCTTATTTTGTAACTTAGGTATCATAATCGTTCTCAGATACATATGCTTTAAGTAAAAATATAATTCTAATACATTTTAAACTTCTTTTTACTTCCAACTTTAAATTTATTTCGCACAAAACTTCGCTGTACTTTATTTAAACCTGACAATTTTATTGTTGTATCAGTCAATATGTTAGATTTGTTCGAGTAACATACTACCATTTTAAATAACATTCTACCTACTCTAATATAATAAACCTCCGGTAAAACAGTATATTTAATTATCAAGGTATCATTGTTATTAATAGTATGTATTTTCCCGTTTCATTTAATATAATTAGTTGACAGGAGTTCGTTGTGTGTTGAACAGCAATGTTTAAATAGTGAAATTGATAAGTTTCCTGAAATTGACGTACCTATAGTTACATCGACATGTAACCATCGATACTTAGGCTTTGGCTGAAGATTATGTGAACATTTTAACAATAGTGATATATGAAATCGTAATTTTATTATTGCTAGTATATACTATTAAAAAATGGCGCAGGTAAGTGACTACTCGTGCTAAGACGTGTGATTAGGTTCCACCATTTGCTACTAATTACATACAATCAGTCACGTAGCATAATAATTTGAAAGATATTGTTGAAATGTTTATTTTACAAAGTTACGAATCCGGATTATTACGTTGTATAAATATTCAGTTGAAATACAGTACATAATATGCTACTTTGTAAATTTTACAATAAGACTCGTTATGCAAACATTGTACATACATACATTTTTAATTTTGATTATTACTGGATCTACTTGTTAAGCTTATTTTTTATCTGAATAAAGCAGGCAGATTTTTTACACATAGTTTAAAGAAGGTTTTAAAAATCTATAACAGGTATTTCAAGTATTTTTTTGTGAATTATTCTCGATATGAATTGGTATAAATTATGCCTGTCAACTATTGACATTTCTACCTTAGAACCATATTTTTTTACAAAACTATGTCTCAGTTTTTTTTTAGGAAGTCTGGTGACTTTTTTGGAAAAAAGCTTTTGTCCAAATTGTCAAAGTAACATTTGAGCCTTATTTGCAGTAAAAGTAAAAATTATTAATCAAGTAAGATAGGGAAAAGCTAAGTTAGTAATTAAATATTAGTGTATGAACTAGTATATGAGTGAAGTTTTCTTACATTTTAAAGCTCTCTCAAGACCAAGTTTGATAAAATAAAACGAACTTATAATTGAGATTTTCCACACATAGATTATTATTAAAAAAACTTTTTAAAATATCGCTACATATTAAATAAAGACATCTAAAGAAAATATGATGCTTTAATTTGCAATACATCGAAAAAATTTAGAGGGGGTGATAAAAGTAGAATAACAACACAACAATGTTTGATATATGGTCAGTATATAAACGTGGATTTTTATACCGCTTTTATATATAAATGAAGCTAAGCTTGCACTAATTGCTATAGACACAATTAGTTTTTGGAAAAAAGTTATTATCACATTAAATAGATTTTTAATCTGCTGTATGTTGAAAATTACATAACCCAATGTAATTTCTCAAAGTTGAAAAATTATAGAACGGGAAAAGAATGGAAAGTCATATGGCGATGAGGGCGGCTTACTCACATTACGTAAGTAGCTCTCTAGCCTATGCTAGACTAGCCGGCGGCAGATGGGTGATCCTTTTTTCTTGATCTAATAAATGGATCTTTAGCCCAAAAGCTAGGTTTTTTGTGGTTTTTGCTATAATAGTCCCATGTCCATACTGACAAAACGAACACTACGCGGGTGAAACTGCGGCTTTAAGGTTATATCAAATACTAGCGACCCGCCCCGGCTTCGCACGGATACAATGGTCAACGGTCTACTATATTATGCATGTATTATACATATAAACCTTCCTCTTGAATTACTCTATCTATTAAAAAAACCGAATCAAAATCCGTTGCGTAGTTTTAAAGATTTAAGCATACAAAGGGATATAGGGACAGAGAAAGCGACTTTGTTTTATACTATGTAGTGATTAGGGCCTATCGTCCCTCCCTTGGGACGAATAAAATCAAGCTTTTAAGCTTACGCAATAAAGCAACGGCCATTTTGCCGTATATTGAATACGCGATCGTTAATTTGCAGTTAGTTATATGCCATGAAAAATTGTTTGCAATTACAAATTTATATTTGCTTTTGGTGAATTGATCGTGACGGTTATCGATGTACGAGAGAACATTATTTCAATTAGCTACAGTGATTAGTTTTCAGACCAACAACTTTTCATTAGAGTAATGTTCAAAGCTTTTAGCCCCTGTATAAAACGTGGACTAAACTCAAACCAAGTTCAAAATTAATTTTGTTACTGTCCTCCTTTTTGTAAATATTAACTATATTCTGTCTCAAGCTACGTACTTTAGTGTTGAATTAGAGATTGTGAACTTTGATAATATTATTATTCTCCACTCCACAAATTTCTGATCTGGCACCAAAGAGTGTGATTTAAAGAACAAAATAAAATAACCTACTCGAAAAAACTTCACGTCGCTGCTGGTCGTTGATTCTCCTCGCAGCACGGAGAAGTATTCTCATGTGGCACGAATTATTTTCATCCAAGTTCGTACGGAGCTCTCAAGCCAGTCTTGCACTTGTCCTGCTTTAAGTAACATATCTTTAAGCTGGAAAATAGGCGGTAAGTAAACCGATAATATACAAAACTATTGTTTTTGAATTGTAGAAAAGACATCAACGAGAGATATATTTTTGTTAATTACATAAATATTGTTTTTATATTAAATGACAAAAAATTCGTTGTCAAGAACTTGTATTTGAAGAAAAGTGAAACATATTTCAATGTTAAAAGGCAAAAAAAGGATGGGATAAATTACAAAGTGCGAGTTTTATCTCATACAGGCGATTAAGATGAAAAGTAAATTAATAAATAGTTCATTACTCTCACGCCAGTAAAACGCAAATTGTAATTAATTAAAAATAAAATAATAAGCACACCATTACAGAGTCGTGATTTATTTTAGTAGTGGCCTTGATGTGTATGCTGAAATCAAAGTACCTACATACAACATTCCATGTAGTTGATTTAGTCGACTGATCAGATCGAATCTTGATTTGGACCACAGATTAGAATTTGATAATATGTTAATTATTATTCTTAATTTACATGTGTTAGCAAATAATTGTCTCCTTTACTTTGCTTAGTTTTTTACTATTACCTACTGCGAGTTTATCGTAGTACAATCGTAGTGAATATTCGAGGTTCTGTAGAGCTTTTTTCTAAAGATGGTCGAAGTCAGTATCGTCTTACCGATTTTACCTTATTTTAATGCCTATATTTTTTAAACTCAAATCGATTTATTTAAATAGTGTTTCATGCCGCATCACCCATTTATAGTAGCACCAACGTTGATTTTATTGAATTTATAAAAAAATAAGTGGATCCTTTCGACAAATTAGTCTGTATTCTCAAGGGATGCATAGGATGATTTGCAGTAGGTGTTAGGGACTCTGTTAGTGAACTGCAGATCATTGTTATGATTATTATAAGATATTTTGGCATTATTAATATGTTAAACTTTTGAGATACTCTTTTTACTGACTATATACTATATATCAAGAAAGGTATTTTGCTTTGTAATAAGATTATCAATTTAATTTTACCTTTTATGGAAGTAATCAGAGCTTCATAATCACAACGTCGCTAACCATGTTTACGTAAACATAGGCATTTCTTCCTAGATCTTGTTGACAAGGAAAAAGTGTGTTTAGTGCTGGGCATTAAGTGTCTCCCTCCGCCCGCCTCTCGTAATAACGTTACAGCTAAACATTTCCTCTTATCCGCAAATGAGGCTTATAAAAGAGATATGCCGCTCACTAGACAGCCGATGGAAGCTATTTTAATGTAACATTCTTGAGGAAGTGCAAGAATTTGCCAGCTTTCAGTTCGTTGCGTATAAACACTTAATATTACTCGGAGTTTAGATATTGGGTTCACATTTTCATTGTTTAAAATTAAGTTGCGGAACAGGCATAGAATTCACTTTTGTATTAAACGAATGTCGCAATCCAGTGATACACTTAAATATAAATTACTAACTACACTTAAAGTAAATAAGGAAATTCTTTGAGCATTAATGATTCGTAGCCTATTTTAGATCAGTAAAAAAATAATCATTGTGCATTTTAAATTTCAAACATCTTCGTTTAAAGTTAAATATACGTCAGTAAAGATGATAAAAATTAATGAATCATTTTTCATTACCACAAACATTAAGTCCCTACAATTATCTAGTTACTTGCTAATTATTAGTACTTATGATTAAAGTTGGAGTATTATATGTTTTATACAAACTTTAGTTAAAACTATTCTGTCAATCGGGAGAACAATTTTTTTTTCCATTAACCCATTATAGCATAACGTTCGATTTATCATAGTAATCGAATTAAGGGCTATAACAAACTTTATGCTATAATGGGTTAATAGTATAATATTGAGTCCTCACTTAATGATATTAAGTACAGACTATAAGTATCATTATTAATCAGATAAAAAAATCATTGGAATTGCAATCTTAGTTGAGCAGAGAAAATAGTAATGGATGCTATCTCCTTTTATGCGTTTGTTAAACAGAATAAAGAAGCAACATATTTAATGAGGCCCGAACGAATAAGGGTAAGAGCAACAAGACAGAGCTATCCTGGAACGAGGTCGGTTCCCAGAATCTTCAAAATAAATATAACAATGTGTATGTGTTACCATAAACAAAAATGCAAATAGAAAATGCTTGATATTCAGTTTAAAATCAGTAGATCTCCTGAAAAATCGGGAGATAACATTGGTGTGTATTATTTTATTATATTCTATGGCATAGGCGACGATACCTCACCTCAAATTGTCAACTTGTCAATAGCTCAGTAATCGTTTTGTCGTTCCGTTGATCACGTCATTACGAGTTGGTTTGCTTCGATGGAATAAGGAAATATTTTCATGTTACGAAGCGACGTACGGTAACATAAACCACATTGTAATCGTGTTGCATTGCAGCCATATTCGTTTAAATGAGTCATATAAGTTAAATATTGTAACATCTGTCCAATCTATGTTTAATTTTTGAATGATTACTTAAGTAAGTAAAAAAACTGTCTTAGCAAAGTGGATCGTGACAAGGGTATACTTTTGCCTTAGCGTACTGTTGGAATACGACGCAATAATCATTGTATTTATTTCTTAATTCTTACTTTCTTATTGAACGAATCGAAATTATCAAAACCACTCTCGCAGTATCATAAAGTTGTTCAGCCTGAAGCTATACACGATTATCTGACACATAATCCGATCTAATTTTTGTTAGTAAAGCGACTAACATGTTTGTTTAGGACTTAACTACATTTTGATTAAGAACGTTAACGCTGCATCACCGTCTCATACAAACATTTAAGTCC
Source organism: Calamotropha paludella (assembly GCA_927399485.1). NCBI lineage: Eukaryota > Metazoa > Arthropoda > Insecta > Lepidoptera > Crambidae > Calamotropha > Calamotropha paludella. The sequence continues at coordinate 8,291,750 of OV656817.1, read as the reverse complement.
AAATATTTAAAAATAAGGATAATGATTATTGGATCATTGTCAATATTCGGGTAGGTAATCTCGTTTAAAAATGATAAACTTTTCTCTTTGCCCGTGTCTGTTAAAACAACCGAATTTTGGTCTCTTTCATTCGACCGCGATGCTTAACTAATGTTTTATGATTAATTCCAATTTTTTTGGTTTAGGGTGTAAAAAAGTACAACTCTGTTGTCATAATGTTGTAACTTAATAATCGAGTCCCAAATATGTTGGCATTAATGTTAATTACAATCTTTTATCGTATAATCACTACATTTTTTTTTAAGTTTGACAATTGATAATTTTAATTATAAATAACTCTGTTAGTTCTTGAATTTTCACATACATTTAATTCCACCGAAGTTCTTTAAATGTTTAAATATTAACTGATAATTATAACATATGAATGTATAAATATCTTACAAATTAACGTATTGTAATATTATCATATTATATTATAACTAGCTTTTCATAAAAATCTCAAGTATGTCCTTGAATCTTTGGGACAGAATATAATACGGTAACATAGTTGTCCTTTTGCTGTAAAACTCTGTAACTGGTATTACTAATATATAATAAACTTCATAAAACCAAAAATCAAATATTCTTAAAATAGTTACTGAAAAGTGAAAGTAATTAATACCTTATATATATATCTAAAATAGTATCAAAATTGTACCTATTAACTTTAAAAAAAATTTTAGAGTTTTATTTTTAATGGGTTCGCTCTAGATCCCAATCAAGCCCGGGGGCCAAGACTGGATTCACGATGGAACGAGCTAATCCAGAAGGTGCCTATTCACCCTGGCTTTAAAAACGGACGGGTTATAAGTACCTACTCGGAAACTCTGCGTCTGTACGCAGACAGAGAGTTCCACTCCTTTGCTGTGCGCATTATAAATGAGAAGCGCCTGTTGCGACAGGTAGGTAGATAGCCGGAGTTCGTCTGGATGTAAGATGGAAAAAATGAGATGGCGGTACGAGCATATACAGGTAGTGAGCACACTCTCCAAAATACAGTCTGTAAAAGACTGACAGACAGGCAACTTTGCGGCGGTGAGCTAAGGTGTGAAGCTTGCTAGTTTACCAATTTGGTGTCACCAGTGAGCCTCTCAGATCTGCGCTGAATCGTGTCCAGTGCAGCAAGTTGGCATTTTGCTGAGCCTCCCAGAGGAGGCTGCAAGATCCATGCAAGATCGAAATTGAGCTTTTATACATTTTGAAAACATTGTCTACTAACTTTTAAGCTTTTATACAATTGGCACGACTTGGAAGTTTGTATGAAACGTGCGCGGTTAACTCTCTTAAATAGTTTAACGCTTTTTTTATAATATTTAAAGTCCTTTAATGACTAAATATACACAATTATATCTTATATTTATATTTACGGCTCACAATTATTCAAATCGCTTGTCAATTGTTTGAACTGAACTAACGTGTATTTGGCCATTATTAATACATACTTGGTCAAATAAAGGCTAAATGTCAGTTTAATAACAAGATCTCCCTGTGACAGTTTGTTGCGTGCCACTTAACATGTGTCCGTTCATATATGAAATATCAACTATTGGGAGCTTATTAATTCTGTAATCTTTAATTAATTATATGGTCTCGTGGATTGTTGGATTTAGCCTTGGTGTCATTAAGTGACTAAACCAATTAGTTTAATCATGTTAACACTAAGCAAGTTGACGTATAATTATCATAATCAAATGTGGGTAGATATGTAAACCTTTATCGTCATTATTTCTGATTGCAGTACCAAAATAATACCTTGTTTCACATAATTTTTGAATGGTTATTATAATGCAGTTCAGTGCACTCCAACCTACTTGTCTACCTACCATTATAAACGCCCAGAGCAAACGGATAATTGCATAATCCGGTCCAACTTAACACTTTCTATTTTCTATCATGTGTAAAGCGGTCCATCGTGGGTGTTCTCAATGAAATAACTGAGCTAACTCTCATTAGCTAGTATAGCACCGGCAGTATTTTTTAAGTGATCCATAAAATCATCAATGGACCATATGTCTAGTGTAATATGAGTCAATTAGTCTCACTAGTGTCGACCCTTATGTGTGTCTCACTTTACTGTGCCACGGCGACGACGTCATATTGTATGATGCTGCTATTATCAATCATTACTTCCCATAAATAAGTAATTTTGTATTTCACTATCATTTAACGCCTTTGTTAATGGGAGAAATGGCCTTTTGAATTATTATTATGGAAAAAGTAGTGGGCCGGCCTTTTTAAATTTATTGATTAGTATGATTAATATTGTTTATTAGTTTGTGATCAAAATACTGTAGGATTATCGGTTTTAAGCAAAATATGCTTTGTTTCAGAGATCAGAAAATAATATTAATTTCCATTGATATTAAGATCGTTGAAAGATAAATATTTACAGAAGGAATCTTATCAATTCCTGGCCTTTAATCTTTTTGGTTATTATTAAAATAAGTAGGCGTGAATTACCAAAAAAAAGTAACAAAATTGTAAACATAAAATAATGATTTTAATGTTTCCTTATGCTGTTGTATATAAAAAATGTTATATAATCGAACTTGACACAAATATTGAATGTATAATGTTAAACGTAAAACATGCCGTGTCGTTTTTTCCTCACTGCGTAATCAAGAAAAAGAATTTAAGGTGGAGTATATATATTGACTCGTAACATAAGTTTCCTTTTTATTATTGCAATAAACATTTCTTTTTGTTAAGTGCAATCAATGAATCACGATCGCTAGCTGTATAATGGTTATGCAACCTTTACCGACACGCATCGACATAAAAATAAATAAGTGTTGTTTTAAACAAGAAGAGTTAAACACGGTATTCGTAATTGCTTAATATAAGTATGTTTTATATTACCTTCTTACATTCGGTAATGTATGTAGCGTAGAATTCGGCCCACTTCAATTTATGTAGGAGTTATAATTGAACTGTATACTTTTAAAGGTTTATTAAACTATGGTATTTTCTATTTCTATAAAAAAGTAATATCTAAAAAATATCTATTAACGAAAGATGAACTGTTTATTATTATTACATTATGATTATTGAAACATTCGACTGCTAGCGACTTTGCCGGGGTGTTTCTGGATAAATCAAGAAATTTGTTTATTTTATTACATATAATATATATATACAATTTATAGCCTATGTCCACATAGAATAATGTACTATTGTACTAACTACTACTACTAATAATATACTACTTGAAATGGTTAAGGACCTTTGAAAAAGCTAACAAAATCCCGCTCTCTATTCTTATTTATTGTACAGGTGACATAAATAGTATTATTAATGTTAGAAAACTAAATATAAGTATATTGTCTACGCAGTAGAAACTTTAGTGACTAAAGCATCCACAAGTGATGCAGGTCTCAAACAGGATATAAGTTCTAACATGTCTGTACATATACTAAGACAAAATTACTTAACTATATGAGCATCGATGCTGCTATAAAAATTGTTTATTTATAACACTAGATACAACCATATTTCACATTGAAAACATGGAATAAATTTATGATAACTTTTGAATGGATATTTCCAATTTGAAAAGTCATTTACAAACATCCTTGTATACGAATTGATTTTAATATTAAGGTACGAGTATCATAGTCTGGTTTCTCCCTTTGTTTCTATTCACTTTTAAAACAAAAGTAATTATAGTGACATAAGCATATTAATTGGCCTATATGGCATTGCGAATCCTTTGTATTCTTTAAAACTCTAGTACATTATTTTGTTTTATCATCAATAGTTTTATCAGCGCACGAGATGTTAATAGTTTTTTAGGCATGGTCAACACACTTTGGGTTACATTATTTCAATTTCGTTACATACAAAAACCTTTTACCTCTTAATAATATTATTATGAATAGTTGCTTTCCTCAATAAACGCCGTGGTAGCACACGTACTAGCGTCTTTATTTCTTAGATCGCGGGTTTGATGGAAGTGAAGGTTAATTTATAGCATAGGCTAGTCTGATTGGATTTCTTACTTCCTTTGTTTCTGCATTACGTTAATAAAAGTGATCGAAACAATTCTATATTTTATTAATTACCAGATGTCGCTGTACCGAAATGAATTGCGCTAACGTTTCGGTTCTACGACTACACATAAAGCTAACCGTTCTTAGCCTTCTTGAATGTTATTCTTATGCTTTTACTGTCAAATGGGTACCAAATGGTAACACACACTCTTCATTTCTGGTTCATTATTTTCATTAAACTAATAAGAGAAGAAAGCTGCAGATATTTTCGTCTCAATACGTGCAGTGGTGAACAAAAGCATGTTTTGTGCGGTAACTTTCTTTAAAGAAGCTCATTGTTGTTTATATGTTGTGAAAGTCTTACTTAACAAACATACCTACGGGTCAAGTCGGCCTCCATTATAAAAACATGAGATCCTAAAACCATTGAACTTCTTATTTTTTAATTTTAAAATTTTTAACTGGTCTGCTCTTAAATATAAAATTAATTTTTACCAATTTTGTAGATATAAAATATTGAGGTTTAAAGTAAAAAAAAAACATTAAAAATGTATTTTATATTTTCCCTATTTTAAAGCTTTGATTTTACATTATATTGCAGAAAATCACTGGTTAAAACCTTAAATTAGTCGGTTCAATATGTCACCTCCTTTTAAGGAAAGTTATAAAACTTAAGCTAGTTAAGTTAGAACATCCTTACTGACATGCGATTATAAGATAAAAAGACCCCACGCATTTATATCTATGTTAAAATTTTGGAACGGTTTGTGATGGCAGTAACGGCTACTAATACTTGGTTCCTTACCCCTCGTGTCAGCTCCGGCTGTCTCCATATCGGGATCTCTTTATTTATCCTACGCCTTAAAATAGGACGCGGAAGAGATCACCCCGCTTTGTAGGCCTATAAACAAGTCGTCGCGTCGGCTCTTTTCACTTCGGCACATGGATTTTTTAACATACTTTATTTCTTTTTTAAATGTTCTCGGATTGGTGTAACGCTGTCGTACGCGTTTTAAAATATTTAAATAGGAAATTTTGATAGGTTGAATACACTAATGAAGATGAACGTGTTTACCAAATTCCTTTGAGGCTATTTTGATTAAAATTTGTGATGGCTCTTTAATTCAAGCTAAGTATATTATCGGTATTTTGACTATAATACACAAGAGTTGTAAAAAAATATGGTTCATTTAAGTTGATTTTACAAATACCTAGTTCTTATTGTTATAAGCCACAACAGTGAGAGAATATCGCAGAATTTCCGATCAGCTGCAAAATAAATAAAGACTTTTATTTTAGGACTCAAGCAACTGCAACATGAGACCGCGAAATTTTGTAAAGGACTTTGTATTAATCTAAGTTGGGTATTTGGCAACTTGGCAACCTTGTTAAGTTTTTTGATAAGTTGTCTACTTTTTACGTGTGAATAAAAATAGGTATGTACCTATTATTAGTTGATGCGTCAGTCTAGGCCTCGCTTATACCTTGGCTTCGGTTAATTGGTACCAATCGCTCCCGCCTTTTACCACTTTCTTTAGTTATGTGTTCGCCTCGCATACGAATGTCGGCATTGGCAGACAAAGAAGCGTGGCTATCATAATTATGATTGCCAATTCGGTCAGGAACCCCATGATTGTTCATAGCGTGGTTCTGTTATTGCTCCACTGTACGTGGAGCGTCCTCCTTTATAAGTATAAACTATTTTTATTTTACATTCATAATCACGTATCATGTGCTTTTCATTGCTCTCACTTCTTTAGTGATTAGATAACTTCTTACATTAACATCTTCTACTATTGTAATATAATATTTCTGATAAACAATAATCACGATTCCGTTTTTTACAGAACGTACATGGCGCTAAAAACATTTTATTATTCACTGTTTGTCGTCCGCAACTTTATACGCATGGCGTTTGATAGAAAAAACTCAAAATTTAGTAATCCTTACTAATATTATAAATGGGAAAGTGAGTTTGTTTGTTTGTTCCGCTTTCACGCCGTAACTACTGAACCGATTGCTTTGAAATTTTGCAGACGTAAAGATAAAAGTCCGGATTAAATAATAGGGTACTTTTTATCCTGGAAAAAAATTGATATTCCCGAGGAAAAACAAAAATATTGTCTGCTTGATGGATGAATTGTAGATGGCGCTGTGTGTCGTTAAAAACAAGGTATATACGAATATAAACATGTAAATTTAGAAGCTAAATGATACGATAATGAATCCCCGAAAATGAGGAATTCCCGAGGGATGACGTACAATTTGATTTATCGTCTAAACTGTTTTTTTTTACATCTACTTATCCTGAAATCACTAAAGTCAACGAATTACTAATTGGTATAAGTATTAGTTACGTTATTTAGTTCTTGAGGTATGCGATAGATGGCGCTGGGTGTTTTTTGCCCAAAATCTGCATGTTTTTGCTCCACAAGGGAAAACATATAATATAGTGTACCATTCAGTTTTGGTTTAACAACTAATTGTATCCAGCGTTACATCGCGCTTCTTAGATTTTTCCGTGGGAATGAGAAGTTTTCTTATAGTTGTGCTTTATACCGCAATATAACCGAATTCCGCGCGGGCGAAGCCGCGGGCGGAAAGCTAGTATTAAATAATATTAAATTAAGTATTATTTAACAATATAAACTTAAAAATGAAAGAGATTTCTTTCAATATTTCTACCCCTTCTTTATACCTTTACGGATTAAAATTGTCTAAAACTCGGATGACCCTGTACATTTGTTTTGGAATATGTCTATTGAATTTACTAATAAAACAACAGATTTCCTACAGAAGCTTATCCCTTATTTCAGCCACTTGGGGATAGTTTTCAAAAAATCTTTCATAGCGAGTTTTTTTATCTCTTTAAAGACAGAACATCCAGATGTCACTTTAGTCGGTCGGTTAATAACTCAAGGCAAAGCCTTATATTTATAAAGATATTGTTTAGCAATCAGTTTAGTTTACACAGTCTAAATTATTCTCACTACCGCGCAATCTATGCGTTTAATAAAAAAGAAATGGTGGTGTGTAGGCTGTAGTCAGTATTTAAATATTTGTTTTAAATATTGTAGCAGCTTTTGGAGATTAATATAAAATAAAGTAATTTCAATTGTGATTAAAACTATGTAATGCAAACTGCAATGAGGACCAGACAATTTGATTATATAGCATGTTTGGTAAAACGTATAATTGCTTTAAACCACACCCTACTCAGATAAACGTTTTAATAAATTTTTGAACACCTTATGCTGACTTAACGATGATGTACGACATTTATCATGAACATATTCATCGAAAATGTGGAACACTGTCCATGTATGGGATTAGAAAACATTTAGAAAGATACTAGAATAGTATTCAATGCAAGATGACCAAGCTGTATTAACAATGTCTTGATAAATTTTAATGTGTAGAGTCATTGTACAAATAAATACACTAAGCGATATTATAATTCATCAGCATAGTTCTGTAGTTGGTGCTCATCAGAGGCACATCTTTTGTGGTCATCTTTGTTATTGTGATAACAGAATGCGTTTCCTTGCGCATTTTAACATAAAATATTGTTACAAAAATAGTTCATGAAAATGTAATAGTAATATTTCACTTCATTTTCTGTAATTGACTCTACAACCATAATTACGTTATGGTATTCTTTATGCCAAACAATAGCCGAGTTTAAATTATATGAGGTTTATGAAATGTAATACCACGGAATGTTGATGGATTTTATAATTTATTTATTTCTATATTTGCCTTTGGCTTTGTATTGATTTAATGTGACATGTTTTTATACTGACATATATTTCCCGCGATTGTTACATTATAATCAGAACTTTTGTGATTTCACTTGGTGAATGTAGGTAGGACAGAACACACTGTCCCCGTTGGGGAACTACCAGAATAAATATACTCTAAATACATACTAATTTATATTAATCAAAGGAAATAATCTTAAAGTAAATAACAATACACCCGAAAAATATGAATTAATCAAATTCTTGTTACAAAAGACAAAAAAATTATCATTAGTGATCAGACCAGGATACACTCAGCGAATGAGAAACAATTTATAAAAATAATAGAAGTAACAATTGCCTTTTCCGCTTACTCGAGATTTATAAATTGTAATTTTCTATCAATCAATTGCATTAGTATTTTGTATATGTCATGTCATTGGCCATCATAGACAGAAATTACCCTTTGTCAGATATATCATTAATCGATAAAATTGATTACTTCTATCAATTGATAATGCACATCTAAAGAGAAAGTGAATCGAAAATCTGAACACGAACTCTAGATTAAGACTTTGAGCAAATTTAATGCTTTTTGTAGCCTATTTAGCAGTGACCTGTAGCGAAACCCCTGGCAGTTGATTGAAATCTTAATTTTTTTCTTAACTCCTTAAAACTAGTGTCACTACAATTTTCCCTTCTTTTTGCCCCCGGGAAAACTTGGGTACCTTCCGGAGGTGGGGCAGGGAAGTGGTGAATCCTCGTGTCAGATTTAATGAATAAACACCACCTACGGTTGGCTTGTTCCCGGGAAGGGTAATAAGCCTTCATAGGAATAGACCATCGTTTTGAGACGTTCGGATGGCGTAGGTTATGATGATCCAAGCAAACAAAACGGGTTTACTTCGACACGCAAGACCGTCAGAAGATTTCTTTCGATTCTTCGTAATTGTCCAGGGTGACCAGGACAAAGGGAAAGGACCTCTCTGTTTGGGCGTACATCTTGTGTACGGCCTCCGCAGGGAAGGCTTGTGCGATGAGATCTTTGAGGATCTCATTGTCGTTGAGTTTCTCAGTAACTCCCCGGAATACCGCACGTAAGGAACGCAAAAAGTTTTTTGTTATAGAATTCTGAATTCCGCGATGGAGATAAGATCAATTTTGCTAGCGTCCCCTTATTGGAGGCGCGCGTTTGAATTTTTTCTTTACGCTCAGGGAGGAGATTTCACCCCACCTGATTTTTTTCTCTAAGGAATACCGGTGGGTATCACCGGGGCCTACCATTGACATGCCTTGACATTGACATGCGTGGTTATTGCCGTACCTGGCGTAAGGATGCGAGGTGGTTTGTCATGGTGGGATCGGAGCGGCGCGCGGCTGGCATTCGGGGCTTGGGTCAGTAGCGATTGGGGCGAGCGGGTGTGAGGAGAGTGACTCAGAGGTCGCGGGAAGGGCAGCGTGTTTACAACGCTTGATGCGTCGGCTGCACTTATAACAAGGGATAAAACGATCCAAAGGTTCCTTTTCTTGTATGCTGCGACTGACTAATGCTGGCCAACATTGTGAAACCTCTTTGCGTTGATCAAACTTCCTAAAAGGGTTTGCTTTTACTGTTAGTTCTAGATAACTTGCTTTTAGTTATTTTTTTTAAAGGGGAAATGCTTCTAGTTATCCTGCCGCTGGGCCTACTCAGTAGAGGTAGGCTGCTCGACTGTCCCTGCAATAAATGCTCTTAATAATCGTAAACTTGAGCACTGCCTTTAATTAGTAACTTTTAATATATAATTTTTACTAAGTTTCCTTCGCCGCCTATTATTACGATTATTATATAAAATAAAATTTTTGTTTCTTAGAATATTAACTTTGCTAAAATATAACTAATACAAAATCAGTAGGTTACCTATGTTCCATTGACGATAGTCAACTTAAAAACAGTTCACAATGCTTCTTAAGAAACCGTTCCTAGACCAACAATAGTAGATTATAGGAACAAGATAAACACAAAAGTAAAACACATTCACAGTAACAAAATATATTTGAAGTGAAAACTTCTTTAGTATCGTTGTGATTTTAAAGTCGATGAAACGAAAAAGCAACAGTAAAAAGAGACAGACACATGAATTCATAAGATTTAAAACATAGGAGAAAATGAGATAGGAAGCATTATATACGTGTTTGTGTGCGCATGCGTAGTACAAAGGTTGAGAGAAGGCATCACAATAACCGTGGTATTTTGTATACGTGTACGTATTATTTTTGAAGGTTTCACTTCTTCCACGTGTAAATTGCACACATGCTTTTTTTTTCATTACGATTTTGAATGTGTTTGTGTGTCATAACATTTTCAAAGCATCTATTAATATGGTTAATTTGCACATAATCATTAATAAACTTAAACCCGGACCTAGGTTTCCTTGTGTTTTAGACAAACAATTCCCTATTTGATAAGACTTAAAATTATTTTAATCTAAAAAGCTACTTTATTGTATAATATTACTTATATAAAAAAGTTAACTAACGGCTGACTATATACTTGACTGCCCCACTAATTTGGTGTTAAATCCAATCATACGCTTGTTTACTACTCTTGTAACAACTTAGCTCACGCATTGTTTGTTTAATTGATGTTTTTGGATAAAATCCGACGTCTATAAAATCCATTAATCGGTGTTAAATGCATTCTATTCTTTCTTATGTAAGGTCGAAACGAATCTTTAGGAAGCTTCGTAATCCTTTCGCCTCTAAGGCGTTTGTTAACGGTCGGATATGCAAATTCTAGACGGTTGTTAAGTGGTTGCTGATGTACCATAATGGTTATTGTTCGTGAGAAACCAAGTGGCAAAGTGAATTAAGTAGGATGCACTCCCAAGTAATAGCGCATTTGTTTCATATTTCTAATGGAGTTTTAATTCTTTAGTTTATAGCTGGACAGGAAATTATAAAAAATATATAATTTTTTAAGCCCACAACCGATCTAAATGAGTTAAATACTAAATTATTATAATAGAAAAATACTAGAAAAAATCGACTCGGGTCACAAGTGAATTCTCAGGCGGGAATCGAACCCGCAACCTTTGGAAATCCGGTCCAATGCTCTCCCAATTGAGCTACCGAGCCTTGCGAACACTCGTCGAAATTTTCTAGTACCTTCCTGATTTTACGCTGTAGGCCAGCGTTGTTTCATCAATGAGAGGAACATCCTCTCGTATTCGAAAGAAACATTTTTACAAATGTTTGGTCAATCGATTAAGATGAAACAGCCATGTAAGATTTATAATTTTTTTATATTTTATGCATTTTCAATGCGATCTTATAAGATAAATTATTATAATAGAAAAATACTAGAAAAAACCGACTCGGGTCACAAGTGAATTCTCAGGCGGGAATCGAACCCGCAACCTTTGGAAATCCGGTCCAATGCTCTCCCAATTGAGCTACCGAGCCTTGCGATCTTATAAGATCGCATTGAAAATGCATAAAATATAAAAAAAATATAAATCTGAGTTAAATACTTTTTAAACAGCTGTAAGGAAATAGGTTATTTTCGTGTTTTTTTCTGTAATACTCACCTTCCTCTAATGTTAAATATATTTATGTCTTACAAAGTACACACCGCGCGATCTTGAATATTAAATCACTAGTTACGAATAATAAAAAAGAGACCATTTTTAAGGTTACACTATTAACTTTAACTAGATACCAAATTCATTTGAATAATACCAGTATTTAAGAGCTATCCCGGATTAAGTGAAGGAGTTAGGAAAACAAGGAAATATGGAAAATAATTATTGAAGAAAACAACAAAAATTAATTTATAAAATATTTATTTGGCCTTATAATTAAGTTTTAATATTTGTGTTCTCGCCCTAGCCCTAATAACTGCTCGAAGACAATTCTACATTGTCCTAATCAGCTTCTGAATCGAATCTTATGGAATACCTTCTCACTCCTTTATTAAAGCCGATTTCAACTCAATAACATTTGTAGGAGCTGGATTTCTGGAACGAACCTTCCTCTTCAGTTCATCTCACACGTACTCACTGGGATTCAAATCCGAGCTGAGTGCTAGCTAGTCCAATGTGGCGATACCGACTTCTTCGAGTTATTTAGTATTTCATTCACGAGAACTGTGACAACGTTATCGTGCATAAGGAGGAAGTCATCACCGTTATATCCCTTATAGGGATCGACATGATCCAGCAGGATATCGGGAATGTAGCGGTTTGAAGTTAGACTTCCACCTTGTTCTCCGGGAGGCAAGAAAAAAGGTCCGTTTTACCGGCGAAAGAAAAACCCGCCTCACATACAACACAAGAACATACAAGAACCGCCCTCATAAACCACTATCTCGACGATGCAGCACTGCACAAATCGATTCCCAGGTTACCTGTTGACCCGACCCTTTTAGGACGCTGCCGTGCAAATACATTTTGCACTCGTCGGAGAACAGGACTCGCCTTCAGTACTCCGATTTGCCAATCAAGATGGGTGCGAGCAAATTGAAGGCGTGCCTGTCGGTGACCTGCCGTCAGTTTCGAGCCTGTTGCAGGCCTATTTGGAGCCAAATTTGCTTGCTTGAGTCTTCAACGAACTGTCCACTCGCTGGCAGCTACCCCACGAACATTTTTGATCTCATGCTGGACGTCAAATGACTAGTGCACCGGCGCCGACCAGATCTTGCTGCTGCTTAGTAGGAGCGATCGCACCCAGAATGGCAGGGCAACGCAGTAATCAAAGTCCGATAACACGTGCTTGTCAATACGCCGCAAGTCGCGGCGTATCAAACACTTGAAAGTTGGATTTTTCCTTACTTCTTCATGTAATCCGGGATAGCTTAAAAAGAGCTTTAAATCCAATTCAAAGTTAACAGTTAAACCTTTAAAATGGTGCCATTTTTATTATTATTGACTAATTATTTAGTACTCAAGACCGCGCGGAACCAATTTCAAGTAAGTGATTCCATACTTTTGCTCGCGAGTGAGAAGTTACATAAGAAACGTTTAACACTTATTATTCAAGTAAATTGTATCTTATAAATAATAATGCGCAAGTAGTTTCTTGAGATGATTATCAAGACCACATGAAGCCTCTTGCTATTACGTGACCGTGTGGTAAAAATATCTTTATGTTTCAAGCCATGTCTATAGCAACAGGAAATAAGTATTAGATACGGTAACATTGATTGGTGTGAAATACGATCATTGTGCGCATATGCAGGTTGAAGGTCTTAAAGTTGGTCTAAGTTATAAGTTTAATGTAAGTATAAAATGTACTTACTATTTTAGTAAGACTACTTAACCAAACTTAATCAATCTTGTATTTATTTGCTAGAATATGTTATATAAAGATAGCATTGGGTCATTAGCATATTGTCGATATATTCGCCGTGCAAATTATTATTATATTCAATATAAAAGAATAAATGTCATAATCACCACAAAATTAGCATGAATCAGATCAGATGACAAAATATAAATATTTAATTAAGGCAATTTCAAAACAAATTATTAATATTATTGTATTGTCACATAAAAAAATCTCTAATTTTTAAACACAATTATTAATAAATAATTTCCTTTATTTATCATATATATTATTAATATTTATTTAGATGATGCGGCTTTAATGACCAAATTCGCACTTAAAATAGGTACAGTATGTATGTACATGTATACATATAAAATAGCAGTTTATTTTAAAGTATATCGACTCTCTCTGCCCGCTGAAATACAATTGATGAATGATATAAAATTAAAAAAATGGACAAAAAAAACAAAATTTCTGTAAGTTAAAACAGACTATTAATCGATATTTTTTAAAATTCGCGCCCCTTAATTTAAACCTTATAGTCATGATATTTCTACATAACTTTCATTTGAAAGTTCTGTAAAAAGACAGGAATTATATGTCATGTCAAAATTGAAGCGCATCACATTTGTGATCCAATCTCGACAACCCATAAATGCAACAAGGTAATGTTCCGACGATGATACTGATTACAAGTTTCACCCGTCCGTAAGTTAAACCAAAGTAGCTTCTATTTTATGAGAAATAAGCCCTCATCGGTCATCAGCCGGAACTCGGCAGATTTGCAATTTTTTCACTTGGGCCGAAGTTAATAGCTACTGACATTACGTCTGGGTGTTTTATATGAGATTCGATCGAGTTTTGTCAAGTTGATGACACGGGTTCAAGCGATGTCCGCATTTTCTACACAACAGTTACTTCAGCAGCTTTAATTTTATTATTACATGTTTGTCGCCAAAATACTAAATAGATCTTATTATACTCGTATATAGTGCTGATTATACGGCTCTACAAGAATAAATACTGCATGAATGAAGACAATTCAACACTGAAAAAATAATTTTAAGAATGTGTTTAGCATTTCATGATTTTAATATATTTTTTAATATATCTTATATGATAAAGTATTTTAATGGAGAAATACCAAAAAAAGGGACTCTTCTCACAAGTAAATTCTCAGGCGGGAATAAATCCCGCAGCCTTTGGACAGCCGGTCCAATGCTCTCCCAATTCAAACTGTAAACATCTGTCCAAATTTTTAAATATTTTGTATTTTTTACGCTGTAGGCTAGCGTTGGTTCATAAATTAGAAACGCATCCTCTCGTTTTTTTATCGTGAATAGGTAAGCGCTTGTCCACTATCTCGCCCGATAGTAAACGACGATGTGATCTAGGAAGTGACGCGCCTGCCTAGAAGATACCTTAATCGTATTTGAAAGAAACATTTTTACAAATGTTTGGAAAATCGATTAAGATGAAACAGCAAAAAATATATATTAAATCGTAAAATAAAGTATAAAAGTTAAAAAAACTTCGGCTGATGGTTACGAGGCTCGGTAGCTCAATTGGGAGAGCATTGGACCTGACATCCAATGGTTACCTGAGAATTCACTTGTGAGCCGAGTCGATTTTTTCTTGTATTTTTCTATTAAAAATAATTTATCTATGTGTTCAGCGAGGCTTTCAAATGTTCAATCAAACGTTTTGTTTAAATTGCCATAAGGAATGGTTTTTAAATTTATTACTGGTTAAATATATATCCTCATTCAACAAGTCTTTATATTTTGATTTTTTATATAATAAATATTTGCTTCAACTTCCTATATTCTGAGCATAATTCTACCGATTCTCTTATACTGTATTAAGTGGCTGTCAGTCACTTGTACTATTACGCTAACACAATCAATCAGGGTCTCGATACGCACTTACATCCGACAATGCATGCAACATTACGAACAGCTGATTGGTTTCCCATTATCAATAATATTTTTACTACTAGAGCGTTTTATTAATGGTCACTTCCTGCAATTAGCCTTTTTTGACAGATATTTCATTTGCAAAATAAATCGTTTATATAAAAGCACTCACTGTTAAACTGTGTGGTGTCCAGCAAAGTAGATTATCACCACCTTCCATCCTTCACACTCAAGGGTGTTGTAAAAGGCGATTAACCACTTTTCAGTCCGCTACCGCGCGCCCCACAACTCTCAACAGTCCCAATGCTGCGCGACTTGTGAAAAAAATGTCGGCACTCTTAGATAAAAATGAAATTTTCTCGCTAAATAAGTTAGGACCAAACAAAAAATACTACTGTAAAGCTGTTAAATAAAGAATCCACCACAGAATATTTGGATCTCTGTAACTCAAAAATTTATCGTAATAAAAAAAACAGCAGGCCACGCGGAAATTTGAATATGGTAGCAATTGCTACCAGGGACTGCCGAGGGGAGTTGGCTATCGGTAGCAATTGCTAACGTGGACTGACAAATGGATAATGATACTGGAGGGAATCACTATATATATATATATATATATATATACCTTATACCACATAATGGGCAGCAACGTTTTACAAATATTGATCTTTTTGGACTTCTAACCCACCTGCCAAACGTAGAGATTATAGCAAAATCCTTCCTTTTCCGGATGAAGCTCCCGTTCAGCAGTGTACGTATTACGGCTAAGGTCACTGTTAAGATATAAATAATATTACCCATATATTTTTTACGGGATCAGATTTATATAAACTTCACATAAAAATATATCTCATCAACAAATCATTTTTACCAGCCCATCAACCTCAATAAGTTGTAGGGAGAATGGGTTACATTAATCAGCGGCTTTACGCGCCTGCCGAAGAGAAGGAGCTCGGGATAGAAACTTATGAGGTCACCCATCCGATGTCAAGCTGTTCCAATCGTCGGGCAAACCACAACACACTATAAGCTTCTACATACCGATCATTATAATTAATCCTAGTAACAAACCTTTCCCTGTCGAGGTTTTATTTTATAACTGGTATCCGAAACAAAATGCAGTTTTCATAAAGCAGTTTTTATGGTTGATATGTATTGCGGAATAGTTGTAAACAAATACTTTTATCTACATTATGTTGCAACCATTCAAAACTTGTATCTTGCTGGAAAATACGTGTAAATTATAAGATGTTATTCAAACCCCTTAATCTTTTATTTCTTGAATAGGATTGACAACAAATTAGAGAAGAGTTAATTTTAAATAGTACATAGAATGCGTCAGGTTTATTTAAGTTCTTTACTTTCTCTAAATCGGAAGATAAAACTTAATTGCAAGTGACTACTGAGTTACCGTTTACTTTTCACGTTGTTATTGTGTAAAGAGGCCGTGATCTTCGCAATCATATGATCTGACGTGAGAATATTGTTTTATCTGATTTGGTATCTTGATGAACGGTCTTGGCACTTGCTATCTTATCAAAAAATAACTAGACTACATGCAAGCGGCAATGACAAGAATAAATTAAGGAAAATTACAGAGTAGACGAAAATTCATCGTTAAACCTTACTTATTATTACATTTTCTTTTTTTTTAGTGTGGGTACTGGTTAGGTTATAAAAGAACAATATTTTGAGTTTTATAGGAATTAATATAAATCATGTATATGTAGATTATACCTACATAATGGGCGTTGGGTAGAAACAGAGAGGTTCATTGTTTATTAACCTAATTCATGATTTATGTATGACTTATGGTTGCTAGTAGATAATAAAAACATATCATTAACAATATCATATCTGACAACTTTTTCTTTTGTTCCAGGTTAGTAGTCATGATTTGTATTCAATGGGCGACCGCAAATAAAAATAGAGTAAGATCGAAGACGAGTACGGCACGGTAAGTAATGATAGTTGTTTTCTACGACTATTTTCTCTGAGCCTGCATGACATCGCTACCTACTTCGCTTCAGTGGCGGCCGTTCGGAAATGCATCGGGTGGCGATTCCACCTTCGCGTTCGCGGAGACTTGCTCACCAGTCACCTGCTGTCGATCTTACTCGTAGCACGTATCGAAACGCAACTGCGAGATGCCGTGAAACGCACGTCATGCACGATTACTGAACTGACCGATACAGTTCAAAATAATTTACGGTCAGGAGTCGCAAGACTTTGCCGACAACTTTTTTTCACCTAGTGCAGTTTGTGTGTGTTAGACTACTAATGTGGTTTTAGTG
Source organism: Calamotropha paludella (assembly GCA_927399485.1). Classification (NCBI taxonomy): domain Eukaryota; kingdom Metazoa; phylum Arthropoda; class Insecta; order Lepidoptera; family Crambidae; genus Calamotropha; species Calamotropha paludella. The sequence continues at coordinate 8,274,465 of OV656817.1, read as the reverse complement.
CTTCTTCTTGAGACCTTCAACTAGGATTGTTTTATAACATGCGGGTATGCTATACAAAGGATAAACTATTTAGTTCTTTTACTTTTTCATCCACTCATTAAATTAAACTGTTTTTATGGGAACCGAAAACGCGTTTAATACAGTTTTTTATTGAATCCTGTGGTATTGACTCCTTTCGGGAGTCTGCCATCCTGTAAAGACAGCAGATAACTTCCGTATTTCTTTAACAGAATTTTTTTAACTACACTTATTACCCTCATTTACATGATTTCAATGTATTAACTGTTGGGAAGTTTGAATTGTATTACAACCATGTGATTAATAGACCGTTGTTGTGCATTAATTAGTCTTAATTAATTTCGACATTGTATTGCATATTTCTTATTAACAGAGCTTCACTTACTGTTTCCCTTGTTAGGTAAAACATTTTTTGTAACTACTTATATTTTTGATACTTTATTCTGCTGCTTGATTTATCAGAAGGTGTTTTTTTTTATCAAAATTATGTATTTTGTGCGAATGAATACTCGTCTTACGGATGCAATCTTTGCCACTTTGATGATTGATGATTGTATATTCCAGTATTTTTTGACATAAATGCTTTTCAAAGTTATTAAAATCTAGATATGTAGATTAGGACTATGACTAAACAAAATGTTGTTGTATGTGTTATGACTACCGAATAAAATAAAAAAAATTGATAAAGGCATCATTAATCTTTTTCGACTGAATTTCGCCTTTATAAATTACATCAACTACAACTTGAAGTGTTCCAATCAACCTAACCTTTCGGCGGAGGCATGGAGTTACGACATGCTCCTTCCACTGCGTGTAAGTAGGCTAATTTTACACGGATCCTCACTCATCTTGCTATATTGTTATTCTGATATTAAATAAGGAAAACCATCATCATTTACATTAGTATTAAGTTCACCTTTGACATTAGTTTCTAAACTTTCATGTTATTTTAGAAAATCTTCACTAATATTTATAGATTTGTTTTGAATGCGTCGTATTGTTGGTTCCGTGTTGTAAATAGTTACGTTTTTATTCTTAAAATGCACTAAAATAGATTGTCGTTTCATGATTTTTGCCTCCTTCAGTGAATTCCTTTGTTAGATTGGGTAGATATCATAATCGTGTAGCTTTTAGTCTTGCTCAAAGAATTTATAGGATGGATGGTGAAATGTTTTTAGAAGTAGCATTTATTGCGGTTTTGTTTTCGCAAGTAAGTTTCAAGTGGTCTTTGATAACATGGTAATATAAAATAGTAATAATAATAATGTAGTCTCGGAGATTGTAATTTGTAATAGTGTTCTTTCAATACATACTTTCAACTGCTAAATCGTCGTTGCGACTTTAAGACCTCCTATGTGTAAAATTCATGTTTACGAGATAATCGATAAAAAGTGTCTACTGAAAAAATGTGAAGAAACTAACCCCAATAAATATGTTGGAATATGTTGAAAAAAATGTGAAGAAACTAACTCCAACAAATATGTTGGAATATTTAAAAAAAATGTAAAGAAACTAACTCCAACAAATATGTTGGAGTTAATTTCTTCACATTTTTTTCAGTAGACACTTTTTATCGATTATCTCGTAAACATGAATTTTACACATAGGAGGTCTTAAAGTCGCAACGACGAAATGCCTATTGATCCATCAGTCGTTTGACATTTGTTAAAGACTAATGTTATTGAATATCTAACTATATCTGATAGAATAACATAACAAAACAAAAGAAAAGTATTTATGTTAACTTGTTTATTATGTAAATAAAAAAATAAAATGTAAAAGTACATGTAAATTATAAAAGTTCCTTATCTGCGACAGACATAGGCGAGACCTTTTATTGACAACCACTTGATATAAAATAGGCAAATAAACCCGTACATGTATCACCATTAAACCCTTTTTTGTGGCTATTTTTCATGTTATTTGGCCTTATGTCAATGTTGGATTTAAAGTTTTTTCCTTTGTAACACACTTAATAAGTGAAAGTGAACCGAGCTAATTATTAAAGCGAAGAGCGTTAGCTAACAACGCTTATGCTGGACGTCATCCATTATCTACAGACGTAAGTACGATTAAATGTGCGCTTGCAAATCGGCGGGTTAATGGGTCTGCCCGATACAATAGGATAATTCGCAAGTGGCCTATTCAGGAAGTAATTAAGTTATCATTTCAATCACTTATCAAATACAAGATGTATATTCTTATTACAGATACGAAGAAGTTTTGTTTTACATGTGTATTCAATTCCAAAACTCTTTTACTGATACAATGGTACATTATTGCGAGTTACTCTCCACTAATTACATACCACTGTTAGGTGAAGCTTAGACAGAAGATCTTACTTTATTCAGGGCATCTGAAAGAGTGTCAAAATATCGGGTGTTAAAATAAAAAACATTTGCACAAATAAGTCTTTTTGGCTGAGTAGTTGCTCTCTGATAATCTTTATAAGCTTAGTCAGTGTAGTTTGGTGCTAGGAAAGTCTTAACATGACCTCAAGTTGGTAGCGAGGCACCCGAAGTGGTTTTCCATACGTTAAATTTGCTCTAAAGCTGCTTTCACACCGTTGTACTTTTGCTCTCGTCGCAAAGAACTTGACATATTAAGGCGGTTCACACACTAGAGATGCGTCCCGCCGCGGTGCGCGTAGCGACAGAAAACGCGCCCCCGCGCGGAGGCGCAGATCTGCCTAACTTAGCGGTGTAATCTGCTTCTCCGCGCAGATTTTCAATACAAGTTGACCCTACTTCTTCACGCCCCGCGCTCCCGCGCAGAATCTGCGCGCGTGGCGCCTACCCGCGCGTTCCCGCGTCGGCAGTGTGTTGTCATAGGCGTGTTTTCTATATTAATTGAGATTCTTGCATACAATAATAAAATCTGCGGCCACGCGCTACGCGACGGGGCGCGGTGCAGTGTGTTAACCGCCTAAGGGCGCCTCTAAAGGCTAAAGTCTCGGCTATGGCAGGCTGTCTGTTGAAAGATAGGCAAAGAGCACATTCCGTCTTCGTACTCAAGATCTGCTTTTTGTGGTGGATAAATGCAACATGTGTGTGCATGTGTAGCATGAAAATGTACTAGGACAACTAAATCGTGCTCTGTATTACAATTAGTGTTTTAATTCTACGAGTGATAGGAATGCTTAAACAATTTGAATTTAAATCAATGCCTTATTTCATTAACAGTGATGTCTACAAAATGCATTTATTTGTCATTCTTACACTTATTGTTTTAATATGTATTAGTAAATTGTTGTAATCTCTTGCTCGGGAAAACATTGGAACAAGTTAATCAACAACACAATGTAAAAAATATATATTTAACATTTTATCATTTTTTAAATTAAATTAAAAAGATTATTGTATAGATTTAACTGAACTACCCTCACCAGCGTATTGCTTATGACTGAAAATAATTCCAATTGTCGTTTCTTGACTTTTAAGTATGGTATCACGAATTGTAAATCGGCCATGGCCTTTAACAGTTACGGTTCAGGTGTTCGGTGAAAAGAGATAACTTAAAACGACAATTCCAAGAAGCATTGAAAGTATTGCCCTTTAAGTAAACTTTTGTTATCTGTTCATTCTAAATAATATACGATAGGTTTGTCATTAGATACGATTAAATATATAATTATTTTGCAATTTTGTTGAATTAATTTGTAAGTTACTTTGTTGTTATATTTGTTAACTTTGTGATATATTCAATTTAATGCACCAGGCACTAATATCCTACATCTATGATTTTATTTATGAGGAAGACCGTAAAATTTTAGTCTCACTTTGAGATATTCCTACTTGTTATAAAATTTAGTACCGTCAGAATTATAGATTAATCTAAACCCTCATCAATCATTATACAAGAAGGAAAACAGAGAATACTAGTGTAGTTTAAATGTTAAAATGAGATTTTTTTCGTGCTGTTTGGAAATTTGCTAACGATTTCAGTGCGGTAGTACACATTTTCTACTATTTTCAATAGCTACTTAACTCGAAACAGACCTTGTAGTGAATAAGAACACTTTGTGTTCAAGTTAGTAATTTTTGTTTTGATTAGAATATGTCGTAATCAATATTATGAAAACTGAACTATGCACTCATTAATACTGTAATACAATCAACTGTTCAGTTAATTATTGATAGATTGATCAGTCACTCATATGTAATCAGTTTTTTGTAAGGCTCTTTCGCAAATTTCATTATGTTACTAATTATAGCATTAACCGTTTTATTGGATCGATTGTTATCGGTATTATTAGTCAAGTTTGCCATTTGAAACTGACCACTGGTCCTATTTCACAATAAGTTTTTCGTTAATAGGCGTTTAGGTACAGCAACACAGAGATCTTTTAGAATTGCAGGATTACAAAAATAGGAAGGGGAATTTGTTTAAAAAAATAATATTTTTCTCGACGCTAAATCCAATTAACAATAATTCGAAATATGAGGTAAGATAAGGTTTACTATTGAGAGTACTTTTTTGGATGGCTTGTCAAAAAGTTACAGATATTACTATACTACCCAAGCACTACGGTTACGATCAGACAAGGCGTAAGGTTTTGATAGAAAGTTGTCAATACTAATGGAATCATTCATATCTACGAGTATAACTAAATTTTACCAAAAGCTCTAGCATAAAATAATAGACTATTTTATGGTACTTTTTACTTCCAATTTGTCTTTTAAAATTTTTGGTTAATAATATAAAGAGGTAGCGATCTGTTTCGACACTAATAAACGTATTTAAATGTAATTTATACGTAACTAGCTGAACCGGCCACGCCTTGCTGTGCCGACTGCAGCGTCATCTGCCGGACCGATTTGTGAATCTAAACCATTCTCAGATCCCCTTGAACACACACAAAAAAATTCATTCAAATCGGTCCAGCCGTTTAGGAGGAGTTCAGTGACATACACACTCACAGAAGAATTATATATATAAAGATTAAACGTATTTAAATGTTAAAATTTTGTATCCTCCGGTCGGTTACCTCGTCGCTATCCAATTAGAGAGGTGATAATTAATATGGATTTGGAGAGACTACCGTTTATGTAGGCATCGTAAGCCTTAAGTGAAATTCTATCTATGGGTGACATTGCTTATCTGTCACTTACTTATAGGATCATTCTCAAATGTCACCAATCACGCGCTAATCTTTTTAGTATTTTTTATTAATGAAGGATAAAAGAAAACGCTTAGGGAACGTGAGATTTGAAAACCATAATTATTTAACATAGAATATTTTGATATACAGTACACAGGCAAAACTCAATTCTATAATTACTTTTTGAGTATCCAATTACTGTAATCGAAGTTTTACTGTGTTTATTCGGTTTAAATAATGAAGTTCGATAGTCTTTCCAATTTAAACCAACCGAACCTTCTATTTTAATCTTACGATTAATTATATTTTTTATATAATTTATACCTCATTATAATTTTCACACTTTAGGTAATTGGTCTCAAGAAGAAAACTAAGTTACATTTAACACCTCAAGTGCTGATAGTTAAAATGTGATTAACGTAAGGACAAAGATAAGCAAAATGTGCAGCAAGGATCAAATTGGTCACATCCTCGGCAAGATAAATGTGGTATGTTATTCTTATATTGTGGCTTGTATTAAACTCAGCTTTTTTCCTCAGTAAGGGAACAATATTCTGCTTCCTTGGTATCCGGTGCACCGGTTCATTTTTAGCTCTCCACTTAGGTAAAGGACTCCTGCTCTCAGGTAAGAGATTTGTGGTTTGAAGACACACCAAAACTTAGGGTGCTCCTAGTGCTAGTTCTTTAGCTCTCAGACCAGCAAATCATCATCGTTGTCACCATCGCTGTGGCACAGATCTTCCCTATAGAGAAAAGTGATATACGGAGAACGGACTTAATGTTACGCAGCTACGTATGTTATATTTGTAATTATATATAGGTTTTAATATTTATGATAAAATTTGTTGGTAGTTCTAACACTATGCGTATATATATCTTTGTCAAGGGTCTGCTTATGATTAAAATAAAATGATTGTTATAGCTAATTAGGTACTTATTGCCTAATTAAAATGCTGTTGTAAACCAGTTGTTGCGGAATTAATTTATATTTGTGACGACGCAGTGACGAACCTTGGTTATTCGAAATTTATATGCGTAATTAATAATTAAAATTATATGTTTATGATCGGGCGTCAATAATTAATATCTGTATTATTAAAAATTAAGCGGCTTTTATTGGTACCGGTTGTAAACAGTTAGATTGATTTGACATTTAATGAAATGTTCATAATGGTTTAAATAATGAATGTCAAAATGGAGGCCTTTATGAAATTTCTGTATGAATAGAAGACTATCCATCTAGGCTATGTCCATAATCTTAAATTTAGGGCAGTACGTGTCAAAAACTATCCGTTTTCAACAAGTTTTGTTGAATACCAATATTAAATCAAAATAGCGAGTATAAATAACACTCGTTATGAGAATAACTGGGCAATTTAGTCGATAATAAATTTCGCGTGTTATTTTATTACACGTTAGTAAAATATTTGCACTAACGCAATAAAGCAAACGACCGCCATCTATGTCCATCGTCTTAAATTATTTTTGTAATATTTATGGCATCTTAAATTAATTTAATTATGACAACCCGTTCACTTATAATACTATGAAACACACCCATGAAATTTAAGTGAAGCGAAGGCGTGGTTGAATATAAAAATAATTGTTGCGAATCGCTTAAGGCTATATCAAATCTTCGAAGAAGTAGATAATTTGAATGCAATGCTAAGTAGATAATATGAATAATGTGGGGTTGGGCAATGAGACTTTGAAAGATTACGTAGATATTTAAAGCGATAAGGATCGCCATAGATTTTTAAAAATGTAGTATACTTACTGGTAATAAATCTTTTCAATGGTTGATTTAACAATACGTCCATGTAATGGTTTTGGGCGTTAATATACATCTAAAGCATTTTTGTTATAGCAATTAGAAACGGTATTACTATGATTAAAGATAATTTACACAAATTCGGTTTTTATGTTAACCCGATCATAGAATGGGATCTTATAGGTTGTCAAAATGAAAATAAACTATTAAAGCCTACTATTTTTGAGAATAAATTATGTGAACGTGTAATGGACAATGTTTACATTGCCCATTTACGAGTATCTGTGAAGCCACTACGCTGTTAACAATTTCTATATTGTTTACTAGCGGCCCGTCCAGGCTTAGCACGGGTGGACAATTTTTTTTTAAATTTTCTACATTAATTATAGCCTATGTTACACAGCGTGAATGTAGCTTTCCAATGGTGAAAGAATTTTTAAAATCGGCTTAGTAGTTTTTGAGTTTATTTATTGCAAACATACAAAAATACAAATCTTTCCTCTTTATAATATAAGTGTTTGCTTATCAATTTTGTATGAGTACAAAAAAATATTCTCTAACCATTAAACCCATTTTTTTGTAAATTCTCTTAAATGTCAACAAATAATTCCAATCCCCTAATAGTCCCAATAACTGGGCCCGTGGGATATTGTTGATTTCCCATAGGGTTTTAATCTATATAGAAGCCCTATGCGCGAGCAATGGGGATATTAAAAGACTGATGGTGGTAAATAGTAATATTTCTTACGTTCTGACTAATTAGCTTAATCGAAAGTAAGCAATCTAATGCTTGTGTTATGTATACTAGGGTAATCGATAGACATACGCATTTTATACATAAATAACGAATATTTATAGACTTGCTATATGTCATGACTCCGGGAATGCTTTCGGGACTAGAACTTGGTACCGTTTGGCTTTGAAGGTACTACCGCTCGAGCAAACTGGTTGTCGTTTGATAAATATTTCTAAGACGTTTAGTACTTAGGCTGTAGCGTGCCTAACCTGTCCCCTACAGTCCGTTATCTTAACTGCCTTGAAAACCTATATTTACATCTGCCTCTGTTACCTAAAGGGACCGATATTGCTAGCAATCTTTGGTGAAGTTTAGCTATTTATTTTAATTCAAAATTTTAAAATATATTTGTCATCTCAGCCGAAAGATGTCCATTGCTTGACTGTACTTTACCCTAAAATGCGGTTTTGGCACAATATCCACGTTTGGCATGCGGTTGAAGATAACAGGAAAAGACCAGAAATCGGGCACACGGCTGAATATGCCCATAAGTATTCAAAACATTTTTTTCCTATTAATACTGTCATTAATAAGTGTCAAACTAAAAAAGGTAAATAGTGGCTCCTGGTGCGTAGGCGTACTTGTCATGTTAGCATTATGATCGATTCAAGTTGTTACATGGCTAACAGCTCCAGTTATCATGCTTGTTATCAAGTTCAACCTCGGTAGATTCTTATGCCTTTCTGAAATCCGATAGTAAATATCTTTTTTCTAAATTTTAATTTTGTATCAATTGGACATCATTTTACGTTGTAGTTTCATTGTGATCCGATTTTATGTTTAACCTATTTGGGGAAAGTAAACGATTAAGTAGCACTGAGTATTATAATGCTAGTCAAAACAATGAAGACAGCTTGGGTACATAGTACCGACCTTGCTAATATTTAGAAAGAATAGTTATAGTAGTAGAGTACTCTCTCAAGTACTGGAGGTGAGAGCTGTTACCCAGTCAAAGTGTAGAGTAAAACTACTGGTAGAGCAGACTAACACTAAGAATGGGAACAAGTTACTTAATTTCATTCCACCATGCTAAAATGTATCCAAAATGTCAAAATTCTATACTTAATGCAACACCGTTTTTAACTTTATCCATCCAATATCTATATATTGTATAATCATCATCAGCCTATTGATTTTCTCACGGCTTCACGTCCACAATTTTACATTCTTTCCGAAGTTCGGAGGAGCTGGATATAGTAAAATTTTCATCACCCTTCTTGATGATAAATTCTTAGTGCGAAATTGTTGGCCTCTCCCGTGGAGTGTTCTGATTTTATATATCATTTAAGAATTTTTGGCATTTTGCTGACATATCCTTATTGCGGCTTTCGTACAGCAAGGGAAATTAATACTTTACCTCTTATTTTTGTACTGATTGCTATTGTATATTGCAATTTGAATGGGAATTCTCAAGTTCAAACTTAGTTCGCTTATTACGCAATGACAAGCAGTTCTAAAAATTACACAAACTGTGAAAAGGATTTGTTATCCTAAAACGTGGTTTGAAGTGATTTCTCATGCAATATTGTTTCAGGTTCATAACATAAATTCATTGTGAGTAACTTGTAGCTGTCCGTTCGTGCGAAACCCACAAGTCATTTAAGACTGCGTGTTATACTAATTTAATTTATAGCCACTGGTTTTGTGGCGCTAAATTTAGTCGACCATAGCAAATTTTAGCAACTTTTAAAACAGTTTCAAAGAAATTTGTATGCAACAGTTTTTTCACTCTTGCATGAGAAACGAGAGTATAAATTGATTCGGCAACTCGATTAGTATATATTGAAATGTCATGTTGCTATATAAAATAGTAATCCAAGTGGTAGAGTTGGGACGAGTTTAAAATTAGAACAGCTTTTTCATCGTTCAAGTTACATTTTATATTCAGTCGGATTCGATAAAATAAGTGTTATTTTATTTTTAAATTTTATGGTGTCAATAGCATCGTTGCTAACATAAGTCGTGGTTCGTAAAAGGTAGCACTTCAGTATCAATAATGATTTATAGGTAGTTTGGCCCTCCCGTGTGCAGTTCCTGGAACTGCCATCGGGCGCGTCCCCCGGGTGGCGGATTGGGGAATGGCCTCCAGATATGGGGGCCACCGGCTTGACCGGCGCGGACCAAAACCAGCAGGGGGTGGCTCGACTGGCTGACCCGGGTAGCCTGGGTAACGGCAGCCGAGCGGGGGTATACCGTAACCCCGTACATGGTGCGGGGCCGGGGGCTGCCATCCTTCGGGATGGGGGCCGCGAGGAAGAAAACCTCTATAAATATTACGAGAGGGGGCCTCCGGGCCCAGCTCGCTACGCGAGCAAGTCGGGGGCGTGTTCCTGTCCGAGGACTGGTTCCGGCCCAACCGTAGCCTCGTACGTGGTGCGGGAGCGGGGGCCGCCACTTCGGTGGGGGCCGCGTGGAGAGATACCACTGTAAAAAACTCTCAAAGTCCTGACACTGGGACTCATGGTGTCGGGGCGCCTGAAAAGGTGGCTGGGGAGTACATCAGCCAATTAGTGGTCGCCCTGGGGTACCTCCCGACCCCCCAGGTGTAAGTAGGGTAGCCAGGGTATCGGGATCTCTGCCCTGGTGGTCCGTATAGTTCTCCCATTCTCGTGGGTCCATCATGAATGTTGCATCTAAAAAATTAAAGAAGAAAAAAGGAAGGAGGTTAAAGGACAACACACAGAGTCCGACCAAAAACTGTGTCGAGGATTACGGGCGCTCGTTTTCTGCGTCCGACGGAGAGGAAAAATTCTCCTTTGACGAGGACGAGTTGTTTGCCGAAGAGGCGCGGTACGAGTTGGGTGCCGATGAGGCGCTGTCTAAGCTGGGAGCCGAAGAGTCGCGATTAGGAGAAAGCGAGCTGAGCGCGGGGGAAATGTCGTTGGAGGGATGCGACCAGAGCCGTAAGCGTCCAAACGAGGTAGTAGATCGCTCAGATTCTGGAGACGAGGATTCGGCGTGCGCGAAGCCCCCGCTGAAGATCAGCACGGCAGGTCGAGGTAGAGCCCGCAGTCTTGGCCCAAACGCAGAGAGGCTGACTGCAAAGGCCCTGCTTTACAGTAAGCGGCAGCTCGAGGCAGTGGGGCTGTATGAGCAGGCAGAGAACCTGTACAAGAGTGTATATGGGACGCCGGAGAGCGAGGAGGGTGAGGTGGCCCCGGGTTCGTCAGCCAATCCAGCGGAGGTGGCGGGGCCGTCATCGGAAGGGCCCCATATAAAGACGGGAAATTCAAAGGTTCGGAAGGAGGCGAAACCTGAGAAGAGGAAAGGTGCTGGCGCCAAAAAGGCAGAACTCCCTCTGTCGCTGAAACCGGTCTCAGGGCTCTCGTCTCAGGCCCTCCACGACAGAGCCCTCGAACACATTATGTCTATCCAGGAGGTTGCGAAAGAGTCCCGCAACCTTAAGGGGACCTACAAAAGGACACTGATAGAGGCGGTCGCCGGACTCGAGGCGGTAGCGCAAGAGTTCACCTCGCTTAATGCCACGGAGGAAATAAGACGACTCCGGGAGGAGCTGAAGACACAGAGGGAGGAGATGACGGCACTGCAAGACCAACTCAAGGCCATAATGGAGGCGCAGCAGGTAGCTGCCGAGGCGACTTGCACAGCGGTGCCGACGAACCCAACCCTGCCCACAGTTGGAGGTGAGAGCACAGGGGTGCTGCCCAGGGACCTCCGCGAATTCCTGGAGACCATGAAGGCCGAACTGCTGAGGACCACGGGCGAAATGATCAGCGCGAGGATCGAAGGGCTCCAGATCCCCGTCACGAGACCGCCTCTGGCAGCTGATAGGAGGAAGGTGGTGGCAGCCGCCGCGAGCAACGGAGAGGGCCTTTCTCCACGGGAGCCTATTGCCGCTCCCTTTGGGGCACGCGAGGAGCGACAGCCTGATCCAGGGGCGGAAATGGATAGGGAGGGTCCCTGGATAGTAGAGGGGCGAAGGGGCAAAGGAAAGGGGAAGCGGCCGATAGCTGCCTCCTCAGCGGTTCCCCTGAACAGTGGTGGTGTGGCGCCAGCGAAGGAGAGACCCCAACAAGCGGCGAAACAGAAGAAAAAGAGGAGGAAGCCGAAACTAGCCACTCCGAAGGCAGCTGCGGTGGTAATCACCATCCCAACGGAGGCGACACAGGAGGGCCTGACCTACGTCGAGGTCATTAAAAAGGCGAAACAGGCGTTTAAGCTTGCGGATGTGGGAGTCGACGGCATCCGAATGAAGATGGCTATGAACGGCTCCCGCATGTTCGAAATACCGGGGCCGTCGGGTGCAGAGAAAGCGGACGCATTCGCAAACAAGCTGCGCGAAGTGCTGGACAGCAGCATTGTGGTCTCCAGACCCACCAAGACCACGGCCGTGCTGCTCTCAGGGCTGGACGAGTCGGTCGGAGCCGAGGAGCTGGCACAAGCGGTGGCCGAAAAGGGGGGCTGCTCCCTAGATCAGGTCAAGGTGGGGCCCATCCGACAAGGTTCGGGAGGGCTGAACTCCGCCCTAATCAGGTGTCCCGTGGCGGCGGCAAAAGCTCTGGTCGTCGCTAACCGCTTCTTGGTGGGATGGAGCGCGGCGAAAGTTAAGGCACTGGAGCCGTTACCGCTCCGGTGCTTTAAATGCATGGGCATTGGGCACACAAGATTGATGTGCCCCAGTGAGGAGGATAGGTCTGCCGCCTGCTTCCGCTGCGGTCAGGAGGGCCACAGAGCAGCGGACTGCTCCACAGACCCAAAGTGTGCGGTGTGTCTGGCGGCAAAACTGCCTGCTGGGCACATAATGGGGGGCAGGAATTGCCGGCCGCCGAAAGTTCGAGGTGAGCCGATGACCAGGCGGGTCAAGGCGACGCAGGCGGCCGATAACGATAATGACCTGACAGAAGGGCGAATGTCCCCCTAAGGGTGGCTAACGCACACTTGTCCCCGCATCGTCCGCCGCTCCCCTCCTCTCTCTTGCGAGAGTGGAACGGGCAGTGGTCGCCCATCTGGGGTCTAGTGGGGCAGAATACGGGCTAGGTGGACCGTAGATGCGGGCGAAGGGGATGGGGGCGGCGCCGTGTAAGCGAGCGTAGCCTCTTACCCCGGGCGAGGCTAGTCGACGGAGGATGGGAGTCCGACCGTCTGCATTGCACAGCCTTGCCAGCCTGGGGGGATCCCGGAATGTACCACGGGGTCCCCCGATCGTGAGGAGGCCGCTGGGCCAAGGTAAAAACTGAAAAAAAAATTGTCTTACTTAAATTAATTACTTACTTACACTTGAGGGCAATGAGCTTGAAATTACGGTATGTACTGTTGTTAATTCGAAAATAACTTGGATACGGACTCGGTAGAGTCGATATTAAAACATTAACACTTCTAGCGAAACCAATTCAAATTAATGAAATAGCTTTCTAAGGAACTCCTATTTGTACTGATTTAAAGTAGCGTGGGCCAACGCATGACAGCCTGTCAGAACAGTTCGAGCCCTGCTAAGATATTTACTGCTAACTATCGAGTGGGATGTGGAGACATAGAAATAGCTAGACACCTGTCTCCATGCGTTAGCTCAAGACTGTTCTCTCAGATTGGATTGGTCGCATTACCTTTGTTAGTATAAGTAGAATAGTTACTGATTTTGACATTCTTAAGGCGACTCTTGAGAATTTTCTCAGTGTTGTTGTTTTTCCCGTTCTAACTTATAATCTTCATTTTCGTGTCGTTATGTCTGTGATTAGGTTCGATCCTGGGCTAGGTTGATGTGAAAAAATGCTCTCAGGTCAGGGCGGTTTCTGGTTGAAAAACCTTTTTATGAAAGAGGAAGGCATTTTCCCTTATTTCATAGTGCTATTACGCTCGCCCATACCAAACTGTAAACTGTATAAGATTCTTCCAACTTTAATTAGGTGTTAGGGTTGTACCGATCTTCTTCTGTACGTTTTATTATAGTTCACAAAAAATCGATTACCTAATGCTTGATGTACCCAGTTGGGCGACCTAAACATTACGAATAAACGTATATTTAACATAGTATGAGTTTGTGATAAACCTGTAGTTATTTTGACAAACTGCGTGGTTAACGATATCTATACTATTGATCGACTGATACAGAACTTTATCAATAGTTGTCTGACCGCTATCAGGTACTCACCTTGTGTAAGCATTACAACATAACATCTTTAGTTACGATAATATCATATAATTGTAATATTATTGATTTATATTCGTGATTTGGTGGTATTGATTTAGTAATAAAAATCGCGATGTTAAAATGCTAAAATCAGAAATTAATATTTATCAAGACTGTTAATTTCAAAACTGATTCTGGTGCTTCAATTAGTAGTACCGCAATGTTTCCTATTGCAACAGTATTAAATAACAATAATCATAATGTCTTCTTGAATTGTTTTAACGGTTATGTACAGAGGTCGAAGTTTGGTCCTTAATACGAAATTGATTATGAATAATACTTATAAATCTTAAGCACATAGCATAGATGTGTATATATATCATTTCGCTCTACCATTAAATTCACTAAAAGAGTAGGATGAATTTTTAAAATCGATAAGTATCAATAAAAATGATGCTTAACAATGATACTGAGATGATTTCATTAATTATTTTCGTTATTTTTGATTTATTCGAATTATTTTTTTATTTGAAAATAGAATAGTAGAGATTGGTACAGGTGAATTTCTTTTCTTAATATCGCAGAAAGTGTGAAGGTCCCTTTAAAGAAAAGTTAGCTTTAAAAAAGATATTTTATTTATTGTCACTATACAATATATATGATACAAATGCTGCTCTCGGGTTCTACTAAACTAGAATGTAGATAGAACAAAAGCATAGTAATGGTGTAAATATGTTGATTCACATTCATCTTCACCATTGAATCTGCACTAACAATCGGATTGTTTCTTCATTTCTTGCTACATAATTAGTAAACAAGTCACTCACAATACTATGACTGGTTTTTGCTGTTCTTTATCACTATGCATTGGTTACATTCCAGTATTAACATTGTATTTTATGCAGTAAATTTAAAAGCTTTATTTTTTTTCTTTTTTGCAAAGATGATATTAACAACGCAATAATATCATCTTGCGTATTTCCGCTAACGTTCGTCTAACTCATTCTGTAAAAAACGTGAATAATATAGATAGAATATATGAGATTTGGAAAGTTAGTGGATATCCTTTGTGTTTGGTGATATCAAATGTATTATGACAGGTGACTAGTTCGTGTTTTTCGATGGCAGTCTAGCTATGTTTATAATTACTAGAAGCAATACAAACACTGAATTTTATTTATGAAGACTAGTTGTACACGTGAAAAACAAAATGTTATGTAGATGTTTTGGGCTACGTGAGCGTCTCCAGAGCACTCTATCAAAGTTTCATCTCAATCTGATCAATTGTTTTGGAACGCATAAGGAATACACATACAAACATTGAATTAAGTTTATGTAGATATGTATCTACATCAATCTGATCTGTATTATATGTATATCTCTCATCTTTTATGCTCTTAATTACTTTCAGTGGCTTGTTCTGACCTTAATAAGAGGTCATCCGTTATGTAGTCAGAAAGCCTTAAACTTAAAAATTGCGTTTACTAAGCGTTTGTTGTTAAACAATTATTTATGACTCCTGATTTAAAAATTCGTTAAAATTTTCACCTCAATAATTTTTTTATATAAACCCTTCTCATTTACAAGATGTGTTAATGGGGATATTTCTAAATGCATGTAATACAAAAATCAGTTGTAGTCAAATATAAAGTATAATATAAATTGTAAGATTGATCCCGCTTAAAAGCTGTAAAAACTTAAAGCACATATATGTCTTTTATTGTGCAAGCTTTATTTGTTAGTGTTTAAATTTTTGGCAAACGCCCGCGTTATAATTTTTACAACCAAACCTTCGAATTCCAGTGCGTTTACTTGACTCTTTATTTCTCAGAAATGTTGGCAAGGGCTCAATGAATTTCATAAGTTTTGTTTAAAGGAAATTTAGAACCCTAATAAGTTACATCTAACTAAGTAAATAACTCTAAAATAGGATCTGGATACAAAGAAAACTATTTATACATAAAATAAATAAATAATTTTAGAGACAAACACGTCAAGCTATCACGAAATTTCTTTTATCAGATCGAAATACAGATATTAGGGAAATTATATGATCGCTGCTTTGTCTGTCTTTCTTGTCTGTGTCAAGATTGTTTTAGAGCTGCGTGGAGGTGGAAATTAATGTTTAGTAGATATTTAAATAAATAATCATCATTATCGTCTCTCTTGGGAAATTATTATAACATACCTATACTATGTTATAGATCCCATTGACTTATAAAGAAGACATCCCAAAATCGACTTTTCCTAGTTACTAATTCACATTTACAGTTAGTTCATTTAGCTTGTCAGTAGATCATATATTTATTTTAGAATATTTTTTACAACTATACCGACGTTTATTATCTTTGTCTTCAAGCCTTAGATTTTTGTTAAAGCAATGTTCGATGCCATTACAACTGAGTATGTTAAAGAAATAAAGATACAATAACTTAGTCTCATACAAAATAAAAACAGTATCACAAACAAAGCTATTCAATACATACATTTGTCGTAAAAATGCGATCTTTTATCGTTGGTATTTGTCAATTGTTCGTACAAGACGTGATCACTTTGTGAATTTGTTAAGGTTTTATTGGTAATATATGTTTATCATATTTCTAACATCTAAATGCTAAAACTATTTTATAATTTATAAACTTAACAATCAAGTGTTGTCACTATTTAGGTTAATCTTCTTTGAGGTGTTTTTTGAGCCATTTCTTGAAACCGCTGACCCTCACAAACATATCGGGGGCGCCTCTAGCACATGCGAAACCCCAAGACACTATCCCGATTTGGCGTCTAGTCGTGGTCGACACGAGTGCACTCCCGGAGTCGCCCTGGAAAATGAAAAAAAAATACTGTTATTTCAGTCAACATGGGTGCAGATGATTGTGAATAGAAAAAACGATATGGCCAGCGAATTATTTCTCGAGTCGGAACCGTCTTTCCAGTTCTCAATATCAACCTTAGGAAAGATAGTTACTACAGCTTTTTGATAGTATTGTGATTCATCGGTAAGTAGATTGGAATAGCTATAGGGGACAACAAAAGAGTCTCAGAACCCTGCAATGTGCTGTTAGAGTGGGATATGATACTGCCATGCACTTTAATTTTTTTTTTGCTTTGATTTTGAATGGATTACTTACATTACACATGCCATAGCCTTCTCCTTTCGGGTGGAGGGTACAAATCTCGATTTGGTAATCCACTGGAGGTGCCCACCAGCCACCTGCTGCTTCTAGTACGCCTCTTTTACATCTTTGCTCTCCAATAGTCACTACATACAGCAATTGAAGTTTTGCTGGAATAGGTCCCGAGGCCTGAAATATGATAAAAGCCTTGAAAATTTGATAAACCTTGATAAACCAAGTAGGTACAATCTGGCAGTTAGTAGACATTAATAAAAATCACAATTTTTTTCACACGATTTAAATGATAATACACAATAAAATAATAATAAAAAATATTCTCTTTTTAGGAGTCCTATTTAAAGACTCCTGTCTCCTAAAAAGATATCAAAATGTATTACATAATGAAATTTGTTTTATAAGAGATGAAACAGAAATAAACAATCAGTTTTTTATTTGATAGTAGAAACATGTTAAACTCTCACCCAAAGTCTTCCCCATCCAGTAACATAGGACTTTGTTCCTGCCTTTACGTAGTTCAATTCCAGAGGTATTAATGCAACCCTATCACTTATTTTAAGGTTATGCTTCAGAAACAGTAGTCCGATATCATTTTTGATGGTTGATGGATTCCAATTTTCATGGTTTTTAAAATGCGTAAATTTTACGAGATTTTCTGTAAAATTCCAACTATTGGACCCGAAGACACCGCTAGCTGATCTGATGAAAAAGATTTGATATGAGACATTTAAATATAACAAAAAAAAAACATAATAGTACTTATGGTAAATACTTACGACATGAGTGATCCATCCCAATTTTTAACAGCGTCGATACAGTGTGCGGCTGTAAGTATGCAACTGACACTAATGATAGAGGCACCACAAACAAGGCTTTTTACCAATTCCCCAAACACTAGGGCTATCATATGGGGAGCATGGGTTTCAGGTGCTTCAATTCCACCGACTATATATGGTGCAATAACTACCGACGCTTTGTTTTCTAACGGGACGGCTGTAAATATAAAGAATGAACACATCGTTACGAAGATTTTTTTGTTAATATGCTTCCAAGATGGTTGAGATAGCTAGGTGAAATTTAAATTTTATTAACTTATACACGATAGATATATCTTACCGCTAGCTAAATGTTGAAGCAAAACAAAAAATAGTGCCAATAAAATGAAGGCCATTTTGTTACAATTTGGACGACTTTTTAATTAATATAAGTAAATATTGTTATATTTAGATAGCCTTAAAGTTATGCATTTACTGATCCCAAATTTTGATTGCAGGCAGTATTTATACAAATTAATTTTTTAATCTATTGAGCGTATTGATTACTTATGATTACAAATAAATTAAATGACTTTCAGTTTAATAGATAATACTTGATTTTATTGTTGTCTCGTAATTGAAGAACTATTATTGCCCTTGAGGATAGATTCCAGCAAATGCAAAGATTTATTGCAAAAAGCATATTATCTAGAGCAAGAAGAAGCGGATGATCCAAATATTAGTTAACTTGGTAATTGTGATTTATATCTACCAGGAATTTAGATAAATAAAGAGAATAGCCGCTTACAACATATTATATTTTATATAGACATTCGTTTTTTCACAAAATAAATTACACGGATGGTATTCTATCCACACAACAGATAAATAACAGACAAGCTTTCCCTTGCAATATGCCTTATGAATAAAAGTAAATTCCTAGCGAAATATACTGGCGATTATATAAAGTATCGTATATATGAATGACACCGTTAGAACTCAAGAGATACCAAAACACGAAGTAATAAATTACATTCTCAACGCAATAATGCCGCACTAACTCTCCTTAAAAGACCCGTGAATTTCAAATCCGTTTAGATTTTACTAGGAGATAGTTAAATGATAGTATTGTTAGATTGGTAGTTGTAAATATGAAAAGCCTTTCGAAGCGGTTTATCGTAGTAAAGTGTGCCAATCGGTCAAGTATCTTTTGACCCGAACCTCCCTGTGTTGTGGAAATCCAATGCTAAGATTTTATTACTACTATACTTGGGTTAAAGTTTGCTTAGAAATCTTCACAAATGATCGGCCCGTCAATTTCATTAATTGTTGGTTTTTAAGATTGTTATTTTTATTTATAAATATCATAAATTCTATTGCGAGCTGTTACTAGTTGATGTTTCACATTGAATAAACACGGATATATAACTTTATTTTTCCAGTTGTTCATTTAAATAAAACTGGACCTTACAACATTTTAATCTGGAACTAGTAAAATTCATCTGTCCCCCTGTTCGAGTTTCATTCACAAGTTCCTTTTCTTTTAATTTTCGAAATGGTGCTGGACTCAGTAGTTCACTTTAAGTGCAAGAACTAAATATTTTTTAGTTGTATTAATAATATTTCATCATCACCAGTCTATCGATGTCCCCACTGATGGGGCCCAGGCTTTCTTTATGGATGAAAACCACTGTAGGAAGAATGGGCGATAACTAATGACGTTATTTGTTTTACAATGTATGTTGTGCTTTTTGACTTAAGCTTAATTTGCAATATCGATTACAAAATTTCTTTTAGCATTTTTGTTGTTTACCTGGGTTCAATAGCCTTGCGAAATCACCATAGTTTATTAACGCCAAAACAGTGATGAAGGAAGTGCTCAAAAAAGTAAAATTTATCGATAAAGATTTATTGTTTTTTTATGAAACATGAGAGGTTAACGAGAATGAAAAATCATGTGACTGCAAGAGCCTATTCCATGGACACTTGTATCTCAAATATTTGTAATTGCATAATAATGGAGGTCAGCCAAATGATAGTGATGTAACACATTATAAAGCACTAGATCCGGCTGCAGTTTCCGAATGGATACGTTAACTCTATCGTTCTGTTATTGTTTTGATGTTCTGCCGTGATTGGATCGTCGCGTGCTGATGATTTGTTGGTATTTCTAGTGTGTTTATTCGTTCTCTTTGTTGTTTTGTTCCTTGTTTATAAAATATTTTAAATATGATACTTTGTTTAGATGTTATTGTTGACTCTCATAACAATTAGTAGACTCTTGTATTCTATATCCATTGACCCTATGCTTCATTCTTTTCCTAACACTAATTCTAGCAGGCAATAACGGTTTTATTTCAACATTGTGTCAAGAATTGTGGAACAGTTTTTTATCCTTATACCGTCTGTTCCTTTTTTTGACTAACCATGTTATTTTTTATTTATTTATTAACCTATACAATATCCTGTATTGTTGATGAACATACAATGAATTATTCATACCGCAAACGTTTGCTTTCTTTATAGGTTTCAATTCGACGTAGCGATCTAAATTTATTACTTGTTTTCTTCAACACATTCTGTTACTCCACTTCGATTGCGGATCTTCGAGTTTTTACCAGTATTTATATTCATGCTCTTTTGTGTGTTTACTACAGTAGAAACTTGTTACGTGATTAAACGTTCTGACCGGTTTGCTTGGATATTAGTGAAAGAAGCATTAAGTCAGTGCCAATCACATTTCACGTTATGTAACTTGTAAAATCAATAAGCGAACAACGTGTCGAACACGACTTAATTGTGTAGACCAATTTTAAGATTAGCTTAAGTAAACACAGGATTTGAAAGCGTTTGATTAGTCATATGCATAAACCATAAAATTGTATCAATTTAACAAACCAATATTTGACTCTAGTTATATGGACATCGGAAGCAATATTACAACAGTAAATTATTATAACAGTAGAAACACAGCTTTAGTGTTTCTTTTTAGTTTTTCTTCTAGACAAAACTATATTTGTTTTCCTTTAGCTACTCATATGCAAATGTTAATAACCTACTGACGCTGATTAATCATAATTACGTCAAATAATTTTCATATTATATTCCAATTTGCCAAGTAGCATCTCGTAAAATAACATCCCGTCAGTAAGTCATCATTCATTTGACTCCGAAATGGCATTGCTTCGAAAACTTTTTGCACACACTTTCGGAATGTTGACGTATGACACGTCAAGGATTCAATCAAGTCGGTAGCTTAATAACGCTCTATTCAGTCAATGTGCTCATAAACGCAGGTCATTATCACTACGAGACATATGCATATTTTATCGTTTGTTATTATCATGTTCAACGTTTGATTGTAAAATACAGATAATATCTCATTTCTTTTCATTATTTTTTATGACAATTTATAATCTTGGGTCCTACAAATATTTAAAAGTGTGACTGGTTCGTATTCCAGAAAAAAATGGTAGATTTCGTACAGCCGCAGAATGAGAACACTTACAGATACATTCGATAATATTGATCAAATCCTTGAGTGAGAACAGATTAGTAGTGATGAATAATAGATTTGACCACAGGATTTAAATATTTCATATAGAGTTTGGCCGTGATGGCAGCAATGAACAGTTTAAGCTGTGCTCAAAATGATAGTAATCATTGTAATGTTAGCACCAAGGTTACCTCAGGCACAATTCAAAACAATTTAAGAATTGCTAACTAAAGTGTAAGCAGTTTACTCGCATTAGAAATTGAAAATTACCTATTAATCATTAGATCGCAATATTTTATCCGATTCATTAAATCAGAGTGGCTTGCTATGACATATTGTATGGCCGAAATCTGTACTATGTCGTAATCATTAAATTTTAATTCCAGACACTTTTGTTAACAGTTTATAATTAATTTTGTTATCCCCTAATAAAGTTATTGTAAGGTCACCTTCAGATTTTCACTAATGGAGTGGTCAGTGATTGACTTAAACATGTGTCAGTAGACCTTTAAGTATTGAACCTTTACACAGATTCCAAGTGGGTCCCGGTCTATGTGCGCGTGAGTGAGTTCACTTTCACACCGCACATCCTAGTGGCCAGTAGTACGTGCCGACGCTGCTGATGCCGACCCGGTGACATACTGCGTCCACGTTCATGGTCGCAAGAAAGTACCCCGCAATCAGGCAACCAATGCGTCCGTTGCGATTGTTGAATTCGTTATACTTTTGTTTTGCTTTCCGTCTATTGTTGTTTGTCATGAGTTCAACGGGAAAAAAATTTACTTAAACTACAATTCGCCTTAATT
The DNA here is from genome assembly GCA_927399485.1 of Calamotropha paludella. Classification (NCBI taxonomy): domain Eukaryota; kingdom Metazoa; phylum Arthropoda; class Insecta; order Lepidoptera; family Crambidae; genus Calamotropha; species Calamotropha paludella. The sequence continues at coordinate 8,252,500 of OV656817.1, read as the reverse complement.
TTCTAGTTAATATTTAACAATTTGTTATATACTTTAGCTTCTCATTTAACATGATTTCCAAACTAGGAATTGACCCAATATTGGAACGCATATTGATAATGAGATATTTGGAAACATTATTATAATTTCAATTAAAGTGTGCAATGGGTTACTCAATAGCCAATACTCCTAATAGAACGGGCGCTGACGTTTTACACACGCACAAATCACAAGTAAATTTCATTACGCTCCGTAGGTTCCAATTGCAACTGCTTATAAGAAGAAAGATCAGAGATTTCGTCGTTTATCATCGGTTTGTATCTAAATCGCAACATTTCGGTAAATGTCGAGCGAAAAGTTCAAGTGAACAATGCAGGTGCTAGGAGTGTGTTGAAACCGAGCCAAATATCAAAATTCATTCCTCCTCTGTGGTTGATTAAATTAGATTTGTTAGCGAAGCTCAGATGCACTCTGTTTAGAAATGGTGGTGGTGGTGGACATATTACTTCATTACTTTGATTACTGTTATGTGATTTTTTACAATGCTTCTTTGATGCCCAGCAAAGTCCTGTACCTACTAAAATTTTGCGTAATAGTACCTAAGATGTTTCTTTTTATTAGCTTTTTATTACTTTGTTATTTCTAGTGAACGAGAAAGCTAAACGTTTTAAGCAGTACGAATTCCGTTTAAATTAACTAACGATTAACAGCGAACAGTAAGATGAATAAAATCACAATAAGTGTCACAAATGTGGATTTCTAGAATATCCACTTGATTTACATCGTTGATGTAATCCGAGAGGCTTCCTACAGCATTCCGTTACATCACAAAAACGCCGGCCGTAAGAAAGTTATTGCTAAATCGTTTTCGCTTTTCCATCATCTTGTCTATTTATACATTTTAATTATGTATGGCTTTGTCGGCTGAGAGCATTTCACTCTTGCTATCGAATTACCGTTAACGAAGACTCGGAAATTGCGTCAGTCAGTATAACGTTTAACAAATCGCTGTTATTTAAAACAGCTACCGGTGTTACTCTGATGTCCTTGACTGCATTATCTTCATCTTAGTTGCATTGCATGCTCGTTTGATTCAGATCTCAATTGCATGTGCTAGAGCGTTTCGTGAATGAGTAAGTAGAGTCGGGGCTTCTAATGACGTCACTAAAATGTAGGATGTTTTTTATTATTCTGTTATAAAATATTTCAAACGTGAGACATTTTTTATTATTTTTAAAAATTTTGTGGACGCAACGGCATTTGAGTCTACTCTATGAGCGTGGTTCAAAGGAACCCCATCTCTGCATAAGTTTATGCGTCGCACAGAGATGAGCAGATCTACACCGAACCCCTGCTATTGAGAACTTTTAAGATCCTAAAAATCAATAATCGTAAACAAACATAAAAATATAGGTTAGGCAGAAGGTACACCTACGAACACGTTTGGTTTAATTAAATATGTAAGTAGTATAGTATTGTCAGATACTTTATCTCAAAAATAAAGATGAGGGGGACATTCGGAAGGGTAATAAGAAAACTGTTGTTTTAAAATAACACACAAGCCACACCACGAAAAACTGCTTATTAAAACCTATAAGGTATTTTCTTTGTAGAGGTTGATCTTAAACATGGTTTTGTATTATACAGGGTCTGCCGTCGTGGTCCCGCGGGCTGGAGGCGGCGGAGGCGGCGCGCGCGCGCCTCGTGCGCTGGGCGTGCGGCGAGCCCCCCACGGAGCCCGAGCTACCCCGCAAGAAGATGCCACACGCGCTACGGCGCCGGTGGCCGCTCTGCCCCTGCCTACAGGTATGTATTTAAAACCACACCACTTTACCAGGCGATTGATGTTGGTTTGGAGAATCCCGCAGGGGAGATGCCGTCCGTCTGGATAACCACTACGATGGCTCGCTACTCCGCTTGAAATCTATCTAAGGACTATAGTCCATTTTTTTTAGCATTAGAAATTATGTAAACAAAGAAGCAGTGGTGGCTAACCTTGTGCTGGAGTCCACTTTGACCGGCTTTAGGTTCGTCCATTGTTGAACAGATTAAATAACAAATAACAACAAAAACTTTTAACAAAAAACTTCATCAAAAACAATAGAAACTTAACAATAAACCAAAGAAAATAGTTAAAACAGATAAATGCAGACTTTGACATTTGCCGCTGTTATTGCAAATGGCGGCCATGTTAAGCAACCATTTTAAAAATCACCTAATATGGTACCTATTACAACATCTGCTAGTACTTTTTAATTTTGTCGTATCAAAATGACCAACGTTTCGTTCCACAAGTTTGTAACATCTGCTTCTTAAGGTACTTTTTAGTGTAAACTTTTCACGATGTTACGTTTTGCTTGTTACATTATATGTGTACAATAAAGTACCCAAATTTTGTTCTTTCTAATGCTAAAAAAAACGGACTATAAGGCGCCCCAAAACTCGGTGGCGCTGCAGCGGTCATCTGTAATCGATTGCAATCACACATAAAAAAAATTAGGCGACTAGCATTTTCGAATATAAACAATGTGTTTTAGTTATTTCCTTTCTTAAGTGTTTATTAGTTCATTAAAATCATCCGAAGAAAAAATTACAAACTGATGCACTTATTGTTTTGTCTCTGGCGACAGAAATGTAGAGTACGTTAACTTCCAATGCTGGCCATTTATTTCACCAAAAGAACATAATTTGTATGGGTGTGTAACGATGTTTCTCCATGTTGCAGAATTTCACAATTTCACAATCGGAACACATTTTGATTTAATGTGATTTTAGCTACAATTACTGTTACCCCAATTAAATACTGTACAGATTTTTTTCGTATCTTCTATTCTTTACTGACTCGTGGACAGATGACTCACTAAGATTTATCATGAGCGATAAGTAATATGTTGATAACAATTGTTCTCCAACGTTATTTAATTAATCAGTCAGGGTCGTTTGCCTCGACGACAGTTTTAACCTGTAATTTAGTTGTAACTTTTACTTAAATGTTTGAGTTATCATAACAGATTATGGCGAATCAAAAGCCAATAACAATAATTAAAATAAATATGTCCAGTATAAGATAGTTGATTAGTAAATAAATCACTGCATTGTTAATGTAATAATGTAACAATTACTTACATAGTGATAGGAACATGAGTTAGATACCAGGACAAATAACAAGGAAGATTCTTTAGTAATCCACATTTATTATCATATAATTGCAATCATTGATTATAGTTATAAATGCACTTTTCAAATTACAAATTTATTGACACTTCCAATAGACTTCATCAATTATTAAGATAAATCATAATTTACAGTTAGCACTTTTTCACTTTTCGTTTATAAAACTATCTTTAATAACTAAAAGCTGTGACCAAAACTACTTAACACATTTTAGTAGAAGAATACTTTAACAAATAATATTATAGTTATACTTTCACTAAAATCCTTTACCAATAACAGCTACTACACTAGAGGCACTTATTTTAACAAAATACTTATCTTTTATAAGCGAGAAGAGTTCACAACGTCACTATCTTTATTCAACTGAATAATACTTTTGCTCACAGTTAATCCTCTATTTTAAACTTGTAAGGTATTATAAAAATCCCACAGAGTATTTTCCTTTCCACTGCTGCCGTGAAAAAAGTGAGTCAAAAATCGTTTCCATCCCCTTATATAGTCGATTACAATAGCATCATGGCGCTTAAAGCGCGAAAACACCAAATGTCAAAATCTCGGTGTTGTTTCCGGTTACATGATAATAATCTTTTTATGATCAGGTGTAAAGTAAGTACATATGTTATGAAAGCAATAATAATTATCTTTTTAAATTAAATTTTGAATTATTGTGATAATGATTTGTGCAATTAATAAGAAATAACATACACTAAAATTTCTAATTGCTGCATTTTCATTTCTCATATAATTTTCCTTTTTATTTCTTAGTTGTTAAAATACCACCTTTTGGCCATATTTTATTACGAAATTAATAGTAATTTATCATGTATAATATATTTTTTTGGATAAATTAATGATAGCATCTTCTTTTAAAAGTATTGTGAATAAATTCCTAGGATTATGGTATCCAATACAATGTTTTATAATAGTTTTTAATGTCTTTTTAATTACTAATATAAAATAAGATTATTAAGTCACATTTCATAACAAAATCAACTGTAATTATAATGATTTATAACAGTTCGTCCATCCTGACGAAATTTGATACCACGCAAATTTATTACATAAATAAGAACAAAACAAAAGAACTCTAAAATAATCCTTAATTATCTGCATTTCTAATTGTTTTTTTTTTTTTCCCATTTCATTTCATGTAATTTCTTCAAAGTTCATTGTTCATTTCTTCGCTCCATCCAAAGGAAACTGTAAAAGTGAACAATTTATAAATTAATTTGATCAAAACCACAGGTAATATGTTTTCTCCATAGCATATAGCCTATTATATCTTTAATAATCTTAGTGTTGCTTACGCGATACTGAAGACAAACCATTTATGATACAACTGCGTTTCATTATCTTATTACCTATATAATTCCTAAACTTGACATTCAGACCCTGTTACTCGCCAGTAAGGCGGCCCTCATACTCGCACACTAGGAGGCCCTCATACTCGCACACTAGGCGACCCACATACTCGCACACAAGGCGGCCCTGCTACTCGCCAACAAGGCGTCCCTGCTACTCGCCAACAAGGCGGCCCTGCTACTCGCCAACAAGGCGGCCCTGCTACTCGCCAACAAGGCGGCCCTGCTACTCGCCAACAAGGCGGCCCTGCTACTCGCCAACAAGGCGGCCCTGCTACTCGCCAACAAGGCGGCCCTGCTACTCGCCAACAAGGCGGCCCTGCTACTCGCCAACAAGGCGGCCCTGCTACTCGCCAACAAGGCGGCCCTGCTACTCGCCAACAAGGCGGCCCTGCTACTCGCCAACAAGGCGGCCCTGCTACTCGCCAACAAGGCGGCCCTGCTACTCGCCAACAAGGCGGCCCTGCTACTCGCCAACAAGGCGGCCCTGCTACTCGCCAACAAGGCGGCCCTGCTACTCGCCAACAAGGCGGCCCTGCTACTCGCCAACAAGGCGGCCCTGTTACTCGCCAATAAGGCGGCCCTGTTACTCGCCAATAAGGCGGCCCTGTTACTCGCCAATAAGGCGGTCCTGTAACTTTACCAAACGGATTGCTCTAATACTCATCATTATGATGTTCCTGATTTCGTTATTATGACGGCTTCTTGCACGTAGATATGTATTCATAATATCCCTTTTTTTAATCCCTCTAATAAGTCGATTAATTCTTCTGTACTTGAGACTCTTCAGATTCACTCTGGCTTTTTCTTGTCTCATATCCAATTAATATTCTTAGCGAGTTCTGACTCGCTACAGTAGCATTATATTTTTGTAACCTTTTACTCCTTTTATAGATGAAATTATATAGCTATCGTGGCCTAGTACTTTTGTGACTTGAATACTTTTTCTTTGTTTATGGCATTGCCCCAAAACATAATGGCAAATCTTAGTGTCGAGGAAACATAACCATGATACGCACTCAGTAGAGCGTTTACATTCACAATCTTACTCAAGTGATTAAGAGCATAGGAGAACCAACTTAACTTATTACAAACATGGTAAATATGCGAATTCCATTTAAGATCATTATCAATATATAAACCTAGAAATTTTGTTGTTTTGGTGTCATTTATTCTTTTATATAAGTAGGATATATTTAACTGTATCTCATTCGCACAATTGACATTACGTTGTTTGAAAAAACATTATTTTGGTTTTATTCAAGTTTACTTTAAGATTACTAGACTCAAGCCACTTCATAATATTTAGTAAAGTGGCATTAACATTTTTTTCTAATATTTGTATCGTGTTACCGCTAAGTAAAACCGTGCTATCGTCTGCAAAAAGAGTAACGTGATTATCTGTAACTGCTGGTAGATCATTAATATAGACTAAGAAAAGTAGAGGTCCCAGTATACTACCTTGAGGCACCCCAAATTTTACTAATCTCATTTTGGAGTGGTAAGCTACTTCAGTTTTCGTTGTCATATCAATCTTTTTTATTACAGTCATTTGTAACCTGTTTGTCAAATATGATTTGAGCAGACTATAAACATTACCTCTAATCCCAAAATTGTATAGTTTTTGCAAAAGAATATAAGGTTCTACATAATTAAACGCCTTTGTCATGCCCATATAAAGCGCAACGGTTGGAATTCTTTTTTCGAAATTTTTTTGATTCTTGTAACAGAAAGTTATAAACTGCCATGTTTATGGACTTATTTTTTTCTAAACCCATATTGCTCTGGTATAAAGATGTTATAACTTTCAAGAAAAGAATAAACATATTCATAGATGATCTTTTCCAGTATTTTTGACAGAACTGACAATAATGCCACTGGCCTGTAAATACTCAAATTAGAGATGTCTCCTTTTTAAATAAGGGTTTAATTAAATATTTTTTTAATTTTTCTGGAAAGATACCTTCCACAATACACAAATTTACTATATGGCTTAATACTGGCGCAATTATATGTGCAACATCTTTAATGACTGACGTTATAAACCCATCCACTCCTGAACTATTCGTGTTTTTTAAAGAGTTAATCACTTTAATTATGTCAATAGCCGTAGTGGGACCCACAAAAATTGAATTCGAAATAGCAACTAGAGTTTGTATTTTGACACCCTTAGAAATTGTTTCTTCAACTTCATCAATAAAGTGATCGTTAAATGTATTAGCAATCTGTAACGGGTCCGTAATTGATACATCCTTGAACATTATTTTTTTAATACTTTCCTTCGGAAAACTATTTTTACACTTTTTATGATAACGTGCCTTTTGTGTTAATTTTAAAATAGATTTATAACGTTTCACATACATTTTATAATCATTTTTTTTTGTTTTTAAATTGCGATTATTTTTTTATATCCACAACAGTTCTCTTTTACGCTTACTACATATTCTAATTCCCCGAGATATCCATTTGGGCTTAACAGTAGCTTTACACTTAATACGTTTTACAGGAAAACACAAGTCGTAGAAACACTTCAGTTTCTTCAAATTTGTTATAGGAATCATTTGGATCATTAAAATCAAACACTTCGTCAAAAGATACTTTACTTAAACTATCAATAAATTTATTTCTATTTTTTAATGAATAGTCACGTTTCATAATGTACCAATATTTTAATGAGCAAGTCTTGTTCACAGGATATCGAGCGAATTGAGCAGACTGATCAGATAATCCCAACTCTATTACTTCTCCCTAACATCCTCTAAAATTATGCGCAATATTATCGAGACAAGTTTTACTAGCCAATCTGGTCGGCTCTTTAAATTGTAACCTATGACTATAGCAATTTAGAGTATTAATGAGTTCCTTCGTGTGTTTAGATGTATACAGAACGTCCACATTTAGATCATCACAGAGAATGATTTTCCTTGTCTTCGAACTTAGTTTAGACAATAGAGTATTAAGTACATTAAAGAATCCTTAACAATTTCCGTTACAATTGCGTCGTATTTTTTTAAACCCGGGTGTCCTATGTCATCATGGTATTTACGCATGATGTTCCATCTCGCTACCTTCGGTACTACTATTTTTTTTTTGTTCACCGTTCCTCAATTTTCTGTATATTTGGCTATCTTGTAAAAAATAATTATTAGTAACTTCTGGATCATTAACTTTGTTTTCTAGCTTTTGTTTAATAATTCGTAAGGAGTCATCTTGGTTTTGTAAACAAACAACCCAGTCTAATAAATCTAAAACAAGAATCTTGTTCAGCATACAGCTAAGTATGCTGACTCAATATTTTATGAATGAAAACTCATGTTTTCATTCACAGCTAATAACCTCGAACTTAACGTAGAAAAGACGAAAGCTATACTTTTTAAATCTACTTCCAGAGCAAAAGAAACATTAGATATGAAATTAATTGAAGGCTATATTTCAACTGTGGATTCCGTCAAATTGTTGGGTGTTCACATAGATTCTCTTCTAAATTGGAAGGAAGACGTCAATAACATTGAAAAAAAGATTTTATTTTCATGCTATGCTTTGAAAAGCTTAAGAGAAGAATTAACGATAAAGCAATTCAAAATGGTTTATTACGCTCTGGTAGAATCTCGATTAAGGTATAGCAAAAATTTTGGGGTAATAGTTATGACTAGTCATAGACAATCATGTAGAGAGCACTTTCAGAATCTGAAAATTCTGACGGCTCCATGCCATTATATATTTATTATCCTTACGGATCTTGTCAAGCATCCCAATAAATACGAAAGCACAGAGCAGAGAATAAAACGTCATGACACTCGGCGGAAAGATTTAGCTAACAAAATACAGCCATCATTACAAATAGTCAAACATAGTGTTAAATATCAAGCAGTTAGACTTTTCAATAATTTGCCGACTAATTTAAAAAAAAATGTATCAAATTATTTACTGGAGCAAAATTTTTATAGTATAGAAGATTATATTAAATCTGGTATTTGATTTTAAAATGAATTCAATTATTTATTATGGAAGTATTAGTTCTAAATTTATATAATTTTAATTGTTCTTTTATTTATAATAATATTTTTATATAATGTATGTGCTTAAATTAATTTTCAATGTAATTTAAATATGAATTTTGTAATTTAATATTAATTTATACTTTCCGACACAATGTAATATTGTTTAATGGAATAAATAACTGAAACTGAAAACTGAAACATTTGGCAACTTCTTTTTGTTCAACATGTCACGCAATATTTCAACAAAGTCGATCCTATGTGGGAAGGCCTCAAGCAGTTGTTCTTTCCATTAACTCCAGGTCAATTCATAATTGCGCAAGGACGAGTGCCACACCTTAGCCATGGCAGACAACCGAGATTGCATACAATAGGATTTAGAGCCAAATCCAATTACGTATGGTGGCGAGCTGTTAAGCCATGTTGAAGATTCTAAATCATTCTTTTCCGGGTCGAAAAGAGGTATAATGTCAGCTTTTGCAGTTACAGTATTGAAAAAATATGGAACGGACTCACCAAACTGTAATTTTACGCCACACTCCTTGTCAGAATGGGTTATTTATTCAGTCACCGGTTCTTCAGATCTCCATGGGCACCATCGCTTATGTGCAAGTGATGATCCACTTTCCGGACTTTGGGAGCCGTCTTTAGAACGTTTAGGCATGTTATCCCACTTCTGAAACTGATAGGAACATGAGTTAGATACCAGGACAAATAACAAGGAAGATTCTTTAGTAATCCACATTTATTATCATATAATTGCAATCATTGATTATAGTTATAAATGCACTTTTCAAATTACAAATTTATTGACACTTCCAATAGACTTCATCAATTATTAAGATAAATCATAATTTACAGTTAGCACTTTTTCACTTTTCGTTTATAAAACTATCTTTAATAACTAAAAGCTGTGACCAAAACTACTTAACACATTTTAGTAGAAGAATACTTTAACAAATAATATTATAGTTATACTTTCACTAAAATCCTTTACCAATAACAGCTACTACACTAGAGGCACTTATTTTAACAAAATACTTATCTTTTATAAGCGAGAAGAGTTCACAACGTCACTATCTTTATTCAACTGAATAATACTTTTGCTCACAGTTAATCCTCTATTTTAAACTTGTAAGGTATTATAAAAATCCCACAGAGTATTTTCCTTTCCACTGCTGCCGTGAAAAAAGTGAGTCAAAAATCGTTTCCATCCCCTTATATAGTCGATTACAATAGCATCATGGCGCTTAAAGCGCGAAAACACCAAATGTCAAAATCTCGGTGTTGTTTCCGGTTACATGATAATAATCTTTTTATGATCAGGTGTAAAGTAAGTACATATGTTATGAAAGCAATAATAATTATCTTTTTAAATTAAATTTTGAATTATTGTGATAATGATTTGTGCAATTAATAAGAAATAACATACACTAAAATTTCTAATTGCTGCATTTTCATTTCTCATATAATTTTCCTTTTTATTTCTTAGTTGTTAAAATACCACCTTTTGGCCATATTTTATTACGAAATTAATAGTAATTTATCATGTATAATATATTTTTTTGGATAAATTAATGATAGCATCTTCTTTTAAAAGTATTGTGAATAAATTCCTAGGATTATGGTATCCAATACAATGTTTTATAATAGTTTTTAATGTCTTTTTAATTACTAATATAAAATAAGATTATTAAGTCACATTTCATAACAAAATCAACTGTAATTATAATGATTTATAACAATAGATACGGTCATTAGTATTGTCCATAACACATGTACTTTTATAGACATGGCGCTTAAAATAGTTTTGAATAGGCATTTTCAATCAATTTTAAGTACACCAAGAGATAACGACTATGTCTTGTAATTGAAGACTGTATTCGACTCTTAGGGGGGAAGAGATAAACGGAGTCACGGATAGAGTTTAGACGTACACCACATCGTAGTTAGAGTTCTATCTATAAGGAGCTATCTTCACCACTTTTTAAAATTAGTAACTATATTTATGCATTATGCTTGAGGCTTAGGGCAACATTACAAAATTTAACTTAAAACAGGTGATGCCTTTTTATAATAAACCTTTTCGAGGGCATCAGTCTTTTGCAAATTTTTACAGACTAAATTTGTATACCAATGTAGGTTAGTCTAAATAAATTTGTGAAGGGTTCAATGTCTATTATCAGGTGGTGCAGAGAATAAATGCTTTTACAGGTCGAGTGACTTTATGCCATGTCCCATTGATTTCACACTTACGTATATTGATAACTCGCTTGTCTGGCTCAATATAAATGGTTGATAATTAAGACTAATGATTTCACACTAACTATCGATTGTTGGACGTATAAGATCACGCTATTTCAAGTGAAAGACTGCCCTTGGGTGTATATAAAATGACTAAAATAATTCTATTAAACGTTTGAACTTTAACATAACTATTAGGACTGTCTGTTCTGTTATGAAAGCTGGTTAAAATTGAATACGATTTTTTCTAAGTAAAGACAATTTAGCCTCGGCTGTTACTGTTAACAAACTGTATGTTGCTAAGTACGTACAGTAATAAATAATATACACACAACCGTATATTCAAAGTTACAAAGTATCAAAGCATTATTTCTGCAATACCTGGAAAAAGTCACATACATGTATTTTTTTTAATATCTATAGAAGTATTGACAAAGCTTTTTTGATAAATGTAGATTAAAATTTACTTCCAAGATTTTATAACAAGTGTAACACGATCTTAGTAACAAGTAAAGCTAAAAAAAGTGATAAAATGGCCAAAGACCAAAAAAGTGTTGTTAACTCAAATGAATAGGTCTCGCTAAAAATATAAGTTTTTTATAAAGTTATTATTACAATTCGGTTTTAAGTATTGTTAAAAATAGCTGTTTCGACAAAGTTTATTAGAAAGGCGCTATTCACAGAACAAAGAATTTTCAAGCCTCAGTAACCCAGCGGCAGCGGCGTCTGGCCCGGTTAGTTAGAAAGACGTGGGTTTGACTTCGAATTCCGTCCGATACGAATGTTTTTTTGTGGTTTTCTTTGTGTTCTTTCTTTTTAAAATGGCTTTTGATAAATTGATATATTTCAGGTGATTCTTTTTCTGTTTCCAACAGTAAAATAGCAAGATTGGCAAGCTTTATTTAATTAAATTACATATTCTTCTGTTGAGTTAAATTTATAGTAGTTCTCTGTGAATCAATAATTTTTTCTTGTTTGTTCATTATTTTATCTAGTCGAGGTAAATATGAACGTTTATATCGAGTAACTCAAAGGTCAAACCGTAACGCAGAACGAAGAAGTAGTACTTACAACTAAACTGCATCAGAGCGAGCGCGGATTGACAGTAATAACCGTATAATAAATCGTACTGTGCACGATGCGGTGCAGCAAGTTGTCTCCAGTAACAGAAGAATGTTGTTCCATTGCCACCACGGCAACGCTAACCAAATGTTAAATAACAGGGGAAAGACGTTCCGTGGCGTTTCTCTAGTCGGATATTTCTTGTGCGATAGTCAGTGTACGATGGATAAGGACATTTATTTCATATAATCACTTGTTTGTTGCAAATTAATGACTGATATAAACCAAGTCAGAATAAATATAAATAAAGCATGATAGGTTACATTACATTTACATCTTCAAGCTGTCGTCCATTTCGAGATCCCATCGCGGAATCTTATTTTTTTTCAGCCAAAGGGTAGGCTTGGATGGATGATTCTTGTCTGTAAAAAACAAATTCACTGCCCGTGCCAAGCTAAATTTGATAGATCAGTTTCTTTATTATATGTTTGGTTTTTATTTAAACATTTAATTTTTTTTGTGTTTCTTTGTTGATTTTTTTACTAGAAAAAATACCCACAATCTCTCGTTACTAATTAAAATAAACGTTTTATTCTTTAGCGATTGTTTGATATTTGTAAAAGTATTACATTTGAAGTTGTAGGTAGTCGTTACGTAGAACATGAAGATTACGGCGCTGGTAGTCAGTTAAGAAACACTTGGAAAAAATCAACGGTTGTGTCAAGGTCTTGGTAGCACATTTAGAAGAGCACTCGTCCGAATAGCGAGTTTGTGGTTTAGAACCTGATAAGTTAATTTTTTTCTAGTAAAAGATTATTCAGCAGTAGGGACGACCGTTTTGTGCAACGGTTGCAATCTTGCCTCTCGCAAGATTCGCTGGGTTCGAGTCCCGGAAGGGGCAGTTGTTTGTGTGAGGAATACGAGCATGGGTATTTATATAATTTTTTTATGAATATTATATTTCTATGGATATTACGTATCTATCTATTTTATACGTATGGGTAGCCGTTACACTAGTATCCATAACATAGCTTTACAGTGCTTACTTTGGGCTAGGCTAATTAGTGCGAATGAAAGAAAATTATATTATATCTTTGTTTGCATATAAAGAACAAAAAGTAATTAAACTTGATTATAAAAGGAGAATGGTCAATTTGCGAACTTCCATAGTGAATTGATTATCCTCCTTTTTTTCTATGCGCAACGAGGTAACCAATGGTTATCAGCAGCTAATTAGCTCTTGATCTTTATTGAAAAAATATTTACTATGCTATGGGAATTTAGTTTGACAGCTTCCTATTAAAATTACAATCTTCTGAAACATATATTATTTGCGTTACGCTTTTTTATGTTTTTGTTTCTTCTATTTTGAGCTCTGCTAACGCAAACACTGTAAAATAATTTATAACTGTCATAGAAATACACAAAGCCGTTGTTCCGTAAAGTATCGAATTGCGATCGTGTAACAAGATTCTAAATATCACGTTGCCTATATCACGTGCTACTTTGCTACTTTCATCGGGGCTGATCAAGGGCTTGGAGATAATAAATAATAAATGAGTAGATGCTTTGTCTGCAGAGGCCCGCCACTGTAGAAAAGTATTGATTTCCTCAAACATAAATTATATAACAATGCACTGTAAGTTAAGTATGAGCAACCAGTATTGCGGTTGATGAATAAATCCTTTTTGTTGGCGTTAATGTCGCTGGCTATGATTCGTGCTGTATTTCCTCTATCGAGTTACAGCATGAAAACTAGCTTTCTTAATCTTCTTATTTCCACGGGAGCTTGATGAATCGACCTGCGATTGCGATTTGCTTGGGCCAGTTATCGGATAAATGAACAAAACATTTTTCGTTTCGTGTTCGTATTCTTCACAATTCCTAGGGTGTGTGTATTAATCTATTGGGAGGTACTCCGGCAGTGGGGACGTTTATTGGCTGCAGATGTTGAAAATTATGCTCTCTAAATATTTGTTGATCAGTAATGTAGGAATGAAATAAAAAATAAATTTTGGACAATTAATTATTTAGTCCTAAACTTAAGAGCTTGTACTGTCGGTACTAAAAAAAATTTAGAATACATAAATACGTATTTAGACGATGTTTTTATTTAAATAACCCATTTAAAAATCCTTTTCTTGATTAAGTATGCTTTTGGTTTTTACTTAACGAATGTGGCAGAAAAACAAAACATTGACATCAATACTATTATAAAATTGTAAAAAGCCTTATATTGAAAGTATTCCAGTAAAAGCAGAGAGAATAAGGTACTGGTAATATATCAAAATAATTATTTGCCTCTATACGCTTATCACCAAAAAACCGCTGAAGAAATTTTGATGTGGTTACACAGTTTAGTAGCTTGAGGTTTAACTTAAAATTTTATCTCATTCAGGTGGGCAGCACCAAAGATACAGCTTGACCTACCCGATTAACCTTGATACAATGAAGAGCTCATTTTAAATGGTCCTTGCTGGAAAAGGTTATCTATATCCCGATTGTACCATCCTATATAAAAATACCATAAGCTAGAAGTACCCGCGGTGAAGGCAGTAACAGTGATAACGGCTAAAATTTCAGTGTTTCCTGGGGAAATTGCTATAGACTTTCCGTGACAAATCGAACACCACGCGGATGAAATCGCGGACGGAAACTAAAATTTACATAAAACCATTATGTGGCGCATTTATTGCAAATTGCCAATGTCATAGCTAGCTTAATTGATATAGTTAATAATAATTTAGACGACTCTTTTAAAATTAACATGTCTAGCTTTACAATGGACATAAAAGAAAATTAGCTACGTGTCACTAATCTTATCACTTCATCTTAGTAGTATCTAACCACACTTCAACAATCCAGTTCTTCCATTATATAATTTGACATGTCCCATCTTTTGATCTAATTATAAAACTACTAGTTGACCCGGCCACGCGTTGCTATGGTAACGTTAATTGATTATAAAAACTGTTATTCTTAGGATTATTTTAACTATGGTAACTATATATGGTAACAAACACACAAAGTATTATCATAATATAATGTACTGATTGCGTATACAGGTAATGTTAAGCGGTAGTAATCGTTGACAATTAGTTTACTGTCAAAAACTGCTGACAGACAAATGAAACGCATTATGTTTTTGTTGCTTCATAAATAATTAAAAAATTAAAGGAAAAGTAGTACTTTTTCGTTCTGCGTTGGTAGACGAAAGTCGATTTCGGTACACCATACGGCTCTCCAGTGTCCTGACTTTTAAATTGTATTTGTTGCGATCTTACTGAAACAATAATGTTAAATTGCTAAATCAACTATTGTGTATGGAACTCTCGTTAATTGATTAAACAGTATTAAGTTGATTGACACTTTGAATACTGCTTTTGATGAGCTATTGAGAGTTAAGTAGGTTAGGGGTTCAATTGAATTATAAGATCAAATGGCTAATCAAATAGAGGCAATTATAATCTGTTTGTTTGTCTTTACAAAAGTCTTTATAAAAGTATTAGGCTGCGTTTACCTAAGGTGACGCGCTGTGTTATTCCTTTGTTCCAGTTAAATATGAATGTCACAGAAAAGTAAAGATTAAAGGTAATTTTATTCTAAATAATTAAGACAATGATTTATAACAGAGTGAAATCAGTCCACAGCAATTCATTTCTTGTTGACCCTTCGTCAACGTCAAACGTTTAAATGCTATTTATAATGTTTAACGACTAATTGTTAATCGAATTAGAGCGAGACAATATGTTTCGATAAAAGAACGGAAGTAATTTTAACGTTCAGACGAAGAGCTGTCGCCTCTTGATTGGGACATATTGCCTGGCGCCTATGTGCCACGTCGCAGGGTCACTCTCGACCGATTCCCGAGGGCATTGTTGCCCAAGTAAATTGCTCGTTAGGATGCGTACACAGTTGTTAGAAATATTGTTATTGTGAAAAATGAACAGAAGTGAGAAGAGAACCGAAAGCAAACGTTTTAGTTTCACATTGAAGAGAAAACGTTTAGCTTCGAAACAAAATGTGAGTACTAAATTTTTCTCTAAAAGTCTGTGCACTTTGTGACGTTTTAGAAAAGTTGCGTATAAGCGACACAGGTGCAATACGAATTATAAGCAGCGTGTTTGTAAATATCACGTTGATTGTGCACGAAATAGTCGCTGTTGTGTGAATACGTTCTCATACTAATGTAATGAATTTTCTTTTATGAATTTTCTTTAAGTAGTGTTTACACAAACACAGGTTATAGAAGTTGCTCCTGATTTTAACCTACCGTGTAAAAAAAAGTTTTAACGCAGAATTTTTATTTTGAGGAATCGCCCTAAGCGTCGTAAATGGAATTGTTCTGTCGTCTGGGACTTGCAAGGATGATGTCATGGACAAAAATACCAGCTAAAAGTTGTAGGGCTAACTCCACTTATATTTTGTAAGCACGTAAATTTAGTGTTTAAAAAGATAAAAGTTATTTATTATCTTTGTTGAAAGAAAATTATTAATAGCAAACATTAATATTGTCTCAGGTGTATCAAATGGGACACGAACCCACATCCCTTTGCTATCCAGGCGATCACTCTTCCAACTTAAGCTGACGAAAATTAATGTCTTATAACAATCTTATAACTTTTGTAAAATTTTCCACTTCCATTACAAACATCTTTAATTTATTTGTAATTAAGTCGTTAATGTTTGCGTGTTCGTACTAACTACTTGATAAGATTGACGTCTTCTTTAGTGTAAATTTTATAAGTAGGTATGTAATATTCTGCATATCTATGCATGTTGTACATTTCTTATTTCTTCAACCCTGTAAGCCCCAGTCAATCGGTCTGCGCGACGTTTATGTTCATGGCAGTTCGAAGTAATAAGCTGATCATTGGCCGAAAGTGGATTGTGACTCACTGACTGATATTGAATCTGTTCTTTTTAATTTTTAGGAAGTGTCTTATAAAGAAAATTCCTTGAAGGCTACCAGCCTTTATTCTTGCTTGATTCCTTTTAAGTAAAACTTGAATCAATTACTTCCATACCGCGTGTTTACGGAAAACAGTTGGTATTATCTTTGGTATTCTTATCTCATTACATTATTTATAGTCTAGTGCATTTTATTTATACTTGCGGATGTCGTCAATCCTTGCGTTAGTTATTAGTGTTATAAAATTTTCTATATATCAAATGATTGGATGACTTGAAAGTACGAGATCTAAATAAATCGTGTGATGATATATCACCCGTCCATACCGAATTACAGTAAACACTGCATCAATCTACTATTAAGTTAATTTCTGACTTGATATCAAACGATGTCTAAAAATTTAAGTTAAAAATCAGTTTACCTTTTCTGACAGCTTTTTATATATTTTATGGTGTAAGATAATCGATCTAATTATTATAATGCAGAACCGCCTTAAAGACTGATAATCAATTACTTCCTACGCTCTATCACTTGACGTTGTCCATTAAAAAGTTTCTCGGAAGAAATTGGTTTAAGTGACAAGGCTGCTTGATATTATCTCGTTTTCGGTGACTTTGTGAGTTGAATTAATCACTCTTCCTACAATAAGGTGTGTTTAACCTATTGTTATTTTTTTATATGTCGATTGTTTGAAAGTTTGTGACTTCTGTCCTAATAGACAGCTTAAAGTTTACTGCATATTCTAATTGACAAGTTGTTATTGCTACGTATACTATTAAAGTTTACGTTCACGAGATTGAGTCCATAAACACGCACTGGACATGCATTGTGTCTACTGCTTTATACTCGTTAGCGATTGTCTTAAAAATTGTATGTATATATTGTACGAACTTCAGTAACAGAAAGGAGTTTTATAACTTCTTAAAAGTTGTATTTATCTAGTCATTTAACGAACAGGGCAAAGGATAATCATGCAGCAATTATCTAGTAGGTAGGTACACGCTAAACTCCTGTTCTCTATATCACAGTAGTATTATTTTTTGACAAAGCGTGACAATACAGAGGAGTTCGGAATCGAACTATCGAGAAGCGATAGGACAAGCGAGTGCGCAAAGCATGGCAGGCGGTTTGCTATTCAAGTAACAAGGATCATGAGGTGCCTACCTAATATAATGATTGATATTTAATTGTGATTTTGTTTCAGAATGACGAACCGCCTGAAATCACATATTGTGTGGTGGGCGGTGAAGGTGGCTTGGCGTTGCAGGCCGTCACCCCCACTCATCCCATGCCGCCCCAAGATGAGCTGGACGCCAAGTTCGCCGAGTTGGTGGTAAGTACCATTCTTTACCTAAACACTGAAGCGGTAGTTTTGTGTGGTATTCATTATTTATCGTTGACGACAACGAGGTTGTGACTACTATCAACGGTGACTTGACTTTTTGCACAACTAAATTAATTTAGACGAATTAATATAAATAAGTTATTTTAGCGATCAAATCTCACTTCTCATGAGCGCATTCAAATTTTAGGGATTTGAATTGAAATATTTGACGAGAAACTAGAATATAATACAAGAAGTTCAATGTCCCAATTTTATTAGCATAAAAAAACTATTCTCTATTTTGTTGAATGAATAATGTGAATAGCTGACGCGTGAGTCAGACGTGACTGTCAACAAAAACCGAACTGTACTGGTAGTGTAGTAGGTGTCTAAAGAAAGTGAATTACGATCTCGGTCAAAGTCGATGAACTCTTATACTTATAATTTGAATATTTTTTTCTGGTCATTTCAATCAATTTAAATTGTTGAAATTCGAGTGTGATTGGCATTATTATTGATTTGTTCATTATTTTTGGTAGTAGATAAAGAAAATTTCTGAGAAATTTCTTCAGCGTATATTTGTCTGAGCTAATGAAAGAAGATGTGACGTTTTTACTCCATGTGAGAGTAAATATTAATTATGTCTCTTAGAGTACCTCCTGTTCTAGAAAATAAGTCGTTCTCCAGCCAGCTGCACATAAAATTATCTAAGACTAGTCTTTAAGAGAGATCAGGTGTTCCCATCCCTTTGTCTTACCTTTCTCTAAGATTCAGATAGGCCTATATTTTCAGATTCTAAACAATTCTTTTAGTGGATAATGTTCTTTTTGAAATAGTTTGAGACTGACAGAATGATTAATTAAGACTATTTAAACATTTTGTATAGTTCACAATAGGTTTTCTCGAAAATTCCAAGTCCACAGGTGCTACTTACATTTATCATGAAGTTTTACAGTATCCACCATAATCAATATTATATTGTCATGAAAAGACATCTTAAGACAATGATCTCATTCTTGCTACACAATTCCATTGCCTCAAAAGAATGATAATAACTACCTTCTCAAAACATGAAGCCTTAAGTTTTCATAATAACTCAGCCTTTCTGGGACTTCATGAATGTAACTGTACAATATTTTTTATGTATGTTTTTTATAACAATTCCCACCTTATAATTGTTAATGGCGCTTTTTGATTTCCATTTATTTATATTCAAAAGAGATTTGTATTTATTGCCATTACAAAATTAATAACTCACATTCTTACGTCAGATACTGACGTTGTGCTTATCTTTTAGGATCATAATTATTTTGTGTGATTGGCCAACTGCAATTTTAGTGAAATATGTGCAACTTCTAATAATATAATGTCTGATAGGAAAAATAATATTACTGGGTAATTAAAATCTTTATCCGTTTAGTCCTCTTATTATTTCGGAATATACGAATAAAAAATTAAATGAGTATTTATCATAAATAAGTCTTATGTGTTTAAAATGTATACTCAAATAAAAGGTCTGTTCTGGCTTTGAAGGTATGAAAGAGATATTTTAAATTTATTTACTTAAGCGCAGTGAATTCACTTTTAAGCGTTACAGTTCTGAAGAGCACTGTGTCGACGTTCTCATCATTCTCCAGCTAATTTCCACTTTATCTAGTGATGAATCTCAGACTAGGTTACCTTACGCAACCAATGTCACTGTTGTTAGTCTCAAAGCAAAATTCATCAAATGGAAAACTTCTCTATAAATGAGCATTTTATATTGTGCCGTCAATTATATCACATAGTTTTTGTAAAATGTTCTTAGCAGTAAGGCCAGCAAGTAAGTATAATAGCTGGCAATATTCTGACATATTTTATCGATTGAATCGTAATTTTTCTTCTTGTGCATAGGAAAATAATGATACATATAATAAAATTATAAGAATTACCGAGAAACTGAAAAAAGAAAAGGTTATCGCAAGTTTCATAAAAAGATCAGCACTGTATTAAACATGTAAACCGCCGTATATTCAAAATTTTAAGAGCCACATTCGGGAAATGGTAATCATATATTATAACAATTTATAAACATACATGTGTACTTTATGATAAACGTAATACTGTTTTATTTTTGTCTTAAAAGAAAACAGTATTAAAAAAAATACTTATTGCATCAGTTCCAATCTTCTGTGTGTTTTTAAAAGCACAATCTTAAAAGGGATAAATCATTATGGACGAACTACACCAAAGTTAAGTCCTAATCAAAATGATTGGGTATTTGATTGACTAACCCACAGTTACTTTATCTTCATATCCTAGTTCCAAATATATCCAGTGCTCCTACAAAAAAAAAAGATTGTCGTAAAAACTTTTGACGAGTGTTACTATGAAATACTAATACAAATAATTTCGGTTAAAGATATTATGTTCGTTTGTAACTTTTCTGAATGTGATTGTGTTGTTGAAAATAGGAAAAGTAGAATATTATCTTATTGCAGTAATAATGTTATTGGTCCCATTATAACCCTGAAATAATAAAACAACAAAGCGAATTGCACCCACAGTCATTAATTAAAAGCGGGTTTCTCTAAACCACACTGGAACGTATCCCGTACCGTGAGCACCGCATTGCTCCATGAGCAAGACATCCGCAGCATCAGAGACGTAGCTCAACTTCATTATGCGGTTTTTACGTTGTTATTGGGTTATTAACGCGTCTTAGTGCGAGATAAATGGTCATGATGGTCACCATCATGTCAGCGAAAAGACGTCTACTACTGGAAGTCTCCCTCAAAAATTGAGGGTGATTAATTCATGGTTTACGGAAGGTGGATGATGGTATTATTCGCCGACACCTTTAAGTGGGAAGTGTTGGTGCTATTCTAGTCTGCCGGATACCACACGGCTATCAGTTACTGTATTTTTTATATATCACATATATATCTATGCAGACTGAAGTATTTACGTTCAACGTTTGAAAACGAAGACTTTTGCACAGGAGCGTAGTGCTTAGCGATGTGAGATGAACCTAAACTCTATCTCTTACCCTTTCGTTTGTTAAAATTCAAATAATGTTTAGAACGAAACTATTATAATTGAACCGAAACTTACTTGTTATTACACTTATTATAAAAACTAGCATCATATTTTACTCGTATTATCTTTCATTCAAAGCGTTATTGCTAATTTTGGTCTTTATGTTTTCGTTTTTAAACCAATGCTTAGCATAAAAAAAAGACTATACAATATATTCTGTAACTTTTTACTTAACAAAACGTAGATGAAACTACTCAAGTTCTCAAAGCTTATGAAAGGCTTAATAAGTAGTTTGGTTGTCCTTAGGCACTTTTGTCCATGCATAGTTTTCCCAGAGTTTCATCGAGTTGCAACGTGGTTGTTTGCATAGAATATAGACAAGATAGATATTAGAGACAAGCAGCAGTTGAAGGTGTTCTTTTGACAGATAAGATGGGTGCGCCAGTACTTTCACGAATATTATGTTAGGGCTGTTAACTTTAATGCAACTTTTATTACTTCAAACAAGACTTGAATATAATTAATCTAGAAGATGAAATGTTTCCGAAGTCAATAGGAATAGCCTAAGCTAAGTTTAAATTAAATTTTTATTTTACTTACGTACTTAAATTTTTAATTATCTAGTAGGTTGCCTTGCCATTGTTATAGCCTGACAATTAATAATGATAATAGTAGTTTATTTAAAAATATTCCCCATTGTAGTGTGAGTGACAATTTAATCTAAGCATATGTTAGTAAATGTGTTGGAATACTCTTTGGTATGCCTACTATATTAATACTTCTTAGAACCTATATGTAATCTGAATTCTATAGGACTTTGACAAATATTTTTTTAACCAAAACCAATTGTAATTCTTTTGTACTTCTGTCAATATTATATCTTCCTTATACACGTATATTTTAAACTTCATTTCACATCCATTAATTTTACAACCAAATGACATGGAATACATGTTATATCATATGACATTATTTTTTTCATGACAATCAAGTTAAAATACTATACATATATGTTGAAAAAAAATTATAGGGTATGAAACCTGTAACTGGCAGAGAACCTATATAGAATTATAATATATCTCGCTATTTGATTTGTTATGTACACGAGCTTGAAAATTTATTTAACGAATAAGTTTTAGAAATCGATTTGGAATGACAACCGAGGTCTGAATTTATTGAATTGAAAGGTCTTGAAGTTCATTGAAGTAATCATATAAATAAAATGTTTCGAAATTATACAATTATCTTCAGTTTACAACCCTGCAGTCTATATCAGTAACATGCATCGGATCGGACTTAAAGTGGCGTTTAATTTGATTTACAGTCTGCTGCGTCGGCGCAAATTACTGGTCCAACCCCGATACATCTGATCTGATGCCGCGCCTGCTTCGATATTTACATTTTCATAGTAAAGGGTCGATTATGGCAAAAAAAAAAATCAGGACAATTTACACTAAAAAGCTTTAAACTAATCAGTGCTCGTATAAAATACACGATTAAAAAAATAAAAACTAGCATTGTTATTCTAGGGTACTAAGGCTTATTTATGCTTATCACACTAATATATGCCACTAAAAGGAATCAGCCTCAGGTGCATCTTTGGTGCATAGACTCATTAAACTTTAATAGATTTTATGGATAATGTAAATACAAATAGCAGCATAGTGTAATTGATTCATGACTTAATTGCCAATATAATCAAAGAGGCCCTTCCCTGGTACTCTTTAATGAAATGATTTTGCTCAACGTTATTTAATGGCATGAATATAAATTACGGAGGTACTAACTCACGAATACGCCTACTAATTTATAAATGTTGTGGCAACTGATATAAACGTATCGATAAATGGTAATTTTGGTTAACATGCTACCATTTCACTTGATAAAGATATTAAATTATCAGCTCATAAAATGCGGAAATGACTGCCTCCACTAAATATTTAATTAGCTCTTCGGTCGGTTAACAGCAGCATAAGCGAGATAAACAAAATTTCACTTGCGCTCCAAAACTGGTTGAGTTGATGCTCCACGGATTTTCCCACACGCCCAGTCATTTGCACCTGCTAGTACTTTATCGTTTCTAAATAACGGCGAAAGCGAAATGACAATTTTGACAGATAAAAGTGTTAATAATAGGTTTGAAGATATTACTCGACTAATAAATTGCAAAAATTAGGATCAGTAGCGCCCGGATGATCGGTTGTGTAATAACAATGCCATGTCACTTTCACTTGGGTTTATGATGATCGGTGACAGATCTAATGAAGACCAAAATCGCCGGACACAGTGTTTTGGGTGTCGTTAGATGACAAAGCAGTTTGGGTGAGAGTATCACTAGGATGTTCTTTGCCGTTACTTAGCGCAACCTTTCTTAAGAATACGATTGAATTTGTCTAGATGGCTCTGTGGAGTTTAAATTGAAATTTTGACTTTTTCATAAATTATTTTCATTGTATCTATCCCAAATTTTATTTTAAGTTTGAATAGCAACTCGAAATATGTATAATTATTTTGATCTCATAGAGAAATACTTAACTCACACTACTGGTGAAAATTTCACTTCAATTGTTGTCATTTGATCTAAAATGTGGTTAAGAATTTACTTATTCAATAATCGCATGTGTTGCTGAATCATAGATTTTACTCTCAATGACTGGACATAATTCAAATATACCGACTGTAAACACTTTCACTGCACCAACAATTTTGGGTGCCAGTGTATGATTGGCATTAGTATTTCAAATGTGCTGAGTAGTTTACTGATGATTTCTTCAAATCTCCCGCTGTTTAGTGAGTAGCTAAATTGATAATATATTTTCACTTAAATGATTTTGCTTTCATCCTTATTAAGCAATTTTTCTCATATGTCGGGTTGATGTTACTTGAGAAATATTTGTTAGATATTTTTTTATTCTAATACTTAATTAGTATGACTAATCTTTTTGTTTTATTTACCTTTAAACATAAAAAACCTAAGGTCGTTTGTTTGTTCTAGTTTGCCTTTAACTTTCAACATTGTCATGACAGGTTGCATAGATTGCGGGTTCATTAGTCAGTACATATCTAGCATTAATTTGTTATTAACCTTCGGAGAGTCACGATCTTGTTCCCATCTCACTGATTGGAATTTATTTTATATACATTTAAATATAAGTAACCCCGATTTCGTAACAAGATTACGTTTACGATATGGACTCACGAACGTAAAACACTGATCCTTAAAGGAGTTTTCGATATATCAACTCTGTTCTGTACTCAATTACATAATACCAAATTAAACAAAACTATGCAACTTTTTCTTAGCGGTTTAGTAGAGTTCTAGAAAACAAATTAAAATTTAATGGACTCTCCACATCGCGAAGCTCGATTTCTATGTATATTTTACGACTGCATAAGAAATATGCAATGATCCTTTTACACTTGAAAGTGGATATCAGGTTAATTCAGTTTCTGGCATCGCCTTCGCTGACAGTTTCATTAGTACAAATACTCGAGACAGCTTTCTAGTTCGCCCTTTGCTTTGCATGTCTGTAAGAAAGTTCGTTATTCATAGCAAGATGTTGGAAAGCTCATTTGCTTTTATAGATGTTCAATAAGGCGCAGAAAATATGATTTGTTTTCTTAAATTCATTAAGTAAATACGGAATGTTAAGAAAGATTACTGAATGTACTACAGTATAACTGCCTGGAAAGGCTAACAATTTTAATTAAACTCACGTTTACTTTAATGTTATTATTTATTTATTTCTGTTCTATATAGAATTATGGGCCAAAACGTGTTTTTATTGATTTAACAGCTTTCCAAAAACTAGGACTTTGAGGACCCGGAAAACCAGGAGAGCTAGTTTTTTCAATCCCATTGTAACGTATGTATCATATATGCCAAACACGTGTCTAGTGTAGTGTATGTGTGCTACGCGTGCTATGTGTGAATGTTAATATTCAGAAAAAGGATATAGCAGTTGTTTTAAACTTTAAAGTTTAAAATGATTTTGATTTCCACCTCCGTTCTCAATTGGTTTTCTTTCGTAAGATTAGCTTCACCAGTTGATTGGCTGAGAGTGACAATTGAATCTTACTTCGCAATTAAAAAAATATTAAACTTAAGCTTTAATCATTTGTAATGCGTGAGTCTTAATATCTACAATGTCCTGTAATATAATATTATTTCCAAGATTATGGTCAAGTTCTAAAATTCTCATTAAAACTTCGAAAATAACAAAGTAGTGGGAGTGTTTTTTAACACATATAAATGCTCATAAGTGAAAGCATCGAGCTATTAAGCTTCTGGTAGAGATAGATATTTTATATTTTTCAAATGCGTGGGTATTGAACTGATGGCTAAATGTAGTTCGATCAATTATTCGAAATCTATGTTAGTTGGTCGACAAAAAACGTTGAATCAAACAGTTGCAGTAAACGAAGTTGTTATCGGCTTTAATTAGCTGTCATTGACCCTGAACCCATTAGTACGGCGAAGCAACCGTTTCGCGTTAACGAAACAAAAGCAAGTCTCACGCGCACAATTAGTTGAGCTCTTATCATGGCGGCTTATAGAATAATCATTATCTTCACAAAGAAACACATTTTTTCTGTGTATAGTAAAATTACTATAATATTAATTTAAAATAAATTTTATGTTTTCTATCGTGACGCAAGTATTAGGATACCTCAGGAGTTCAATGCTGCATCAGTTAGCGCGATTGACCTATGATCGACATATGTTCATATGTATACTTTAGCAAGGGCTGATAATTGTATGGGTGATCAAAAGTTTACTATCTCGAGCTCTTTCTTGCTTCGGAAGGCACGTGTTGTTTCCGGCTATACCTGCAGTCGTTAGTTAGCACCCACTGCGTTTTTGGGTACTGGCCCACTCTTCCGACGGTGTTTCATGTCCATAGTGAAGGCTTGTGCGCTAATGGTGAGGACTTTATTAGCACCGCAAGCGCTACAACTGAACCACTGTTGCTACTGCTGCGGTTACTGTAGTGACTATGGTCGCTCCTATATCTGGCAAACGAAGTATAGGAATTAGGTAAAAGAACATGAGCCGACATAAAAAATAGGCGCGATAATAAGTCTGAACTGCTGACAGTGTGTGTCACCATACTTTTGAAGGGCCCAACCACTACATTTGATTTGATAAACCGTAAATCCTTGTTAGAGAACAGAAATTTGTTCCAAGAATGCATTGTGAGACTATGGAGATTAGGAAACATCATAAACATCAGAGCGTAATAATATTTGAAACAACTGGTGGTGTAGTGAGCTCTTTTTGTAAATAATAAATGTAAGATGTAGGTCGGTCCCTGTCCTGTCGGTCCCTGCCCTGTTTCTTTCGCCAGTTCTTCGCAAAGAGGCCTCCTAATTACTGAACTGGTGGTTAGACTTACTAGTTTACAGTAATCGTAGACATAATAAAATAACTCAATAAAATAAAGTAATCAATTTCGTGGGTACACATTTCGTAGTTAGGGACGTGTCCCATTAGTCATCCTGTGATCATGGCTCCTGTAAAAGAGTCGAAACGTCATGATTAAATGTATACAAAAAAATATAAACGAGTCATTTATCCGGTCAAAGTGGTTTTATTTAAATTTGTTAAATATGATAGTTTGAAATATTATTTTTAAATTATTTTTTAACATATACATGATGGACAGGTAGATATTGCTTTTAATATTAGTGTGGTTAGGAAACAATATTTTTGTGATTTAACATTGAATCCCTAATTGCTATTTGTTATATTTTAATTTACATGTGTTGCCATTGACATAAAATATATAGGTACATTAAATTTAAGAGTAGCAACTTTATTGATCACAGTAGTGGCAATTGGATGAGTAGTTTCGGAAATGTATCCTACGTCCAAACTTGCAAAAGGACATTGTTCTGCGTCCGTAAATTTTGTGCCCTAGAACAAAAAGAAAATTACTTTACGTGTAATTTTCCGTTGCTGTTAGTTCTGCGTAAATTACGCATAATATACGCATGTAGACAGAGTTTATGACGGAGAACTTGAAAAATATATTTTTTTTAATAAATTAGAAAGGATTTTAAAGTTTTGCTAGTTAAAAACAGGCTTTTACATTATATAGAAAAACATGTTTATTAATCCCTTTATTTCATTGAATAAATAACCATTTATTAATAAATAAAATGACAAGTACCTCTTTAAAGGTGTGTTTTAAAATAATCTTTTCTTATCGCGATACTAGCGCGATATTCAATAATATTGACTACGACCACATTGCTGCCTCTACCGTGATATGGTGTCTGTTTGTAAAGGCTAATTATAATTAATAAAGAAAGCAAAATATATGTGCTTTTAATGTTACTATTTATTCATCTAGATATTTCTTATTTTGTTATAATAATTACAACTTATGTGTAGAGTGCTGTAGAGTCGTTGGAAGCTATTCACAGTGAAATAACAGTATTAAATATAAAGAAGTTTAATAAAATATATATATATACTCGGTACAAACGTAATTTTTTAAAGACAACATTGAAGTAAGTTTTTATGTCATATTGACGTACGTTTAAATAGCATTGAGTAGGTATCTAAAAACCTAAAACTGGCTGTTTTCAATATTATGCACGATGTTACTTTTGTTTTCTATCACTATGAGCTCACGCCAGTCAGGGTAAAAGATAGTGGTACCTATAATGTTACGTTTTGTGTTTCAGTAATTTTTAGAGAGTTAATTTTGATGTTGTTCACGATAACTTGCAATGTATCTTACAAGGAGGCATGATTCACTAAAAAAGAAGACGGATTTAGCGTTTATGCTGTATTAAAGGTTTTATCATATTTTTAAAATAAAAAAAGGAAATGTGCTGTTGACTCAAGATTTCTTTCTTTTACAACGATCTTTATAACCATGACACACGAAAGAAAGATAATCTTATGTTAGAAAAACACATTAAGCAATAGATTAGTCAAGGTATATACTAATGATGCTGGGTAATTCCTCTTGATACTTTCCTCGTTGGCAGTGCAATGGACTGCTTAGGATGTTTGTTAGAAAATAAACGTCGTGTAACAGATATTCATCATAGAAATCGAACACTGAGAATTTGGAGGCGAAACTTAAAGTCAATTGGGTCTATGTTGGTGTGTTCCGGAGTTTTAACCTCTATTCAATGCAGTTTATATGACTCACAAGTTCGCGGCGCAAAGTACTGTAATATGTGCTTGATTTCAATGAGTTGACTCGACAGTGTCAAAACTAATTACTACATAAGACATAGACAATTAATATACCACATTTTTAATTGCAATGGAGTTGACAATAATTTATTTATTTTATGGAGAAAAAAAAGCACAAATTCTTTCAGATAAGCTTATATGCAGATAAGTTGCGTTTAAAGTCGATAGTCCATTAGCGTTTTTAGCAGCTGTGTACTTTATTTAATTCTTTTATCCTTCAGTATGTTTATTTATTTAGATGTGTGTTATCCAATCACACAGTAAAATGAAAGTTCAGTTGGAACATTGAATAAAATTTTAGGTACTTAGGTGTGTTAATTTTTTATTTTGTTACAGTATTTCTTTATTATGTTAACCTGCATAAAAATATCCTCAAATTTTTTTACCATAATTTTTACGCGTTGTCCGCCTGTACATGTCTAACTTTAAGTTGTATATGATTTCACAAGGTGAAATTGATAGCAATTTACAAGTTGGTTTTTATTACCTAATCTACATCATTTTGGCCAGATTTAAAAATAAATTGAAGTTGAAGAATAATGCTTTTGGATTTTTTATACTTGAAAATTTGAAGCTGAAACTGATGAAATCATTTTAAAATGTGGCGGCATCGTTAGCAGACAAAAGACACATTTTAATTTTATAATTAGCAAATAATTCAAATATCAGTTCATTAGTGTTATATTTCAATATTGATAAGGATTTTATTTACATTAAATTACATGAAATTTTACCCAGTCTGAAAATATCTAAAAATAATTTGTAAATATGAAAGCTAAAGCCTACCTCATCAACGTGGTAGTTACGAAGGTTAGTGGAATGTCACCAACTATTTCCTAATTACCACAATTCTGTTAAACGTTTCGTATGCTGGGTATTTCTTCCGATCTCGGTCGGTCGTCGTTACATTCCTTCTTAACAGCCCTAACCTAAAACTGGAGCGTTTAATTAATTTAATAGCTTTAAATATGAAAAGCTGACTAAACTGACGCTAATGATAGCTAAGTTATGATTAAAAAATGAATCCAGTTTCGAACTCCATATTATTTTAACAATTTTTTTGTCTAGGGAAAACTGGCCGATGATTCCGCCAGGAGACCTTGGTTTTAAGTAGGATTACCCGCTGAAAACCCCCCTTGTACTCTCAGTTACGCTAAAAGTCCGGTGGAGCCGTTGTGGCATTCGCCACCAAAAACAGCGTCGGGTAACCGGCTTCTTCTTGAATGGGAAGTACCCGCGTATAAGACAGACCACATATTCTCCGTCCGTTAGTCTTGTCACGGGCAGGAAGCTACACACTTGCGCGCTGCAATTGTCCCCTAACGCCTGCGAGAAAGTCAGTGTGGTGGATATTACCCCCTCGTGATATGACAAATAAATACTAATAACAACAGTGTTGAAATAATCGAACATGGTTGCTAATATTATCCATAGTCACGAGAAGTAAAATAAAACTATCGTTTTATCGTTACTACCATAGGACCATAACACAATATTAAACTATCCTATGATGTTTTTATGAGTGCCAGTTTATTGAAAACTGATTTAAAGTGATGTTATTGTTTTGTGATTCTATTTCTTTTCTGCTTATAATGCGCCTTAAGATGGATAATATTTTGCTAATCGTATGATGACAACAGTACTATAACTATAATATGGATATGACTAGAAACTACTTAAGTAGCTATGTAGATTACTTTGACCTAAGGAGTGTCAAGTAATTTAGTTATGTCACCTTAAGGTTAGACGCTTGAAGGCTGCACATACAAATATACGGTTACTTTGGTATTGTGTAAATTTCTAATGGAGTTGACACACCTTAAGTTTCAGTTGGAAGTATCTCTAATTATTATTAATTCTTAATCTCTGATTATTCAAATAAAATATAAGCATCTATAGGCCTAGTTATTATAAAGTTAATATTCACAATGCTTTAAACACGTTAATCTATAATCTAAGATCACAGTGGTTTGTGTGTTTGTCTGTCCGCTCTTTTGCCCGCTCTTTTTCCATTGTATCAATAAACGTTACCATAGCAACGCGTTTACCGCAAGTAGTTTGTTTACCGGACGCTAGATGGCGCTAACGGAAAAATATTCAATAATAAAAAAAAATTAAAGTCAAAATTGTCCACCCGTGCTAAGCCGGGACGGGCCGCTAGTATAATATAATATTCTCATTAGTTTCTCGTGGGGTGGTTAACGCTTGTGTTTTGGTACGATTGAGTGTATGTCCGTAGTTTATTTGCGGGGTTCGAACTCGGTTTCGCGGTTGAAAGCAGAACCGATGGGCGATACACGTGGAAGATTCATTATAAAGTTATGCTATTTAGTCATATGTGATAACTATATTTAGCATATCACCTGCTTATCATTGTTGTAACGCAACTATCTCTTTTGTTTAATTCGATTCTTACACATACATTTGCATATCAGAACAGGTGCGCCTAATCTTGTATCGCACTTAACAATTTAGATGCAGGCATTGTTGACAACACAACGTAACTTCTCCCCAACAATGGGGGGCGTGTTGCCTAACAAAGACGTTTAGTCATCGGCTGTCGCTTGCGACGGTAGTAATTAGACCAGTTAATGTTAAAGCACTTATTGCAAAATAAACTCGACAACACAAAAACCGAATGTATTGAAGCCTGTTTACATCCGCTGGACATCCGCATTTAGACAAAGTTCTCTCATATCTGATTTACCCTATAAAACATCCTGTCTGATATTAGATAATACCGTGCTCGCCATTCACTTATACAATACAATACTTATATGTAAGTTAATGCCTTACAGAATCAGCAGCGTAATTTGCGGGAATATAATTGCGCATTTTTTATATTAATGGAGAGTAGAATTGGGTAAAAATCATTATTCGATTCTTCAAAATTTACTATCAGTAATTTGGGTTACTCTCAGATTTATTATTAACTTTACATTGCTCTTAGTTTCTTTTTAATGACTTAATGGCACTTCACATCTGTGTTCACAATAATTATTTTCACCCTTGACTCAATAAATTACAGTAGCAATCACACGATTCATTCCGTTTACCGGCTTTCTTCGTAGCGAGGAAATCCGGTTGTAAAAACATCAGTTAGTGTCGCATTCGGTACGTACTCGTTAGCAATACCCATATTCGTTGCGTGTGCGTGCATCATCACTTCAATTATATCAAAGTCTACCGGATTGGCAGCAATTACATTTCAGAAGGCACTTCAGTCTACTGTCAAAGTCATTCAAAACATAATATTATGTGCATACATCTATTCGCAGACGTAATGCAAGATTTGCCTATGCAGAAAAAAAATCTTCATGGAATTATATTTTAAACGCCGAGTAATAATCCAATATACCAGATAAAAAATTCTCTAAATATGCTGCATTTTGGTTCTTAAGTAGGTTAAAGAGTTATTTATCCGGTGTTTAAAATTCGATAGGTGAACGGAATTTGAGGAGTGTCTGTCGTAACTAGTTTCTGGCCCTTCTTGCAGTTCGTTATTTGACTGACTTCATCTTTTATGGGAAGGTATGAGCGGTCAACTAAACATGTCTAGTGCAAAAAACGTTAATTACCAGTTCCTAAGTCTGAATCGCTCAGGATTTACAAGTGGCATGCGGTTCCGATTTCGAAAGAATGTGACCAAGGACAGAATCGCAAAACAGAAAAAAATCCGAATTGCAGAATAAATACTTAAGGAAATACAATTAAGCCCATGTGATATAGAGTTGTAATATTTGTATAAGTTTATTTTGATTGATTTGGATAGATAAATGACTGGATGACCTGCGACGGTTTTCCACAACTGCTTTAAATCCATATTATTTTATGTATTTACTAGCAGACCCGGTAACGCGTTGCTATGGTAACGTTATTGATACAATGGAAAAAGAGCGGACAGACAAACACACAAACAAATTTGTGTTTTTAGAGTATATACTATGGTAACGCGTAAAAGAGCGGACAGACAAACACACAAACAACAAATTTGTGTTCTTAGAATAGTAGTAATTTTTCACAATAATACAAATTGTCTTTATCAAAGTTTCTATATCTATGTTATGTACCTGCAGGAGGAGCTTGATCTAACGGCGGTGAACAAAGCGGCTATGATGGAACTTCCGGCCGCCAAGAAGTGGCAGATATACTGCAGCCGCCGACCGCCGCCGGGGCAGGCCCCCCCTCTGGCCACTGCACCACAGGTCGAGGAGTACATCAAGGCACTCAACGAGATTGCTGACGTAAGTAAATAGAATAATCAGTCTGCTAATGTTTTCGCTGCCAGGGTACAAGGCATCGTGATTCTTATAAATGGCTGTAAACTTCTTAATGAAATAGTTCCATAACATGCCCGCTGTAATAGAGGCATACTGATGGTACTTTGCGTTCTTCTCTTACACTGTTATAAACTTATCTGGTCCGTTCGTAGAGGCGCTACTATCGACAAAATGAAGATTTTATCTCCACTGGACCAGAAAAGGCTGTCGCTCTATAGTTGAATATTAATAAGGTCAATATTTAATTAATTAATAATAACGAAATTTTTATAACAAGGGTCAATCTGAAATGCGATAAAAATAATCTAAACATTGGTATCTATGCATGTAAAAGTAAATTCGCTTACACAAGAGAATTCGGTCAAGAAAATAGCATTCACTATTCAACAGTAAGCTTTGCGTTAAAATTTTTCCTTTAAAATAAGCATGTGCCGTAAATTGCCTCTGTTTAATTTAAAAGTTACTATTGAGTATTAAGTATTAAGTTTTATACTTCGAAGTTAAAATACATTGTTAGAGACATTATTGATTCAAATCTTAATGTAGACATACATGAACTGAAACACTACCTTGATGCTTCCTGGTGT
Source organism: Calamotropha paludella (assembly GCA_927399485.1). Classification (NCBI taxonomy): domain Eukaryota; kingdom Metazoa; phylum Arthropoda; class Insecta; order Lepidoptera; family Crambidae; genus Calamotropha; species Calamotropha paludella. The sequence continues at coordinate 8,219,345 of OV656817.1, read as the reverse complement.
TAACACGTGACTGGCTGACCCTAGTTTATGTCGTCTTACGCCGTCACACATGCTACGCTCTAATATAGAAAAAAATGGCAATTGGTATGCTCAGTTTATCATGGTCAGTCAAATGCATTGCATTAACGAAATGAAGCATGTCGTTAAAAGAGGAGTATTGGAGTAAGTGCAAGTTACTGATTGAATCCATTTAGATTCTTTTTTCTTTAGGGAATAAGAAAATAATTAATTTCATATAACGCATATTTATAAATGTTGAATTTGTATAAATCTCTCCATGTAAATCTGGTCTGCGAATCTGTGCATTCTTTCAAACCAAATTAAATAGCTACGTCATCGAGACTATTATTTCGAAGCTTCGTCAATTTAATCAGCAATACTTCCTTTTTCCTGTGATATAACTTAATTTCTTCATCATCATCAGATTGATATCCCTACTGCTGGGATACAGACCTTTTGGATGGATGATAAAGGATTGTCTTTGCTCTTATCAACTGTGTCACATAACATTAGCAGTTTATTTTTCTATATTAAATATCTACACTCTTGTTCTGGTAGTGCTTCATCGTATCAGCCTTACGACGCCCACTGCTGGGTAAGTCTGCTGTCTCCCCCAAGGAACGGTTCATACTGATCGATCCTGCGCTGCCCACATCTAACATTTCCTACGGCCATGATCAGACAGTCCGGCCACTTTCTGAGGGGCCTACCATTGAATGTTGTCCATATCTCGATCACTATCCGAGAACCTTTCCTCCTCAACGATAACTAGTTCTTCGCATTATGGTCCGTATCTCCCAGTGCCACTTCAGCTGAATAATCCTTCGAGCAATGGCGGTTACTTTTGTTCTTTGTGAATCTCCTCATTTGTGATTCCGTTGCCCATGTCTTTGTCTTGTCTTTATTCATTTTAAGACCTGCGCTTGGGAAAGCGCTGCTAAGATCTTCGAGCACGGCTTCCAGATTTTCTAAGGTTGCTGCCGTAGGAACTACACCATCAACAAACCGAAGATGTGTTTGGTATGAGCCACTAATATTGATGCCAGGTCTGCAGTGAACAGTTTTAGAGATATAACGTTTCAGTGTCTCACACGTTGTTGCAATTTGATTCGGATTTGAACTCTGGTATACTTGGCTCTTGGGTTTTTTCAACAGCTTTTTTCAACAGGCGTTTGCGTTGAGTATAATTCTCCTTAAAAACTCTCGCTCTCCCTGATGATGTTTCATTGTGTAAAGTGTTATTAAAAAGGTTAAGAATAGAAAAAAAGCAGGGCAGAATTTTAGAGTTGACTAATGGTTCTGCAGATAAACAAGTACCTTTAAAATATATTTCCTAGTAGTTGTTATTTATTAAGCAATTATTTATGTTATGGAGAAGATTTAGGCCATTTAGTTCAGAGCCATTGTAAGAGCAGTACGTATGCTTGTATTGTTCAATTTTACTATTCCATTAAATACTTTAGAACTTGTGGTAAAACTTGCCTAGCGATCTTCATGCACTAAATGAGCTTGTATTGCACTCATGGTTTCGTAAATACTGCCTTTGTATATAAAAACGATATGCTATTTTCAGTGTACAAACATAATTGCGCCACTCGCTGTAAATTGTAATTATAAAAGTTACAGGCTGAAAACCTTACCAATATGTTATTATTTAAATACTTAGGTGATTTCCTTTCTTGTATTTACCTAGTTTGTTTAATTAAAGACGTTGCATTATTGTTAATAATATAAGCAGGAATTAAAAATAATTTGGCATGTTTATATAACATGTAATATGATTATAGCATTTTTTTTTAAACTGAAAAATCATGTGGCATATCGCCGAGCCTTAATTTAAGTGACTTTGAAAGATCATTTCTTGAATCTAAACATTATAATTACAACTATTGTTTATTTGCAGGCCTTTGCCTCATCCGAGGGTATTCCAGCGGCGGAGACATGCGCCCTTGTTGATGGTTTGAAGACAGCGCTGAGGACGCGAGCTCATAGCTTCGTGCTGCGGTTCGTGAAACAGGGCGGTCTCGGTGCATTACTTGATGCGTTGCAACGCGCGCCCCGAGACGACGCTGCTACGCGACATAATCTTATCGCAGCCATCAAGGCTCTTATGAACAACTCTGTAAGTAGTTTCAGATGTTCTTATTAATTTTAACCTAACCAATCATTTATTTATTACTAACATTACGGAAAATGGGAAATAAACGACGTCGTCACCGTTGAGCAATACAGGTCGCTCACGGATGGAGTAGGCGCGCTCTTTGATGCATTATTATGACACGAAACTTTGTTCTTGATGTTATAGTCAACTTTGTAGTGCTGCAATTCGTTTTAATATAGATTGTACTACAATTTTAAATTTTTCAAATGGTATTTCGATCATTGCCTCCGGCTAAGATTGTTTGTAGGAGGCATGACAATAAACCGGATGGTAGCTATTTGTTTACAATCATGAAGGAGTTCCGAAAGTTATTTAAGTATATTCGATATCACTATCGATCTTCAGCTTAAAGTCCATCATATAGAGTTCAATTTAAATAAATGAAAATTTTACATTTTCTGACAGGCTGATGTGTAGTTGTCCTTACCAACATCACAAATTTACATACCTAACCTATTCACGTTACATCCACACCTGTTATATATGTTATATTTCATACGTAAAATAGGGTCATACCTATTACTTTATATCAGATGTGTTAATTTTCCGAAAAATGAAATAGTGTCATTTAGAAAGAAAATTCATAAAAGCTCAAATTAATATCCTTTAATAGTTTTGATATAATATGTTAGATAATGTAATATTTCAAATTGAATGTCAGTTATTTTTAAATTTATACGCAATGTTTCATCGTTTAAAAAAATGATTTATAATTGTTAAATACATAACAAAAAATTCTCGTTGTCAAAAGTATCATCAAATCATCATCTATGATGAAGTACCGTCAACATTGTGTTGTGACGGGTAGAATGCGGCAGTCATCGTGACCGCCCCAGTTCCACTCCGGAAAAACTGGTACACACATAAAAAGTGCAACTCGTGACCAGAATGATTTCTTGCTTTAACGTATTTATTACCATTCCACGATCATGTAATTATTTCTTTTTATGTGGAACTAATGACATACATGTTTCATAGGGGTGATTCTAGCGAATCGTTCATAGCGCTATTTTACAAAGAATCACCTATAATTTTGTTGACCAATTTTTATTTATTTTGTATTTTCTTTTTGAATTCCATCAGATTGTAATTTACATAAGCCTTGGAATAACACTTGACTATTAACGGGTAATTAACAGTGGTGTATTGGGAGCGGAACGCGGTGGAACGACGTTCCCTTACCTTTTTTCAGAACCGGAACGCGTTCCAGTACTTTTCTGGTAGATTTTTTTATTACAAATGAAAATTATATATTATATTGGCGAATTTGAAAAACATTTCAAAAATATGTTAACTAACAGAGTATTTATCTTTGTATAGTATGAATAAGAAAAAATAAAAACTTACATGGAAAAAAATAGTTTGCTGAAAATAGGACATTTTTGGTTCCCACTATGCGTTCCCTTACTTCGTATTGTACCAATACATCACTGGTAATTAAACATAGTAACTATCTAAGAGTGCAGAGTTTTGTTAAAACATTTTATTAATATGAGTGATGCACATTTTATAATATTTTATAAGATACATTCGAAGTAATATTTCATAAACGCAAACATAATATATTTTTCAGACCGGCCGCGCTCACGTGTTGGCGCATCCGACAAGCATTGATCTTATAGCACAGTCCCTAGACACAGAGAACGTGAAAACGAAGGTAGCAGCTCTCGAGATACTCGGAGCAGTCTGCCTGGTGCCCGGCGGGCATAAGAAGGTATGCAATTACAGTAAAACGCCTGGTAAATTTCTGTCAGCAATTGAACAAATAAGAGGCTTACTCATCATTTTCATGAATCAATTTTGACTTGATACTCACACTAAAAAAGTTTGCCATGGTGTTAATACCCTTTTCACTTTTATTTATATTAGGGGTTAAAGTATGAAATTGCCGATTTGTACTGAAAATCTATATTGTTTATTTTTTAAATTTTTAACAAATTTATTTAATCAAAATAGTTGCCATTATTATCTATACATTGCTGCCATCTAATGGGAAGGTCATTAATGCCTTTGCGATAGAATTCCGACGATCTAGACTGCACAAACTGTGTGAAAGCATTTTGTACTGCCTCCTGGGAAGAAAACTTCTTGTCACGTAGATAATTGTCCAAATCACGAAAAAAATGGTAGTCCGTTGGAGCAAGGTCTGGTGAATACGGAGGATGACGAATGGTTTCTAACTGCAGTTCCTGAAGGGTCAAAATGGTTTCTCGTGCTGTGTGAGGTCTCGCGTTGTCGTGGAGCAATAATGGTGAAGATCGATTCATGAGTCGGGGCTGTTTTACTGCTAGTTTTGTCAACATGGTTCGGAGTTCGGCACAATAGACATCTGCCGTTATTGCTTGACCAGATCGGAGAAAACTATAGTGAATAACACCATGCTGAGACCACCAAACAGTTACCATTACCTTTTTATTGGTAAGTTTTGCTTTAGGACACTGTTGTGGCATTTGACCTGGGGTCAGCCATTGCATTTTTCTTTTCCGGTTATCATAAAGAATCCACTTTTCATCACATGTTACAATTCGATCCAATATTCCTTCATTTCTGTACCGGTTCAACAAGGCAACACAAGTTTCAACACGCGTTTCTTTCTGCAGATCAGTCAAATCATGAGGCACCCATTTTTCGTATTTTTTTATTTTATTGATTTGACGCAAGTGAGTCAATATTGTGGGTAAGGTAACGTTAAACCATGCCGCTAATTCCTGGGTACTTTGACTAGGATCGGCTTCCACTATCTCTCTTAATTCATCGTTATTTACCTGTGTGGGCGGTCTTCCTCGTGGCTCGTTCTTTAAGTCGAAATTTCCATCACGAAAGCGTTTAAACCAAAATCGCACGGTGCGTTCATTAGTAGACCCCTCTCCAAACGCAGCATTGATATTGCGGGCTGTTTCTGCCGCGTTAGTTCCGCGTCGGAACTCGTATTCAAAAATAACTCGAATTTTCGCAGTATCCATCTTTCTTGTCTAAATTGAATAACAAAAACAATTGAAAGTCGATATTCAAATGTTTTACATTTTTTAAAAAAAGAACATCATAGAAACCATTTAAAAAAAGTTTCATTCGAAAACCTCAAACCATGAAGATTCTATGTCAATTCAAAGAACCTATTGCAATAAAACGGCAATTTCATACTTTAACCCCTATTACTAGTTGACTAACATCCTATAAGTTTATAGAGAATTTTCCTTTATCTTAGAGCCTTTTTCAATTTTTTTTTATAAAATATCTTTTCGGTCCAACCGTCAAATATAATAAGCCTTTAAGTGGTAAATCAAATATATATCAATACTATTGTAGTAATTTTTCAAAAATGTGAATTTTTTATTTCTGGAAACGTTAGGCCCTTTATACACTACTACTTTTTGTAGTGCTACAGTAGTGTTTCAGTAGCGATGCAGAAGCGATAAAAACGCTTACCTTTTTATACTGCCAACATCTTATTTAAAACTCACTTAAAATCTCTAATAGTTTATCTTACAGCTCGACAGAGCTGCGATATAAATGTATTTGACAAACGCACGTTTGTATCGATGCGTATTGTACAACCCTTATCTCAAGCTGCTTAAGTAGCATAGATGATATTTACATAAATAAAAAGTTAAACTACTTTCAAAAATTTAATTACTTGATAAATGCTTTTCAGGTGCTAGAAGCGATGGTGCACTTCCAAAAGTACGCGGGCGAGCGGGCCCGGTTTCAAGGCGTGATCAACGAGTTGGACCGCAGTGTCGGCGCTTACCGCGACGAGCTCGGCGTCAAGACCGCGGTCATGTCCTTCGTGAACGCCGTCCTCAACTACGGCGCTGGGGAGGACAGCCTGGAGTTCCGTCTGCATCTCCGATATGAGCTGCTCATGCTGGGCATACAACCAGGTCACTATTTTTTAGTAATAAACTACAAGTATCGTAATATTACTGCTTAATTAGACCTGGAAGAATGGAAATTGATAATACTAAAAGTAAATGGAAAATATTATTTTATTTTGACGATCTCCAAGGTCGAAAGAGCGGTGACGGACGGGAGCGGGTTTGACTTCTGACCGCTACCACTTATTATTACGATTCTATTCAGGATCTGTTTTGCTTATTCGTATCATGACCTGTAAAAGATGATTTTTTGCAGCAGTGTCAGTAGCTTGCGGTACCACGCTAATTCACAACCTAATTTGAGTAGTTAACACTTATAGTATATTTATTATACCACCGACTGTTGTAGTCGATAGAATAGACAGAACAGAAAAGATGATACAATAGCATTAGCTATACTTATTGTTAATTGATTCAATGTCAGTTGAAGTAGCTCATGAAACAAAAAAAATAGTGTTATTAGCTTTGTATTTGGATCGTTTCATATATCCTGATAGTAAGCATACTAGCGGAGATAATGTGGAAAACGGAATCATCAATATTCTCTCCTTTTGGTGGTCCTTGATGCCTTGGTTATTTGCGATTTCCATACAAAACTTGCTGTTTATTCTTTTAATACTGATGTTACTTATAATTATGGGAAATTATTACATAGTGGGAGACCTGCCCTATAGGATCAGTTGGTTTCATTTTACTTTGTTTTTGACAGTAATCGAGAAACTTCGCAAATACGAAAACGAGACCCTCGACCGGCATATCGAGTTTTTCGAGATGGTCCGCAACGAGGATGAGAAAGAGTTGGCGCGACGATTTGACAAAGAACACGTGGACACGAAGAGTGCTTCGGGCATGTTTGAGCTGCTACGAAGGAAACTAAGCCATACGGCTGCTTATCCGCATCTGTTGTCACTTTTACAACATCTACTGCTGTTACCACGTGAGTATTCTAGGTAGTGTTGAGCAAGGGCCTGAAAGTGATCTCTTAGAGCGATGCAAATTCGATTGTCAAAGTAAGACACCGCTATAAGCGGTCTGTAGTGGCGTTTCCCTTCTACAGTGGAACTTGAGTCAAGTGATAAGATGCATTATGTTAGATGTGGGGCATTAGTGTTAGGACTAGATTGATTTTAACAGAGCTAGCGAGACTTTGATCGGAACGAGTCTTGAGTTTAGAGTTCGAGTTCGACAAGTCCTAAACTGGGAGGACTCTCCTTTTGAACTGAGTTTCACAGGAGAACTTAGGTTCCCAAAATTAGCTTGAGTCCTTTTTCTACACTATAGGCATTTTATAATTTAAACTTAAGTAACCTGTGTACATTGGTGTGGAATAACATACTATCTTAAAGTAGAGCCATAACATTTATACCCTGAACAATTTTTTTCACTATTGGTCCAATATAAAAAAAAAACTTCCAAGAGAGTTTATATTAAACTTCGAACTCGAGTCTTATTATTCTTCTTTTTATACATTCGAAAAATTCTAATTTTTAAGTCATATTGAGGTGAGTCATAAGTCCTATCAATAACAAAAAGCGCGATTCCCGCGAGCGGGTGTTTTTAAGCATTCGCCGTCCTCGTCGGTAACTATTCCCTCAGTGAACATTGTACTATTAAATAACACAACGAACTGTCTTCATCTTGACTTACTTGTGAGATCTTAAATCTGGTGCGGCAGATACTGGACAGACTACACTCGGAGTAGAACGAATACCCGTGTTATGTGCACAGCTAATTAGTCTGTACTTGAAATGCTAGACAGTACTTGCAGAAAATAATTTTCACATTGCAGTGGAATATAGTCCTCACTCCCAGTACTTTCTCCTGCTGGATCGGGTGGTGCAACAGCTTGTGCTGCAGCAGCCGAGTGCTGGCAGCCGCGCTAATAGCGAGCAGGGTAGTCTGCGCGATATAAACACCGACCCGGCCAAGGTATGTTTTTAAGAATTTTACTCTGTTATTTTTGTTTTCTTTTTTATTTAAAGATGCACTATCAACAGCTCATCAACCTATACAAATCCATCAAATTTCTCTATTATAGTTCATTTGCAATTGAGAAAAAATTACAGTTTATGAGGTTGACGTCCTCTTATGTCAATACAAAACAGGTAACAACCATAACAATACAATAATTTATTGGAGCATAAGCTACAATCAATTATGATTATTTAAATTCAATTTTAATTATTGTTAAAAGCAACTGAAATTTTCGCAGATACTCCCGAACGCTCCTAGTGACCTAGTTTAAATTATTTGATGATATTTAAGTTAATTAATCATTGATTTCAATTTACTAGGTATACGACCCTGACATGGCGCCTCTTGAAATCAATGTTGGCGAAATTGTTCACCTTCTGGCGAAGGAAGAAGAACTCGTAGCTGCCAGAACAAAAGCTGAAAACCTGGAGAGAGAAAACGTCGACTTGGCCACTGAACTCGCCAAAAAGGTACGTGTATCAATTAAATTGACGGTCAATGGGTTCAATCTAATCAAAAATATAAATTGCCTCCAAGCGTTTTTTTTAATTTGGATTTAACGATTAGTGTTAATCGATTCCATTTTATATTTTTGAGATAGATTAAAGAACTGTTGACTATACAAACGATAATGCTTCGGGTTTGGGATGAGACAAGCGTCGAACATTCAATTTGTAACTGTCACGAGATATACAGAATAATGTTGCTTTTCCAGAACAATGAATATATAATGCATTTAAGATAAAGTTTTTTTTATTATTAAATGTGGTTTTTAATTTAATGATATTCAATAAATAATCGTAGTGGTTTTAAATCAGGCTATAATAATTACATTATTTAATAAATCGCGGTTTCGGTGACATAAATTGACATTGACATCTGGGGTGTAAGTGAAGTTTGTTGATATTATTTATATAACTAATATTATCATAAAAAATAACTTTATTTTGAAGTATGAACCTTCAATTGGCGCTGTTGTATATGTAAACTTTTTTAAACAGTAATCAGTAAACAGGTAAGCTAAGGGCTTTTTTTTTTGATATGGTCGTTTCACCATTGATTCAAATATTTATATATTAAAAACCGATTATTTAATAAGTTATTCAAAAGATAAAAGTAATAAAAAGTAACTTTATAACTGACTAGCGGCCCGTCCCGGCTTCGCACGAGTGGACAAATTCTTAAAAATTTTTCGAGCATTCAATATAGCCTATGACACTCAGCAATAATGTGCCTTTCTATTGGTGAAAGAATTTTTAAAATCTGTTCAGTAGATCCCGAGATTACCCCTTACAATTAAACAAATATACAAACACACAAACTTTACTTCTTTATAATATTAGTATAGATTATTATACAAAAAATACTATCACTTACATCCCATATCGTAGATAAATACCAAACTCACCTGTCTCTGCGATAAAAAGAGCAAGAGTAGGCATTATGGTATTTTACTACCCATCATTTCATCGCGTGCGTCAAAGCTCGCGACTAATAGCATGCGCTGACACTAACGGGCTGGCAGGAGCGGCAACTGGATCAAGTAGCGCAGGAAAGAGAGGAGTTGGAGGGTGTATCCACGAGACTTACTGAGCGGCTCGAGAGGGAGACAGCCGCGCATATGGAGTGCGCTGAACGAGCACGGGCCGCTGCTTGCCGCGCCCACCAGCTGGAGCAACAGGTAAAATATTGGCCCACTAACCATACTGAGTAACAGTTCTGATTGGGGAACATTGGTGGGACGATGGAAGAGTGAGCTGCATCGGCTGGTGCAAACGGTAAGATAACACAATATCGGTCTAGTAATCAGTGAAAGTCTCGACTGTTGGAGTAGGCTAAGAGATAAAGAGAGTTATATTCTTAGGAATACAGATGTTTTAAATCTTCAAATTTTTAAAGATTTAGCCAGTATATTATTCTTAATTTATACAAGTGCAATCCCTGATTCATCGTTTATATCTAACTAAGCACACTATTCTTTAGTCGCTGGTCCTTCGAGCATTTACCTCACGGGTGTTATTTAGAGTGGTGTACCTCTGTCCATCAGTTAATTTATTTGGCTATAGATTATATTAGATATTTTGTACGAATTTGATGTATGTACAAATATTTTTATTCCGGATATTTAATTTGTAAATTATTATTATTTTGTGTTCTCAGTTGAGTCAAGAAAGAGTAGAAAGGGCAAGGTTTGAAAAACTAGTCAGTGAAGGAAGCATACCTGACGACGCTAAAGTAAGTTATAATTTACCATTCTACTCTTTTAGTCTGTGAAAGAATAAAGTACTTTTTTATCGTTATAAACAGATACTATTAAACTAACGTTATTCAAATATTAACGAAAGTTGTTGAGTCAGAGAGAATAATAATAATACTTCCATTACTTGAAGCTTGAAATATAATAGAGTTGGACATAAAGCAAGATTGCTCGTAAACATAAAATATAGATTTTCATAAATAATAACAAAATCACTTTTTTCTTCCAGGTCAGTAACCTGAAAAGTGCCGTGATTGAAACCTGTGGTATACCACCTCCTCCACCACCTCCAGCGTTTATCGCCCCCGCACCTCCTCCCGCCCCTGCACCCCCTCCAGCTCCTCTAGCTCCCTTAGCTCCTCTACCCTCTGCCCCTAAACCTAAGAAAAATGTCCCAACCCCTGGAAACCCACTCAAGAGCTTCAATTGGAGTAAACTGCCAGACGCGAAGCTACACGGCACTATATGGCAGGAATTAGACGATACGAAACTTTACAACGATATGGACCTTCATACGATTGATAAGATGTTCTGCGCATACCAGAAGAACGGCGTGCAAGTAAGGATTATTATGAAAATTTAAGATAATGAAAAAATGTAGTGTCTACTTTGGATATTTTCCTATCACGACTGGGTTTGACATCTTCATAATCCGAGCATAGCTATAAAGAAAAAACACTCATAAACAATTTTATTTATTGAATTCGTCGCAACTTGCTTAATTTCTTGTAACCTTTTTGAGTGTCTATATATGTATGAATATATTCTAATTATCTTTATAGAATGAAGGCTCTGTAGAAGACTTACGCCAATTAGGCGCGAAACCTCGTACGAAAATACTGTCCGTTATCGACGGACGGCGGGCGCAAAACTGCACTATTCTGTTGTCCAAACTCAAAATGACTGATGAGGAAATCTGCCGGTAAGTAAAAAAGATGTTTGTTGGAGTAGACTTTCTTAATTTGTCGCAATTTTTAACAAAACGCCCATTTTACAACTTTGCTTAATGCACTTACAAAACACATTTGTGTGGGGTCTGTACGAAGATGTGAAAAGAAAGCTTATTGTATATTTGAAAAATCGTCATAGAACAATAAAAGATTATAATGTTTTGAAAAAAAAAGTGTTAATTAACGTATTTATATTCTTATATTTCTTTATTTAAGACAATAACACTTTAATGAACAATTTTCCTTAGTGCCATATTACGCATGGACACCGGAGAGCAGTTGCCCATAGACATGGTGGAACAACTTCTGAAGTTCACCCCGAGCGCTGAAGAAGCTGCGCTGTTGGAAGAACACCAGGATGAGTTAGATAGCATGGCTCGCGCCGACCGCTTCCTTTACGAGATCTCAAAGTGAGTTGACTTTTTAGCATTGAGTCTGTATCCTAGCGCCACTGAAATTAAATATGGCTCGTGCTGTTGACTTTCCAACAGAAGATTTCAAAGTGAGGCGACTTAATGGCCATTAGGGTGTGTATTGATAGTCCCAAATTGATTTTACAACCTTGTTTAAAAAGACTTCCTTGTGAATTACAAATAGACGTGTTTTCTACAGTAAATTGCTGATCAACTTTTTTTAACCCACATGAAATCTTATGTCCAAACGGCTTAGGAGTTACCCTACGATTGCGCACTGAGCATAGTTATCGGCACACGCAAGAACTAAAACCTCCGGAATTTACAATCTAATTGGTGGAAGCCCAGCGGAGTGGTAGTAGCGGAGTTTTGTATAAATCAAGATTGGGAAACTTGTGTATTATTGTGTTTCTAGATAAAATTGAATATAAGAAACTGAATGTAGATGATGTGTTGTTTCCCAGAATCCCTCACTACTCGCAGCGAGTGCGTTCGTTACTGTTCAAGAAGAAGTTCTCAGCGGCGGCGGCAGAGGCGAGTGCTCGCGCGCAAACAGTGTTGCGGGCTGCACGCGACATGACCCGCTCGCGACGGTTACGAGCACTGCTCGAGATCGTGCTTGCGCTCGGGAACTATATGAATAGGTATGACCAAGCTCATGACATTGTTCTCGCGGGACTAAGAGCAGGGTGAGGGTGCATACTTTGGTTTTTAGTGGGCGGCCCTTATACGGGCTATATTTATAGTTGTAAGTACTCACCAATTAGCACTGAGTATGTGTGGTGATTTTAAGCCTTTTTTCCCTATGTTGTTGTCAACTAATGAGAAGTAGAAGGCCAATACTCCAGCTATTAGTATGCTGATGATAATGTACTTGTTTAATGTATTAATGAAAACTATCGTTTCTCTCTTATTAATTTTTATTTTTGTTATCCAGGGGTGCCCGTGGCAACGCGTCTGGTTTCCGGCTGTCGTCGTTGAACAAACTCGCGGACACAAAGTCCAGTGTGTCCAGAAACACTACTTTGCTGCACTATCTAGTCGAAATGCTTGAACTTCCACAAGTAAATATTTATATATTTTAGCAGTATTTACTTACGTAGTTTTTAACTATTGAAAAGTTCTAAAACCAACCAAAAAGGCCTCCTTCTTGTTAAAGTATATTCTTTAAATAGTTTTGTCTACTTGAGTCTTGGTTCATTCTAACATTATCCAATTTTCTATATATTAATCTGTGCTTCAAACTTAAACCAAAAAATGAAGTTGAAATAATAACAAAAGTGACCAAATTAATATTATAAATTAGTGATATTTGTACGTGCACGTTGAATCATAAGTACCTGTTACACGTACAGTTGTGAGTATTCACTAATCCTCACTGAGCCTGCGTGGGTTATGTATGACCCACTCTTCTTTAGAAGTTTGCCTCTACAGGGAAGGCCTTCGCAGTGGCAATTTGTCTAAATTGAGCCATTTATAATATATTTTGAATTCTTTAATGAAGTTAATAAATGAATACTTTATTTCTTATGCTATAATCAGGTGATAGACATATATATATGTGTGTTATTAACTATGAAAATTTTATGTACAGGATTAATTTTGGATCCTTCCACTAAACTTTATTACGTAATACTATAGCAATAATGCATGTTACATTAACCAAATGTAACCTGACGCATACAAAAATTGTTGTTTCGCTACTCGTTTCTTCACATCAGTTTGCTTGGCAACAACTAGGTACTTACGAAACATGCGGCTTGTGTAGGTTGTACAAACGAGTAAAAATTACGAAAAAATTGCACCGCTATAAAAGGAAAATTAAAAAAAATCTTTTTCACTGTTGTTTTTTGTTACACTTTGTAAATCATATTTTATTTTTATAGGGGGCCAAAATTAGTCCTGTATATAATTTTTTGTACCTGTGTAAACTCCTCCTAAACGGTTTTAACGAAATTAATATAAGTATGAACTCCCATTGATGTATTAAATTTGATGAAAAAGCAATTGATCTATATTTATTTCCCAATGTTCAGTTTAAGGACATCCTACTGTTAGAAGAGGACTTGCCTCACGTGCGTGCGGCCGCTAAAGTGTGCGTAGATCAATTGGAGAAGGACGTGAGCTCTTTGCGCGCTGGTCTGCGCGAGGTGGCGCGAGAGTTGGAGTACCACTCGGCGTTACCTGCGCCTGCGCCGCACGACGCCTTCCAGCCAGTCATGAGAGACTTCCACGCTCACGCCGTTTGCGCATTCACGCAGTTGGAGGACCTAGCTCAGGTGCGGCTCTCAAGCTCTCTTTAGGCCTGCGTTTTATTGAATCCAAAGAGCAATTTTTGCATGTCTATTTATTTGACGACTGCTTGGTGCAACAACGTAGCGTTAAATCGAAGAATTCATAGTTTTTATGCTGCTTAAATATCCAAACTTTTTTTTAATTTACAATTATCTGCTGTCTACTAAATATTAAGTAATTATTGATTAAACTTTAACTATATTGATATATAACTGGCTGTTTGGAACAGGCTACTAGAACTTTTGCCTGGAACAGGTGTACCAGGTCTCGTAACTTACCTGTTCCAAATTACCCCTACTGAGTTGTTTAAAAACAGATTTGGAGATTATTTAATTATAGGCAGTGATCCGGCTGGGTAAATTTAGAAAGGCTAAATGGAAGATCTTTCCAGGGCTAGCTTCGTAGACACGACTTAAGAACTGCGATTGTGTAATGTAGTTTCCCAAATGTGTGTTCTTGGAGCAAGGGCAATCTAACTTACGAAGTGTCATTTTGGTGGCAGTCTATAAGTCTTGCCGCCACATAGCCGACTATATTATATGTATACTATCAACTTCGCAAACAATAACAATAGAAAAAATAAATACTCGTATAAGCTAAATGATATCAAAGCTAAAGAAACTACAACAAACGCATATAATAATCACATTACTTAGAAATATATAGAAGCATGGGAATTGATGGGTTAAATAACTACATTTTAGTCACTAAAATAAACAATTGCAAAAATACACTCTAATTAAACAACAAAAATGGTTTATATACCAAACCATAATACTAATAAAGCAAGACATTTTATCCAATTAAAAAAACAATCTTAGATACGTTCCTCATGCTCATGATTCCTCTTCACACACACAGGAAACTATTATTTTTTTCTTGTTAAATTGCATTGCATTTACCCATACTTTTAAAGAGTTTATATTCTACGTTTCAATGCTATCTTATATGATAAAGAATAGAAAAATACAAAAAAAAATCGACTGTGCTCACCATTTGTTTCGCCTGAAAACCATTTGTGAATCGAGTCTAGTATTTTTTCCAATATATCATACTTTATATATGTTTATTTTCCAGGACATGAAGAGTCGGCTAGAAGCATGTGCGCATGCGTTTGGCGAAGAACCTAGCGCGTCGCCTGAACAATTGTTCGGCGCTATGGATGCTTTTCTGACGCAACTGGCTGAAGCTCGTGCCGAATGCGATGCCGCGAGACGTCGCCGTGACGAAGAGGAACGTCGCACCAGGCATGAACAAGAGGTAAACAAATATAGCACCACAGTAAAGAATATAAAGACGATAATATAAAAATGCGATAGCAAAGATATTGGGATAGAATTTTTATTAAAAAGATATCATAAATAAAGGACATACGTTGTTTTTTGTCATATATACTTTATATACTGTTCTTTATAAAGAATCACACGTTCTGTCGGAAACGACAGCAGAAGGCTAGGTTTAAGATGTAGTAACAATTCATTTAGGGTCAAAATAAGATAAACATCTTTAGATATCTCTTTAGTTTTTGCCAATAGAGATTGGCAAAAACTAAATAGAGGATACTAAAATACTAAAATTCTAGAATACTAAAATTTCATACATTTATTTAATTATTGTTTAGTTAAAGACAATAATTTATCTTATTTGTTTGGCTATTTAAAAAGCTACACTCGGTCGTAGCGTTATGGCTGACGCCTACAATGTTTGATGTTTGGCCATTTTAAACATATAATGATATAAGCTTATCTTTTTCCATATTTATTGCAAATAAAAAACAAAAAAGACAGCCATAGATTTCATAATAATTAATTGTACATTTAAAATAGCGTAAAGGTACTCGGGTGTTTTCTATGGCATTACATATTAGTATAACGTGTATCTAGAACCATAAATGATGAAACAGAAACCAAATCTAAAGGTGTCTGTATAATTACGATTAACAATTAATTATTGTTATTACTTATCTCCATTGTAGGCAATTTAAGAAAGTAGTCAAACGCATTTTTATTAATCGTCAAATTTTAAAACGCAAAAGTTTTTAATGGACATTTTTGAGAGTCCTTTGATTATAGCAGGGATCAGCGTTCATACGATTTAGATATCGAGATTTTAGATTTACTATTATTTGATATGTGCAGTTGAAAAAGAGAACAATGGAGCGCAAGCAAGCGTCGAGCCTTCTAAGTTCCGTGGGCAAGTCCCTTGGGAAAAACTCTGATTGCAACGGCCACGCCAACGGCGATACGTCTCGCGACGGAACCCTTACCAACGGACAGAAAGGAGAGTTCGACGATCTCATCTCAGCGTTGCGTACCGGTAATTATATATTTTAATTGTTGGAAATCATAGTATTAAATTATGCTTTACTTAAATGAATAACTTGACAGACTAGTATCAATAGTCCGATTGTTTAGTCAAGTGATCGGACTTCTTTTTAAGTCGATGGTAACGGTTTCTATATAATAAAAACCTCGACTTAGTTAAAATGCTCTAAAATGAGACATATACGTGCGTTAATCTGTGCTAAATATAGTGCGATCTAATCAATTCTCTTATTTCATCTTATATTTGAGTAAAAAAATGTTGTCAATACTTTTTGTTTTAACATACTATATATAGCACATTTTTGTGTATAGGTGATGTCTTCGGCGATGACGTTGCCAAGTTCAAACGGTCCAGAAAAGCTTCCAAAAACTCCCATAAAGGAAGAGATTCTCCACCGAAAGGTATTTGCCGAGAAGATTCTAGGGAACGACAGAAGAATTGAATTGGAATAGTTTCACCAGCGAAGTGCGATAACAATCAGATCTAGTTGGTATATGACTCAAACTCTGTCAGAGTTGCGACCGAGGGTGATAATCGTGAGGTATTAATTGGTCACAAATTGAGATTGTATATTTAGAAGAGTGTAAAGGAATGGTAAAATTTTACTGTAGCGAACTCTCAGTTCTATCGACTGTAAAAAATAAAGAATACATTTGCTTCATTGAATATCTCCTCGAGAAGATGGGAAACTGATTGGCTGGTCCAATTGATTAAACGGTACACCTTAAACCGGTGACAACGAACATGAAACTACTAAGCGGCCATTTTTATTATTTTTATTGGATGGTTTTTACTATCAACCACAAACAAAATTGGTGCCTAAAACTCGTTTTAAGTTCTAAATGAGATTTTTGACGATTTGGCTTTAGCTGGCTCACGACTGATTCAAGTCAAAGACTGCATGTTATTCCATAGACATAATAATTTAAGATGTATTGATAAGCGATGTGTGATTTGATTAACCATAGAGTAAAGGGTTCTTTTGTAACAATAGATTATAAATCAATCTTGTTCAATGATACGGCCTTTAAAACTATTATTTACTAAAAACTGCTCAAGTGTTTTTAACTGCCAATGAAAAAAGTCTCATAACAAAGTACCTATAGGTCTACTCTGAAAAAATATGAAATGCAATGAAATCAAAACTTCTAACGGCAATATTCAATTGTATACTGTTTTTGGAGAAGAGCTTGTGGAAATATGATACCAATTCAATATTGTTAGGATCAGTGTAGTGAAATATTTGTTTGAATGAATTTATCAGTCCACATATTAATTGCAAACAATTTTATTACATTTGGGAAACAAATCCAATGCTGAGTCTATTGTATATTGTTATCTGAATTAGTCGAAACCTTTCGAAATATTTCGTTAAAATATTATTAGCACCAAGTCATATCGCATTGTAATGTTTATCAATACTGCATATCTTCATCGGTTACAAATACATTCTACAAATAAAATGGACGTAAAATCCTATTGGATGATAAAAAAGAACACTATATGACTATGAAGAATTGAATCTTTATTCCTATATTGTACTAAATATATCTAGGAAGTAGGAATTGATGGATTTATTAATTTCGGAATTTTACATGAAACGCATGATTTGGAATAACTATACAAAATAACTAATGCATGTTAGTTCAAATTTTTGATAAATTTACATTGTAATTTTTATATTGATCTTATAAATTTTTAGTATCTGAGTAATTTATTTTTCTTTTATTTAATGTGATTAAAATGAGAATATTTAAGTTAACTGTAAATATAATTTTAATTTGCCGAAATTTTGTTACCTTGGAGTATAAAACAGAAAGATAAGTTAATGGAATTTCTGTCTATAGAAGTTTATCATATTATGTAAATTTTATTATTTTGTTCAGTATTGCCTAAGCGAATAGTATATTAATGTAATTATTATACCTATAGACATTATTGAAATTAAAAATCTTACAACATTACCAATGTCGTTATTTCAAAACCTATCTTAAATTATTTAATTGTTGCTGCAATGATATTTAATTATTTTTTATTAATTCGCATGCTACGAGCATAAAGTTAGTCCTTCTTTAGAAATCAATAATGTATATTGGACCAATATATGTCGAGATTGCCTCTAGGAACAATATATTTATAATAAAATGTTATCTCATTATCCTTATTAGATTAACGATATAGAATGTTGGATTGTAATACAGTCGAACCTGGGTAAGCGAGAATCCAAGGGACCCGAATGTTATTCTCGCTTAAAGAGGTTTCTCACTAGAGCAGTTTGTCACTTACGAAGGTTTGGGAGTAGTTACTCTCATTTATAGAGGTCAATAAAAGCCTAGAAACATGGTTTATTTTTTTTCATCCGTCATTCTTACAATTATGAATCAGTTTTTCAATTTCATAAAGTTTATCAAAAATTGAGGGATCAATTTCACAATACTCAAAAAAACTGTTTCTATTGCGCTTAAGGCGTCTTTTCTAGGAATAGGCTGTTTTTCTAAACCTATGTCCCTGTTTGTATGATAATCTTCGTCATCACCTTCATTTTTATCAGTGAATGTGCTGGAACAAAATGTTGAAGATATCAGGTAGGGACAAGCGCACATGTGCGCTGAAGCCGTTTGTTATTTCATCGAAAACAATGACGCTAATAATGACGTAAATAGAAAACAGTGACGCTAATAATGACGTAAATAGTCTCGCTTACACAGGTCTAAAGTACAAAATTGTCACTTACAGAGGTCTAGATGTGAAAAATTACTCTCTCTAAAAGAGGTTCCTACACTGCCACTCATAGAGGTATTTGGAATAAAAATGACGGGACCTGACCATTATTGTCGCTTATAGAGTTTTCTCACTTATCCAGTTTTCGCTTATCCAGGTTCGGCTGTAGTAATAAACGGATATATATTTCTGGATTTCAGATGGACCGTCCTCAGTATGTTAATTACTTTGGATGTAAAAAATTAACCGTGAACTGTTACGAAATAAAAGTGTGCCAACAGTCTTATAGTCACAGTATACCGATTTCTGACTAAATTATTTCTTTTTCAAAATCATACTTGAATAACATAAAGCCTTAAATCTTTTAAGCACAATCAACAAAAAATACATGTTGATAAGAACACCTATGGTTTATAATAAAACAATACATACAAAGCCATAGTTAAGATACCAAAACTTTTATATATTCGAAACTTGAGTTATTTTGTTAATTAATCATCACCATCTCAGGCAGAACGCGCTAACTGCTGAAGTGGAAACGGCCACAAAAATGGGTCGATGTTGCCACAATATCTACTCTTGGGAGGCGGATTGGGATTTGGAGATCGCAGTAAAATATTTTATTTCGGAAAACCCCGTTGCCCATTTTGTGGTTTACGCGAGGTGTATGGCTATTAACTCCAGCATCATAAGTTTCCTTTCACTGATCATTTAAGTATGAAAGCTGGGTGGCATTCTACTAATTCTATTCTATTTATCCTAGTATTTTAATTTTAGTAGAAACTGATTTTGTCCTACTGGACTGGCGGAAACGTAAAGAACCTCAATAAGTATTTTAGTTTCATTTCTTAAAATTGGGTGAATATTTAATTATTTTGTATTCGTAAACATCCAAGAGTGTGGTTAATCAATATTTTCAGTGGCAAGTGTTTCAGTGGCAATGTACAATGAAACAAAAATACCACTTAGAAAAGTAATTAGTTTTCAATGCTCACACCAATTCTTCAGACACTTTGAGCCCTAGCAGACGGCGTATTTTGAACGCGCAGACGACGCGCGTTTCAGGAACACACGTTATCTGCACCGTAGATGCCCCGATTTCCGTTTGTATTATTCAAACGCGCTTAAAACGCGATACAAACGCGCGTTTGAAGCGAGTTCGAAGCACGTTTGAAGCGTGAACAAAGGGGCGGAGGAGGGACGTGCGCTCACGCAACCTCACCGCCCACGCCGCAGTTGCAATAATAAAACTCGGAAGGTACGAGCAGCTACAGCGCGTCTGTATCGGTGTATCTGCGCGTATACGCGTAGTAGACACGCGGTGCATGATCGCTCCATGTGCTTAGGTTACAAGGTTGTGTTCAAATCTCGCTTGAAGCGCGTATACGTGCGTCATCTGCGCGTTGTCTGCGCATTTAAAATACGTCGTGTGCTAGCGGCCTTACTCAGCACAGCTTGTACAATGGCGAATAAAGGATAAACATACATAAATATAAATATATCAATAACTATAACTAGGATACAAATGCTCCTGTTCGTCATACAAACATTTGAAATGAATGCTATTTTATCAAATGAAATTAATCTTTTCGATTTCTAACGCATTTAGCGTTAGCAAAAATGATTTCTGAAATATGCGATTTTTGCATATGGCAAATAGTATAATTACATAAAAAAAAAAATTTAACAACACATTATATTTAAGTTTAACATAATAATATAGAATTTGCTGAAGTTATTAATAAATAAAACGGCAACACCTAACCTGTAGCAGCAGTTTACTGCAACAGTGCAGCTCGTTCATGCAATTCTGCCACATTGAAGCACTTCTCCTGCTACATAGATCCACTTAGAAACTTAAGTGTTTCTCGCGCCACTTTAGAATTCCTTTTTCAATATTTATTTCAATACAATTGTGTACACAAAAACAATACCAATTAGTTTGACAGCTTTGATGCTAAATCACTAACCAGGAGAAGAAAAAATAAAGTTGCCTTGGTTCCCACAATAAAATCAAACTTTGCAAGACGGCAGTACTCTTCGCAGTCTACCCCAAACTATAATAAAATAAAAAGTACCTTAACATTTACATAATTAGTACCATAACACAACGCCAACACAACACACGCATACACACTCCCACAGTCAGACACACCATGCTACTGAGTAATGTGTAGCAAGCATGTGTTTTGGATAATTGTGTAGAAGACCTGTTAACTCTTAATGATTTAACTGCATTAAGTTTTGAGTACGAAAGTTGTCGAGGCATTGGAAAACACTATAACAGTCACACCCAAGTCTTCCTAACTCCTATGCTCTTTCTAAGAAATAATCTCATGACCTTTGTATTTGTGCAATTCATGATCGCTGGGTGTCTGTTTTTGTTCTTTTTAATAAAAACAATACTTTCATCGAAAATCTTTAAGTTAAACGTCTATATAACAAAAATATATAAAATCAATAATTCTATTAAAAACTCCATGATCAAAGTCTATTATAAAAAGTGAGTGATGGTGTAAAGGATTGTGATGAATAGAATTAACGGAATTTGTGTTCAAATAGTATTATTAACCTGAAATTTGTAAAAGTACTCTTTGTAAAGTTTTTAATTTATTCAGCTTTAGCATCTTCAGACAAGTTCTCCTGGGCCTGACGTATGTCTTACAAAGCCTTATGGTGGCAATTCACGTAGCGGTAGGCACCAGGTAGGGTAGGTAGGTATGTTTGCTGAATTGTAAAATGTCATCCATTTTTAGATTTACACATTTGCTAATTTGGCATAATTTGGGAGAAGCGTCTCTAGCCCATGTAGAGCCCGTGTGCAATCATTACTCTAGCGCCCTCTAGTAAGCGCGTGGTGAAATAGAATGGGTACAAATAACAACACATTACCACAAACTGATAAAATTCCCCAGTGGATAATTGTATGGAGAGTCCATAGGTTAAGACGCCTCTGTAATTTGGCAAACTTTACAAATGCCGAATATCGTTTCCATCGGGAGTCGGTTTTCCGTTATACATCAAAGGTGGCTAAATAGCCAAATGATTGTGTCGTGTGTCCCACACTTGATACTAAACGGAATGATTTTCTTCATTTCATATCTTTTTTGAAATGATTGGTTTTGTAATAAATATACGAATTTGCTTGATGTCCTTTGAAAAAGTCGTAAAATACTATATATAGAGAAGAAATTAAAAATTAAATGACTTACGGTCGAATTTCCACGACAATTAGTTATTATT
This sequence comes from Calamotropha paludella, assembly GCA_927399485.1. Classification (NCBI taxonomy): domain Eukaryota; kingdom Metazoa; phylum Arthropoda; class Insecta; order Lepidoptera; family Crambidae; genus Calamotropha; species Calamotropha paludella. The sequence goes on along the minus strand of OV656817.1, from coordinate 8,197,131 downwards.
ACATACTTTCATAATAATAACCGTGAAGTTTTAAGAGACAAAAAACAAATAGTAATACCAAGTACAGAAATAATATGTAGCTTAGCAACTTAAGCACGTCCGCCATCGTTCGCAACAACTCATTTATGATAAACCAATATTTGCGATTACATTTTTTCAATTTGGCATTGTTTACCTTGTGTAGTTGTACAGTTTGTGATATTTGTCGTCGTCGTTGTTGTCTTTGTTAAACTAAAAAAATATACCACAATTCAAAATGTCAAAGTGCCACTTTCAGCATAGTACCTACCTATGGCGTTCAAGATATGTTTATGCTCGCATTGAATGAAAGTTATTTTAGAAATTCGGTCGGATTTAGAGCTGAAGTTAGTCAACATAAAATGATTATAAGCAATAAATAAATTTGTAATATGTAATTAACGGCATATAGAAAATTCAAATTATGTTCGCTTCCACACTCCGTAGAACCTTGTACCTAGGTTCATATTTTACGACAGGGTGTTATCAATATTTTCAAATAAATCAATTATTAGTGACTTAAACCAATTGAATTTTATTTATTGTAAGTATATTATAAGAAAATCGACCTATATTGAACGTTCTTTGGTTTAATATTAGCCAAAATACTGGAGTCTTCCTCCGCAGGGAAGATCACTTCTTAATTATTTGTTGCCAGATATAACATTTTTCTTGATCTTGACATAGCACTTATTATTACATCTATTTTAACAAAAATAAAGCATCTAAGAAAACCAAAAAGTTTGAATACGCCTTCATTCTAAATAGCATACAAAAAGTGGTTGCTTAACGTCGTACTTCTGACGATCGACAGGCGGCTGCTGCCTCCACAGAGAAGAGACACTAACGCTTAAGTACGAGCGACGTTGTTCTTGGGAAGGAATCTTAGACACGACTTTATTCTATTTAAAATCAATTTAAATACTAAACATATATTAAAAATAATTACACGTAGTGATAGATTATAATTTATAGAATCCTATTGTATCGAAATCGCAATTCCGTCGTTTAATCATACACGACAATGTTTTATGACGGTATCGTAGAACTGTAAACATCAAGATGACGGGTGTACCTCAATAATCAGTGATTCAAGCAATGTGAAGAATGTGTGTAAAATTAAAAGCAATGTGTTTTAAAAATGTTATTTGTAACATTGCTTTCATGTGTAAAGAATCACTGATTTTTGACGTACACCCGTCATCCTGATGTTCACGTAGAACTATGTTCTAATTGCATGAAATCCAACTCGTGAAGGGTCAGCCGTTGTACACCCATAAAGGATTCTAAAAGGTCACCACACGTATGGCTATACCAGCCGGTGTTTTTGACGTGACAACGTCTTATAAATTGGTTTGCCGGGTGACACTTCAAGAAACTGCGTTACGCTCCGCTCACGTTATGCGCTTACAATGAGAGCGAGTGAGAGGCACGCGTCCCTTCCACTCGGGCATGGTTAGCCCGCCTAAGAGCGAGAGAGACAGACATAAAAAGTGGAAGGGACGCGTGCCTATAAATTAATGTTTTAAATATAATTCTTTGTATAAATAAATGTTTTAAATTGTTACTATTATTTCATCCTTCTTCCTACTATACGAATGAATATTCACATTAAAATTATTTTACCACTCAAAGTCGTTGTCACGTAAAACTTTCGCCCGTATACCGACTTTACAGGCAACCAACCAGTTTTTTTTTACTATGCTAATACGAATTATTTTCTCACTTAATAAACGTAAAGTTTTTCATAAAAAGTTTTAACACATTTTTAACATAAGGGGTTATGGTTAAACGGCACTATTTTTATTTAAGTGCTTTTTATTTCATTTTTTAAGAACTGCTTATTTAATAATTTACTTGCTTTTCTATGTAATGTAAAACTTGATGCTTAATAAATATAACATCTTGTGGTAAACCTTCTTGTTTATTTAAATACAACTATTTTAGAAGTTGTTCTTAAATAAACTCTGGTACAGTCGCCGTCAGATATTTCGTAGCAGACAAGGTGGCCAAATACTTCTGAACAGTTTCAAATGTCAATAAGTTCTATACGCTACAAGTGACCATTAATATCTGAACATTCATTACTGCATTAATATCTCAGCAGATGCTAGTCATTAACTTCTAAACACACAACTTACCAATAATATCTGAACACTCATCACATCAAATGTATCTATGCACATAGTGTAGTCTGAATCATCTGAGCAGTTGAGGAACTATTGCAGTTGGAAGTCCTTCTACCTTTACTGTAATTACCATTTTAATAGGAACTCTTTTGATAATTTATACAAGGTGTCCTAGAAGCTGACGTCAAGCCGAAATCGGCTGATAGACTAACTCAGGTAAGTTATGAGAAAAATATAAAAAAAAACTGTCATTCATTAAAAAAAAAATTAGCATCTAAAAAAATCGATAAAATTTACACCCCGTGATGGTTATTAATTATTAAATGTTATTAATAAAAATATATTAAGAATTATTAACTTCATTAAAATCCAATATCTATTTCATGTCATAAGACTTACATTCAAGCATAATATATCGCACTAATAAGAGAGTGCAGGTATAAAATACGTGTGTAAAAAACAACTACGCCTCCGAGCCCTCCGGTGGGATTCGAACCCACGACCTTTCGCTATCCGGGCGAGTGCTCTGACCGCTGAGCTACCGAGACGCTGGCAAACGTGTCGAAAATTACAAACGTATTTCAACTTCTACTATGAGCTAGTGTCGTATAATAAAATAAATAAATTAATTAAATAAAAACAATTAATTAAAAAAGAATTGTTAAGCCCAGTGTTTATCAGCGTAGATACATTTGATGTGATGAGTGTTCAGATATTATTGGTAAGTTGTGTGTTTAGAAGTTAATGACTAGCATCTGCTGAGATATTAATGCAGTAATGAATGTTCAGATATTAATGGTCACTTGTAGCGTATAGAACTTATTGACATTTGAAACTGTTCAGAAGTATTTGGCCACCTTGTCTGCTACGAAATATCTGACGGCGACTGTACAATATTATAAAACGCTGAAACACGTGCCCAATTATTTCTTTTCAGGAGTTTGTGTATTGAATTTCATGTTTCGTATTTTTAAAATAATGACGAATTTAGTAAAAAACTCTTCTCCCTTTTGATCCACTTAGGGCAAGTATTTCCGATAACGGCGAAATAAACTAACATATTTTTCCATGAAAAGACCCAAAACGCTTTAGTTTAGAATAAATAAGGTTTAGTTAGTTAGTTTTAGTTTTATCATTTGTATTTTTTTTTTCCCGCCTGAGAATTCACTTGTGACTTCTTGTCATCTTGTGAGCCGACTTTTTTCTAGTATTTTTCTATTAAAATAGTTAGTTTAAGTTTAATGGGCTACAGTCTCCTAAAATAAAATTATTTTCCTTGCCATTGTTATATGCTATAATTAAAACAACGCAAACATTTTTTTTCTTCATTATTTTCATCTCCTTAAATCATGACCTTTATTTTTTTCTAACTAAAATAGTATAACAATTCAAACAAGTTTTAGTTTTTAATTTTGTATTGTAGATAAACGATAACTTTTGTCGGTCCAATAAAATTTTTGATAAAACAGAGCCTAAAAGTTGGTCTAGACTAAGCAAAAAATATCTAAAAAAATCTTGAAAATCTATTTAGTGGATATTGAGATTGACGTCACCATAAAGTGAAAAGGATTTTTTTTTGGTTTTGCTACCCTTTTTTATCTCCCGACTACTATTTTTTCATGAATTGATTCAATGGAAACACAGTTTCTACCTTGTATCAAATCAAACTCATACTAAAATTTTCTCCCTGACGTTAGGCAGCCAATAAATTTCTGAGGAAACGATCGTTCGGGCCATCGACCTAATAAGCATCTAAGAATCAAATATTGGACAGGCCAGTTTATAAAACATTAGAGAAAACATATTAATATAAAAATTGTTTTTACATGGCGTAAGAAATCTTTCGAAGTATAATTTTTGAGAGTTTAAAGCGTATAAATGTATATTTTTAATGTTTAAAGCAAAATGTCTTTAATACTTCTGTTATTTAATCCTTGCGATCACTATGCAAATTTCCATTAAAACAATAGTTGTGGGTCAGTTTAAAGTTTCAGAGATTTTCGTTGCTGTAGACGATAAAGGGGTTTGTGTTCATTATTTTCCCAATTATTTTACAACACTCGCCCTTAAAATGATGCCTAAAATAATGAACGGTGCTGAGCCACATATTATTAAAGAAAATTAAGATATTTTGTAAGAAACAGGTATGGTAGTATTTGCATAGAATATATTCGTTGGAAATTTGACCTAAAATATGGTTCAAGGTTAAATTATGAGGAGTGAGCAAAGTATGGCTCGTGAAGTAATGAAGTAACGAAAATACTTTACTACCCCTTGAACATATCAAAGTTGATATACCACACAAATCACTAAGTATTTTATTAAGAACAACTGCTACAATGCATTCGTCATCTAAACACTCTTTTTAATGTATTGATTACGAAAATACAGTAGTGAAAAAATAATATTAATATTTTTTTCGGTATTTTGTAAATTTTAAACGGTTTTATGAACTGTGTATTATTTATTACTGTGTAAGACTTTTCTTATTGTCTATCTTATTTATCTATATCGTCCATGGTCTCACATACTTGTTCAAATCACACGTGTGGTGTCAGGCAGAGTAGAATAGCACCAACGTTTAGATTCATAGGTGTCGTAAAATGGGACTAATCGAATGGGGATAATCACCCTATAAATCCCGTCGACCGCAAAATGGACAGCAGTATTTTCTTCCGTCCAGCAATGGACGTTTATCGGCTGAGTGGAGAAACTATATAATATAAGCAATTATCTGTTGTTATTATTGTCATAATAGAATTATACTACAATATGCGTCAACAAGATTGCACCTTTAAAAGAATCTACTTTAAAAATCTTCAAACTCTATTTGGAATCAATGATAAAGGTTATGTCATGAGTAGGTATCATTAGAAAAGCAATGAAAAGGAATTCCCAAAAACAATTTAATTATTTCTTTTATTGGAACTGCGTAAAATAAAACACTAAATAAAAAATAATAAAATACAATAAAAATCTTTAATCATTATTTACGAAGTGTGCTTTTTTATTTAGGATGGGTTTGCTTGATCCCAATCAAGCCCGGGAGCCATGACAGAATCCACGATGGAACGAGCTAACCCAGAAGGTGCCTTTGGGAAAGGCACCCAGAAGGTGAGAATTCACCCTGGCTTATAAAATGGTCGGGTTATAAGTTCTCGGAAATACAGACGCAGGTAGGGAGTTCCACTCCTTTGCTGTGCGCGTTATGAAGGATGTTGAAAAGCGCTTGGTGTGACAGATAGGAATATCAACCAAGAAAGGGTGGTAGCCTGCAGTGCGTCTGGATGTCCGATGGAAAAAAGGAGATCGCGGTATGAGCAGATGCAGCTCTTGAGCACACTCTCCAAAGTACAGTCTGTAGAAGACCGCCAGACAGGCAACTTAAAAATAACCTAACTTAGTGTTCCCTATCTTTGTCTCCTTCAGTGCTCGGCTAATTGTAAAAATGCTCACTATTTATCCGCTGCCTTATAATGCCGCTGCAGCTTAACAGCATTAGAGAACTGATTTATCAAAAACGTTTACATGCGATGCAGCGTGGACTACCAGTCACTGTTTGAACCGAAAACGGCGTTTATTATCAGCAGGTTTAAGGTTATTGTAAATTCTTCTCGTGTTAGGTACTCTTTTTACTGTTGGATGACGAATGACCCCCGTTGAACATGTAATGCCCCTTTATTACCCACCAAAGGAGCTTAAGAAAGCATTATTGAAATTTTAAAGGTCACAGTTGTGGTATCAAGCTATTTTTACTGAAATCAAATGTCTTTTTTTAGTTTATTTATTAGGTAAGGGTACAGGGCGTGTGTAAAATAATTGCTCTGTGTAATAAAAACAAACGCGCTGTTGATGAGTTTACATGCACTTTTTAAAACACGCGTTAGCATCGCGTTTAATAAATGCAGTGTTCACATGCCTTAAGGGTTAATTATATGCGCGGAAGTGCGATTTTTTTTACTTTAAGTTTATTTTAGTATACATACAAAAAAATACAATATGAACGATGTATCATTTTGTAAATGTTGACTTTTATTAAAGTTGACGTGATTTCTGCGCCCGTTCTTATTGTCAATAGTTAAAATACGTTCTTAACGGGTGATAGATTCGATCAAGAATAATCGAAGGGTGATATATTTTTGTAATATAGTCGTATTTCGGACTTGTACCGTAACTTACCGTTACGCTCTGCAACATGACGTATGTCGCTGATGACCTACTATTAGTTTAGTTAAATAAAATGTAATTAATTATATTCACTCTCTTGTGTTGTGACATCTCACAAAACAACATGTTACCACGAACTACTAGTTTTACTTAACACGTACCCAAGTCCCATCTATTTCACATAGACTTATTTTTGTTTAGTGACTTCTTAAATTTATTTACATTAGAAATTCTCTTGGATACATTAATAGATTTTCTTAATATTTTGCAATATATTTTATTGTAATTTTTTACATTTTCATTTTTTGACTTACTTACTAACAGCTTCAAGAATCTTTTATACCAACATGATATTTTTAAACCCTGCGTTAGGTAATTTTTGGTCGAGGTTTTTTTATATTTTATTAGTTTTTTAGGTATACATTTATTTAAAGCATTTACTAAAACACTTATGAAACCGTTATAGTTTACATTCACATCTTTATCAGGTTTAAGAATGTCAGACCAATTTATTTGAAATAATTCGTTTCTAAAATTGTTAATATTTATTTCATTGTATATTCTTTTGTATATTTTGAATTGCTTTAAACAACCCATAGTCAAAGGAAAAGTAATTAATACACCACGGTGATCTGAAAAACCAAAATCATGAACAGTTACCTTAGAGTCATTTATTTTAAAGTTAACGAAAACTAAGTCAATACAACGGGGGCCTCTGGTAGGTTCTTTATTTATTTGATGTAAATTATGAGATAACATTGTGTTAGAGAGTCTGTTTTTCAAATTGGTATCTATTAGAAAATCTACATTAAAATCTCCGCCAATAATAATGTTTTTAGCATAATCTTTTTTGTGTAGTAGAGTTAATAATTTGTCTAAACATGAAAAGAAAATGTCAACTTCTCTTTTACTATTGGGCCAGTAGATATTTATAATCAACATATTTTTCTTGGGAATTTCTACAGCACACACTTCGAAAATCATTTCTGTGGACAAAGAGGAAAGATCCAATCTTTCATGAACCTCTAATACATATTTTGTTAGAATACATACTCCTCCTCCGTCACGCTGATCGCGACAGTAAGAAGCGGATAATACATAACCATCTATTCTAAGCAATTCTACCTTATGTTTATTTAGCCATGACTCAGATATACATATGATGTCAAGGTCTGATTTTTCCTCCAAAAAAGCATCAAGAATATGAATTTTATTGCAAATACTTTGCATGTTTTGGAAAAGGATATTTAAGTTAGTGTTAGCCACGAAAAGTAGAACCGCCAGCTGCATTTTCTCTTCCTATGTTAGGTGCACTATGGGTTGAGCTAGAAGTTGCGAAGGGTAGAGAGCACGAAATAGTTGAAACACAGTGTTCGTCTGACGGCTGCTGCTGTTCACATGGTATCTTTATATCGTTATTTCTCTCATTCGGCACTCGTACGTTTGGCGGTGGTAACTCCGTAGTTTCCTTGCCATTTATAAACAACTTATTATTCCTTATAATTGTATGCTGTCCTCGTCGGCGCGCCGTTCGTAAGGCGAGGTATAAATTTCTTCGCTTTTGTAAATCTTGTGGGCTTAAGTACTCAGTCACACTGAAGCCAGCATCTCTTAAGTAGGAAGAATTCTCTAGTATATAGTTTTTAATTTTTTTACTAATAAATTCAATTTTCAGTGGTCTCTTATTGGGTTTCTTTCCTATGAAAGTGGCTCCTTCAATATAGTGCGATGTGTCTATGTTTAGTAAATCATAAAACATGTTTGTTATTCTGTTTGTCGTTTCTATCTCTGATTCCCAATAATGTTCAGTTAATCCATGAAGCATTAGTACTCTATCATTGCTTTGTTCGGAATTCTGGCGTAAAATTATTTATTCACACTTATTTTTAAGACTCTTGTTTTCTGTTTGTAGAGTTGTGCATTTTTTATCAAGTAACTGTATCTTTAAATTTAGTTCTAATAATTCGTGTTTAACCTGCGATTGTTCAACAGAGGCTTTTTTAAAACCTTGTTCATACTCGCTTCTCATTCTAGTCATGGCCGTTTCTATTTCATTACGAAAAGAAGATTGAATTTGTGATAAGATAAACTGGTTATTTTCTTGCAATATATTCTTTAGTTTATAAACCGTAAGTTGTGCGTCTTCTATATCATTATCTATAAAGGCATTTTCTCTACAACGAGTCTTTGGGGTTTCAAATACGGGGGTGTCTCCTTGAGGAGACTTTATTGAGTCGTCATTACTAAGAACTGAACTTTCTCCAGTATAACGTGGGATTGGTTTTCTTAAGGTAATGTTAGAGTCCAATAATTCTTCGTTTTTAGTTATATCATTATTGTCATGTAGGTTTTGTGGTCTTATCGGCGTATTTGTATTGTCGGACTTAGGTGCATTAGATCTGCACAGCTGACACCTCCACATCTGTTTGTGATCCTTACTCATCGTGTTATAAAAACGTTTTTCAGGTACGTTTGCACATTGAAGATCATAATTCATATAGCAGATTGAGCACTTTAAGAATCTTCTATCAGGTATATTTTGGTGGCATCCAGCGCATATGCCTGCCATCTTGCGGAAAGTATGTGAGACTCGGTGATAAAGTCGTTTTTGTTATGGAAAGCACCTGAACGAACGTGTGCTATGCTATGGGTTAGAAGTCGCGTTACTTAACGCTAGATGGCGTTACTAGTAATATTTATCGTGCTTACGTTTATTATTGTTTCAAATTATTCGTTATGAAATCTCGAAAATTATTCACTGTTCACAAGTTAATTAATATATTTTAAGTAATTCTTTACTATTTGTTTATTTTCATCATATAAAAGATTTGCGTATCATATTTTTTATAGCTTAACACTATAACAAAATTTGAATTCAATTTTTTCACTAGTTTCTCAAAATAGTTTGCCACAATCACTGTCACACGGTAGTTCTTACGAAATTAACACTTTTATTCAATAAAAATAGAAGAATTCATATGATTAATATTATTTCCAATTAATTAACACAGAGTCGACGTTTATTTATAAACTCCCAACTACCCACCCATTATTGGTGCGCAATAATAGCAACTTGGTGGTCTGTTTTGTTATGTGCTGTGCATATGTGCATCACTTTAGTTTTTTTGGCGTTTATCACCAGTCCAACGTCGTGCGCCCACTTACATAACCTATTGAAGTTATCCTGCATTATGCGCTCAGCTTTGACCACATCACGGTCGGCCATAACTACACATGTATCGTCTGCAAATTGGTAGACAGAGCCCTGTTCTATGAGGTTGCACATATTATTTACGTAACACAAATACTCTGTAGGGCCAATTATCGAGCCCTGTGCTGTGCCTTTTACCGTTGCTATGTGATCACTATACGTTTTATTAACTTTGACAGTAGTGTTCCTATTAATATGATAATTTTTTAACCATTCTAGAAGAGGGCCCTGTACTCCACACTGTTCAAGTTTATGATAAAGCTTTTCATAAATTAACATCTCAAATGCTTTGCTGAAATCAATGAAGACAACGAGCACATGCTTTTTATAATTCAGGTGCTCGTTGACCTCATTGGTAAATTGGCAAAGTAGTTGCGAAGTACTTTTATTTTTTTGAAAACCAAACTGTTTTGCGTTTATTATTTTATTTTTTTGTAAGAAAGTATTTATTTCATTACTCAAGTACCTCTCAACCACCTTGTCCACACATGACAAAATCGTTATTGGTCTATAATTGTTGAAGTCAGTGTGACTTCCATTTTTATAAACAGGACGAATTATTCCAATCTTCAGATCGTTAGGGTATCTACCAGTGGCAATACAGGTATTAATCAAATGCGTCAATAAGGGCGTTATTTGTATATTTATACTTTTTATATCCGCAGCACGGATCCCATCATACCCTGGGCTCTTATTGTCTTTTATACTATTGATAATTTTGGATACCTCGCTGCACGTTGCTTTTTTATACCTCATCGCCATCTCCGGCACCCTGTCCATCGCAGAGTGGTCTAGAATCTCTGAGTTACAATTTAAGGAAATGTCATCCACATTTTTATGAAAAGCTTTTGCAAATCTATTACATAATTCTTTATTTTGTAATTTAAAGTATTTTGACACAATTTCATCTATTGACTTAGTACATTTACCACATAACTCATTTATCAATTTCCAAAGTGATTTTGAATTCTTAAAATTTTTGATAATTTCTGACCTAATAAATCTGTTTTTTGTCGAATTAATATATTTATTTGTTTTGTTCCGATACTTGTTGTACAAAATTCTATTTTCTATATTATTGGGGTCCTTTTTCCATATTTTGTATAATTTATTCCTTTTTTTACACATCATTATTACTTTTTTATTCATCCATTTACATTTAATTTTACTTGTATTTCTATATTTCACAATATTTTTACAGTTTTCATAAACATGTTTGAATTTTAGTTTAATAAAATCGAAAATCATATCCGGACAATCGAATGCAAGCGCCGTATCCCAATCGATCTGCTGCAAAGCAGACTGTATTTTTTTATTATCAAATACAGTAATAAGAGGCGTGCGGCTTGAGTTCGCCGTGTCGTCAGCTGACGCAGTCATCAATGTGCAACCCGTTATGTAATGGTCCGCTATAGCTATGTTTATAGTTGCCGTATGCACTGCCTGGCAGTCCATGGCGCGAACGAAGATATGATCAATGCAAGATCTCGTTATTATATTACCTTTTTTTTCTACTCTTGTGTATTGATTTATCCCACAGTTTAATCCATATTCACATAACTTATTTATATATCTGTTCCTACAATTATTTAGCTTTTTAATATCGATATTAACATCTCCCATAAGCAGCATAACATTTTTTTTTGGAAACTGGTGAATTATTTTACCTATTTCTTCTATAAAAAGGTTTTTAAATTTATCAGGCGGTCGGTATACGGCGCATTCACTTATCGTTTGTTTACATTTAAGTGTTATGTAACCACAGATAGTTTCAAACATGTTTGTAACTGTCGGTACCCTCGTGAATAAACAGTTCTTATGTACATACATGATTATTCCACCGCCCTTACGGTTCTTTCGTAGATTACTAAACATATTATAGCCAGGCAACTCAAATAATGTTTCACAATGGTAACTTATATTTACTTCTGTCAATATAATAAGGTCAATAATACGATCACTGTTCGCAACAATAAACTCCAAGTGCGCGAAATTTAGTAACATTGATCTAATATTTACGTGCAACGAATTAAGAGATTGATAACCTACTGCAATTGACTTCATATAGTCGTTCCAGCAATCGAAATTCCGTTCGTCTATGTCACAGTTATTTTGTGCCATTTAGACCTATATATGCTATAAAACACATTAGTAACAAACATTAACAGATTTTTTTTTATGACAAATTAGTTGAGAAGAAGATGCCAGATTTATTTGTTTTTAAGAGATGAGACCCAGTATTCGATATCGCTCACCGACCTTATAGCATAAGTTTTGCTCCTGTCATCCATTTTCATCAGGATACATCCTCTCTTGCACCATACATATTTGCAGAGATTTGTTACCTTCAACTCCGATTTTGCCTTCCACAACAGGAACGCGTTTGCTGGGGTGAGAGCCTCTCGCATGAAAATCCTATTCTCTTCTTCACGTCCAATACAGTGTCCGGTTATGGTAACTGTTTTCGCGCTGTCCAACCATAAATCACGACGACCTTCTCGGAGTTCCACCATCACAGTTGACGCGTTTCTTTTCTGTGCTGCTGGTGCCTTATTTTCTTTTCTGTATATCTTTATAATATCTCTTGTATCTTGTTTTATTTTGCCCGCTAAATTATTCATAATCTCCATTAAATTCTCATTTTCAGTCCTTTGGATACCACAAACTTCAAGCTGATTTCCGATTTGAATTTGTTCCATATTTTGAATTTTTTGCTCTAACAGATCCATTTTGTTTTTTATATGTGTATATTTGTTCTTTAATTCTTTATTTTCGTTTTCCACTAATTTAACTTTTTCTTCATATTTTTCTATACATTCTTGGTAATCATCTATTTTATCTGAATAGAACTGTAAACTGCGTTTCAGTTCTTCTTGAATAGAATCCCTTAGGTGTCTTTTAAATTCGTCCTTCATTACCTCCCTGATTTGCTGACGTATTTCCACGATAATTTTGTCGCTGTATGATTCGGACACGGAAATATCGTTTTCAACACTGTTAAAGTCGTCTTCTTCCATCTCGCGATCTGGTAGTATTATCGAAATTCTTCTCGATTTTGTTCCGGTGCAGCCGCGGCACTTCCAAGTTACCGCCTCTGTCGCTGATAATGCAGTCAGTTGTTCATTCGTTAAAGATGCACAATTACCATGTAGCCATTTATTACACGCACTACACTGCAATCCCGCGTTCTTTTTTGTTACAACTTTGTTGCATTTTGCGCATTTCGCCATCGCACTTTGAGTAGAGGGTAGGTAGCATACAAGATCACGGACAATCGCTAAGCGCTTACGCACGGCCTTCCGCGGCTCGATCTACGAGCGAACTGAAAAACCGAACCGAAAAAAAAAAAAAAAAAAAAAAAAATTAAACTTTAATTGAAATATCTAAACTATGAGCGTCGTGCCTAGAGAGTACTTAACTTTGTCATCTTATTAGAAGAAATAGAAGGCTTGAAGACTTGAAGTTTTATTATAAATACTTAGCTTGTGCACTAGGTTTTACACAACAATGCCTTATGTTGTGTTATCAAAATCAAGTAGGTTTTTACTTGGCAACCGTTTTGCTAAACAACTTTGGAATTGGTTTAATTATTAGAATATGAGAAAATATGAAGATTCCACAGAATTTTCTTTGCCGCTACCCTTTGAAATTGGGAGCAAAACTTTTTGGCATCATCTTGTGTGTAAGTAATTTTATTATTCAGCTCTTATTGTTTCTTAAATATCACCGATGATGCTGGTCTTCTTCATTCTGGTCACTCTTGCTTGTAGCTGAATATCGGAAACTGATGCGAGTAACATGCTTAACTGTGACCCTTGTGTACTGCTGCGGCACATACACACACATTTTTGTTAAGGATCGGAATTTATTATTTACTCTTAAAATTCTTATAGTATTTTTTGTTAATAATTTGTGTTTGTGTGTGGAATAAGAATTTATCTATCTTTATTCAGGTTATCATGGTGGCGAGCTGTATAGCAGCTGTGCTCCAAGTGGTACAGATGAAAGATTGCGACGCATGTGGCAAATTTGTCTGGAGAAATGCGTACGCATACAGCGTAATTGTCTGCCTCTACTGTTTCATTATGCTGGCCATCAACATCTGGTTTCTTTGGGGTTTGAAGCGCGTAAGTCTATGAAATAAACAGTAGCTCCAATGACAAAATTAACTAATTTAATTTACTATATTTGCTTGCTTATAATTGTAATTAAGCTAATAAAATTCTATTAGCTTGAATACTAAAGAAAACCTCAATTTTAATGATAAATAAGCAATAATCTTTTAAATCATTAGTATATTAAAAATCGGAACATTACCATGTTTTTGATTTTTAAGACTCCGATATTTTGGTGTTGTTGCGTACGCCGTCGTTACGAAAGAACTGAAGCTTTTTGCGGGTGGATGTTGTTGGCAGACGTATCGGTATACCCTTCGTCTAAGTCTTTTGTTATACTCGATACTGGTACCATTGTCTGCAAACACTTTTCACATAAAACTGTTCACGATACAGAATACTCACATTATGCACTCGCGAAACAGCACTTTTTGTGTTGTTTTATTTTTACACAAAAAGGCTACTCGGTTCTAGATTCTCGACAATTTAAACTACGAAATATCGGAGTCTCACAAATCAAAAACATGGTAATGTTACGGTTTTAATTATGAGTGTGAACATTACAGTTTAAAACCATAATCGTTAAAATTATCCCAGAACTAAAAATAAATTGTAAAATATTTATATAATCATAATTATAATAATTCATTAATATACTAGTCGAGAACATCTGAATATACATATATCGGTCATTCTTTTTTTAATGTTGAACATTTAAAAGTACTAACACAAAAATCTGATTACTAAAGTGAACCGATTTCAATTACGTTCCGCTTTGAAAGAATTATTTCTTAAATAATAATAAATATAAATCTTTATGTAAAAGAGGCAAAAACAGAAACAGCGACATCTATTCTATGATAATTACTACAGGACGAGTCGTCCTACGTCAGGAAAACAAATGTCGCCCTAGTATCGCGATACTAAAAGATTAATTCCGTTCATTGTAAATTACTTTGTATTTAATAATAATCGTATAGTTAATTAATGAAATAGCTAGTACTGTAAGGGAATAATTAACTTGTTATGTCTTTTTAATATTTATGTTTATTTTAATAAAACTATTTTACGTGTCCCTCAAAAAACTTGTTATTTTGAACTGATACAGAATGTTCCTTTGCTGTTGGTTCTGGAGTGAACCATGCAAAGACACAGAACATTATTATTTGTTTTTAAGTACAGATACGTTTTTTCGTTTTGTGCTATAGGTACATTACAGTTCATAATCATATATTTGCCAGTTAATGGTGCAAGTGAAACCAAGGGGGACATGGGGTTTAATACTCTTGACCTTTTCCGGAATTTTAGGCGCAATATAAGAAATAAGACGGCCGAAGCTTAGCCAAATAAAAACTCTTTGTCATTTGTTGTTGTTACAGTATAGTGACTGTACAAGTTCCGTATTTCATATGAAAAAAAACCTATATTTCAGTATGAAAAGATTGTTGAAATTTTTCCAAAGTACTTAATATAGATTGAATCAGAGCTATGTAGGCTATGTTTTTAAATCATTTTACCGTGAGCCAGTCAATCGTAAATTCTAGTAATAAGAAGTGTTCTGTCAAAGTCATAGGGGCCCCATTATTCTTATAATGCCCAGGGCCTCCTATAGGTTAAAGACGGCCCTGAGGCTAGATATTTAGGCGCCGCAGCATGCGCCGAATCTGACGTCTTCTGAACGTGACTAGACGTTTTTATTAATTCTAAATAAAGTATCATTTAACTTGTATATTTTTTCACTCATTTTATAGGAAAAAGAAACAGTGGTGCTGGTTTGGTTGGTGACCTATGGGCTGTGGCTGATTAAAAGTATTGCAATGGTTATCGTGATGGTCTGTATATACCACCACGAAGCCGGTTTCATTGGTTGGCTACTGTCATTCATATTCTCGCTTGTGTCAATCGGTTAGTACAATGGGCATCAAAATTACTGCACATAGCAAAAGAAATATTGTTGTTTCAATAAAATTATTTACAAAAAGGTAATGTAATGCTATTTGGTAACGGCATTTGGATAAAAATGACTTACCTAATAAATCAAGTCTGTGAGAATTTTTAAGCACATTTTCTGTTTATTCATGGAAAAGAAATAAAAATAAAATAATTTAATGCTTTCAAAATATAAATATAAAATGTTGTTATGTCTAGAAACTGCCGTTAATCAGGTTTTGTCCTCTAATTAAAATCACGAATTATTTAGTTTGGGTGGGAAAAATAACAAATACGTAAAAAAATTTAATTTAATACTGAACTCTTAGAAGATGGGAATGCTTATGTAATTATGCTATAAAAGTCAATAATGGTTAAACTCTCTAGTCTATTTATAAAAATTTTAATATTCTTTTTCCAGTCATTTTTATCTACTTGTATCTGGTCGTGTACGGATACTGGGTGCAATTATGAGGTACTACTACAACCAGTGCCTAATAAGTTTTTGTTTCACTCAAATATAGTTGTAAATAAATGGATTTATTGATCATAGCCAATTCGTATTATTACATATTATTAATCAACAAAACCATACTTCCTACCTACGAGGTAATAAATTATAACTAAGAAGTCCCGTTAACCAAACACCATGTCAAGTGTGGAGAAAGCAGCAAAACCGTTCTTTTTTTGGGAAGGCTCTTGCTCAGTAGTGGACACCTTTCGTTTTTTTATTTCTATAGTATTCTGCTATCTACTGATATAAAAAAATAAATTGGTAAAGTAGATTGGCAGTGGGGTAATTCATTAATTACCACTTCCAATCTGCTTTTTTCTATTTTCTTTGTAACCGATTTTTCATTGGCGCACAAATAATTCGCCTAACCATGTTTCGCACAATCGACGATTGTCCCAAATTAGTTTGACCCATTTCATTCTGTCTAAAGTTTTGTCGCTGTGTTGTCACCTCCCAAATTCGATATTAGGTAGAACAATTTATAATTATTCTATTTAGAAATGCTAAATTATAGTTTGCATAAGAGTATAAGGAAGCAGACCATCGTTTTTCAGTCAAGTATGATGATTTTCTCCTTTACATCTCATCGAAAAAAGGAAAAACGAATTAAAACAACATTCTGTGGCGCTGCGGCGGTACGCTAGATTGGCTCAAGCTGGTTTTGGCCACAAACCTAACTTGAATATGACCTTTTAACATCAGGAGGCCTTTTCGTAGCCGTGATAGCAAGTTATTGAGTTAAGATATGTAAATTATTTGAATAGCAATCTTATACACGAAAGTAAGCAAGCAAGCCAGTCGGCATGGACCAGGCATGGCTTCTGTCACGGCTCCGGTACTTATCGTCGCATATGGTATTGGCTTACCACCTTTAAGGCCTACCTTCAGTGCTTACGCAGGTTTAAATTACATTCCAGGCATTAGCCTAGCTAACGTGGTGTCTGTTTTGCTGCCTTTTATTATTTATATTTTAGTAGGTACAATCAATATTCGAAATTATAAAATTGGGGTGTACAGCCTTTAGGCCAACTATTGATTAAGCGAAAATATTGATTAAGCTAAAAAAATATTTTGCGTAATAAGTTTTGGCCGATAAGGTTCGGTTAAGTAAAATTAGAACCAATCATTTAATCGAATCGAAGCACCCTTGACGGTGCGATCAGCAAAATTTAAAACAACTTTGTGTATAGTTTAATTTGGGCGGGTTGTGTCCATACTGTTTGATAATAGACAAAGTCCAAGATATTTTAATTTGAATTGTGTATGACACGTGTTGAATCCCTTGGTTTTATATCAGGTACCTATTAATAAAAATAAACTTTTTGAAATAATGTTTTGAAAGGATATTTAAACGTTCCCTTTGCGTAATGAATTATTGCGAGGTTGAGCTTATACAACCCTAAACCAACAAGACATAATTTATGATTTTATGTATGATAAGATAATAAAAAAAAAAGATTTAAAGAAAATAATGAGTAGTAGTAGTAATGTTTTACTAGAAACAATCAGCTTATCACAGATATTACACGAAACTTCACGATATCTATGAGATTGCTCTTCCAAACTGTACGTGTGTATGCTACTGAAGTTCTCCTAAATGGATGGACCGATTTTGATGAAATTTGTGTTTACAGAGCACATTTTAATAATAAGCAAAAAACCAGATATTTGCATTAAATCTTTTCGTAAAAATTTTCACTTGCCTCTATAAAAGGTTTCATGCGTCTGAACCAATTTTCGAAACAGTTGTTCTTTTGCAGCGATGAAAATCGTATGTATTTCAATTTATTTAAGAGAATAAAAAGAATACATACGGTGAAAAATCAGGAATGTAAAGAGTGTGGTCCAAGACTTTGACCCATGTGGTGTCTATGAAATTTTGACTGCTGAGTGCGTGGGCGCAATGTCGCAACCCGCAGTGCTCGGTGTTCGGTCGCGTGTTGCTCATTGCATTGAAATGCAGGCATTTCATAGCATGCATAGCCTGAACTATAAGAATAACGGAATAAAAGTCGCCAAACCTACTGATATACCGTTTATGTGTGTAGGTAATATAATAATATTGAAGTCAATTGAATTGACTTCCATTAAATCAATGAATAAAATTTACACATACGAAAATTGATAGTAGAGACTGAAACAGTCGTTATGTTTATAAGATTTAGACATTCTACGACATAATTTTTTGTTTGTCAGAGTGTATCATTGAGTTTATGTATATAAAGAATAAAAAAGTTACAAACAAGATTCTGTAACGTATTGTGATTAAAATAATTAAAAAAAAAAAAAATTATAATAATACCTTTTTGATTCATGATATGTATTGTACCAGACCTCCCCAGTACACAGTGGGTCAAATTTTTCACTTTTATAGTGCATTTTATGTTTTAGTTTTCTTTACATCGCCTCAATACGTCACCAAATTAAGGCAAAGGTTTTTTAACCGTAACCGCCAGATGCACAGTATTTTACAAACCCCAATTTTGTCTCATGCCCTTTTTATTGTTAAAATCGTTAGTTTATATTATTCTAAGCACTACAGTGAAAATCCGGCATCGATACGACCTTTAGTTTCGACAAAAAAAAGTAAAGTTTCCCTATATCCGGGTCCAGGAAATCACAAAATTATAAATAAAGAATAAACTTAACCATTATTAAAAAAAATTAAACGTATTGTTTACACTCATAATAACAAACATTCTGTCCATTTTTTAAATTTGTAATGTTAACAGATTAAATCAAAATCAAAAATCAAAATAACTTTATTTCATAGGTCCTTGCGGGCACTTAAAATCGTCAATTTTACAGAATCAAGATAATATTCTTTTATAATAAAGATAGCCCGTGCGCTAGCGGCAAGTACATCCGCGGAGTTGATGCCGCGCATGTAATCGCCACGATCGACCCGATTCCGAACGTAGGGGCTAACATGAGAAGAATCGGGCAAGAAACTCATGTGCCGAAACTCTTATAATGATTATGAAATAATAATTGTTTTGCCGTATTTCTTTTATATTTATTGTTTCAAGTCTAATGCCATATTAGAACGAGATATTTATACAATATATTTTTCATACGTTGTTCTATCAATATTATGAATACCACAATCCAGTTCCCCGTTATTCAAAATATATAGGTAAGCGTTTTTTAATTTTGGTTAGGGTTGTCACCTCCGGATATCCGGACTTATATTGTATTATTATCGGCGTTTAATACTAGTATGTAGTTCAAAGTATCTTACCTGCTTGTTGTTGTCGTGCTTCTTTGGGTTTTATGGACGGTGCCTGTATATTCGTTCGTTTTTCACACTGAAAACCTGGTACTTACATAACATATTTTTCATTTCTGTGTTAACATGGCATCATAAAATAAAGAAACTCAATTAATAGAAGACAAATGTTGTACTACGTAACTCTTAACGAAATTCTTTAAATAATAATTTTATTTGTCTAAAGAAAATTATTTATGATTTAGTTTGGTGACAACCCTAAATCTAATATAATCCGGATATCATCGGGATATAACAAATACTTTAAAAACTTTTGAATGACGCGGAATTAGATTGTGGTTTTCATAATGTTGATAGAATAACGTATGAAGTATATACTGTATAAATATCTCGTTTTAATATGGTATGATACGTGAAATAATAAATATAAAGGAAATACGAAAAAACAATTATTATTTCAAAATGTATTAACATTACAAATTTCAAAAATGGACAGAAAGTTTGTTGTTTTGTGTGTTAACAATACGTTAAATGTTTTTTTAAATAATTGTTAATTTTATTTTTTATATATATTTTTGTGATTTTTTGGACCCGGATATAGGGAAACTTTGCATTCTTTTTTTGTTGAAACTAAAGGTCGTATCGATACCGGATTTTCACTTTAGTGCTTAGAATGATATTAAATAACGATTTTAACAATAAAAAGGGCATGAGACAAAATCGGGGTTTGTAAAACACTGTGAGATGTGACCATGTGGTTACATGTTAGAAAGAAAACAAGAGAGTATCACACGCGGCAAAGGTAGTTTTGTTTTACTTTTTCTTTTTTTTATGTTCTATAATGTTTAAAATAAAATCTTGAAAAAGTCCTGTTAATACATGTTGTACATTTAGTTAGATCTCCATGCAGAAAAAGGAACTGCCATTGCCGATGTATTCGAAAATACACATTCACTGCAAGAGTCATTGTAGAACTAAACTAGGTCTTATCTATTTATTTATTTATTTGGGATAATAAACAGCATTCTCTATAATAATAAAATATATATTAAATCCTAATGAGTCCAGTAACTGTTATAAATCATATAAAGGGTAAAAAAGTGCAAATGTAACCTACAGCCAATTTATCGGACTTTCAGCCTCCGTGTCTTTTCAGAGTCGGCAAATTCGTTCCCGAATCAGTTAGAAGAGTGGCTGAAGATCTCCGGAAATAATGTACAGTGTAACATCCAGGATTTGTCAAGTTTAAAAGAGTTGCTATTTCTTTTGGTTTTAACTTTATTGTGTCTTCCAACGACAAGACAAAGTTAAGAAAAAACTTATCTGATGTTGTGTTCGATGGCCGAAGATTATAATATTTTTGAAGTGATAACTTCTTATGGGACCGCTCTTGTGGTCTGTCTGGCTTCCTTTCCTCTCACGCATACGGCAGCGGTAGGCAGGCTTCTCCTCTCTCACTCTAACTCGCAGCGCTAGCCGTATTTCGGACAGACGCTTTCCCCTCTCTCTACTTAGTGTTTCGTGTGTGTTAGACATTATACTGTTGACAGTGAGAATATAACCTTTTTTTTTTTTTGTTTTCGCAGTAAATGCGTTACGCATTCGCTCGTGCCGGGAGAGCACGAGACGATATGTGGGACTCTCCTAGCGCCCGGTAAAGGCTTGGAGGCCTACCCACTAAAACCCTGCGGCGTCCCGCAACACAGTGGTGGGGGTCGCGTGGCCCCTTACGGCTTCTTCCGCGACCCGAACCAGTGTGGGTCCGCGCTCGTGGGCGGACCTCGTCTATGCTCCGTGAGGGACGGAGCAACGGGGTGAGCCGTGACGCCCTGAACACCCCGCACGCCTGAGGGCCAAGTGCAATGCAGCTGCCGATCTCCCGCTCCGACACCCGCTGGCCCCCTTTTGGTGGGGAGAAGAACTGCCGCACCTCTCGACCGACCCTAATGGCGGCCGAGGTGTGCAGGCACTTCCCCTCCCCACCTCAATCGGGCCGTGCGTCCTCGGAAGTCCGCGGAGGGCTTCCGCGGTCGCCGTCCCGCCGAGCGCCCCTCTCGACCCCTCCACGCGGCCTCGGAGAAAAGCTCCGATGCCACCTGGGGGCGGCGAGGCGAGAGGGGGCTCTACCCTCGGGGGATGGTACCGAGGGTCCTCCTCAAGCGCTCCGCAAGCGACCCCCGCTCGCGCCCGCGCTTCCGGCGTCTTCACGCCCCTCCCGCGAGGGAAGGGTGGAAGAGGCTCTCTCCCCCCGAGCGTTTTTACGGGGGGGGTTGGGCACCCGATGGAGTGGGTGCCCCTACCTCCATGGGGTCCACCGGTGGTGGAGGGCGCCTCCCTTTCACCACCGGTGGGTCGCATCTGCGACTCCCCATGGCGTGGTCGGCCGGCCGCCCGAAGGCGGCGCACACCGAGCACGCTGGCTCCCGATTACAGGTAGCGGCTGTGTGACCTGGTGCTCCACACCTGAAGCACAAGCCGCTCCTGTCCTCCGCTGCCGGGCACTTGGGTCTCGTGTGCCCGACCTCCATACACCTGTAGCACCGCAGGGGCCGGGGTCCAAGGACCCTAATCTCAGTGGTGCTCCATCCCACGCGGAGCTTCCCTCCACTATCCTCTAAGGCCTTCGCTGCTACAATCGGCAGCCTCATTAGGGTATGCCCAATTCCGCTTGGGGAGCGCCCAATTGGTTGCGCCTTAATGGCGCCTCTGGCACAGCTCGTCTTGGCCGACACCGCCAGTGAGAATATAACCTAAAACTATCACCGATTCTGAAAGTGATTATAAAAAATATGAAAAAAAGAAATAAAAACAAATTAAGTAATAACCTAAGCTTTTCTCAAGTTAAACAATTTAAATATTAAAAAGTTCAATTTAGTTTAAGTAATCACTTCTGTCGTGCGTCCCGAGAACCACAGGTTTTTTTTTCATTTATTAGAAACTCTTCTTGTATAACAAATGTCCGGTCAATCTTTGTTTTTGTGTTGCACAATGTAATTATTGCTTTGACATCGAGAAATTCTATGTCTTCTGTGGTAATATTATAGAGTTCGACACTCCGACATGCTCCGTTAACACTTAATATCATAGCAACCTGTGACAAACAAAACTAAATATCAAGCTACAGCCACGGACAGTATATTTAATGACTCATAAATCCTGTGTAATCTCCCAAATCCATCCAGCCATTTTGGCTTAACTGTGTCCCAAATAAATAATGCATTATTATATTTACCTTTGTCGCTAAATATATATCGTCTGGGGCTTTAATTAAAATTGCATTATGTTTTCGCCAGTAAACATTTTTGATTTTTTGCTTTGAATCCGATCGATTGTCGTTTTAGTAGTTAAATTTCCATAATGTTTCAAGTTAATGCCATTTTTAACATGAAATTGCCCATAATGTAAACGGCTTTTTAGTTTGAGCAATCTCATTAAAATATGGCATAAATACTGTTTCGGAAAAAATGATCACTTTTTTCTCGTCTTTTCAATTTATTAAATTTTCATGTATGTTATTTATTATGTATTTTACTTTTGACTTCGCTAGAAGCAGGTTTTCCAATGCCAATTTGGCGTCTGCTCCTAAATCTTAAATTTATATTTATAAAGTAAGTAAATAACAAATTAAGACGAATTTTCAGCTTTGCCGCCAATTTTCTATTTATCATCTGTGCCGAAAGGCAAACGCATTTTTGGCTAATCGAAGAGACTTTTTGGCATGATAAGAATGATAAAATAGATTCAAAGAGTATTTAATAATCCCAGCACGCCCTTTCATACAACATTGCTGGAGCGTTGTAATGTTCCAAATTCAAAAAACGATCGTGCAATGGATCTGATTTTCTTTGTCCATAAATACGATATTTCGCGTGTCCTTTTTCGAAAATAATGACAGTATTTCCATGCATGTTTGAAAAAATATTATTATTGTTATTCGGGTTCAATTTATTCGGATCGGGATATGAAGGCGGCGGGATGTGTCCCAAAGAAGCGGCGCTGTTGGCGCGGGTGGCAGGGCACGCGAGTAAGTCGCTAGTATTGCTCCTTGCCCTGGGTAAGGCTAGCCGGCGGATGATGGGTAATCCGGACCAGCACTGCACAGTCTGGTATTGCTGTCTAGGGAGGTGCACGAATGTACCCGAGCATCTCCCAGAATGCTTCGAAATCTTTACCGGGTACTGGACCGGGTTGGGGGAGAGGCCCACATAACTTCGCCTTCCACTTGCGGTGGAGCATGTGTAACGCATTTTCCTGAGTCAAAAATCTGCAGTCATTAATGACTAATGATTACTAATGACTAATGACTGCAGATTCAAACGAAACCCATGGTCTAACGCGCCCCCCAAAACATAGAATCTCGACATTGACGCTTGAATGACATTTGACGCTTCTGTTGTCTAAATAATATATTAGAATAAATATTTTTCTTAAAGTTCAACCCTAAAATTAAAACTCA
This sequence comes from Calamotropha paludella, assembly GCA_927399485.1. Taxonomy (NCBI): domain Eukaryota; kingdom Metazoa; phylum Arthropoda; class Insecta; order Lepidoptera; family Crambidae; genus Calamotropha; species Calamotropha paludella. The sequence goes on along the minus strand of OV656817.1, from coordinate 8,173,363 downwards.
ACCAAATGATTGGGAAATATATTATATTTGCAAAAATATCACAGATTATTAAATATATTGTACGGACATAATTTCTACAGACCGAAGTGCTGACAATCATTTTGAAATCGTCGTCCTGTAACTGTTAACTACGAACACGAAGTATATTGTCACTGAAAATAATAAATACTTAAGTTTAATTTTGTTTCAAAACTTCCACAAAATCATTTAGGTGGTTTAATCGGAAAAAGGTTACAGACCAGAGAACAGTAAAAAAGTGAAGAAGTCGCAATCGCGAGACGCGATCTTTTCAAGGAAACAGCGTAACCATTAAAAAAACTGAAAACGTTAGAGCAAATATCACAAAATGAATTAAATCATATTCTACCCTTTTGTCCATAATAAATAACAGCTTACTTCTTTGTTCTAGTACAAGCTTTTGTGTACAAGATGGCGTTATACTTATGCTATTAGCAGCACTGCTTTAAACATACTGTACCTGCAATCACACGTGTAGGGGTTAGTCCTACACACTTAAGATGATATTTATGATAAGAAGGATGTTCGGGTAAAATGATGTAAGGGAGCCGAAATGATACAACCGTGTCGAGTGCTTACGTAAATTCGACTGATTTAATTAAATTAAAATGTGCGCGTGCAAGTAAAGGTGCAATATTGCAATTTATAAATGTGCGGAATCGTACATATTGGCACACCGAGAAGAAACAAAAATAAAGAATAAAAACTATATTAAAATGGATTGAAAGATATTTTAACACGCCTAATGAAATAATTATTAAATGATATAAAATAGTGATAATGATACAAGGTGATACCAATTCACTTAAACCTAATTAACATTACTTTTTTTAAAGTATATAATATAACTATTATTACTGACTATCACTGTCCAGTCTGAACCTTGTAAGTTTAGGGGCTATTTTGGATTCACTCACGACCGCATAATTATGTCGCACTCTCACTCGCGGTTCATCCGATACGACCACTTCACTAACCACATCACTGTTGCTGCCGTGGTCGAGCGCGTCCGTCCGGGGCGTCTCCACCCCGGCCGCGGCCCGAGGCTGCTGCTGGTTGTGGCCTGCATCTAGCAGACGACGTTGCTTAATCTTGCGCAGAACGAAGACAAAGACGATGGCAAAAAATATTATTATGATGGAGACATAGATACCGTACATTGCATAATGATGGTACTCGTGTACGGTAAATTTATTATCAGCTTGTTCCTTTAACTCATTTAACTGTCTGCTTAATTTGTGATAATAAGTCATATGGTCTTCGATTTTCGTAAAGTTGATGGTGGTACCCTTCATGATATGATTTAGCATAGACGACACTTCTGGTACAGAGATAGCTTGATTTATATTTATATGATTTAAAAAGTGATTATGAGCAAATATAGTTAGTTCATTGCTTTTAAGCGTGCAACCTTGACCTATATTAATAATACCTCGGCCGTTCAACTGTTTCATTGTTACACCTGACGGGCATAAAATGCGTACATTGCATTCGGGACAACATATGAAGATCCACGTGTTATCGGCTTGCAACTTGATCCATGTTTGTTTACATGCCGTAACTAGCGGTTTACAGAGAGACCGATCCTTATTAGCTACGGCGTTAATGAATTTAATATTGCATAGAGATTGCTCAAGCTTCATATTATAAAATGGCTGAGATAGATGACACAGTAGGGATGCTGGCAACTCAAAACATGTATGAAGGTCATTTCCTGTCAAAAAAAGTGCTATATCCTTTCTTAAGTTATAGGCGATGTATGATACTGCTGGGACAATTTGGTACATATCGTGGTTTCGTATTTGAGGAATGCTAATTAGTCGGTCCAATTCAAAGACTTCGTTACTAACGATAGGTATTTTAACTTCTATTATTAGGTAGTTATTTGTAACCCTTGTAAACACACGTAATAACTTGTAAATGTCCATAATATTTTCTTTGATAGGTGAGGCGAGATCGCTGCTTAAATGGCCTGCTATGACGTCAAGTTGGTATTGTAATTGTTCCGGGGACAGCATATGTGTATCTAATCTGCCATGGTTGATATCAGTCACGGTGTTCAAGAGCGTGCTTTGTATGCGTTGAAGATTTGTCAAAATAACGTTTGCTGCTAATGACGATGACACTATGTATAAATTATTACTGTTGCTTACTTGGACCCTTTCTACTTCTAATGTTAATGTGGTGATATATTGTTTGATGCTTTCAAACTGCTGCCTCATCATCTTTTCATTTCGCTGTATAATGTTGTATTCCGCTTCAATTATACTTGTTTGATTTTTAATCAAGTTTTGTAAATGATTTTCATGCTGTGTAATTTTTTCAATGTCTTGTTCATACTGCTGCGCAAACCTGTCATCTAAAACGCCAAACAGGTAATTGGATGCGTAGCCTATTCCGTTGATAAGCCCTCGTCGTTGTCTTTTATGATTAAAATTTCGAAGCAATATGCTATTATAATGATCTATATCGTTAAGCTGTTGTTCTAATTGTAGTGATAATGTTCTATATTGCGTATGTTGATATTTTGTGTCCATACAAATTTCTTTTATATGGGTGACATAGTTTCTGATATCTGAAACTCCGTTCCAGTACGACGTCATATTATAATAAATGATAAGTTTCCAGTCATCTCTAATATATTGAAGATCTGACGTTTTATCGAAATATAACGTTTGATTTTCTGGCAGTGCGGTAATATTGTATGGGCTTGCGGTAAGTGATTGATAACTTGGTATTATACATGTAAATATCATAAAAGTATAAAATAATTTGTGAAATAAACTTATCTTAGGATGACTTGTCTTCGTAATAGAGCGACGTTGAGGCCTTGATTTACTTTCTCTGTCTTGTGTTACGTTATCATTTTGGACAGGTAATAAAATTAATTTGTTTATAGGACGTTTAAAACAGTTATTTTTAGTTTTCAGTGATACCACTCGTATATAGCCATCTTTGCCGGGGTGCAACTCGCACACCTTGCCTAAGGCCCATTTGCCGGGTGGTAAATTTTCCTCCTTTATTAATACAATATCATTTATTTTCAGGTTCGGAGTCGGTGCCATCCATTTTGATCGTGTTTGTAGCTGCTGAAGATACTCGCGCGACCATGCTTTCCAAAACTGCTTATTTAAATTTTGTACAAGGCTCCAACGTTGTGATAAGGTAATGTTTTCTGTTTCAGACTGTGGACGGGACAATAAGGGTCCACCGATCAAAAAGTGACCTGGTGTTAAAATTATATTTTCTACATTTTCAGTAAGTGCGCAGAGAGGCCTCGAGTTCAGGCACGCTTCTACTTGGTGCAGAAGAGTGCTGTACTCTTCAAAGGTAAATAGCTGGTGTCCGACTATACGTAAAAGGTGATGTTTTGTGCTCTTCACAGCCGCCTCCCACAGTCCCCCAGCACTGGGCCATGCGGGAGCGTTATAATGCCAATCTATGTCCATGTTCTGAATATTGTCGAAAAATTGCGAGTCTAGGCTGTTAATGATTTCTTTGTATTCTGCTTTTAAAACTTTGCTTGCACCAACGAAGTTGGTTCCGTTGTCGCTATACACGTGCCGTGGTGTCCCTCGACGACTTATGAATCTACGGAATGCTGCAAGAAATCCCTGAGTACTCAAGTCCGATACCAATTCTAGGTGTATAGCCTTTGTTGTGAGACAAACAAATACTGCTACGTAGCCCTTCAAAGTTTTTATACCACGGCCTTTGTTCGCCTTCAGTGCAACGTGACCAGTGAAGTCTACGCCCGTATGAGTAAATGGACGAGACGGCTGTACTCTTGGGCCATAATTTGATGTCGGTTCTCTTTACTGAATCGACGGCACGTAATACAGTTGCGTAACTGATGTTTTACCGTTCTAAGGCCACTTATAATCCAAAACTGTTCTCTAACTAATGACAATGTTAATTTGGGACCTCCGTGTAAAGTTGCTAGATGGGCTTTATTAATGACTAATTGCGTAAGACGATTCTTATTTGGTAGAATTATTGGATGCTTTGCACTGCTACTAATATTAGAATTACTTAACCGACCGCCTACTCTTAATATTCCATTTCTGTCAATAAAGGGATTAAGATTCAAGATGCTGCTGTTCTTTCCAACGTGATTAAAATTTTTAATTTCTTTTAATTCCTTATCAAAATCTTGTTTTTGTACTGTCCTGATAATTAAATTAAGTGCATTATTTATTTCCAAGGCGGTCAATGTTACGGCAGGAGTCACATTACAGTCATTGCGCACGCGACCCACGAAACGTAACACCCATGATAACACTCTTGTAGCGTGAGTGAGAGAGCTATATGTATTTAATAAATTATTAATAAATGATTCTGATCCACTTGATTGTAAGGCAACGTTTGCGTGTGTTCTTATTTCTATTTTTGGAGTGCTATAATTAATTGTTTTCATGTTTCTAGGATTAAAATTTAACAACCATTTTGGACCTGACCACCATAAATCATGCCCAAGTAGCTGTGATGCTGATATTCCACGCGTCGCGCAGTCTGCTGCGTTATTTTTAGTTGATACATGATGCCAGTGTGTAGCTGGAATGACGTCTTTAATAAATTGCACGCGATTAGCTACGAACTGCTTCCATTTAGATATGTCACCTTTCAGCCAACCGAGAACAACCATTGAGTCAGTCCAGGCGTAAATAGTTACATCATCTGTAATTAAGGTTTCTTTAATCTTTTTTAATAACTGTGTTAACAGAACTGCGGCGCACAACTCAAGGCGTGGTAACGAAACTTTTTTATTTAAGGGTGCTACCTTTGTTTTAGCAGTGAATAGACGTGATGTGTGCTCGCCTTTATGTTCGGATACAACATAAACACAACAGGAGTATGCCTTTTCGGAAGCGTCTGCGAAACCATGCAATATGATAGATTTTTCTGTATTTCCAACCTGTCTTGGTATTTTAAACTGATAAATATTATTTAAATCTCGTCTAATCTGTCACTCTGTCTGTCTGTGTTCACTGTCCCATGATATTTCTTCCTTCCACAGCTTTTGAAAAAATAATTTTGCTCTGATAGTAATAGGCGATAGCCACCCTATGGGGTCGAAAATCTGAGAAATTTCTGCTAGAACTTGACGTTTAGTTTGCTTTATGTTTATTTCATGACTTAATTTATTTTGATATGTAAAAACATCATTTACGGGGTTCCATTGTAATCCGAGAGTTTTTCTCGACTCTTTGCATTTAAACTCGAATGTAGAATTTAATTGATTTAATATTTAATTTGATCTTCTGATAAATCTGATAAAATTGAAGATTGATTGCTGGACCATTTTCTCAAATTCATGCCTGCTCCTTTCGAAATGTCAATTAATTGTTTTATTATTTTGCTGTCGCTTCACAGTTATGGCCTGATAACAAATCGTCCATATAAAATGATTTTTGTAACTCTATTGCGGCTAACGGATAATTTTCGCCGTCATCTATAGCTAGCTGTCTAAGGGTCCGCATGGTTAGGTACGGAGCGGCCTTAGTTCCGTATGTGACCGTGGTGAGACAGTACTCTTGAATTTTTGAACTCGGTGATTCCCTCCAAAGAACACGCTGTAAATTTTGATGTGATTTATTAATAAATAAGTTGCGGAATGCTTTTTCAATATCCGCTGTAAATACATAGTTTTACTGTCGCCATTTTAAGATCAAAGTTTGTAGGTCTTGTTGTAGATTTGGTCCACAATGCATGAGATCATTAAGACTTTTGCCCGAGCTTGTGATAGAGGAGGCGTTGAATACGACGCGGAGCTTGGTTGTGGTGGAGTCCGGTTTCTCGATGCCGTGATGTGGAAGGTAATACGTCAGTTCCTTGGTAGGGGGTGCTGGACGCATGTGACCTAATTCTTCATATTCTCTCATAAATAGTTTGTAACTCTGTGCAAAAACTGATTTATTTTCCATTTTTCGTTCTAACTGTCTAAATTGAGCGAAGGCTTTAGATTTCGACGTACCCAACTCGTTTTCAAAACCGTTTTTCATCGGCAGGCTCACTTGGTATCTGCCGCTATCTAGACGAACAGTAGTTGATTTATAAAGATCTTCGCAATATTGATCATCATTTGATAGTTCTGATGCGCCGCTGCTGATATCTTCAACCTCCCAATATTTTGATAAATCAGATAATTCTTTGACAACTACATTGCAGTGAAAGGTACGAATGTTTCCTGATAGAACCCAACCTAACTTGGTCTGCTGTGCTATGGGTGCGTGAGGCGGGCCTTTAATAAGGCCATTCATTAATATTTCAGAGTACACACTTGCATCTAAGAGAAGATCTATGGGTTTGGAAAGATTATATTCTGGGTCAGCTAAACTTATATGTTGAAGGTACTGCCATGACTGCTTTTTAAATAATATATTAGGTAAGTTATTGATAAGAGATGATATAATTAATGCCTGTGTAGAAAAGTCGTAGTCGTTATAAATAGATTTGCATTCTAATAAAACTGATCCTTTGCTTTGCTTTGAGTCGTTACCGATCCCCGAAATTGAAGCATGATATTTGTTTCTAGGTAACTGTAGCATCTGAACTGCCCTTTCAGTAATTAACGAAATCTGCGAACCCTGATCTAAGAGGGCACGCAATGTAACATAAGTACCATCGTAAGATTTTATTTGAATTAAAGTCGTGGTAAGTAAAATTTCTTAATTATCTTGGGCTACGTGATGCGTGTTGAATTGTTTTTGTTGAATATTTGCTGATGTTGACTGATTTAAAATTGAATTTGTGGTGAGTTTGGAGCTTGACATATTTTCCGTCGGCGATTGCGCAAAGGCGTCGTGAAGTTTCGTATTATGCTCACCGTTGCAATGCTTACATCGTTTTTGTGAAATGCACACATTATTAAAATGATGATACAAACAATTTTTACATACTTTGATTTTCGTAATTGTACTCAATTTAGCATCCGGGGTCATTGAATTAAAGTTTCCGCACTGAAATAAATCGTGGCCCTGGTTACAAAGTGGACAACGACGTGTGTATGTTGCATTAGATTGGTAATTTGTATTTAATTTCTTAGAATATGATAATGGCTTCTGCTGATTAGGATGAAATGGATTTGGAAATCGTCTTATAAGCTGCTGTTGATTAGGCTTCGGTGACTCTCTTTCTCTTCTATGAATAGGTTCGAGGGCTATAAACTTTCCCTCTATAAAATTCATAAATTCGGTCAACGTTGGTAATTCTCTTGGTGACGCACGAGCCTCTTTATACTCAGTAAACGTTTCAGGGTCTAATTTTTTTGAAACTAAGTACACAATGAGCGGGTCCCACGTATTTGTATCCACTCCCAATTTACGTATGGCATGAATGCATTCGGCCGTGACATCGTGCAGGCGCTTTATCTCTGATGCTGTCAGTCTTTGAATATTAGGCTGATTAAGAAGAATTTCTATGTGTTTGGTGAAAATAAGTTGAGGGTTGTTGTAGCGATGAACGAGTATTTCCCAAGCAGTATCATAGTTTTCTTCGGAGATATTTAAATGATGTATTAGTCTTTCCGCTTCGCCCTTAAATTTTCCCTTTAAGTGCTGCATTTTTTGTGATTTGGTTAACAGGTTATTATCATGGATGGCGGCAGAATATAAATCAAAAAAGGTTGGCCAATGAATGTAGTTTCCGGTGAATATTGGAATTTCTAATCGTGGGGTTGACTGCTGGAGATGACTTGCTGATGATAATTTTTGATTTAATCTACGCTTGATGTCCTTGCATAAAGTTTCATGTTCATCAAATACGATCTCATACTCGCCGTTGTCACCCTGAGTGATGTTATCAATGTCCAAATGCAGGACTTCAATCGCATTCCATCTTGATTGCAGATTACGTAACTCATCCTCGATCTCCCATCTTTCGGATAAAAGGTCAAGGTTGATTCCTTTCAATAATCGCTTAAATGCTCTAAAGTTAGTTTTTTGCTTTGATAACAACGTATCTAATTGACTGTCTCCCGCTACCTTAGACTCGGCGGTAGATGTCTGCTTAAATGAATGTAATGCCTGATAAACATCCATATACAATTGCCGTACTTTTTCGTAAACATTATCTTGGAAATATTTCGCATCTCTCGAGGTACCCTCTAATAACTGCTTATGATTATGTTCAAACTCTGACCAAAGATTCTGAAGCGTGTCTTTGCGTCTTTGAACATATTCTGGTGTCTTTCTGCTCGAAGAATCCTTGCTAAAATTAACCTTTAGTTGGTTAATCGCTTCTAAAATGTCTTGTTGGCGCTTCATTAATGCTTCCATCTTAATGAGTTAGTAAAAAAAAAAGGAACAAGCTTACTAATAACTGCTGATGCTGATAACTAAATACTAATTTAGTTATGATTAGTATGCTCCCGATGAAGTTGACTGCTGCTGCTATGTAGCGAAGGTGCCTCTGCCGTGCAGCCTTGGGTGCACAAGCAAGAATCAAATCCGAGCAGTGGAGTTCACTTTACCACACTGTCACTATTTGTCACTGATAATTAGTTTTTTTTTTATTAGTTAAAAATAATGATAGATGTTCAACTGATAAAAAGTTCACTGATTAACTGATAGTCGCTTGATGAATATGTAGTAAATGATTAAAACTTTCACTGATACTGATATCGATAGGTTTGCACTCGACAAACGCGGTTTGTGTACGTGATAAAAGCGGAAGGTAATGATAAAAAGGTAGATAGGTAAGAAGACAAGATAGGCTCGAAGGACCAAAATATGTAGGGGGTTAGTCCTACACACTTAAGATGATATTTATGATAAGAAGGATGTTCGGGTAAAATGATGTAAGGGAGCCGAAATGATACAACCGTGTCGAGTGCTTACGTAAATTCGACTGATTTAATTGAATTAAAATGTGCGCGTGCAAGTAGGGTAAGGATGCCTATTATGAGATAGGCGCTTAATATGAGATAGCAAGGTATTGGTCAAACTATTCACGTCAGCCATTTGGCGCTAGTGTCGCTCGAATCAACACAGCAACACCGCTAAACGTCTGCCAGTGCGTGCCGGCCACCGGCGAACTAAGGACGTGTGCGTGTAGATTATTACATTGTCGTAAAACCAAATATTTTTCGTCTAATGTTTACAAGGTATGTAACAACTTTATTATTACGTTAAAAGCTCTTTATATATATTTGGTTTGTAACTTATATGATTAATTTTAAGATGTAAATGTAGTTTCATTGTGTTTTCTTTTTGAAACAAAAAAAAAATGGCATCCATTTTGTAAAATTGTTGTTTTCCTAATATGAGATATGCTGGGGTTCCTAAAATGAGATATCTCATATTGTGGTACTCAAAAAGAGCAATTATTATAGGTATTGCGTTAAACCCTATATTCTTCTTTTAGATGCCTCCCATCAAAAGGAAGAGCTGGGACCAAAATGCCATGATACAAGCTGTGAATGCAGTTCGAAGAAACGAAATGGGTTACTTAAGAGCTGCAAATCGATTTGGTGTTCCTAAGGGTACCCTTGAGCGCTATGTAAAAAATGATGTCCGTGCAGAAGATCTTGTCCAGGTTCGTATGGGTAGACGACCAGCCTTACCTATAGAATTAGAAGCCGAGCTGGTAAGTTATTGCAAAGAAATGGATAGACGCTTTTATGGCCTACGCCTACAGGATATCAAATACATGGCGTTTCAATTGGCTATTAAAAACAATCTAAGGCATCCTTTCAGTGTGACTAAAGCCTCTGCTGGGAAAAAATGGTTACGAGGATTTTTAAGGAGACATCCTACATTATCAATTAGGACACCTGAAGCAGTTTCTGCTGCCAGAGTGAAAGGATTTAATCCGGTTGCAGTCGCCAAATTTTTTGATTTATATGAGCCTGAACTTGCTAAGATAAAATCCGCTCCACGCAGGATCTACAACGTCGATGAGACAGGAATAACAGTAGTTCAACATAAACGTTCCAAAGTCGTCAGTATCAAAGGCAAAAAACAGGTTGGTGCGTTGACATCCCTGGAAAGAGGAAAGCTCATGACCATAGTGACCTGTATGAACGCTTGTGGTACCTACGTGCCTCCATTAATAATTTTTCCAAGGAAAAATATGTCTCAAGAACTAATGGATGGTGCACCAGCAGGTTCAATTGGCGATTGTCATCCCTCAGGCTGGATCCAGACACATTTATTCACGAAGTGGTTTCAGCATTTTATTAACTTTACGAAACCAAGTAAAGATGATCCAATTTTATTAGTTTTAGATGGCCACTACACACATACACGAAACATCGATGTGATAAATTTAGCTCGAGAGAACAACGTGATAATTGTTTGCTTGCCGCCACATTGCACCCATAAAATGCAGCCAATGGATGTCGCATTTATGAAGCCACTAAAAGCTTATTACTCCCAAGAAATTGAAACTTGGCTGCGTAATAATTCGGGACGCACATTATCAAACAAATATGTGGCAAGACTGTTTGGTACGGCTTATGAAAAAGCTGCTACCATGACCAGCTCTGTAAATGGTTTTCGCAAAACTGGCTTGTTTCCCTGTAATCGACATATTTTTACAGACGAAGACTTTTCAATCTTTGATGAAGAGGATCCAGAGCAAGAGATAATTAATGACGAGAACACAAATCCGAAGAATACAAGTTGTGTGCTTCCTTCGATTGGAAACCAATTAGAGCCAACTGAAGTGTTAACCAATAGCAGAAATTCAGATGAAAATCAGAGAAAGCAAAGCGGTTTAGTAGATCAAAATCTTCCTGATGAGTCTCAAGAATTGGCATCACCAAGAGTTAGTGTTTATGATAATCCAATACCTAGTACATCATCATATGTCTCGCCTTTCGCACTTAACCCAGTGCCCAGGATACATAAGAACAATTCTTCTTCTAGAAAAACTGGAGCAGCTTCTATAATTACAGCTTCTCCGTATAAGAACTCACTAGTAGAATCCCTAAATAAAAAAGAAGAAAAAGAAAATAAGAAAACACAGAAGGGACGGTCAAATAAAAAATCGCAGACGACGAAAAAAAAAGTTTTGAAAAAGAAAAGAGTTGCAGAAGTTAGTTCCAGTTCCGAAGACGATGACATACCTGAGCTCGCAGATAGCAGTGGGGATGAATATGATGCTGAATGTCCCTACTGCAGCGGAAGCTTTTCACAAGATACAAGAGGAGAAAAATGGGCTAAGTGTCAAGTTTGTTTTAAATGGGCTCATGAGGATTGTGGAGAAGTAACATCGGATCATTTTTTGTGTTCTTTATGCTCAGATATGTAAGACATGATAAGATTTTGAGTTTTTTTTTACTACTTTTATAACTTTTCTTTCGATATTTGTATAAAATGCTAAATATGATTATGATAAATGAGCAAAGCTCAAATCTTTGTTTAAAAGACTGATGCTAGTCTATAGGTTATGATTAAAGTACCAAAATGTTAAGACTGGTGTTTGTCTATAATATTTCATTAATAAGAAACAATAAAAATGTGATTATAATGACATTAATATTGTTTATTTTGTTCGTTTACCCCTAAAATTTTAAGGAACCTAATATGAGATACTATCTTATATTAGAAACCCCTAATATCTCATAATAGGAGACCATTTGCCTTGGGCTTGTTTTCTGATATTTTTCACTTTTTACAGCATAGCCAGAAAAATATGGTATTTAGCCCTAAATAGCTATTACACAGTTAAAGTACATTAAATTTCCTATCTAAAATTATATCTCAGAATGCTTCAAATGTGACAATTTTGTTTTTATAGTAAAAAATTGAAATAGTATCTCATAATTGGCATCCTTACCCTAAAGGTGCAATATTGCAATTTATAAATGTGCGGAATCGTACAACACGTTAGATGGCTCTTCAAGTTGTACAAATTATCAGGGTTGCAAACAATATTAATATTGATGTTATTGATATAGTTTTAATGAAAATAATCTGACTATTTACAATGCATGTATTGACCGTTAAGACTACGCCATGGCTTTTCTTTTATATACGGAAATTTACAAAAGCTGTAATAAACACAATATTTTGCTATATTTATATCATGCTTCGAAACCTATCTTCGTACTCAACTTGTTTTAATTTAAAAAAACAGATACTAAACGTTCAATATATTTATCGTTTTCATTACAATTTTATAACGGCCACTATAGTTTTGCTTTTCAAAATAGTTTTTAAAAATCATATCCATTAAACCACTTTATTTACATTTGCAACCTTATTTGTGCACAAAAATAATTATAACAATATGCTATATCGGTTGCAATGTATATCTCTTAAATATACTACTTATCGATATCTATTATTTACACGTAATCAGGTGCATTACTAATTGAGTAGCGGCAATGACGAAAAGCATGCTTTCAGTAATTTATAGGTGTTTTAGATACTTCCAGAAAAACAAAACTACAAATTGAAATCTATACTTTAGCGTCTCAAAAATAAGGTCGATTTATTTTTATATTTTCATTTCCAAGATCTCATAATAATCAATTTACAATGTTAATGGAAAAAACAGAAAATATGAATAACTGATTGTACGTTTGGATAAAAAGCCCTTAGACTAACATAAGACACACCTCACAACTGCATAAAATGGCATTTATATATTTTTTTGCTATATTGTTTCGCGTAGAGTTTGCGATCTCGACTGAGTCAGCAGAAGGTCTAAGTTAACGTAGTTACGCATACTTTAGTTTACATAGGTACCGCCCACATGCGACTTTTACTATTTTTTACTGTTCTGTGTTGCAGACATTAAACGGTGATTCATTTACTCTTTTGTTTTCTATCGTTAGTATATTTCCTTACAAGTCCTTTTCAATCAAAAATGTTCGAAAGAATAATATTGTTTGTTATCTTTAACTAAGTGTAAATATACAATTGTACTGGAATTAAAATTATTTCCTTAGTATTGAATGTTTGTGACTACTTTTAAATTAAGAACTTTGATTTCATTTCGTAAACGCTGCCTTGGAAATTTAACAACAAGGGGGACTACCTATTAAGATTATTTACCCTTTGAATAGTGTTGATTGAAATGTCCTATTAAATGTCCCCATTGTAGGGACAAAGGCTTTCATTATTAATGGCAACGCCGCAGGGAGAAATGGCCGTAACCATGCGGATTTAATGCTGATTGGTGGATGCAATAGTAAATTTAATTATCAAATTCAAAACGAACTTATAATTTTTACATATTGCAATCAAGACAGATTTCTATAAGATACTAGCTGACCCGGACACGCGTTGCTGTGGCTCAGTTATTAAAATTTGGGATAAACAATATTTTAATACTTATCCTATGTTCTAAGTTGGAACAAATCCAGCAAAATGAAAAAAAATCATTATAATCGGTTGAGTAGTATCGGAGTTCATCGCGGTCAAACACTGCTGTGACAGAGATTTTTTATATATATACTAGCTGACCCAGTCACGCGTTGCTGGGTTATAAATTAAAATTATATCCATCCCATCTTTCAAGTTGATCAAACTGCACACGGTGTACAAATTTGATTAAAATCAGGTTAAGTAGTTTAAATATATTAAGATATCTATATATACGCTTTAAAAAATAACTACGTCTCCGAGTCTTAACGTAGGATTCGCACCTACGATTTTCAATTTTTATCGCTATCCGGGCGAGTGCTCTGACTGTTGAGCTACCGAGACGCTGACAGATGCGTCGAAATTTATTAACCTGTTTCAACTTCTTCTATAAGCCAGTATTATAGAAAAGAATCCCTTATAGAAACATGTCTTTGTGAATGTAAAAAAAAAACAAAACAGATTTTTACACACTGCTCGGTAGAATTAAACCAGATGCCTGAATGTAAATTGTCAGATGTGCCAATACGTTTTGAGTTAATATTTGTACGATAGACCTAACACTATGAAAATATGGTCTTAATTTAATATCTTGATTCAAATGCGATAAACACGGTTGCATATTTAACAACTTACACTCAGGCTTCAGAGCATTTAGATAAGCTGCTATTGCACAAAAATGAAAAATGTTTAGAACGATTAACGAGATAACAGTTATATGTTGTACTTACGTATATACCAAAGTATGGCTACAATTGTACACATTATTCTTCCCCTTTGATCCTGAGCAGCAGCCACGAAAACGGTAAGAATGAGCGATATTACCATTAACACTATAAAGATTAATGTATACCATACCCAGATGGTCATCATAACAGTGTTGGCCTGCAAAATTATAACGAAGTTGAATTAATCGCAATTAACAATTGAAACGAAATCAATATCTTCTTATACTGTACTAGCAGCCCGCCCCGGCTTCGCACGGGTGGACAAAATTCTTTATTTTTTTCTATTATTAAATATTTTCCGTTAGCGCCATCTAGCGTCCGGTAGATGAACTACTTGCGGTTAACGCGTTGCTATGGTAACGTTATTGATACAATGGAAAAAGAGCGGGAAAAAGAGCGGACAGACAAACAACAAATTTGTGATTTTAGATTATAGATTAAAACTATTAATGACAACTTAAGAAAAAACGGCCATATTACCTAGGGCCCAGTGGCCCAGGGCAACATCTTCACGTATCTTCTAAGGCATGGAGGAGGAGCAAAACAGATTGAATGTATTTCAGAACAAAATAACTTTTTTTATTTATTTAAATGATAAATTAACATGTCTTTTTCATAATCAATATTATGAGTTAATTAAAAAAAAGAATTTATATATGAACCTTAGTATTCATACATAAAAACACATCTTGATATATAACAAACTGGAATAAGTTATCGTGGAGTAGAAAAGTATACATTTAGAATTTCTTGTCAAACTTAAACTGATATAAAACAATTTACTGTTTTAAACTTTCATAGTAACTAACACTATTATTAGTTAAAACGGGAATATTACCACGAGTTTTTGGGACTCCGACTTTTCGGCGCCAATTTACCGGCGACAGATTGTCTTAAGATGATAAAGGTCAATTTACATTTATGTTACATTTGTCACTAGACATCTAAATTTTGTAGTGTTATCCATAATGATCTGCGCATATGGTCTTGAACGTGACAATGAACATCTAAACAGACAGTTATTACATAAACAGCATGTTTTGCAGTGGAATAGATACATAGAACACACAAGAAAACTTCAAATCCAGAGGCGTGAGATGGATAGTTTTGCCATACTAAAAAGAGTGGCAGATAAGGTCTTTAACATTTGAAGAAGTAAACTATTTTCACTCCTTTGTAAAAGGTATCGCAGTGTTTTAGAGCCCTAGCACACGGTGTATTTTGAACGTGCAGACGACGCGCGTTTTCTTCGCCGTAGATGCCCCAATTTGCGTTTGTATTATTCAAACGCGCTTAAAACGCGATACAAACGCGCGTGTGATGTGTGTTCGAAACTCTTTTGAAGCGCGTACAAAGGGGCAGAGGAGGGGCGCTTGCTCACACCACCTCACCCCCTGCGCCGCAGTTGCAATAATAAAACGCGAAAGGTACGAGCGGCTAGAGCGCGTCTGTAGTCGCTGAAGATGAAGTAGATGAAGCACGTATACGAGCGTCATCTGCGCGTTAAAATGCGCCGTGTGCTAGGGGCCTTAGGTCACCGAAAGATAGATTTCCCTTGGATTTTCCGGGCAATTCTAAGATCGGCTGCAGTTGTGGTAGTCCACACATCGGCCAAACAAAGCGAACGATAGCATGCCGAATGAAGGAGCACAACAAGTATAAGCAAAAGTCGGCCGTCGCTAAACATTTGATTCAATCAGGCTCAAATCACTGGATTGAGTTTAGATATCCCTCAGGTTATCTCAACAGAACGCATATTAAGACTGGTCAGGAAAACGATTTAAATTATCAAACATTGAAATTTCATACGTGAAGACGGGTTGTCTTTACTCCGTTTGTGTTAAAGCAACACAAAAACGTGCCATTTTGCGATCTGATGCCTCAGAATTAGAGAAGCGTTGTGTGTCGTAAACAGTTTTTTAATAATAGTGAACACACGTAGTAATTTTCCATTCAATTGTGGGGTATATGGCTGCGTTGCATTACGTGACGATTCTGCCTACGTCCGAGTTATAAGAGACAAGTTACGTTAGATACTGTACAGTTTATGGCGAGAATCGAGTGTAATGAAATACTGCGCCGGAGGGTAGATCGATACGTCTGCTTATAACATCCACCCGCAAAACATTTCATTTCATGCATGAGTGAGCCTCAAAAACGGTAATAATCCCGCTTTAATTAAAACTAATGGTAACAAAGATTGAACGAATTACGATTATTGATATATAACTCGTGAAAATTACTTTTGCTTCGCCTGTTTACTTTTGAGACGGCTTCCCCCGTCTCAAAAGTAAACAGGCGAAACAAAAGTAAAAGCGAGTTATTTTTCAAAGACTCAGAGGAACTCTTGTTAAATCAATTCTTTTAAAAGCTTTTAATTTGGAAAATAATTGTCGTTTTCGAAAGTACTTTGTTTGAGAAAAAATATTTTATATCAGTGTTCAATGATTCTTGAACCATTACGAAGCTATCTAAATTATATAGTTCATCATTTTGCGTATCTCGTTTACGCCCTTCGATATAAATTCATGACGTTGTACATAATTTTTTTTAATAGAAATATTCATCGTCAAACCAACAAACTTAACAATAAAAAATTCAACATAAATCCTCATACCCACCTGGCCAAGGCCAACTATGAGCAGAATACTAGCAGCACAGAATAATATTACCAGGATCCACATAGTGAAAACAAGATAGCTGAATGAGTACCATAACATGCAAGCAAATGCCAATGGGTGAACCTGAAATGGTACAAAAATAGAGGATTATTATGCCTTAAACAGATGTTTCTTAATTACCGAGAACAGAAATGGCAGACAATAGTATTGATAAATTTCAATAAGCGGTTTGTGTCCCGTTTAATTTGTTTTTTTATAATTCACACGGGATTCAAACCATTTGGTTTATTTATTCTACAATAACAAAATATTACAAATTATTTTTCATTAGCTATAATACCTATAATATAAAATAGCTAAAATATTAGGTACTCTAAGACTGATGGACGGAAACTACCGGTTTATTGCATTTTATATTATTTGTTCTGTATTTACAATTATATATTTGTTCTTTGATGGAGTTTCGCTTTTTTTCTCTGTCATCGTTCCATGTTTTTTGTAATTAGTTCTAAGCATTCTTGTTTCCAAACGAAAAGAATCACTGTCTAAGTTCAGTGTTAGAACACAAAGTGTTATCATTGAAGCAACTACATGTGAGAAACATTAGTAATTAATGTAATATAAAGCGAGATATCGAAATCTGCTTAAAGTTAAAAACCTCGAAAGACTTTGTAAGAAATGATTCTAACAATCCTAAATTCTGTTCTTCTTCTGCTGTTTAGAAATATGAGTGGCAATATTATCCACTCTGCGTCTACAATTTTCTATCTTAAGTACATCTTAACTCTTTTACTTACAATGCCCAATGCAGCAATAATATAGCAGGCAGTTTTCAGTGGCAATCCGAAAACGGAGTCTACATAGGGCAGGACGTCCAACTCACTCATTTTTATAAATGTTAGCAACTTATCTATTTACATAACATACAATAAAAAAATGTCCAAAGTTATGGCAAGATGTAAAATCAACCAGAATAGTTTCTTAACCGCGGTGATTGTCAAAAACGACATCTAAAATTGATAAACACATGGTTACTCCTCCTTGTTCAATCGGTACTCTGCTACAATGACAAAGAATACTTATATTCTCTCTTGTGCCTGTCAAAATTTAGTTGAGTTTGGATCCACAGAGTAAAAAAATATCATCACAATCGTACGAACTCATTGAACAAAACCCTGTTAATATAAATCGTGGACTAAAGAAAAACCAGGTTCAAAACTGACCCGATGATGGGGGTAAGTACGATTACGGACCCAGCGGTACAGAGGGACATATCCTAAGGGTCACAATACTGTTCGTTATCGATTAAGGCTAATCGGGCTTGGTAGCTCAATTGGGAGAGCAATGAACCGGACATCCGAAGGTTGCAAGTTTGAGTCCTCAAATTTGAGGGTTGAGAGTTTTAGTTTGAGATTCGAGAATGCTAGCATTTTCCATTAATATTAATCTCATATGACAGCATTTAGAAAACAAAAATATAAAAATTTATTTTACAAAAAATACAGCAATATATTTTTAATTTTAAGTATATATTTTTATACTTACTTTTTGTTAGAATAAAACACTTTTTTACGGATTTTTGCGCATGTTTTATTTTATTTTATATTTAATCCTGACGTTTCTACTCCTTCACAGGAGCCGTGATCACAGGATGATCATCCTGCGTTATTCTAATGTGTAATGTGCGCGGAAGTGTAAGAACTAAATTACTTTTTGTTCTTACATAATTATCTCAGTCATATTGGATATTGGGAAAATATCTTACCTACTTAATAATAAAGTATTATTGAAATAAAAGACATGTTCATCGTCCTTATAATGGCGAAAAAGTGGAGGAAAACTAGGTATATTTCATTTAAACAATATTACAAAAGGTATACCTTTTATGTGATTAAAAAATAACAAAACCTTATTTTGGATAAAGTCTTTTATCAGATTTTAATGTTTAATTTTCTGAACATTTTAAGAAATAATGAAGATTTTTCTATGCCGTTTGACGTAGTCTGCTCATAAAAATTTTTTCAAGGTTGCTTTAGTTAAACTTATTTCAGTAATTTCTGCTGTTGTAATGCATTTCACTGCATTTTTTCTATTAAGGCGAAATGTTAATTTAAGCACAGTAGTGTTGTAATATAAAATTTATCATATATTCAAAGTTTAGATTTATTTAAAGTTGTTTAAATTTCTTTTTTCGTCTTTAAGCACCAGCCTAACAGGCTTGTCATTGATAAATGTTAAATATTGTTACTTCATACAATATGGAAAATTACCACTTTTTGTATTGTTTAGCAGTTAATTAAGTTTATTTTTACCAATGAAAAAGTTGTATTGAGTTACAAATCACATTACATAAAGTCGAGTATATTTTGTTATTATGTACTAAATGATGAAATTAATAATGAATTTTACTTATTGTATAAAGGTTGCATTCTTTTGATTTGATTCTTGGTTCTTAAATATCGGTGATCTTGATGGCGCTGTAATAAATACGCTTAACCTTATTGAGGAGGTCAAGCAATTTTCGTATGAGATGGTCATCGCAGGAGTGGCCAAAACAAACGATATCTTACACTCTTCCGCGCTTCGGAGCCTGGTCTTGCTTTGGTCCAGACTTCATCAATCATCCCATACTATCATGCCTGAGTGACATGAGTTATTGCTTATTTTCTCTACTTCTTTAAATTGAAAGGGAAACACTGTGCCAAATAATTTGGTGGGATTATAAATATATTGACGAAGATATATAAATAGATATTATTAAGTATTAGTATTGAAACTTGGCTATACACCTTTAAAAATCTATACTGAAACGTAAAAATTAACTACTACTTTCGAAAGAGATACGAAGTTTTTAAAAGTTTTCAAATCAGGATTTGCCAACGGCAAAGGAAATGGAATTAATTTAAACATCACTTTGAGAGCTTCTCAAAGAAAAACTTATTTTAACTTTAAGTGGTACTTGAATAAATGTGTACTTAGAGTGCATTAGATACTTTATGTAGGAGGAAATAGCAAAGATCGCGAATGTTTTATTAAAAACTGCTTTTTCGAGTTCTTTACTCTTCTCGCTTTACTAAAGAGACTTATTAAATTTATTATCTATTTTTTTTAAATACACAGTAAGTCACAATGGCCAGCATCTCAGCATCTAAGCACACTGCACACACAATTAAAAGAGCAACTAATGTAATATGTATGAGCCTTTGTACCGCCAATATCAGAGGGCGTAGGGAAATAGCCGTTCTGCCTTGATACGTACAGGAAATTGATTTTATTACCATTAAAAACTTCATCTCATATTTTTTATATTATATATGTGCTTAAATATGTTATCTTTTAAGTAACACATGTAATCTAATTCTAAGTGTGTTTGTATATTTTTTAAAAACATATTATGAACTCTAACAATCAATTATTAAAGAAACCAGTACATTTGCTGTGTGGTGTCCCGTAGAGTATGCCTTTCGGTTTAGGTGATCCACTTCAACATAGTATAAATGGCTACTATAAATGTACAACATGACTTTCTGTGCTCTCCGTACTTTATGGTAATTTCTACTCTATGATCCTGAGTTTTTATTTAAAATCACAAAAAGGGCACGGCATATGAACGAGGGTTCTTGCGCATTGTGAGCTTTCACCGTTGGTCGTTGTAAGCAGGTCCATGCTTATTTCTTTACATTCTGTAAAAAATAACACAAATTAGCGTTAACCGTATTATGAGTATTATCACCGTGGAAGGCATTATTGAATTGGAATACTTTATCTACACTAATATTATAAAGAGGAAAGTTTTGTATTTTTGTATGTTTGCAATGAATAAACTCAAAAACTACTAAGCCGATTTCAAAAATTCTTTCACCATTGGAAAGCATCATTCACGCTGAGTAACATTGGCTATATTTAATGTAGAAAAAAAAATAAAGATTTTTGTCCACTCGTGCGAAGCCGGGACGGGCCGCTAGTTTTTCATAAAGAGAGATTAATTTTGTGCAAGTTGGCTCCAAGGTTACAAAATTTATCACCTTCAATCGGTCAATTGTGGTAACTGTGTGTGACTTATTAACTAATTCGAATGTCGAGATTCATAAGCAATAACAGCGGCATAGTCCTAAGATGGCTTTAGAATCAAATTGATTGACTGTACAACCAACGTATCAATTAATTTTTATTTTTTAATTTTGTTAGGTGGTTACTTACCTATGTTTAAAACTAAATAAATAAAGGTTGAAGTAATTAAACCTCTTTAAAGTAACCAATATAAATAATTGATATACAAAACTAGCTCTAAAAAGTATTACTAGATGGCACTTCATTTTGTGTGAACCGCGCTGTGGTTTTCATTTACTTGTTGAGATAATACAAACATTATTAAGTATATTTTTTATAATGCTTGACATTATTTGATTACATCTCACCTTTTTGGGAATGCCACACGGTCATTGAAGGCAAATAATTTAATGATGACCGACCAGCCAGCAGCTTAGTTTTTGTTACCATGCAGCTGACATTGAATAGGATTCAAAGACTTAAAAAACTGCCATTAACGACATTGCTTTGTTTCCAGCGCTTTGTTAAAACTGTAAACCCTGTAAATCCTGACTGTTAAAACTGTATCTTTTCATTTGACGCTTCCACGTGGGCGGAAAAATCGAAAAGATTTTAATCCAAACATAATCCAATTAACCTTGAAACAGGCGTACTCAAGTTCAAAGTTAACAGGCGGCTTAAAGCATGCTTTTACGCTTGGTGAACTTAAAGGTACAAAGTAGATGAAATGGGAGATGAACTCGAAATCCCTATTAAGACAAGATCGTTATAGGTACGTAAAAGCAAGCAAAAAGTTGTGGTGAGACTGAGTTTTTTTTTGTTGAGAGAAAAGAAGTGGAACCTATGTACTGTTTTCCCATAATTAAGCCATAATCCTATAATAAGCCAAACGTCAGCATATGCATAAAACGTAATTAAAGCAGTATTTAGGGCGGTTGTTTTGTTCCTTACCTAGCGTAGAAACTGTAAAGGTCGACTATTTCATTATTATCTTCTCAATGAGTTATTCCCAATAGGTAAATTCAATTCCTTTCACATTCGATATTCTTGTGTTGGAATCTGTATTTAAATTCTAAAGGAGTTTTTTGGTTAGGGGAATGTGATTTCGTTAGTTTCTTTTTTTAACATATATTTCTAGATTTTGTTATTTAATTTCATTTTGTTACTATATAAGCGATACTTTTACACCATTTAATAAGTGAAACATAATAAGTAAACATGGCACACGATCTTTTCTTGATTTTAGGAAGGTCGTGATGTAAAAAAAGGAAGACATCCAATGATACGTCCTTGAGAGAGGGAAGCCTTAGCAGTCTTATCTTCATACCGGATATTTACTATTTCCTCAGTGGAATGATCAAAGTATGATCACATGTACGCACATTATTATCTATACAATAATTTCCGTATGGCGCCATCTTTGCTTTTTGCCATTTTGAAACTGCCTGTCGGTAAACGACCGATACCAACGACAGTTGGTTGCAGTAATTTATTTAACTACAAATTAATAAAAAAAAAATTTAGGGCTGTTTTTATAAATAGAAAGGATTAAAATGAGATTTTTACATATTCTAAAATAAATTATTTATTTAAAGTTCATTATGACAAAATTGTGTTCGTTCTTCTCCTAGAATGCCTAGGCGCTGATCTTTATTCCTAACTTTCTTACTAGTATGTGTATTTATGCAGATATGTTTTTTACGTGTGTTAATGTTGTTTATTATGTTTTATCTATTTTTCTGTATTCGTGAATTTCGTTTTTCACCAAGTTTGACTGGTAAAGAATGCTTTTAGCATTGAGTACGCCTATTTTATCAATCTTATATTGTGGTCAATATTATTTATAAATATAGAAATAAATTAATGTTGCCATAAATGTTGTACAAATATCAACAAGATCAGGATTTACACGATGGAACAGCATCTACGACGTGGAGGGGAGGTCGAAATGCCAGCCACTTAGCGATGTCTTATAATCTTAAGAATCTTTAGAACAGGCCTTAAAAATTTGAATTATTGAAACGAAGAATAAAATAATTATCGATCAAATCAACATTCGAATTCCCAATAACTTATGTATTTCTTATTAGAATTTAATTAATTTATCTATCGATAGTAAACATATTCCAACTGAATAAAAAAATATAACCGTTAAGATTCACCCGAATGCACTCTGTAGTTTTTGTGTAAAATTTTACACTTTTAAAAGTATAAAATTTTGTGATTATATACGAGTAACAGTTAAAAAAAACAATATACATTTATAAATAAATAGTTATATAAAACAGAAATATCTAGTATACTTCAGCGAAAATCAAGCTAGATGCACCGCCCGCTCGCCCGCATAATAGATGTAGATACCGCGTCATACCTTGCACCTTCACCAGCTGGGATAGATGCAAGATGCAAGGTGCGTAGAGTAGGTACCACACGGAACATCATCAGCAGTTGTTAGACCGTGCAATATTAAGCACCACTGTATGCTCGATATTTTTATTTCTCTAAATAACTAATTTTTTTCTTAGATTATTATTGATTAAGCTCCCTATTCATAGAAAGAACGCGCTCTCCACTGCGCCATGGAGTTCCTCAGTATTTGCACTTA
Organism: Calamotropha paludella; assembly: GCA_927399485.1. Lineage (NCBI taxonomy): Eukaryota > Metazoa > Arthropoda > Insecta > Lepidoptera > Crambidae > Calamotropha > Calamotropha paludella. The sequence goes on along the minus strand of OV656817.1, from coordinate 8,150,028 downwards.
TTTTCCAGTTATCACTATTTGTTATTTCGTCTGCATCCAAGGACAATTGGAAGTTCCGTTTGGGGCTAACAATAAGACCAACTTGCGTATATTTCTTTATAATTCATTCACTGTAACGTTTATCTTTCAAGTAGAGATGCTGCGAATTGGATTTTTAATTAATCGCCATTACCTTAATAAACAACATAACTTTTTATAAAACTTAATGAATAAACAAATATTATAAATAAAAAAAAATACAGATATTATTCTATATATAAAGCAATAAAATATCAAAATTGTTTAATACACCGATTTAACTCAATTCGACATCTGAATAAATCATTCCGGGTCTGTTTCGAAGAAACTACAAGAGAGCAATTTCTGAGGAGCAGCTCAAAATTGCCCCTGCTAGCGAAAGCGCACGTTAGATCCCCAAAGCAATGGCAGATTGAAGTATGAATCCTTATACATCTTTTAGGGACACCAATAGGAATGATAGCGAATTATGTCGAATATCCAATAATAACTACTAATCTCGGCATCTGTCAGGTATTCTAAAATATATAATGTCATTGTTCTTTTTCATATAAATATCCATGAATGGGCGACATTAATCGGAACACTTTAACTCTAATGTTACTGTCGACTGATTTTGATACGGGTTTGATATATGACAAGAATACTCATCCTTTTCTGACTCGGGAGATGAAATATTTGATCCTGGCTAAAAAAGCGATTTGATAGTTTTTTTACTAACGTTCAATGTAAAAGTGATTTGGAGTCTCAATTTTCCTTTAACTTGTATAATTGGTTTTTAATTTAATTTTTTGCATTCACAATGCAATATTTTCTATAACATATAAAATACTTGTGTAAAAAACAACTACGCCTCCGAGCCCTCATGTAAAATTCGACACGTTTGCCAGCGTCTCAGTAGCTCAGCGGTCAGAGCACTCGCCCGGATTGCGCAAGGTCGTGGGTTCGAACCCTACCTAAGATCTTCCATATCTACCATACACACGTATTTAATATCTTGTACAATGGGGTCAATAACGGTGCTACGGCATGGTTATATCTATTTTCTTTGTTAACTAATAACAGAAATATTGTGTTGTTTAAGTTAATTCCATATCATCTACGATCGGCTTGCGGGTAACCTGGTTCAGAGGCTGTCCATGGTAATATAGTATGGCAACGCCGCCGGCAACATGGGTACCTTTGGGTCGGCGTGTGTTGCGTGTCGCGAGGCTTACTATTATTAGGTTAATTTTATAATATAAGACGAAATTTGGTGTGGATTTTTTCATGAACTGTATTTTGTTAAGATTTTTTTTGTTTAATTAATTTATTCATGATACGAATTATATAAAACATAACTATTATTTACTACCTAATTTCTTGGATGCTGTCGATACTTGTAAATGGTGTGTTTATATTATATAATTTCATTTATAACATTGTGGTATTTGTATTTTTGGAGAAATTGGAAGGGTTTTCGGAGGCGTTGGAAACTGAAACAAAGATTAGTCTACATTTCCTCAGTGTTTTTATGCGATGAAACATTTCATACAACAGCTATCGTTTGTTTAGTTAAGAGTTATCATCACAAAATACAAACAATATTTTTGATTCTAGTTAACCGGTTAAATCAAGTAAAAAATATAAGGAAAAATGTGTCTAAAATAAACGTCAAACACAAATTAACCTGGTAACTGAGGAGTTCATTTTCTAAATATGCAACAAATGATGGGCCCGTACTCTTTCATTAGGACATATCAATACGTCACGCCCGGAGACCGTCATTTCTTATTACTATATTTTTATTTCCGTACGGTCCAGGGCGCAACATAATTTTCGAGAACGTATTCATATGTCCTACTTATATAAATGCATAAGCGTCCCGCCCGGTTAACAGGTTAATAAAAGATAAAAAATATCTTCTTTTCTTAACTAGTTTAAATGTGATTATTTTTTATCAATAAATATAGATTTTTTCTTGGGGAACAAAATGATTCCATCGTACTTATTATGTTTTTGAAATTCATGATAAAAGATTATAAATTAATTTATTTTCTTCACTAGTTAAAATTTGATTATTTTTTTATCAATAAATATAGATTTTTTCTTGAAGAACAAAATAACCCCATCCTACTTATTATGTTTTTGAAATTCATGATATCAGTTTACGGTGAAATGTGTATTTCTCATTAGTTTTCCGCGTTCATGTAAAAATCTTTCTGAACACCCCTAATAAATGGATATCATAGGTGTTCATCATGTCAGCTTTTCTATTGAGCTTTGTTCACCCAAGCGTAGAATTATTAATGACGTATAGAAATAGATATTTGGATAGGCATGATCATTAAATGGCATATTTGGATAACAATCACATATTATTTTGCAAGGCGTTAACGACATTTTTTAAGTTTTACTGAATGAATATGTTATTTCGGGAGTTACAAAAATTTTAATTTTGTTTTAGGCAGTTTATATTTGTATTTTACACCGCACAACTCTTGCGAAAACTGCCTTAAAACAAATATGAAACCTCTCAAATCAACACCGATTGTATAATTAATAACTCATGCCAAAAATAAATTTGATTGCGAAGTTCTCAAAAAAGATTGTTAAAGGAAAGTTTCAAAATCAGGTTTCAAAACAAAAATCTTTAGCTTTTTTCATGATATTTTTAAAATAAGGAAATAACTTGTTAGAAGCCATTGAAACAAATTGTTCTTGTCAAACTTTTGACGAAATACACGAAAGTTTTTCGCTTTTCAAAAATTTTTCAACGGGGGATTGGGAAATTTTCCTGAGTTTAATTTTAAACGGCAGAAATAGTACCAGGGCATTGTTATGTTTCCATGTAAAGATGGAGTAAAGTACGATCATCATTATCCTTAGACTCCTGGAACATAGGTCTTCTGTATGTATAAGAGCACCACATGAGAATAGGCCATTACTCGTGTAGTGATGCGACCCTAATTCGGGTGTGCTAACAATGGCAGATGCAGCAATCATCAATGGTTTAACAGGCCTTCGGAATCAAGAAGTTCAGGATAATAGTTTTTTTTACCTTTATTTATTAAGGAGCTTTTGTCTTCTGACGTGCCAGCTCCATCGAACTATATTTAAATTATTACATACGTATCTTATACATCTACCAATAAGTTACGTAAACATACACCTGCAGCAAATTGGGGGTTACTCAGAATGCTCTGAACAATCCCCACATCCAGTCCATTGATTCTAAATGTACTTATAAATAGTTTTCTTTGAGCTTGGTTCCGCTCACATTCCATCAAAAGATGATGCACATCCTCAATTTGTCCACATATTTCACAATTAGGTGAATTTCTATAATAGATTTTTGGTCAACAAGTCAACCCTTGCAAAAGTAACATTGCGATGGAAAGCAATAACCGTTGTGCCATCGAGGTTTAGTTAGAGTCCTATTTAATATCAAATATATCAAATGATAAAGTACCACGTGTTGACATTGACAAAACCGCAGGACCGCAGCCCGAACTCAGTGGTTTTATCCACGATTCTGAATGTGGTGAGAACTGCTATTTAATAAAGGGGTCAGTTATTTTACCTACTTTACTGGATCGTTCCATATTTGTGGAAACGGTAGCGATACTGCCTTTCGCACCGACAGTCGTGGGTTCGAGTCCGGAATAAGAGCATTTGAACCTGAGTTATGGGTATTTATATATTTCTATGTAAACTACTCATTTATGTATCATATATGTATAATCCATTACATAAGCCCCACAGTGCTTACTTTGAGCTAGGCTAATTGGTGTAAATGTAAGAGATATTATAATTATTATTTCTATTATCTATTGGCATACTGTGTTTAATAGAAAGGAAATAAAATTAAGTATTTTTTGTCGATTTGTTTAGTGCCAAACAATAATAGTTCAAGAATCAAATTCAAGTATAGGGCATCCTTTACTTCTGGTGGTGTGTTTATTTTTTTTATTTTTATAATGTTAAAAAACCCAGTAGGACGAGTAAAAGAATCAAGTAATGGAACAACTTTACCACGCAGTACAATTTTACCATCCGTATATTTTTTATGACAATAAAGTCAGGCTCTCTGACCCGTTCTCGCATAAGTATCATCGTACTTTCCAAGAAAATATGGTATTAAATCTAAAAATAGCTGAAGAAGCGTACACTATCCAGTGTACTGAAGAAATATGAGCGAGTGTGTCTCTATACGTATCACAAAAGCAAGTGTCACTCGCTATCGTGAGGTTAAACAAATATTCCTACTAATTAGTTACTGATGCCTGAGACGTTATAGAAGTTAGTTTTTTTTTTTATAATGAACAGTTTTGGAACCGTAGCTCATCGGAAATAGCGACTCTAGACTTGTCTTATTGATCTAAATCTCAGATAAATTTAGTCTAAAGTATATCTTTTTGGTATTAAACTTTGCACCAGTTAGTTATCTTAGGCGGCCGTAGTAACTCATTGATTAAGTCGTTAGTTTTGAGACAAATGGATCGAGTTCTAACCTCGCTGATGTATTACGGACGGATCCATTTAACGCAAGGGGTTACCAGGAATACTAATTAATATATCGTATATGGTTATAACTAGTCTGGCCGTTAATACTGTTACTTAAAACCTTTTCTTTATTTCAACATTTAACGATTTTAAATTTGGAACGTGTTTATTGGAGCGGAGCGAAGCGAAGCTCCCATGGATCAGTTTCAATGGCGCAATGTCTGTTACGCCATAACTTCCCGAGTTCTTAGCCGATTTTAATAATTTTTGTGTGGAATCGAATCAACAGGTTCAGGTACAAATTGTGACCCGAATTTTGAAATTCGCAAAAATTCCCATCGAAACAAAAAAAAAATCTTTTTTAGATTACTCTCCGCTCCAATATATGGTGCTAGCGTAGCTTTATGCTTAGCGACTGCATCGCCTAATTATTTTAAATACTTCTTTCGATTTCACTCCTTCTTTCGTGTTCATTATCAAATTACAATATGGAATGGGGTGTTAAGGAAAATAGGATTGCAGTGATAGCCTTGCAGAAAGTGGATAATATGGAGGCGTTGGTCATATTCCAGACACTTCAAAAGCTTGGTATCAGCCGTATGTTCGTATATGATATACTATCAACAGATACAGCAACACTTCCTCTGTCATTAATAAAGATTTAATTACTAATAATAAATTATTAACAATTATTGTTTTTTTCTTAGTAAACTTAAATAAACATCGCGCTGTGGAACTTATAAAAAGGAAATATACTAACTTCAGTCACGTTTCTCTTTGTTATAACTTTTATTGGTGTATGTTTTGTAAGTTGTTTTATTTTAAATAAATAATCTTGTAACAGGAAGTTCCTAATAACGCATGTTTTGCTTATAGGTTAGTTATACTAATAACTCAGGTTATTTATAAAAATTGTAATAATAGATTAAAATTAATTAAATTTTATTCAGTCTTTTCGGTAACTCAAACTTTCTCTCTCTATAAAAATGTTTACGACTTTTTAAACACTTTTGGACCCTACTCTAATGTCAATAGAAATATGAAACGGAGTTATCCTTTAGTTTTTATTCATAAAAGAATAGGGACGACTATCGTATGTAAAATACTTGTGAATAATAAAGCCTCGCTTTATACATATGTATAAGACTTGCAGGTAATGAGGATTTGCTTTAGAACAGCTGAACATGAAAATATGTTTTCGTATAGGGAATGTCGTATTCTCCATATGACATATTATACCCAAGTATAATATGCATACCCAAATATTCATATTTAATGAATAAAAGTAGATATAAAAAAATAAATACGTTGTTAAGTTTTAAAGTGATAGGCGCGGAAGTGTAAGAAATGAATATATGAATAAAATATCTTTTAAGTTCTTCTGTCCGAGATATAAAGGCGATGTTGGTGGACAAAATAAATAAGTTTGTTTAGTCTGTTCTAGGCACTAGAACGTACAATACAAATTGTTTAATCTTAAGCGAATGTCGCCGTTGCAACAGACAGAATCTTTAATTGAAAACTATTCATTCGTCACAAGATAACGTAATGGTGAAAGTGGAGAAAAGATTTAAGGAAATAAATCGATGTTTTTAGAATCATCTAATTTGACTTTTGTGTATATTTAATGTAGGGCAGAATAATGTAGTTTGATTTAAAATCAATCATATCTGTTGATAATTTAGACAAAAAATTATCGATGCGATAGACGAAATGAGAAGGTGTTTGACTACTGGTGTAGTTAAATGTAGATTAGGAAAAATAATGAAAATATTATTGAGAAAAAGAGGTAGATGTAGTACGAGAAATGTAGTCGCAGGCTTTCTGTAAAACTGTTACACATGTCATTATTGGTACATAATTCGATTACATTTTTGACACCTACTAAAATTTTTCATAAACGTTAGTTTTTACTAATTTTTTCTTCGAATTCTGATTATACCCTTGGTTGTTATATATTATTGGATATCTGAAAAAACTTAGATTTTTTAAGACTATCAGCAACGTAGTTAGTTAAAAATGTAAAGACATTTTTTAACATATTCCTATATATAGTGGACAAAAAAATTGACAATTATAATAAAAAAAAATAGAAACCCTTTATCTCTAATACAGTTAACTTTGGGGTATGGTGTTTCAAAATCAAATCAGTCGGGATTAATGGAACTACAATCCCTAAGGATCTAGGTCAACTCAATCTGTAATTCTGTATACCAAAATATTCACGTTGAAGATCTGAGGGTTAAAACATTAGCCGCTTAAATGCTAAATTCAATTATTGAGTTTCAACTAATCGATGGTTGATATTATAAAATATTTAGCTCGCCTTTTTAAACGAGGATTTTCACTTTATTACAATAGAGGTGATTTAACTATTCAACTTGTTATTATATTTTTTGTCATATACCCCTTATAGTGCCAAGGAGCGCCGTCCCGCTGCTCTCGCTAGTTGTGAAAAATGCTAGCGTCGCAATAGCGCTCCTTTTGACAGTTCACTTTTGGGGCGCGCGCGCACAGGTGACGGTTGTGTTACCGTGTTCGTATTTTTATTCATTATATGTTCATGTTAAACTTGTTCATTTAAAATAAATCAAAGATATATTTAAATGTTCAATCTAATTTTGATCTAAACTCGAGGTAAAGTATTTGCAAACTTTAATTTTGTTATCTACATTAAAATAAATTGACAGAACTTAAATAGGTTGAGATGACAATTTAGAAAGAGCAATATCTATTAAATGGTTCAGTCTACTAAGTAATGAAATTCAGAGATAATCTACAAACATGAAGTATTGCTACATGTGTTACAGGCTAAAATAGTTTTTAAGCATGCGGTAAACAAACAATAACCACGAGAATTACTCTATGGACTAATTAAGTACAGACATATAATATACAGCACTAGTCAGTAGTTGTGCCGCAAAAAGAACATCAGAGTTAAGAGAGTTGATTAAGGGTTAAGGAAATATAGACAGGATGTATCTGGCGGGCGTGGCAGCTCGTGCTGCGTCTAACATGCGGTCAGTAAAAATTGCGGGAAAAGCGTTACACAGAGATGTAGCGTCACGTAGAAGCGATCTCGCACACCGAGTTTTGCACGCGGTAGCTGCTCCAAAACGAAGCTCAGCGCTTCAGCTAATACTAATACTATAAATAATGAAAATACTGCTACTAATATAATGAACATATTCAGGATATATTTCTATCAATTACTAGCGATATAATAAACAGATTTAAGATATAAAATTTATTGGGCAGTTCAGGATGGAAGTCCTGCTTCATCTTTGAAATCTAGATTCTATGATGTAAGATCTAAAATTGTTTGTAAGTAACCAATATTAGAAACAACTCGATTATCTATTGTTTTGGATAACTCAGTTGTTTGCAAAATTGGTAAACTTTTATTTAAGTATGAATGTGTATCTTCATTTATAGAGGTTTGTTATTCCTAATAAAAATACGACATAAAAGAATCGAACACGCTATTTTTTAGCTTTCGAAGGCACAACACAACATTAAAATATAAAAAACTTACAGTATTAAAAAGTTTTGTTCCTGACTGACCTGACAATTTCTCCTGTGCCACGGATTAGATAACAGTTCCTGGGTGGCCTGTGCATTTGATCAACATATCTACAAAACGAAAAATTAAATTTCGAAAGAATACGTCTTATGTAAAGCTTCCTAAGGTTGGTTTGAGTGTATTTGTTTCAAAGCTTCGATTAAAATACAGAAATAAATAATTTTACTATTTGTTACTCTAAACATTTTTTATCGAATTCCTACAGTATATTATGAATACTGTAGGAATCCTACATCCATTTCGTTCGGGTGATTATCTGACTTTCAATCAGGTTGTGTCATGAGGAAAATAGATTCTCTAAATTGTAAAACTTTTAGTGTATGTGCGACATCCAGCACATGCTTTTGGAATGTGTCAAATACAATGGAGCAAGGGAGTCGTTCATACAGAAACGTAAAATAATTAGATTAGATGTAAGGGAATTTCTGATTACACTAACAGATCCACTTAAGAAAATAACTAATTAATATGTTTTTGTATTAATGACCTCATTGTTCTCCTTTAGTTATATTAGTTTAGTGTTAGTTATTTAGATAAGGATATGATGGGGTTGAAATACCTAATAAGTAATTAAAAGCCTCTAAATAAAGTAAAGAGAACAAAAAAACGATGATATGAAAGTTTAAATAGAACTATTATTACAATATCAATTTTTGGGTGTAAGCTATCTTAAAAGGATTTTATAAGAGAATTTTATATGGTCAAAACAATTTAATTGCCAGTTTAACTACTACTAACTATAGTACTAACTTTTTAATCTCCATTGAGATGAACTACTTTTCGCATAAAGGCTTTCACCGCACAGCCATGAAAGTTTTGTCATCGCCTAGTTCCTATATAGTTTCTAATTTCCGTGGACTTTCGTGAAGTACTCAGAAGAGTTAACAACTCTTCACCTTGTTACGTATCCTCTGGATATTACTGATATTAAACTGACTATAATCTACATTCATACCACAGCTCGGTAGTTCGACTGAATATATAAAACTATGCCTTAACTCTCTGAGTATATAGGTACTTTGCATTTAGTGTTATTATGTTGATGAATAAGTGCTGTTTTGTAAGTAATAAGTCATGTTTATGCCAGTCATGTTTATAACAGTAATATAAGTATACTATAATAGGTACATAATGTTATATATATATTCAAATAACTGAGATAACATCATAATAAATTACATCAAAAATTATGTGACTATTCATATAACTTGAAATTAATAGTTATGAGCCAGGAATCCGTAGAGCGGTTAAGTCAAGTGTATGAAATATTTTATTTAAAAATCTACAATTTCTATAAATATTGTTTCACTATTGTTTTTAATGAGTATTTTTGTTTTTATAACAATATTTCTCACATTCACACCAAACTAAGACACTGATATGGATACTAGGGATACTATATCTCTATCAGATAGATATCTATCTGTTACAGTTATTATTATTACGTGTTAAGTATTACATGTTACGTATATACTTTACATGTAATACTTACAGAAATATATATAAATACCCATGATCCAGGTACAAATGCTCGTATTCATCACACAAACATCTGGTTCTTCCGAGACTCGAACTCAAGACCGTAGGTGTGAAAGACAATCGCTGCCGTTGTGAAAGAACAAGGAGAACAAATGAAAAATAAATAATAAACAATTAATCATATTATTTAATATATTGTCAACTAAATGAAGAAAGCATATAATACAAAAAAAATGAAATTCTTCTAGACGATCGTTGATGGTGATCAAAATGGTTTATTGTAATATGCCATTGTATTTCATACGTAACTAGCTGACCAGGCCACGCGTTGCCGTGTTATAAATTAAAATAAAACCCATCCTATCTTTTAAGTTAAATCAAATAACAGACAGTTACGAAGTTTGATCAAAATCGGTTAAGTAGTTTATTATATAGTTATATTAAGATAAGATTTAATTGACCTCATCATTGTCAAAAATTATAAGCATTTTATATTAGGGTGGATCGATTTTTTTTTATTTTTTTTTTAACAGCGGGGTGTGGAATGGATGCTCTATGGGGATACTTTTAAATGTCATTATGACAGCATTAAGATATTTCGAGTGTAAGTACTGCCCCAAGTCAATTTAAATTTAAAGAAAAACAGGGAAAAGTAGGGTTCAATCTTTACACAATAAAAATAGTTAAAACATAAAATAATAACTTTTTATTGAATAATAATCTTATCAACTAATCAAGAAACAATAAAAGAACTACTTATATACAAAAAAAGTTAAAAATAAAGTAAAAAAATCTAAAAAAGTTATTGCGTTTTATAGTCCTTCTTCGAATTGAATACTGGCATTATTCGGCAAGATTCCAGCTTGTTTCGTATCCACCCTTCACGTCTTTCAGGGCCGCAAATAGCAGAGCAGGATGCTGTTACCACTTTGATGCACCTTTCCGTGGCTTGCGTGTGACAGGGCATCAATCGAAACTGAGACAAAATGTTGGTTTCGATGATTTTGTGATCTGCGATGGCATCGATTATTGTATCGCTAGATATCAGTTTTGTAAAGGGTGGTTCTGTTGGTTTTTCCCAGTCGATCAAGTCAATATAGTTAGTACAGTCAATCTGTCGAAAAAAGGTCGTTTCAGTGAAAAAATTACCCAATGGCTGATTCTTGTTTTTTCTGTTGCCAAATGACGTCACTAAGCTACCTTGGCGATGGGCATGTTAGACTCGTAGCGGTTTTTTGAAAAACTCAAAAAAACGTCCAAAATATTTTTGAAATGCATTTTTCTCGATTTCTATGCATTTTACAAACTTTTTGTTTAGACAAAAATTGTAGTGGGCGTTGAGTACTACAATTTATGTCATTGATGCAATGTCGTACAACAAAAAGTGCGCATTGTAGGTGGCGCTAAAGTGTCCAAAAAAGTGTTTTTTCACATTTTCACCCTAAAAATATCATTTTTATGGAAAAGTTTAAATGGAAAAGTTGTTTCTTACGTAATTTTTAACAACTTTTGTTTAAACAATTTTTTTTTATTACTTACCGTTTTCAAGTTACACTGCTGTACAGCGCTACGTATACAACACAGTGCCACTAATGGTAATTTATCAACTACTTTTGTTCCTGCAATTAATTCATGCAAAACAAAAAATCCAGAGCTCTAATTGTCGATATTTGAAGTTAATAACAAATCACAATTAATACAATCATAAAAAAATAAAAAATAGTAAAAAGTACATTGAAATATGCACTGCAAATGTGTACTTGTACTACGCAAAACCGCATTATTGGATTTTTCATACCTGCGCCACCTATAACTTGAAAACGGTAAGTAATACAAAAAAATTGTTTGGACAAAAGTTGTTGAAAATTACGTAAGGAACAACTTTAACATTTAAACTTTTCCAATAAAATGATATTTTTAGGGTGAAAATGTGAAAAAACACTTTTTTGGTCACTTTAGCGCCACCTACAATGCGCACTTTTTGTTGTACGACATTGCATCAATGACATAAATTGTAGTACTCAACGCCCTCTACAATTTTTGTCTAAACAAAAAGTTTGTAAAATGCATAGAAATCGAGAAAAATGCATTTCAAAAATATTTTGGACGTTTTTTTGAGTTTTTCAAAAAACCGCTACGAGTCTAACATGCCCATCGCCAAGGTAGCTTAGTGACGTCATTTGGCAACAGAAAAAACAAGAATCAGTCATTGGGTAATTTTTTCATCACTCAACCTACAGATTGACTGTACTAAGTCTGCTGCGTTGAAATTAAAAGTAGGTAGCTTAAATACCCTTATTGGAGACAACCCTGATGTACGTTCTCGGATACTTAGAATCCGTCTCAAAGCCAACTCTTTAATGTGTCTGCGTTCGTCGTTTAGCATACTTATAAGTATATTTTCGCTATGGCCAAAATACCCATTGCGTTGGATTACGGGATCTACTACCTTTTTCAAATGCTCTGGAAGGTAACGAGACAATTTTATGGTTTCGTAGAGGTGCCTGGCCCCGTAAACACACAGAGGTTATGTTTTTATTTTAAACCACATCGGAGCATACACTCTTAGCACAAATTCAGTCAATATTATCTGATTTTCTGTTGGATTCTTGGTTGAAATGTACAATCTGAGAATAGTATTGGCTGTTGTTAACCAACGCGAATGACAGATTTTACCCGGATTTCTTTTCGCTAAAATTTCGTTACAGTGTCCTTCGGCGATTGCTTGGCACATTTCCAATAAATATAACTGGTCTGTGCTAAGGTCATCACGGGAATTGGTTATGTCGGGTAAGTTGCATTCTATTGCTTGAAATTCTATCACAGGAAAATGTTCACACTTCTTGAGTAACTTTCCTAGTTGGCCGCTAAAGCTTCTAGGACCTGTTGTCGTTCCATCAAGGTGTTCAAAAAGGTGTCTCAAACTTAACTCGTTAGCATGCAACTGACAGATCAACTACTGAAGTGGACGATGGAGCTTTCCTTCAAGAAGTCGAATGATGCCAGACTTAGTTCCAGTATTAACTGCCGTTCCGTCACATCCGATAGCCACGATGCACGATAGGTCACTGGATTTTGTCACAAAATATGTAAACAATTTGTTAGATATGGTTTTAGCATCACCGGACTTAACACCTATGTGACCAATATATTGTGAACCAGGTTCTTTCAAAAGACTGATATGTTCTTCTATCACAACTTTTCTGCGTCCGTCCTCTATAATTAATGTTTTATCCTTTCGACTGTCAAACGATATACAAATGCACGAATCAAAAGGGGGCTGATTGGTGGCAGTCAGTGTGGTCCTAGTTTTGGTACGAGCTCGTCGAATCTTATTACGATCGATCACGTTGGTTAGATTATCTGTTGTGACTAGTCCAATATCTTGCAATGTAGCGCAGACGATAGCAGCACCTGCCCGATCAGAAATACTAAGAAGAAGAACTAAAAGAAGGTGAAGAAAAGTATTGTTGATCAGTTGGAGGATCAGCGTTAGTAAAATTTGAGACTGTACTGCGAGATGTGGACGGTTGATCTAAAGATGTTTGCTGTGTTTCTTGGTATAGTTTGCGCTTTAATTTTCTTAACATATTACTCTCGTTTTGCTTAGTTGTTTTTCTATCTAAAGAACCAATCATCATTTTTCTGTCGCCTCTTTGATCTATCAAAAAAAGTCTTTCTTTAACAGGTACTTTTCGATTTTGCACACAAAAACAGTTTTCAAACGAACTACATTTGCAAGTAGCAATATCAAATAAAGTCTGGCTGCGTCTTTTGAAATCATCAAGTTTTTTAAGGTAACTCTCACTATGCTTTCTACCTTTGTATGGTTTTAGAATCGCTCGATATTTTTCATGATAGTCCTTTATGCGCGCCAAAATTGTGCGATGTTCCACGATAGGTAAAGACGCTCGTTTCCAAATGTTTTCTATTTCAGCAGCAACAATTTCACTAGTATAACTTACTAGATCCTGGTATCGTTTTTCTGTGCTTCGCGAGACGCAAATAAAATATTTCATCATGTCTTCATAAGTGGGTAACACACTAGCTGGTAATTCCGCACCACAACCAAACAAAGGACAGTTTTTGTCACTGCTGCGTAAGCTCATTGTTATTTTGTTTAATTTGAACTCGAATTAATAATTGTAAACTCTAATTACTCAATTGGACGTGTTCGCAACGCTACTTACAATTGGTTACTAATTGCCACGCATAACGCATGCGACGCCCCCGCGGCCGCGCGTCTCTGCGCGCGGGAATGCGCAGTGCGTAAACGAGTCGGTACTTGTCAAATTTGCGCGGGAAAATAGATATTATTACATGTTTTTAAAATTATTATTTGAGGCGCGGCTATTTCCATTAATTTTGAACTGAAAAAGTGTAAAGTAAACTATTAGTGTTGACACTAAACTGTTTTATAAGGAGTCAATTTTTTTCCAGATTTTAAATATTTCAACTGCTTTGGGGCAGTACTTGCACTGAAAAAAATAATGGGTTGGAATAATCAAAATTATGTTAGAGGGTATCAAGAAACTTGTTTATATACGAGCGCACAAAGCAACATGATTCTAGCAATAAGTTGTGCTTGATTAAGCGACGTGAACAAGCAATCTTATTGAAATCAAACAAGTATTTGTCAACTGCATCAAGTATGGTTATTATGGCTATCACAAAAGCTTTATGGATTTTACAAAGGCTTTATAATATTTATTACGCTTTAGTCGTCCCTATCATGTCATATGTTTCATTTTATAAATTAATTTGTGCCATTTACAAAGCACTTGATAGTTTTTAATAAGTATATGATTGATTGGCTAATGTTTGGTAATGAATGCAAACAACTATTTATTAAAATTAACAATATTTTACATTTAAGTTAATATTTATCTTTTTTATAACAATCAAGTGATCTTTATAGAATTAACCAAGATCATATTCAATTCAATTATTATACCTAATTATTGAGTTTTAGGTACTTCATGTGGATTAGGTACTGTAATATAGCTAGCAATAGATATGGTTGAGTAATTTTAATGTTCAAATAATTTGTATAAGACACTTTTTAAAGTCTTATCAGCTTATGACATTTGTTTATTTGGACATTTCTATTGCTCAACAAATCTAGCGCTTTCAATACTTAAAGACAAACTATGACTGTCATAATAATTTATTTAATAAATATATTTTAAACATAACACTTACACTACACTTTAAACATGTATTTGTCTTATAGCTACTAATTAGCCCGGCAAACATCTCGAATAATTTATCAGTACCATGACGTTAGTTGAGCAGAAAATAAATGTCTTTTTATTCTGTAGGATAAGGTTTCTTTTGCAATTAAACAAATTGGTACAACTTCAATAAATTCATGTTGTTTACCGGATTCTGTAATTCATGAATAAACACTGCAATATATGTATTATTCTTAAGTAAGCTAGGTACCAATATAAATCTATAAGTGGTCTTATCAAATTGTTTATATGATTGCTATTTTTACAACACAAACTTAACACTATTAATTATATTAATCCTATTTAGTCTTGTGACTAATGCAACAATCAACACTACAAAAAAAATAAAGTCTGATTTCAAATTAATAATTACAAAAATATCTCTTAATATAAAAAAGCTACCAATTGATTTAAGGTGATGGTATAGGGGAGTAGTGTGTAGAGCTTGTTGAAGAAGACTTGCCGGGCAATGCAACAATACTTGGGTTGATTAATTCAGGTAAACTCAATACAGCTGCAAGCTTTTTCTCTTTTCTATCTAAATCTGAAATTAAAAAATATTTTTATTTTCACTTATAAAACACAAGCACCAACATTAATTATCCTTATGATATTGACATTCTCTATGATGATTTTTCATATTTTAAGAATTGTTAAAATGTAATAATTGTACATAAAAGAGTCAAAACTCACCATCTCCTAAATGAATGATGTCATTGTGATAATAACTTTAGATTTTTTCTTTCTCAAAAGTTCAGTAAATTTGTTTTTACACTGGGAATATACAAATATATTTGTCATGTATTTTGAATGTAGATTATTGAAGTTGTCTACAAGCTGAAACAAAAGAATAGTAAATGTACACAGTATGCAAGTACATATCATTTGAAATAACCATATATCAAAATTCATTTTAATTTAATGTAATCAAGTGTAAATAGTATAATATATTTATGGTTGTTGGAGTTGAAGGAGGAAATGTAAGCTAGTTCAAACATTTTACTAGAAATAAAAGAGAAAAGGCAATTGAGTGATGAGTACTTAAAAAGTATTAAAATTGGACCAGTTCAGCAAAAGCTTTCATGTGTCAAAATAATCGAAAGAATACATAATAAATAAGGGAATTCCCTTTATGTTCAATTGATCATAAGATACACTTATGTTACTAGTTTAGGTAAAACACACTTTTAAGACAAAGAATCATTGAACATAAAGCTACTACTTATTTATTTCATTTCAATGGTTTCATAATTATATAATAATTCTTAATATGTTGTTAGTTTATAAGGAATATCTTTATATGCCATATTGTTGGCTAAACATGTTTGGCTAGTTTTATTATTTAAATGACTATTACACATTCTATGTTTACAAACAAAAAAATATATCATAATAGATACTCACCAATTTATATCCATGAGGTTTTCATAAGGCAGAAAAGTCTAAACTATTGTTCAACTGAATATTCCGCCAAATATTTAAATCGTTTTGTTAAACAGCAACAACAGCATTTAAGCCAAAGTTTCTTCTTTTTATCACTAGTAGGTATTTGCATAATAATACTGAATAAAGGTTGGTCTGGATTTTTCTGCCACTTGAATGGTCTCTGCAGCTTAATTGCCTTCAGTTAATACTTTACTATCCTGCAATAAGATAGGCCTTACAATCTTGGATCCTTGATAGTTTAAAAACATTGATGATGGAAGAGCTTTGCATGTAAGTAATTACGCTTAGAGAAAAATCTGCTGAAATATTCAAATTACCGATGGTAGCATTACATGGTAATATTTGCTTGCTACACTTTCCAGGATCTTAAAAAAGGTCTCTTGGTCCTGGTTGAGGAATAAGAAATAGGAATGCTTGAATGTTTATTCCATTGTGTTCCATTTCTTACCTACTTCTGATTTATATGGTACAAAACACTTAAGAAATCGACAGTGCAGATTAATAGAGATATGATTTAGACAGTTCGAAATTCCGGGAGACCCCAAGCCTGGGGAAGATCTAGCACGTCATCCACGATAAAAAAAGCAGTAAACACAGTCCACAAACCTTCGAAAACGACATCAAACACATTAACAGAACAATCATCTCTAATAAATGAGTATAGGTAGTTACATTTCGGCTCCGCATAATGAGCGAACCACTTCTGAATGAAGTGAAAAATAACGGATAAATCACTGATGCGACAAAGAAGTTTGTTTAGGTTTATACTCTATCTAACAATACACTGCACCTTTCGCTGTGTCACCGTCTCTCTTCATCCCGCATTTTGTGCTATTAACATTTTTCTCTCTCTCGCCTATCGACAGGTGTACATATTTCGGCCGGGTTATGGATTGAAATCAAATGAAGTATTAAATTTGATTAAGATGTTATTTTGTTTTAAATATTAAGGTGATAACTTTAAATACTGGTCTATGTCAATATAATTAACTTGGTGATATCGATAATAATGCTTATTATAGCATCAATAAACAACTTGATAGATTTAATCATGTTACCTGTTTCGATGTAATGAGTAAAATGATAGAAATCGTGGTGGCCTTGAAGTTAATAAAGTAGATTATTGATTTAATTATTTTAAAATAATTAAACAAGTGATCATTGTGACTTTATTAACAAGACTAGTTTACATGTATCATTTTAATCACTTTCTTGATTAGTTTGATATATTTTTTTTTAATCAAGTCTTGATTAGCGGTCATTTTTTTCAGTGTGTTATCAAAATTTTAAATTGATATTTTGTATGCTTGTCTAGAGCATCCATTCCGCACCCCGCGAAACCTGATATATAAAATAAAAAAAATACCATACAATGGTGATCCACCCTATTTTATATTAGTCATAAAATTAATATAATAAGAATAAAACATGTCATTGTCGAGTGCATGTTGATACAGAAGCATTGCAATGGATCAGCCAAGCATTTTTGAGTCTCAGTCTTGTGTACGGCGCACAGAATCAATGCTGTTCGTCACTTAGAATGACATGACCGTCCTTTAATTTTTCAATCCAGCTAAAATAGTCGTTATGCATAGTACTTTATCGCCAGGAGCGATTTGAAGCTAAACAAGGCTCGGCAGAGCTTTTAAATTATACTTAAAACCATAGATTTAGGATTTTTTTCGCTGCGCCAAAAAGATACATGAAGCGTGGGAGCGAGAATACCTAATCAAGTTCAAACCGCCCAAGAGTAAAAGTGACAATGAATGAAGTACCGATATGTCATTATTTTTGCGAGTATGAGGCCATAGCGTCCCAGTGAAATTTGTGCTTTTTTCTACTAAATCATCGATTATAATTGAGATTGTTACATTTTACAATTATGGTGTCGTGTTCTGTACCTGGATGTGGTGTCACAAGACGAAATAATCCGCATCAATACACTTTCCTCAGGTAAATACGATTTTGTCGTTAGAATTTTTCAAACCATATTATGCGAAATTTCGGCTAGTTATCGGCTCAGAAAGAGATTTTTTCAATAGTATCTTGTTTTTCCATTTATATATTTAAGTATATTTCGTGATTTTAAACAGAATTCGCGAAAAAAATGTGTAAAATAGTAATTTGTTTGTTTACGCTAGTGCTTGACAAAGCGGTGACGTCACGAGTATCGATAAAAACTTGAATCATTTTCAATCATTAAATAAATTAGAGCGTGTAACTATAGTATATGGTATACAATTTACACTATTTGTCTATAGATTCATCTGCCACGAAGGAGACCGGTGTCTTCGTATGTCAACAGGGACATAGAGGTAGTGACTCCATCCCCGCTTGCTGAACCGAGAGATCTTTTAGAGAAAATATGAAGAATAAAATAATGACGCATCTCATTTTTGCTAAATGTGTCTTAAAGGTTCTACGTAACGTGCAGTCGCTGTTTTATAACTTATAAAATCATGTTTTAGATCAATACCCCTTAGACAGTCATAGATATCTTCTTATGAAAAATGTAACTGAAACTTATTTTGATCTTAGATTAAAGCATGATTGTTAAAATTGGATAGGGAAACATTACGAACACACTTGAACAAAACGGTATATTACAGTTTTGTTCAATAAATAAAAGAATTCAAAAGTATGTAAAGTGTTTTAATGAACTGTATTATTTAGTAGTATTCATGTCGTCGTTTTAGCTTATAGAAGTCCACTGATGGACATAGGCCTACCCCAAGGATTAAATCCAACAGATTTAATTTTTTTGTCAGTATTCATGTATCAGCCTAAAAATAAAATTTCAATTCTTAAAAAGTTAATGTGAAATTTGGAATTAAGAATCGATAATGTGAAATTTTATCATTGACAACACTATTTTTAACTCACACATAGACATTCACTAACACATGTACATATTTTTTTTTGTCATGTCTCCAAGGCGCCTATATATATCTTGTACATCCTATATCTATGCTTAAAACCATAAAAATCGCACTCCGATTTTCATGAGTTAAGTCCACGGTGATGTGGACGACATTTCAAAATGATGTCTCAATATCGAATGAATAAACCAATCGATAGTCAAAAAAGTAACATAGAATTCTACAGCAGTTTATTTTCAAATCTTGTAATTATTTTCAAAAAAAATAATATCCCAAGGGTAACATTAAAGTTTGTGATACCCTTACAGAACCCTAATATATATTAATATACTAGCGGCCCGTCCCGGCTTCGCACGGGTGGACAAAATTCTTTAAATTTTTTCTAGCATTCAATATAGCCTATGACACTCAGCAATAATGTGCCTTTCTATTGGTGAAAGAATTTTTAAAATCGGTTCAGTAGATCCCGAGATTACCCCTTACAATTTAACAAATATACAAACACACAAACTTTACTTCTTTATAATATTAGTATAGATACATGTATACACACACACACATATATATATATATATATATATATATAACACACGTAAGAAAAATAATCTTTAATTTCTGTTGGTAAACAAAGAAACTACATAAACTTACAGCGTAGGCATTGATGAGCGATATTAGAAACGGCTTCAGAGATCACAAAGCCTTATTAGGGTATGTTTTATTTCTTTAAATTTCATTTGCGTAAGAAAAATGCATCTTTACTTTGAGTTAAAAAGAGGATTTATTGTATTTGTTTAGGTTCTTATCAGAGGACAACGAGCTTAAAAAATCAGTTCTGAAACACGTTATGAAAAAATGGTCGCTAATTATGAATGTGTGTGTGTGTGTGATTTACTATTTAATAATATAAAATTGTTATTTATTATATAACATTATAATAACAATTTTATATTATATAATAACAATATAACAATTTAATTTAAAAATGGTTTTTATTTTATAAACTTTTTTAAGTGCGTTTATCGATTTGAGGTTAACTGTCGGTATGTATTCTTTTTATTTGTTTATAACATTTTTTTTACTTTACTATTGGTGAAACAGTTTATTTTAATGGTTTTTGATAAATTTCTTGATTCTATATACAGATATATAGAAAATCTGTTAATCTTTTGATGCTTCTTACTGATCACTATGTAATTTATAAATTTATCTTTCTTTTCACATGCAAATTCACTTTGTTTAGTTACGATAAATAAGTATAACTGCTTACGTGCGTACATAAGTACACACAACGGTTTTTTGACTATTTTATATAGTTTGAAGTTTTCTTTTTGTCATATATTTAGTAAACATAATTATTTATCCATGTTTATACTAATATTACACTTATACTAATATTATTATAAGCACCATTACCTCCTTGATTTAACACACTTCTTGTATAATATTAAAAAGTGATAACACTGTTTAACATTCGTTTTTGTTAAATTATTATAATAGAAAAATACTAGAAAAAATCGACTCGGGTCACAAGTGGTCTCAAAAAAAAAACCTTTTTTGTGTTAGCAAACCAGCCAGATAAGTTGTTTGATCGTTGACTCATAATTCAAGCTACCTTAGCTTGAGTTATGAGCAAGAAAATAGACTACTTAAATAAGAACCCAACGCTTTTGAGTGGTTGTTACTGAGAAAAACTATAAGAAAAAATTATGCAGAGCTAAAAACTATCCATATAATTTTGTAATTTGTTTAAAGGACCTTATTTGAAGACTGGTTACCATAAAGATTTATAGTTAATGTTATTTCTTATATACAAAAAAATGGTCAAAGTCCCCAGTAACATATATTACGTGTTTTTCGTCACGAAAGGTTGTTATGCTTTCGTCATGTTCTATTGTTAATATTATGAACCAAAACTTAAAAATATGTATATTATTTTTTTAACTTCCAGAGTGTCATCGATAGTATTCTCTTCTATATAAAATAATTAAGTTTATGCTTTCTTGCATAGATTATTTATAGGTTTTTATTTGCATTAGAATTATTTTTTTACAAAGATTTATTATCGATGCCGTATTTATCTTTTGAATGACTTTTTAAAACAACAAAAGAAATTGTACTCGATTCTAAAATAGATTAAGCAAATGTAAATCACAAATTAGAGCTTCAAAAGTAGTTTTTGTTAAATAAAAATTGCCCTTTAAAAAGTACCTAACAATTATGAAGTCATCTAAAAAAATGGTTTAATCGTTACTGAGACTCATACCCTCTTTGGAAAATTTAAAATATTGATTTTATTATTGTACCAAAAAACCTTATAAAGTGCTAATGAAATATGTCTAGAAAGTTGATTTAAACAGCTATTTACAAGTATTCTGAATTGAAAGATCGAAATATAAGAATAGATTTAGATGGTTTTATAAGAATTACGCTTATGTCTTTTATATAAGAAAAAAAAATGTATGTACATATATCTGATGAAATGGTATATTGTTCATAAAGAGAAATATCTGACTGATCGTTGACTGAGTGCGCAAAGGCGTAATAAGCTGATGGTGCTAATTTTTTTTAAGAAACTCATTTTAATTGTTTGAAAGCATATGCATGCTTTTAAGCATATATAAATGCATACATTAATGAAGGTAAGCAGTTGGGTAGTATTCAGCATATTTCATAAAATGAGGATGAGGATAAAATGAGACGTTCACATAAAGAATGCTATAAAAGCAAATTGACTAGAGATGGTCAAAGAATAGAATGCATCGAATGATATTTCCCTGTGGAATAAAGTGATAGAGATGGCTTTATATACGATATGCTCTATTTCTCCTGTCAGTCTCGCTCAATCGTAAGAAAGTTATTGTTTTCGATATCTATACATTGAGAACGATCCTCAAGATATGACTAAACCATTTGAACGCTAAATCTTTTACACCAAATCCGTAAAGCTTATCCGATATGATTTTATGTTCGACTCTATCGCCCGCCCTATTTATATCAAGCAGTATGGCAATGGCGCATTCCTTTTTATTATTTTTCCAATACTTTCTATACAAATCTGTACATGTATGTCGCTTTTGGCGGAAATCGTATTGGCTCCCATTAAGAATATTAATTTTTTTTGAAAATGAACGAGTCTTTTTGTCATCGCGATTTGCAATATTTTAGCAGAAGTAGTATTGCAATAGGATGTTTGAAATTTTGGATTTTGATTAAGTCGCTTTTCTCTTCTTTTTTGTGAATTGGCATATTTATTGATAGTTACAAAGTATCAGGGAAGGTGCCTTTTTTTGAGGGCTTGGTATATTGGTAATGAGTGTGGACTTCATTTATACATTACTTTATTAAGCATGGGAGCAGTTCATAACACCCTGAGCTAGTTTAAATTTATAGATTCTTAACTATTTCATTAGTTTCACTAGGTTCTATCAGTAGCAGGAAAAATTAGTTTTTGATGAGGATTTGTGATCAATATGATTTTGTATGTTACTTTTTGTTGAATCATTGCTTCAATAGTAAAGTGATCTTTTGTCGTGTAATTTTATACATTTTATTAGTCAAATCTAGCAAAAGAATCTTTAAGGTTATTAACTTACAAATTATATAAGCACCAGTTCTGCGAAACCGAAAACAAAATATTTAAATGTATTTTCCGATATTACTAAATTTTAGATTCTTTTTTGTTAGTAGTTGTTAGTTACAGCTCAAAATACGCTTCAGTTTTTAAATTAATAAACAATTGGAGTCATTTTTGCTTTACATGAGTTATGTGCTTATCAATGTTGAAGAAAATTAGCATTTAATATTTAAGGGCTTTATAGTATGTAAAATATGTTCCTTTTTATTCAAAAAGTCTAACGAAAAGATTTATTATTATCAGACAGGTGGTTGCTGATTACCGGCCCATATATAAACGGTGGATGCAACCCTCGCTTTCCAGTGTGTCCCGAGACGCGCACCCGAGAGCTTGCGTCCTATGTTTGTGAAAATAAATCAGTGAACGTCGTGATTGTATGCGTTTGGATTAACTAGTTAGTTCAATTTAATAATTTTAAAGTTATTAGATTAATTTCAAGGTGAGTTTATTTATTGACATTCAAAGTTTATTGTTGTAGATAAAATATTTGGAGACTTTAGGAAGATGTTTTGGATTGATTATGAAAGTTTTTAAACTATTTGTGATAGAGAAAGTTTTCAGTAAATTATTAGTTTCCGGTAGAACAAATGTCATAGTTTTCAGTACAAATTGTGACTTGAGTTATCTTTATTTAAGTTAGCAGGTAATTTAATTTTAAATATTATTAATTTATTGTTTGCTATTTAACTTTAGTAAATATCGTTTTTATTACATATAATATTTAATTCATTTCTTTTAATAGAATTACTCGCACTGTATATGTTGCACTATGTAAAGTCCTTCGTCAAAGGAAGGTTTAGGATCAGGTTTTATATGTTAAGTTCCATTCATTCGTGGCTCGTGATCGTAATAGAGTAACGAGGGAAATAAAAATAGATATGTTTGACTTCAATTAAGAAATGAATAATTTTCGTACACAAACAAAGGGTTTAAAAGTTCCCTATACCTCCTGAATTGTTTTTACGAGTATATTCGATAAAAACAAAACGTGTATCAAAAAAGCAATAAATAACAATATAGTCGTTATATTTATCTTAAACTTTAATTACTAAATTTAAAAACATTTTTTTTTGTAAAAACTACTTATACAAATCCGCAGTTCTGACACCCAACGCCTAAAAACTGCATGTATAGAAACGTTATTACTATTGGAGGATGATATGCTACAAGATTATTACGACAATACTACCTACTGTTATTATTTGCGGGAGTAAATAGATTTAAGCGTAAGGTGGGGTCATTTTTCAACAACAAACAATATATTACAGACTTGTCTTTACCAAAGAAATAGTTGCCTGAACCAATAAATCAATTCGTGTCCCTTGGATTTAATAAACGACGTGTTTTCTTAATAACACAATGTCGAACATGTCATTTATTATTTATTGATATTGTTTTCTTTGCGTTTCATTAATGTGACCTTTAATTAAAGAAACAATTTTCGACAACTTAATGAATTATTTTTATTCTATCAATAGTCTTAAGAGTCTCTACTTGTACTTTATTTTATAGAAAAAATAAAAAGATCCTTATAAGCTGAACCATTTCATAATAACTAGTGTTCCGTCCCAACTTTGCCATTGTTAAACAAAATAATCATATTGCATATTTTCGACACGAAAAATAGTACTTCTTCAATAGTGAAGAACTCTTGCTTGAATATAATATGACATTTGAGTGACGTGAACAAAACACTTACTAACAATATATCGCGAACTAAATTTTATAAAGAAATTTAATCAATTATTTCAATTACTTACATGTGGCCTTACAGAGATTCATCAAACACACTATCAGCACAGACATAAAATAAAAAATTACATTTACAACAGTTCACAGGCATCTCCTTTTAAGTATTTATATACCTTTATCAGGAGACCCCACTCCTTATAAATTAATTCTTTGTTATAAAAATGATTTATTAAATTATTCTTAATTTTATAATTTTTACATACTTATAAAACTCAAGGAATAATGTGTTTGTGTGTGAGCGTGCGAGCGCGCGCGCGTGTTCGTCTATTGTTATTTTAATATTATTTCGATTTCGATTAAGAGTAATTTGCATTATATATAAAATAAACTAGTTCCTGGAAATCTTTATAAAGCAGGTATTTGAATCACTCGCCTCGGAAAAATTTGACTTAAAGTAATCGATAAAATAATCGTTTCTATTACTAATTAAGCAGTTATTATGCTACCGTTTGTTTTATCTATATTAAGATTTAAACAACTAATATCTGTATGTTTGTCACGTTGGATTGGATAAGCAAACTCTTAATCTACTCTTCCGATAACAAAAATTGTTTTCCAATGTTAAAATGGACTTCAGGATGAATATAGGCTATGTTATATGAAAAAAAATTCAATAATGCAACCCAAGGTGTATATAAATCCTATGAAATTTATATTGTCTGCGATGCTAAAACAATTCATTATAGACTAAAATAATGTACTACAGTCTTAAAGACCACATCACATATAAAAAAAATCGCGGCACCATATGTACAACTGTTAGGTAACTTCTTTCTATAATAATACGTTCATAGTGAATTAAAATGCCGGTGCCGGTTGTACTTAAACGACGTTATTCGTACCTTGGTATTAGTCCTTATTCAAATAAATCACTTCTTATTCAAGGTTATTGTCGTATCCGTAGATAACTTTCTAATTATTCAAGCCGGATCATTTGTAGTAATATCAGAATTAAAAAATTTAATACATATACATACAGAGTCTTTAGTTATACCAGTATAATCTCAAATTAGATTAGGCGAGATAGGGTAGGTAATATAGTTGTTTTTTTATTTATATTATCACTATTGTGTTTGATGATCCATTCCATTATATATGTAAAATGTCTTGACGCTCTCGTCAACCCGAACCCTTGGACCCAAAAAAGTAAAATTTTCCAGATAAGTTTCTTTGTGATATAGGCAAGGGCTAAAAAAGGATTTATGGAAACTTGAGTTCTAAAAGGCTAAATAGAGGCAGAAAAAGGTTTTGTATAGAAATACAGTATCTTTCGAGGCACAAACTTGAAAACATATATTTTGGTTCTATACCACAATTATACTAAAATAAATTTATAAATTTACTATTTGATATGACGATTATTTTCGTGGCAATTGACATAATGCTGTGCCTCAGCAGTGTGGTAATCAAAAGGTTAATAATGATAGCAACGTTTGCAATGCAATGCTTGCTGCTTGCTTGTATGCTGCACACTTGCACGCTGCATACTTGCATGTTTCCACAAGAGCTGCATGTTTGTTTGCATACTGTATTCGTACTGTTTACTTGCATGCATTACAGTCTTTTGGGCTGGTGAGGTAAGATCAATAATAATAATAATATTACTTACATTCACACTAATCAGCCTAGGCCAAAATAAGCACTATAAGGCTTATGTTATGGATACTAGGGTAACGGCTAGACATAGATATATGATACATAGATATGTAATATATATAAAAAATATATAAAACTCATGACTCAGTTACAAATGTTTGTATTCACCATACAAACATTTGTCCAGGACTCGAACCCACGACTATCGGAGCGAAAAGCAGGATAGCTACCGTTGCACCAAATGGTCGTCAAATTATTAAGTTGATAATGATAGCAAAGTATGCAATATAATCATTGCTGCATGCTTGCATGCTGCGTAATTGCATGTTTATTTATGGGTTTATTTTTTACTTGCTTGCATTTCAACTGCTTGCTGGTACAGAGAGGCCAAAGTCCCAACTCCGGGGGTCGGGATATCCCTAGGAGAGAGGAGGGGGAGCCACACTGCGAAAAATATGAGAATACTGCCTCTTGGGCTAGTTAGTTTATTTAGATTAGTGACTTGCTACATGCTACTTGCATTTTTACTTGAAAATGAAAAACTTTATTCACAAAATGCATACATAACATACATAAACTAACATTAAGAAAGAAAGAAAAAAATACAATGTGAAGAAAGAATTGGTCACGACTCAGTATATGTGTCGAACCAGATAGGTCGATGCTGACTTTCTATCGTGCCAACATCGGACGAATAACAATATCACAATTAAAACATACAAATCAGACATACTCTAAAATAAACAATTAAAAGGCGAAAAATAAAACAAATATACAAACAAAATAAGGCAAAAATGGCCACAAGTGAGGCTTACAATAAAAAACAAGTAAATTAACAACATAGATAATACACATAACCATATAAAATTAAATAAAAAGTAAATAAATATTAATAATTATCTGGAACACTAAGGAGAAACACAATAATATTAATAACAGGCTTGTTTTAGACAATACTTTGGGTCAGCAATAACTCTTTATATCGTTTTTTAAACGTATATTAAGAAAGAAAGAGACGCAACACTTCGTTGTCTGATAGCGAAAATTGCCTTTAAAAGCACGTGTTTTATGCTATGGTCTTGCCAAAGATCTCACCCAATTCTGCGCGAGTTGCAGTTTTTAGGATTATCTCGCCGAGACAACGACTACTTGTCAAAAACATATTTAGGCTTTCCTCTCCTCATTACTTCAGAGACAAGAGTGGTAAAATGCATCCTACGCCTAGCGTCCATATTTAAAAGTCCCATTTTGTCCAAGTACGGCGTGATATGACTGCGGGGACGTATTGTATAAAAAAATCTAATGCACGCATTTTGCACAGGCTGAATAATTTTTTGGTACGAGCCAACATACACGGTCCCATAACAACATCACCGTAGTTCATTCTGGACAAAATGAGAGCTTCACAGAACATAAGGCTCATTTTTTTCACTTAACAGATGACGAATTTTATAAAACACTTTCAAACGGAAAAAACATGTTTTTGCCACCTGCAAATAATCTTCTCGAATTTCAGTCTATCATCCATAAGAACGCCTAGATTTTAAGCCTCCGTAACACGATCAATTACAGACAATAACAACGGGAATATATAAGGAAGTTGTCTCAATTTGTTTTGCTGAACCAAGAATCATACACTTAGATTTACATGGATTTAATAGACATTCATTATCACTTGCCCACCTTGCAACTCGTTGAAGATCTGAGTTTAAATTTGCTACTGCAGCTGAAACGTTCTGAAACGTTCTTAGGATTAGTATGAACCTATAATTGAGTATCATCAGCGTAGATGAGAATATCATCAGTATATATCGTAATTATAGTACTTGCACGCTGAATGCTTATTTGCATACTTGTTCGCATGCTTTCTCTCAAGCTGCATTATATTGTGCATGCTTACATGCTGAATCATATCATGCATGCTGCATTAAATCACGCATGTCGTATATGTACTTGCTTTATACTACAAGCTTTCTTGTATGCTGCATGCTTGTATGCATGCTTCTTTGCGAGCTACATGTCATGCTCGTTTGCATGTACATGCTTTTTTGTAATTTAAATTGTATTAAGTAGGTTAAGTTAAGTAGATGATCTAGTAGATAATATAAAGTAATATAATATAACATAAAATAATATAGTTTATTTTTTATAGACAATAAAAAGACAGTGAATTCTTCTGAAATAAAAACAATAATAACAGTTTTTAACAAAACAAAGTTATTTAGAAAAGTAAACCGATTTGTGAACTATAATTAATTTAATAAATAAATAAAAAGGGAAAATAAAATAAATAGTAAACCGTTTTTTGAGATCGGTGCCAGTCTCAATATTTGGAATGAACGATGTTGCTTACTACAACTACTAAATATCAAGTATGCATTAAGGTTGGCATGTCTAATTATTTCTCCCTTTTTAGTTATTAATTAAATAAATTACAGTTTTCAAGTCACATAATCGTTTTTTTTAAAATTCTTTTGTAATTGAAAATAATGACATAATAATTTTTTCGTTTGAGTAGTTATATCATGATTCTTTGTCTTTTGTTTTAATATTTATTGAAAAGACATACACAATGACAAGTTTTAGAATTATGCTGTTGTACCAAGGACACCTTTTCTTAGTGACTGATACACACAACTGTCTATCTCAAAAACTATGTAACCGATTTTGATGATACTTGTGCAGTTTTTTTTGCAATCCGTCTTATTGTTTATGATATATACGGAGATACTCACACATATATACATATACACATATATACACGAATACGTACCTTTATGAAATTTGGCACCCATATGTAGAAGTGTAGTCTATACTAACATATAAAAAAACTGTGAAATTTTGTATTTTAACATAAATACGGGTTGAATTCATAATCTCCTTTTTTGAAGTCGGTTAAAAATATAAGAAATCGCAAATCTTCTTACACGGACATCAAAAATAACGCACGAATACAAGAAGCAAAACATCTGCAAATTAGTCTATGGTCACGAGAAAGCTTCTCGCTGCCAATATACACAGCTATCGCCCGATCCGTGGCCATACATTACTCAATGAGCACCGAGTTGCCAGGTTTGACTTCGGTGGAAATTGTATGTCTTGAACTCTACAATATTGGAATAGGGTGTTGTTCTCTGATGAAGTCAGAATCTTTATCAAAAACGGCACACTGACTGGACAGCGATACATAACAGAAGTTCTAACTCCTTATGCACAGCCCAAATTGTAAGCTCTCAGCTGAAATTTTTTTATGTATGAAAGTTGTGCCGATCGGCGATATGGAAGAGGATGCGCTATCGTAGCGCAGTCGTGTTCGGCATGATTTAAATGTTATTTTTGAAATAAATAATATTTATACTCAGCGATGTAAAAGCGTTTACTGTAAAAGTGTGTGCGATTTTTTATAAAATTACTTATTTGACAAGAATGATATAATTTTGTACATACATATATATTGCCGATCAAAAACCTAGATACTCTTTCTACTCAATGAGATCTTTCACGCAAAAACTCCAGAGCAAATTTTATTGAAACATTACACGTACGTTTTTGATGTTAGCTACGAGGGGAGGTCAAAATGTTCGCGGAATGGGTGGGAAGAATGTTGAAATTAAATACCAAATTATTTTTAACCCTAGTAAATTTCGGAGATCGTTCAAATAATTAGTTAATACCATAATAAAAAAATGATTTGTCCTTAGCATCAAAAAAGACCGAAATTGCCGATTTTATCGTCGTCATATTTCTTACCAAGCAGCTCTTTTTTCATTTTTGGAAATAATAATAATCACTGGGGGCCAGGTCTGGACTATAAAGAGGGTGGTCAAGTTGTTCGAATTCGCATTCGAGTGTGCACAGGTGCATTGTTATGCAAAAGGAGCACGTCTTTGGTCAATTTTCCCTCTTCTTTTTTCTTTAATGGCCTCCTGTTACTGTTATAATATTGAAGTGTAGTATTGTCCCGTTATTATAGTCGACACCGCGTTTTTTATAGTCGATCAGTAAAATACCTTCTGTATTCCAAAATATAGTCGCCATGACTTTTCCGGTCGATTGTGAGACTCGGTACTTCTTGGGCGGCAGGGTGCCTTTTTTATGCCACTGCATCGACTCTTGCTTCGACTGGGGTTCATGCTGGAGAATTTAGGTTGTATCTCCAGTACCAATCCGGGCCATGACATCTTCCCTGTTATCGCCACAGAGCTCCAAAAACTGACGAGAACATTCGACACGTTGTCGATTTTGAAGGAAAGAAAGCATTTACGGAACCCACCGTGCCCTGACCTTTGTCATCCCAAGATGATGATGTAGGATGTTCAAAATGGTTGTATCGGATACTCCAATCATTGCTGCTAGCTGCTTCTTCTTCAGACGGAAATCTTTCAATACAATTTTTTCTTCTTTCTCGATGATTTCGAGTGTGGTGGCGTCAATTGGCCGTCCAGAACGTGAGTCGTCTTCAATTGAGTCTGTTCCTTGCTTGAAAAGGCCATACCTACCACTTATGAATCATGTTTTTACCAGGGGCAGAGTCCCCGTAAACCGCTAATGTCTCTTGAAAAATTGTCTGAGCGGATTTTCCTTGTTTTGTAAGGAATTTAATAACGGCGCGATATTCAATTTTCTCCATACTTGTTGATTTCTTCCCGATTAACTTGTTTGCACGTTGATAACTCAAAGGTGACCCGATTAGGTTCGAATTTGGGATATATACTAATGGTGAGGTGCTTAATTAGTATCTATCTGGATACATGAACCTAGCCCCACCATCCCCTCCATTCCGCGAAATTTTTGATCCCCTCGTAGTATTAATTAAGTATTTGTTAGTCAATTAAAATAGGTACTGATGTTTAAAAGTTATAGATACCAAAAAAATTTCAAATAATATTGTGACATTTTTGTAACATGTATTTAAATTTTACTCACATCAAAACACGATCAAAACTAAAAAAGTATATTTTGAAACCCCTGCTATCAGACGTGAATTGCTTTAAACACGTAAGTTTCTGCGAAATGGTTTTTCAGTATTTTCATTAATTTATTTAAATGAAATTTCACTGAAATTGACCCATTTAACTTAGAAGAGTCTCTGAAAATTCGTAATAGTAGTTACAAACTTCCAGAGAAGTTTAAGAATATTTTTAATTAAAAGCACTTAATTATTGATTATTAGGTATTTACGATAAAGTTAGTTTACTTTTCTCAGGTTTGAATGTCAGTTTGTGAAAACATTATTATATATATGACCTTGAAACCTAAAGAAGTAAAGTATATTTGTTTGAATTACAAAATTAATTTATTACCAATCAATTTTTCTTGTTTGCTACGAGTGCAGTTAAACACTCTTAATTAGAAACATTTATATTCACAATGTGGACGACATAAAAGTGGCCACAAACATAACAAGAGCCTTTTCATGTCATAACCAAACGAGCTACGAGTATGATGCGATATGAATGAATGATTTTAATATATCACCGCTTGACGACGGGTATAGTGATTCGTAAGAAGTACCAATTTCCATTCTCTTACAACACAAAACAGAAGTTTAAGCTTATCTTAAAGTTTGACTTTGCATCCATATTAATTTACTCATCATTTCAACGAGAACAGCTTCTTTTGGTAGCGAGATATTTCTGATAAACCCATCTTGTGGTCTGGAAATAGAGCTTAATAAAACTAAATCAAAA
This sequence comes from Calamotropha paludella, assembly GCA_927399485.1. Lineage (NCBI taxonomy): Eukaryota > Metazoa > Arthropoda > Insecta > Lepidoptera > Crambidae > Calamotropha > Calamotropha paludella. The sequence goes on along the minus strand of OV656817.1, from coordinate 8,118,232 downwards.
GCTTTTGTTCCACTGATAAATTTTATTCTTTACACTAGGCCAATATTATATAAAGTATTCAGAAAACCTATTTAGAGACTAGGTTTTTGATTGGCAGTAAAATTATGTACAGTCGACAGCTATATATATTAGCTTCAGCCTTCGATCATATATTTCTGTAGATGCACAGTTCCACGCAAAACTAAACAAAATATTGTTCCCGCATCAATACGTACTAAGGTAGATGTATACTACTTAAAGTATAGCAAAAAACGTCTTAAAATATCGTACGGTTTAATCTAATTTAGATCTTAATTGATAAACGTTACTATGGAAATAAATCCATTTTAGGTTCAATACATAATACCTTGTGGATTGTCAGACGTAAAATTGTATGACTCTCAAAAATAGCAGAATTAAAACAGCACATATCCAAACACAAGTGTATTAAAAACTAAGCTTAATTTATGACAATAAAGCACTTAATCATACAAACAATAATAGGAGTTACATTCTATGTGACATTGCATTTTGCGTCCGCGTCTTATCGTAGTCACTTGGAAGATAGACAGGAATGGAGTTGCTTACTTTTTTTTAATTTTAAATGCGATAATTGGATGGAGTTAAAATAATAGTAGTTTATGGTACTGTAGCATAATAAGGGTTCTTATAACATGAGTGTGTTTTAAAAAAACGAGCCGTAGGCAAGTTTTTTTATAGTATCACACGAGTGTTATAAGACCAAGTTATGTACAGTGTCATACACTACTTTATCTACTCTCATACTATAATACGTAAAACAATATTGCAAACAAAACCAAACTTTGTTTAAATATTGAAAAGATTTTTGAAATGTCAAATGTTGGCGCCAAGGTGCAAACATCGATTACGCATGCGTGTTGCGTCGTCGCGGACTCGTTCATTGAAACCTTTTTAAAGTAGAGGTTCAACCTCCTTGGTCCAGCTGGAGGTTGTATAGGTGTATCGTTATGATTAAAAAGTTATATTATGTTACAGGTGTCCATACAAGACCTGTATCGTAATTAAACTTTTTTTTTCATTATTTTTGGCCTGTACGTAATGTTTGTCATAAGCATTTTGTTTTCAGTTTTAGAATCTTTGTGTTATAGTATCAGAGTAGATAAAGAATTTAATACAATTTTCTTTATTATTTTACACGCAATAAGAAGATAATGGTTTTTGATGAAATTTGGTACATAGCTAGACTTAGAAATAGGATACTTTTTATGATGTAGTGTTTTGAGAAAAACAAGGCTATACGCTCAGTTAGTAAGTGCGAGTGCATGCTTGTGTTTGTGTGTGTGGGGGGGGGGGGGGTGTGTGACATGAAATGTGAGAATCGTAAGGACAGCCTATATTTGAAAGATTGCTCATGGATTTAAAGACATCTCAAATAAAATATTTCAAGATTTAGCCTTAGAACAAATTTAACTTATTGTACAATTGTGTTTTTGGTTTGGTTTTTTATTTCAGCAGTTTTTAGTTTCCCAGCATAATAAAGTCGTATGTCAATGTCAATCAATAAATTGTTTTATAACAGTATTGCACATTTTTTTTCCATGGTTTATGAAACTCCTCTGTTCTGTCTAGGGCGATAATACACCTCCACTTTTCTCTCTGAATTTCATTTTTCGGAAAACTTAAACAATAAACTTTTAATTAAAATTTAATAAAAAAAATTGTAACGACGACTCCAACTTTTTCCTGTTGACTTTGTTCGCAAGCACTTGATTCATATTGTTTTGTCTTATGAGCGGCCTACTTGAGTGTGAAAGGGATAGACGAATATTATTTACCTAGCAACCGGCATGTCATATAAGTCTACAAAAAAACTAATTTTATTAAAATATTAATGAAATTAGACTTAAACCATGAGAAAAATGCGTCAATAAATTAAAATAAAATTATACTTACTGGAAATATGACACTCGATCATTCTTTTTCACCTTTAAAGTGTAATTTTACAAATTTTTCACTACGCACTTTGGCATTGTTGATGTCATATGCCACGCGCGGACACTGAGCGAATGAGAGCAAAACAAGGCATATTTTTGATTTATGCCTTCTTTTAATGGTGCCACTTTGCAACAGTGCATCTACAGAAATATATGATCGAAGGCTTCAGCTAATAAGTCTAAAATAGACCATCTGTATTACAATAGCCTAAGGTAGGTCCAAACGCCAAGAATCAGACTGTCGGCATTGCACAGCCTCGCTAGCCTGATTTTATCTCGTAATGTACCATGGGGTTCGCAATTTTTCCCCGGGTTTTCTGGGGTGGTGACTGCCAAAACCGCTCCCACCGGACTGCGATGGAACTGAGGGTACATACATCTTTAAATTCTTAGTGGGTAGGCCTCCAATCCTTTATCGGGCATTAGGTCGGGCACTATTACGCATAAAAACTTTGGAAAAACACTAACTAAGGTTACAAGGTTGGTGGATACTAAATTATATTGTTAGTTCTATTGGCACTTTTTTATTATTAAGTCTCACCAGCTCGCTTAATTAAGTCGACTGCTGGGATGTCTTGTAATTATTGTATTATTTGTAACTTCATTTTATAAATGTTTGTCATTCCTAATCCTAAAAATATATGATATAATCACTTGGGACAAATTCTTATCTATATCCATTACATAAAATTATTATAGGTAGCGAATAAGTATTAGTAACCAAAGTACCTCGGTCAAAATTGTTACCGTTGACTACCATTAGGTTACAGCCTTCACACCTACGCTCCTGCAGAGGGAGGCAGACAAGAGACAGATGTGATGTGCTACCGCTGCACCAAACGGTTGACAATATTATTTGGAAGATTGAAAAAATTACTCTAATTTTAAAGGCCCTTGACGAAATGGTTTCATGCTGCTCAATTTTGAAGGTTTCTTTATCTTATGGAAAGTTCGTTATGGAGGAATTGGCGTAAGGAAGTGTAATTAGTATGGACTTCCGCCAAGTAACGCCTGATTCTATGAAATAGTAAGGAAGTGTATTCGGGATCCTTAAGTCATTCTTAACTAATCGAATCCGTTGTACCTTGTGATGTTCGGAGGCGAGTACAATGGGATGATTTTCTCGGCCAAGTGACAACTCTGGGGCCCGTGCGTGACTCTTGGCGGTGCCTGAAAAGGCTCCATAAAATAAGCAACTCCTTTGCAGGTCACTGTATACGAATGTACAACACGCTGCCATGTAACATGCATGACTTGTCAATGAATAAATTTAATTTTTTTATTAAAACTCAGTTATGCAAAAAGGCTTATTACAGTGTTAAAGGTTTTTTGAATAATAAGGCAGCGTGGACCTAAAAGAAATGAATTGCTCGTTCTCTGAATCGTTTTGTAATATACACAATTTGTAAGACATTTGGCGATTTTATAAGAGTTTTGGCACATGAGTTTCTTGCCCGATTCTTCTCATGTTAGCCCCTACGTTCGGAATCGGGTCGCTCGTGGCGATTACATGCGCGGCCTAAACTCCGCGGATGTACTTGCCGCTAGCGCACGGGCTATCTTTATTATAGAAGAATATTATCTTGATTTTGTAAAATTGACGATTTTAAGTGCCCGCAAGGGCCTATGAAATAAAGTTATTTTGATTTGATTTTTTGGAGTCAGGTCTTTGGTTCCATGCGTACTCCTTTATCAACATCAGTACGCTATTGGATAGTTCTACCCTGATGTTGTCGACAGCTAGTATAGACATTAAGACCAATGACTTGCTTCGGTGTCGTCGTGGCGCATGAGTGAAATATCTAAACCACCACGGCCTCTTGTGCCAAATGAGTTCAGGGCGCAGCTTTTATTAATAACATCATCCGCAGAGCTTTTGTCACTGCTGAAGTCATTTGTAGCCCAATAGGCTCCTGCGATCGGATGGTAGGAAGCCTTACGGAATATCCCTCGTGCCATGGAGCAAGAAGAGTACTCTAGTTTCGGACGCAACATATATGGACAATTTAAGCCCATGCCACATTGTATTCAGTATGGTTAGGATAATGCCGTTACAAATGAACCGAATAAAACTCTGAAATACCGGGATGAAACATACTTTATCGTTCCCTTTTCAGTAGGCACCATCGTCCCTAATGTAAAAGCGCTTAGGGACCTAATGAAAATTATTTTTAAAACATTTAACTACTGATCCCTTTGAGGCAACTGGTGACGGATGGTTAGGTATTTTTTTGCCCCGCGTATAAGTTTGATTATTCAAAGGGGCAATGCCATCATTAATCTAGGTACCTTGTTTCCAACAGGCGAGTTGGTATGTATAATATTAAATATATTTTGCTTGTTTTCATGTATATTACCATTAACGTCAAGATTCGCAACAATTTACGACGAATATAAGTATGAAAACATTAAGCAGAATGGCACATGGCAACATTTTATAAAGATGTTGTACTAAAAACAAGTTTTAGTACAACATCTTTAAGATCAGCCTGTAACATCTAGCGATAAGTTCGCCGGCTAATAATCTATACGAAAATAAGTGCTTTCTGTTGAGATGTAGTACTTAAATCACCTATATATTTTTGTGTTATTGGACAATATAAGCAGTCTTTATCCAGCATTCGGTTGTATCATTTCTCGCCTTCGCTCACAACCTTTACACTTCTGTCGGCGGGTTGTTGGGGTAAATATACCGTCGTCGAAAAATGGAGCCTCTGTCATTATTTTGCTGGAACTCCTGGCGAATCCATCTCAAGTGGCATTTACGATACATTCGAAATATCGTGTATAGCACAATGAGGGCCACACAAAGCACGATGAAGATCATCAAAATATTGGTAGTGGTAAGATGACTGTGCAGTAATTCAAGATTGGCGTCATTAGAACCGCCTGCCGCATTTTGGGCGATTATGACCCCCATCCTGGCAGGGTCGCCATGTAAAGGTTGGGAGCGAAGGCGAGGCGAGAAATGATACAACCGAATGCTGGATAAAGACTGCCTATATTGTCCAATAACACATAAATATATAGGTGATTTAAGTACTACATCTCACTGTTAGTACTTCTATCTTTGTCTTGTCATCGCAATTAACTCGCCTATATAACAATAGTTTTGCCATCTTATCCGGAGAGTTATAAGGATTCACAATAACATTTGCTTCATAGGTACTAATAAGTAACACATTGGTGCAACGGTGATGACTAGAGAAATAACGAATTATGTGCATGGAATTATAACTGACACCCTACAAAATTAAGTAAGTTTCATCAATTTACGAAATAAACAATGACCATACAAAAGTCTATACTCCAATGGTCTTTCTCATGTAATGGTTTCTATAAATAAATCTTCAGGTTGTTGACTTTCAAAATAATTTTTAATTTTATCCGAATAAATTTAGAAGTGATTACACAATTTCGGTACACTGTCGTCAACATCATTTGAATTTCAAATTCAAAGTTTCTTTTGAAATCTAACTTTCGTCACCTTATGACTGTCTCCTCCCACCCCGGTCAAAAGCTGGCTACTAAAGTTCTCCCACCCTGGGACCTTATTTAATCGATAAGGCGCAAGAAACTAACAATATTTTTTAGTATGGTCACGTTATATAAAGAACAATGTTATTTTATTACTAGCGTCTGCCCGCGGTTTTATCCGCGGGGTGTTCGGTTTGCTACGGAAAGTCTTAATCACGCTTCCCCAGGGAACTCTGGAGTTGTAGCCAGTTTACACTGTTACTGCTTTATCGCGTAAAAGTACTCCCAGCTTATGTTGATGATATGCAGGTGGGTATAATCGGTATCTTAAACTGGCAACTTTAAATTATCTCCTCATTCTATGAAGGTTAGTATTATATAGAGGTCATACTATATTTTAAGTTCTACGAACCCGAGTGAGATGATTAATTTAATTTAATGAGATCTACGAACAGACAGACAAACGGGTAAAAAAAAAATTCATGTTTACGTCCCAGTATCCTATCACAATATTGTTAGCAAATAAACTTTTAATATCGTGCACATGAGCACTGAAACTTGGAACATTGTTGATGTTAATTTTCTGTTTATCTGTGTACTTAGATAAAGAGCAACATATATACCTAAGCATTTTAGCATAATACTTTGTGCATAAGTTGTTGGTAAAGGAATAAAAAAGAAGTGAAGACAGACTAAAAGGGCTTATGAGTTGAAATTTTTTTTTATATTGTCGAATAAAAACTATTTTTTTTTTCATAATTTAAAACTTAGGATCATCCGTCATCATCATCAACCGTTAGAAGTCCACGGCTGGACATATGTATCCTTTTTAGGGCGCTACTTCTTGCATTTAAGCTATTAGCTTTTTGCAGCCATAGGCTTTCCTCAATCACCAGATCATCGTTCCACCTAGTGGAGATTCTCCCCAAGCTGCATCGTCCAGTCCGTAGTCGACATTCGACAATTTTTCTTCCTCAATGGTTATCAGTTTTGTGAGCGATGTGGCCTAACCTTTGCCATTTCAGCTTAGCGATCCGAAAAGCTCTGTCGGTAACATTGGTCGTCTTGCGGTTGTTCTCATTTCGATCACGCAAGCCAACACCGAGTATAACTTTCTCCAGCATGCTGGGTGATTGAGCTTTTTTAAATGGCCAACAATTAAGGACGCCATCTCAGTGCCGTATGTCATCACTGGCAACACACACTGCTAGAAAACCAGGCATTTGAAGCTAATTAAAATAAATATATTATTGGGTATCTCATTACCCTATTTAGAAATAATTATTTTATATCCAACATTAGCATAACAAATTATATATTTACACATGTCCTTTGATTACGCGCACCCACTCCACTATAATCTTTATAGCTTTATTTATTTTTGAAAATAAGGTTGTCTGGAAGTTAATGCTGTTTAACAATCAAACTCGCCGTTTGTATCCTTTTTGCTGTACTTATCTATTTCTATATTGTATAAGGAAAAGTGTAATTTATTATTATGTTTTTATTACTCGTAAATTTAAGCCATTGATTTAAGTCGTAGTTCTTTTAGATTATAGCCTTTCTTGTACGGTGATAGGATTGTTGTTAACGCTTTTACGCGCGTATTGTATCATAAACGCATTTATTTTCTGCATAATCGTTACAATAAAATGGTTAGTACAACGGCTAAGAAGGACGTCTTGAAAACATAACCTAAAGTAAAAATTTTTGCTTGGTACTCCACCTTTTGATTGGTTTCGGCGCTAAATAAGCAATCATCATTCATATAACCAGTCATTCAATTCAAACACAATTTACAAAACGAATATTCTAATTAATACCTAAATACATCTGTAAATTAAATTTACAGAGTTATGAATTTAATATCGATAAAATTTTCCGTTGTACGTTGTATTCACAGCATGGACTGTGATCGTTAGCATTCCTTCGGTAATAAGCCATGTGGCTTATTACGCTGTTATAAATAAGTGGCATAAATAAAATATATTTTTATATAATAGGTATAGTAACCGTTAGGAATTATGCTAAAAAGAGATTAAACCTTACACGCGCAGTAATTTTTATTTCATTTTTTCCTATTGCGGGCCTACAATACGAAATCTCTTTCAAGCTGTGCGTATAATTGTTGTACTTATATTTTGTGCGTGCAAACAAATTCGTGTTAGGAGATTTGCATAAATAGATTATATAATCAACGTCGTCTTTTAAATTTGTAATTTATGCATTATAAAATATTTTATAATTAAGATACTCAGGAACTTGTAGGATGTGTAGGTAAATCAGTACATTATATTATGGCAATACTTTATGTGTGGTGTGTGTTTGTTACCATATATAGCTACCATAAGCCTAATATTAACAGTTTTAATATCAATTAACGTTACCATAGCAACGCGTGGCCGAGTCAGCTAGTGGTAAATAAAAATGTTTATTAACACAAAAACTTTCTTTGAAAAGACAAATGCCATGTGACCAGACTAGCGATTTTAAATTCTTTCTTATGCGTGTTTGATATAAAATTTTTAAAAGGTATATTAATATTAGTAATTTTTGCTCAAATAACAAGTTGTCTAGCAACTTAAATAATTTTTAAGTACTAAGTCTACATCAAATATTTTTATTAAAAAAATAATGTAAAATAACATTCAAAATTTTGCGAACGTACCTGTACCGTGTAAGGTCACAGTCACTAAAAATAATTGAGGTAAAACCGTACAGTGATTAGAACACGAAGAAGACTACGTATGTATTATAGACTATACATATGTCTGTTAATTAAAATGTTCAGTAATTACATTTCAAACGAAATTTCACAAAAGCTTAATCAAAATGCTTAATATTATGAACAGTATTTCCATACCCTTCTATTTCTCATGTATGAACATAATCAATAAAATCTTAGTAATGATGAGAGAAATCTAGCTTTATTTATTTTCGCTGTAAAACTTTATGAAGATGTTATAATTCTTTGGAATTTAAAATGTTGTGTTTAAGCAATTTACATATCGTATTTACCTTTAAAGTTAGCAATGAATCCTTAATGACACCGTAATCCCTTATTTCCCTTGCGTCTCATCTTATTACAAAGTCTTAATATAAGTCTATACAAATAAATAAATTTAATCTGAAGTAAATAGTTAATTATATTGAGATTCTTGTTCTTCTCTCATTCAAAAGAATTTTAAGTAAATGCAGGAAAGAAATTATTAATTCGGGTAAAGTATTTTGAACGTTGTCTTGAGTCTTTTTGAAGTTTGTAGGCCCCTTGTAACATATTGTGTAATATTATAGAGGAGTTCAGAAATTTTCAGAGGAAGGATATTTACAAAGACTTTCGATGTAACAAATAAAGTAAAAATACTTTGAGCAAAATCAGGCTTCACCTGTCACAAAGTTCACCTTGAAAAAGTCCTTCTTGGTCGTGAATTTTTTATGTTATTAAAGTATCGTTATTTATACAATAATAATTGACAAGCGCGATGACGCGATGTTTGGCGCATTTGGTCTGCGATTAGATAAGTCAAGCAACATTCGCAATGGTCGATCACCGGATGGGTGACCTAAAAAAATATTATTTCGAATTTCTTTATTTTCGGAAGGGTCGTTAGCCTATGATGCCTATGAGCCTGCTGATTCTACAGCCGTTAGTACCCATTAATCCTCACTGGGCTCACGTAGTAAGTTGTTTCTCCTACGGTGTTACCATCTAAAGGACGGTGTGCTACTACACTATTACACTAATTTGACTCAGTAGTGGGGGCATTAATAGACCGATAATGTACTAAATGGTGAGTTCCTGGGTTAAATGAAAAAAGGGATTGTTCTATATTGCGTCGGGTATTGCTCTGGTACCCTCGTTGTTTCTGAAATCCATAACATAAGTGCTTTAGCTAGTCAACTTGGGTTCAAAATAATAATGAAATAAATATTTTAGGCAAATGTAAGACCACCAAAACAATATGCACTATTTATTACAAAAGAAATTGATATAAGTTAAACTTAAAGCTAAGAGTTGTCGCAATAAAGAAGTGAAGACGTGCAATATTTTTTACATTTTGAATTCCTTAACACACAAAAACGATAAAAAAACTCTCTGTCCGTTCTTTTTCCCGCTCTTTTTCCATTGTATACGCGGTACCGTAGCAACGCGTTACCGGGTCAGCTAGTAGGGACAAAAATATTAGAAATAATTTTCAATAGCGCGTTTAAAAGCTTGCGTCATAAGCAAAAATATGGATATCACATTTTTAGAACATTAGTCTTAACTATAGTCTTTTTAATCTTCTCGAGCTGAAAACTGCACGGAGTTGGTATTGCAAAAGTGAGTAGAGAAAAGGGTTAATACCTAGGGGGTATAAACCTATATATGTGTAGGGTACCTGCCAAACTTTACATCAACAAAACATCATCCAAAAAAGTATTTCTGTTTCTATAGAAATGGATGTTTACGTAAATTACGGTAAAAAATTACGCAAATTAACTTATCATACCTTATTATATAGACTGCGTGTTATACACAGCAAACAGAAAGGCAATAACAAAAAAATAATTTTACCAGCTGACAACTTCAAAGAAAAATGTTGCTTACCTTAAAGGTATAGAAGAAAGGTGTCGAATCCTTCAACATGCCATGATTTCGTTCTAATCTTTTTTGAACTACTACACAAGCAATCAACGTTGTAATTAAAATTAAAACCGTAATAATATTCCTATTTAATTTTAATACAATCAAGGTATGTTAAGTTAGGATTGTGATTAAAATAAATTTCATAATTAATAGGTTAGGAGGATATAATTACATGAATATTAAGATGAGGCTTTCATCTACTAGATAGTGTATTGATTTAATGAGAAGTGTGTTTATTAAAGTTTCTCTCTAAATTAAAATTACGAAATATAAGAAATATAAACTACTAATATTACTCATATTTGCATATAATTAACACGCCACATTCCTGGCCTTAGGTAGGTGTCTTGCAAAACTTTATAATTTTTTGATCAAATTTATAAAAAAATAAAATCAATTAGTAAAATAAAAATATGTAGCTTACTTCCGTAAAACTTACGCCCGGGCGGGCGGGCGGTGCACACTGCTTGCAAATAAATGCAGAAACCGCAGACACCGGCACCTTCACCCAAAATATATCCCACACCAAAAACTAGTTTTTTGTGTGGGATATATTTTTAGCGATAAACTTCATTTTGGGTAGGTTCAAATCAGAGTTGTCAAGTGTTTTGCCTTAATTGTTCGATAAATGTAGAAACCGGTGAATAAGCATATTATATTATGAAAGCTAGAAAAAGATAAATATGAATTCGAAATAGAAAGCCAAGAACCTTCAAAACCAAAATAATGATAATTGCAATATTTCCATTTCTTTCATTTAATGTAAATTAAAAATGGTTGATGTGTGTAATTTTGTTTAGCCAAGTTGAACTTATATTTAAGTAAGTTAATATTTATAATAATTATTTTGTTTTTTTTTATGATTTCATTTACGTTCTGTAGTTTAGATGCGATGCGATTATATTAACTTGTTATAGGGGAGACCGTTTAGATGCGATGCGATTATATTAACTTGTTATAGGGGAGACCGAGGATTTTGAAACAGAGGTGAGTTGAAACAAAGTCAATTTTACGGAATTTTAAATATTCAATACTAGTTTTCCAATTTCAATAACTTTAACAATTTCAATAACAATAACTATTGAAATTGGAAAACTACTATTAAATATTTAAAAGTCCGTAAAATTGACTTTGTTTCAAAACCCTCGGTCTCCCCTATAATAGCTATCATAAACAACTTACTGAAAAATGCAAGAAGTTAGTTCAGTATTATATTATTGCCAATCTGTAGGGATACACAGAGTGCCAGAGCCATTTATTTCCGATGGCGAACTCCCCAGTAGGATCCATTTCCTAGTTTTTGTTCCATTTCTCGGGTGAGTTTAGTAATTCCCTCCAGTTGCTAGAACTTTTCCATCTGAAAATTTTAATTAATTGAATGCCTTTTATATTGGCGTACTGGTTTGCTAAATTGAGGACAGTGTAACTGAAAAAAAGCGATATTTTCTTAAAAAATGGCTAAGTAATAATTGCTACAAATCGTTAAACTATTGCCAAGTTAAACTATTTTTCTGTATATAGTGCTTATAATAATAATCTACAGTGTGTTCTATAAACATTTACTTGCTAAATTAACATTATGTAACGACTTGAAATATATATTAAAACGTGATTGATTTTGTACAATTGACAGCACATCATCATATACGAAAGTGTTAAATTGCTTAATGTCCAACACAGGTATAGGTTGATATATTTGATGTTCGAAGTAAATATAGTTTTTTATACGATAGAACGGAAACTTTACTTCGAGATATCAAAGTTTCATACGAAATTAGTAAAACAATGTAAGCACATTGCTGAACTAAAACTTAAACACAAGTAATATTTAGAACAATATACATAATTATCTTGAAAACTTGAAATATAACGAAGTGATAGAAGCGTTAGATTAATATAGTTAGAGGGGAATGATAATTTTGTATTCTATTCTTTCTAGTTCGACAAGAACTATTTCTGTCTCGTAAAAGTACGGAAAAATCACTCTACCTCCTAAACCTTACTCATGTTTTCGAAGAGCCCTTGAAAAACTTGTTATTCGCCAACTTTCTCACAATAAACCACCTTTTCAATCCCTTCCAGTACACGATATAATATCTACAGGCACTGGATAGGATATAATATCAGAATATACACCATATACCAGAATACGTCCTAATTGGACGAAATGTAGTTGATTTTTACATGGTATTTTAAAGTTTAAAGCCAATTCAGATTCTGGAGTGTTTTATCTTAACTTCAAGGGATCTCCTCTAGGGATACTCTGATGGTCTTCAAACGAATGTAAGTGTAGTCACGATCAACGATCTGTCATTGTTGAGCGATCCGATAATTGTTATCAGTGTATGATCAATGATATGTGAAATCAATTACAATCGGTCGAAAGCTAAGAGAAAACTAAAGGAATATTAAGACAAGATTATCCTACCCTAATTATATTATGACAATAATTTGTGTTTGTTACCATATTAACCGCAAGTAGTTCGTCTACCGGACGCTAGATGGCGCTAACGGAAAAATATTTAATAATAGAAAAAATTTAAAGAATTTTGTCCACCCGTGCGAAGCCGGGACGGGCCGCTAGTATGTGTAAAGTATAAAACATAGGATCTTTTCGTTCTATTTACGATGTTTCCCTTTTGAGAACATCAGCATCCGAGTAAATCGAAGGTGCCCAAAATGCGCTCGCTGGCAACTCCGAATCTCTTTTGTTTAAGTAATCAGTAATAAAGTAATCTGCAGGTTAATGAAAAACGCTTCGAGACCATCCACGTCACAAAGACGACAATTTAGAGGTTGTTAATTGGAAGAAAGAAATGTCCACGTCCATTGCGACTTGGGAGTTAAAAGCTTTCTTTTAAAGACAGTTTTGATTTGAAGTTTTTTACAGATAATTTGATTACAGCAGCAATTTCGCTTTTAGTAAGTAATCCTGACTTTTTGTGATTAATGGTAGGTAATTGAGAATTATTTGAAATTGTTATTATTTGTCAATGTAAAATAGCTTAAACCTTAGTCCCGGCATTTATTTGAAGCTTCGGTTAATGTTATACTTTCAGCTGTAATCTACTAATATTAGTTAATTAATAAGGTTCGCAAAACAGAAATGTGCCAAAGACTGAGAAGATGAATCGTAATCGTAAACAATTAACGGATACACCGTTTTCAACTCAAAGAATTATATTTTCATGACATTCAAAGGAAGGTTATACTGAAAGGGTAGTGTATCCATCTGAAAATATCCTGTAGGTGTTTTCGTCAGAATTTGAAGTAAATTAGCTTCCCTCTTTTAAGATTGTATATAACCACGCTCAAAAGTCAAAAGTAAATTAAATACGATTATTAAAAATATCATACCATTATAAAGTTGTTTTAATATAATTGGTCATAAGTAGCTTTGACAACTGGTTAAATATCTTTTCTTGAAAAACCATTTAAACGAGTTTTTAATACCGATTCATACTATTATTGAATTGGATTGAATCTTCAACAATCACTAAAACCAAAAGAAGCCTCGTGAATTCGTACATAAATGGAATATGTTTGATAATATTTAATGCTGAGAATAAAAAAGGTCCAAACATTTTCTTTCTATTCAATAAACTCTAAGACTTGAGTCTTGAAAGAAAGAATCACCGTCTTTCTTTCATTCATAACTAATTCTAGCTAATTCTTATTAAAACTAATTCTAACATTCATTCATCCATCTCTGTAATATAGTCTCAAAAATTTATTATAGTTTTTTCGCAATATGATATATTTTCTGCCAAAATTAATTTTTATTAAGACATGATTAAGGCGACATGGAGTAGTTATTTTTCAGTTCGACGTGATGAATAAAACTATGAAAGCATCTAATATCAAGTAAAAGTTAAGTCTGGTTAATAGATCATTTGTTACGATCAATGTTTAAATGAAAATGTAATTTCGAAATCACAATTTTTTATAACCGATATTTTTAAAAAGAACATGAATCATAGCTTCTCAACTTTATTTTGCCTACTTTGAGAATATGTTTTGATCTATCGCTCCCCCAGCTTAATTCTACTTATCATTAGACGAAACCAAAGCGGCTATTGTTACGATAACATTTTAACTTGTAATATTATAGTTTAAACATTGTTAATGACTCCTATCCTATTTCCGAGTTTAAAAAGAGTAATTAAAGTAGAATGTTCCAATGGGAGCAATAAAACTTATATTAAGTAGTAATATATAGAGTAGAATTTTTATCAGCATTCAAAAGACATGTATTTATATAATTTACTAGATGCCCCGGCCACGCGTTGCTGTGTTATAAATTAAAATCAAATCTATCCTATCTTTTAAGTTGGATCAAATAACAGATAGTTACGAAGTTTGATCAAAATTGGTTAAGTAGTTTAGGAGTCCATTGAGGACAAACATTGTGACACGAGATTTATATATATTAAGATTAATAAGAAGGTTGAATTTGATTTATTTTAAGGAGTTCGTAAATATAAGGCTTTTTTTACTTAAAAAAAACCCTAAGTCGCCACGCTCAGTACCCAACAAGAAACAATTTCTCTTTATAATTATTAACAGCACTAATTCCACGTTCAGTTAAATAGAAAAATGGGAACGCTATCAAAAATCGTTGAAAAGTCAACCATAATTCTGGGTACAGTTGAAAATCGCCATAAGCACAAATTATTTTTATTTGCTCATCAGTCGTCAGTTGTATTATTTCTAGTTCTAACTGGAATGATCTTGTTGTGTTGACATTTGAAAAGCGATCTAAAACCCAGTCTGGTATGACGATATTTAAAATGTAATGGAATCGTTACTTGGAATTTCTGTTGGGTTTTTCCAAGAGTTGACTGTAAAGCATTATTGAATACTCATTATAAGGCGTATTCAATAAAAGCGTAGCATAGTCCACGTAGTTCAGAGCTGACATTTTAATTAATTGATAATTAACAAAGCCTAGAATACCATAAGTTATTATCAGATTGTTTGCTTTATTCGTGCTGCAAGAGCTTGCTTCCTACGAAAAATCAATATAAGTTTTGTTTTGCTTAAGGCGATTCACCCACTGCGTCCCGCCGCGGCACGCGAAGCGACAGAAAACGCGCGCGGGGACGGAGGCGCAGATCTGCCTATCTTAGCGGTGTAATCTGCTTCTCCGCGCGGAGTAGCAATGCAAGACGACCCCGCGCCTTATACCCCGCGGCACGCCCCGCGCTCCCGCGTAGAATCTGCGCGCGGGGCACCTACCCGCGCTTTGCTGCGTCGGCATTGTGTTGTCATAGGCGTGGTTTCTATATAAATTGAGATTGTTGCATACAATGGTAAAATCTGTAGTGGGTTAACCGCCTAAGAGTATCAAAAAAGGCAGCATAAAATATATCCATTTGATAGCTACATTTTTAAAAGCTCCAGCAGGGGCGGATCTTGAAATCGTGGGGCCCTGAGCTAATACTGCTTAGGGGCCCTACCTCATTACACAACTAATTGCCATTTTGACAAGAAACTGTTTTCTGTGGTGATGTAGGTATATGTAATGTAATATATGTTAAGTAGGAACAGGAAGAAAATAGGAAAACAAAATATTTTATTTATTTATTTATTAAAACATTATTTATTGCAAAAAAAATTGTCAGGTTATAAATGGTTATCTTAATGTATATAAATTACGTGTCACGTTGTTTGTCCGCGATGGACTCCTAAACTACTTAACCGATTTTGATCAAACTTCGTAAATCTGTTATTTGATCTTACTTAAAAGATAGGAAAGGCTTTATTTTAATTTATAACACAGCAACGCGTGGCTGGGTCAGCTAGTGTTATATAAATTATAAAGCAACCTTTCTGCATTTTTGTGCTGCAAATTCTTTTAATTGGTCATCGCACTGTAGGTCCTTTGTCAAATCGCAATTTATCGAAAGAACTGATAAATGATTTAGTCGATAGTTCGACATTGTTGTCCTGTATTTGTTTTCTATATACGACATCCTGGAGGAAGAACGCTCCGCTTCACAGCTAGTGATCGGCATCGTTAAAAAAATCTTTAAGATGGTATAGCAATTTGGGAAAACATCAACAAGTTTCTTTTCATAAATTAGCCAAAAAATTTCACTGCAAGAGGTGTAAGACTCTGTCTTAGACTGCAGTAAGTAAGATTTCAACTGAATGCACTCATTCACTAAATGTTCGTCTAGGTCATTTGGATAACAATCAATTATATTACATACACTTTCCAGATCTATGTGTTCTTGATTTTTGTCTTGCAAATCCATTAAAAATTTAATTTTTTTGCTAAAAGTCTCATAGGCTTGGCTTCTATTATTTAAATCCATAATCATCTTATCCAACGCAACGTTAAGCGTGTCTCTTTTAAATTTTTCAGCGCCGTTTACTGAGCCTTTATCTGTAGATTTATCTGAAAATTTTGAAGTAGTGCGTCTCTTATTTATGTCACTGTAGTCTGTTCCCACACTAGTACTTAATTTTTTAGCTTTCTCTTCGTATTCCTTTAACTTCTCATCTGATTGTTGCCTTATGTTTTTCACGAACTCTTTTAATGACACAATTAACTTATTGCCTTCACCAATGTCTAAACCAGGGCTCTGTACTTTTTTATTAACAACATTAAATCTCTCCAAAATTTCTTCCCAAAAAACAATCTAAATTGCAGTTTCTAGTTTCGCCAGTTTATTAAATAAATTTCGTGCGTCTTTTCGGAAATCAACTTTTTCATCGTCATTTTCGCCGAAACTATTGAGAATTTTCATAATGCCATCATAATAACTTTTCAAAGCTCTGACAGCATCAAAGTGACAAGACCACCTGGTCTGGCTTAAACTTTTTAACGTAAATTTTAGTTTTGTTTCACGATTTAACAGTTCCCACCTATGGGTCGAAGCAGAGAAGAAAACGTATATTTGTTGCACTATTCCAAAAAAATTTACAATTTCGGTTGCAACCTTCACGGATTCTTGACCAACTTAAGGTTAAGGGAATGCGCAGCACATGGCACGTAATCCGCGGATTTATTTTTTTCTTTTAGTAGTACTTGTAAACCATTATAGATACCGGCCATATTAGCAGCGTTGTCATATGACTGTCCCCTGCAATTATCCAGTAGTAGTCCATTTGTTTCCAAAAAGGCTTGTAGAATATTAAATAAATATAAGCCAGTATGACTAGTAATTTTAATGAAAGATACACATCTTTCATACACTTTTCCCCGAAAACAGTATCGTAATACAATAGCAAGTTGGTCATCGTGAGACAGATCTGGGGTTGAATCCATCATAATTGAATAATACTTTGTGTCGTCGTTATTTATTTCAGTTATAATTTGTTTAATTATCTGTTTACCCACGATCTCAATTATTTCCTCATATACTGTTTTTGATAAATATGATATTACAGGGTTTGGTCGCAGCTCTCGTTGTTCAATATATTCACGTATGAATGGGTCGAATTCTGCCAATAGCTCTAGAGCACCCATAAAATTACCATTATGTGGAGAACCAAATACTTCCTCGGGACCTCTAAGTGCTAAGCCTCTTATACTCAAAAATTTTAGCACTGCAATAACCCGTTTTAAAACATTGTGATAATATTCTGTTTCTTTATTTAATTGCTCCTGAAGCTGCTTGTCTAAAACAGACTAATTTTCTTTTCGTGTCAACTACACTAACATTGAATTCTTATGTTCATTAGAATTTTCGTGATTTTCTAAACAAAATCCTATGTGTTTCCAATCAGAAAATCCGGATGTGTATTGAGAAGGAGTTTTAGAAAAATTTTTGCAAGTTAAACAAAAAACAGTACCAACCCTTTTTGAATAACATAACCAAGATCTTTCCAGTAATTGGCCATTTTTCGTTTTTCTAGTGAAAAACCTATTATATTATATTTTCAGCTCCACTTTTATATTTTCTAGCAGACATATTGTAAAATAAGATATTTTTCTGAAAATAAACAAAGAACTGGATAGAACTTTTAATTTTTATAAGTACCTACTTTGTAATGAGTGTAGCAATTCACAAATTATCATTAAATATAGAACGAGCTCGAATCATTTAGTTTTGAAAACTGAAACAAAAATAAAAAAGTCATGTTTTACAATTCTTTTTACTTACCTACTGTCTATTCAAAGCAGGAAGTCTAGTTATGCTGAATACTTTCAATTTTAGTAAATTAAAAGAAAGGTTCGTCCTTATAACTTTTAAGTTATCTATCACTTAGTAAACTAAACACAATTCTAACAATAACAAAGTCAATTCGTTAATATAGTCGATGACATCAGAAGTGCGGAAAATAACAAAATTTCGTCGGGCGATTAGCGAAGGGGAGTCCCCAATAATAGACAATACACGGAATACACCAACCAGTGTTGCCAACCATATGATCAGTTTTTTTTTACTTCTAAATAATTTTTATTATTGACAATATCGTCTATTGGTTTCAATTCGGTTGGGGGCCCTCTGTATTCGCTGGGCCCTGGGCTGCAGCCCAAAAAGCCTTTAAGTAGATCCGCCCCTGAGCTCCAGAGTATCGAATATTTTTCACTTAAAAGAACGCGTTGAGATCTTGAGTCATATCTCCATTTTTGGGACACTTTTACGGAACCCGGAAAAACCTTTTTATTTTCCTTTTTCCGCTCCAATAGACGGCTGAATTTCGCTTTATTCAAATACTTCAGGAGTCATCTCCTGCGCATTTTCTCTTACCATTGTATGACTCTGAAAAGCCTCGCCCCTGAATATATGGAGTACCTTCTAACATGTTCGTATTTAAGAAATTGGTTCCTCAGTATAAATTTTTATCGACATGTAGCTCCTTTGAATCTGACCTACATCACATCCACATTAAGTTTTTTGTCACAAGCTACGTGTAAATATAATGTGATATGATTTATATCTCTTAACATAAGGGTAATTTACACCCACCTAGACAAAAAAAAATATGTTGCTTAATATTCACTAAAATCGACTTTTCACATGGAGTAATTATGGTTTTGTTTTTTTTTTACCTTATTATTATAATACTAATATCGTTTAGTTTCTTTTGCATAATCTCTTGAAAAAAAATGCTTATATTTAAGGAAAAATTAATTGTATTTTGGTCATACAATAAATTTCTCTCACAAACTCTCGCGTAAACGTATCGTGATACACCAAAAAATATTTTTCAGAAGTTGTAATAAAATCCACAATGCATTGTATTAATTCTATAATTCTGCATTTTATTTATATTTACCTCACGTAACAGTTAGCGAATTCGAGCGTTTAAAAATGAGTTAAAATTACATTAGGGACTCTTAACATATTAAAATGTCGTTGAATATTTTGGAGTTGTAATACGATTGATAACCAAGTTACTAAAGTACTTGTGTATTGATAACTTGTACGTAACGTAGTACCTGTTACTTTTAACATTCTATAATAAATCTAAAATATATACTCAATTATACAATATTTTCCAACTTATAACGGAATAAATAATTTATCTTATAAATAGCCATAGACATATCTTACAGAGTATGGTAATTAAAATTGTCATCAATGTAGGACGTAGTATTGTATATTTTGTGATTTAACCCTTAATAAGGCAGATGCGTATTGAAGTGCCTCTTTTCGTAGACCCGTCGCGAAGGGTATGCATAATACATTTTCTGAGAATGAGACTGTTTGGAGTTGTGTAAACTGAAAGACATATTTGATATAATTGTCGTGTAGGCAGGTAGTAGATCAGTTCTAGAAATTAGTCTTAGATCCGTAAGTCTTAGCTTGTTTTATTGACGTGTCCATCACAAACATGGTGTAGCCAGTAGGATATCTTATGCCTATTTTTTTATGATGACTTTTTTCAATCTGTTATTTGATGCCGTTCTAAAGTAGAAAAATAAAACAGAAAATAATTAATCATTAAAAAGAAAATCGCATATATTGTCATAAAATCGAATTAATAATAATTAATTTACTAAGAAAATGACCTAATAAATGTAATTTCTGGAAATCTGAACAAGGAGTCAAAAAATTAAAAATGCATTCAATATCCATTATGGAGCATGTGAACAACAAAAGGAAGACAACAAAGTACAGATAAATATTTAATTGCATGTCGTCGGGGAAAATGTCGTGAAGTTTATGGACAGTTTACCGACGATAATAAAACAAGCGTAGAGTTATTGAGAGAATTTGTTAATTTCTTTTTGCCGTTAAAAATCTTACGATCAAGAATCATTCATTTTTAAAGAATTTACGAGAGTTTAAAATCTTAGAACAATACTCATTCGATCTCAATAATTTAAAGTTTTATGTAGTGAAACTTTAAATTATTAAGGATTAAACTTCGCGGTTGCCCCTCGCAGGATACCGTATGAGGACATTATATGTAACGTTGAGGATTGTTTGGTTAAAAATAACTTCAAAAAGGAGGATATGGAGGCAATCCGTCAAGACATTTCATCTGTTCTACGACGTAGTAAACCGCCGAAACCTAACCTCTCTTATAATGAATATAACGCATTAAAAAACCTGCGAAATAAATCTGATCTTACAATCCTCCGAGCAGACAAAGGCAATGCCACGGTAGTAATGGATACGTCAGATTATAATGATAAAATGCTCCAGCTCTTGTCGGATGAGAACACATACAAAAAAGTTAAAAACGACCAAACTTCTAAGGTACTGAAGAAAACCAGTGAACTCATCAAGACGCATTCCGAGGTATTAGATCTTGACGTCAACTATCTTATTCCTTCCTGCCCTAAACCGCCGAAGTTGTATGGGTTGCCGAAAATACACAAACAAGATGTACCGCTACGTCCCATCGTTAGCCAAATTGACTCACCAACCTACCGTTTGGCTAAACACGTAGCTAAAATACTATCACCACTAAGGGGTAAAACAACTGCCTATGTAAAGGATTCCTACCATTTTGTTAGTGAGATACAACACCTACGTCTCACTGATGATGAAACTATGGTTAGCTTCGATGTCCAATCTTTATTCACAAGCTTACCTGTTCAAGATTGCATTGATGTCACTAGGAAGAGACTAGAGAAACACAATATACCAAGTGAATATTCAAAATTACTGGAACACTGCCTAACATCGGGCTATCTCTTGTGGAATGATGAATTCTACCTACAAGTGGATGGTGTAGCAATGGGCTCTCCTGTATCACCCATAGTCGCCGACATATTCATGGAGGACTTTGAGCAAAGGGCCCTAGCGACGGCACCGGTGTGTCCACGCTTTTACAAAAGGTATGTAGATGACACATTTGCTATATTACCAAGAGATATGGTTTCTGTCTTTTTAAGTCACCTTAATTCCGTTCATCCCAACATACAATTTACTATGGAATTAGAGACAGACAATAAAATAGCCTTCCTAGATATTCAAATCAGCAGGAATCCAAATCAAACCCTTAGTCATACAGTGTACAGAAAGGCAACTCATACCGATAGATATTTAAATGGTGACTCTCACCACCATCCTATACAGTTAGCTACCGTAGGGAAATCTTTGTTTCAGAGAGCTCGCGGCATCTGTGACCAACAACATCTGACTGCTGAGCTTCAGCATGTCAAGCAAGTACTACAAGATAACAAGTTGCGAGTACCAAGACTGCGTCACAGAAGCCGCGCCAAACCAGCCACAGTAGAGCGCCAACCTGCTGTCCTTCCCTACATGAAGGGGGTCACTGACAAGATTGGGAATATTCTGAAGCGGGTTTCTATTAAAACTTACTTTAAACCAGCCAGGAAGATTGACCAATTCTTACGATCGGTCAAGTGTAATATACCCCTTCAGGCAGCGGGTGTCTACAAAATCGATTGTGACTGTGGGCTCTCATACATCGGGCAAACAAAGAGAAGTATAGGGACGCGCATTAAAGAACACGTAGCTGACATGAAACATAGGCGCGATAATAGGTCTGCAGTGTGTGAGCATGCTTTTGAGGGGCCAAACCACTATATTCGTTTTGATAAACCACAAATTCTCGCTAGAGAACAAAGATTTGTTCCTAGGATGCTACGCGAGGCTATTGAAATTAAGAAACATCCTAATTTCAATAGAGACGAAGGTTGGAGCGTTCCACCTGCTTGGGACCCCATAATTAATAAATTAATACCTACAAAAAAACACACACTGCAAGACCTGATGATGTAGTTAGCTCTTTTTGCAAATAATTAAACAGTAAGATGGAGGTCGGTCCCCCTGCCCGAGTTTCTTTCGCAGGTTCTTCTCGGAAGGCCCTCCCAATTTCCGAACTGGTAGTAGACTCAGTAGTATACAATGTAATCGTAGTGAGAATTAATTAAATAACTAAATAATGTTTTCATATAAAATAAAACAACTTGATTTATATAAAATAATTTAATAATTAGGAACGTGCCCGATTAAAATATTGTGAAGGTAGTAGAAAATACATGACAACCATCATCTTAGTCATCCTGTGATCACGGCTCCTGTAAAGGAGTCGAAACGTCAGGATTAAATATAAAATAAAATAAAACATGCGCAAAAATCCGTAAAAAAGTGTTTTATTCTGATGTGTAATGTGCGCGGAAGTGTAAGAACTAAATATTTTATGTAGTGAGTTGATACGGGATCAGAGACGGGGCTTTGCGTAGAAGATTATTGACAGAAACAAATTTAGCATTATTAACAGCGATAAATATGTAGACTGGGATGAAATGCCTCTTTCGGTTATTAACAGTAACGCAAACCCTATTAAATGGATAAATTAATTTTAGATATTTATATTAATTATTTAATTTTAAATTAAGTAAAGCCTTATGTCTATAAGGTCTAGTAATTAAAATAGTAATTAATATCTAAGGTATAATTAAAATATATAATAACATGTGAAGTATGTAACTAGTCTGGCCATAAATACTGTTACATAAAACCTTTGCTTTTTATCAACTTTATTTTTTTTTATTTGAAACGCGTTTATTATTATGAAAACTTCTTTCGATTTCGCGCTATTTCAGATATTTTTTCATGTTATTTATCAAATTACAATATGGAAGGAAAAAATCTTATCGTTAGAAATGAAGATTCCCGCTAGGACTTTATCGCGTATTATAAAACAAAACCTGATGCTCGGTGTTTATCGTCGATATACAGGACACGCCCTAAATTAATATTTACCATTAAAGAGAGTGGATCGATCAAAATGCCTTCTGTCACGACACGCAGGTGAAAGGCACAGAAATATTCTCTTTACCGATGAACAAAAAATTCACTATTGAAGAGCACTACAATAATCAAAATGATAAAGTATACGCTCACAGTTCTAAAGAAGCTCCTCAAGAGGTCGTAAAGGTACAACGTGATCATCATTCTACGTCATTGCTGGTTTGGTGGGGGGTGTCTTATCAAGGCTTCACAAAGCTACATTTTTGAGACAAAGGAGTGAAAATTTCAACCAAAGTGTATCAAGAGACAGTCTTGGATCGTGTTGGTTTGGTTGAGGTTTTAACCTCTCAGCAATACACTTTTTAAAAATGGACCGTGGACTTTTTAGCAGGACTCTGCACCTGGTCACAAGGCACAATTTACCCAAACCTGGCTTGAACCAACGTTCCTTACTTTATAAGAGTTGAAGACTGACCCTCATCTAGCCAAGACCTCAACTCTTCAGACTAAAAATTATGGTCAGTTTTAGAGGACATGGCCTGCTCTAAACGACACGACGACATCATTGAGTACGTTTACACAACACAAGAGTGAATCTTCTAGGCAAACGCATCACATCTTAGTTCGCGTCGACGCTTACCATCAGACGAGATAGCGGTCAAGCGTTTACCTATTTATGATAAAAAAAAAATACCACTGTTGCTGACAAATATTAATCTAAAATAAATTATTATAAGTCTCTACCTAGAATCGTAAATCGGTGATAATTATTAACTCTTGTATTTTAATAAGGATACTTTTATTATATCGCCTAGAACATTATGATCCCTCAATTTTAGATGAAATTATAAATGTAACAAATATCTATTATCGCGTAAGATATGTTATTTGCTAAAATATACTTCAACTGTTTACTATGTTGTTTTAATACTATAACGTTATCTAATCCGAATCGAACATTAGCTACGAATGTGCTTAAATATTCAAGTTGATAGACAATTAATGTCGGGGTAATATCTTGAGTTCCCGTGAAACCAACCTTGATCGATCGACATTAGAATGGGGACCTTTCGCAAGCTTGAGTTTAACTAATGACTTGAATAATAGCGCCATATTGGAGTCATAGTGTGTGGTCATTGTATGGTCACATAGACACATTACTAGGGTTGGTATTTAATTCAAATCCTGTTGAAAAGAAAGAGTTTGGTTTTTTACTTACAAAGCATTTCATAATTTAATAAGTCTCTATGCAGTTAATTACAAGTCACCTACCTACCTATCCCCTACTGCATCGCATTAAAATTATTTAAGATGAAGATAATTTATGCATAAAAAATGGTGAACAAATCTTTATCACATGGGATTCATATCCAATTTTAGCGAGACCGGCTGTTGAAACTTCTGTGCTTGGTTAATAGGAGGTAGAAAAAAAAAATGTCAACAATGTAAAAACCTTTACTTACTGAGGTAGTTCTCCTATTTTTTTAAGACTGCACATCTCGGAGTATGGTGACTTTTTTACATCTAATTGCAATGTGATATTGTATTATAATATAGGAATCCGGTACGGACTAATAATATTTTAAACTAGGTCGCTGCAGTCGCTAAGCATAAAGATTCGCTAGCACCATATATTGGAGCGGAGCGTAATATTAAAATAAAAGTAAAAAATTAAATTTAATAATGTTTAGTAAATTTCAAAATTCCACAAGAATGAAAAGTTTCAAAAAGCGCGCGCTTTTTGTTTCAAATGGGAAATCCCATAGAGCCAATGTTTTTTTGGTCATAACTTTTTTATTTTTGTGAATTTCAAAATTCGGTCCTAAATGTGTTAAATCGATTTCACAAATTCTTAAAATCAATTAACAACTCGGGAAGATTTTGCGTAAAAGACATTGCGTCATTTCTGAAGCTAATCCATGGGAGCTCCACTCGCTTCGCTAGATCCACTCCAACAACGAATCTTATTTAAATAGTATTTTACCAATGAAACATAAAATTTGGTTTAATAATAATTCAATATTTTAGTGTAAAACTCAATAAATTGGATTGTAGGTAATTATTCTATTTTTGAATCTAATATAATTAGATTGCCCTAGTTTAAAACGAATATCTAATTAACGAATATTGCGTTGGATAATTACTATGGTGATACTAATTAAGCAATCATTCGATGTAATTCACACTCATTATACAAATATTTGTATTTTTAGTTTAATATATAAGTGGTTTTTCCTTCGATGTTAATTTTATTTAACATTTTGTCATTATCAAAAATAACATGTTTCTAAAAGGAAACCTCAAAATATATTGGTTGAGTTTTTCATTCTTATATTATAAAAAAAAATCTAGACGTATTTTTTACAATTCTTTTAATTTTATCAATCTGCCTTAGTAAACCTGTTCTGCGTTGGTTCATTTCTTTCACCAAGCGTCGATTCTTTACAGTTAAAGTGTTATCTTTTTTATTTAAAAATCATATGATATGGTTTTTACTGTAACATTAACATTATATCTTTATAAACCTTATTATAACATCAGTAAAACAGGCGGACTATGATTTGTCTTAGGAACTTAGGAAAAACTACAAGCAGAGATTGTTCTAGAGCCGAGTAGTATGGAAATAATAAAAAGATTAAAAAAGTTTGAAAAGTGGAGAAGCTAGAGCCGGAGAGCCACATGGACGAGTTTTCTATTAAAAATCTACATATTTTTTTCTTACAAATATAATAGTTCTGTATTATTAAATTGAATCGAAATTTAAGTAGCATAGTGTCATATTTAAGACTGAACTTTTTCGATACCACATAATTACATTCTAAATAAAGAAAAATTTAATTTGGTTGCAAACCTTAATTTGTTTTTGCTTTCAAATCAAAGGCTGACCCCAAGTCAAATGCAATAACAATGTTTTAAAGGGAAGTGTATCCATAGCAAGGTAATAGTAACGATTTGGTGGTCGTCCATCGGTCTTCATCGTTATAGCTTTATAACAACGTCTCACATTGTTCGCGAAATAGTTTTAACATTGCAAGACTTACACAATAGAGCAAGATCCCAGGGCTCCCAGACGTTACTTATTTTCACACAAATAATAGAAATGGGATAAAGTTGTGTTATTACATACTTTGAGTGTGTGCATACTTGTTAGCTTGGGTCGACGGCCATTCATAGGTAACAGATGCTAAAGATAAAAACAGTACTTACTTTTCTTAAAGTCTTAGTGTTGATTTTTACAGATTTTTGTTAACAATTAATAATAATTATTACCAGACACTTTCCGTCGACGCTTACCCTTATCTCAATCATGTTTTATTACTTTTTAATGGCACAAAGATATCTCTCTCACACTCAAGCGTACAAATAATAAACTTCGCGCTGATACAAATAGCGACACTTTATGTGAGTCTGGGGGATGTTTGGCCCTTCCAATTGGTCTGGCTGCTGACCAAAAGTGTTCAAATATGTAGTTCCGTAAGTGTCATGTATAAAAATCAAGACTGAGATTATAAGTGAAAATACATTATATTTTCTGGAGCTTAAAAGCGTCTGGTAAGAGTAAGAGTCGACAGAAAGTGGCTAGTTATAATCCTTATTGATTATTAACAAAATTCTCTAAAGTATATGTAAAAATCAGCACTAAGACTTTAAGAAAAGTGAGTACTGTATTTATTTACCTTTGCATCTGGTTCCTATGAATCGGCCGTCGACCCAAGCTATCAAGTATGCACACACTCAAAGTATGTACTAACACTACTTTATCCCATTTCTATTATTTGTAAGAAAATAAGTAACTTCTGGGGGCCCTGGGATCTTAAACTACAAGGAGTTATTCGTTATCTTCCTTATTTGTCGGACTTCACCTTTTTCGACTGTCATTTTTCTGAGATTCGGCATTTATTTCCTGGAAAAAATCTTTACAGAAAGCGTGTAAATACGTGCTCAATCGGAGTGCAGATCTCGAGAATTCTATTGCAAAGGTTTTGATGATCTTTCGATTAGATGGCAGGAATGTTATCGAAAATGAGGGTCGCTGATTAAATACAAATTTTCTATCCTATAAAAAAAGTTTTTCAATACGAAAGAGTGATTTCATTCTTTTATATTTTTAAGGTATCTAGAAGCTGTGCTATGCTTAAATGTAATAAATAAATTCCTTCGTAGAGTTTTAAGATTGGAAGCATGACCTTGTATTTTTGTTGTTATTTATATTTAATTTTTCAACTACTAGATTTTAATATCTAACGAATTTATTAAAAGTAAATAAAGTACACGTTGTCTCGGGTGTACTGACTGATACCTGAAACGAATGACTTGTAATGATTTCCTGGTATTGTTGTTCTTTATAATACGTGGAATTCTTTAATTTCACAAGGCGAAAGCTAATAATTCTTTAATATTTTAAAATATTTTCTGTAAGTAATTTTTAAGTTATTTTATTAATAGATATATTGTAGAGGCGTTATAATTTTTTGTTTACGAAGCAACATTTATTTAATAAAATGTCTATCGTCAAAATATAACCAAATATAGTATATCGTTCTCAATATATGTGATGTTAAAGGTAGCCTACTTGTTCTTTGTAAACAAACAAGAGAAAGTAAACAACAAACAATCATCGAAGACCAATATATTCCTTTTCATGTTTCCTTCATTTGTACCGTTATACAATTGATTGTTTCACTTTTTTTTATACCTTTTACAAGGTCAGGTATAAAAAGGTTTCTATGCCGGCTTTAAGACTCTCCGTACTTTGTTTAGGTACCCTACGGTAGGGAGGCATATAAAATAATAGAAGTTACCTGATTAAAACTCGTGGTGTTGTGTGGAATCAGATAATAGTGTCAAAGATAGAAAAAGGGATGCTAAGATGGTTCGGACATGTAGAGAGGATGGACGAAAGGAGATTGACAAAACAAATTTACGAGTCAAAAGTGCATGGCCACGTTAATATAGGCAGACAAGGCGAACTTTCAGGGACCAAATAGAGAATGCCCTAAAA
Organism: Calamotropha paludella; assembly: GCA_927399485.1. Taxonomy (NCBI): domain Eukaryota; kingdom Metazoa; phylum Arthropoda; class Insecta; order Lepidoptera; family Crambidae; genus Calamotropha; species Calamotropha paludella. The sequence continues at coordinate 8,090,035 of OV656817.1, read as the reverse complement.
AAAGTTTCAGGTCAAAAGTACTCTTAACCGATGAACTTGTATGAAAGGTCTAATGAGAGTTGAAGAAGCGAGATATGTATGTCAGGATCGTGGAATGTGGAAATCTGTGATCTCTGCCTACCCTGCCTCTCTGGGATAAACGCGTGATTATATGTCTTCTTCTTTGTCGTAACCTCATGACTGAGGGACGTGACTATGGTGCGTTGCCCTGGCCACCGTTTCTTTCCAGACATTTCTGTCTTGCGCCATTTGGATGGATGATTGTAGGGTAGCTCCCGTAGCGTCCTGAGTTGTGTGTGTCCATCTTGTAGAATACCGCCCGCTCGCTCTCTTTCCTTCCACACAACCAGTAATAATCAGCCTTTCCAGACTGTCTGGGTCTCACCTGACCGTGTGTCCGAAGAACTTGAGGACTCTCTGCCTACAGATTGCCGAGAGCCGTGTAGGTATATTCAACTGTTTGAGGATTGATTCGTTTGTGCGACGTTCCGTCCAGGATATTCTCAACATTCTGCGCCAGCACCACATTTCGAACGCGTCAATCCTCGTCCAGGTTTCAGAAGCATATAAAAAGATAGAAAATATGAGCGTCTGCATGAGCTTCTTTTTGGTGTTGCGGCTAATACCCCTGTTCCGCCATAATCGCTCCAATCTTTTTACCGCACAAATACTGATTATATGTATGTATATTAAAACTCGTGCGCGGAGAGACTGTAATATAGTCGTACTTTGCTCTTGTACCGTAACATACCATTACGCATTGCAACATGACGTATGTCGCTGATGACCTACTATTAGTTTAGTTAAATAAAATGTAATTAATATTATAATTAATTACATTTTATTTAACTATACTCTCTTGTGTTGTAATATCTCACAATACAACATGTTACCACGAACTACTGGTTTAACTTAACACGTACCTAAGTCCCATCTACTTCACTACCTTTTGATGGCGACCCTACATAGAATTTGGAGACTTACTCAAGAAAGAAAATATTTTTAAATATGCTCTTAATTCTATTTGAGATAGCATTGCTTTGACACATTTTGTGGTAGACCGGAGAGACTAGAATGATCTTGCTTCTAGACCGTATTACAAACACTCTGATAATTATCTTGTAAGAAAAATTTATTAGTGAAAGTAAGGTTTATAGGGGATGAGACGCTTGTATCACAGCTCTTCGTAGTTCTACGGCCTACATTAAAAGAGAGTTGCCACCTAATTAATATACTAGTACAATAATTATCTTTCGAAAACGGCGATAGTTTGCTAATTCGAGGACAGATAATTTTCCATTCTTTGGCAACTAAGAAATCTAGTGAACTCACATGAAATAAAAAAAAATGATTAGAGAAATGAACCCGAGGGATCGGTTTGGATATAGCACAACACTCCGTTTTCGGACAGTGGCCTTGAAACCCTGTCCCGAGAATGTCCATATTTACATAGGCATAGAATGAGAAATAGGTGAACAATGAAAAAGATTTACAAATATTTGAGGGCTATTTGGTGCGAAATTGATTTGTTTAGAATTTATTAATAATTTATCTCGTCTTCCGATTTCTCTCATACAGGTGTGGCACAATTCAGTAACATACATATGTAGCGTCTGCTTATTTCACTCGTAGGCCTAAAGTACGTAGACAATTCCGATCTACACAATTCCCGCTAAAACAGAAATAGATATGTTCCTGGGCGCTTCCCTTCTCCACAACACGACGTGTGGTACGTCGTGTTGTGGTTCGTGTTGTGCAGAGGTTCAAGCCATTTAGAGGCGGCATATGGCATTCCGTACTTTCTTTGGTTGAGGTACCATAGATAATATACATCGGTATGGAAACTCTCTTAGTTTAGAAGATTACTTATTTATAATGTTTATATATTTTTTGTATTTTTTTCAAGATAGCATTGAATATAAGATAAATTATTTTAATATAAAAATACTAGAAAAAATCGACTCGGCTCACAAGTGAATTCTCAGGCAACCGCAACCTTTGGAAGTCCGGTTCAATGCTCTCCCAATTGAGCTACCGAGCGAACTACTAATCGAAATTTTCTAGTAACTTTCTAATTTTCCGCTAATGAGACAACGCTGGCTTATAGCGTAAAATTAGAAGCGTACTAGAAAATTTCGCCGGGTGAAAAACCAATATCTAGAGTCGCTAAAGCGACATATAATATTGTGGCAGGGAATTGTAATGGGAATCGTTACGTTCTAAAGGATTTAAGAAAAAAAAAATATGGCATTGTTCTTAAAATATACGTTAATTTACGAATGTCAGGTTTTTCTATCTAGAAATCACTTAGTTGCCTCGATATTGCGGGCTTGACTTCTAGCCAAGGATTTCACCTTCTAAAGACCCTCATCTACGATGACAGAGAAACAAACACACCTAAGAAATATCGGGTTCTGATTGAAGCACATTTTTGTGTGATAAGTATTTATTTGCTAATTATGATTATATTATAAATACAATTATATATTTCTGTTCGATTTCGGATATTTGCAGGATATTTGAAGATCTTTTTATTTGAAATAGACAAGTTTTGCTACTTGCTAGCATTTTAATCTTCTCCCAATCTCCCATTCCTTTTTAATGTGCACTTCGATTATAGCCGTCCTAATATTGCCGCGAGATACAATAATGATCTGGGCGTTGCACATTTATTACTTCTTCTTGTGAATTTGCCCGCCCACTAAGAAGTCGATTTATTGATCGAATAGGTAATAAACTAATAAACTTTTTTATTAACACTGTACCACCAAACAGTGCTGTGCATTTTATTTTTATATAGTAATTTATCACTGTAAATATCCACTCTTTTCTTTCTCCAACCTGTGTTTCATCGTATAAAGTATTTGCAAGGTACTGTTTGGCTAAATACTGTATAGCCGTTTATAAATAATATTAGATTATTTAATTATTTCACTATTTAAAACAGCAAAATACACCTAATCCCCATGCCTAAGGTAAAAATATCTTTAATGTTATTAATTCCTGTGCCCCATTCGAAGTAAAGGCGTCTCCTATTTCCCTGTTTATTAATTTTATAATTGTTATGTGTTATTTAGTATTCGTAGTATGCGCATAAATTTTTTTTTCTTAATTTTGTGTGGATTTGGATATGCATTAGATTCTTATTTGGCATCTTGACGACCCAATTTTAGTTATGAATCACTAAATAAGAGTTTCATCCTTTACGAATATGTACATCTTTTTGAAGTTAAAAAAGTACGCGAACTTGCCGAACTTAGTTTTTATTTAAGTTACATTTTTGTTGTTTAGTGGTTATCTGTAATGAAGATTCCGTAGTTTAGTGGTTATCTGTATGGGAGTCGACAGCCAATTCACATTCTCACAATCTTTCTTTATCTAATGAAAATGAAACAATCAAAGTTTTGTTTTATAGCTGAGAAAACTTAATCTATATTAAAAAGTTAGTATAAACAGTCGCCTAGATTCATCTCCTGCAAATTATTTTTAACGATTGCAATATTCAGATAAATGATACTTCAAAAACCTTGTTATACTCATCAAGAAACATTTTTCTTGGAAACTGCAGTTAGCACAAAGCTGTTTTAATTATTCGTATCTGCAACTTTAAGGTTGCGAAATTTCTTGCCAAGAGCCATCTTGCTAAATATTAATAAACAAAACTAAATTAAGATTATATAGATGACTAGCTGACCCGGCAAACGTTTTTTGCCATGTATATTATTTCTAGGAAAAGTTTTTAATTAATAAAGAAAAAATAGGGATTGGTCGTAGAGGGGTGAAAATTTAGGGTTGTTTGTATTTTTGTATGATGTACCTATCATAAAAAAAACAAAAACAAAAAAAATGTCCAATTAAAAAAAAAATAATAGTGGACCACCCTTAACATTTAGGGGGATGAAAAATAGATGTTGTTCGATTCTCCACCCTAGCCGATATGCACGCTTAGATTCACGAAAATCGATCGAGCCGTTTTGGAGTAGTTCAATTGCGCACACCGTGACACGAGAATTTTATATATTAGATAAAGGTTAAAAAAAATATGAATGTGCTGTCTGGTTTTGACATAGGTCAAGAAGAGTCGAGAGAAGTTATTAGCATATGTATGTATATATCGCAGACATATTGGATAACACACCGTATCACAAGTAGGTTTTGAAAGAGTTTCAAAAGTCTGTATAGAAATTTATACTTAAATTTGAAAATACTAATACATGTTTTTGATTCGAAGAAATGTTTGATATTTATAAACATCACTCTTTAGTACTCAACACTGGCTTATATATGTCACCGTAAAATTGTATACACCGTTACATTATAATCTATCTCGCAAGATTACATATTTTTCGGTAGATAAAATATCCGATATATGATAAACCTAACTTAACCATAAGGTAAGGTAACCATAAATTGCAAATTTTATAACAAAGTGTGGGATAAACCGTAATAGAAAAATACTAGAATCGACTCAGTTCACAAGTTATTCTCAAGCAGGACTCGTACCCGTAACCTTTGGATGTCGGGTCCACTGATCTTCCAATTGAGCTATCTAGTCTTATAAGCACATGACGAAAATTTTCAAATACGCGCAATAAAAACGCGCGTTAATTTATCACTAATCGGTTCAATCAATCAATTAATACGAAACAGCCATTTAATCTATCCTTCTGAATTTCCAATGATAACTTATATAAAATATTTTAATAGAAAAATACTGGAAAAAAACGACTCGGGTGGGGCTCAACCCCACAACCTTAAGCTACTGAGCCTTTAAAATTTTTCTAATACTTTTAGTTACTTACTTTTTTACTCTGTATATAATCTTTATTGAAAGTTAAAATTGGTAAAAAAATATTTTGTTTTGCGAGGAAATTTCTCTCATTGATGAAGAAACGCTGGCCTGCAGTGTACAAAGGTACAAGAAAATTTAGACGATTTTTTCTATAATTTTTCTACTAACATTTATTATCCACTTGTCCGTCCGCTATCGCGCGCCCCACCCCTCTCAACAGTCCTGATGCTGCACGAATAGTTAAAAAAAAAATCGGCACTCTTAGATAAAAAATCCATTTTCACGCTGAATAATGAAGCTAGGACCAAACCAAAAATACTACTGTAAAGCTGATTAAATAAAGAATCCACCACAAAATATTTGGATCTCTATAACTCAAAAAAATATTCTTAATAATGAAAACAGCAGGCAACGCGGAAATTTGAATATGGTATCAATTGCTACCTGGGACTGACGAGGTGTGTTGGCTATCGGTAGCAACTGCTTGTTGCTACCGATAGCCAACAACCCGTGGACTGACAAATGGTTATAAAAGATAGTATTAAAAAGTCAAAAATATATAAATCATAAAATGTGAGATGTCTGCATCGCTGATTTTATTGAAAATGACACTTGAATGTGGACCTGTCGAAAAACTGTTTTTTCCAGGAAAACAGACAATTGAGTTATCATTGGTAATGTATTCAGAACACGTTGATCCTCTTTATTACTGGGTTGATATTAGATTTCAAGAATATAGGTCTATTGGATCGGTACCAACATAGCTTCATATAGCTCAGCTATTCATACACTGTATAGCTAATATCCGACGAAATTTTCATGTGGCCGTCTCAACGTAATAAATCAAGAAAGTTCGCTTGATGCTTGGAGATAGTGGATGATCTAAGTTCCCACCATGACCTCTTATCGAGAAAAGAGTTCTTTCTCCTGCTTTAGTGAACATAATTAAAATTTTCTATCATGAATATGTATTTGAGCGTAATTATTTAACACTAAATGAAATATATAATGGGCTATATTTAATAATAGAAAAAAGGTCACTGTAGATTTAACAATTTGTTAATTGTGTATAGAAATATTTGAACTGTTGCGACATTTTTGCTTACATAAGTCTTAGAGCTTTTAGAGCTAGGCAATTAACGGAAACTAAAACAATTTTTTAAACAAATTATTTTTAAAATTTTATTACTAACGACTTTCAAGGCCAAGCGGGAGTGGCCTTTTCAGCGAAGCCAAATTTATTGCGGAGGATAAGATTGTAATTTTATATGTTAATAAAATTGACAGACGATGAATTTGGGTTGGAATTTCAGCTAGAATTGAATTGTAAATATGATATGATAGAAATTGATACTCGTGAGATTTTGAAAATAAATATTTTTTCCAAAAGCTTTTACATCCATCAGTATTAAATCAAAGTTTACTAGTCTTTTGTTTTATGGAATACTAGCCGTCAACCGCTCGCTTCACTAAGCGTAAATTTTGGCGAATTTTTTTAACAAAAGGAGTAGATAAATGACAATCAAATCAAATATTCAAAAAACCTTTAATAATAAAAATAAATAATTATAAGGCCAGCAAATCGGGCGTGTGATGGTTAGTCAGCATAAAAACATAAAGTTTCTACACTTACCTTTTCGACTGACATCTTCAGTTTTCTTATTTAACTTTTCACGTTGTTATTTTGACGTCAAAGAATTATTTATTTAGGTTAAATACAGAAAAATAATGACTGAAACCGTTACCATAGCAACTCACCAAATAAAATAAATTCGGGAAGTCTTTAAAAGTAAATAAAAAAGGCAGTATCCATCGAATTCAAAAAAATTGGTTTCATGGGTTGACAAGAGTAAGTAGAGGGGTGAGTCCCATTGGTCAACAAAGACCTTGAGAATAGTGTTAGTGCTGCCGCGTAAGCAAGTCATACTGGTTTAGTTGTTATATTGACAAAAAAAGAAAAAAAACACGCCTTCTTAACCTTTAATAATTATATTTATCGTTTTCACTACAATTTTATTACGGTCAATATGGTTTTGATTTCCAAAATAGTTTTCAAAATCATATCCATTAAATCACCCTTTTTTAAATCTACAACCTTATTTGTGTACAAAAATAATTAACTTTCACAAAATTAAGCAATAAAAATAATTAAAATGACAATTCTATAAAATGAGTTGCATACAATATGCTTTATTGGTTGCAATGTATATCTCTTCAATATACTACTTAGCGATATCTGTTATTGACACGTAATCAGGTGCATTACTAATTGAGTAGCAGCACTGACGTAAAGCAAGCTTTCAGTAATTTGTAGGTGTTATAGAAACTCCTATAAAAACAAAATTGCACATTGAAATCTACACTTTAACGTCTCAAAAATAAAGTCGATTTAATATTTTTTTTCATTTCCAAGAACTCAATATAATAACACAATTGTAATGAAAATAGCAGAAAATATGAATAACCGATGGTACGTTATGCCTCATTTGTCCTTCGACTATCATTTTTACTCCCTAAAACTGCATAAAATGGCTTTTTTTGCTGTATTTCCGACTGAGTAAGCAGAAGGTCTAAGTGCGTGAAGTTAGGCATAGTATAAGTTACGTGGGTACCGCCCACTTGCGACTTCAAAACTTTTTTACTGTTCTGTGTCTCATACCGATAGATTCAGTAGTTGTGACATGTTGCGTGAGAAAGAAAAGCATTTTAATTATCTATCTTTATAAATAAAAAAATCCTGACACAGTGTTTGACCGCGATAAACTCCGAAAATACTCAACCGATTTCGATGATTTTTTTTTTCGTTTTGCTGAATTTGTTCTGAAATAGGATAGTTTTCATTTTAATTTTTAACACAGCAACGCGAGGCCGGTTCAGCGAGTATATATATACACTTGCTGATTCATACTACTACTACTCGCTGAATATATATATAATAGGGGTTAAAGTATGAAATTGCCGTTTTATTGCAATAGGTTCTTTGAATTGACATAGAATCTTCATGGTTTGAGGTTTTCGAATGAAACTTTTTTTAAATGGTTTCTATGATGTTCTTTTTTTAAAAAATGTAAAACATTTGAATATCGACTTTCAATTGTTTTTGTTATTCAATTTAGACAAGAAAGATGGATACTGCGAAAATTCGAGTTATTTTTGAATACGAGTTCCGACGCGGAACTAACGCGGCAGAAACAGCCCGCAATATCAATGCTGCGTTTGGAGAGGGGTCTACTAATGAACGCACCGTGCGATTTTGGTTTAAACGCTTTCGTGATGGAAATTTCGACTTAAAGAACGAGCCACGAGGAAGACCGCCCACACAGGTAAATAACGATGAATTAAGAGAGATAGTGGAAGCCGATCCTAGTCAAAGTACCCAGGAATTAGCGGCATGGTTTAACGTTACCTTACCCACAATATTGACTCACTTGCGTCAAATCAATAAAATAAAAAAATACGAAAAATGGGTGCCTCATGATTTGACTGATCTGCAGAAAGAAACGCGTGTTGAAACTTGTGTTGCCTTGTTGAACCGGTACAGAAATGAAGGAATATTGGATCGAATTGTAACATGTGATGAAAAGTGGATTCTTTATGATAACCGGAAAAGAAAAATGCAATGGCTGACCCCAGGTCAAATGCCACAACAGTGTCCTAAAGCAAAACTTACCAATAAAAAGGTAATGGTAACTGTTTGGTGGTCTCAGCATGGTGTTATTCACTATAGTTTTCTCCGATCTGGTCAAGCAATAACGGCAGATGTCTATTGTGCCGAACTCCGAACCATGTTGACAAAACTAGCAGTAAAACAGCCCCGACTCATGAATCGATCTTCACCATTATTGCTCCACGACAACGCGAGACCTCACACAGCACGAGAAACCATTTTGACCCTTCAGGAACTGCAGTTAGAAACCATTCGTCATCCTCCGTATTCACCAGACCTTGCTCCAACGGACTACCATTTTTTTCGTGATTTGGACAATTATCTACGTGACAAGAAGTTTTCTTCCCAGGAGGCAGTACAAAATGCTTTCACACAGTTTGTGCAGTCTAGATCGTCGGAATTCTATCGCAAAGGCATTAATGACCTTCCCATTAGATGGCAGCAATGTATAGATAATAATGGCAACTATTTTGATTAAATAAATTTGTTAAAAATTTAAAAAATAAACAATATAGATTTTCAGTACAAATCGGCAATTTCATACTTTAACCCCTAATATATATACAAGGTGTCCCAAAAAATAGTGTCAAGCGTAAGTCCAGAGTTAGAGCACCTCTTGGAGTACCCGAATCACCCCCATGTATGTTCCGCGATTATTCGTAGTTTTCGAGTAATAATTTTTTTTCTGACATTTTGAAAATTTTGATCCAAAGAAGTTAAAAATTTTAAATAAAAAAAAGTAGAACATATTTTAATGTTTTTCTTTTTGTCACTGAATCATCTTTAGTGCTTCTTTTATGTCTAAAATAATCAGCTTCGTAACTTTAGTGCAAATTTAGAAAACAGTAGTGTAAAGTCAAAATTTGAATGTTAGTGTATAATTACTTAAAAATTCATCTTTAAATTAAAAATCTAAACAGGCGAATTCATGGTTTATAAGTATGTGTAAAAACTTCTCTAGATTCTCTGCTTTCATAATCATTTAAAAAAAGAAGTACTTAAAAGGGGTCTCTTTTTTTAAATGATTATGAAAGCAGAGAATCTAGAGAAGTTTTTACACATACTTATAAACCATGAATTCGCCTGTTTAGATTTTTTATTTAAAGATGAATTTTTAAGTAATTATTTACTAACATTCAAATTTTGACCACTTTGGCTTAAATCGGCCATCAAAGACAGCGTGTGAAAATTTCATAAAACTCGACTTCTGAATATTTTTTTTTTTAAATTCCAATTATTTATTAATAAACCAAAAATGACTGTAGAAAAGCTAAAAATTTATTATTTGAAGGTCAAAAATAACTGTTCATGCTGCTATCTTCAATAACCTTTGAAGGTTTATTATAACTTAATAAATGAAACAAAACATTATTTTCAAAGTATTTATTATTCGATCGCTTAAAGAAAGTTTTCAAAATGACGACCTTCGTGCTCAATACATATTCTACATCTTCTAAAAAAGTTTTCTTTGAAATTTATAAATGCAATTCTGTTGTTTTTTATTGTTTCTTCCGCTTGTCTTAATTTTGTTCTTAACACTGTGACGTTTGTAATGTCCTTGGCGTATACTAATTCCTTGTAGTATCCCCAGACGAAAAAAAACTGGTTGGTTGCCTGTAAAGTCGGTATACGGGCGAAAGTTTTACGTGACAACGACTTTGAGTGGTAAAATAATTTTAATGTGAATATTCATTCGTATAGTAGGAAGAAGGATGAAATAATAGTAACAATTTAAAACATTTATTTATACAAAGAATTATATTTAAAACATTAATTTATAGGCACGCGTCCCTTCCACTTTTTATGTCTGTCTCTCTCGCTCTTAGGCGGGCTAACCATGCCCGAGTGGAAGGGACGCGTGCCTCTCACTCGCTCTCATTGTAAGCGCATAACGTGAGCGGAGCGTAACGCAGTTTCTTGAAGTGTCACCCGGCAAACCAATTTATAAGACGTTGTCACGTCAAAATCTATGGGGTTCAAGTCGGGGGACCGTGGCGGCCACGCAATGGGCCCTCCACGACCGATCCATCTGCCTGGAAATGTTTCAGACAAATGTTGTCTAACATTTCTAGCAAAATGGCATGGAGCGCCGTCGTGAAAAATATTTTTAAAGAAATTTTCGTTTTCAGCTTGTCTCCGTAACATTTCCTGACAAAATGCCACCCTTCTCGGGTAGTCTGCGGGCTTGAGCTGCTGAACTTTCTGGATGTGATATAGGTGAAAACGCTCTTGATGAAGTATTCGATGTGCTTGTGATTTCGGAATTCCGATTCGACGTTCTATTGTTCTTACACTAACTGATGGATCTCTCACCACTTCTTCGACCACTGATTGGACAGTATCTGGGTCACTCATTTCAGATGGGCGCCCCGATCTTCTACCTGGTAGGCGTCCTTTCATGTAAGAGTTATGTACTTTTAAAATCATGCGATGATCAGGCCAAGTTTCAGGCTGAGGTCCACCTCCATTTTGTAATTGCTGCCGGAACAACCTGACTGCTTCAGAAGCATTTCCTCTTGCATATCCATAAAAGTAATGCATAAGAGCATATTCTTGCGATGAAAAAGACATCACAAAATAAGAGCTTGAAAAGTCCGTTAAGAATGCCAAATTTGTCAAAATCCCGTATTCACACAAAACCAAATCGTAATCGCACTCAAGGTCCGTAAAGAAAGCAAAGTTCGTCAAATAATCACAAATGAGCGTATCGTACGTAAGGCGCAAACAAAAGCAGGCAAACGACTGGCGCCAGAACACAATAGGCGCTCGGACTACACCCTCCGCCTCATCCCCTTATCACAAAGAATAGCATTCCTCAGTTACAGTTATCCATTTCGCCAATGAGAGTGAGAGAGATAGCAATAATGCGGTCTCTTTCATATCCTCTCACTCGGGCAATTTTTTAGCAGGTAAGTACTGCGTTACATCCAACACTACAACCGATGTGATCCGCGAGAAAAATAATTACATATGGGTTTCATGTAGTTAATTTTTGCTAAATTGTAATTAATCTGAACCTTAGAAATTATAAAAAGACCAGATATTTTTTTTTATCATCTTATAGGAATTTGGTAATTTTATGAAATTTTCACCTCGCTGTCTTTGATGGCCGATTTAAGCCAAAGTAGCCCTATTAAGTACTTCTTTTTTAAATGATTATGAAAGCAGAGAGTCTAGTGAAGTTTTTACACATACTTAGAAACCATGAATTCGCCTGTTTAGATTTTTAATTTAAAGATGAATTTTTAAGTAATTATTCACTAACATTCAAATTTTGACTTTACACTACTGTTTTCTAAATTTCCACTAAAGTTACGAAGCTGATTATTTTAGACATAAAAGAAGCACTAAAGATGATTCAGTGGCAAAAAGAAAAACATTAAAATATGTTCTACTTTTTTTTATTTAAAATTTTTAAGTTCTTTGGATCAAAATTTTCAAAAAGTCAGAAAAAAAATTATTACTTGAAAACTACGAATAATCGCGGAACATACATGGGGGTGGTTCGGGTACTCCAAGAGGTGCTCTAACTCGGAACTTACGCTTGACACTATTTTTTGGGACACCTTGTATATATGAGTTTTTGGTAATTATTAGTATGTATATGAGATATATGTACCGGGATAAACATAACAAAAGAGTTAAAAAAGTGGAATTCGATAACTACTTGGATTTTTTTTATAGTTTTTCTGTCTTTACTTTTCCGTAGAACTTTCTATAACAAATTAAAACCTTGCTACGAAGCATCATATTACGCAACAATCACTTTACTCGTTATGAAAAAAGCTAATATATATTTGAACCAACAAGTTGATGCGTTAACTAGTTTGTCTAAGAAAGCTTGTTAATTTATTGGTATAGCCTGACTCAATCAGTTTTCCAATACGGACTTCAAGTTACGGGATCGAATTTCAAAGCATTCCGCTTTCTACCATGCAAATCCACTTAGCTATCTGTAAATATAGGTGAGAAACTGAATGTGTTGTCTGAGTGTGTTGAAATAATACTAGCCACCTATAAGGTTCTTTTTATAAATAACTGTGTAATCAAATTTAATTTTATATTTTTGACATGTTTATCCGTCACTTCCTTACTTCAATATAAAATCTACACTGAACTACATGTGTTTTGCTCTTACTCGCCAATAATATCCAACATTCGTTATCAGCACGAATTTAAATACGCATAGTCAATAAAAATAGTGTAGTGAAGTCAGCAAAATGGATGGAGAAATTATAAACGTGGGAGAAACTATAGAAACTATAAACATGGGTATGTCTGAGAATTTACATTGAAGATCAAACTCATCCTCTATTCCGTCATTCTTTCTTCAAGGTCGGGAAAGTTGTCCTTTATGGATTTTTAAAATGAGAAGTTACCTCATTGACGTAGATTTATGGGAAACAATAGAAGGATACCCAGACGGGGATACTACTCCTATACATATTCGTTCGAGGTGTGACAGGAAAGCTCTTGCTAAAATATGCTTAACTCTTGGTAGTTCAGCTATCATACATGCCAGAAATGCAAAGACTGCAGCTGAAGCCTGGCAGTTACTGCAGGAAACCTTTGAAGATAAAGGTAAGGGGCGCAGGTTAAGTTTAGAGAGAAGGTTATATAGATTTAATCTTCTTGATTTCCTTAGCATAGAGGCATATATAAATGCTATACTTAGTACTGTACAGCAGTTGTCTGACATCGGGAAAACTATAGAGGATACATCTGTGGCAGCTATAATGCTTGGTGGACTTTCTTCAAAATTTGAGCCCTTAATCATGGCATTAGAAAATTCAAATGTTGAAGTAACCACTAAATTAGTCAAAGCAAAACTTCTTAATGAAATGAATAAGGGGAAAATAGAAGCGGAGACTGCTATTTTTGCCCAAGCTTAAAAATGATATTCCCGTTCGTAAGTCCAGTAAACCTATAATATGCTACGACTGTAGTGTTCCTGGTCATAAGCGTCCAGACTGTCCTTTACGTAAAAAGAAAACAAGGAAGTCAACAAAGAATAAGGAGCCATCTTCTTCTTTGAAAGCCTTTGGAACTATAGTTCAAGAAGACGCAGACAAATGGTATGTTGACTCTGGTGCTACGCGACATATGACATCACGTAGAGACTTGTTTACAAATATGAAACCTATGTCTTTCCCTTGTAAGGTCACAGTTGCAAATGGCACTGAACTTTGTATTAATGGTATTGGTGACATTAATTTATATACCAATTCTGTAAATAGTAGTTGTAATTCTGTAAATACTTTACAAGATGTTTTCTATGTTCCTGGTCTACAATCTAACCTAGTTTCTGTAAAGGAGCTTATAAGGAAAGGGTTTTGTGTCCTTTTTAATAAAAGTGGTTGTAATATTTACAATGCTAACACTTTTCCTTTTACAGGTGATTCTGTCTTACATGGTTCGCTCTGTGATGGACTTTACTCTTTGGACTGTCTGCTAAATTACCTCAAATTGCGGCTTATGATGTGCACTCTGACTCAATTAGTAGGTACGAGTTATGGCATAAGAGGTTAGGACATCTGTGTCGTATAGGTATGAGTAGCCTTAAGAATTGTAGTATAGGTATAGATTTTAAGGACGTAGATAGAAAACCTTGTGTTTCATGTATAAAAGGGAAACAGTCACGTAAAAGTTTTAAAACTATTGCTTTTGCCAGAGCAACTAGTAAATTGGAGTAAATCCATTCGGATCTCTGTGGACCATTTACTAATGAGTCATTTAATGGCAATAGATATATGTTATTATTTATAGATGATTTTTCTAGAATGATTTTTATTTATTTTATTTCTGCTAAGTCAGAAGTTAAAAGTAAGTTTTGTTCTTTCTAAAAGTATGTTGAAAGACAAACTGGTTTAGTTATTAAAAAGTTTAGAACTGATAATGGTACTGAATTTGTAAATAAAGATTTGTCAGATTATTTGACTTCTTTGGGTATCGAACATCAGACGACGACGCCGTATAGTCCTCAACAAAATGGAGTTGCGGAACGGACTAATCGTTCTCTCATTGAGAAAGCCAGATCGATGATGGCCGATGGTAACCACCCTAAGTCATATTGGGAGGATGCAGTGCAAACTGCGGCTTACCTTAAAAATAGGTCACCTCATCGTGCTTTAGGTAGGAATACTACACCTTTTGAGAGATGGTACGGCACAAAACCTGATCTATGTAATATTAGGGTTTTCGGTTGTAGGGCTCTCATACAGATTCCGGGTTGTCAAAGGAAAAAGCTGGATGATAAAGCAGAGGAAGTAATATTTGTTGGATATAGTGATGATCCAAATAGTTATTACTTTAGGGATCCTACTTGTCCTCGAAAACTAAAAAGGTCTAGGGATGTACATTTTTTTGAGAGTACTTTTAAACCTTTAAAGAATTGTTCAGAAAATGTATTGACTGATCCTTTTTCTCCTTTTGCTCCGGTCTTATCTTTTTCTAATGACTCTTTACCTAGTACTAGTATTATTGTTGATCCTGGACTGAACGAGGCAAATGCTGATGTTGCTGATGGTACTGTAGCGACCATCAATGTTGAATCTCGGCCTGAAATTGAGAACTCGGAGACAGCTGAAGAAACTGTGGAGGAACAAACGTCAGGTTCTTCAAATCCTGAACGTCGCTATCCTCAGAGAAATAGGAAGCCACCCGATTTCTTCTCCTACATAGCTGCAGCAGAGGACTCAAATGAACCAAAGACTTATGCAGAAGCCATGAAGTCGGCAGATTGTTCATTGTGGCAGGAAGCTATGAATCAAGAATATAAGTCACTAAAGAAACTGAAAACGTGGCAACTTGTCGATAAACCTAATAAGAAAATTGTACCTTGCAAGTGGGTCTACAAGGTGAAAAGAGACTCCGAGGGCAATATTATTAAATACAAAGCAAGGCTAGTGGCTAAAGGGTTTAGTCAAGTTCTAGGCGTCGATTATGACGAGACATTTGCCCCAGTAGTGCGACATTCTTCATTGCGAGTGTTATTTGCTTTGGCTGCTGAATTGGGTCTTAAAATGAGACATATGGACGTCGACACTGCATTCCTGAATGGAGAACTCGAAGAAGAGGTATTCATGGAGCAACCTCTTGGATTTGTTCAAAAAGAAAATGCACAGAAGGTCTGCCTGCTACAAAAATCCCTGTATGGTTTAAAGCAAGCTCCTAGGGCCTGGAATATAAAGTTAAATGATACTTTAAATAAAATTGGTTTCAAACAAACTCCTTCCGAGCCTTGTGTATATGTTACCGGCCAAACCCGATTTCAGGACAAACTAGTTTTGCCTAGGCAGAACTAGTTCTTCCTATATGCGATAGGATTAACTAGTATAGCCTAGTCCAAACTAATTTGTCCTAAGCTCGATAGGATAAACCAGTTTAGCCTAGGTCAAACTACACTCGGCGTCAAAAAAATCGCACCTCTAAGAAAATCACGTTCAAATGGCATTAACTCTGGATATGCACATGCAGTCGTATTAATTATAATTTTATTTAAAAGGTTACTTAATTAACTTAATAAAAAAACATTATTTTTCATTATCAAATAAAACCTAAAGCAACAAATAAAGGGTCACAAAAATTCTAAGGAAATTTTGCTGCTCGGGAGAGTCGCGAGTTGCGCTAACTTTGTGGGTATAAAGAGGTCAACACGGGTTCAATGTGGGTCATTCGCTATTAAACCGTTGAAGGGGACACACGCACTGATTTTACTGAAGAAAGAACATCTGGAAAATGGACACTACAGCTGATGAGGCCGCTCAAGTGGTTGCACTACTGCAAGCAGGGGTGCGGCAGTGTGATGTCGCCCGGCAACTGAATCTGAGCCGTTTTTCGGTTCGTAGAGTCTACCAGCGCTTTTTAGAGACCGGTGGCTATATCCGGCGACATGGGTCCGGTAGACGTCGCTGCACTTCGGAAAGAGACGACCGGTTCGTTGTGTCGTACTCTTTGAGAAATCGCTTCTCAAACGCTGTTCAGCTGCAACAGGAGCTCCAGGCAGTTCGCAGACGCACCGTGAGTGTATCCACGGTTAGAAGAAGACTGAAGGAGAAGAACATAGCAGCCCGCAGAGCTGCTACAGGTCCAAAATTGACTGCAGCGCACCGACGAGCCCGCTTGCAGTTTGCTCGCGACCACGTCGATTGGACCATTGAGCAGTGGGGAGCTGTTCTCTTCTCAGACGAGACACGAGTGTGTCTTTTCTGCAACGACCGACGAAGAAGAGTATACCGGAGGCAGGGTGAACGTTTCGCTCAAGCCTGCATCCAGGAGACGGTGGAATATGGAGGCGGATCCTGCATGTTCTGGGGCGGTATGTCGGCTGCCGGCAAAACCGACCTGGTCTGCGTCTCCCGGACCGGAGGTGCTCGCGGACAAGGGTCGCTGACTGCGCGCCGCTATATCACAGAGATCCTGGATGTGCATGTGGTCCCTTTTGCCGAATCTTTTGGCGAGGGGTTCACATTAATGCACGACAACGCTCGCGCACACACTGCAGCCATCGTGAACGACTTCCTGCGGAGGTCCCAAATTCCTGTGATGCAGTGGCCAGCGAGAAGTCCTGATCTGAATCCGATAGAGCACCTCTGGGACCATCTTAAACGTAAGGTTCGATCTCGGGATCCGGCTCCTTCGACTCTAGAGGAACTCCAAACCGCGGTGATTGAAGAATGGGGTCTTATCCCTCAAGAAGAGCTCCTGAAGTTGGTGAGGTCTATGAGGGACCGTATGGAAGCCGTCATCAGGGCAAGGGGGGGTAACACTAGATTTTGAGTTAATTTTAAGACACTTTTTGTACATTTTTTTTGTAAATTATCGATTATTAATTAGGACTTAATTAAGATTTTTTATTATTTTTCAAATTTTTATGCTTTTTGTATAATTTTAATTAAAAAAAAGATTGCACTTAATTGTTGTTTGATGCTCCTTTTTGTTACCTTTCTAATGATACCTAACACTATCCTCTATATAAGGTTTAGGAATTTTTGAATAAGATTTTTATAAGGTGCGATTTTTTTGACGCCGAGTTTAGTTGATCCTGATATAAATACGCACACTCTATGATAAACTAGTACGGCCTAGTCTAAACCAATTTTTAGAGGTAGCAGATGTAAACCAAGGCTCTGAAATATCGTTAAGGACTGCAGTTACGAAACATTCAGTTGAATCAGGCCAAGGTTTTGTGAGATGCATCTGCAATAAAAACTGTTAAACAAACAGATGCCAGTGCAAGAAGGCAATGATACTTAGGTTAGGTTAGGTTAGGTTAGATACGGTGTGGATAGATTCCCAATACGGTGTGGATAGATTCCCAATAAGGACCCCACGCCGGAGATCCTGAAAGAGTGGACACACCGAGGGGTTTTAGTGGGTATGCCCGTCAGCCTATTACTGACGGGCGAGTCCCACATAACCCCGCCGTCCACCCAACGGTGGGGTATGCGCAAGGCATTTCCCCTCGTAAAAAAAAAAAAAAAGGTTAGGTTAGGTTAGGTTAGGTTAGGTTTTAATAATTGAGATATGATTATTGCTTCTGTTAAAAACACTTATTATTTGTTATAGTATGATTGTTTGTATTACCAATTATCCATAACTTTTAACGACAAATCATTATTGTTTTAATAAAAATGGTTATTTTTCCAATTACGGAGTATTTTATTCAGTTTATCTATTTATTTTGACTTTCTAGATATACTATAATGTTTAGACTAGGCTATACTAGTTTATCCTAGAATATGCGTATTTATATGAGGAAAAACTAGTTTGGCCTAAGCTAAACTGGTTTATCCTATCGGGCTTAGGATAAATTAGTTTGGACTAGGCTATACTAGTTAATCCTATCGCGTATAGGAAGAACTAGTTTAG
The DNA here is from genome assembly GCA_927399485.1 of Calamotropha paludella. Taxonomy (NCBI): domain Eukaryota; kingdom Metazoa; phylum Arthropoda; class Insecta; order Lepidoptera; family Crambidae; genus Calamotropha; species Calamotropha paludella. The sequence goes on along the minus strand of OV656817.1, from coordinate 8,071,706 downwards.
CCTAGGCAAAACTAGTTTGTCCTGAAATCGGGTTTGGCCGGTAACATATATACTAAACTTTTTGAAAATGAGTTAATTATCTTGGCAGTTTTTGTCGATGATTTGATATTATTTTATAAAAATGACAAAGCTTTTGACAGTGTCATGTCAAACTTACAAAAACATTTCTCACTAAAAGATTTGGGTGAATTGAAATGTTATCTAGGATTGAATATAAAGAGAAATAGTAACAATGATGTTATATGTGATCAAAAACCGTATATTGAAAATTTATTAAAGAAATTCGGCATGGATAATTGTAAGACTTGTTACACACCATTATCAAATACGAAGTTAGAGGTGAGTAAAGTTTTAGGTGACCAGTCTTATCCCTACCAACAGTTAATCGGTAGCTTAATGTTCCTTGCCGTAAATACACGCCCTGATATAGCATTTACAGTCAGCTACCTGAGTCAATTTAATACATGTCACGATAAAACGCATTGGTTAGCTGCGAAGCGTGTTTTACAATATTTAAAGGGCACTTTGGATCTTGCCATCAAATATTTGCGTACTGGTGCCGTATTAAAAGGGTGTGCTGACGCTGATTGGGCGAATTGCAAAATTGATCGGCGATCTTATACAGGCTATTGCTTCAAATTGGCAGGAGGTCCAGTGTCGTGGGTGGCTAGAAAGCAACCGACAGTGGCCCTTTCTTCTGCCGAAGCTGAATATATGGCCTTAACAGATGCCGTCAAGGAGGCAATATATCTGAAAAGATTTGTATCCGAAGTATTCGTTAATGTAAGTGAGTGTAAATTAGTTTCTGGTTCTGTAAATATATATAGTGACAGTCAGAGTGCACTCAACTTAGCTCAAAACCCTGTCCATCACAGTAGGACGAAACATATAGACACCAGGTATCATTTTGTAAGAGAAAAGGTGTCAGATAGGGCAGTTACTTTAAAATTCTTAGAATCTAGCCAAATGCCGGCTGATGTCTTAACCAAAGCTCTGGGGCACACAGCGCATGCTCGATGTATAGCTGGGTTAGGCCTTACTTAAGTTTTTTTTTGCACATTATGTTATAGTGATAACGGGTAGCATGTGTAGACATTATTATGAGGTCTAAATTATATTTGATTAAGGGGCCGTGTTGAACTAATACTAGCCACCTATAAGGTTCTTTTTATAAATAACTGTGTAATCAAATTTAATTTTATATTTTTGACATGTTTATCCGTCACTTCCTTACTTCAATATAAAATCTACACTGAACTACATGTGTTTTGCTCTTACTCGCCAATAATATCCAACAGAGTGACCTCAGAGACCCAAAGGACTGCATACTGCAACAATTAATTTAGTCGGTCACTAGAGCGGCATTATTTTTTAAAATTCAGGCAAAGCTCGTATTTTGTTCCAGAAAAAACTTGCACTTTTTTAGTACTTTACAGCGAGGATTTTGTGTGAAAATAAATATATTGGCTGCAATAAATAAACTTTCATCCAGCGTGAAGCAAATAGCTTTATTGATTATATGACCTTACAAAAAAAAAGGAATGAGAACATACTTTGAACTGAAAAGATTAATAGAGTGTCCGCAGCCCCGTAAACTTATGTCTTTATTTCTATAAAAACTTATTCTATTTGTTCAATTGTTTTTTTTTTTACATTTTAATTGAGAGCATATTTTTACTTCTTAAATATTTCGTATATATCCACTCGGTTTCCAATAGAGAAAAAAAAACATTTCTCTGATAAAAAAAATCGTGTTATTTAACTTGAGTTCAAAACAATGTATCAGGAGTTGTCTAATATTTATTTATTTAAAGTTTTCATTGAGGATACCGTAGCCGTGGTCTTGGTGACGCATATTCGTCGAGAAAAGTATTGGAAAAACTAATCGTGTCAATAGATGCTCTTTATTTGGGATTCTGCAATGTGACGAGCATTTTAACGATTTTTTAATAATAATTATGCCACAGAAAAAACTTTGATAAGCCACTTAACTGCCGGTATAAAAGACATTCTCCAATTAGGGCAAGATCATCTCTCAAGTTGGTAGTGACTTCGAAGTTTTACGGTTCAAGTTAAAAGATTGATTGTCTGTAAGAGACATTTAGGGCTTCAGCTTCAACAAAAAGTGATCAATTATTATCATTTAGGTACATTAGTATAGTTTGCCATGTGCTGTCTGGTAGAAAAGAAAAGCACCAACTCTTCATTAAGGGTGTTCACCGTAAAAGGCGACAAATAATACTGGAGATAATCACCATACCCCTTCCATAGACTATAAAATATGCAGGAGTGTTTTCTAAATTATGGTCTTATACTACGATATTCAACCCGTCTGCCAAGCGTTTAAATTGTGGCAAAACCATTTTTAGGTGGATCTCTTTAGACTGAAATGATAATGAAATTAATATCACTTACTAATAATTATAGTTATCATTAATACGAGTAAAATAACATCGCTTCATTTGAATTCTAGGAGTGAGTATAAGTAAACAATATAAATATTAGAGAACAACACGTTCTGAATCGAAGCAGCTAAAGCATTTGTTGTATGGAATTTGGAAACAAATACGGTACTACAATACCCAGACCAGAGGCCTTACCATGATCTTTTAGTGCGATGCAAGTGCGATTATGAAAGAGAGACACCGCTATACGCGGTTTATAGTGGCATCTCTATTCAACAGTCGAACTTGAATCGCTTTAAGAGGTGATGGTAAGGTAACAGAGCCCATATAGAATATTGACTAGGTCGGGGATCAAACCCGGGAGTGGCTTTAATAAAAAACGGTTTGCGAGTCACTCAACCATGGAGATCGCCGAAATTATAAAATTATGTGATTCCATTAATGTATTCAAGTTGTCATATTACACTAGTTGATTTAAGATTTAACGAATTAATGAAGATATTGCAATAATCGGCTACCGTTTAGCGAAGAAATGTATGTCTTTTCTAAGTAAATAAAACAATGAAAATAATTTACATACCTTAATCGTTTAATCGGTATCTTATCAGAAAATATTATTATTAATAGAAATGATTTTTCAAAATATATGTTTAATGAATACCTTATAATTGCATATATTCCAGTTGGTATATGCTAGTTTATTCTTTGTACAAATTTGTAGCTCAGCTCACACTTGTATCTCCAGAGATATTTTTATGACATACTGCCGGTGCTACAGTTCTTGGAATTACAAATTACGACCTCATTGCGTCTGTATAAGCAGCGCTCCTTGAATTTCATTAATATCTTTCTTGTTTTAATTTGAAATTATAAAATATATTTTTCGATCTTGGGTTTGCTTCGTTTGGATTTTTACTCCAGGAAAACTTATTTTTCTTTCATATTCTTATACGGTTGTTTGCCTATGAAATTGCCGATTTTTCTCTACGCTGTTATGAGCATACCTCTTGTGTAACACAACAGTAAATTCAGTTTGTGGAATTGATTTTGAATGTAAATAATATTTTAAATATTTTTTTAATAAATACTAACTATTTAGATTTTGCAAAATACAATCTCATCTGATATATCAATTATGTGGAACCAAAAAGGAGTTATATAGCTACTTTTGGTAGTATTCTGTTTCGTAATGTATCAATTGACGGTTTGATATTATAATGTTACAATACAATTATTCTTCTTTTTTCCCCTTTGCACTAGTCACTTACTACAGCAAAACAGAGAAGTAGTTAGCACGGTTATTTATATATTTTTCTTAGAGATCCTGATGGCCGATGGTGCATACTAGGTGATCACATGGGTAACAAGAAAACAACGTATCACTGAAGATAACAGTACATATACACTCAAATGTAGGTTAGTTGGTAAGCCGCGCAAATTGAATTCTTGTTTTTATTTTTTGACCGCCATTGCAAGCTTAACTTAACAATTTATTTCAATGATAATACTAACAAAACACTATAAAACTAAACTCAATTTACAAAGTAAGGCTGGGACTGTGACCAACAATTTAAAATATAAAATGGTTGTTGAGTTCAACTTAACTGACGTACAACCTAAGTCACAACGAATCAAGTCCTAAACGAATCACTAGGCACAAATCAGATTATTGCGTAGATGAAGACACTCACATAAACGAAGTAGTAGTGTTGCAAATACTGATATCGATAAAATATATTGTCGATAATTATTCTACGTTCTTTTAAATGCTTTATCACTTTCAAAGTAATATTGTTTTGCAATTACTTCATTTTTATAATAACAATCACTTGGAATATCGTTATGTTGTTAGTACTAAAGTATTTTTTGTTACTAATCATTCCTTATGTTTTTCATTTTATAAGTATCCTATTCAATAAAATTTCAAAGGCCATTCCTGTTATGATATTCCATGTTATTCAGAAACAAAATATTTTGTTGTTTGACTGTAAAAATTCTAGGTACAAAAATATTTTACAATTCTCAAATAAGACAAAAATATTAGAAATAATGATTATGAGTACTAAATCCCACACGAAAAATATTAAACATTAGTAATTATGTCTACCCATTTTGAAAACTTCACTATCTTAATTAATAAAAATGAATGAAAGACCAGACAAACAATAAAAAAATATCTTCCATACATGAAAAGAATAGCAGGTAAAACATTTTTCTTAAGCAAGCGCTCAAATATTTAAATTTAATTTGAAAAAAAAATACGCCAAATAAAATATTGCGATAATTTTGGGTCTCGTGGGGACGGCGACTGCCGCTCGCCTAGGTACGCGATACAATTAAGTAATCTTCTGTTTCTTCGAGTTTGATCCTGAATTTATTGGGCCTAAGTGCCAAAAATATGAAAGAAAGATAAAAGAAGATCCCTGAACCTCAAATTATTACTTACAGCGCGCGCAAAAGTGCCGATAGCATTTACTCGTTATTTCATATACTTATCACCAGACACTATAAAGGTTGCGTACCTCAAACCGAAGAAAGGAAATCCTTATAGGATCATTTTGTTGCCCGTCCGTCTGTCTGTCTCGACCCATTATCTCAGAAACACGTGGAGGTATTAAGTTGAATTTTAAACCATATACTCAGGTCTACAGTCCCTTGAAGCTGCGAAAAAATCAAACTTCTAAGTCAACATAAAAAAAAGATACGGCCGTTTATTTCGCAATAAACGTAAAATTCGATAATCTCAAGGGAATCAAAATTTTTAGGGTATTTTCCGTTGACCTAGAATCATGAAATGAAGTTTTATTCATGATTCTTTATACAAAATGAAACATCGTCATTTAGCACAAGTAAAGGAAAAAATCCGAAATAGCAAGATTTGTTGTAGCATTACAAAAAAAAATTACAATCAAAACTTACATGCAGTTGATAAACTAACTGCGACCTATGTCGATGTATTGGTACAACAGTTTTCCAGCGGCAAAGTTAAGTTTGCACCTCAATCCGTTTTTCTTGATTCCTGTGATGAACGAACTATTTACTTAACTAAAAGCTTGTACGGAACTCTCGCACTCGCACTTGACTGGTTTTTTCTTTTATCATAGATACGTTCTCCATAAAATATTGGGAATACAGTACTGCCCGCTAGGCCGGAAACTAATGAATTCCTTTGCAGTGGCATGAAATCTGCTGTATTGAAATGAATGAATGAATCCACTGCATGAAATAATGTTGGAGTATATCATTAATATTTTATTAGTCAAGTTATTAAATATATTTTTTTATAAAATAAAACTAATTAAATACGGTTTTAAACCATTAAGTATTTGATAGAATCAAGCCACGGCGGCCATGGTGAAAGTCCATATCCATCTATAAAAATAAAATTATTTTATTTCACTTCGAATTCGGTGCGTTACCATAAAAGTTGCGTACATTTTAAGATAGATGTCACAATATGAACACAATATTTTTGCATTGGCAAAGATCCAGACGACATAGTCGCCTGAATCGCGATGGGATCGTTACATTAATCATAGTATGAAAATCATATCGCAACGGTTCACAACAACAATTGTGTGGCTCTATTTTGGAATCACTCGAGCCTTGTTTGCATGCGAGGAGCGCACGCAGTCTCTTTCCTGCGATATAGAGAATAAAAAGCGTATGCGAAGCGGGCACGAACGTTTCACAAAAAGGGTCTGCGAAAGCCTTTTTCAGTGTAGGTCACTAGGCCATGATCAACCTTGTTGACGACTTCAGCTATTGTTAGTAATGGGCCCAAATGATTATTTTTGACAGCCTTCGGTGAATGCTTATCACTAACAGCTGTCGGTGCGGAGATTATAAATACTATATTATTTTTTGGATGGGTGTTTCACATAGAAAGGTCTTCTGGAGGTGAATGGATTAAAAAAGATAAGAATTATACGATAAATCTAGTTAACTCTATCAGAATTATGAAGTTATAAAATTCCATAAGTAAATAACATCTTCATTTTACACGCCTGCGAGTACGTTTGCGAGTGTTTTTAGATATTGTAATTGTTTTCGTCGTCGCTGTATGTATAATAAAAGGACGACCTTTAGAAAACCACTCAAAAGGGAAAATGTTACTTTAAATACTGATATCTTTAAATATTCAGTCCAAATGACGTTTGATGTGTGAAAGTTTGTTGAACACAAACAGTTGAGCAGATTTTAATGAAATTTGGCACACAGTTACGTAGTTTATTACCTTAATTTAACATATAGGGTTATATATTATTCCGAAAAAACTAAGATGCCAGTAGGATTATAAAAACACAACCTACAGGACGTATTCCGGCAGAAATTAATGGTAGAATATGGTCATAGATAAAAATATAAAAATATTAACTAATATTAAATTAGTAATGGTGTATGTAGATTCATCATCCTAACGACACTGTCTTGAAGGTCATTCAACTGTAATTTTAGTATGTTAAAGTGGCCTTTGTCGTCGTATTGTATTACCTATATTGATCTATTGTATCGACTATTCGTAGCACATAAATATATTGTAGGATCGTATCCTTAATGTTATAAGGATGTTCCTTATTTAAGAATGTCACAATGATGCGTCTACACAATATAACATTTAAAAGTTATAGAACAGTAACATAACATGTACCAGTCAGTACAAATAAGACAACTAAAACACAACATTGAATATACAAATAATTAAAAAAAATGCTTTTTATATAATATGGACATTTACAGTACATGTATTACCTTGCCTAGGATTTGTTTCCCTCTTTAAATAAGCGTTAGAAAATTTTAAATTTAATTTTAAATATGCATCAGAATAATTTTTGTTTACAAACTAGTAGACCCGACCACACGTCGCTGTGTTTTTTAGTAAGTAAGTGTAGTTTTACGTGTTTTTAAATAATCAATTCCGTAATAGCCTTTGCTTATATGTAAGTCATTTTTATCTAATTTTTTGTTATTTTTATCTACTATCAATCCATGGATTTATACCTTAGTATAAAATGCAAGACTTCTATCCAAAATTAGTCTCCTGTTTTTGCAATCTCAAGCTTTCATTTCGATCGTTTATAGGTACCATACAAAAAAATAAACAAAAATTAATATGTTGTTTACTTTTCTTGTCATTAAGTCTCTGATAAAAAATGTGACTTAACATTTGACGAATATCTGATGTATTATTGAAAAGAAAACTAATATTTTTAATTCAATATGAAAAATGCGTGTATTGAACGTCAAGGCTACGCCATGGCTTCATAAGTTCTACGTCGGAGAAATTGTACAAGAAGAAGCCACAAGAAACCCGGCAAGGACTGCTTTTTTCTCCATTTTTATGTGTTACAGTACATCCTACCAAGACGCATAAGAAAAAAATACTATTACCCAGAATAGATATTATAACATTTGCCATATCTCATTATATTTTTATATTATGACAATACTTTGTGTGTGTGTTTGTTACCATAGTATCGCGCTATCCTAACATTGCACAACTAAACTTGCCCTTAAGTACTCCCGCATAAACAATACGATAGCGTGTTTCTACGCGCTACAGCGCCATCTAGTTACAATATAATAATAATAAATAGAAACAAGGTTATTAACTCCACGTATTCTTGTATTAAATATGAAAATTTTTGTATGGAATATGAAAGTCACATATAAGGCTTCATAAAATTTCTTTTAAATCCCAACATTTAGGATTGCTCTCCTAAAACAAAATTTCTGATTACAGTGGGAGATTATCTTAACAGTATTAACATAAAAATGATATTCTATAGAAATCCTTAAATTGGCTTAGGAAACGAGTATCATGTACTGCATTAATTATTTGGCTGACACCAGCTGTTATACACTGGCACAAGCACGTGAATGAACTCACCATTCCATCGACAATTTAATTTGCTTAATATTCACAATTTCCGAGTAACGTGTTTATTAAATCGGTTCTTGGCAGCAATTTTCATTTTAACATTTGCCTCGATAATAAAGCAAGAATTCGAATATCGTTTATCATCGTCGGCTGTCTTTACTCAGATAATGCCGGATTAAACAAATTGTGATTTTTGTTTCAAATAATTGAAATTTATTTTGAAATTCATTGAATTTATATTCGCATTGTTGTTATTTCGATATCGAGAGTGAAATAATATTTTTATTAGCAAATACCTTAAAGATGAGAATCTCGTTAATATCAAGAAGATTGGATAATATTTTTATAAATTGAAAAAGGTCTAATATGGGAACTCATAACTACTAAACTACATGATCATCATTATACTTTTACTGTTCTCATCGTTGGATTATATGATCCATATATAAGACATGTGCTCCAGCAATAAAGACAATAAAAGTCTACTAACCTACTAATAAACAAATTAAAAAGCACAATCTAAGTAGTAGCTTAATAATTTTTCCGCCTTAAGTTGAAAAGTGCATAAAAAAAAAACAAAGTTAGATAACATTATGACCGTCGTGGTAGTCTATATACTTACTACTCAGGGTATAAAAACTTGTGCTCATCACACCAACATATAATCGTACCAGGCTTCAAAGCCTAGACGTTTGGTGTAAAAGGTAGGATCGCTAACGTTGCATTAATCGGCCGTCAAATGTCAAATATCCTGCAACATAACTGACTAAGCTGGCGCAGCTTCCATCTATGTCTGTTCTACATCACCTCTTGCCAGTCATCCACGTGGAGCTCGCGCAAGTCTTTCCCAACCTTACCCCCCAGCGGTACCTGGGTCGGTCAAGTGATTGTCGGCCAGTTGGCCGTCCAAGGTTAGCGGGATGGAAGATCGATTGTCAAATGGGACACCGCTATACGCGGTCTATAGTGGCATCTCTCTTCAACAGTCGAACTTAAATCGCATTAAGAGGTGATGGTAGGTCTTCAGTTTTTTTTTTTTTTTTTTTTTTTTTTTTTATATTTATTTCATATACAAGAAAAAAAAAAAAATACAAAGATACAATTTAGTCCCACAAAACCGACTTGTCGGTTTGACTGAGGGATCTTTAGTCTCTTAGCTTATAATTATAATTATGTAGGTATATAATACAAATATAACTGTATCAGGTAAAGTTAAGTGCACAATAATTGGATTTAGACTGAATTACAACAAACTGAAGGAAAATTTAGCGGTGATAATAAGATACAATTGTTGTGTTAAATAGTAGTCATCAGATAATCTTTTAATATTTTTTTAAATTTATTTTTATCCGTTTCACATCTAATAGTTTCGGGCAACGAATTAAGAAGATATGGTATACGCTTCTGTAAAGTTCTGTCACCAAAATAATTTTGAACCCTAGGAATTACAAATTTCTTTTTTGAGGTGGCTCTAGTGATCTGGTTATGATTTATGTATTCAAAAGTGGAGACACACTCTCGGCTGCCGTGATTATTTACTAATAATAAATATTTATGTTTTAGACCAGCCGGAAGAATTTTACATATTTTAAATAGTTGTCTATAGTCATTTTTATGTCTGTGTTTAGTTTTTTTATTTACCAGAAGTTTTAAAAATCTAATTTGCATGTTCTCGAGTTTAGCTATGTTAGTTTTAAATGTAAGACCACAGCAGTCGAGTGCGTAGCTCACGATAGATTCCACCAGAGACTTATATAAACATTTAAGGGTACCAATCGGTACTCTGAAGCTTAAGAAATAAAACTTACCTAGTAAAATTTTTAATTTGTTACAAATAAAGTTAATATGATCTGACCAAGAAAAATTTTCATCTATTTTAACTCCCAGATAAGTTACACAATTAACTCTTTCAATTGGATCACAAACACAATTATTCGAGCTGTCATGAAGGCATTCATAATTATGCGAGTATATCGAAACTAAGGATTCTTTGAGAGGCAGGTGTGGTGAACGTATTACCATGGGTTTTGTTTTACTACTATTTAAAATTATACCATTATCATGCGACCATCTGACTATCGCATCTACATCTTGTTGAACAAGCCGGTATGTCTCAGCAAGGTCCGTCCCGGCGCGCAGCACACATAAGTCGTCCGCGAACATATACGCGGAGCAATGTTGCAGCACACCGGTTAAGCTATTGGCGTGGATCAGGTAACACAGTGGGCCACTCCCGGAGCCTTGAGGCACGCCGCAAGGCACCGCAAACTGCTCGCTGAGTTCGTTGCCTACTTTGACTCTAAAGGAGCGCGCCGCTAGATAGTCGCGGAACCAATTGTTCAGCGGCTGCCCCACCCCGCACTCCTCCATTGCCATAAGTAAAGTGTTAGTTTCCAGCGTATCGAAAGCTTTTTTATTATCAAAAAAGATAGCTACAACAAACTGTTTTTTATTCAGACATCTATTTATATCATCTGTGAACTTAGATAATAAGGTACTTGTACTTTTTCCTTTTTGGAAACCGTGTTGACAATCAGTTATAATGTTATTTTTATGCAAATAGACCTTTAGTTGGTTAGTAACACATTTTTCAAATATTTTGTTAACACTGGACAGTATGGCAATAGGCCTATAGTTCGAAAAAGATTTTTTATCACCCTTCTTAAAAATGGGACGTACTATTGCTTCTTTTAATTTATGAGGGAAAATACCTTTACTTATAGATAAATTAATAAAATTGGTCAATAATGGAGCCATCTTTCCAAGAACAAGTTTTATGTCGCACATGCGGATGAGGTCACAACCTGGAGATTTATTAGAGCTTAAATTTCTTATTACCTTTGTAACTTCCTTGATCGAAACAGGCCGCCACCTCATACACATGTTGGCTGTTTGTACATAACTATCCCTATTTAACCATCTTTCATTACAAGAATGCTTTATCTGTTTTATTTCATCTGTAAAGTTTGATGCAAAGTTATTACATATATCTTTAACATCAGAATACCTGTTAAAATTATTCAAGATAATGTTATCCAAGCTTTGTTTTTTATTTCCCAATAAAATATTAATTCTCTCCCATAATTTTTTAATGTTATTGTTACATTCCAGTATACACTTTTTATTATAATCATTGCTACATTTGGAAATGACCTTTGAACATTTGTTTCTATATTTTGTGTAATTAAGACGTTTTATCATGTTTTTAGGATCGTTACACCACACCTGAAACAAGTGATCCTTTTTTGTAATCATTTGTTTTAGATTATCAGTAATCCAGGGTTTATTATCTCTGTTAAACTTCTTAACTTTTATTTCCTTATAACATTCTTTATAGATATTTTCAAATAATTGTTTTAATTCATTATACAATTTTAAAGGACAATCAATAGAATTAAGATAGCTAAGATCACATGCAAGTAACCTCTCGCGTACCATTCTATTATCGAGAACGCGCCGCGTCAGGGGTGCGGGTTCGATGCTCGGGCATGTATCATTATTACTAGTATGTTGCGGCGCCGGCGCGCAGCGGCGGTCGCACCGCCTAGGCGTAGTGCTCGCGCCCGCGGCCGCCGCTGCCCGCGGCCATTGCCGAGTGCGATCCCACTGCATCAATGCAGCTACAAAAAAATGATCTGATATTTTGTGTCTAATAATAGCTGAGTTAATTGTAACCTGTAGGCCTTTTATAAAGATATGATCCAAACAAGATACGACTTTTTTACCCTTTACTATTTCCTCTCGTGTTATTTGTGTAATACATTTAGTGAAACCGTGCTCATACATTAAGTTTTCATATTCATTTACAGTTTTATTATGTTCATTATTGAATAAATTAATGTTCACATCGCCACAGAAAATGACTTTGTGTTGTTTAGGTAACATTCCCAATAAATTACTAAGTTCTTTGAGAAAAAGCATTGTTAGATTTTTCTTATTAATTCTAGGCGGTCTATAAACAGAAATAATATATATAAGTTCGTTATTGTACACTAATTCAATAGGAACGCACTCGGCTGATTGTAGATAGGTAGTTATAGTTGACTCGCAAACACGGACCGTGTATTCGGAGCGCGTGTACACCAACACCCCTCCCCCTCCGCGACCGGGTCTCGTGAAACTATTAACTTTAAAGCCATTTATTTGGTAACATGGTAGTAATAAAAAAGGGATGTTGGGTTCAGTTATAACTATGACATCAACTTTTCTTATGTAGTCGTGCAAAATAACTAATAATTGATCAAAGTTTTTCTTAAGAGATCTTATGTTAATATGTAGTAGGCAGAAGCCTCTAACATTACTTAACTCAAAAAACCATTCGTCGAGGCTGTGGACAGTATCCTCTTGCACAATATCGTCCGTTAAATAGTTAATATCACTCAGAGACGCGAATTTTGAAATAGCTGTAATACACTTTAAACCGTTACTTAATTATTTCAGAGATAATCATCACTTCACTTTTAGCAGATCAGCGTAGTCATTTTCCGATCGAACCCACAGAGCCTTATCACCTTCAGCCTTCTTCACAAGTACTTTGCCGTTCGCAACCCATATATACTTGTAGAAGTCCTTCAGTTGTTTTTTCGTGTTCCATAACAGGGAGCGGGTTGATTTGGCCAGATCTTCGTTAATAAATACTTTTTCCTTACGCATCCCACCTGTGATCATGCTGCTGTTGATGTCGGCCAGGTTACGTCGTTGCGCCAACCAGGTCTCTCTGGCGGCAGCACCGGATGTTTTGAATCCCACGAGTATGGAACCGGGCTTCTTTCCTTGCTTATGGGCCGGAGTACGACGAATCCATTCTATCTCTTCACAGCTCGTTTTAATTATAGTTCCAATTTTATTTACTACTTGGGCCAAGTTCTCGTCGGGTTGTTGTTCAATACCTACAATTTCTATATTGAGTTTACGCGACGCTTGCTCGAATTCGAGAACCTTCTGTTCGAGCGCCATGTTGCATTTTTCCAAGTATAGGTACTTATTGTTTAAGTTTTCTACGTTTTTTTCTAGCTTATTTATCGATTGCTTAGATATTTCTTGCTTTTCATTCATCTTTTTAAAGTAATGCTGTTTATTGACCTTTTGAGCGTTAATAAAGTTTGTTTACTACACTGCCTTACGCCAAAAGTTTGCCACAGGCAGATAATATCCGGTACAGATGAAATCTAATTATAAGTTCTGAAAAAATATTATTTATGAAAATTATTATGATAGCCAGAAATATTATGTTATTGATAAAAATAAACTTTTGCAATTTTTTTTGCTTGAGAAATGATAGATATTATCTCTCTTATTATTTTATAAGAGAAATAGCTAAGAACTTGTCTACCATTCATTCTTGCTACTGAGGAATGATTTTGATATTTTGAAATGTTCTAAATTATCAAGATAATTATATTAATTTCTGAATTTCAAGTAAGCCAATAGGAGTCCTCTAGTTCTGTAACGACAAAAGAAAGTTCTAAAATTATTTATTTAAAAACTTTATTAATCAAAAATACCAACTGGTATAATAGACGGGCTTAATGCTAGTAGCTACCTGTCTCAACCTTTGAGGAAAACGATAGACTTAAACGCGGTATACAATGGATATAAAATATACTTAACTTCCATATTTATTTAACTATTATATACATTATATTATGGCAATACTTTGTGTGTTTGTTACCATACCAGCAACGCGTGGCCAGGTTATACCAGCAACACGTAGCCGGGTTAGCTAGTATACAATAACAAAAGGTATTTATTTTAATTCAACTTCATTCATCATGTGAAAAAAAGAAAGGTGATTGGTAAAGATGGAAAGTAAGAGAGGGGAAATAATTTATTCCTGGGGAACCCCAATGGACAGATCTTTTAAAAGCAGTAATTATTATTTGTAACTAGCCCCACGCGCGCCCCGAGTTCCGTGATGCGATATAGAGCATCAACCGATGCTAATTTGCCACTCACATCAGCGAGTGTATCAATTGCGGATAGTGTTTTGTTTTCGTAGAAATGCGAAAGCGTTGAAAATCTATTTTTAAATTTATTCTTATTACTGACAATATGGTAACAAACACACGCTCAAAGTATTGTCATAATATAAGGATATTCAACCTAGTTATAAATCGATCATATTTTGAATATAGCGGTTAGTTTGCTTTTTCTTTCACATCTCCAATTGCCTTTCTTATCGAAGCACTATTTATTGATTCGAACTAATTTAACTAATGATAATGATTTGAACTAATTTTTGCGGACTTACTGTTAATTAGTTTACTTGGCTGTTGACATTCATTGTGAATGAAATGAAACAATGAAAAGATGTCACCATTGCCATCTTTTATCTTATAGTGATGAAGATTAATTGAGTTTAGAGTGATAGAAATACAACGACTTGCAAATAAAATCGTATTCGTTATAGTTTTTGACAATGTAAACGGGATCAGAACAATATTTATGTAAATGTATAAATTAAAGTGAAGAAATAATATTCCCGACAATTCAGACGTATTGATTAGTTCCAAACAAAGAAGAGATTTGAAATATAAATAGCGAATAAAGAGAGAGAAATACATAAATAAGTATTTAAAAATGCCTTGGGAACAAAATTGTTTACGCTAATCAGATATAAATACTCTCTAAGCATGATTGATTTAATATAATACCTTCGGTGCATAGTACCATTGTACAAATCTTTCTAAATACTCAATAAGTACTAGGAGTAAGGCCCTGCCATTGTAAAGCCAAGCCGCCAGTAGAAAGAATAGGTTCAACTTTGTTTAGTAAGTAAATTAAATAGCTGCCAAGCTGGAAACCCATGTAATAATTCTACTAAATTATCATTAATGTAATAAGGAAACAATCTACATGAGAATAAAATAAACATGTCAATTTTGTTACAAATATTTATTGGTTACTTGATTTCACAGTTTAACGAATATTTAAGTAAAGTTTTAAAAAACGAGTGATTTGTTTTTAAACTATCTACTCAACAAAGAATAGTATCGTATGACCTAAATGTATTCTCTGTTACTTTTAATGAATAATCCTTCGATAACTCTGTGGGTTTATGGTTTCAGTATCGTAGTGCGAGATGTGGTTTAATCTGTGGTCGCCGTAGGCCAAGGTAGTTGTATAATAAACAATGTATAATAAACTATAACTATACGCAAACTTAGAGAGCAAAATGTGTTAAACGGTAGTGGTAACAACGAATTATAAAAGGCTAGCAGAGTTAGAATACATTAGTGGCCATTATTGATTTCAGTTTTATTTATACTGCATTGGCAGGTTTTTGGTAGACTCTTTGATATCCTCGACTATCATTTGTCTAAATTATTTATAATAACGTCGTCAAAGTAGACCATTTTCAAAGAAAGTTTTCTACAAAACGGTATAATTCACCTCTTTTCCAAACAAAAGTTTCGAAGTCTTTTATTAAAGTTGTTGCTTTAGAATTAAATTGCTTGATTTTACTAAAATAATCATCTTGTCTTAGAAATTAGGTGGACGAGAGGTTTTTTGTTTTGTCGTGAAGGGACAAAATATAAAGACGGAAGATCAGGGTAAAGTTACAGTTTATATATTTACAAAACAATTTAAAGAACAAAAAAAAAGAGGTAAGAAGAGTGAGGGCGAGTATGTGTAGTGTACAGTGAAAATGTGAGTAGGAGATTGTGGGTCGTCGGCGATCTTCTATGTAGGCGGCTTGAGGCCCGGGGCTTTAGGGCCCAGATGCAGTGACACCGTCGGATGAAGGGTGGCGCTACCGGTAGACAGGAGGCGGGGCAGACGTCGGCCGGAGCTGCTGGTAGACGGGCAGCGCTGCTGGTAGGTCGGGAGGCGTGACAGGTAGGTAGGGCGGCGCTGCTGGTGGACGGCCTGAACCGATTTACTGCTGGCGCTGCTGGTAGACGTGCGGCGTGACAGGTAGATAGGGCGGCGCTGCTGGTGGACGGCCTGCACTGATTTACTGCCGGCACTGCTGGTAGACGTGCGGCGCTGCTGGTAGGTCGGGCGGCGTAGCAGGTAGGTAGGGCGGCGCTGCTGATAGATGGCCTGCACCGCTGGTGGTCAGGCAACGTTAGTGGTAGAGAGTGGCTAAGTTTAGTGTAGGTTCTTGGGCCAAAAGTTTGCCTTACGGCGTTGAGGACTTTTCTTGAGTCCCGGGGCAGCCGGCCCCGGGATAAGGCCTATAAGAATTTTGGAGAGCTCGGTAGCGAGCTATAGATGTTAACGTGGCAACTTTTGCCGAAGAACTGAATGACTTGGCAGGTCAGCTCGGTCTTTTATAGGCCCAGAGCCATTTAAATTAAGATTGTCCTCGAAAAGACATAAAAAGAATAAAATCTGGTTTTCTTTGGAGGTTGAATACCATAAATGAAAGATCGTGTCATGGGTAGCCATGGCAACGAAGAAAAACTTATATGTCAATAAATTAAATAAATACATTTTTAGTAATAAAATGAAGAAATAATAATGAAATAGATTAAACAAAAAGACAGGTTAAAATAACAAGCAATGCCGGTAAGTGTGTAGCATTCTGTATAGAAGTTTTGAGTGGTTGCGAAGCTCTATATGAAAATCCAGTGTTTCTTTTCAGCAATTGAGTAAAATATTATTGTATTTATATATATATTTACAGAGATTAATACGTTTACAAATGATGATGCAAAATGGAATGATAAAATATACAATTTAACGAATGTTATGAATGAAAATCGGAGACTATAAAGGTACATATTAGTATACATTACAGTTTCTTGATATTTTTCGCTACCCATGCTGATCATTTTGGTTTATTTTTTATTAGATACATGTAAAGAGCCTGATGCGGTTATAAAACAATTTTGTGTCACCTCTTATTTCTGTAGATTTCTTACATATTCGAGTACGGCTTATACACTTTAAAAGGTAAAAGCATATGACATCGGCGTGTCCTTTCAAATATTACTATTTCTCTGCCCGACTGTCACTCAGCAGTAGAACAAGTATAGAGAGCGGCATCTTATAACGTTTTCATTTCTTTTCTTCCCATTTTCCTATATTGATGTACGTAATGTACTTTCATAGCACATGATAACAAAAACTTGAAAATAATTACGGTAACAGAAAATATGTTATGCGATATTGTATTATATTTCTTGTCCTTTAACATCCCTTATCATTACCTGTATTCCCTTATTAGTACACACTACACTACCAAAGCGCGCCATGGTGAGGATGATCGCCAGCGTGAGGAATATTTCTTACCTCATGCACTACTGACCAGTAATCCTTTATTGCTCTTGATACTTCTCTTAAGGTTACCTAAAACACGTACAAATTTTCGTATTTTTACAAGTACATATTTAGCATAAAGGTTAAGTTCCTGGTCTTTTTTTTATTGACATAAGAAGTGTATTGGTTAACGTAAACAACGTTAATATTTGATTTGAGTGAAGTAGTACTACTACGATAATAATTAATGAATATCATCCGTTACTAACACTAAATGACAAATGATTGACCTTTAAGGCAGACATATTAAAAATTCAGCTTGGCTTTTCGTTACAAATACAATATGTATCTATTTTTGAATTCGTGACAAGTGAAGAGCCCAGTTTCCGCCAGAGTAGAAAATATCAAAATTATTTCCAAGAATAGTAAGACGTAAATGTCTCTGATGTGATACCATTGATTTCGATATGTCAATAATACAGGAAAAAATATATATTTGTAAAATACATAGGTAGAGATTTCCTAAGGTGTCAATAATTTGGACGTGTATTATATGTACCTTAGAAAAGTATTTTGTGGTAAGTTGATACGCAGCTTCAGATGAGAATTACTTTAAACTATTTGAAGATTTATTTGACTTGTAACAGTATTTTTATATCTTTTTCTAGTTAATTTATCAATAAGATTATTGATAGGAAAAAGCCAACTAATTGTTATTATGAAAATTCAAATAAAGTGAAAACTTATTACATCTTATCTAATTAAGTAGTAGTAGTAATTAAGTACATTCATTATATAATGTGTAAAATAAGTTGTAGTTTAAATTAAATTTCTGTATATAGTATCAATTTAGATTTGTTTGCTTTATAAAATAAAAAAGAACAAATTTATAAAAATTATTAAGTAGGAGTATAACATTTAACATGTAATGATATAAGGTCCAACGCCCCTGTTACACCCGCTCCAGTAAATGTTGGGAACGTTACACTCGAAGTTGTTGACCACTATGTTTACATAGGACATACAATATACTTAGGTAAGTCCAACTTCGAGAAAGAGATCTCTCGTCGAATCCAACTCGGGTGGGCAGCGTTCGGGAAGCTGCGATACATTTTCGCGTCCAAAATACCTCAGTGCCTTAAGACGAAAGTCTTTAACCAGTGTGTGTTGCCAGTGATGACTTATGGCAGTGAAACGTGGTCGTTCACTATGGGTTTTGTAAGAAGGCTCAAGGTCGCCTAGCTGGCAATGGAGAGAGCTATGCTTGGTGTTTCCCTACGCGATCGAATCAGAAATGAAGAGATCCGTAGGAGAACAAAAACCGCCGACATAGCTCAAAGAATTGTCGTACGGCTGATATGATGATGATGATGATATAAGGTCATAATATGTTAAAGTATTAATAAAGCTATCTCTGATGGATGAAAAAGAAAAAGTTTATATTTTTATCTATTTTCTTATAACTGCTAACATAACACTAAAACAATTATATAAACTGATATAATTTAATCCCCTTTCTATCACTAAGGAGATTAGTTACTATTGTAAGTTAAGCGTAATATCCAAACAGTCTCTTATAATAAAACTCATCTCACATAAAACATATAAATCTCATATTAAATAAGATAAATTAAAGAAAATTATTGATACTAAAAGAAATATTATTTCTTTACAGGTACCAATCGCAGTATAGTTTAAAATGTGCGAGTGCTGTGATGAATTTTTTTCTTTACATGTAAAAGACAAGTCTTGAGTGTGGTGTGTAAAGTGTCGCGAAGATGACTTCGTATCCAGATAGTTTCAACGATACGGTGGTGAGGGCTTATGAGGAGGGCTTCCCTCTCCTCATGCCCAAGTGGGGATACGTGGTGTCAGCCTTCGTCTTGTTCCTGATTGGATTCTTTGGATTTTTTCTCAATCTTTTGGTGATAATTCTCATGTTCAAAGACCGACAGGTGAGTTGTATTGGTTAATGATAATATTATCAAGTAATAGAATATCACGGTATAATTTATTTGCAATGAGGAATTCTTGATCGAATGTGGGTTTTTTCTCCCTAAAATAGAATGATTTGTCACATTAATTCTAATACTACTATTATTATTTATTCCACCTATGTCTACATTCATTGTATAAATAAATGACTATTTCCCTGAAAAATTTCCTACAATCGCTTCCCGTAAATTTAAATTAATTTTAGTTAATTAGTGTTTGTTATTAGTAACTATCTACAAATTTGTAACAAGATTCATAGAATCTAGTGAGGAGAGTATCAAGATTTACAATAGACAAATTGCCAAATTATCAAATGTAGAGTTACTGGTAGCTTTGACAGTTTTTCTGGATTTGCATTAGCATTTTCTTCAAGTCTTCTTGTAATTTTTAAATCAATCCAATAATTGAAGTGAAAACTTCTTTAGCGGCGCTGTGTACTTTTTTTGGAATGGGTAAAAATTTCTAAACTCGCGTCAGGACACGTGACCTGATCGAAAATCGTAAGACGGCGTAGGGTGCTTGCGCGATGTGCGTATAGTCGTGTCAATTTTAAACTTCATAGTGACAGTTACATTTTTTTTTTTAAAACTGTCATTATGAAATTTTAAAATGGCAGGTAATGTCATGAGAACGCGTGCGTTCAACTGATTTTATTCATTGCGCATGTGCAAAATCCTGCTCATGCGCACAAAAAAATGTATCGAACACGACCTGGGGGTCTAAAATAGTAACATTGTATGTTTCATATTCCGTCCATAATATGTTTCATTTGCGAAATCTTAAATTGGTAAGTTATTTGACCAATCATAAAATGAAACATAAACTGCAATTAATCTAAAGTGACAGTTTTGTATGGAAATGCGTAATATGGTACACTTATATGAATTGCCATTTATGTCAAATTGAAGAATTGTTAGATGTTACTATTTGACCAACATTTTGCTCTCATATTTTTTATTTAAATCATTTTTGTCGCCTGTGTAGTGAAAAATCGCATGTTTTTAAATAATGGCAGACTTGGGACTTTACGAAATTTTTTTAGAACATGCTCGTCAAGAGGAAGCTCTTATATATAGAAGACGTAACGCTGGTCTTAGGAATTTGGAGTTGACTTTTGAAATGCCCGACTCCGAGTTCATTGGTCTTTATTGACTTAATAAGTGTTTGGCTCTAGATTTAATAAAAGAATTGGAGCCCTTTATTATGTCCAATAAAGAATAAATAAATAAATAAATATTTCCTACATTCACACCAATTAGCCTAGCCCAAAGTAAGCACTGTAAGGCTTGTGTTATGGATAATAGGGAAACGAATAGACATACATATATGATACATTGATATGTGATATTCATAGAAATGTATATAAACACCCATGCCTCATGTACAAATGCTCGTATTCATCATATAAACATCTGCCCCTACCGGGATTCGAACCCAGGACCGTCGGTGCGAAAGGCAGGGTCGCTGCCGTTGCACCAAACAGTCGTCGTTAGGAGAGGAATATCAATTGTTTCCAAATTAGTACAAAATTATATGTATTGGTCTTATATATGATAACATATGAGGTATATCATTAAGTAGTTGGTATTCGCTCTGTGACACTGGCCCTAAATAATGAGCATTTTAGAGGAAAGTTTATACATTTCCCTCAGAACAGGCAAGAACGAAATATTATAAATAATAGAATGTAAACTTTTGTCTTAAAATATTTATTTGCAGCTTATTATAAATATATCAAAATATTATCTAGGAGAGATCCTTTTTTTATTTTGTGTTAAGTAGGGTATATATTATGGTATTCATTCTTATCAAAACATTATACAATACTTAATTTCAGTTAAAATTTTTACAATACTTCTCTAATTACGTTCATATCTAATCATACTTAAATGACTGATTTCTTAGAATATAATGTTGTTGTTATGATGCAGGAATCTTTCAGCTATGTCTGATAGCCGTCCCAATTTTGCCTTATCACATGGAATGCACGAGGTATATCTGCATTTGCCTTCGCTATATCTCTTAGCCGCGCCAAACTCTGGCCGATAACTTACAAAGCACTAGTGAATTCGGCATCTGCAGTAGCTCGTTGCATCTCCACCAGCGATAATATTCTTCTGGCTTCATAATAATATATCAAATATTTAAGACCGTTTGGCATATTTAGTTCAATTTGACAGAATTTTGAGTTCCGTCGATATTCTCGCAAACCAGCGAATTGTTGTAGACATAAGCATTGTTGTAAACATTTTGTAAATGTTTATTTTGTAGTTATTCCCATATGAAGAAAAGTTGGTTTTTATTTAAACCACTTATAACACACAATAACGAAAGAAAATAAACTCTTCAATTCTTGAAAATCTCCACCGACATTTAAACAAAACTAATAAATAGTTTTTTGATAGTTGTGTTCTCGTTGATAATTGACAAGCATGATGACAGACGCGCGCAATATTGCCAGTGCAGACATCAAGACATATAACGAAAATATTCACTTAAAGCCATATAAATCATTTTATAATACTTTTATTTAATAATATTCACTACTTAAAAAATAAAGAATATTTAAGTAAACTTTTTTTTCACTATATTCATGGAAAATATAAGTTCAACTAAAACCGTAAAATTACGATTTGGCTCATCACTGTATTTTTTAGGTGTAGCAATATCGCCGTTAAATATGTTTCAGATACCAAATGAATTGCAGATGTTTCATATATTAATTTCACCGTTTTAGGGCAAAAAATGTTTCTGCTACAAATCTGCAAATGAAACATTTTATAGATGTTTCATACAATGTTACTATTTTAGACCCCCTGGTGTGTTTGTTGACATGTTTGTATACGATAGCGCAATAAATGAATATTGTATTTTACCACATAAATGATAGAACTTTTATACTGATCATTAAAACAATTCGTGCGAAATTATTCCTTAACCATTTCAAAATATCAAAAATGCACAACGTTAATATTCAAGTTTTCACTTCTGCCGGCACTCCCGGCAGACTAGCAATTAAATAAAAATATCAACTCTTCAGTGTTTGTTAAAATAAAGGGACTCTTTATGTTAATGAAAACTAACTTCAAGAGGCTCTACGATCCGCTCTACTTTTTGCCGATTCAATGGAGTGAGACTACTTAATATTTTCTATATTTGCCTTGCCTACAATTAGGAATATTGCAATTGCAATTGCAAGGAATATGCAATATCACAGATCTTAAAAGTTTTTTCAATTTCTATCTTATTTATATTTTAGACCATTGCAGTAAAATTCATTACATTTTTAAAAGTTTGTGCTGTCAAAACGTGTTATTTACTTTTAGACTTTAGGAACTAACTTTTCAATTATTGCTATTTTATTTTATTGCTAATAATTTGGATATTTCTTTAAGTACCAGCTGCCCCTGGCATGCTTTGCAATGCTCTTTCTTGCTGATATTTTTTGCTATCTATGCATATAAACCTTTCCTGGCATACATACAACAATTTAACAAAGTTTCATCCCAATCTGATGAATGGTTTTGGAATACATTGCATATTGATCAAACATACAAACATTGATTTTTATTTATACTAGCTGACCCGGCCACGCGTTGCTATGGTAATGTTAATTGATGAGCCGGCCACGCGTTGCTATGGTAACGTTAATTGATTATAAAAACTGTTATTCTTAGGCTTATGGTAACTATATATGGTAACAAACACACAAAGTATTATTATTATATAATGTGTACTGATACTGATAGACTGGCTCCACCTGGCATGCTTTGGAATGCTCTTTTTGCTGACTATACATCTTAAATCTTTCCTGGCATGCATATAACAATAAAGTTTCACCACAATCCGATTAATGGTTTTGCAACGTATAGGGAACAAATATGCCATCATTGATTTTTATTTACATAGATGTAGCAGCATAGATAAATAGACGAAATTTAATAAAAACTTTCATTCAAAAAACATATGTTTCTCACATTTTAAATTTATAAAAGGAATAGAATATGTGCAGAGAATGTAGTAATAGCAATGTAGGCTGCCAACATAATTCCTTTGAATTTGAAATGTTCCATTAACGTTTATTTATTTCAATGTTTTTATTGTGTCAAAAATAAATAAGCGGGCGCTCTGGCATAACGAATATTGTTTTTTTTCGATTAGGTGTACTATAAATATATTGTTTGTATTTGCTTATGAATTAAATTCCACAGAAAATAAAAGATATAATAAAAACCATTATGATTTAATATACTTTGTGAGCGCACAGGACTTCTGCCTAGGTGAAAACATCGTTAGAGGGAAATAGACTATAACTATATGGGTCCGATGTAGATTGGCGAATTCTTTTGTTTTAATAATATCAAACTATTGTTTAATATTATGCTTAGGTCTCACTTAAATGATCGATCTGATGATCAAAATTTGGATATTTATGTTTAATGAGCTCTGCAGCCGCATCTCTAGTGTAATATGGAACCTAACCCTAGCATCTCTAGTAACCCTAAACATATTTCCGAGTATTTATTACCCGTCCATTTTTAAAGTCAGGGTGAATAGGGTGAATATAATACCTTCTGGGTTAGCTCGTTCCATCGTGGCTCCGTCTTGGCCCCCGGGCTTGATTGGGATCAAGAGCGAACCCATAAAATAATCTGTCCCCACACAGCTCCACAGTCGAAAGTCGGTCACGCATTCAGTTTTTTATGGACGTTACAGTCGGGTTAGGTTCAAAGTAGTCAATTCTTAGTTTTGAGATATGATATTAAAACAAGTGCCAGTAAGTATAAGTATATTTTGGATGAACTACACTTATGGTTCTGTCGTTTTTTTTTATTTTAAGGTCATAAATACGAGATTAAAGATGTAAGTATCATATACTTAGATACTCCTTTATTGCTAGTAGGGGTCTAGAAAAATATATATGTCGGTCTTCCTCATTTAAACTTTGAACGTTGTGAGCATGTCCGAGAGAAGTCATGTACTATCGAGGCCTCTGGTGCCTTATCAGTCTTAAGTCGAAAGTCGCTAGCACACTGCACGATGCCTATCGCTTCAGGCCACGCCCCACTCCATTCATTCAACAATGGCACGCGTGCGCAAACAAGCAAGTGAGAGCAGATTGACAGTTGACAGTACACATCAATGGCGATTTTAAAATTAGTGGTTTATGATTGGCCGTATTATAAATCGTAGTAAAATACGAAGCCAATTAGGGATCGTGTGGGCGTGTCCGATGCGATCAGTTCAAACGAATATTTCTACAAAGTGGTAAGGCGCGAGAGACCTCGATAGTACGTGTTTGAGAGATAAGGGCTTTCCCCACTACTGTCGCAATGTATGCGCATTGTTAGTTTATATAAAAATAATATCGGTTGGTACAACTAGCGCCGCCATCTAGAGTAAGGTTGTCTGTGTCACTTGTATTGTCATTTCATTCTTTCAATAAAGTTAGTTCGTTCCAAGTCAAAGATAAGTGAGCACGTCGTTTTATTTAACAGGTTATGGGCCCAGACATATGGCCTTTAGTTTTAGCTAATTATCGCGAAAGTTTAGAAAATATCAAGTTATTAGTGTGATAATAAATCGCAGTAGGATAATTAGATTAGCTAGCTTAGGCGATCGGCATTTTTTGGGTTAGATTACGTTGGATTGCATGTGCAAGCATAAAATGGCGGCAAATTACATTGTAAATGTACCGAAATTAAGAGGAAGAGAAAATTACAGCGAATGGGTATTTGCAGCGGAGAACTTCTTAATCCTAGAAGGGATGATGAAATGCATTAAACCAGAGAAAGATGTAAAATTATCTGCCGAGGATGATGCAAAAACCAAAGCCAAGCTGATTCTCACGATTGACTCCTCATTATATGTACACATTAGAAACGTATCGACTACCAAAGAATTATGGGAGAAGCTAAGAGCCTTATTTGATGATTCCGGATTCACACGGAGAATAAGCTTGTTACGAAATTTAATTTCTATAAGACTCGAAAACTGTGGTTCTATGATTGCTTATGTGACACAAATTATAGAAACAGGGCAAAAGTTGTGTAATACAGGATTCAAGTTAAACGACGAGTGGATTGGTTCATTGTTGTTGGCAGGGCTACCTGAAAAATATGCCCCCATGATAATGGCCATCGAACACTCGGGTATTGAGATAACAACGGACGCCATTAAGAGTAAGCTACTCGACATGGAATCGGATAACGGAACGAACGGAATGAACGATGAATCGAACGGCGGTGCTTTGGTCAGTGGCTATAGAGCACGGCAACACTCATCGTCGGCCAGACAGTCTATGGTTAACAAAAATCATGGCGGCCAACATAGAACGACATTGTCAACAAAGACGAAGGAAGAAATTAAATGATATCGATGCAAACAAATTGGTCATTATAAGTCACAATGTACTGCGGAAGCGTCGGATAACAAAAGAAATGAACGTAAACAAACGAATGTGTTCAGTGCGGTCTTTCTAAGCGGTAACTTTAACAACCAAGATTGGTATGTCGATTCTGGAGCCAGCGTCCACTTGACGCCGAATAAACAATGGCTCACGAATATTTCTTACGAAAAGGAAGGGCAGACTATTATAATAGCAGACAAAACGAAAGTGCCAATTGCGTGTTCCGGTGATATAAAGATTTCCACCAAAGTTAATAATTGCAGTTTTGATGTGGACATAAAAAATGTGTTTTGTGTGCCGGAATTGACGACTAACTTACTATCAGTTAGCCAATTAATTCACAAAGGGAATAATGTTGTATTTACTAAAAACGCTTGTGAAATATATAATCAGAAAGGTACACTGATTGCTTATGCATTATTAAATAATGGAGTTTACAAGCTACAACTTCAAGAAGGTATGTCTGCAGCAGCAATTATATCTGGTGAGCTCTGGCATCGTAGGCTGGGTCATGTAAACAGTGAATGTCTGAATAAAATGCAGAGTGCAGTTGATGGATTAATCCTGAAAGGGAAAGTTGACATTACAAAGTCTACCTGTACCATTTGCTGTGAAGGTAAACAAGCTAGATTGCCCTTTACTTATATTGGTAAGAGAAGTACAGAGGTGTTGAACATTATTCACACAGATATCTGTGGCCCTATGGAGTGTGATTCTATTGGAGGTTCTAAGTATTTTATTTTGTTTGTCGATGACTTTAGCAGAATGACAGCTATTTATTTCCTAAAGAACAAGAGTGATGCTTTGAACAGCTTCAAAGAATATAAAGTGTTAGTTGAAAATCAGACAAACAAAAAGATAAGAATTATTAGAAGTGACAATGGAAGAGAATTTTGCAATACTGAGTTTAATGATTACTTAAAGAAAATGGGAATAGTTCATCAGACAACATGTCCATATACGCCTGAACAGAATGGATTATGTGAGCAGATGAACAGAACCTTAGTTGAGAAAGCGAGGTGCATGCTTTTTGATGCACAGTTAAGCAAGTCATTCTGGGCTGAAGCTACGAACACAGCGGTATATTTGCACAATCGCACAGGTTTGTCCATATTGCAAGGAAAGACACCTTATGAATTGTGGCATAATATCAAGCCAGACATAAGCCATCTGAGAGTTTTCGGCAGTATGGTAATGGTACACATAGCTAAAGAAAAGAGACAAAAGTGGGATAAAAAATCCAAAAAAGGTATTCTAGTGGGCTATGCTGATGACAGCAAAGGCTATAGAATATATGATCCAGTTAAGAATAACATAACAACAAGTCGTGATGTGATAGTTGTTGAGAAAGAAAGCTCAACCATAACAGTACTTGAAAAGGAGAATATAAATGAAACAATTAAAGATCCAGACCAGCCGTCTTCAGTTGGGGTTATAGAAGAAAAACTGCCAGATAGTTGCACATCCCATGAAAAGTCTACAAATGACTCTGATTCTGAGTATGTTCCCAGTGAGTATCAAGATGTAGAAGAAAATTTGCAGGAAATTGTGACAACTACAAGGGAAGCAAGAAACAGAAAACAACCTGATAGATTTGGTCTCAGTAGTCAAAATGTCCGTGTTCAAGAAACTGGAGATTTAACATTGAAGGAGGCGTTGACTGGGCATGAAAAAGAATATTGGCAAAAAGCATTAAAAGAAGAACTTCAATGTTTTGAAGAAAATCAAGCTTGGGAGTTGGTCGATGCTCCAAATAGTGGTTGTGTGGTTCAGTGTAAATGGGTTCTAAAGAAAAAATGTGATGTGGATGGTAAAATTTTATATCGTGCACGTTTGGTGGCAAAAGGCTTCACTCAGAGACATGGTGTGGACTACAATGAAACTTTTTCCCCGGTGGTTAGATTTTCTACCATGAGATTATTATTTGCATTAACTGTAAAATTAAATTTTAAGACTACACACTTAGATGTAAAAACAGCCTTTTTAAATGGACATCTTGAAGAAGATATTTTTATGCAAAAACCAGATTGTTTTGGTGATTTAAATGATGGCAAAGTCTTAAAGTTAAAAAAGGCCATTTATGGACTAAAGCAATCTTCAAGAATGTGGTATAAAAAGGTTGATGACTGTTTGTGTAACATTGGTTATGAAAAATCTAAATATGAACCTTGTTTATTTATTAAAAGAAAACAGAAGTGTGTGACTATAATTGCTTTGTATGTTGATGATTTATTCATATTTTCAAATGATTGTAATTAAGTAATAAACTTGAAAAGGTCTTTAGATAATAATTTCAAGATTAAAGACTTAGGTACTATAAGACATTGTTTAGGTATGCGAGTTGTGAGCAATAAAAATTTTGTAACACAAGACCAAGAGTGTTATATAGATCAGTTGTTAAATAAATTTAATATGTTGGATTGTCACACATCAAATACACCCATGGAATGTAAACTTAATCTCAGTACAGATAATGAATGTGATATTAGCATACCATATCAATGCCTAATAGGAAGTTTAATGTATTTGTCTGTTTTAACTCGTCCAGATATATCATACTCAGTTAGTTACATGAGCCAATTCAATAATTGTTATACTAAAGAACATTGGCTACATGCAAAAATAATTTTAAGATACCTAAAAAGAACTAAACATTATGCTTCAAAATATGACTCAAAACTTAATTTTGAAATAATTGGTTATGTTGATGCCGATTGGGGCAGTGATATTATAAGTAGGAGGTCATATACGGGTTATGTGTTTAAGTTATCAGGTGCAGCAATATCTTGGGAAAGCAAAAAACAAAAGGTTGTTGCACTCTCTAGTACAGAGGCAGAGTATATAGGGATCTCAGAATGTTGTAAAGAGGCTATTTACTTACAAAACTTGCAATGTGAAATTACTGACACTTTATATACCATTATTCTGTACAATGATAACCAAAGTGCACAAAAATTGTTGTTGAATCCTATTTTTCATAATAAATCCAAGCACATAGATATAAGATTTCATTTCTGTAAAGAGATTGTTGCACAAAAATTGGTAAATGTTCAATATCTATGTACAGCTGATATGCCAGCTGATTTGCTACCGAAAAGTTTGAGTTTAGTTAAGCATAAAGCTTTTGTGAATGCTGTTCGTTTAGTTGAAGAATGAGATATTTACATTTTTTTTATATAGTGGGGGTGTTAGTTTATATAAAAATAATATCGGTTGGTACAACTAGCGCCGCCATCTAGAGTAAGGATGTCTGTGTCACTTGTATTGTCATTTCATTCTTTCAATAAAGTTAGTTCGTTCCAAGTCAGAGATAAGTGAGCACGTCGTTTTATTTAACACGCATAACTCGTCAAGTATAAACGACTGTCTCTCTTGCTTAGCAAAGCTGCCACTTACAGGAACAATATAGCAGTATTAGGTATATGGTAAGTATTTATTAATGTAAGAGTATAAATGGGATAAAGAGTATCAATAGTATAACTATTTACTTATATTATTAGGTAAATTAAATAGACCGTAAATAAATTAAATTTTATTCTTTCGTCACAGACTTTACATTATAGAATCAAGGCTTCACAGTTATTTTGTCAATATTGCGAACAAATGACTTGATATTCAAATAAAAAATAAATACCAATATTTAAGACTGAAATTAAGAATACCTTCTTTATACACTTCATTTGTAACTGCGTAGAAAAAGCTTCTGAGCAATAGATGAATTGTATTTGTAAATGACTTGGAAATAATTTTCAATAATCTTTTATTTGATATTTTTTCTTTTCATTTGAAATGAGGCCATCACACAATTTTTTTTAAATACTCAGTTTGACATTAAGTCGGTTACGTTGCTGAATTGAGTAGAGGACAACATAAAGAGAATGCAGTCCTGTCCTTAACAAAATATGACAGTTCAACCATAAACCAATATTACATATGCATATTCTCTCCTCTCTGGACCGCGAAAGCGTTTGGACGTGTCCTCTGTATTAATGTTGTGAGAAATTAAAATTAATAATAGTTAAATTGTGAAATCGAATTTGTGTGGCTGCGATTGAACCAAGGCAGCTGATTTCCGAGCCAAACAAGTGACCGATAGCGTATCGATATTTTGACATACATTCTATTCAACGCGTGACGTGTATACGGCTACGACGCTAGCAGATCGCTACGGTGTTGCTATGCATTACTACGAATTTGCTACGAGCGTCTACAGAAAATTGTTCTTAGAACGATTATGCCCAATATGTAACGTACTCCACCTCCTAATACTTCCGTATTGTCGGGCTCGCACTCAGAATCAGATCTACCGACGACGGTTAGCACGAGTGTTATAAAGATGGAAACGTCGCCGTCGCCTGATAATTTGTCTACACAGTCTACTTCCCATACAGGGGATCTAGGAACTGATTTATTTATGATTTGAATATAATGACCAGGACCCAGATCGGCGTTTAAACGAATGGAAAACAACTCTTGCTGACACGTTTTCAAAATTAGTAACTGAGATTATTTACTAAAAAAAGGAATGTCGAGAAATAAAAATGACAAATGCTGAGATAGAAAAATGTATGGAGTTCTTAAATAACAGTCACGAAGAGGCAGCTAAAATCAAGGAAATCGGGAAAGAAAAAAATGCAAATACATATGCTATTAAGAATTTAGAAACTCAGATTCAATATATTCCTTTTCAGAGCAGACATTCAACAATAGAGATAAGAGATCCAATAGAATGTTGGTTGCGCCACACTGCTAACTTATTATTTCGTTACAATCTCGCCCAAACAGAAAAAATCAAACACAAAATGAAAGGGTTCTTATATTTTTAAAACCGATATGAGAGTTAAAATTTCTGAACTTAATCTTCAAGATGCTGTTTGCTAATTAATGTTGATACCATCATACCGATAGTTGCCATTTATATACCATCTGGTAATAAAGATACACATCCATTTCTTAAATCACTTGATGACCTTCTAACAGGTCTAAAATGTAAAAATTTAATATTCACTGGTGATATCAATATTTATATTTTGGAAAATAATAATCATGCTGATTCTTAATTCTACCTGAATTTATTGGTTTTACACTCGAGCTCATCCTGTAAAAGACAAAGAGAGACAAAACACAAAGTTTTCGTATAGTCATCACGATTTTATCTTCAACTGTTTATCATCACGTTCGTCCTGTGATTGTGATGTGATTTCTTAAATAACAAAAAATATAAAAAACTTATTTAGTCTATGATATCATTATTAAGGTAACAAAAAGAATGTTCATGAATATAAATTTCAGTCAAACTTTAAAAAAGAGCAAGTGATTCTAGAACCAACAGATTTCTGTGTAATGTATTTAAATGTATTTACATTTTATCAAAATAAATAAACTGAAGTAGGTAGGCTTTTGCGCTCTCCGCAGTAATTACATTGTTAAGGGTTGCGTGTTGCACGTGGGTGTTATTTCACTAGCAGGCAACACAAAATTTGAAGTTACAAATTGCCACAAAAAGAAACACGAGAATTGAAAAGAAGATTGGCAATTAAAAGTCTGAAGTATTCAGAAACTATCAATAGTTGTAAATTCTGATTAAAATAAAATATAATTAATTCATTCAAGTTTGTTAAACAGAGGAAAATTTATACTGATTATTATGGTGCAGTTTGCATTTAATTTATGTTTTTAGCTTACCATGAGGGGTAAACGGAAATTAATGTGGTTAACATTGATTTTCTTTATTAAAAAACGGTATACCGTAACATCGGGGTACTTTACCCCTAGGCGTCAACTTTGGCCCAAAACGGAAAAAAGTTTTAACTTCCCGCCACGCCGCACGTCAAGGGCTAACGATATAGTTCGCGCTACTCATGGATAGATGGGGTATGGGGCGGGTGGATAAAACAGTTTAACGGTAACAAAGCTGATTGGTCAATTCATATTGCCAGCGACAAGTTGCTGCAAGTTAACTACACGAATTTATAATGTGCAAACTTTTTCACGAAACAAATAAAGCAGGTAAGTAAAAGTGTTTGATTGTTGTCAATTGTAACAGTTATGTATCTGGGATCCGAATGTGATATAAATCAAAGAGTTTAAGACATTTCTGTGAGAAGTATATGATTATTAAAATTACAGTATACTTTGACTATCGTTTTCGGGTATCTTTGACCCATGGGCCAAAGTAACCCAATGATATTTTTTTGGTTTCCAAATTCGTTTTATCAGCTAAATTTACATTTTTATCTTCCAGACGGTCCAAGATGCCTTCAATTTATAAAAGGAAACCAGGAAGTCGTCGTTACATTGATTAAACAAACGAACAGTTACAGCAATGTCTAAGTGATGTGAGGTCTAAAATGTTGACTCAACGGGAAGCTTCGTTAGAATATAATATTCCTCGCAGTACTATAAAAAATAAAATAAAGAATAAACATTTAAACAAACCTGGCCACCCGACAGTATTTACCACAGAAGAAGAACAAGCATTTGTTGCCCATACTACAGCCTTATCTGAATATGGGTTTCCAATAACGGAAGTCGACCTAAAAATTATTATAAAAAATTACTTGTCTTCACGTGGTAGACAAATCAAGCAATTTAAAAATAATATACCTGGAACTGAATGGGTCAGAGGATTTCTTAATAGAAATAAAATACTTTCTAAACGATTAGCAAATAATATAAAAAAAGCCCGAGCTACAATATCAGAACAAATTATTAAAGACTTCATTGAAAATTTGAAAGAAGAGTTGAAAGGTATTCCACCGGAGAATATCTACAACTACGACGAAAGCAATCTTACCGATGACCCCGGAAAAAAGCGGATTATTTGTAGACGTGGCGCGAAGTATCCGGAAACTGTAGTGAATGCCACAAAAGTATGTTTCTCGGTCATGTTCTGTGGGAATGCTGCAGGAGAAACAATTCCACCATATGTCATTTTTAAAGCAGAACATTTGTGGTCCACTTGGACGGAAAATGGTCCAAAGGGAGCTGGTTATAATAGATCAAAAAGTGGCTGGATGGATAGCTTCACCTTTGAGGACTGGTTTATGTCACATTTACTGCCAATTTTAAAGAAAAAAGAAGGACGCAAAGTGATTATTGGTGACAACTTGTCCTCTCACATTAACAAAAATGTGTTAGAAGCGTGCTATACCAATACAATCAGCTTTATCTGCTTACCTGCAAATGCTACTCACATACTTCAGCCCCTGGACGTGGCGTACTTCAGGCCATTGAAGATAAAATTGCGACAAACTTTACTACACTGGAAAAACAGCCAACAGGGAAGAAAGCTTCCAACCCTGCCAAAAAAACAGTTTCCTACACTACTAAAAGCGGCATTGGATAATATGAATGACACCCAAATAAACCTATCAAACGGTTTTAGAAAAACGGGTATATATCCTCAAAACGTAATAGAACCTTTGAGCCGACTACCAAATCAAGATAGAATTATCGATTTGAATATGATCTCCGACGCCTTCATGCAAAATCTGACGCAAATACGAAGTAATGAAACCCCAACTCCAAAGAAATAAGTTAAAAAGAAAAAGCTTGATGTTCCTGCTGGTCGTTCCATTCGCGCTGAAGATATTTTAGATCGAGAAGAAGCTGGCCCCTCGGGCTTGAGTCATTCAAGTTCCAAGAAAAAAGGGAAGAAAATTCGGAAACGTATAGTTCGTAAAAGTTCCTCCACAGAGAGCAGTGACGCAGATATAAGTCTCGCTTCTTCTACTGAAGATCTCATAACGGCACGAGATCAATCTGACAATTCAGAAGACTTTTTACCATTGACGTGGCTTACAACTCGCGATCCCATGAATAGCTATGATAATATTATAGCCCAAGATGAACCTCTGGCTCATGTTTCAAAAACGGGTCCTCTGGATTATAATGCCATGAATGAAGACAAAGATAAAGAAAACCTGCCTCTGGCAAAGAAAATGAAGACCTGTACTGATAGAGACAACGTGGTAGATAACATATCTTTGCTGAAGCATGTGCAAGCGAATTCTCAGAGCCATAATGTTGGAGAAGGAGCTGTTATCGAGAAGGAACATCTGGATGGAAATAAGAACTATTGTGTCGGTGACCATGTTTTGGTTAAATGGGAATCACAAGTTTACCCAGGAAAAATTATATCCATGTCCGAAGAAGCAGTGCTAGTAAGTTGTATGAAGAGGGGAAAATTTTGGAAATGGCCTTCGATAAAAGATGAACAGTTATACCGTTGGGAAGAAGTGATAAAGAAAATTAATGTTCCTAAAATTGAGAAAAAAGGCTTATTTACTGTACCTGAAATTGATAATGTTAAGTCCTTGTTAAATATTAATGAATAGGTTTATTGATTGGTTAATTTGATGGAAAACCTACCTATTTTTATTATGTTAAATATAGTTACAAATGTTAACTACTTCTAATGATTATATAAATAAGTTAAAAGAAAAATGCTCTGTTTGTTTCAGCAAAGTATTAATGAAAGAAACTATGTTTGACGGATTTATTTCTTTGTGTTGATTGTTTTGAAGTTTTTTGAGCAATAAAAACAAATTAATCAATATACAATGTTTTTCTTCCATATATGCAATCAAACTAAACAGCTTTCTTTGTGCTTTCATTGCAGAGTTACATTTTACTAAATAAAAAAACCCAGGGGCAAAGAAACGCGCTGCAAAGTGCAACTTTGGCCCAAATTTCACAAAAATAAAAAAAATACTTAAGGTTTGTTTTCTTTTTTTTTGTGTATCTGCATGGGTTGATTATATTCACAACTAAACACGTATGACTATGAAGGAGTCTAAATGCCATTTGAATGGATATGCTCAAACGAGAACTAAAAAACATCATAATATTTGGACAATGTACCCCGATGTTACGGTATAGCTTTTGTCAATTCAATTTGTTTACTTCATGAGCTAAATTTTATAAGTTTGATGTTGATAGCAAAATAAAAAACAAATTATTCGACGTATGTGCCGTGTATTATGAAAAAAACTAATATTCTCAGGAAATTGAAGTGTAATTGATTTTTAACGTCGGATGTTTGTCAGATTAATCTCGGGAAAGACTTCTACTAATATATTATTTAATAAAAAGTGTAGTATGTTTAGTTATAAATTACTTTTACTGACTTATAATATTGTAAAATAAATTGATTCTGAAAATCTGTAACAAATATCTCAAATACAGAGCCTTGCAAGGAAAACACTTAAAATAATATGTCTTTGGTAAAATTTTATTTTCTATTTATTTCAAAGTCGGATAAATATATATTTTCAAATATGTACATTACAATATAAACACAACAATATCAAACTAAAAACTTATCATTAAAATTAACCCTAAAATATATATATACATATTCACAAAAAGAATATGTCATCCAAAATTCCAATTTGGGGCATGGTACCCACAACACTGGCAGCATTACCTCGCTGAATAGCTAAGCTGATTCTCTGCGAGAAATAGCTGCCAGCAGCCCTCTGATCACCCGAAGAGAGAATTAGTCGATTCGACATATCCTTCGTAAACCGCTTCATGTCAGCCGACGACCCTGACGTCTCGAAAGCTAACGCCTTTGGTATAGTTTAATAAAATGACTTATTTCTAATGTACTCAATCAATACAGAGACATTAAAAACGCTTATATGTGTTTGGCATAAATTTAACCTAAAAAAAGACGTCTACCTTAAGTGGGAATCGTTTCTTGTGAGATCGAGGTAACCATTTTATAAGTGTGGCTTTATAGGTATAAAAAAGTTTAAAATTAAATAACTTTTGTATATGTTCGCTTGTTCCAGCTCTGGACACCCTTAAACATCATCCTGTTCAATCTTGTCTGCTCTGACTTCTCGGTGTCGGTGCTAGGCAACCCCTTCACACTGATCTCTGCGCTGTTCCACCGATGGGTGTTTGGACGCACTATGTGTGTATTATACGGATTCTTCATGGCGCTACTAGGTAAGTCAAGCTTGTTACACTCTGTTCTAATCTATTTCTAAGACAGGTTTCGAAGATACATTGCCCTTTCTTCTGTTATTGTTTTGTTTATCTAATAAACAAACAGTTATGGTGAGATCTGAAAAACACTCACATTAGTATACATTTTTTTATATTCAATGAAATAAAACAATTTTTAAGTAAATAGAAAATGTCGTTTATAGGATGACTATCATTAAAATCATCCTGTAAGAATAACATTAACGGCCCTGAAAGGAAGAGGAAACATTGGGTGTGGTGAACCACGCTTTGATTTCAAATTTTATTAAGAGAGATATATAAAATGGGCCGCAAAAAAAGTTGTTTCTTAAATATCGTATATAAACTGGACTATAATGGATTATTGTTATGATTGTAAAAGCTTTCCTTATATCCTATATATATATCCTTAGAAATATAATTTTGATGAGTGGAAGCGAAAGTATTACAACTAAATATAGCTAAAATACTTGTCGTTATTAAGATTATTTGCTCGTTCGTCGGTACCCACTAATAATTCTATTTCCAGCCTAATTTTGAACCATTTTCTTAAATTTGACATATATAAAAATAGCTTGTTATATGAGTTTGGGTCTGGGCGGTTGTGATACTAAAGAAGCAAAATTAGCTATTGTAATGTACAAAAGTAGCTAGTGATGTCTACGACGACATACCGTACACCCATCGTGCTCGTCTTTTCGACCAAAATTACCAAAAAGTCATTGTGTTGTGTGAAAATCCAATTCAATTAATATTGGACGTATTATTTTTGTCTAGAAAATTGTCTTTATATGATCAGCTGATTATTACTTTTTTTCATAAGTCGGGTATTTTGTGATAAAGTTATAAACAAGTTTGCTATGCTATGAAACACTATGTCACAAGTATCACGGTGCCATCTTCCGGCGAGTAACAGCATTTTTTGGCCCCACACAATCTAAAAAATCTGAACCATAAGTAATGCTTAACAGCGGTGCGTGCGGTAAGTTTCTTTCGCCGGCAGCATTTGTCCGATAAAATATCATAAGGCCTGCCTAGCTTTATCAGATAAGGCTCAATTATATAAGGACTGGGTTTGTACAAGTTGTAAAAAAACGCACCAAGGGGTGACAATAGTCAGACGCCAGTAAAGGGCATCTGTGGAGGTTCTGAGACTGAAGCACTGTCAACTCAGCCTGTTCCCGGCTGCCCCATAATGAGTGCGCAGCAGTCCACTGCGAACGAACAGCTGGGTGTGCAGGGTGTGACCGAGTTCCGCAGGGAGTTCACCGAATGTATGGCGGAGCCTTCAGAATCGAGATGACGCTGCTATGTGATTACATTGCGGCTATTCTATTACGCAAAGTTACAAGGAAATGAAGCAGAAAGTAATTATCGCTATAGAAGAAGAAAAAGTTTGAAAATTCAACATAAATATTTCTAGATTAATCTTTGTTCCTGTATCAAAGAAATAATTTTAATATATTTTCAAACCATTACAAAATGGTAATTTTAGATTGTTATTTTAAAGATTGTTAGAGAAAAATAAAATATTATAGTAAAAATATAACATTTCTCTAATCATTTCAGTCGGACCATAAACATAGAAGTTTCTCGGAATACTTGTTATCTTTTGTCACCTGATACTTAAAGCTTACAGCAAATAGATTGTTTGATCCGTGCTGGGTGTCCAAAGCAATTTGTTTATTTTCCAAGGCATCAATGATTTTAACAAACCAAAAGAACATCTAAAGCTAAGTGATAGAAAAAACTAATACCCATATTTCATAGGTTTTTGTTGTTTGTTATAAAAGTTCTAAAATTTACACACAAACTAATTAACATAAAAAGGAACGCTTATATCTTCTTATATTAATGAGCTCATTAGTGAGGAGTGTGCCTTGTGATGACCGGCAAAGTAAAAGCACCAACATTTCAAACATAAGGGTGTGGTAAAAAGCTAATTATGATACTGGAGGTAGAACCGATCATCTCCAATAGACCAATAAATAGTTAGCAGCGTTTTTTTACAATTCTGTTTTTTTTACTGGGATCTCCAACTCTCTTGCCAAGCGTGAAGAATATGGCAAAACCCAAAAAATGTTTTTTTTGCGGAACCCCATCCAGCAGCGAATGTCATTCGATTGAGAATTCGAAAGACCTTTGCCAGTCGTGACTAGTCGTCGCATGTTCTTCATATCCTGCATTTCAGGTACTCGCTTTTATATCTTGCGTGTTCACCTTAACACCTTTCATTTTAAGCGCCTTGAAATATTTAGGGACTCGCCGATTTAATACTCATGTCGGGCACTTAATATTTTTGTATTTATAATGCGCATAGCAAAGAAGTGGAACTCTCTCCCTGCGTCTGTATTTCCGAGTGTATATTACCCGTCCGTCTTACCTAACCTAACTACCTTCAGGGTAAATAGGTAACTTCTGGGTTAGCTCGCTCCATCGTAATTCCTGTCTTGGGCCATTCGCTGGAATGGGATCAAGATAAAAAAAAATTATAGCCTGCATTACAGGTGCTCGTTTTTACATCCTCCATTTCAAAAGCTTACCTTTATAACTTGAATGTCAGGCACTCGCAGGGCTGTAGCTAGAGTCTAATTTGAGGTAGGGCAGCATTGGTTACAGGTAGGGCGGAAGTAGTTTTATCATAATTGATCTGCCCTCAAAGCACGGGCTCCTAAATCAAACACTATGTATATCACTGACTTCTAGGAAAAGCATTGGACCGGATTTCCAAAGGTTGCGGGTTCGATTCCCGCTGGAGAATTCACTTGTGAACCGTGTCGATGTTTTCTACACTAATGGAAAAAATTAAAGGATCAAAAAAAAAAATCCAAATTTTTGGGCAATTTTCAACAGGCCGCAACTTCGAGAGAAATGGTCGTACAGTAAATCAAAAAAAAGTAAATTGTAGCTCCAAGTGTCTAGTTTTTGGATAAGAACTTTAAAATTTTGTATCCTCCGCGATTTTTGAGTAATCTTAGAAATACCAGCAACAAAAAATTTTTTCAAATTTTTTTAGTTTTGGTTTTCAGTCTACGGGCGTAGAAAAAAATTGTTTTGCTTACCCACTATAAGGATCAGACACTTTGTTTATTTAGACCCACTATAAGGATCAGACACTTTGTTTATTTAGCTTTAATTTATTTTTTTATACACCCTGATACGTCCACTTCTCGCCGAGATATCGGTCTTCAAATGGAAAAGGATATCGATATCTCAGCAACCAATGATCGCACAAAAAGATAAAGGTGAGTTTCAAGAACTTGAATGAATTCTCTTTAAAGACTAGCCATTGCTTTTCTGAAAAAAAATTGTTTTCTTTTTGTCACATGAATTTGAAAATGCAACAAAATAAGGGCTGTTGGTAATTTATTGGAAAATCAAATGCTGGATCGAAAATATTGAAGAAACCACTAATGTTAAGTGTGCTTTTTACAGTTCAATATGTCCACTAAAACCCTACAAAGAACCAAAAAATAATCCAGCCAGCCGTTTTTTTGTTTCACTTGATCGAATTTATGAAAAAATTAAAGGATCACGTTTTTTGCTCTGAAAAGCTAATAATTTTTAAAAATGAGAAAAGAAAATGTTTTTCCGAGATATTTCCAGATTTTTGTTCCAGAAATTGCTTAAATTTTATTGACGAAAGGTTGTCGTCGAACTTCTCTAGTAATTGCCCAATCATCGCGGTAGTGGTTCATCTCTTGGTATCTGGCATAAGCTAGAGATACGACGGATTGACTTACACCCATCCGGACGGCAACTGCATGTTGACTGTAACCTTCGTCAATAAGAGTCACGAACCGAGCAACTTCTACCTCCGATAAATATCGTCTAACCATGATTGAAAATAGAAAAAGTAAGAAATTTTCAATTTTAACCAAAAAATTTAAAAATATATCTTCTAGCGCAAAGCGATTAATTTTGAAAAAACTGTTAAGGATTATTTTTAAGGATATGCTATGAAAAGCTTATGAAAAAGATTTAAATTCGATTGGGGGTATTAACTTTTTTTTAATTTAATTAAAAGGAAATCAGTAGAATCAAGGAATGCAGCGGCGGAAATGCGTTAAAAATGATTGGGCGATAGTTTCTTGAATTTTCTTAACTTTCTGAAACAAAAATGTGGAAAAAAAACGGAAATACATTTTTTTTTTAATTTTAAAAATTATAAGCTTTTCAGATCAAAACACGTGATCCTTTAATTTTTTCAAAAATTCGATCAAGTGAAACAGAAAAACGGCTGGCTAGATTAATTTAGTTCTTTGTAGGGTTTTTGTGAACATATTGAACTGAAAAGGCACACTTAACATTAGCGGTTTCTTCAATATTTTCGATCCAGCGCTTTCGATTGATTTTCAAAAAACCATCAACATCCCTTATTTTGTTGCATTTTCAAATTCATGTGACAAAAAGAAAAAAAATTTTTTGGGATAAGCAATGGCTAGTCGTTAAAGAGAATTCATTCAAGTTCTTGAAACCCACCTTTAACTTTCTGTGCGATCATTGGTTGCTGAGATATCGATAATCAAAGACAAGAGGATCCTTTTCCATTTGAAGACCGATATCTCGGCGAGAAGTGGACGTATCAAGGTGTATAAAAAAATATATAAAAGCTAAATGAACAAAGTATCCGATCCTTGTAGTGGTTAAGCATAAAAAAAAACCCCGTTAGCTTAACGGTACACACCTTTATACATCTTTTAATTTAGGCGCTCGTCTTTATATCCTGCATTACAGGTACATTACATTACATTAAAATAAGTTGTATTGAATCGTCTCACATTTGGTAGGTAGGTAAAAATGTGAGACGATTGAGAAAATCGTCTCACAGTTGAGAATGGGCGCAAGAAACTCGTCAGCTTTAACAGAAGTAACGACATTTACAATATAATACGTCGTCACCATGCATAATCCACAAAATAAAATAAAAAAACAAAATTATTCTGTTATTACAATAATAGTAGTGTTATGATATCATTATTTCGTTGATAAGAACAAAGTCAACAAGTATTGTTTTAAGTAAATATCTCTGAATATTGCAATAACATACAGGTAATAAACGAGAACTTTAAGAAAGCAACAAGATGTATGTTTAGTATAAGTCAATAATACTGAAAGTTAAAGCAGACCCATTGTATTGTATTGTATAACAGGTGCTTACTTTACACCCTGCATTTAAGAAGCTAACTTTTACATTATGTATTTCAGCCTGCCTTACTTTTCTGTATTTTAAGCGATTGCATGTATACCCTGATTTTCAGGTGTTTAACTTATGCATACCTATATTGTAAATCTACAGCGTGCAATTCGCGCACACTTTACCTGATGTTGTTCCTTGCATTTATGTAATACCTATTTAGACTAGCTGACCGGTAACGCGTTGCTATGGTAACGCGTATACAATAATAATAATAATGGAAAAAGAGAGGGAAAAAGAGCGGACAGACAAACATTATAGATTTGTTAAGTGTCTAAAACAATGTGCTAAGGCTCTCAATGTAAGTGAAACGCGCCCACATTGATGAAAACTATTTACCTATTAATAATTATTTTTTATTTTTTAATAATTTTATTATAATTATTAATAACCTATTAATAATAAGATTAGATAATTTTGTAAAATATATTGCTCGACTTGATAAGATGCCCTTTGACAAGCTATTGTTTAGTCATTACTTTTAACGATAATAAGTATAAAAATATTCATTGTATATCATAAGATATTTGCTAGTATATTATACTATTTTTCTGTATATAATACATGATTTTTGTTATTATTTTAAGTTAAAACAGATACCGTTAAGCTAACGGGGTTTGCCTACTCAATTTTAACACTTTTTTTGAGGTAAGTGAAAAATTTACTCTTTCATCTTTACTTCTTTAAAGAAAATGCGTTTAATATATCCTTTTGATATGTGCCTAATAATTAATTTATAGAAGGAGTTATATTATGTCAATAAGTACATATAAGCCGATACTCAATGTTTGACCTACATAGAGGCAGCATGAACACAGTCTCATGAATGTTCAATGACTGAGATTTGGTGTTAAATATCAAAAGGATTACTGAAGCACATAATTTTGCATGAAATACCTTAATGAGAGGAGCCTGAAACAATATTCTCTATATCATATTTTCGATGGATTTTACATATGTTAGAGGTTTAAAAAAAGAGGAATTGTACATAGAATCTACCTTTTTTTAGGAAATTTTCTTTAAATGATGGTAAATCGAAATTTTAAGACAATTTACACTCCTCTCATTTCACAGAGCTTTGGTCTGTGTTTTACTATGCAAGGGTCATCTGGTCATCGGCTGTGTAACCAAATACTTATTATCTAAAGCTTCTTCGTACTTCTAAAGACATGTTAAGCTTTCTGTATATGCGGTCCATAGCCCCGGATTGTAAAGTAAAGTAATCATTTATTCAGTGCCTGCATTTTACATTGTCAACAATACAATGAATTTCTTAGAACTAAATACAGAAGCAACTGAAAGGGTCGATCAGCTCAGCTCGTGTTGTAGCTTCTGAGCCACAACGCTGATTTTCAGCTGGACCAATTAAAATGAACAGAAAGTTAGTTTTATTAGTTTTATGCCTACA
The DNA here is from genome assembly GCA_927399485.1 of Calamotropha paludella. NCBI lineage: Eukaryota > Metazoa > Arthropoda > Insecta > Lepidoptera > Crambidae > Calamotropha > Calamotropha paludella. The sequence goes on along the minus strand of OV656817.1, from coordinate 8,029,226 downwards.
TGCCCATACTTTCAGCAGCTATATAAAAAGATACCTACTTACTCACTTATCTAAACCATGCTACAGTTCCAACTGCCTATATTAATTGATCAGTTATACCCTAAGTTTGGCGATTTAAAGCATATTCTTTTATCTGACACCGGAATGTAGATTGGGACCAAGTGGTGTCATAACCAACCCATTCTCTCGCTATGGTGTTTTCATCGATAGGAAGGTCTGGGGTTGATCATGATACCGTTTAACCGGAATAGTCGAGAGCTATCCAATTCACGATAATACAAAGGTATTAATATATTTTTCTTTTCGATTTACTATTATTTTTTACTGTTAAAGGGTTAAATTTTTCTTGCGTGAGATTTTAATCAAGATTCCTATTTAAACACGACATCCAAGGGTAAACATACGAAAAATGAATATATTTACCTTTTGAATGTTTATCAGAAAATAACATCAACCTAAAATCAAACACAATAGAACATTGTGTTCTCTCATGGAATTAACAAATCATAAGTGTACGAGTACAATTTATATACTTCCTAAACCCAATCGTTTCAAAATTAATGAAAAACTGTTATAAACAACCAAGAGTATACAATAAATAGTAACAATTTTCATTATTTATAAGATGTTTTCATAACAAACACAATATACTGCCATTAAAACGAGATGAGAAATCACTGCACAATACCAGTATAAATGAGCGTGGTAGCAGGATAATATTTACTTGAATACTTTTCGAACAAGTACATTTTTCTTTATCTGTAAGGTTTTCGAGAGATGAAATGAAAACAGTTCTATTAGAAACGGAATGTATTCTTTCATAATACTTTGGTAATTCATAAGACTGAGACGATAACAAGTAAAAGAATCTATAAAACCAGCGAAATTTTTGTGTAAATATTTATTACAAATAAAGAAGAAGCACCCAATAAAACTCGTATTTTAATAATTTTGTTAGATATCGAGATGTCGCTCACGGATATAGCAATAAGTTTCACACAATTTGCGATAACTCACTTTATTATGCTATTTAATTTACTATGCGGCTGGTAGACTTCTAGTTGAGATAATAGATTGGAGTGGAATGGAGTGAAGTGTAGTGGTATGTGTGGAGTGGAAAAGACTGGAATGGGGCTGAGTATAATGGAAAAGAATAATGGAGTTAATTAGTATAAAATAAAAAGACTGATATTATGTAGTAGGTAGGTTTATGTATAGTCTCCGTAAACAACAAAAATCATAAGCTTGTTAATATCTCTACTGCTGGAACTAAGGTGTCTATTTGGTCACCTATATATAAAGCAGTCTTTGCTTAAGTAGCTTCATCTTCATAAATTTAATGTTGTACAAAAACCACGGTTTCAATAGCTCCAAAAACAGACAGCATCATATGAATTATTTAATATCGGCAACAATTTGTCATTCCGAAAAGTACAACTAAATAATTTATTATATTATTTTTACGTTTTAACTGAAGGATTGTAAAGTCTTCTGAAAACACAATTTCAACCTTATTCAGGTTTATAGATAATTGTAACTGATTAAATTATATGCAATTTTTTATATATTTAAAGAAAAATTATTGAAAATTTTATACATGCCTTAAATTTTCAACAATTTGAAGATGTTTTAGAAATCATTCCTTAAAATCTTTAAAATCTTAAAATCGAATGTTTAAAATCGAAGAATAAAATTAATTAAAAGTTAAATGAGGTTATGATTTTCCTGGTTTTAATAATATTTATATAACTCAGGTTTTAATGCTCGTATTAATTACACAAGCATCTGCCCCTTCCGGCATTTGAATCCAAGACCGTCGGTGCGAAATGCAGGATGGCTACCGTTCCATGCACCAAAGGGTCGTTTTTGACACTTAATTTCTCTTTAACCTCTAGCAATTGTGAAAAATATTACTTTAATGAACACATCATTGAAATGCAACATAACGTGGTTAAATTAATGAGTACATTCACAAAAAAGATCAAAAGCCGATGTGCTCACTACAAGAAAATGGGTTCACTATATTAGCCAGCGATCTCTTTAACAAAAAAAATTGTTAAAGTATTTATTTTATTTTTTGCATTAACAATGCCATGCTTCTATGAGATGTAAAATACACCTGTAAGAAACAATACCAATAATATTTAATATGTACCTGAGGGCTGGGGATGTGGTTGTTTTTTAGAAGTGTATTTTAAATATAAGCTCATTTTTTTCAATATAGAAATCGTTCATGATGAACAATCGTTTGTGAGTTATAGCAGAGATTCCATGAGTTAAAAGTAGGTTTCATTATTGTTACATACACCTGTTATTTGTTGTGCTAGATACAGCCTAATCAGATTACTTATTAACAAGCAATGTGACCTTCGCAGATACTAGATGTGGGTAAATTATTTTTGTCATTCCTATTTTGTCATGACTAAAAGATGTTTGGGTGCTCAATAGACAAAATCTATTTAAGAAAGTGAGACGAATAAAACAATGCATGTAATGTATTAAACAGAAAGTATTATGTAATAGAATGTATTGTAATATTTATTTTTTTCTCCAATTTCTAAAAATATTTTTTTCATTGAAAAATAATGGAAAATGGATCGAGGATTCCCCGTGTAAATATGTTTCCATTTCATCTTAGAACCATTATACTTTAGTGTGTATTCAATGTATCCAAAGTGAACTTTATTAAATATATTGCAGTTATAGTTATATTAAAAATTTAAAGCTAAATTCAATTATAATGTTCAAATTGAAGTACGTGTCATATCACGTCCGAAAGTCTCTTGCAAGCAAAAATAAAAATTAAAATCATTCCCATTAATGCTTATAAGAATAGAAAACAACACGAGTGCTCAGTTTCTAACATATTTATTCATTTTGATTTATTTATGTTGTACACATTTGCATGATTATTCAAAAACTATCTTTACAAAATAACCATTCGTAATCACTGATATTTATCTCATTCGTGCATCACAATTCCATACTTTATATAAACTGTTATCTGTTGTTGACACAAATACAAGGGGACTATTTCTTGAGTAGTCCCTGACGACAAATTGGAATTCAGTTTCTATTCGCCTTAGTTTTGTTGTATTTTAATGAGGTTTATTATTATTATATTTATGCGAATTTCCCTTGCATTCTATTTTATTGACTAATAACTAACTTAACACTCTAAATTCATATGGAAACACATTAGACATAAATTGGCGTTTAAAAATGATTTACAAATGACAGTGACACACGATGAGCTCAATAGCGTACTAGTTAACGCTTTCTATCTATGATTACGAAGCCAACTTTCGCAAGGGTCTGCCTTTGGATGGGTGATCATGGGCACGGAAGCCGAACGTGGCGGCTGCATCTGCAGTCGTTGCTACATATTTGCAAATTCGTGGACAGTTTATAAATTCAACAAAAACTGTTGTCAAGAGGAATTCAGGAAAAATAATTATTTTTTTAAAAGCTTATTATTTCATAATAAAAGGAAAACTGAAATATTTTGACTCCAGATACAGAACCAGAGTACTTGTTAAAAAGAATAACACAAGACCAAATTCAATGAGGTTACGTAGTTTTATAACATAACTTCTATGGCCATCAAACAGCTCCATCATCAGACCCTGGGTATCATCTAGGACCAGAGCACTTGTCAAGCCAAATGACATAGCTAAGCTCAATAGGGTTGCATCGATTCATTATAGAGCTCTTTTGGCTACCTTCTAGCTTTATTTTATAATAATACTGCGTTATCGTCCGATTCGTAAATGTATGTAATTTCAACTCAATCAGATTGGGAAGTGGCTCAAGTTTAACTTGCATGATTTGATAACAAAACAGACAGACACAGGACAGGTAAAAGTAAATAAAAGTTTGTAATATACTATTATCCAGCTTTCAGTAAATTTTAAGAAAAAAAAACTACTTTCATAACCGTTATTTAAAAAAAAGTCGATACTGATATGTAACATTGCAATACGTTGTCAACATAAAACTCACTTTTGCGTTATGTAAACTTTTGAATACTTAGATAATTACCAATTTATTTCATGGCACAGCGACAAAATGTGCTATTCCATTACTAAAAGACTCAAGTTCAATGTAATAAATCAAACTTCCTCCTGACGTCTCTGATTATAAATTCAGTTCTTCGAGACCTTTAAGAGGATATGAAACTTAAAACTCAGGACTCATTTCAATGAAATTAATCTGTATAGATTTTCCAATTTTATAAGTTACAAGACAAGAACATTTAATTGAGAAGGATTTTATTATACTGTTTAATTAAAGAAATATAAAAGTATTTATGTATATAAGGGCATGTTATATAAAACACGGTTTAATTAGTCCCAAGTCTAAATTCTAAAACAAAGTTGTTTTAATAGAATCTTTTATATTCTTCAACGTAGTCTCCTGTACTAAGATACAGTCTCTCTTACACTTTTAAACTCTTCTACTCCATATGAGTAAAATATATTTATCTGCGGCTTTAAAATTACCCTCCGTTATTGCGATTACTTCGTCGTTTGAGTAACATTTCCTGCCCTGGAGCGATTTTTAGGTCTGCCAACGACCAATAATTACATTGGGCCAAAGGAGAATAAGGTGGATTATAATAATTAGAAACCTTATACCCAATAATATTATAATATTATACAATATCACATACAATGAACTGAACCCAACTTAAGTAGCTTAAAGCACCTTTCTGCCTTCCGCATCGACGACGGTCCTGAATCCGATTCTTGGAAGTAACAGATGTTTGTGTGATGAAAACGAGCATTTGTATTGAAGTCGTGGGTATTTATATATATTCCTTTGAATATATCTATGTATATCTTATATGTATGTCGATCCGTTGCTCTATTATCTATAACATAAGCCTTACAGTGCTTACTTTGGGCTAGGCTAACTGGTGTGAATATAATTTTTTTTTGTATCTTATTTATTAAGTTAGAGTGACTGCTTTAAGTTTTTATATAAAGTTTTTCTAATGGGGTTAGTTATTATAATGTATATGCGATTGCATCCAAGGGTCGAGGTTAGGGATACCTCTTGCCTAGCCGCAGGTATTGAAAGAGAAAAAGAGTTTAGAAAGAAAGAGCGACAGATCGACAGGAAAGAAAGAGGAGAGGTAGAAAAATATTTAAAAGCAGCTTCCGTTGAAGCTACAAATAGTTGATACAACGTAAAGTTATTAAATGTTATTTGTTTTGTTGGTCTTTTTGTTAGATATTATTTTATTTATATGTATTTGGTGTTTAATTTTTATATGTTTTTGTTTTTAATGTATTGTATTTGATGTGTTTTTATTTGTGATTTATGTTATTTTATTTAGTGCCATAATCAATCCTTTCTCCTAACTTGGAGGGATAAATATTCCTGATTGGGCACGCGTTGGAAATTGACGAGTGTTTTGTAGTAGTTCTTTCGGCCATCCAGAAGTTCGTACATCACTATCTTTAGGATTCATCATTTCTTTTGAATTCCACTTCAAATCTCCCGCTTACTCTATTAAAGCATCCACATACCCGTGATTGACCGGAAAAGATCCCTTTTAGTGATAAGCCCACCAATGCTCTCTAATATAACTTACTGTAGTATGGATTCGTAAGTATAAGTCTATATTATTCCCCGTAGTTGATGAAGAGAGTCCCACATTAATTGTAAAATATAGAGGCATAATCTTGTTGGCAGGTTTTTGTGTCTTAGGCCGTTTCCGTCCGACTGTCACCGTCCGCTCTTCCCTTTGATGACTGCCTATTAGGTTCCGGAGAATAATGGTGAATCCATGTTTCATATTCAGCTTCAATTGGACGACTATAGTGTTAAGTATCATTTCTGTTGATACGATCGCTTTTGAAATGGGCATATCATCGACTATTTATATATATATATATATATATATGTATGTATGTCTTGGCCTGTGCGATTTAGCACACGTAACGAAAATTTATTTACAACTTTGTAATAACGTATCACTTTAAAAATTTGGAAAAAAGAGCTACACGACAATACTAAGTTTACAAACTCAAGCTAAATTAATAAAGTTAGGTACTAGTGTAACTTCCACACATAATATAGAATTTAACTTCAATAGAATATAAATTCAATTATTCTTTTAATTATAATGGTAAACTATACATTACTCTTTGAACGAACAAGATTCGTAAAATAAAATATTCCACAATAATATATCGCTAAGGGTTTGGTAAGTATAAACGTACATAAGTATGTACATATTGGAATGTTATGAACATTCCACCAGCTTTCGACTTAAGTTTATCACAACAATATACCGTGGCATAAATGTGAAGGTTTTAACGAAATAGAAAAATGTCCTGCAAAATCTGCATAATTTCGTTGTAATTTCTTTGACCATTAAATGTTTCCATTGGGTTAGGCTGTCCTATGACAGGACTTTAAAAACTTTAATAAAACTTGAATTTCATTAATTGGTGTAGGTAAGTTGACATATTCGTAGATAATACGGAGGTGTATATCTTTATACTATTCCTCCGTATTGATCTTGGATCCATGTTTTCATACTTTACGTCAGTCAAAAAATAGATCACCCTTAATTGGTTCTTAATTTTTGGGAACAGAAAAAAATGACAAAATGCCAGATCGGGATTGTATGCAGGTGGATGTTCTTCGTTTTATATTTCATTTACATGCCCAGTTTTAAAAAAGAGAAGTAATCATCCACATCAAAGCACTTTGGTTGGTTTCGTGTCATCTTGAAAGTGACATACTCTCGACTGCCGTTTGGTTGTGGGATCGTGGCAATAAATCCTTGTTTTATCACATATTAATACGCTTCCTCGTTAAATGGTTAAGCACGACATTGCAATAAGTGACGCGGTCCGTGTTTTGAGCTTTAGTCAAATTGTGTGGTATCTACTTCAAGCACAGCTTTGTCACATCCATATGTTTATGTAGGATTGATTTTATTTGATTCATATCTCAGGATGCCCGAATCTCATGGTAGATCACGTGCTTGGGTGTTTAGATCATACGGCGTATAGCATCTATGTTTTTGTTGTTCACAGCGGTAGACGAACGACCATCACGAAATTGAAATTCCTGACGGTGAATTTTAAACTATACCACCGACGTAGTGACGCCTAAATTCTGAAAACTAACGATTAATAGTATTCCTGCATGGCGCGTCATCGTCAAAAGTTTGAAAACGAAGAAGGCTTTGCTGAGCTGTCAAATCACACATACAATTGTAAAAAAATCATACTACGATAATTTTCACGAGTAAAATCACACGCAAATTTTAAATTGTCCCCAAAATATAAAACAAGCAATGATCAAATGAACAATCGAATATCTACAGTCAAAGTATTCCATTTTGAAATATCAATATTTTTAAATAACTTTACACTATTCTACTAAACCTCTCTCTTATCCTCTATATTTTATAATTATACGTGACGTAAACTTGCAACTGAAACTTAGCAACTGGTATGATTTTTTGTTTATATTTTTTCGCAAAAAAAACGTCAAACGTTCTAGTTCATATGCCGCGAAAGATAAAAGATAGCGTTAGAACTTGTAAATATTTTGCGAAGATTTCGACGGTATTACCTTCAAGTCACATCTTTTCGTAATGTTCATATTTATATTTTTCGGTGATCCTGCTTAGCTTCGGTATTCAGAACTGCTTATGTAATCCTATGAATCGGCTGTTACATTACTAAATGGTGTGACATCATAAAAAAAATTGTTGACGTAATATTTGGCAGCGAACCTGTGTAGAAGGGTTTCTTTCATTGAATTTTAAAGCCTTCATTATAAAAATATCTTTATTGATTTTAACTGGATTTAACTGGACATATAGCTCCATCTAAGAATAATTGCCAGTAATATTTGGGTAGAAATTTGACTTTTATAATAAAATACAAACATTTCGGTGAAAATAAAAACGTATTGCTTTTTTATTTTACAACTTGTTACACGATGTATTTAATATATGCATATTTTCGTTATTTCATGACTTGTATCGATTGTAATTGTACTGCACAAGTCATTATGTAGTATAAAACCTTGTGAACAGAAAATGTTAAGAATGTTCGTAAATTACGTAATTAATAAATTAATTAATACTTACCTTCTGGGTTAGCTCTTTCCATCGTGGATTCTGTCTTTGCCCCCGGGTTTGATTGGGTTCAAGTGCGAATCCATTTTAAATAAAATAAAATGGTTAAAACTTTCAAAGTGGCACTTGCTGCTTATTAAAAACGGTACTTCTACTTTATATTACTTTTTATTATTATTAAATAGTACTAATATATCAATCGACCTGTACGAATAAATAAAATTTTAATTGACTCTCTCTGAACAGAAAAATTGAATGATCGTATTTTAGTTATACAAGACGACATGGTAACACTGCAACGTAAATTATTGTGCGATTATTTAGTATCAGCTTTCATACTAGAGCTATAGAAGAACCAATATTCTAATAGTAATTGCATAAAAACAAACAAAATATTACCTCTTTTCGATCCTTTGAAATGCAGTGGAAAGTAGAAAACGAGAAAAAGTGAAACTGAAATTAGAATGCGCGTCAAATTAAACCACAGCTGTGCAGACGATGTGAATGCTGAAATTAAGTCAGTATTGTGTAGAGGGAAATCGCAATAAATATAATGAAAGTAATTAATCCGCTTTAAAAATTTTGTAATTATTCGATGTAGAAAAGAGTTTTTATTTTTAGTTGATTTTTGCTTGAATATAATCACTTTCTGGAGATATTATTTACTTTTCCTAAGACTGCAGCCAAATATATTAATTACTAATATTTCGGATAAAACACCTAATCAGTGTATTTTTACCGTGCCAAAATTCCTCAAAACATGGTAAACCGTAATGAAAATAGACAAAAAAATACCATTTTCCACCTAAACTAATAGATTAAGCCAAAAAGGTCATTTTAATGTAGGTATGTACCTACCTACTTTTAAAATAGGTGGGTTTATGGACAAGTAATATTAATTTTGCCTCTGGCACTAACAAATATTCATGGGGTAGACTTTGTGTGTGTGACTTACTTACTCGTTATTATTTTCTACTAATTAAAATTTCTAAAGCGTATTTAGCTTTCTAGTTTCCAACCACGGATCTCGGCACTGGTGACTTAAAATGAGTATAGTAATCAGAATATCCGAATGACCAAGGGCGGAACTAGCTTCCAATTTGTTGCTCGTTCTTACGATTAGTAAATTAACAGCACAGAACGTTGCTTAGAAATATTTTTATCACTATTTGTTCATTTAATAAAGGGGACAATTTTAGCGCGAAGCGCTCACTGGCCGCAGCTGGTAAGATGGCCTGCTTTTAGGCTTAGTGAGATCATGCCACTATCGCACGAGGCTCGGTGAGATCGGTTGGTATTTTGATCACAACTTCGTCAAATATTGTCGTAGAACAAAAATAGTGATACAGAATATTTTTTTTTTAATTACTATAAAACTGCATTTATAGTTCGTGGTGATTCGGGAACTCATTGAACAGTGTCAACCACAATTATAAATGTGAAATAATGAGCTCTATGGATTTTACAAACGACTTGAGATATTTCATTATCATGATCAAAGACACCTTCTTTTAGCTTAATATTCATGTTCAGTCAGTAATAAGTTGTAAAAAGAAACATATTTTTATTTCGACCTCTCGGCTATTTTTATCTTAAACGACGAAAATATATACTTTTGTATATTTGATAATGCCAGATAGAATTCTTACTGGGATTTTCATTTCACAGGAATAGATTATCTGATTTCTTAAAGGATTAAGAGGGATTGTGACCCTTGGTGCGTTCACAGCTTTTACAGTACTTTCACAGCGTGGGCAGAAGGCTTGATCTTTTGTGATCATAGTAAATGTTTCAGTATACTGATCTATAGTATAATGCACAAGTATGAAACTGATAATGAGTTGATTAATTTGGTATATCATTTTACCAGTCGATAATGTGGTGCACAAACTAATACCAGGTTACTTCAAAATCAACTCGGTATCAGTTTGATGATTTTAGAAGCGCGGCAACTTAGGTTTACCATTTTGGTATTCATCTTCGTTTGTGTTTTTTATAAATACACAAACGTTTTTATTTGAATTATTTGTTATAATGTCTTCGTTTGTATTTTTGGTGTATAATAAAGAATTTTTATATTGTATTTTATTTAATGTGGTTACAAAAGTATTTATGTCATGTTCGAATTCGAACATATTTAAAACATCGTTTTACTTTTGTTTAATCTTTTCTCAGTCACTGTAGTCTGAAAATTTGTACTGAAGAGAAGAACTCAGTAGATCAAAATTTCAGGTACAATATCGTTAAATTAGTAATTCATTGAGCATTCAAGAGGTAAACGTAACATTTTGCAGAAACTTTTAGAGATCTGAAGAATTTTTAGCGGCTAAACAATTTAAAATTTGATACAATTTGCATATAAGAAAGTGTCATTTAATTATGCTAGTGCAACTAGTTTAAATAAATGAATGAACAATGAAAATGTTTTCTTAACACAAACACTAGTCAACCTACAGTTGATACGAAATTCAATAAGATAAAATGCAGCTGCATTTTAATTACAAAAATGGAAAGAATAATTTATTGCGAAACTAGAAACATGAATACAAAGGGTAGACGTGACATGATAAATTTCTACTGACTGCTTCATCAATAGAAATGTTATTATCTGAAGTTTTATTAACTTTATAATAAGATTACTAGGAACAAACTTCTAAGTCTTAGAGATAGTGGAATGTTTTTACTTTTCGAACTTCATTATGTAAAAAATAACAATCCTACTCGCATCGCATTGCAAAGTTCAATGTCTTAAATTTAAATTGAAATAAAAATAAATATGGTAAAATGGGTAAATTTAATGTATTAATTTATTTTTATAATTTTTTATGTTTTTTTGCATTTTTTTCGATGCTATCTTATAAGACAAATTATTTCAATAGAAAAATACTGGAAAAAATCGACTCGGCTGTGTCACAAGTGAATTCTCAGACAGGAATTGAGAAAATTTACTGAGAATTCGCTTGTGAGCCGAGTCGATTATTTCCAGTATTTTTCTTTTAAAATAAATTATCTGTATTAATTTATGTTATTTAAACTAATTTGGAGTATTTAATTGAATTAAATTTCGTAAAATATGTTGTACAATACACGATGTATGATGACCATAATTAATACGATTAGAAACGAGGAATTTTATACTAACATTTTCCCAATAATACCAATTCTTAACCATTTTTCCATTAATTAGGTTTTTTTAACATACCAAAATCTTATTACAATATTACGCCGAGACTTCATATTAAGTAATCAAAATGTTGGATGTAGCTCTACTACTTCTCGATTTGATTAGGCAGATTTCACCTAAATTAATATTTCAACTTGATTTATATTTCAATACATTAAATGTTCCGTACATTAACACCAATTAGCCTAGCCTAAAGTAAGCACTGTAAGGCTTGTGTTATAGATACTAGGGTAACGGATAAACATACATATATAATAGATATATAACATTCATAGAGATATATATAAACATCCATGACTCAGGTACAAATGCTCGTATTCATCATACAAATATCTGCCCTTCGGTGATTCGAACCCAGGGATTTAATATCAAAGTCATATAAATTCATCTAGGATTTGATTATATAAATGTCAACTTTCCAAATTTAAAGTAAGCAAATTAATGAGGCTTTATCGAAACCATGTGTAATTAAAAATAGTATTCTAGTATAAAATAGTAATTAAAAAAAAGTGCCCCCGGTTCCATTGCCCCGTACCAGGTTCAAATGTGAATCATATACATAGTCCAGTCATTACGTCGGAAAAATCGGGAAATAAATGAAAATGAACCGAGAAAGCCAATTTGGATATCACGTGGGGGGTGGCTAGAAAAGCTTAAGTTCAAATTGTCGACCAAAATAACCTTGTGCAATTTCCGCCATCTTGAAAAAACCCTGAAATTCAGTTTTTTCATCATAACTCGGTTCCCCGTTGAGATACGAAAATTTTTATAGGATACTTTTTGTTGCTCTTCTCGCGATCTACAATTAAGGTCCCATGCATTTTCCAAGATGGCGGAAATTGCACAAGGTTATTTTGGTCGACAATTTGAACTTAAGCTTTTCTAGCCACCCCCCACGTGATATCCAAAATTTGGCTTTCTCGGTTCATTTTCACTTTTAAATGTATATAATGACTGGACTAACACGCATAAAATTACATCATAATTAGTCCACACATTTATGAGGTCTTCAGTGACATACTTATGTATAATATATATTGACACTTGCGGTGGGTTATTATGACTTGACTATTAATATAATTGTAAGTAACGAACTATAATTATTTATTAATATGGTCCATAAAAAGCAGGATCAACAGGTCGTTTGACATTAATGTTAAAAAATACAGAGTATAATAATTGTTGAAATAAATGAAACTGATATTATGATTAATTGAGCTTTTAATACTATGACACAGCAATAAAAGAACGAGCGCGAACAGAGTGAGCACAGAGTAGTGTTGCAAGATAACAGTGCAGTAAGAAGGCGGCAAATTTTAAATACATTTGACACACCCACCAAATTAGAGCCTTCTTATTACTAACATACAAATGTAAAAATATAAAAATATGACAAATCATGGAGATGTTTAAAAATAGTATGCTGATATGTTATTCAATTATATTGATAAAGGAACTACTTATTTAAAGTTATACCAATTTTATCTCTGAGATATTGAAATCTCACACGAGCAAGAGCTTTTGTAAACATGTCAGCAGACTGTTCTGTAGTACATAGGTACTTCACACATATTTCTTTTTCTTTACACTTTTCTTGAATAAACTTATATTTAACATCAATGTGCTTACACCTCTTATGAAAGTCCATATTTTTAATCACTGATATTGCACTTTGATTGTCCACGTTTAAAGTGATAGTGTCCTGATTATATGCACCAATATCAAGTAGTAGTCTTTTGATCCACAGTGCCTCTTTTGTAGCTGAACATGCAGCCATGAATTCTGCTTCTGTTGTAGACAGGGCTATGCTTTGCTGTCGCTGAGTTGCCCATGTTATAGCTGCAGCGTTCTTTGTAAACACATACCCAGTTGTAGATCTTCTTGTGTCACTATCAGCTGCATATCAGAGTCACTATAGCCCTCTACTACATTGTTCTTTACTTTCGAATATAGTATGCCCATTTCTTTGGTTTATTTTAGGTACTTTAATATCTTTTTTACAACAGCCAAGTGAGTACTATCATAGCAGTCTAGATATCGACTTACTAAGCTTACTCCAAACATAATATCTGGTCTACTTACTATAGCAAGATGCATGAGCGAAGCCACTGCTTCTCTGTATGGCATCTTTTCTTCAGGTACTATGTTTTTCTTTTCCAGTTTGGTGTGGGGGTCTATTGGAATATTATTTCCATTTGCATTAATCATATTAAATTTTTGTAGTAATTTTTCAATATATTGCTTCTGATGAATAAATATATTACCATTTGACCGTTCTATCTGTAATCCCACATAATTTATAGGCTCCATGGTTTTTATTTCAAAGTATTGCTTAAGGTCATTTATAACTTTGTTAATAGCATCATCATCTTTAGATATTATCAACCCATCGTCTACATACAATAGGAGATATATTTTTATTTTGTTTAAATGACCAGTGAACACACATTGATCAGAGTGGCTATTAGCAAAACCAAATTTATGTAATACAGATTTGAATTTGTTATTCCAACATCTTGGGGCTTGTTTTAAGCCATATAAAGATCTGTTCAATTTACATACAAAGTTTGGTGGAGATTCTATTCCTTCAGGAGGATTCATATAAATATTTTCTTCAATATCTCCATAGAGAAAGGCTGTTTTTACATCAAACTGAACAATTTTTAAATCATATTGACATGCTTCTGAGAGCAATATTCGCACTGAGTCATATCTTACTAGATAAATTATTATAATAGAAAAATACTAGAAAAAATCGACTCGGGTCACAAGTGAATCTCAGGCGGATCATATCTTACTGTTGGAGAAAATGTTTCGGTGTAATCTGTTTGATAATGCTGGGAACACCCTTTAGCACAAAGTCTGGATTTGTATACTGGACCAGAAGGATCATTTTTAATACGGAACACCCACCTGCACCCAATTGTCTTCACTCCAGGGGGCTTTTTCACCAGGGTCCATGTTTCATTGTTCTCATGTGCTTTTAGTTCCTCCTTTATAGATTGTTTCCACATTTCTCCATTTGGTGAAGATATGGCTTCACTGTATGTCTGTGGCACATCTGTATCTGAAATTCCTTTACAGAGATAAGTATTATTATCTTGTTTCTTAGCCTTAGATCTAGTTGTAATATTGCTGTCATGTTCTATATTAATTTTAGTTTTAGGAATATATAGAGATTCATCATTTGAATGAAATGAGTCATCATTACTGGAACTTACTGACACATTTGATTCAGAACTGTCATTTGAATTTTCTTGTAACTCTGGACTAAGCATTACCTGTTTATTTTTATTAACCTCATTTTCATCTGTAGTTAGGGGCACAACTATATGGTTTTGGATTAATGAACTTTCCATAAAAACAACATCTCTGCTTATTACTACTTTCTTTGTCTTTGGATCTATGAATTTATAGCCTTTAGTAGTATCACTATAGCCAATAAAAATCATTTTGCTTGCCTTAGGATCCAGTTTTTGAAGCTTCTCTTTTGGTATTTTGACCATAGCCTCACAACCAAAGATTTTTAGATGACTTACATCAGGTTTCTTCCCTGACCACATTTCCTCAGGTGTAACATATGACAGTGCACAGGTAGGGCAGCGGTTGGTGATGTAAGCTGCTGTGGATACTGCTTCAGCCCAATAACATTTCTGTAAATCAGAGTTAATTAGCATATAGCGTGCCCTTTCCATAAGTGTGCGATTCATACGCTCAGCTAATCCATTTTGTTGAGGCGTGTATGAATTAGAAGTCTGATGGATTATGCCTGATTTCTTTAAGTTATTGGAGAAATCATGGCTAAGATACTCTCTACCATTATCAGAACGTAAACATTTAATTTTAAAATTAAGCTGATTCTCTACTAAAGCTTTGTTTTCTTTGAATTTTGAAAATACTTCTGATTTATTATGCAAAAATATACATATACTTTCCTTGTATAATCATCTATGAATGTGAGAAAATACCTGGCTCCTCCAAGTGATTTCACCTCCATGGGTCCACAGACATCTGAATGTATCAACTCCAGAGGATTCTGTGCTCTAGAACCTTCAGAAGGAAATGGCAACCTGGATTGTTTTCCTTTTTGACACAGCTCACAAACCATTTCATTTTTGTTTTGAATCAATTTCACTCCATCTGTACAATTACTTAATTTATTTAAATCATGGAAATTTAAATGTGCCATCCTCTTGTGCCACAATAAGAAATCAGTCTCATTCATTTTGCAACTGTATGCTGCAACAGTGTCAGTATTCAGCCGGTACATGTTATTGATGAGATTTGCCGCTGCTACTTCAGTATTCATCTTGTTGAATATTTTACAGCCCTGTTTTGTGAACTGTATGGAGCATCCATTCTTTATAATTTGGCTGACAGACAATAAATTGGTTGTTAATTCAGGTACATACAGAACATTTGTAATCTGGATAGTTTGTTTGATACTATTTGGACCAATTATATTCAAGTCTATCTTGCCACAACTTTTCACCGGAAGCATTTTGCTATTTGCTATTTTTATACTTGTGATCGGAGGGGGTACTTCATCATAAAGCCAGTCTTGTCTCATGGTAAGATGCATTGAAGCACCTGAATCTATGTAGAACCCATCATCATACTTAGTTGCAGCAGAGAACACAGCTACATAACCTGAATCTTTATTTTTGTCTTGTTTAACTTTCTTTGATTTGCAATTTTTACTTATGTGTCCATATTTGTTACAAATAAAACATCTTGGACCTTTCTTTGGGATATGCTGAGAGTACTTTGAGTTATTGTGCTTTGTGTAAAGTACTGTAGTATTTATTGAATCAACTGACTTTACTTCTTGGAGTAATTTTGTCTTGCTCAAGTCAGAACTAATTTTTACACCAGAGCTCTCTATTCCCATAATCATAGGCTTGTAGGAATCTGGCAAACCGGCCAACATTAACGTTCCCAGCCATTCATCATCGACATTAAAGTTAATGTTTCTCAACTTGTGAGCGGAAGACATTATTTTATTGACATATGATTCTACACTTTCACTCGTCTCTAATGTTGTGTTAATTAAGTCCTTTAATAAGCCAACTTTTCTAGTTAATCCACTGTCTTCAAATGCTTTGGTGAGGTTATCCCATACTTGTTTGGCATTTTCTGCTTGTTGGATGTGAACATATAAGATTGGATCAACCAATAATATCAATTTAGACTTAGCTTTAACGTCATTCTTCACTGCTTTTGGATCACTGGGGTTTGGTTCTGACAATATGCAATTATGCAAGTCTTCGTGCTGTAGGTAAGCTTTTACAGCAAAACTCCAAGTGGACCAATTTTCTCGTCCCGTCAGTTTTGGAATTGACATAGTTATGTTATTCATATTGCAAAAATAAATCTGAAATAGCTGAAATACAGGAAGAACTCGCGAACCGGTAACTTTATTGAGGTTATGCACGCGGGAGCACTTTTCAACTATTTTATTTACTTTACGTTAATCACTTTATTGAAATACTATTAACTTTTGCAAAAACAACACGTTAGAGCTATCTGGGCCCATAACCTGTTGAAATAAATGAAACTGATATTATGATTAATTGAGCTTTTAATACTATGACACAGCAATAAAAGAACGAGCGCGAACAGAGTGAGCACAGAGTAGTGTTGCAAGATAACAGTGCAGTAAGAAGGCGGCAAATTTTAAATACATTTGACAATAATAATAATAATTTATTGAAACAAAACAAAAACATTACAACACATCAACAATACACATAATGAGAAGGTTTACAATGTCTTCAAATCAGGTCCCCAAATTCCCAAACTAGATATAAAAAAAAAACTATAATAAAACAAACAAAACTAAACATTAATTTTTCACCTCTTTCCTCAGGTATAACTTCAATAACGACGTTGACTGTGATATCGTTCGAGCGGTACATGTTGGTGACACGGCCGCTCAGCTCGAGACACCTGAGCTCAAAGGGTGCTGTCGTGTCGATCATCTTTATTTGGACCTACTCCCTGGCTTTAACTACCCCTCCTCTGATGGGGTGGGGGAACTACGTCAACGAGGCTGCTAATATCAGGTATTTAGCATTGTACTGGGGGAATTTGATATTATGTACTCTCGGTCATAGTGGACTTATTGAGACCATGTAAGATTACTGAACTACTTTAATTTTTACTTATTAAAAAGATAACAATATTATGTATCACATGAATTGCTTTTTCGTGATGAATATCCATGTGCATTTATGTATAAAAATGTCTAGTAATATTGTAAAGGTATTTCATCAAAATTCTTTGTCATTTCCTTTTCACAAAATCTTATCATATTCAATATGGCCGTGGTATCCATTTCCCAGGCATGACGTGATCGTAAAAATCGTAATGACGTGAAGAATACGTGGCTCTAGTTTTGGTTACGGTTTATTTTGCACTTTGTATGATGAATTGTCGGAATAGGAAAGAAATGTTAAATAATAAATTTATTTCCAAATAAGTTTATGCTAGATACATTTTGCACCTTATTTAAAATCAACTTACTAATATAAAATAGTTACTGAAAATCATATTAAGTTCAGGTTGATTACTCGAGTGGCTGTGATATTGTACTATATACCCACATTATATTAACAGCGTGGAGCAAAACTAAGATACATTCAAAAGCCCGAGATTGTATGAAAGCCTCCATCACATAGACGGAATGTCTATGGTATAACTTCACCCAAATACAGGTCGGATCGCCATCCTCGCGTTGATGTTACCTAGTGAGATTAAAGATGAAGTTAAAGATGATGAGAAACTTGGCTTTGTTGTCATTGATTAACAACCTATATAAGAGTTTGTATTTCGCTACCAAATCTCATTTTGTGGCAATTACAAAATGCCACATTTTTAAATCGACCCAAGTCAGACAAGGCAATCATCTATACATATAAATAAAACTGGAGTGTCTGTTTGTAAATTTGAAATAACTGTTTTTTACTGCATGCATATGAATATATATACGGTACATACACCAACATAACATTTTTTACAATTTTTGTTTGTCTGTCTGTCTGTTTGTTCCGGCTAATCTCTGAAATGGCTGGACCGATTTTGACGGCACTTTTATTGGCAGGTAGCTGATGAAATAAGGAGTAACTTAGGCTACTTTTATTTTAGAAAAAAAATCTTTTATTTTATAAAAATAAAGTAATGTTGCAATTTCCAAGTACTGTCCAGTACCGCGCGCAACTCACGCGCAAATTATAATAACTGAGCCACGGCAACGTGTGGCCGGGTCAGCTAGTAGACAATATAATTTTTATATTGACATAAATATTGATAAAAATTGTAATATCGTTAAAAGAAAAATAGATTGATGGTATCTTATTTGAAGTTTTAAATTGAATAATTTATAAATATTATCATCCATAATAATTAAAAAAAAGTTATGTAATTATTTTCTATATTATTAAAATATATTTTATTATTATTTTATTACTATTTTTTTATTTATTTAGCGTATTTGAATGCATTCAAGGCGTAAATATGATAGAATATACATAAATAAAGGACCTTTGTTTTATTTTGCAATTAGATAAAAACATCTCTTAAAAGCCTGAATTTTAATATTATACTTAGTCGGTTTCTGCGGAAAAGTTTCTTCCGAGGAACAAATTATCTTGCCCAAAATTAGTCATTTTATTTTATTTTACTTACTCTATTCTATGACACTTGGGTTGCCAAGACAAATAAATCTAAAGATATCCAGCCATTTGAATGATCCGAGCTAATAAATATGAATTCCAGATCCACATAAAACATACCTAGATAAGCGTGAAAACCTTAACCTTTCATGATCCTTTTCATTGTATATGTTATATGATAACTATCTGACGGCTTTGTAAGTCCTAAGTCATTAGACCTTGTACTTAACCTACATTTTTTCTAGCACTAATAAAGCTGCACCAGAAAAATTTAATTCATAAAATTTTAATTAACAGTGTATTTATGAAAATACTTTACACATTTTACTTTTTTAATTAATTTCCTATTTCATAATAGCTTTTGCTAAAAAATATTAATTTAACAACTTTTGAAATTAGTATATAGTTCAGTTCAGTTACATTGTTTGGTACCTTATTATAAAATATAATACATCTACCCAAAAATTATCCTGCTTTTTGCAATAAGAAGCTTAGTACTGCAAGTTTTTTTAGAAAAAAGTGTAATAGTATTTTATTTATCATACATAATATTTATAATTATCAATGTTATTTGCTGCCCGCCCCCCACCATAGTAGTTCATAGAACATTACACTGTAAAAATAAATAAATTGATTTGATTTAAAATTAGCTGAAGTAAATCATTGTTGCTGTTTTAAAATTAGACACGAACCTTATCTCCTAATGCCATACGGAGCGGAACTAAGTTTATTTGACAAAGCATCAACATAGGGGTCCCATTGTAGTCTACCGTCTAATGTGATACCCAAACATTTTGTGGTTTCCATCAATTCTACTGCTTTGCCATTAACGTTTATTGGTGTATTCACCTGCTCCCATTTGATAAAGATGTAGAGTATAATAATCGAATAACTAGAAAACCAAAACCACTTAAGTTTCTTACAGTGAATTCAGCTGCTGTCAAAAAGGACTATAACCTTGTAAAACCTTTAATACTTTTCAAATTTAATCCAATTATTTATTTAATTTGCTGTTAAATAAAAATACAAAATAATTACATAAAGGAATTGCCGTTGTCAATTATAATCTTGTAACGCAAATTTAAAACTTTCAGTTACACTAATTCAGTTAAAAATATGGCTGGCGGCGGTGCATTGTTGGGAAAAACATTATTTCAACGTTTTATTTTTATTCCTTTAATTATATTTCCACCGTTGTTAACGCAAAAAGGATATAAAAATTTCGTACTGCTTCCTAATTAACAATTAACTAAAAAGAACCACATTGTAAAAAATTCACGCTCCTTTATTAAAGGACTTAAACTTTTTTATTAAAGTAAATGATTTTTTTAAACTAAACTGTGAAATATTTATATATAATACAGAAAATTATATACCTGTAGGTAAATAACGTTTAGATGCAAATAAAATGTGGGCATAATTTTTCAAAGCTTTATTTATTTCCAAGAAAAGCTTCGAGGTAAAATAAAGTCTAAAATTGTATAATAACTTTACGATACACAAGTTTTGAGAAAAAGAGGGTTATTTTTTATTAATTCAAGTCAAAGGCTTTTTCCGCGTAGTGTATGCTTGTATGTAGGTAACTTTTAATAAACTGATCTCTTAATATAACTCATTTTCTTGTGATATATTAACTTATGAGTAAGAATTAAAAAACTTAATTATGATTATCTATAATCTAAGATCACTGTTGTTTATCTGGCCGCTCTTTTTCCATTGTATATGCGTTACCATAGCAACGCGTTAACCGCAAGTAGTTCGTCTACCGGACGACAGATGGCGCCAACCTAAATTATTTAATAATAGAAAAAAAATAAAAATAAAGAATTTTGTCCACCCGTGCGAAGCCGGGACGGGCCGCTAGTATACACAAACACATAATGATGTGAATAACAGTGGTTCAATAAGATAGCATGTTAGTTTTTGTACCATCTATTTAGGAGAATACGTGTGAAAAACCTAATTGGGTTTTATTCAATTGGTTATTTTGTATTAGATATTTCACTTTGTGTAAATAAAGAAATTAAAAATAAACAAAATAGAGAACCAACTTCCTTTGAATCTTTATTAATGTAATAACGTAAATGAAAATTATATACTATATTTCCTTGGAAACTATTAACAGCAAGGAAAATATAATTTTACTGTAGGGACTTTTTGCCTTTTTATCTAAGCTGAAATTGAATATTATTCTTCGTCATTAAAAATACGAGAACTTTTACTAACAAGTAGAAAAATATCTTGTAGGCATAGAACATGTAGGTCTTTCACTGCGTTAAGTACCGTCATATTCGATACATTTGAATATAAAAATTTATAAGACTTATTGTAGATAGAATTGGTATTTTATTAATAGGCTGGTTTATACTGCAATTCTAAAGGATTTCCTTTATTCAAATGTATCTGTCATTATTGACAGCATTTCGTTTTAAAAAGGCCACTCAAAGTTGATTGTGATCCAGGTGATTAGCTTACACTATTATTGTAACAATCTTCCGTTTTTTTATTTTTAAACTTATTAGACAATATAGGGTTACTACATACAGGACTACTTATACCTATTTAAATCATCATCATCACTCCCGTAGATCATAAAATAGACAAAAACCTTTTTCGAATTATAATATAATACTGCCATCTCCAACCCGCCTGCTAAGTATCGAAAATAATCGCCTTACTTGGCAGGAAGGGGTATACTTCACCTCCTTTTTGCGGGATATAGGCCACCTCCGAAGATCTCCGGAGTAGACGTCTTTCGGTTGCGATAATGCCGATGATGGAGCTATAATGGAGTGTGTTAGAGATTAACTAAGTAATAATAAATGTTAATATTCTAATATTAGTTCTTTATGCATGAAACTAGATAGATTTTGACATCTTAAAAATTATTGTAAGAAGATATACAACTTTTCTTACGATTCGAGTATTGCCCAAAATATTTTAGGATTTTTTTGTGAAATCCTCGGAAACAAAAGGTATTTGTAGAAATATTTATAATAATCTATTGAGTTTTTGTTAGGTGTGTCCTAATCAGTTTATGTAGGCACAGATTCACAACACTAGGAAATTTCAAGTGTCTGGTTGGTTTCTAAATCAGGTGAATGTGGAAGTGAGTCGCTCCACGGGGCTAGGTAAGCTTTTGTGACAGACAGATTACTTACATTCACAACATATTTGCCGCTCACTTTACATTTTCACTGCATATTTCTCGTAGTGTAGTCTAATCATAGCTCTGACAGCAATTCATTAGAGATGGAGTTAAATTTAGATGTGTGTAATGATTAAAGACATTCATACTCCAACATACCTATAGGTTCTTTATGTATAAATTTATGTAATATAAATCTATATTTCAGGACATTTTAAAGTTAAACTAGTTTAAACAATTAGTCAGCAATTAATGAAAATTGTATGGTGTTTATTGTTTAGTTTATTTAGAAGTTTTACTGGTATTATAGATTTTTCGCGAATTAATGAATTATTATGTTCGGTCTTCCAACTTGGAAGGGATCAGAGGAAGTTAATAGCCTCTGTGCTAACAATATTGCTTAAATAAACACCAAATATTGTAAGAGTTTCCAAAGCTTGAATGATTTAAAGACATGAGTTCTATATAATTTTAGAAATAAATGTTGTTTTAGCTGTTCGGTGAATTGGCACGAGCAATCGATGAATACGCTGACATACATCATGTTCCTGTTCGCGATGGGCCAGATAGTCCCATTAGGAGTCA
The DNA here is from genome assembly GCA_927399485.1 of Calamotropha paludella. Classification (NCBI taxonomy): domain Eukaryota; kingdom Metazoa; phylum Arthropoda; class Insecta; order Lepidoptera; family Crambidae; genus Calamotropha; species Calamotropha paludella. The sequence goes on along the minus strand of OV656817.1, from coordinate 8,006,526 downwards.
TCACCTTCAGCTATGTCAACATTATAAGAACTCTGAAAAAGGTAATATTTTAGATATACCTACTACATGTAACTAAAATAACACAAAAACTCCTTAATCTATAATCTAAGGACACAAATTTGTTATTTGTGTCTTTGTCTGTCCGCTCTTTTTCCATTGTATACGCGTTACCATAGCAACGCGTTACCGGGTCAGCTAGTCTATAATCTAAGAACACAAATTTGTTGTTTGTGTGTTTGTCTGTCCGCTCTTTTTCCATTGTATCAATTAACGTAACCATAGCAACGCGTTACCGTAGCAACGCGTTACCATAGCAACACGTTACCATAGCAACGCGTTACCGGCTCAGCTAGTCTTTTATAAAAAAACATAAAAGTAACTGAAAATATTACTCTGCATTCTTCAGAGGATGAAGGAAATTTCAAGAGTAAGATTAGAAAGTCTTACTCTTGAAATTTACTCAATCCACTGTCCGGCTGTCATTCACGGCTCAAAGCTGTTTTGATAATACAATTAGAAGTTATTTTTTTATACAATTGGAGAGCTTTATACTTATAAAGGAAAAATACGAAAATATGTAGATTTTTAAAACAGTTTTCTGTTTTCTTTTTTTTTGTCTGCGGCATATAAATACCTTCCTGTTTACATGTATGTGTTTCCTCTGATATTTTTGTGTGTTAAAAAATATAATGGGTAATGAGAATCCTAAACTTCCGCCCGTACATTTAAATAAAACCATGTTACCGGAGCCACGACGCTTACATATTTGTGTTTTATATTTAATCTTCATATGTCATCATTGTTATCCTGTGATCATGGCTCCTGTACAGAAGGCGAATCATAAGCATAAAGATAAATATAAAAAAAACAAGAATAAACGTGTCTTGGATCCGATGAAAGTTTTTTTTTTTTCATTTAAATGTGGATGAATATTTAATTTTGATAAAATGTACCGATTTAATACTTTTTGGAATATTTAGGAAATCTATCTTAGGCGAGTGGAGAATCGTCTTCAAATGACATTGATGGGTGAAGGCCCTTCTGAAACAATTAACAATATAATAAATATTTAAACCGTTGGTATAATCAATTCAAGAACGGTCGTTCTTTACACGGCCCTTCGATAGTAGTTACCGAAGAAAACGTGCAAGCAGTAAAGTATTCAATTTAAAAAAAATTACAAATTACGTATATGTTCAGAGATTCAGCATATATTGCAGAATATATTAACAATATTCTACACATCCTCACCTAAGTACAGAAGTAAGTCCGTGTGGAATGGTGCCGTGATATAAATCATAAATTTGAGGCAGGCTCGTCTCGATGCGTTTATAACATTACCATAGGTGACGAATCCTGGATAAATCCAGGATCGTATTATTATGAGTACGATTCAGAAACAGAGTGTCAGTCAATAGTTTGGCTGTTTTAAAACGAATTAACGCCTATAAAAGTAAAGCGACCCAGAAGTGTAGGAAAAATTTTAATTACTACGTTCTTTTCTTTGACGGGGTATCTGGTCCATTAAAAAATTAAAGCAGCATCAACGCCAAATGGTGTGCTACGAAATATGAGCAGTATACGACCGAACACCGGGCTCAGCGGGTTACTGCTTCACCATAACGCGCTCGCGCACTCAGCGCTAAAAAAATCTACACAAAGGAATGCAGTTTTCATCGCCGAAAGATGCACTAATAGCATTCGTGAAGGCCGTAGAAGAGGTATCTGCTGCTAACAAGAAAAAGAGTTTCAAAATTGGTTCAGACGCATAAAACTTTGTAAAGAAGCTGGAGAGAGAGGAGGGCTCTTCGAAAAGATTTAGTAAAATATTTAATCCATATAAGTAGTTTTTCAGATTTTTAAACTTTCTGAGAGACCCACGTATATTGGACTCGACTCTGATATTTACATTTTAAATGGCCACGAATTAAAATTATGTATGTAAAGTATGATCGGTTTCAGAAGTAGCTTTATACTTAATAACGACTATAGGCTTCCAACTAGTTTATTATGATTGATTGAGCTTGTTAATATGACCAGGCTACATCTGATGCTGAACGTACAGTCGACAGCACATCTAGCTATAACTTGTGATGTTTTGACCTTTTACCATTGTGACAGAGATAGCTTAATTTTTAGGGTATAGCCAAGCGAAATGAAATGTTAAAGGTACATTACAACACGTTTTTACCCGCGGATTACACCTGCCTGGTGTATGGTTTGTCACAGAAATTTGTAATAGCGCTTTCTCATAAAACACTTCAACTTAGCAGAATAAAAGGTTATGCAAGTTGACGGATACGCCTTTTGTATTAATCACCTCGGGAAGCCAGCGAAGATTTTATGCCATCGCTGAGCAGTCAATCTCCGAGGGAATATTCACAAAATGTCTAAGATGAATTATTTATTCCCGAAGAGGACAATTATACAGAGGACAAAATAATTCGATACAGACGGATACTACAGGGGAAGGCCAAGAAATTTTGAGACAATTAAGTCAATCACCTATCCACATCTACTTACAAAAAATATTGAAAAAGACTTAAAGTTAATTTAATTGTATGTATCAAGACGGCTTGTATTTACTTTATGCATCATTGATGAATGAATTTAGATTCTAAAACTAAAGACACGTTTTATTTGTGGAAAATAAAAAATATTAAAAATACCGAAGTTGAGTTGAATCTGATTTGGATTCTGATTTCCGGTTAATATTAGAAAAAAAAAACAATTTTTGAATTTGTAGTATCTGCAAAGTAATACATTTAATTGTTCTCCAAAGTCCACCACTTATTTTATTCTTTATCATTTTACAAAATAGCACCTATAGCTTTTGAAAAATTCGTTATTCAAATTTTGTATATTATTTGAACACTTATAAAATAATAACTATTTAAAAAAAAAAAAACGTTGTCCGCTTCACGTGAAATGCCCCAAAAATGTCACTTAATCTATACAACCATTTTTTACATGATTATGGGGAGCCGAAAATTTTACCTCAAATTACATTGGGGATATACAGTATTTTTATCTATAAGAAGTCCTATATCCCAGCTATGAAGACATTAATAGAATACTTATTATGAATAGTCTAATTCGTATATTTAATTTCAGAACTCTCAAAGATTGGGTCGTGTGAGTCGCGCGGAGACTAAAGCGACGGCTATGGTGTTCATTATGATCATAGCATTCACCGTCGCGTGGACACCATACTCCTTGTTTGCCCTCATGGAACAATTTGCAACTGATGGCATTGTAAGTGAAATTGTAATTACCTATCTAACGTGGTTAAGTGGATCACTAATACGCTAACGCCGTGATTCTTAAACTGTGCTAGGCATTTGACCTTTAGTTCGTCGCTTTAATTTTTAATTATGTTTACGTTATAAGACAGCAGCGGTAGTGTCAACATTATCAATATTAGTATCATATTTTTATTATTGATAACATTTTCAATAGTAAATAGAATTGAAAACATCTTATTTTTAAGCCACTTGTCGTGCTTTTCATAAAATATTAAATGAATTCTCGGCGTCGTCGTTTTCTTTCAAACTCAAATTATAGTTACAATACAATTTCTTTTTTAATTAAAATTCGATTTCGTTTAATTTTTTTATGACAAAAATAGCTCAAACCTTATGACATTGTAATAAAATCATTTCCTTTTTAAGAGTACATTACTAAATGTCCTGTTGACCGTACCCCTCAATTATTGTCCAGCTTAAAAGGTTCTGTGTGTTTTCAAAGGACAAATTTGATGAATATCTTAATGGTACCAAAATAAGACATTGTATATAATCCAGTCCTTTAAAGAAAATTAGGTTCCATAAATAAATATTGCGTACTGATCAGGTTTTCTTTTCAGATCTCGCCAGGAGTAGGTGTTATTCCAGCTTTAGTCGCAAAAAGTTCTATTTGCTACGATCCTCTTATCTACGTTGGAATGAACACTCAAGTGAGTTTTTTTTATAAATACAAAAAATATCATTAACTTCATTATTATCGCTGACTTTTAGTGACATATTGAGTCGTTTCTCAATAAAAGAGAAAAATTGATATAAAATAATAAATATGGGATTTGATGATATCACTTAGTTAAGTAAAAACCGCTTATTATAAGTTTTTCTTTTATTTTAAAAGATAGAGAGATAACGATATTTCGGTTTCTGTGACACTTTTGTAACATTTTATATGTGTTAAACGTAAACTTTTAATACAAATCTGTTAATATGTAAAAAAACTTGAAATAAATTTCAATTCCATGTAATATAATTATTTTTTAAGCAAAGAATATAAAAAATATACTAAGTTTGTACTATAAAAGCTAAATTGAACCTGTAAATGATGTGTGTGAAATTTAATTTTTAGTTGATTTTGTATTCATTGTTACAGTTCCGTCAGTCAATCAAACGTATCTTCGGTATGCATAGCAAAGGGAAGCAGTCACAAACGGAAAAAGGATTTAACAATACAGTCATGTCTCCAGCCCACAAGCCATCTTTAAACAACGAATCAACGAGGTACATATCAGAAAACACTATTTCAACTATCCCGAAAAAGATGAAAGATACCAAAAGAATAATCTTTAGTGATTATATTACCGAAGTGGTCAACAACGATACAAACCGTCCTTACCCTAAAGATTTGGAGCTTTGTACTATCAATGAGAACAGAACTACTTCCGATGCTGAAAAATCTGGAGAGACCACTTATGATGACGATAGTGGAAACAGTCACAAAAAACTTGACTTATTCGGGGAATCATGTCAAATATTCAATAAACAGTCACCGGTGTTGACAATAATTGATACGGAACATTTAATATTTAGCAAGCCAACAAAGTATAAGAATGAGGATGCTGATTGCAGTAAAAATGCATATGGTAACGCTGCTTACGAAGAACATTCCACCGACTCCGCAAAAGTTGATGTTTTTAGAACAGAACACGAATACCAAAGAATGAAACGACATAAAATGATCAAACATAGCTACTCATTAGATCTGAGTGTACCTAACGAAAACAGAAATAGGAAACTTTCCATTGAAACCAAATTTGAAACCCTGATTGAACCTAAAGGATTCTTCAAAGACTCTATCATTAGTAAATTTTTTGAGCCCGAATCAAAACAGGATGGAATTAAAAGTTATTTATGCAAAGTTGAGGAGAACGGTAAAACTGACAGCAATTTGTAACTTTAGACTGGATTAAGGGTTTGTGGGAACAATATGAAATTAGTAAAATTATATTGACACAGTTAATATTGTTATAATTATTGAACTATTTGGTGGTTATCCGAATTAAACTTTGTTGAAATCCAGTCTAACAAAGGTGCTGATTTAGTAGAAACACGTGTAAGAATGGATGCTGTTGTCAAGGATCTGTGATATAGATACGATTTGCTCTATTTTATGGGGAGCCGTAAACTAAAATAGTGCCAAGGTATTAAATATAAAAAATATTTTTGGGAATAATTAAAGTCAATAATTTTTTATAAATGATAATAATAAGTTCATAAAGTATAGAAAAAATGCGAACTATGCGTAAGTTAAAGATCTTTGAAGGATCTCTTGATTATACTGAATAAATCCATATTTAACGATTAAGCCAATACAGTAATCACTTGTTTCGCTTTGTTTAGTCATTAATGAATGTTTTATTACATTATTGTCCTAATAAGAAAATAAACAACAATAATTATATAAACGAATATATAAACTAATATTACTTTCTGAATAGACTTAAAATAACATAAATATTAATTTATAGTTTAATAAAATAATTTTCGAGCCTAAAAAGTTTCATATAGGTAATTATATTGTTATTTGACGTATAGAATATTGTGTGTATGATTATGTGCAAAAGATTTTAGAATGTTTTGTATTTGGGTCTATAGAAGAAGCAAAAAAACAATCCGATTATTTCAAAATTAAAGTTTTATCTACTTTATTAATGTCCTTATTACTAAATTAATTTCTGTCAATTATTACTATTGTAATTAGAAAAATCTAAATTTCTTAATGTATCATATAGAATAGAGATTTGCTGTTTTGTGATTTGCTATTTTGTGATTTGATGTTTTGTCTAACGGATTCGTCACGTCTCTATATTTTATCTTCGCGTTTTACCACGAAAATGATAATGAATTCATAAATTAAAAATCTTTTGCTTACTTAAAAAAATCATATCACTTACTATAAATATTTTTCTGTAATAGTTACTTGTTAATTTTGGCATAAGCCATATGGTTGACAAACGAACTTGGTTTACTTTTATTATTTATAACTTCTTAGCAAAACTGACAACTTTTATTACAAATACAAGGTGTAAAATCATATTCAATCATGAATAAAACTATATATATTTATATTTTTTGTATGAGGCTATATAAAGAAAATGGATACATATAAAGATATTAAAAAAATAAATACCTTTGTTGCACATTTCGATTCATAAATACATAATGGGGAATAAACCTACGGTCTTGTTTAAAATAAGTATGAAAGCCGCTTCCCATGCATTATTTTTGGTAAGGGTACAGTACCGAGCAACACGGCTTCGGCGTTAATGATCCTGTCGCGACGATAGAGCGAGAGTATTATATACTATAACAATGTATGAATGGAATTTTGGAGCGGTGGCAGTGGCGCCGCGTCTCTGAGTCGCTCTTCGATGGTGGTGGCTAGATGTGCCTCGCTGTAAAAGGGCACGTGCTTTTGCATATCTCACTGCCTAGAGTGTTCAGACGGTTGTGCGCGATTACAGAAGTCGTCGTCGTGAAGTCGGTCTAGAAATAGAACCGTAGCGATAGTTTTTGCTTTGTTATGAAGCTGCGTCACTGACAACGAAGCCGCTTTGCTCGGAACTCCACCTTAATGTTACTTAGTTTTAATTAAGTACACTATTCTTATCTCGCAGCATCATTTTGGGTATTTTTACGAACCAATTTAAGAAAAGAGAAAGATATTATTTATAATGCAAGTAGTACTCATATTTCCATATCAAAAATTAGTGTATGCACCACTGGATAATGGCTGATTTTTATGTTTTTTGCAGTTGACAATGGCTTATTACCATTCACAATGCTACAAAGCTTAAAATAGTATTTAATTATAGCGAAGCCAATATGTTGTCATGTGCAGAAGACTTGACATAAACATTTAGACCTATTTTTTTATTTGTTTTATTTATATTTTTCTCAAGAGATTGCAAATAATGGTGATATCGTGTAGATGCACATCACATATTAGATTTAAATTGTTCTTTTTTTTAACTCACATAACTTCTGTAAGGTTATATAGAAATTGAACTATGTGCAATTTATTTATAAGCAAAACCATATTCTTAAAACATTTCGTCAAACAAAATTGAGTTATTTTAATTTGATTGATTTTCAAATAGTGCGTTGTTCACCGAGGGGAGAAAGTCACTTATACCACCCTACGAAAGATATAAAATTCACAATTTCTTTAATCAAAGTTTATATAGAAATGAAGGAATTAAATCATAATATAGGTAAATTTATCGTGTTTCTTTATTTTAAGTAAGTCCTTAATGATTGCTTAAGCTGCATCTTACCTACCTAATACCAGCGTCATCATAATTATAAAAAGGTTCAGTTATATTAACGTAATTAATTCAGAAAGTAAACTAACAATACATAATACATAGTATTAGGTGTATTGTTCGCCAAAGGGATTTTTTTCCCAGCCCTCGTGTACTGTTCGGACTTCAAACGCAACCGAGGAGGAAAATTTATACGAAAATACTTGCCTGCTAGTTTTGTTTATATTTTATATTAAGACAAAACTGAAATAACAACATCTCAAAATTGTTATTTCGAATTCATAAGATTTTTTTGGCCACTTGTTAATTTAACCATTTATATATTTTAAATTTAAAAAGTGTTAATTGTCTGCTAACTTTATGGTTAAAATTTTCATTTATGTAACTGCACACCAAAACTTATATTAAATGTCTATTTACTTTAATGAATGTCCAATTTATTTGTAATAAAGACGATATACGTAATAATATTTCATTCACTCACACCAATTAGCCTGGCTCAAAGTAAGCACTATAAGACTTGTGTTATGGATACTAGGATAATGAATGGACATACATAAATATGATATATACACATTTCACATTTATAGAAATATATATATATAAATGCCCATGACTCAGGTACAAATTCTCGTATTCATCACACAAACATCTGCCTCTTCCGGGACTCGAATCCAGGACCGTCGGTGTGAAAGTCTGGATCACTAAGGTTCCACCAAACGGTTTTAAAGACACCGCCCCTACAGTACCCAGTGGCACCCAGACAGTAATTGAAAATTTAGTTCAGGAACTAAATTTTCAATTACTGTCTGGGTGTATCTAGAAGTATATAAATACGACAAATTATCTATAATATGATTTCACGTCTCCAACTTGAAGTTTAAATTGTTTATTTTTCTCGTAGGTTTGTATATAGTACTATGTATCACTCGTAAGCAAGTGCTGTTTCCTTTCTTGTCAGTGTTCGATCACTTTCTTCTCTCGGCATTCATGAATATGCCTTCTTTTTGATTCTGCAGATGATTGATGCTTTTATACTTTGTATTTTTAAAATACTGTACGTTTCGGTAGATATTAACCGATTCGTTGCTGATGGCACGTCTGGCGTGCCATCACATTCTTTTGCGTGTGGCGCTAGCCACTGGAGCCGTGTCATTTTAAATCAATGATTACTCCTTCAAATTAAGTTTTAGGGAAATCTTCATTTTTCACGTTTATCAAGCTGTTAGCCTTCGTTTCTGGTAATTGTATGTAGCAACGAATCGGTTAAACCAATAAAACACACAAAATTGTCATAGGATCATAGAATTATATCAAAAAATGTTAGTAAGCAATACAGGGCTTATCAAAATGTACCTATTTTAATAATTGGTTTAATTAATACCTATACAAACTTTTTTTAGATGTTTCACCTCACGATGCGTGATGGAGTGTTATTTTTTTACTGTAATGAGTTTATATAGACATAGCTAAAACTATTTTATAAATGTGTATATCCAGTGTGGATACGACATATCTATATTTATTATAACTACAAGTATGACCGCCATCGAGACGTAAAACATCTATACTAACTTCTTTCAAAATAAAAATTATAATTAAATATTTGAGAACAAAGATGTTAAATTCCTAAATAAATTTATTTATAAAGAAATTACTCATAACGACATAGTTCTAGTATTTTTTTATATAAAAAAAAATGTGTTTCTTTTTCATGCCCATAAAATTTAGACAATACGTAAAACTTACAACTGAGATATATTTGCGATCGAATCTAAAAAAAGTATTCGTTATCGTCTTATTTGTTAAGATTTAATCGAAATTCCATAATTTATTACTGCGAGTCTCAATTTAATATTGGCATGGAAATGAATTTTAACTGCTCATTAAGTGTAAAATGTGTCTAATGCTATTAGGAATATTAGCCTTTTAAATTGAATGTTTTACTATATTAAACGTTTCCTATTGATTGTTTGTTTGTTTTTATATAATAACTAACTGACCCAGCCACGCGTTGCTGTGTTATATATTAAAATAAAACCTATCCTATCTTTTAAGTTAGATCAAATAACAAATAGTTACGAAGTTTGATCACAATCGGTTGAGTAGTTTAGGAGTCCATCGCGGACAAACAACGTGACACGTAATTTATATATATTATAAGATAAGATAAGATAAGATTATAAGTAGGTATTCTAAATTGAAACAACGTAGAAATACAAGACCACATAAATGAAATATTTGTAATAAAAGATTTAACAATTAATGGACTACGTCAGCTTAGGGCTTATTGCACCATCTGTTTATAACACCAAGTTTAATAAAACTTGTAGCAACATTGATCTCAGTTCACATCGATTTTACCAGCTACATTGTGATCGCGTTTACGCTGGGAGTAGTGTGAAATGAGCAATCTTGTACAACGAATAACAGGACACTTATTATCGAAACTTTACTTTAAAGCAATTGCTAACGCTCTGTTTATTAATATAAAATGATTATATTTAAATTACTTAATTCTATGTTAGTAAATACCCGTAATGACATTGACGGCTCCTGAACCCGTTTAACAATAATAGGCTGACCTGATAAACTACGCCACAACAGTCTTTATAGAACTAAATCCGAACATCTCAAACTAAAACCACTATACCTCTTAAAAATGTTAACAGAATAATTATAGTTAGATTTAAAACTATACCTGAATGGTTTTGCCTGAAAATTATAAACAGCAATTTTAACTTTTGACGATCATTTGGTGCAACGGTAGCGATCCTGCCTTTCGCACCGATGGTCCTGGGTTCAAATCCCGGTAGGGGCAGATGCTTGTATGATGAATACGAGCATTTATACCTGAGTCATGGGTATTTATATATATTTCTATGAATATTACATATCTATGTATCATATATGTAGTCTTTCCGTTACCCTAGTATACACAAGCCTTACTGTGCTTACTTTGGGCTAGGCTAATTGGTGTGAATGTAGGAAATATTTATTTATTTATTTATAACTAAAAACTTTTTGCTAAATTTAAGTAGACCTCAAATGGAAAAAGGAAAAGTCCAACTTCTCAAATATGGAACAGCATTGCGTTGATACTAATGAATTTCTAAGAATATTTTTGGATCCCTCGACTGCAACGAGTGACTTACATAGGATATACATTTTTAGATAAATTTAATTAAGTAGTATTTATTATAACATATTATTTATAGTATAATACAGTATCAGTACGCAGATATATTTGTATATAGAAGTTTGTGCATGAGCATTAAGAAATACTAGCTGATCCGGCCACGCGTTGCTGTGTTACGAATTAAAAAAGAAAAACTATCCTATCTCTTCAGTTGGACCAAATTACACATAAATACCAACTTTCATCAATATCGGTTGAGTTGGTGAAGAGTTCACTGGGAACATACATTGTGACACTGGATTTTTATGTATTATGAAAAGTATACTACAACCTGCCCAGGAGTATGAAGAATAATTGTACCAAGTTTCGTTAAAATCCGTCGAGTAGTTTTTGTTTCTATAAGGAACATACAGACAGACAGACAGACAAAAAATTTTCTGATTGCATTTTTGGCATCAGTATCGATCACTAATCACCCCCTGATAGTTATTTTGAAAATATATTTCATGTACAGAGTTGACCTCTCTACAGATTTATTATAAGTATAGAAGATGTGTCTGCATATAAGCAGAGTACCCTTTCAACGTCCAATAACTGTATTATGAGGTTGTTAGAGCATGGGGGGTAAACGCTTATAATATGCATTGATGTTAGAAAACATATCTACGCCAGAGAAACGTTGGTTCTTAATGCTTTGTGTACTTACCTGTATTTTTGTGCATTGCTGGTGCGCAAAAATAAAAATAACAATATAACAAATAAATAGCGTGCCTTCAGTTTATTCCACAACACTAGGTACCATAACGCCAACATTAGTTTGTCAAATATGAAATACACTGTTACATTAAATTTATTTCATTATTTATCTTGGCACCAATTTTCTTCTTCTTATTTCACTTTCAGCTATAAATCACTTGAAAACGCAACAATACGAACATGCAGATAATCGACATCGCACACCGACCAAGCGCAGTGAATGACTGTGTGATACACCTAAAGTATCATAACTTATCTGAAGTTAGTTGACGAACGATATTTTCTAAATTTAAGTAAACCTCAAATGGAAAAAGAAAAAGCCCAACATGTCAAATATGGAACAGCATTGCGTCGACACTAATGAATTTTATTTGACTTAGAATATTTTGGATCCCTTGACTGCAACGAGTGACTCATCGGTTTCAAGAGCACAGTAAAATTTAAATCGTCATAGATAACATTCTTAGTGAAAGAAGATACCAATGATAAGAGATAGGTATTACTTTGGTTTAGTAATAATAGAACTAGGGTAGGTATTCATTCAGGCAACAAAACTATAGCAGTTTAATCTTTTATTAGGGATATATTTTATTGGACTCGTCCGTTAATGATTACGCACAAATACACTAAAATTGACAATTTTAATTTAAAAAAAAGTCAACACAAAGCATTCTTAATATGGTGTATCTTTTATTTTCTTACTACGCTTTGTAGCGAAGAGTAAAAGAGTAAAATAACAGTATAGCACAATAGTTCTTAATAGTTCAACGGTTTATTGTTACTTTAGTTACAAGAATTTATCCAAAATAGATCTCTTGTTAACGTCAAAAGCAGAATTTGTATATTTCAAGCTGAGATAATTATTTTATCTTGCTTCTGCCTAAGATAAATTAATTATGTCAAGCTCCGTCTTCTTGTGTCAGCATCAGATTAATTGTTACGTAGGAGAAGGGGTTATTTTTCCCTATTCTTATACAGACCAACTTAGTTCGTTTACGTGTAACACATTGGGCGTATAATAAAATGATGTATATTCACACAATTGCATTAATTGTTGTTCAACGAAATTAATGTCATTTTAGCATCAGCGATTAGGGATTGATTTGCTATTCGATGGTTAAACGCAGCAGTCGAATTCTTGAAATCAGATTGGCCACTCTCATCATCAGTTTATGCAAAAACTACACGTCTAAATACGCATGCAGAAGAGTTTTCTAAATATTAAAGTGTTTGTAAAAACTAATATGGCTAAATATAAAAACTAATATGGCACATGTTTTTAATTTTTCCAATTTTAACTTATGTCGTAGTTTTATACTAAGTCCATAATAAATAAATAAATATTTCTTACATTTACATCAATTAGTCTAGCCCAAAGTAAGCACTGTAAGGCTTGTATTATGGATACTAGGTTAACGGATAGACTTACATATATGATATATAGATATGTTATATTCATAGAGATATATAAAAAGACACCCATGACTCAGGTACAAATGCTCGTACTCATGATACAAACATTTGCCCTTTCCGGGATTTGAACCCGGGACCGTCGTTGCGAAAGGCAAGATCACTACCGTTGCACCAAACGGTCGTTTGATCGTTGATTTCAAGGATATAACAGGCAGAAGATAATATAAGACACAATAGGATTACAGATTGTTCTTAGTTAAAGATTAAATTTATAAAAAACAATATAGGCTGCTTCAGGCCTGTATCTATTTTTATGAAAAGTTTTAGGCTTGAATTCCTTCAATCGCGTATGTTGATCGCCTTTACAATACGTACGTACGGGTACGTAGTAAAATAACCGATACTTGGCGCCGCACCTTTTTTTTAATAATAGGTTTTATGGTTTCGATTCGTCTCCTTTAAGCCATGTCTTGATATTCAGGAATTTCTTTTCGTAATTAGATGATGAATTATGAGAGCAGATTTTTGTATGATAAATAATCAATGAACAATAAATGAGTTATGAAATAATCCCTTTCCCTATGTTTCAGTAAAAGAGTGGGGTGGAAAACCTCCACCTAGACTTCTTGTGGGACCACCGAAACCACTAAAGTAAGGCTTCCGGTTACCGCAAAAATATCGCTGTTCACATTACGTTTCTTTGAGGCGCAGAGTGGGACCACTTAGTATACAATATGTATGCTTAATTCTGCATATTCGTACGCTCGACCGAACATTTGCGACTTATTCTTGTACGTTGAGGATGTAAAGGTCCATGGATATCCAGGATAACCAGGAATACCATAAGACTATTGCCACTATTGCCACCTTTGTTGTAAATAAAAACAATAGAAAATTATTGTTTAAAGATTTTTTATAAGTTAATTTCTATTTGTGCACCCAATATTCTACAGTTTTTTCATTAAGAAATATTTAAAACTCCTTAGCAAATTCCTTACAAACGGACAGTTCCTTTGTGAGTTCAAACATTCTTCACATTGTAAAAAATCGGACATCCCTAAGTTTTAATTAAAGAAGATGCTTCTTATTAACTCGAGTAGGTACTAGTTGGTATATTTGTTTCATGTCCAGTTGCAAGAGTTTCAGTATTTTTGCTGTCTTATTGCTGTTCCACTTAAAATACGATTTAACATTGACGAACATTTGAAATTTAGGAAATTTTTTTGACATATACGTAACATATTTAGTCGAAAGGTAAATTAGTAAACGAAAGCAATACTCATGATCGATAAAATAATATTATTATATTTGGATATGTGTATCACTCAAATCGGACACAACAATTAAACTATTTGCACTACAAAATGATTATATTTCAATTTGTTGTTATGACAACTTTTTATTTACTTTATCTTGGTTTTGGGATAAGTTAAAATTATATTATTCTTTACTTGATAAGCCTTCTAATATTGCAGTCTTTGTTACGCATGAGAAACCTGTTCCAGTTCTCTATGCTAATATCAACTGAAATACTCGCTGAATATTTCATTTTAGCTGATATACATCTCTCGCTTCTGCAACTCTCATCAGCCTTTCATACAAGCAATTTCAAATTTAAATAAATCAATGGTTACTTTAGAACCCAATAAAAATAAAGTTATTATTGTCGTGCTCCAAAAAAAGAGATATGGTAACCAGATAAAACAACAATGAATACTAGAAACACCCAAACAAACCAAAATGGTGAAACCAATTCTGGTTCTGTACCTCAAAAGAAATCATTTTCTCGTATGTCTGTTTGCTTATCTGGTTCTCATTAACTCGAGTAGTCTGTCTGTCGACTTCTTCTGAAACATATGAGGCAAGAAGCTAACAATTTATTTATGTGATTTATATAATTATTGTTGTTTCGACAAGTACCAAAATGTGAAAGCAACTTTATATGAAAAAGTATTCATTAATACACTAATATTATATAGAGGAAAGATTTGTATTTTTGTATGTTTACAATTAATAAACTTAAAAACTACTAAGCCGATTTCAAAAATTCTTTCACCATTGGAAAGCTACATTCACGCTAAGTAACATAGGCTATATTTAATGCTAGAAAACATTCAAAGATTTTTGTCCACCCGTACGAAGCCGGGACGGGCCGCTAGTTAATTATAAGCTAAATAACATTTTATTCTTCAGCAAAAGTATTAATAATTGGTTCACGACGACAAAAACATAGAACACAGGATTGATATTAAAGCTAATATCCAGTTTCAAAACTCCTGGCAATAATTCTGAATTCACTCTGAATTCTTTTGACAGGCGAGAAGTGTCCTGGATTAATCCTAGACGATGTAGCTTAGAACATTTTCCTCTGTTAAACTTGGGAAGTAAATTTTCGAGGTTCAATTTATCCATGTTTATTTATATCTATACTAGTTTGTATGTTTAATCAATCGTTTTTGAAAATTCTCCAATATTTAGAATGAACTATTTGAGTAGGTACCATAAACTGTCTTCAATTTTTTTTCAAATGTTAGGCATCCCTAAGAAAATTACAAAAATGTAACTTAAGTGAAAAAAACTATAACCTCGTTAACATTGCGTCCCGTTCTCAAACTAATTGACTTAAAAACTTGTTTCATAATTACAAACTAGCTGTTGCCCGCGACTTCGTCCGCGTGTATTTGATTTTATACAGTCATACAGGCTTGTTAACTGTTATACAGCAAAAAATAAATAAAACAAAAATACAAAGTTTGGATTAATGCGTGAATCGTAGATAAAAAGAAAATGTTAACAATTGGACACAGATTATTTTCCAACTTAACCTGGCCGGTGATTAAATCCGGATCCCTGCAGTCCAAAAGCACTTGCGGTACCATAAATGACAACTGTGCCACAGAGGCCGTTTGATCGACACAATCAGCAAAAATAAAACCGGCCAAGTGCGAGTCAGACTCGCGCACGAAGGGTTCCGTACCATATCTAGCTAGTACCTTATAATGCCTCTTTATAGACAACGTTCGATGAGGTTTGGTTCGGAACACAAACAAACAGTTTGTTTGGTTGACTTACACGGAAGAAAGCGACATAGAGCTGACCATGTGAGAAACAGCCGACGCTGAGGTCCACGCCAGCAACACGTAGCGTCTGCCCTTGGGCTTTGTTTATAGTCAACACAAACTCACCGGGAACTGGACACGTTTGAAATGGAATGGGTAATTATTGCGAATCAGTGGAATTCGTGGTATAAAAACTCTTTCACTGACGTCACATCCCGCCAAAATCCGCTTCTATTAAGTTACGGTGCAGAGAAGTTACTTACAGTCTTGTCCCGTTGTATAATTTTGGGGGGCTTAAAAGAGCTCAACATAATAATTGCGACGCCAGTTTTTCAATTAATCTTGTGTGCTGGAAGTCCAGGAACGCTCAGAGAATTAAGAAATTCAACGGGATAATTGGTAGCGTCATCTTGCGTTAGTGTTACTCTGTTAATAGAAGTATACTCAACTACTTCTCCTTCAACATTGTTGAGTATATCCAAATTGATTCTTGCGGCTTGGTCATTTTGCGGAGTCAAAATTGCTCTTTCGCAAAGCCATGATTTGTTATTTGATTTTGTTCATTGTTGTCCATACACGGAAGAGATAAGATCTTCAATTGAATTAACAGTGTGGCAGAGATTTTCAGATAAAACTATTTGCCCTTCTTCTTCCGGATATATCCCTTCGTCAATTTTAGCAATAAATCAGAAAATCCCTGCGCATTTGTGTTGGCTCCTGTTCGCGCCCTCATGTTGACTGTTAAGTCCAACTTTGTGACGTGTCGCCAAAGGCTTGAGCTCTTTAAGCATGCTCTTATCTCGTCGGTTTTTGTTCCCAGTGGTACTACTGGCAACGTTTGTCTAAAATCCCCACAAAACAGCATCATTACGCCACCCATAGGTTGGTCATTTTGACGGATATCTCTGAGAGTTCTATCAACTGCTTCTACTGCTTTTCGGTGTGCCATAGTGTACTCGTCCCAGATAATTAAGCAGCAATCGAGTAAAACCTTCGCTTTATCATTGCTTCTAAAGATACCACATACAGGATGTTCACTTATGGTCAAATTTATGGGGATTTTAAATACGTATGAGCAATTTTACGGCCGGGTAACAAAGTGGCTGCTATTCCAGACGACGCCACAGCAAGAGCTATTTTGGCTTGAGCTCGTAATTGTGCCAAGATTATTTTAGTGAGAAAGGATTTTCCCGTCCCACCAGGTGCATCTAGAAAAATAATTTCTCCTATAGCATTGTCAATACTGTAACATACACGGTCGAATACAGTGCGCTGTTCTACAGTAAGACTGTGGACTCTGGTTCGTAAAGTTTCAGCTAGTTCAGCTGGATCATAATTTATTTCCGCAGCGTATTCTCTATTAATACGTTCCCCTTCTATGGTCGGCGCTGGCAAACGCCTTAGCCAATGCTGGTCATCGTCGAGTAAATGTCGGGTTGTTAAAGTTCAGCCTGCCAAGTGTGTCAGGCCACGCATTGAATAGGGACCCGTAGCAATTTTTTTTCCCGCTGAATCCTGTCTCTTTTGTAGGATTTATGCTTAATTCCAGTGGTACTATAAAGTATCAACATAAGGTAAGTACATAAGTTGTGTGTATTAAGATGTTCAAGTTACTATAGTTTTTTAACTATCCCACGGGAAGGAACCCTTTAATTTTCGGGATAAAATGTATCTAAGATGTTGACCAGGGATATAAGGTATCACCATGCAAAATTTGATTGAAATTGGTCTAGCCATTTCGGAAATTAGCACGTACAAACAGATAAACAGACAAACAGACAGAGAAAAAAAAAAAAACATTTTTTGGTATTTTCCCTCTTTTAACATCCCCCTGACTTGGTTTTAAGCATTTTTTTCTATGTACAGAAATTCGACCTCTACAGTTTTATTATAAGTATATATAGATAAACTAACACGCTATAACATTTTTGGAAAATCTCTATGAATTTTCTGTATATTATATATTGTATAATTTTGAAGAAAAGTTTTATTTAAAATTATTTTTATGTATCACGGGGAATTTCAGTAAGTAAACTTAAATTCCTTTTGATAGCCATTTGATTTTTTGAGAAAATTTTATATATAGATAATATTTGCCTTTACACAACATTATTTAGACAAATAAATTAGATACTGCGACCGTTTTTACAACAATTTATACAATGAAATCATTGTGTTACATGTACACAGTCGGCGTGATTAAACAATTATATCATCTCATACTAAATATTTTAGGTGATATTTTGAATTTATTTATGATACTCTTAAACGACTTTTGAATTTTTGTTACTCTTTCACGCAAAAACTACAGAGATGTGGAATTTATAGTTATATTTAATAATTAAATTATTTACATAGAAAACCAACAGCTACAACTTGACAACTTGCCACGAGGACTGCCAGGACCTATTTTAACAAAACTATAACAACAAAGGCTATAGCGGAAAAGCGGAAAAGTGGGGAAACCAGGACAGGCTCCAAAATTTTAAATCTTGACTTGGCAGCTGACGGTCTTTCCACCGCTTCACAAGCAGCACACTGTCAACAGTATATGTCTAACGCACACTTAACACTGAGTAGAGTGAGGGGAAAGCGTGAACCTTTTTAAGAGTTTTTTTATATTACCTGATGCTGGTCTCTGATCTTAGTAGCTTCCAGCATTTGACAGTCTGGAGACACGGAGCTTCATCATGTAACATATTATATGTTAGCTCTCCAAAATACTGAGACACTGTTAGGCCGAAGACAGAAGAAAATTATTGCACGGTCATTTCCTTATTAAGATTCATTTTCGTACGTAACAAATTGAAAACGATGCTCTTTGTAAACAATGTCATCAATTATTATACTATAAACTGTTTTGTGAGTTTGAATTGAAACAAATTTAAATTTTGACAAGTTTCAAATTAAAAATTACCGGTAAATATGTAAACGACACACCTTGAACAACATTATTTGTATTATTATGTACACTTTGTGTTTTATTTGTATGATTTATAAACTACGATTGCAAACTTACTTCTGTGGTTGTGTATTTACAATATTAATATGTTGATGTAAGAAACAAAATTAATTACATTTATATTTCAATGCATCTAATTTTATTGTTTTTAACTGAATAATAAAGGCCAAATATTAGACTAAAAAAGAGATATTTCATTGCATTGCATTTACAGATTTCATAATTCATTTTTTAAATTTTTGAATGAATGACACGCAGAAATAACTGAATTATTAAAAAAACGCAAGAAGATTTACAAACGGCGGCTTGATTGCTTTTTTCAAGGTAACCTTGGGATGGACAGAAAAGAAATGATAAAGTAGAAGGAATCAGGTCATAATACACTTCACTCATTAATTTTCGTATCAGATTACTGCCGATTGGCGCCTCCGGAACGGTTTTTGTCGGTAACTTTATACCGCAGTTGAACCCGCAGTTATTTAAATTTGACAAGCGCCAATTCGAAAGCCATAATGATAACAATATAGCATAATACTACTTGACATCCTCATACTTGCCACATATTGTTGCATAAACGTTCACAAGAATGGCAAAATTATAAATTATTTATTAATGGCATTTATGAAATAGTTATCCAATTGTCTACTTGTCTATACTTAAATGTTGTTTATTATTTTTTATGTGGAAATTATATACAGACCTAATATTATTTTAATTATGATTGTAACATTGAGCTGTATTTTGTCCAGTTCCAATAAAAAAAAACAGTTTTGCATACTATATTAGTCACGTCATATTAACAATATCTTTAGATGTTTGCCAATCATTAACATAATTATGACACAAACTTTTCGTCAGTTTAACTCCCGTTTCTTAAAATATTGATTTGATTAATTTTAGAAATTTTAAGTAGAAATTATTCTCCCCCCCTCTTTTATCACCAATTAGCTGTGGAATATTTCTTAGATACAATCAGTACTACAATAAATCCCCCAATAAATCACTAACGGCATGCAAGGAAAATCAGAAAATAATATAGGACTTGCTTAACCAAATAGGATGAAGCTTGCGATTTACAATTCGTGGAGATAAACTTCACAATAATGATATCACAACTTAGATTATAACAGTACTTACAAAATAAAACAAAAACAATAATAATACTAATAACAAATAAATATGGTTGTACGGGCAACATCCCTTTGCCGTCAGTTATCATGTTGAATAAAAAAAAAGTTAAAGTTAAAAGTCTGTCTAATCTGTGACACAAACACGATTATTTATTCTGTGGATAAATAATTTTGCATAATTGCAGTAATGCTATAAAGACATCAAGACAAACAAAAAGCAAAAACACGTTAAACAAGAAACAAACACAATCATGAAATAATTTTGTCACATAATAACCTCTCCTCAAACAGTTGATGTTTACATGAGGATCCGGCACAAACAGAAAGAGGTGGCAATCCTGGAAACGCCAACTAGTAACCAAATCATTTAACTGCTCTTTTAAGCTTCCTTTTGTACATATTTTACATAAAACAATATTTAGGCGATAAAGGCTATTAAACAAATAGTTTTTTTAGAAAAGTAAAAGGAATTGTTTGTTTGATGAAAACGAGCATTTGTATCTGAGTCGTTGGTATATAATAATAATATTTGTTACAATCACACAATTAGCCTAGTAAGCACTGTAAGGCTTGTGTTAAGGATACTAGGGTAACGGATATACATACATATATGAAATATATATCAGCTCGAGCTCCAGAACCGCTTTGAGACCCTTGAAAACAGCATAGATGTGGACGATCTGAACGACCTGGTGGTGGATGCTGTCCGTACGGTAGGGTAAAAATACTTCAAAACTCACCGTCCCAAATTGAAGAAACTCTCCACACATACACTCGAACTCATGGATAAGAGACATGAAATGAGACTGCAAGACTCAGCGGATGCCCTACGTTATAGACAGCTTAATAGACAGATCTCGAAGTCGCTGACGAGTGACCTTCGCCAATTTAATACCGAGCGTATTAAAGAGGCCATAGAGCGGAACAAAGGCTCCAAAGTGTTCGCTAGAGATCTGTCTATTGGGCAAAGTCAACTGACGAGGCTGAAAACTGAGGACGGCAGTATCATTTCATCGACTCCTGAAATCCTGAGAGAGATTGAGAGTTTCTATAGGCAGCTGTATTCCAGTATCACACCAGGCCAAAGCAGAGCTCGAGATCCTAGAGCCAAGCTTACCCGACACTATACCGAAGATATCCCGGACGTCAGCCTGTACGAGATTAGAATAGCCCTCAAACAGCTAAAGAACAACAAGGCGGCGGGAGATGACGGAATTACAACAGAGCTTCTGAGAGCGGGCGGCACGCCGGTACTTAAAGTCCTCCAGAAGCTCTTCAACTCTGTCATCGTCCAGGGCAAAACGCCGAAGGCATGGAGCAGAAGCGAGGTGATTTTGTTCTTCAAAAAGGGCGACAAAACCCTACTGAAGAACTACAGACCCATCTCGCTTCTGAGCCATGTCTACAAGCTGTTTTCGAGGGTCATTACGAATCGTCTTGCTCGCAGGTTTGACGACTTCCAACCTCCCGAACAAGCCGGTTTCCGAAAAGGCTTTAGCACCATAGACCACATCCATACGCTGCGGCAGGTTATACAGAAGACCGAAGAGTATAATCGGCCACTTTGCTTGGCGTTTGTGGACTATGAGAAGGCCTTTGATTCGATCGAGACTTGGGCGGTGTTGCAGTCTCTCCAGAGGTGCCAAGTGGACTACAGGTATATCGAAGTGTTAAGGTGCCTGTACCAAAACGCCACTATGTCGGTCCGAGTACAGAGCCAGAGCTCTAATCCTATCCAACTACAGCGAGGAGTGAGACAGGGAGACGTTATCTCTCCGAAACTGTTCACTGCTGCGTTGGAGGATATTTTTAAGCTTCTGGACTGGAATGGACTTGGCATCAACATCAACGGCGAGTACCTGACGCATCTTCGGTTTGCCGATGATGTGGTCCTAATGGCTGAGACCTTGGAAGACCTGAGCACCATGCTCGAAGATCTCAGTAACGCATCCCAACGAGTGGGTCTTAAGATGAACATGAACAAGACGAAAATTATGTCTAACGCCCATGTTACACCCGCTCCAGTAAATGTTGGGAACGTTACACTCGAAGTTGTTGACCACTATGTTTACCTAGGACATATAATACAGTTAGGTAAGTCCAACTTCGAGAAAGAGATCTCTCGTCGAATCCAACTCGGGTGGGCAGCGTTCGGGAAGCTGCGATACATTTTCGCGTCCAAAATACCTCAGTGCCTTAAGACGAAAGTCTTTAACCAGTGTGTGTTGCCAGTGATGACTTATGGCAGTGAAACGTGGTCGTTCACTATGGGTCTTGTAAGAAGGCTCAAGGTCGCCCAGCGGGCAATGGAGAGAGCTATGCTTGGTGTTTCCCTACGCGATCGAATCAGAAATGAGGAGATCCGTAGGAGAACAAAAACCGCCGACATAGCTCAAAGAATTGCGAAGCTGAAGTGGCAATGGGCAGGACACATAGCAAGGAGAACCGATGGCCGTTGGGGCGGAAAGGTTCTCGAATGGCGACCGCGTGCCGGACGACGCTCAGTGGGTAGGCCCGCTACGAGGTGGACCGACGATCTGGTCAAGGTCGCGGGAAAACGCTGGATGCGGGCAGCACAGGACCGATCGTTGTGGAGATCCTTGGGGGAGGCCTATGTCCAGCAGTGGGCGTCGTACGGCTGATATGATGATGAAATATATATAGATAATATTTATATAAATATATAAACGTATTCATGACTCAGGTACAAATGCTCGTATTCATCACACAAACATCTGCCTTTCCGGGATTCGAACCCAGGACTGTCGATGACCTGACCTGACCTACCTGCCTGACCGGACATGACCTAAATCATATTTAACCAACAGAAATATTGAATATTGAACATTTTCTTTGAAGATAGGCACTTATAAAATAGATGAACTTCTGAGATTATTTGTATAAAATCAACTTTGATTTTATTATTTCTTAATATTCATGACCCAGTGACAAAAACTATTTTTTTCTGAAAATAATTAGTGAGCAATTTCCTCATATCTAATATATTATGGGACGCGTCGTCATTTTATTTACATTAAAGTTGTGTATCAAATTTTCCATTATTGAGTACCGACCTATTTATCGGTAAATTGTAAAAAGAAAATCAGAACGTTTTTTTCTTCACCTAAGTATATAAACAAAAATGCATTTTTAAATCCACTACGTATTGCTTACCTACTTATTTCGTCACAATATTTTTTTGAAACCGTCAACCATACGTGAAATATATAATTAATATTCTTGTTAAGTGGGTAAGCAAAACCTTTGTACCATTACGAATGTGGAGCCAGTCGTAGTAGTACTACAGCGTGATTTGAACCTCAATTTCATGGAATCGTTCTTTGGTTCAAAGCTGATAAGCTGATAATATATTTTTTATATTTATAAGTGATGATACCGATTGTTTTTAAAACCACTCACTGAAAAATTTACATTTATAATATCTCACAAGTGAATTTCTAATACTGGTCGTCCGTACAAAAAAGTTTCTGTCTAACTTTCTGAATACTTTGTTTTAATAAAACCTTTTTAATACATGACAATGTATCGTACCATTAAATAAAATCGCAGTTATGTGAATTTCGGAAGTTGTCGTATCTTTTCCCGGGCTTATAAGTGTCTAATTTCCCTGTCCATTTGGAAATGACATTATCTATTGAATGCAACTTATTTCATTTTAATCAGATATCAATATATTATTTTATTAGCTTCCGCCCACAGTTTCACCCGTATGGTGGTTGGTTTGTTACTTTATGCTTTTATTATTCTACCCCAGAAAACACTTGAGCCAATTTACACTGTTACCGTCTTCGCCATGTGAAGGTACTGCCAGCTCATTTAATTGATACGCAGGAGGATATAATCGGAATAATCGAAACCTATGCCCGCAACGACCAATTTAATTAACTTCTTCATCGTAGGAAGGTTAGTCCTACAGAGAGGTCAAGCTGTATCTGTATTGTATATTATCTACCTGGATAATATAATGCATGGCTTAAATTTTAGGTTGAACTTCAATCTACTAAATTGTGAAAGCCTCATGAGTATCCGTTCAGTGATTTTATTGTAATGCACTCAGACGGATATAAATTTTAATGATTTCTTACCGTATCCTAATTGCTTATGCTTGAGTATATTCTACACAAATATATGTATAGGTATATACTAACCACATTTTTTTTACTGTTTTATCATACTATGGAAAATAAACGGATGACGCAGTTTTTAACGCCTTCGGCAAATGACTGCGGTTAAGAGACTTCTGCAAGAGTTGGTCTGCCACTAAGGGCAATATAGACACCAATTTCATACGAAATTAAATGACACTGATGTTTGCAGATACTGAACACAGGAGATAGAAACACTCAAACACCACTGTCATTGTGAATCTTTAACCCACAAACGCAGTATACATGTGAGACGACGTATTTTCATTTTAGAGGAACTGAAATCTCTCAAGGCTCAGAAAATTCTAGATTTAATACAAGGTTTTTTTTATTATTCCGAACAACTCGCAACAATTATGTAGTCCTAAACTAAGCTGAGCTTGTACTATGGGCACTAAATAATGTATGGAATATAAGTATATAACCGACCATGACTAGAGTACAAAACCCCGAGTGAGGTGATGGGCCATTCTTGCTATGGTGTCTTTATCCATAAGGAAGTCCGTTTCCCCCAAAATAGGACACCAATAAGCTTATTATGATGGAAAGATAAAACAGCATCTGTGTTAATATTATTAAGTACTAGCTTTTAAGCGCGGCTTCGCCCGCATTTTTTGACGTGATAACGTCTTATAAATTGGTTGCGGCTGGGAGTCACTTATGAAAAAGTGTAACGCTCGGTAACGTTACGATGAGTCACCGAACGAGAGAGAGGCCCGCCGAATGCCTTGCGTCTCTCTCCCACTCAACTATGATCGGTCTGCCGCGCGCATTGTGCAATTTAATTATATTCATATCAATAAATATTCTACCGAGAAAAAGACGTTGTCACGTAAAATCTTCGCCCGTAAAACCGACTTTACAGGCAAAAAAAAAAAAAAAAAAAAAAAAAAAAAAAAAAAAAAAAAAAAAACGACTTTTTTTTTCAATAAAAAGTATCCTATGTTACTTCCAATACCTCCAAGAATATATGTACGAAGTTTCATGATGATCGGTTCCGTAGTTTTTGCATGAAAGCATAACAAATAAACTTACATTCACATTTATAATATTAGTAGGGATTAAAAACTTTTGCTAGTAAGCAGTTATGGAAGATTAAAGGGGTGAACTTCCACCCTAATGCATTACTAATGCACTTTCTTGGAGTTCGCCATTTGTGGAGTCAAGTGTCAGTCTTGTTGATGTATAGGTATCGCTGCCACAATACAAGATCATACAGCGACCTTATGTTTTTTATTATTATTTAAAATGTAAGCGCTAGATTTTCAAAATCTAAAAAATATATTACAAGAAAAATTCAAATCGTCTTATGTGTCAAATGAAACTATAGGGTGCTAATTTTTTTCTGTAATAATTACTTTAGAAACTACTTCATTACACACTAAGGATAAACAAATTAAAATAGCACAATCAATTTCATCATCCTTGCATAAAATAGACGAAATATGTCTTAAAACCTCTTTCTAAACAGTAAAATATAAAAAACAAGCAAGCTGAAGGGACTCCATGTCCTTAATATGTCTTATCGAGAGCCGCTATTTTAGGCAATTTCAAACTCATTTGGTATTCAAATACGTTCTGGGATGCTCTTGAGAAGAGGTCTTAATGGCAGCATAGACCGATAATGCCCCTTAAAAGGCTTCTAGCACTTGTAGAAGCATTGTTCCAGGGCTACTCAGTATTAACTCTACCAAGATTATTTGCATACGACTCCTCGTTGAATGCAGTCGAAGTTTTTTATTTTCGTTTTACAGCATTTCAAAATTAACTTGGAAAGCAATCTTTTAATATGTGGTATAAAGGAATTGTGTAATTTGACTATTTATAAATGTAAAAATATTCAACTGTAGTTTATTACCAACTAACTTAAGAGATTCTTATCTATTTTAAATTTAATTAATACAGACTAATGATATTTCTGAACCCGATATCTAACCAACAACGGTGTATTATCTTATTCTCTAGTGTATTATGCCTAAATTTGTGAGCATTTTTTCTATTATCCGAACCATTTTAGTAATAAGTTCGTACTTATAATTATTTACCATAATTTAATTATTCTCGGTACTCTTAACCCATTTTTTCTTATCAATGTCGTAAGTCATAGTGTCTAGTCCTTATATTCTATGTTCTTAAGACAAACAAAATCGGGTAGCGAGTTTGATCTCTGTTTTAACTTAACCAAACCAAAGGTTCCGGCATCTCGCCATATGAGAATTAAGACTGACAGTATTAGAATATACATAGTATCAAGTTTTAGTCGATGTAACGTGTCCTTTATTGAAATTTAGGAACGACGATATTAGGACCAATGATCAATATATTATAATTAAAGTATGAAAATATATGATTACTTAAAGAATTTAAAAATAATTTCGAATAAGAAATATAATATTGAGAAACACAAAGAGCACCCCTGATCGATAGGTTTATATAAATATCGAGTTTGAGATTGATTATACTATATCAGAGCATATTATATTCAAGCAATAAATATGTTGGAAGTTAATCTAAAAAAAAAGTACTAATACATTATATCAAGGTGTTATACATATAGTATATATATAGAGGGAAGGTTTTTTTAAAGTGGAAGAACTTAATACACCATCTAATACCATGGTCACGTTTAGTACCTAGCTATAGTTTATAATAACGGGTGCGGCAATGAATCGGCCGATTTCGCAACACACACTGCAAATAGTCTACTGTTGACGACAACAGGTTACCACGAGGTAGGGGAACGCGACTACCGTCATCTTGTAACGCCTGCCTCACCATTAAGACACAATGGAATCGTGTGAAAATTACGTGTTTTTCAACCACCGTCGCCTCAAAATCTCCCAGAACTCAGAGAACGGATTCGCGAAGAAATGATACGAATTGATGCAGCTACACTTAATAATGGGATGAATAACCTTCCCACAAGATTGCTGGAATGTGTCGAGCTAAATGGGGGACATCTTCGGGATATTATTTTTAAATAATTGCAATTGTGTAAGTTTCATTTGGTATATTTTTAATTAATAAATCTTCTTTTTTAAAATTACTTCCGGGGTTTTCATAATCGCCCGATTCACTGCCGCACCTTGTATACTCAGTTTTCAAACATAATCACAATTTTTGGTATCCTTCTATTAGTTATAATCCAAGACAACATTACATACATTGTTCTGAACCTAAGTTGAGAGCTAAAGCACTTGTGTCTTAAGATTCAGAAACGACGACGGTACCACAACACCCAGACTCGAGCCAATATAGAAAAGTTCGGCTGTGGCTTTACCATGAAAACCGGTATGCGAACCGTTTGGTAGTTTATACCGCCACTTAGTACACTAACTTACCAAAGTTCTTTCGCGATCCATCGACTAATTTTTGAGTTTTTGCGAGACTGACGAACAGCAAATGCTTATTTAGATAAAAGTTCATTATTATATATTTAATACTTATTTGAATCCAATTTGGATCACAATTTCATTGGTTTTCATTTTTTTCAAATGAAACCCTAATCCTTTTCCTAAATTAAAGTAGTCTAAGGTATTCCTTATAACGTCAGCTATCTGATAGTAGAATTTTCGTCAAAATTGGTGTAGTCAGTTTGGAGATAAACAGAAATAGAGACAAAAAAATATTTTTGTTAAAATTGCCGTATATTCATTCATATGCACTTAAATTTTATTTATTTGTAAAAATATTTTTCATAAAAATAATGCTTAATTTAAATCTTGTTAAAAAACTTTCATGTTTTGATTGATGATTTCAAACTAAAAAATTTGAATTTATATAAATGATAGATCTATTTACAGGGTCTATTTTTTTTTAGGAAATTCTGCTCGTAAGTAAAATATAAGTGATGGAGCGATAGCCCTGTTTTCAAATTTATAATATATATGGCATACATGAAATGAAATGTGTTTGTTTCATGAAAAAAAATGGGTTTTATATGAAGTAAAACCCATAAAGCACCAAGTGAATGAAATGAGATACAGCTGCTGCACAGCACTGTCGATTTAGAAAAGTTTGCAAGTATTTTTAAAGTAAAGATATCAAACTTTATTGAAAATATTTATATGTTACTGAAAACAATTTCATCTTAATATTATAGTATATACGTATTTGGTATCAAATAAATTAATTTGTATTTTTTAACCGACTTCAATAAAAAAGGGGGAGGTTCTCAATTCGTCTGTATTTTTTTTTATGTTTGTTACCTCAGAACTTTCGCCTGCGTGAACCGATTTGGATGATTTTTTTTTATTTGAAAGCTGGTGCTTCCCGTTTGGTCCCATAGCAATTTGGTCCAGTTCTGACAGTGGCATCCATGAAAAAACTGAATAAGTCTGAAATTTACATTAAGTATGTGCTCAACAAATGGACAATTAATAGCTCAATATCACGCCAATCGATTTCGATGATTCTTTATTATTTATTTATTGGAAAGAATGTAATTCAATGGCAGTTTGATAAGAGTTTGGTTAGGTTCTGATAATGGGATCCATGAAAAAGCGACGGAACTCTTCAAATCTTAGGAGCAAATTAACGATACTCGAAGTAATCTTTCATCGGCTAAGGGCCGTCCGTAAATCACGTGCGGATCGAAAGGGGGGGAAAGGATGAAGAAGGATTTTGGATGGGGGAGCAAATTAGTCATAAACCTCCGCTATCCAAATATTTGAAATTTTGAGTCCTACCATAACATCATGCTCAAGTAATTATCGTAGTCGAATACGATGATCGACGAAACTCCTTAATGAGCAGCATATGATCAGCACGTTTATTAGGTCTACCCATATTTAGGCAAATTTGCTACCTTCTTCAGATTCACTGAAAATAAAAAGAAACTTTTACTTTTTAGTGCATTTTAATTTGTTTTGAAATAGTTTTTTGTTTTGAAGTCGGTTTTTTTTGTTAAAATTTTTGTATTTGTAATAATCTAATAAAATAATAGAAACAATAATAATATTAACAGCAGCGTAACCATTCGCGTGATTCATGTAACAATATTATTAATAAATTGACCCACTTAGCGGTTTCTGATTGACGATATAAAAAGCAAACGGAGTATTTTTATGATTGTCGGTGATTTCTCTTTTCTTTTTACTTTTGTACTAGTAGTGCGCTGTAGAAGGGACAAATACACTCGCTACTGGCGTAGACGTTTATACAACTGTATCAATGTTGAATTTTTATATTGTGCATAAGCCAATAGCTTATAAAATAAAGGTTTCACTAGAATCAGAGACAAACTGATAGTCAGGGAAATAACTTTAATTAACAAAAAGTCGATATAATTATACTGATCAACCAAGTACCGATAGATAGACGTACCAAATTAATAATCCTATGTTTATTGGTTAATTTATACTTAATTTTATTTTACATAGTGCCCGACAGAGTCAATGATACCTAATATATAATGTAACAACACATCTTTTGATATAAATGTATATATTTACATAATGAAATGCAATTACGAATTGAAATAGAAATTGCACTATGGTTCCCAGTGCTTTTTAAATATCATAATTTTATTGATTTATTGGTAGGATTTTTACAGGAGTTAAATTTGGAACTACAATAATTGTTATGGATAGTTATAATGAAAAGTAAAATTAAAATTCTCCCTAAGGAAAGGGTTAGGTTTAGTGGTAAATTGAGAATAGAGTCTTTTCATGATAGAGTTAATTTTTAAATTGATTAAGTCAGAATTGTGTTTATATTCGGAATACAGTCTCACTAAATTATGCTACCATATTTTGTGAACTTTAACTTCTTAAACGGCTGCAGTCGTTGTTCAACTGGTTTATAGACGAACCAATAGTGACTGACTTTGACCTTTCGAAAAATAAGAATATGGGCATTTGTCAAAAATTTGGCTAAAAGTATCGCGTGTGCTTTATCTCTAAAGAGTTAAAACGGGACACAGCATACGTTTTAACAAAAAATGCGACATCAAGGACATAATGGAAAAATTTCACTATGTTAATATTGCGCTGCCAAAATTCCACTACCAGTTCTACACAGACCAAGTCGTATAATATTCTGTGCCATTAAACGTTGAGGTGTTTGTTTACATTACGTTTAGTTCTTTTGCATTTATTTACACAATTTTATTGAATCCATTTTTCATCTTTACTTCAGAGTGAATAAAAATGTGAAAATAAACGTTTCTCGTTTTCCGTAAAAAGTTTTTAGTTTCATTGTTTATGCTATGTAAGTTTTCCTGTTCCATTGTCTGTCTAAAATCAAATTGTGCAAGTTAAATTTGACCCACTTAGCGGTTTCCGATTGAACTGAAACTTTTAACGTACATGCTTTTAAATAGAATTATTATGTGGAACTGATCTGATGATGGATCCTAAAAGTGACCCTGGGTGTTTTGTAATGAAATGACGAAAGCCCATTGAGTTGGGCTCGTGTGATTCGTCTCCACATGTTTTCTGATCTTAGACTATATCCAGGGACTGAACTTTTGAGTTGCTTTTTGTTAATAAGTATCAAAACCTTATTTAAGAAAAGCCCTTTTCCGTTCTTCTTATTATATATAAATGTCAATTTTTGTACAGCTGTTGTTTTACTCTAATGTCTCGCGTATAAACAATACGATT
This sequence comes from Calamotropha paludella, assembly GCA_927399485.1. Classification (NCBI taxonomy): domain Eukaryota; kingdom Metazoa; phylum Arthropoda; class Insecta; order Lepidoptera; family Crambidae; genus Calamotropha; species Calamotropha paludella. Next base: position 7,975,732 of record OV656817.1, on the reverse strand, counting down.
TAGTGTTCGCCAAAAGTACGTTCCGTTAATTATTATAATTTCTCTGTTTTTCAAAACGCTAGGTTGATTTGAAAAAGTAAGGTGAAATAAACAATGAGTTAAATTTTAAATTTCTTACATTCTTTTATTCATTGTTTATTTTTTTTAAAGATTCCTTAACCATCAAAAGAAATTGGTACAATAAGTGAACCTTATGATAGGAGCATTCTCTACCGGTCAACTTTTAGGGAACGCGATAGACTATATATATATATATATATATATATATATATATATATATATATATATATATAATGTAAATCTACTAATAAATACACGGAAGTTATTATAACAAGATAATTATTTAATACAAGTATGATTATAATATTTCTGTAACAAAAAGTAAAAGAATTGGACATAAAACCAGAATGGTAGAGAGAAGTAGAAAGAGATAAGGATAGACAAAGTGAATAAGCATTCATTGGAATCACACAGATAATGAAATTTGCATATTAAGTATTCTGGGAAGTAAGGATTGTCAAAGATAGAGTAAAGCGTGCTAGGTATTCTCTACTGCCTGTTTACGAATGGTTAACCACTTCAGTTATGATCGGATGAAGAAATATGATCATAATTGCCCAAACATAAAACAAAATTGTTGATATGTTAGTCGAATTCAATAAGAAATTCTCCATTCAAGTCATGATTACACACATCAGCATAATCAATGAGGGCAGAAAATTTTGGATCATGAAAAACAAAGAAGCTATATTAGAACGACTCATCTCAGCAACTTAAGAATACCAGCTAAGGGGGCAGTCGATATGTAAGTCGAGATTTTTGACGCTGAAGTTGATGTAGTTTTCGAACGAATTACGTCGATGGGAACATTACTGAACTCGAGATATAAATAAAAACTATTCAGCGAAACGTCCTTTCCTCTTGATAAACTATTCGGGGGCTTTATAATTTTCGAATCACACAAGCTCGGTTTTCATACGAGGAGTGTATGCCGTCTCTTTCTCTCGCTACAGGGAATAAGAAAGACGACACGCGAATTTCGAATGTAATTTGGACAGGAATGTTTGAAAAGTAGGGCACAGAGTTCTCACGCGATAGTTATTTGATAAAAGATATCTGATAATTAATTCGTCCTTATCTGTTTGTTCGCCCTTAAATAGTTTTCATTCTGGTACAAACTGGTAAAGAATGTCTTTCCACATTAAGTCCACCATTTGTACTTTTCTGTAAAACAAAAACTAAAATAATTAAATAATAAAAATTACTAGTCAACTTCAGCTATTTCATAGCTAAGATTTACGTTGATATTTTTTAGTAATTAAATGAAATACAACGTTTAAAAACACAACACACTGCGGAAAAACACACACACAGATATTTTTAGGAAAGACGATTTTTATAGGTATCTTTCAGTTTCATTTTGTAGCAGAACCTTTTTTCTGATATAAAAATACTATTAGGTACGCTTACATACAATATTCCACACATGCGGTGTGGCAACTGTGTCGTGATCATTTCCCATATTTTATCGAAATGTCGGTGTCGTGCTTCTATATAAAATAACGGCGAGATAGAAAATATTTTTCACAAACACTGGCATTTTATTATTTCACAGTTGCAACCGATAGCAATGCTTCTGTAAAACGCTCCGCGGGGTAAGACGGATAAATTGGGCTGCGGTATGTTCCAATAAACTCTTGACGTTTTCTCCGATATCTTTTGCTATTTGAAGTTATACCATATCTTAAAGTGTAAATAGTGGACATTGTGTGCATTGTAGGTTTTTGGGTAATAACATTTTGAGAAAATCAACCTAATAAATAATTCAATTGGATATTATAAGTCACGCTTAAGTTTTGAGTGAATGTAGACTACCTTCGCTCAAAACTGTGTTAATTTCCGTTGTTATCAAAAATATAATAATGAGTATAAGAATATGGATTGCTAAAACATCATCTATCTATACATATAAAAGCGAAAGGTCACTCACTTACTCATCACGAAATCTCAGAAACTACAAGTGCTAGGAGTCTCATATTTTGTACATCCTTTTAGGGCGTAATTGCTCTAAGGCAGAATTTGGCAAAATTCAACCAATAAAGGAGTAAAACGGGGTATGAAACTTCTATAGTTTGAATAGTAGGTAGTCCAACTTAAATAAAAAAGAAAATACTTATTATTTAAAGAATTTAAAATGTAGTTATTTATTAACTAATTTCAAATCTCTGCATTATATTATACCAAAAACGCGTTTTTTTCATGCTTTTAATTACGTTGGGACTCATTAGCCATGTTCACACAACGACTTAAGTAATGGTCTTCTTCAGTGTGCTACTTCCCTCCAATAAAATAGAACGAGATCGCAAAAATACCATTATATTTCGAAGAAAAAGAGAGGACCGTTTACCATAATTGCAACTTTGATAACTTCGTTATATTGCCGGCAGTTGTCAAAAGTGACGCGTGTGAGTATAAATTATGAATTAAAAGAAAGCTATTCAATGTCACACACTTAATGAGTACAACAACAATTATAAGTTATTACGACAATATATTCTTTATAGCAGACTGAAGACATACAATCATACCGGGAAAAACGACAAAATAAAGAACAAAATATTTATGAAGCAATTAAAAAATGTCACTTACAAAACCCAGCGACTACCTACTTGATTTGATTGATCGAATTTTCCTGTTGTAAATACACAAGTATAGGTATTTCCACTTTGTTGATATTTACACCACCGTAATTGCTTTGCTTTTCGTTAAACTCCTCGAATACTTACACAATCAATAGAGGATGTGTTTAGATATATCACATTAAGTATTTATGAGATTAAATATGTTTTCCTCAACGTAAAATAAAATGTCGGAACTACGAAACCGATATTAAATTCACAGTCCAGTCACATTTAAAGTTAAAAAGCGAGTTCGGAAATCTGACAGTATTGAATAGATTGTGACAAGATAAGTTTCTTGGGTTGTTATATTAAATAGATAGACCAGATTGATATTAAATAACAACCCAGTCAGACAATTTCGGAAAAGGAAATGGCTTGGCGAACTTGGCATGTTTGACAACAAAAGTCTTTTGATAACTTTGAGACTTAAAAATTTGAAATTCTCTTGCCAAGTTAGAAACTTCGTCACATTTCGTTTTTAAAGAAATATTAGGACGTTTTACATTCCTACAGATTAATATAGGAACTGTTATGTAACTTGGCTCCCGCCATATCTCAACTCTTTTATTAGTCACACCTACTAACCTGCAAACGATTTCTTCTTAGAGCTTAGGCAAAGTTTTCGATGGCAGTCACAACGCTGCCCAATGTTTAAATTTGTATGGTGGACATAGCTCCCAAAATCCGGTACACATTCGCATAGAAAATTCTTAGTGTAAAATAAATTGTATATTCCTTTCATTTTTAGGACATAACACAATGGTTTTAATATCGGACGTTTGATACGCCTTGATGATGAAAGCACAAACAATAACATATCAAATCATTACCAGCTGACGTTTTCAGGGTAAAAAATAAATATAACTTGTTGTTCTTCCTTAACAGAATTTCAGTTACGGTCGAACCATACTGATATAAAGCGCATCTCTCTTATTTATTGCTTGTACCAACATGAATATAATTATTTTTGGGAAATAATTCTCCTGGAATTAAGGTGGATATTATCATTTTATCTTTGTTTTTCTGCCCTTTCGGTTTAAGTATATAATCTTTTGTTGTTATAAAGTTTAACAATAATATTGTTAATAATATACGTTTATTTAGGCCCAAATAAACAATGCTTATATTATGAAGGATACGAAATGACGTAAATAACAATTGGAGATTTCAAAACTTTGGTACAAAATTACACTCATTAAATAAACATTTGCTCCCAACAGCGGAGCTAGTAATATGTTTTAACTTTCTGTAGGTAATAGTTAATTTTCTTTTTGATATTTGCTCATACATATATAGTAGAGGTTTCTAATTGAATAAGTGTATTTGTCAAATTGAGAAGAAAGTATCGTGTTACTATCCCAAATTCACTTTATTTAATTTCGTTAAGTCCTTTCACGTGCCTATTTTCTTTTTTGTAGCTGCTTCTTGCTGCCCTTGGAAAGATATAATTAACCTTCCTTAATATTTTTTTTAAATTTATATCATGAACAAGTCTATAACAATAAGTACAATATTTACTTGTAACACGCGTTTTTATGAAGAATACGAGTTGATCTACAACCCGTCATGGCGCCACAATATGATCGGATGTTGCATCATACACATATTGCAAAATATGTACAATTTCAGGTATGTATAAATTTTTTTGTTCCAGCACGTGTTCGATTACCACGCATGTTTTCCACGATATTATTATTATGCAATATAAAAGATGTCCTATGAACCAAAACCAATTTGTTTCCATTCACGGCCAAAGATGGAGATATTTTGCCATAATCTCCACGCATGGCAAGCGGATTGGACGATCGCAGTAAGATACCATAATTCAGAATACTTTGCTGCCAGTTTTATAGGTCCATTTGTTTTTTTGATTTGATTTGTTTAAGGCTTCTCAGCCAGAGACCACATTGCTTAACATAATGCGATAGTTTCTCCATACAGAAAAACGCGTTGAAATAAATCACTACAAACTGAACTAAAACCGATGTCTTCTAGCAAACCAGGCTCTCATCAGACAATAAATTAATGCTTATTTTTGTCATATCAAAGTCGGTCTTCCTGCTAGTGGACCTTGTTACAGTTAACGTGTTTTTCATCGTTCTTATAAAACGTTTTGTCTAAAACCAACTCCATATATAAATTCAGAAGTTACATAACTAAGATTTTTAAACTGTTACACATTATTTACAATGTTTTATTGCTGCATCACAAAAACAGTTATAGCACGTTTATGCATTTAAATTCAACGTTTCAATATTATTTCTTAGATAAATTATTGACTAAGTAAGAGTTGCAAAACTACTCTATAAGACTTCAAGCGAACAATGTAAGCTTGAATTTAATGGTTCTATATCCATTTTAGCAGTCGTGGTAATATCGAAAAAAGTAGACTCAGTTAAAAGTACAAATTTATCTACCTAAACATCATGTGACACGAGTTGTAACGTAAAAGTAACACAAAAATTATTACGCCTTCTTTATGTTGCTGGGAAATGATAAAAATTGAGATTTGATCAAATCCCTATTTTTAACATCTCCCTACAAGATATAGACAAGTTGTAACCCAATTTAGTTGGAACCCAGTTGCCAAACACACTCTTAGCTGAATCAATGGCACATACATATACATGTTTCTACATTTGAGACAGCTGTTCCTACATATTACTATATAGGTTTATTACAAAATTTATATGCTTTTCACCACCCTTATTCACCTTATTCAGAGATTTTGACCTTAATATAGTTTAGTAAGTCAACCGAAGTAAGTCTTCCAGAAAACTCAGTAAAACCTTTTACTGGAAGTGGGTGATAAGTATCTAGACACACTTACTGGAAGTGGGTGATACGTGATTTCAAAATCTGTTTTAAATAACTTGCTTTAAATTATATTGACCTATAATTTTTTGAGCTGATCAATCTGCATCAAAATTCCTGCTTACTGGCACATATTTTTAATGTGACGCTGAAATAATACTGGTTTTCTTAGCCTTGTTGCATGATTTTGCTTTGATGTTAATACATTAAGGCTGAACGCGGGGTGCTTGCAAAATAATCCTCTTAAGGCTTTTAAGTCGTTGGAGTTTTACAAGTAAATATTTATTTAATGGGGTCAAGGCGTCAAGATAATTAAGTCTATATTGTGACTAACTATAGATATAATGTGCAAAGGACACATCACCGTTTCGATACACATTTCGATACATTACCGTTGTTTAGATATCAAAGCCAATGAATTAATGAGGACAATTTAAGAAATATTGATAATATAAAATTTTAAACATGAATTAGTAGTAAAATGTTTTGATAATTATGTATTGTATTTGTTTACTCATGCGTATGTAGTTTCATAAATTGTTATAATGAATAACGCTTACCGCAAAGGCAGTCTACGGAAGCACGGACGTGAAAAGTTAATCGACTTGGAATTTCCAACGAGGAATAACGAAAACGTGGATATATGTTTTTATCAATAAATATTACCTACTTGAGAGGAATGAGTTTTTGACTCTGTGGTATTGATCTTTTTATTACGGGGATAGGAAAATTAATCAGATCGCAATATAATTGTGCTACGATCCGAGCATAATGATGTTATGCTTTGAATAAGATCCAAATATAAGTACCGGAAGTATAAAGCAAAAGTATAAATGTTTCCTTATCTGTATTATAGAGTATGTTGAACCATTAAAGAGATCAGGTGTAATGGTGGTGCGAACAATTATTTCGTCCTTAACTAAGCAGGGTATAAATAGGTGCTAAATAACGAATACAATAGATAAATAAGTATACTCGTATATACGACAATGACTCATAAAAATACTTGTGCTTATCACATTTACATGCCCCTACTAGGATTCGAATCTGCGACTTTTGGTGCAGAAGAAAGTTTTACTACTGTTGCACTGACTGAGTTAAATCACTTATTTGAAAACACGTTTTATATTATAACATTCGACAATTATTTTCTAAATATCATATCGCTGGTTTGTGAGATAGAGAGACGGAACTAAAAACTTCTGATTTTATAGAATAAGGTTTTCAAATTACATATTCAATATTTTTTCGCGTACCAATAAAGCTACATAATTGTATCTATTTCGAGCGAACGATAGCGCGATGTCTGCGTTGCGTCTCTGTTCACGATAAAATATCAAAAAATTAAGATCGTTTAGAATACTAGCGGCCCGTCCCGGCTGGACAAAATTCTTTAATTTTTTTCTATTATTAAATATTTTTCCGTTAGCGTCATCTAGCGTCCGGTAGATGAACTACTTGCGGTTAACGCGTTGCTATGGTAACTTTATTGATACAATGAAAAAAGAGCGGACAGACAAACACACTAACCTCTGTGATCTCAGATTATAGATTTAGTCAAATAGATTTTTGAGTTGCGTCGATATTCTCGCAAACCAGCGATATGATGATAATTAACAAAAAAATTTTTATCAGATAAACTTTGAAAGTACTGAATGTATTTGTTTTATTTTTTAGTAATGCCATATTTCTATACAATTTTAAATTCGCACTTAAAAACCAATCACATCTTCAAGCCCTAGGATTCTACCTGAGGGCTGATGTGGTTGTGTTTCTTGGCTTTTTTTAAAGGTGCGTATGTATATAATAATAAGAATAGCGCAAGGAACAATGAAATAGTGAGCCCGTGAATCTGAAAGATATATGATATTTTACTGTGTATACGTTACTTAGGTAAATAAATTAAGCAGCGCGTGACAATATCGATTAGGAATTGTGTCATTGATTGGTTAATTGATGAGCTGTTGACTCTACTGATTGCGTCTAATATTGAGTGACGGTTAAAACATTCATATAGGTATTATGTAGTAAAAAATATCAAAAATACTACAGCAAAACACGCATTGTTGAAAGTTGTTATCAGTTTAATAACCCAAGATTACCCAATTATTTTGACTTTTAAATCATTGGTTGCGGGTTCGATTCCCGCCTGAGAATTCACTTGTGACCCGAGTCGCTTTTTTCTAGTATTTTTCTATTATAATAATTTATCTTATAAGATCGCATTGAAAACGCATAAAATATAAAAATTATAAAACTAAAATGGCTGTTTCATCTTAATCGATTGACCAAACATTTGTAAAAATGTTTCTTTCGAATACGAGAGGATGTTTCTCTCATTAATGAAACAACGCTGGCCTACAGCGTAAAATCAGGAAGGTACTAGAAAATTTCGACGAGTGTTAACAAGGCTCGGTAGCTCAATTGGGAGAGCATTGGATCGGATTTTTAAAGGTTGCGGGATCGATTCCCGCCTGAGAATTCACTTGTGACCCGAGTCGATTTTTTCTAGTATTTTTATATTATAATAATTTATTTTAAATCATGATTGAAAAATTTGATACTTTTATCGTGAAATTTTATTATTTCTCAATCCTGTATTAATAATAATAATAAATATTTTTTACATTCACACCAATTAGCCTAGCCCGAAGTAAGTACTGTAAGGCTTGTGTTATGGATGTTAGGGTAAGGGATAAATATAGATATATAATACATAGAAATGTAACATTCATATAAATATATAAAAATATCCATGACTCAGGAACAAATGCTCGTATCATCATACAAACATTTGCCCCTTCCGGGATTCGAACTCGGACTCGGTGCGAAAGGCAAGATCGCTACCGTTGTACCAAACGGTGTCAAATTATCTAGTATTATCAAAATATTGCTATTTATTTGTAAAATTTAAATAATAATAAACATTATTTATTTTTTTAAATAAAAAGTACAATTTTTATCTACCTAATGGGGTAGTTTTTTTCCGTTTATTGCATAATTAAATTTATATTTATATTTTAAAATGTATTTCAGCATTACATATGTGGTGGAATCTTCAAGGATTGGTAGTAGTAACACTTCGATAGACATATACGCAAACCCTATGTCTATGGGACCCGAGATATTGGATGTTGCTAAGCCAGTGCATACTGTTTTGCTTTGGAGGTAAATATTCTTTTTGTCAATATTTTACATTTAAGTAATTCAGAATTTATAAATAACGGACAGAAGCCGAAATATTATATGCCGTGTCCGAGTTCTACAAAGTTTTAGATTCGAAACTAAATCACCAAATTGCTCACCGCTTTTTGATTTTTAGACGGAACCTAATATGAACATATATTTATTGAATTTCATGTGGTACACTATTGATTTTTTTAAGTATAAAGCCCTTACACGTGAGACCTGTGGGAACACAACAATACTTAAAATTGTCTCAAATTGTTATGAAATTTAAATTAAAATTCAAACTTAGTTAAAATATTATTTACAGACATTTATAATCAGCAACGTTTGATTTAAAATTATTTTATTGCGTATAATATAAATATCAAATAATATATATACTCGTATAACGGTTTACATGGAATTCACCTCAAAATAATAATCATCAAGTTAGTTATATTATAATACAGGTGTATAAAATTCGTTAAGTTTATAATAGCATTCATCGATTAAACAATTATTTAGATATTTTACAAAATAATGTCGATTTCTGTGATATATTTTAGATGGACTATTGTTTAATTTTGTTGTCCTAAAGTAAGGTATTGATACACTAAACAACACAGCAACTATCATACTAGTACAAGTTCATATAAATTATGTCTATCGGAGTCTAATTTAATGCCAATTAAAATTCGATATCTCCGGTTTGAACCCTGCTTCCGTAATTATCGGGTAATTACGCTGGTTCGAGTACGGTCACTAATAAAGGAGGACATTCTATCCAAATTTAGTCACAGCTAAAATTCCTTTGCTTTGGCAGTTCACTTCAATTTATGACATGTGTCTAGTGAACGGCCGAACTATGCCAATTAATCAAACATGTGTTATATATTGATACGTGTGATATAGGGGCGCTTTGATTTATTATGTCTGTAGCAAAATTTATTTAAATAATATTTATGTAAATATGACATAGAAATTAAAGCTTATAATGCTTAAACTTTTCTGATCACCTCACATCTGCTAAGACTGTCTCCTCTCTGAGTTCCAGTATGATTGACGTGATGCTGATCACGATCCATGTTATTTACAGGCAAAATGAATTATGTGGCGTGTTGGCTGGAATGTTGCTTATTTGAGGCTATAAATTAAAGTCTCTAGCTTTTATTTAATTTACTTCATATGTTTGCTGCAGTAAAATCTTGAAAGCTAAATTATCGATTGAACTTGCGTATCTTCGGTGACAATACAATAAATATGATACCATGGAGTTGGATGAATAAAGGAGTCGGAAGATGGAAGGAACTCCTAAAGTAAACAGAATAAACTCATCGAGTTTGGGCTCATTTGTTTTGTCTTGGAAATCATTATACTGCTAATATTTATTTATTGAAGATGGAGACGGAAGTTAAACATAACTTTTGAACTAAACAAGACCCGTCGAGTTTGAGCTCGATTTTCGTTTTAATGCAATAAGTTTTTCAATATATTTTTTTTTACTTTTGTATATTTATTATCAAGTAATCGATTACAGCGATTTTTTGTGAACTCATTTGTCTAGTTTATTACTGTTGCTCTTACTTGTGGTAAACTGGAACCCCTTCTAAAACTTTTAAACCGTCTAACGCATTTTTCAACATTTTTCCAACCCATAAAATTTGCAATGTGCCATTTCATATGCAGTGAGAGCATTTGCCAAATCGCTTTTAACTTCCGGGGTAAAGTATATATCTTAGTTAGCATGAAGTATGAAATGTAACGCACATTATTCTAATACAATATTGGGTAACTAATGACTCCAGCACAAAGTTGTGCAGTCGCTCGGTGTGCGGTGTCAACAGAAATCTAATATATAATAGTTGGTGCCAGCGATTCCGTTAACGTCGAAGAGTTTAGCATTTAAGCAGAGTTCAGTTATATTATCACACGATAACAGTTCGGTCCGCGTCAGCAATTTTCGGACCCATCACGAGGTCCGACAGGCATTTCCGGCCCGAGTCGTTTGTAACTTCATTTTTGCTTAGCGTTTCTTTTTTTTAATCTTCATCTTCGTTTTTTATTATTTTGTGATGTTTGTTAGGCTAGTAAGTGATGTTATCTATACATATAAATAAAATTGAAGTGTCTATTTGTAATATTGAAACAACCGTTTTTTACTACATGCATATGAATATATATACGGTACATACACCAACATAACATTTTCTATAATTTTTCTCTGTCTGTTTGTTTCGGCTAATCTCTGAAATGGCTGGACCGATTTTGACGGGAATTTTATTGACAGGTAGCTGATGTAATAAGGAGTAACTTAGGCTACTTTTATTTTAGAAAAAATATTTTATAATAACTGAGCCACGGCAACGTGTGGCCGGGTCAGCTAGTATAGTATATAAAATTTACCAATAATTGGGCTTTCAAAAACAAAAAAACATCCTATTGGTGTTGTCAGAGACAAAAAAACAACTTTTGTGAATCTAAACAAATCTGAACTTTGTTATAAAAGTTCAGATTTGTTTACCAGTTCGCTTTACCAGAGAACATTGGACTTTTAGCCAGTTTACAATGTTACGTCATTCGCATACACTTACTCGCAGCATATATTATTGATGTGCAATTTCATGCGTCTTTTTACAAAAATTCAGGATATATAAAAAAAAATCACACAATTGTCTAACTTTTAAATTGATTTTATCACTACAAATCTTAATATGTTCGAATAACTTATACGGGATAAGATGAGGTTTTAAAAAAGTGTTAAAACCGGAAATAGAACCTTTAATTGATTAAGGCAAAATAGAAAATGAAAATTAAAAGTACAGAACTGACGCCTAAAGATGCTTCTAACATACTTACACAAAGGCAATATGGCATACCTATATATTTAAGATAAAAATGATTACTAAACACCCATTCCAATACATCGGAAGAATGTAAAACATATGAAAATTATTAGTTTGTCAAAAAAAAATTAAAACATATGAAAATAGATAGTATGTCAAAAAAAATCCCGTATGTCAACTGTTACGTTTGTTTATCAAAGTTTGTCAAAGTTTTCAGAAGACACTGGATTAGCTCCAGATATTCTCTTCAATCAGTAAATTGAGAAACGTTATTTATCCTGAAGTCATAAGGACTTGGATAAAAGCTTGCATTGCTTTCGTTGGATGTAATATTTTAGTTTATGATCTGAAATAAATACAAAACCGTTATTTTAATTCTATACCAGTATGAGAATGTACCTTAAAAGTATCGATAACCTTTAGAAGTAATAAACAAATTATCGTTATTATAATAACGTAAAAACCTGGGCTCATTATGATAAAAATGTACTCGAACGTTGTCTATTCCTTTGACCCAATAAATTAAAATTCTGCATGTAAGTCATCTATTACTAAGTCTATATCTGCTCCACCGCTCTTTATTGAATCACTATCGTTAATCGCTAGTTCGTGACCAAACACAATGTACCTATGGTAATTTCCTAATAGCGTCGAAATGAATTACCAGCTTTAGAAATCCCTTGTTTTGAATATAGCGACCATGACAATTAATTACTATCGAATTAACTGAAAATAATAAGTTATGTTTTGAAAAAAAACTTTTTTTTTAACTATATATTTAGGGAGAAGTTATATCTGCTTTAAGAATATAAAATAGATATCATATACCCAAAAGTCGTTGAATTTTAAATATAAGTGTAGATTCCACATGAGTTGGCTCTTTCCTAATAATTAATATCGGACTGACCCTTAGCGAAGGACGGACGAAGGATTAAGCATATTTTTAAATTAATCTTATAGTTAGAAAGAATACGTTATGATATTTATGTTTTGAATGGAATTTTGACAAAGAAACCTACTTTTTATAACTCTTCTTTTACACTACACTTTGTTTTTTTAGCAATTGTTCCTTAATCAGTTTTTTTGTTAGTGTCAAGTTTCAGCATAGATAAAGCCCTTATAATTAAAAGGGCTGATTTATGTTAGTTCGACTTTCAAAGGATGATGAATGAAAAATAATACCTTTTCGTCGTACCCCTGGATTTGAGTATTCGTCAACTTTTTTATCTCACATAAAACCTAAATGCTATAAAATTAAATTGTGGATAGATAATGTCTGTAGAAGTTTACCATCTCCGTGATAAAGTGCAATCTCGCTATCTCCGCAGTATAATAAAATATTACCTCAAACCAACCTTTTAATATACCAGTAGTCAGCCATTTAAAACTTTCAAAGTCACTTGAGCGATGTTGTAAGTTTGTTTCAATTGCTTTTTTATTCCTTGCTTTGCAAATGATGAACAAGGCTATTTTTTTTAAATAAGTTTTTAATATATACTAGCGGCCCGTCCCAGCTTCGCACGGGTGGACAAAATTCTTTAAATTTTTTCTATTATTAAATATTTTTCCGTTACCGCCATCTAGCATCCGGTAGACGAACTACTTGCGGTTAACGCGTTGCTATGGTAACATTATTGATACATGCAAAAAGAGCGGGGAAAAAGAGCGGACAGACAAACACAGAAACCACTGTGATCTTAGATTATACATTTGCTTCTTAGCATTCTGTTTCTCTAGGTATAACTATTATTTAGGCTGTTTTTTCTGCTCTAAGTTTGATACGCATAATATTTTAAGGCATATTGTTTATTCGTGTAACTATTTTATTGATGGTAATTTGAATCTGCAAAGTGAAAAGCAGGCACTATATTCAATATAACTTGATAGTAATCGTAGAAAAGGTTAAGGAGCTAACAATGGGTTAAGTTATTAGCTAAGCAAACATTTTTTATACCATTTTGCTCTCTATGTTCAAAGTAAACAGAATCTACATTATACAAACTCTTTTCCAGATTCGGCTTTATTCTCCGTCGCCCGTACGATTACAGTTTATATCTGAGGTACTACAGCAAGCCTTTTAGCAGGCCAGTATGGAATTGCTTATATGGAATGCTGATTATAGTAACTTTGCTGTTTTACTTGCTCAGCTGGTTTGAAAAAAAGCTGATGCGCGTTCAGTGGGAATGTAGTTTTGGGTTTGCTCTTTTGTTGGCTATTGGAGGTTACTGCCAACACAGTAAGTTTTAACGATGTAAACACTTTTTGTTTGTTAATTCTCTTTTGCTTTATAATAATTTTATTTAAAATCTTTTAGTGTTGTATTGTTATATTTTTTATATTGTAAGCATACAATGCTCAAGACACACCTAAAAATCAAAAATTCAATGAAAAAATCTCCAATATTACACTAACTCCACTCGGGTAAAAAAAATATTGTTATTATTTTTATTACACGTAAGTTATTTAATAACCATTTAAGTTTAAAAAAAAAATAGACTGTAGACGTTACATTGCCGTATTTCAGAGCGCACTATTGGGTAAAACACGGTTTTTGTCAGGTTTGAGAAAACAAATCTTAAATTGTTGGTTATACCATAATATGTTTGCCATTAGATTAAATTCTTGTTAGTTTTTTCTATTAAAATCACTACCAAAGTTTGAATGAATACAAAACCCGCGAAAACGCTAAAGTCACCTTTAGGCAGGTTACTTGACATCATGGCGTAACCTGCTCTTTCACAAACTTTTAGTTTTCAAATCTTAATAAGATACACCGAAAAAAATTTAGACTGACGTTTTCTCTAACCAAGCAGGTAATGTCACTCCAGTTTCAGAGCAATTTCAATTATTTGGTCAAACACGAAATCTTAATTATTTTATTAATGATTTCCTATAAAAATCTTATGTATTATCATATATTATGTGGGCTGCATTTGTTAAAAAAAATGTATACTGTGAATCCAACAATAGTACGATTTATATTTTCATTGTAGTCAAATACCCTATTGTGAAATTAAACCATCCAAGAACGCAATCAAATACACACGAAAAAAACATCAAAAGTTTAGGAGTTCTGTGAAAAACATACGTCCAGAAGATTGAGAGATGAAAAGATAGTCAATTATATTAATTATTTCTTAAAGAATGTTACGTACAAGATTTATATTCAACAAGTAATTAATAAAATCAGAGACAATGTATATAACCACAAAGATCTTACAAAAATCCTTCAAATATTGATCTGACCTCTTTGATTTATCTGTTCGGAAGCCAAAGTCAGACTCAAACAAAGCGGTTAATTTTACTGTCGAACGTAACAGTGGTTCTACTGTAATTTGACGACATTGTACAGGGGATGGTTTTTATTTAACCTCACATAATGGTATGTTTTAGACAAATCTTGCTAATTAATTTAGAATCATTTCCTGCCAACTGATTTTACGAAAATTTTGCATAAAACTCTAGTTCCGGTGACAATATTTTTAAAATATTAGCCGCCACAAGAGCCATGGATGAGGTATTTTGTCAACCTCCATAATATGAAAATGTAGTTCATTTTATTTTAAAACTCACAAAAATCTGTTACTATTTGTATACTCATAATGATAAAAAGACACTTGGGAATAGAATATTTTTGAGATACTCGAAGTTATAAATTTCATACGTCATAATTCCGAGGGTTATAAAACATTATACCAGAGAACACCACTGCATTGTATCAGTATACAATCGGTCGTATGTAAAATACATAAAACCATAACGTGTTTTGGCTTTACAAAACGAGACCTTATTAAAATAACAAACATGAACAAACTCTTTTGCAATTTGAACGCTATTGTCAAATAAGAATTGGCTGAATATAAAATTTTCTCTTTTCAGTTTTCCCTGTGGAGGCAATTTTCAGTTCCCGACGGACAGCGCATTTTACATTCTTTTTATATTGCTACATAATTTATACTTTCTACACATCTAACTTGCTCTCTCATTTAGTAAGCGACACGGAGAACGAATTGAAATTAGAAGATCTGTCAGCAAGTGATTATGATATCGCTATTATGGACTCAATGAGGGATGTGTATTTAAACAATGTAAGTGTAGAAATACCTGTTGGTGAACATACAGGTATAAGCGGAAAACACAAGTATCCAACAGCTCTGATTATGTTTCAATGATTTTTAAGTTTGCATGATAAACTATGGGATAAGTAGTAATAGGATAAGTAGCATATGTTGTGTTATATGGTATCAAGGTGATTTTTATTTAGTTTTAGGTGAGTTTTTTATTCCTCTGGCTTAGTAACTAGATAGGTTCTGAAATTCACGTAAACAATTTACGGTATACTTACTCGGCCTGCTTATCATTGTCAATGACTGTCAATTTAAAATTCTGCTGTTGTTCGTCAAGAAATCAGACACAATTTATATGGTCGTAAGTATGCTATTATATTAGTCATAATTTGAAATATCATGACGTTATAAAATTTTTCGACTTCATTTTAATTCTGCTAACCCTTGGCTCGCAAAATCAACGACGTTTAGTTTAGTAATTTTAATTCTCTTTTGCAATTTCAATATAAAATGCAATTTTAACCTTCTGATTCTCAACGCAACAGGAGTGGTTTTTTTTAAAGTTTTACTACTTGGTCAAATTGATGATGTCACTTGATTGACTGGAACCAAATTAATTTCGTGCCAGTTCGGATTTATCCCAAGTCCAATGTGATTTACTGGAGCACGGGCTTGATTGGTAATGGGGTAGAGTATTGGGTTGAACTAACAAGAGACAATTTCAGGAACCTAGATCAAGTATATACTTGATCTAGCTTAATTCAGTAAATACATATGTATTTACTGAATTAAATGCCTCAGTCAATTAGCTTAGCCTAATGTAGATACTTAGAAGCGTATGAAATTTAGCACAGTCAAAGTTTGTACGAAAAAGGTGTCTGAAAAGCTGATACTTGCATTTTTTATATATTAAAAATACGTTCAGTTTTTTTTTAATAAACATTATACACACTACTGCATTGCGTGTATGCCACACATGCACACCCACACGCGCACACACCTGTGTATGTGTATATAATATAAACCACCCACAACTCAGGTACAGTACACGTACATTGTTCACATAAATATTTCTCCATTTGTTTATACTGGGACTTGAACCCGCTTCAAGCCGAACATCAATACAAAATACTTATACAAAACTCAGGTATTATGGTTAAAGTAATTATTATATATTCTTAAATATGTACAAGGCAAAGTGGTTTTTGAACGGTGTTGAACTAACTGAAAACTATGTTTTTATTAATTTTTTGCATTCACAATGCAATATTTGTATAAGGTATAAATTACGCGTGTAAAAAACAATTACGTCTCCGAGCTAAGGGCGTAGTTGTTTTTTACACGCGTATTTTATACCTTAACTGAAAACTGATTCGGAAACATTGAAGTTCACGTCTTTACTGAATATACTAATCGGTAGTTAACTCATTTAAGCGATCATCGGTTGGAGTTGTCAACAATAAAGGATGACACTCTGCAAAGTCAAATTATGTTAGTTCCCATATCCCGTGTTTGGAAACGATTTTAATTAGAACCTAGTGAAGCACTTAGCGCGGTTAAAGACAATATGTGGGTAATTATTCACTCTCATTTCGGTGTACGGTAACATTACTTACTACCAAAAATGTGCCTTTTTGTGACGGCATTATAGTTAATGCATTATTAGCGGCGGTTGGTTAGCTATTGACATGTGGAGAAAGATTAAAAGCGAACAGAAAATACTGCCCTTGTTTTAAAATACGAATATAGTTTTAAAAATGTTTGATTGTGGACTTGGTATTAGCAAATGACAGCATAAAGTGCAATTAAATTAAATTAATTTATCATTAACACCAGAATAATTTTCTTAAGAAATCAATCAAATTCTTAACATCGATTGCTTCCACAGAAAAGCGTATCTTTGGACCTAAATTACATTGATATTGGTGTCTGTTTCTAATCAAACTTTGCAAGACTACTTGATTTTCGTTATCAAGTTTCGGGTTTTAATTGAGCTAAAATTTTACAATACAATATTATTATGATATGAATCTGATCTGATGATGAAGCCGGAAGATGGGTAAGGTTTGTAATAAAACGACGCAACCTAATGGAGTTTGGTATCTGCTGATTCGTACGTACAAGTACTCTGGTCCTGGAGATCTAGTGTCTATGGAAGTTTAGTAATTTAAGGTCGTACCCCGAGCTCTTTAGGCTCATGTGGCTAGTAATTTGATTGTAGATCATATGCAGGGATTGCCCATTTTAGTATTTTTTTATTAACAACTAATTAAAGCTTGTTTAAAAAACGTTTCGTTTATTTTTGTTTTCAGTATACTTGCTGCTCCCGTCGGAATAATATTACAGAAATAATATGGCCGAAGTTAAGCAATGCTAGATTTGTTGACAGTTCTTCAGCCATACAGGATTTAAGGCTTCAGAAAACGGCTTTACTTTCCGATTATATTTCTTTTTATCCTATTCTGTCAAAAGGTAAAAATAACAGTTAAATTTTATTATTTTATTGAAGTCTCCCGACTTACACGTTCTCTTTGAGAAATCTTTTTAGAAAGATATCACACAGTGCGAGACTCGGGGATCTAGCAGGCACAACGCCTTCTGTTGTCCCCACCGAACTCTCATGTCATGAGTGCCACGTGCCGACGAAAGACTCTGTGGACGAAGACGACCAGGCGAGCAGAATCCGTAAAGGATTTTCACTGAGTAAAACAAGGCCAAGATGTTGCATTGTTACTTGCTAATGAGTCATTAAAATGGTGCTGTTGTAAGCACATTAATAAGCGTTTATTTTGTTACTTTAGGATACAACTTTCTCAATGAACGGTCATCCTATAATGGGTGATTAAAAGTAACCAAATTTATAGTTGTGAAACGCTTTTGAATAAATATGCTATGTTATATAACTATTATATCTCAAATATATTTATTTATTTAACGGCTTTAACATCTTACCGTTAAAAAAAACAATTCAATTCAATTACAACATTAAAAGTGATTAAAACGAACCAGTTTTTATCGTTATACGGCAAATTATATTAATATTTTTTTCTTTTGTGTTTTCGGCCAGTTATGATTTTCTCCATTTTAATGGGTTGGGTATGCTTTGGTAAATATGGAAAAGAAGTGAGTTCAGGCAGTTTTCTGCCATTGACGTTCTAAGTCAAGTTTGCAGTACCTTAAAAGTGAAAGGATTTACCATCGTCACAATAACTGTAGTGTAGTGAGAATGCAATGTTGTTTACATTTTTTATAAGATGAAAATCGACTAAAAAACCCAAAATATTCTGATCTTAAGTAACAAAAAAATATATGACGATGTTCTGACCACTACAGTGGGGAGATTAATTGGTTGATGTTCAAATCTACGACAGTTTTTTTAAGTAGTAATCCACCTGTAAAAATACTTTCAGCTCTCAGTAATGACGAAATTTGTCAGTTACGTGAAGTGGATTTGTTGCCGGAGGTAAGGAAATATCTATTTTCGTCCAAACATTTCCGCTACAGGGAACAATTGGTCATTGGGTAAGTTATTTATTTCGGTTTACTTTCGTGTCGCAATTTTACTTTATTCTTACACTTGGGTAACTTGATAGAAACGATTGCCACAAGTTTAAGGTTAGAAAATTAAAGGGTGGTTTACTATGGATTTGCTGAATACTAATAAACTAATACGTATATTTTTTAAATTATCTTTCGAACTATATGATCAATTTAGAAATATTATTTGTTTCATTGATTTATATATAGGCTGGTGTATCAAAATTTCGTAGGTAAGGAATTTATATTATGAATGATGAGAAACTTTCTCAAAGCTTCCTATTCAGACAGGTTACTGACCGCGTACTATGAAATGCAAAGTAAAAACAAGTATATTTTAATAAAATAACTATCGGCATTGTTTTTCTATACCATTCAATTTTGTTATATTTAATATAGGGTCTTTCAACAAGGACGGGTCGATGTTGTAATTGAATAAAACCTGCTGTATGTGAGATATTAACGACTTTTTTATTTTATTTGAAAGGCCCATTTATGCCATTATTTATGGCATATGACGTCGTTCAAATGTCCGCCGCGGCTTCGAACAGTGGCACGGATCCGAGAGGTCCAATTTTCAATGACTCTGCTGCATAGAACCGGCTGAATCTGAGCAATGCCTTGCGTGATATTCACTTTCAGGTCATCGGTCGATTGCGGCTTATTAACATAGACCTGCGACTTCAGAAAACCGCACAAGATAAAGTCTAGTGGAGTCAAATCGCACGATCTTGGCGGCAAATTCACATCACTTCTGCGAGAGATAACCCTATTATTTTTCAGCCAAAATCGGGGTCCTCTTCCAAACGTACCGAAGTCCACTGAGCGAACAAATGGCGTTGCCTATGGTCATTTACTTTGAGCTGCTGGGTCAGTTGGATCTTCTACGGGTGTTTGTGCACGGCGAGAAATCGACTGCCTCGGAGTCTCGTGCACACTAACGGACAGCGTCGATGTTATCGGCCGACCTGGCGTTCCATTGACGTAAGGGTGTTGGTTGGTTGTTTACCGAACAGGTTGGTTGTTTACCGAACAGGTTGTCTTGAATTTGGCTACCAAACGTTGGAGAGTCGATTTTGAAGGGCTACCGCGTCTGCCGTAAAATGGACGCAATGAGCACAATCGTTTGCACTAATGAACACTTATTTTGATAATAAAGTTTAATCATTTGGACATGCTGCTCGATCGTGTAACTTGCCATGGTGATTTGGCATCAGTGACTGAATAAAATACAACAGATTTGAGAGATGTCCTCAAAAGACCATGGCCGCTACACACTGTCAACATCTACCCGTCCTTATTGAAAGACCCTTTATTTATTTTAATTAATGTTGGTAATATTTTTAGCACTTTACGAGCCAAAGAAGCTGGAGTTCTCCAACGTCTCATCTCTTTTGACACACGCAAGACCTTAAACTGCAACCACCTGGGGCTCCGCCTAGTAGAGATTTCACAGATCTACACTCCATTGATGTATCTAGCGAGCGCGTATATAATAGCATCTGTCATAATGTTCTGCGAAAGATGGCATTATAGAAGAAATATGATTTGGCCATATACAGATTAGAAGAAAATCTTGTGACGAGTGTAAACATTGCGAATAAGTAATCTACAACAGTATCCATTCAGGAAGAGGATGTACATAAATTTTCCAGATTAGCGTTTGAGAATTTTTATATTACATGCTTAATAGATACTAATAATTTTAGTGTGGGCGAATATTACTTTCTATTTGATAAAACGGCTTTAGCATAATGTATAAAGAAATGTAAGCGTGTATACTGTTTAGACGTCCTTGGAAATAATAATGCTTAAAATTTACAATAAGATTGCTTTTCCACAATTTTGATTGGTCCCTGTCTGATAATCTCTTACACAATGTGAAATACATTTACAGAAAACCTTTTCTTCGCATTGTTACTGTTATTGCCATTATGAGGCAATGCATGGTTATGAAGTTAGTGTAGATGCAATTTAAAATTTTATGACTTAAATTAGATCACATTTAAAATGTATCCAATTGTATCCTACGATCACATGTGGTCTATTGCTAAGTGTGTCGCATAAATTTACATAAAAAGGAGTTTCGGATCAAAATTTTTGGTAATCTCACATAGGAGAGTACTCGTAGTTATATCTCGTAATTTTTTCTTGTCAAATATTAAACTTTTATTTATATGTTTATAAAATACTAAAAAATATTCACGTTAATATTATTGTAATGCGGTATTTTTGATATGGGTATAAATACCTTCGGCTTGCATGTTTCAATTAGGGAGTTAGACTTTTTAGAATTGTTCACATAATTAGTATATTTGTAAATACATGTACGATTTCAAGCTTGCGTCCAGTTTCATTATTATCGACCTCATTCAGGTAGGTAGGCACGGGCCGTAAGTCAATGACACAGTTCGCAATTTAAATTCAAACTCAACCAACTATTTTCTTGTGATAATGTAAGGAAAATATTATTAGCGATATTCTTCTTCTTGTCATTTTAAAAGCAGTTTTACTATGCGGCAGGGTTGACAACACCTGTGTCGTCACACTTGTCCTACCGTTATATAATTAAGCTAATAGAGTACTGTTATATAATTTGTTAGCTCCTATTGCTGTATTAAACAGCATAACGATTAATATGCCTAAGTAATACATCCCATAACTATCCTTTTATCCTAATAATTAAGGTATTTAATCCCATGAAACAGATTTTTTACGTAAGAGTAAATCAAGTTTAAGCTCTGAAAGGAAACGATATAATCCTTATTATCTACAGGATGTCCTGCTTGATCATTTGGGACTGCTATAAGAGGCTTACTAAACGACATATTACCAACTTCAAGGCAAAAGAACGGGGATTTTAGCATGTTAAATATTTATCGATAAATATTACAGCATTTATTACGAAAAAATTATTGAGGTACTGAAAATGAAGTTTCATATTAATGAAAAGCGAAGGCAACGAATATTGAACTAATTTGTTATGAATTGTTTTTTTTTAATTTGGAAATAAATATATTTATTATTGTATTATGTAACATAGAAATCGGTGATGTTATATTTTACCCATTTTTTTGACGACTGCTTTGGATGAACGGTAGTGAACTAAACTTAACTTAACTATCCCGGCATTGAGTCCCCGACGGGACAGATGTTTGTTTGATGACTTTATAAATATATACCTGAGCCATGGATATTGATACATATATTTCTTTGGATATTACTAGTAGAAGTATTGTATATGCATGTCTATCCGTAATTCTAGTATTTGTACCTTAACCGATGACGCCGTCGCGCTACGCCGTTTGTCGAGTGTCGACAACAAAAGAGATGGCTCTTTAGACGCTGGTGGGATATGGCCGATTAAAAATTAATAAATAATCTTAAGTTTCGCGTTCTTCCCACAGATTTTCATTCATAAGTAATGTAAAATGGGCACTAATTTTACATTACCTATGAATGAAAATCTATCTCTCCCTTCTCCCTAGAAGGTTTACCTGCTTAAGCCTTTTGCCCCCTTATAATGTGGACTAAGCTGATATGCTGTCATTGTCTTTCTAATAGCGAATAAAAGTGACAGTCCTAGTCTTTAGTCTACGTTTTATAATTATGTAGTTGAAGGTCCGTACATCGATAAATAATACACTTTCGGAGTATGCTGTATACATCTTATTAAAAAACCGGCCAAGTGCGAGTCGAACTCGCGCACCGAGGGTTCCGTAAAATATATTTTTATTATATTATGTAACTAAAAATTTACGGTTTTCGCAATTTTTCCTTTATCTGTGCTATAAGACGTTGCTTCGTGCCAAATTTCACGACTCTGAGTTCACGGGAAGTACCCTGTAGGTTTCGATTCCCTTGCGAGTGTCGAAAAATTGCGGAATTTTGCGGCATAAACGGCTGTATCTTTTGATTGCGTTGGCTTAGAAGTTTGAGTTTTTTACAGCTCAAAGGGACAGTAGACCTGAGTATTTGATATAAATTTCAGCTTGATACGTCCACGTATTCCTGAGAAAAAGGGTCTTGACAGACGGACGGACGGACAACAAAGTGATCGTATAAGGGTTCCGTTTTTTCCTTTCGAGGAACGGAACCCTAAAAAAAAAAAATTCCCAAATACGACGCTTTTACTGGTACACTTGGTCAACAGACAATAATTTTAATACACTAATTTCAGATTTGAATTATTCTTTATTTAAGAAATTTTGAAAAAGTTAAATTTTAACACGCAGAGCGGACAACTATTTCTTCATTCTGCGATTTAACACATATAACCTTGCATCCATTTTTAATTATTTTGAATGAGTTCGCTTTTGATCTCAGTCAAGCTCGGCGACTAAGACAGGATCCACGATGGAGCGAGATAACCCAGAAGGTAAGTCTTGCTTTCAAAATAGACAAATTTTATTAAGAACGGTTATAAGTTCTCGGAAATACAGACGCAGGGATGGAATTTCACATTGATGATACCTGATGCCGCAGGGGTCAACTACTTGACATGGACCTTTCGGAACAAGAAAGATCAATATATTTTTTTTTATTAAATTAAATAACTTTATTAAAATTATTTTTTGCTATTGTAAACTCGAGCTGTGCTACGGACTACACGAAACTTCTTAGTTTTTTCAGTCGAATTGAAACCTTAGAATTCGATATCGTTTTTAGTGTTTGTAATTTGTAGTTTATTCGCATTTTTATCTTCCACCTAAAGTTTTAGCTGTACCAACTAGAGGGAAACTATTATTCTAATGAGCCACTCTATTAATTTTATTCAGTTTTCATGTTTTTTTTTGTAAAGAGCTGTTGTTTCCTGAATAAACAGTATATAAATATTTTTGGACACCCATCCTACGTGCAGCCTTTTGGTAAAACCGCTTGACCTCCGCTATCATAGGACGAACATATTTACCAAGCCACTGAACTCCTCCTCATACATACTCAGGGACAATAAATATTTATACATGTATCGTGTTTAATCTATACCTCAAATTGAATACAGAATTTGATTAAATTAAACAGATGGAAGGACAAAGTGTTTGGTTAGTAACTATTTTGGAATTACTATATCCGCTGTTAAAGTACTTTTAGTTGTGGAATGAATAATATATTAGATAAACTTTGATTTAGGGCTAATAACATTTAACGTGTATGGTAATATAGGCATGTGTTCTTGATATAAAATTATTAATATGGTTTTCGAGAACTTCATAATTGAATAAAACACTTTTTTACGGATTTTGCTCATATTTTATTTTATATTTAATCCTGACGTTTCGAATCCTTTACAGGAGTCGTGATCACATGATGACTAGGATAATAGTTGTCATGTATTTTCTACTACCTTCACAATATTTTAATCGGGCACGTTCCTAATCGAAATTTTTATTTTTACATTTTATTTATTTAATAAATTCTCACTACGATAACGTTGTATACTACTGAGTCTACTACCAGTTCGGAAATTGGGAGGTCCTTCCGAGAAGAACTGGCGAAAGAAACTCGGGCAGGGGGACCGACCTCCATCTTACTGTTATTATTTTCAAAAAGAGCTAACTATATCATCAGGTCTTGCAATGTGTGTGTTTTGGAGGTATTAATTTTTTACGCTCCAACCTTCATCTCTATTGAAATTAGGATGTTTCCTGATTTCAATAGCCTCGCGTAGTATCCAAGGAACAAATTTTTGTTCTCTAGCGAGCGGTTTATCGTAACGGATGTAGTGGTTTGGCCCCTCAAAAGCATGCCAAACCAGACATTTTCATCCGCAGATTCATGTTATTTATGTTATGATCCACCTACTCCGATAATAATGCTACTTTTGACGTGACAACGTCTTATAAATTGGTTTGCCGGGTGACACTTCAAGAAACTGCGTTACGCTCCGCTCACGTTATGCGCTTACAATGAGAGCGAGTGAGAGGCACGCGTCCCTTCCACTCGGGCATGGTTAGCCCGCCTAAGAGCGAGAGAGACAGACATAAAAAGTGGAAGGGACGCGTGCCTATAAATTAATGTTTTAAATATAATTCTTTGTATAAATAAATGTTTTAAATTGTTACTATTATTTCATCCTTCTTCCTACTATACGAATGAATATTCACATTAAAATTATTTTACCACTCAAAGTCGTTGTCACGTAAAACTTTCGCCCGTATACCGACTTTACAGGCAACCAACCAGTTTTTCTTTAAGTAATTTTTCTATTGCATGAAAAGCTTCACTATTACGAAACTACAAATTAAGGTGTTCAAATGCCATTTGAGCTCACGTCTTTAAGAAGTTTGTATTTTTAGGAATTAATTTCTATAATAATAAAAAAGGGTGTTCGATTTTGAAAAATATAATTTTGTGACTGTCATCCGCTGCCAGTTGACCCGAGTCCATAAGGTACCGTGGAGCCCGTGTTAAGGTAATAGGTTCCTGGACTACCCTCTTTGGAGTTCATGCCCATGTAAGCTACTTCATTCTTCGAACATAACCCACTCCGAAACATTGTCCAATTTCCACATTTACGAGCTGAAAAACAAATGAGATAAGTTTCTATAATCACTAAAATGCATATTAGGTATTCAAAACGAGTTACTGAGTGGTGACCGGATAGAATATCACCAACCCAACCGTCAAGGGTGTTGTAAAAGGTGACCAAAGATACTGGTGGTTATTAACGTAAACCTCAAGTAGATCACAAAATGAGCTCTATCGTTTTTCAAATTATGATCTTTACCATTGGAATAACCTCCAAATTATCAAATTTAAATTCAAAGCTTTTTTATTTGGTTTTGTAACGAAAGTATATATATATATATATATATATATATATATATGCTATATACGGTGAAACCAAAAAGGCAACCACTCAGCATTTGTTGCAGCATGGACATCACCTGCAACGCTGGTATATATATATATATATACCAGCGTTGCAGGTTGCAGCGTTGCCATCACGTGGCAACCTAGATGCGTGCGTGTGCAGACCAAAAGAAACAACAATTGAAAACAGAATATATACCTCTACATAAATAAAAACAGTTCCCATTTTACCTAATAACAGACTTTTTATCTATTTATTGCATTGAAAACCACACAACGATCTCAATATATAGTAATTATTAAAAAAAATGGCAAATTATATTAATAAAAAAACACAGTTATCTATCATGTTGAGATTTGGCGACAAAGTAAATATTTTTTTAGTTTAAGTTTAAAACAACAAACTGATACTGAAAGTTTTATTAGGGGTGGAATATTATTCCCGCATTTCATGGCAGCATAGCGAAAGCTACCACGAAAGGCAGACGATCTGTGTCTCGGACAGGTAAGTCTAGAGGCAAATCTGATTTCTCGCCGAGAGAAAATTAGCTTTTCGAAGAGATACTGCGGCCGACGGGACTGAATAATACCAAAAAGTAATGTAGCAAAATGAAGCGTTCACTGCAGCTCCATTTTGATAAGATTTCCATTGTTCAGGAATGGCGTCACATGTGCTCGACGTGGTATTGGAAAGCAAAACCGTGCGCAGGCGTTCTGTACACGCTGGATAAGAAATACGCGTGTATATTATGGCAACCTGAGGTCCATTCAGGTGGTGGACGTTTCTTGTCTGGAATGATGATTAAAAACGATCATGTTTTCTACTATATTTGAGACATCGAGTATTTTAATAGTTATTGTTTGAAGAATATAGAATAGTAAAAAAAAATAACGTTTCAAAATACGTGGGGCACTCGATAACTGAAAAAACCAACTTATATGGTTCTTTTTTAATCTTCACAAAGATCTGGAGAGTTCTTTCATACAAAGTTTTATGCGTTTGAACCAAATTCTAACACTATATTCTACGCTTTTCTTGAACGCTGATAGAGATTCTTCCAGCTATTAAACCTGAAGTCAGAAGTTAAGAAGATCGGTGCTAGATCAGGACTGTTAGAAGGGTGACCCAAGACTTCGACAGATATGGTGTCCCTCGTTTTGAACGCTGATTGCACAGGCGCGTTGTCGTGGTGAAGCAGTAGCTATTCGGTCCCTTACTGCTCATTGCAGTCAAAGCTTTCTTCTGAAACGGCCCCTGAAGGAGGCCCACTTCAAAGTTAGACGATGGAGCTCGAATTCGTTATGCCAACGGTAGAAGGTGGCCTTAGAAAGGGCTCCATCCATAAATGCTACTTGAATACGATCAAATCACACTACCCAATTAAAATACTTATATAAAACGAGTAGTTTAAAATATTTTATTTTTATTTTTTTGGTTCGGTATATTTCTTTTAAATAACGCCAATCGCAACTACAAGTTTTGATTTTAAAATATATTACAACCTATTTTTCCTTTAACGAAATGAGTGCTCGCATATAAAAATATCTTCAAAATACCGGTTCAAATTATTTTTATACTATTTAATATATCAACTTATTGTCTGTGTGTTATTTAATGTATTAACAGTCTTGTTAATACATGAAATTTTAAGATAAACAATTTATGATTTAACCCTTTTAGTGCCAAGGAGCGCCGTCGCGCTGCTCTTGCTGGTTGTGAAAAATGCCAGCGTCGCGATAGCGCTCCTTTTGACAGTTCACTTTTGGCACGCGCAGGTGACGGCCGTGTTACCGTGTTCGTATTTTTATTCATTACTAGCTGACCCGGCCACGCGTTGCTGTCACTCGTTCATTATAATTTGCGATATATATTTTATTATTTTCAATCATAAAGATAACATTCGCTTACAATGGTAAATCAAGTCATAACTCAGTGTTATGAATGTAATTCTTAGGCTTTTACTGACAATATAGTAACAAACACACACAAAGTATTGTAATAATATAATTAGGATATAGCATTCTAACCAGCTTCGATCTCATATTTTTTTATATAAACATCGTTCATTTAACTCTTGTTCATATAAATTATCTATAAAAATTGCACTTTTTATTGGCATTTTTAGCATATATTGGTAAAATATGTATGGCACTAAAAGAGTTAAATAGGAATCGAAAGATCACGATTATAAAAAGTGGTGCCAAAACGGCTTTTAATTAATTTTGTGATATCACTATAAATCTGGTATTCCGAATGTGGGTATCAGATACTGGCCATAAACTATAGTTTATCGCCTCTCAATTGAATAATGAATTTGGTAATTTTGATTTAAATGATTGTGTAGATTATTAATGTTTCCCCGATTATAGTAGCTTAGTCGATATGTACTTGCTGGCAAACATGTTTTTCTTAACTATGTTTCCTATGTGTTTATAAAAAAACTATAGAAAAGCTGAGACGGTCAAATCGCATTATTTTTAATGTATTCTGGCTTTCTCTTGCTTTTATTTGAGACTAGATATTTTATTGTCTATTAGAGAGATGGTGAGAAAATGTATAGGGGATATGACAAACATAAAATAGATAATAAATGAGGCCGAGGCCGATTTCATTATATTATCGTGCGTTTACAAAAAATTACCACGTTTTTTCCTATTACACAGGAATATGTCATATGTGTTTTTCATAGAGGTATTATTTTCAACCAAAATACCCGGTAGAATTTAGTAGAAGTAGACAGAAAGATATCGGTTTGAATATAATCGACGAACATTTTTAGCACTTTTTGTCCTATATTGAAATAAATCAGATTAAAAAGAACTAATAAATAGCATTCCAACACACAACTGAGGCCTTAGAGCGAGTTTACGCATTCCATACTCTTTATTAGCTCGTTACAAATTTCGATGAATTTATAGTTCCTGATAGTTACCGCTAGGAGCGCTTATACAAAGTTCCATAGTAATATTTTACGAATAATCGAAATACGAATAAATATCGAATCGTGAACTTGCACTAAGGCCTCTGACCCAAACAACAGATTCGACAAAACTGACTGAAAGGGTTTTTTTATAACTTCTCTACATTTAGAACCTCATCAAAGACATGTTAATAGGTAATTATACAATACATTAATTTTTATTCGACCTAAGCTTATACCTATGTGGTGCGATATAACGTCTCGTTAAAATTTATTCTAGTATTTAGTAGTTCAATTTTTATTATTATTTAATTATATTAACATAGTAAAAGTACAATACAATTCCCGTAAAGAACCTACTTTGCTTCCTATTAACTACCCTTTCGGGATTACTTAATTCAATCCACTTAATAGTCCCTAGTTGTAGTTTACTTTAGTAATTCGATTAAGGTAGTACTCTGTGCATGACATACATTCATTAAGATGGTAATCATTTATTGGTTAACGAACGTGGTCCTTTTTATATAGGAACTATAAATATATACGTAGTAAAGAAAAACATAGTCTTCGAGTCACGAGTGAATAGGTATCTTCTAGGTAAGCGCGTTACATCCTATGTAGATCACATCGTCGCTTACCATCAGGTATGATAGCGGTCAAGCGCTTTCCTATTCACGATAAAAGAAACATAGCCTTTCCTGGTGGATAAAATATTAAAGCCACTTGCAACAGAATAAGAAACTAATTGGAATAAGCTAATACCTTACGTACCCGATACCTTGTGCTTCGAGCGCTCTACCTAATTGTATTAATTCATATAAATATTATATCAAGTGAGCCAAGCCCTCACTTTCTAACCCTTGAAGGCGTATTTACACAGAAGTATAAAAATGCAAATATTGCTATTGCTTTCTTGTGAATGCTCGCCCATATCACAAACAATAAGAGTTTGGATATATAAATG
This sequence comes from Calamotropha paludella, assembly GCA_927399485.1. Lineage (NCBI taxonomy): Eukaryota > Metazoa > Arthropoda > Insecta > Lepidoptera > Crambidae > Calamotropha > Calamotropha paludella. The sequence continues at coordinate 7,945,924 of OV656817.1, read as the reverse complement.
CTCATATTTATCACACAAAATTCTGACAAGTAATAACGGCTCAACCGTTGTACCAAACGGTCGTCAGGATCGACATCGAAATTAAGAATTTCTTTGTGGAATTATATTTACATTTCTTGCATTTTAAGATTTGTATTACAGGTACTAAAGTAACGGGTTGGAATTAATTTCGCGCGATCTTGAGTACTTAATCATTACTTACAAATAATAAAAAAGGCACCATTTTGAAGGTTAAACTACTAACTTTAAAATGGTAACAAAATCAATTCAATCACACCAGTATTTAAGTAGCTCTCCCAGATTAAGTGAAGGAGTTCATTGACCTAATCAGCTTCTGAATCGTTTCTTGAGGGATACCTTCCCACTCTTCTATCAAAGCCGATTTCAGCTCATTCATACTTGAAGGAACAGTGTTTCTGGAAAGACCCTCCTCTTCAGTTCAAACCACACATGCACAGTGGGATTCAAGTCTGGGCTGAGCGCTGGCCAGTTCAATGTGACGATACCGACTTTTTCGAGGTATTCAGTTGTTGCACGAGAAGTGTGACAACAAGCTTTATCGTGCATAAGGAGGAAGTCATTAACGATATATCCTGTATAGGGATGTTCCAGCATAATATCGGGAATGTAGCGGTCTGAAGTAAGACCGCCTCCTCGTCCTCCGCCAGGCACGAAAACAAGCTCCGTTTTACCGTTTACCGTTAGGTTGGAAGAAATACCGGCACACATCATACAAGAACCATCCCCATAAGCCACTGTTTCGGCGAAACAGCACTGCGAAAATAGCTCCCTCTTCGGTCGCTGCCGTGCAACCACATACTGTACTCGTCGGAGAACAGGACTTTCCTCCAATGCTCGACTTCCCAAACAAGATGGGTACTAGTAAATTGAAAGCGTGCCTGTCGGTGACCTGCCGTCAGTTTCGGGTTTGTGGCAGGCCTTTTTGGAGTCAAATTCGCTTTTTTGAGTCTTCGGCGAACTATCCAATCGCTGGCAGCTACCCCACAAACATTTCTGAGCTCCTGCTAAACGTCGACACTAGTCAAATGACGATTTCGAATGGAGGTTGACACGATAAAACGGTCATCCCTCTCCGATGTGCACCGGCGCCGTCCAGATCTTGGTCTTGGGACAAAGCTACCAGTCTCCCGAAAGCGTTTATAAACTTTAGAAACACAGGACTGGCTTGTGTGGAGCTGACGTGCGACAGCCCGCTGGCTGAGCCCTTCTTGCAATAGGGCGACGATTTATGCTGCTTAAATATATGTGTTGTATCCATTTTCGTCCAAGGTCAAGGGTCAAAAGTAGCGGAGATGTGTACGGGTCATCGTCTGAAAGCCTACTGATAAACAAAATCCGATAACACGTGGTTTTATGGTGTCAATATGCCGCAACTCACGACGTATCAAACAATTGAAACATGTCTTTTTCCTCACTACTTAGTAAATAAATATTAATTAAGGAAAAAAGTGGTGAAAGTTTTTCTCACCAAACCAATAATTAGCATTAGGAATTACCTTAAGCATATAATTAATTAACTTTAGGACCGACAAAATGGCCAAACATTTTTAGTAAGAATTTTGCACTTTATTGTTATGAAAACTGAGAGTCTGGCGCATTCTTGAGATCTTAAAGTCATTTAGATTTTGAGTCTTTAGATTTTTAACTTTACGTTGAAAAAGTTTTAGTCATGATAATTAAGTTGCAAGACAATCTCTACAGTCTTTTACCTCCTTTTAAGATTTATTTTTAAATTGATCAGGTCTAAAAGTTTTAAAACTTCAGAAATAACTCAAAAACTATGAAAAGTCGTGGAAAATACATAATTTGGATATCGCACAATACAAAAGACTTATATTTTCTTCTGGGCTTCACCCCCGTAAATATTATATGACTGATATACAAATGTACACACACACATCTGCCCCTTTTGGGATTCGACCCCAGTAAACTTGTAGCACCAGTACTTCTTTTAATTTTTTATTTTGTGAGATTAACTGGATAATTTTCAAGTCCTTTTACTACAGAATTTCAATATCGAATGAAACACCATAAGAAATAGAAGTCATGACCGGTCAAGAGGATTCAATGCGGATTAACTTCAATTAATTCAAAGTTCCAATCGAAGCATGGCAAAGCTATAGATCCTTTGGAAATTTTCAGTAATACTTTCAGGTATTGGTTACCTAAATATGAATCAAAATGTTGTCCCTTTAGTCATTTAGTAGCTGATATTGGTGAAAAAGTCAACCTTAAAAGTATCATGGATATCATAAAAAAAATTTCAAAAGCAAAAATTAGGTACATAAATATATTTTTTTTAACAATATTTGCCATGCCATTTGTAGACAATTAGATAACCATTTGACTCGGAAAACCATGTTTCAGTAATATTTTAGTTTCAACATTGCGCTTCATCTGCGTTATTCAGATTTAGCGACTCATTTTATCTATAATGTTAAAATATAAATTCTTAAGCATTTCGTATTTAAGAATTCGGTATTCGGTAATTTTTAGATGCGTCAGACATACGTGAACGCATCATTGTAATACGACGAAGCACGATTTGTATCTAAATTGGTATTTACAGAAGTGAAAGTCTTCTGTGGTATAATCATTACTGGTAACCAACATATAACAATCCTATGTCTCCCAAATCTTGAGCTGTGGACATCACTGCTTCAATGTACATCTAAACTCACTGAGATTGTACCTATACAGCTTACGTTCCAGCGCCAAACGACAACCCATGGACTTATCCTCGTAAGCAGCAGCTAAAGTGCTCCAGGCTTCCTTGGCGCTCTCACAGTTCCTTACAATTTACCTAGTTTAGTTATACAATTTACCTATTTAAGTTAGTATGTCTATGATAAGAAAGATAAGTCTTTGGATAATAATATTTGTGATTGATTTATGTGATATCTTTGTTGTATGATAAGTTTAATTTATTGGATTAAATAATCAGCTTCGTGTCGATTTTAACACAAGCTATTTAATAGTACTTTAAATATTTGACATTCAGTAAGACTGCGATTATCAAAATCAAGCAATTATCAAGAATCATATTTCATTGATTGCTAAACTTACATTCTTTATCCTTTTTTTGATACAGTCAAGGATAATTACCACTCTTAACAAAAATTCACAGCGTCATAATAATATTAATATAAATAGGATTTTTAGAAGTTATTGATTCTAGTTATGCTTATATCTCTATCAAAAATTTTTTAAGTTACTAGTAACGCTGATTTTGAAATTTGTGAACACAAAATGGTGTATCGACTTTTTTTTCTCTCTTATTCTCTGGTTTTTATTTCTCCTAATGAATATCTGTTTGATATTTTTGATATCTATGAATTCTAAGTATCATAAGTAAGTAATTTAATATGAAAAAACTACGTTATTATCGAAATATTTGGTCCATTAATGTTGGGTTACGTGTTCTTGATAAATTCGTATGATTACGTATTTGGTATCCAATAACCGTGTAAAGAAAACTTAACGTAGTGTTATGATGTGATTTTAACCTGTAAAATTATGTGTAAAGCCCGCACAACAAATTGGTGATACGGTTTTATTTAATTTGCGAGTTTTATTATATATTTCGATTGCACATTCTGGGTGTTGGTTTATATTTTTGTTCTAACATACAACTATTAATATTCAGTGCGTAACAAATTTTATGATTTTTAAACACAAAAACTACTCTACTGTAAAATTAAAAATTTTGAGATGTATCAGTTTTCACAGGAGACACAGAATTATCTATTTTGCTTGGTCACGGGCTACACTTGCATGTTATTGTATGCATTTTCATTTTTAGAACACATGATCTAGTAAGATACTACCATTGTTACCAAAACAAAATCCGTCAGGTGTCAGTGGTCTTGAGTCAAATGATGAAAATGAACCGCCTGACCGTCATTATAAATCTTCGAGCTCAGACTCTAATAATGAAAATATTCTTCCTGAATATAATAATATGTCCTCAGCTACACGTTACATAGAATCAGCAATACTAAGATTATATTAGTTGATGACTCTGTTCAAAAATAATTTAATGATAATGATGATGATAGCAATCTTCTTCTTCTTTGTCCTGCCACTTTATTTGTCTAAGCAAATTTTGGCTAGGGTAATTTCGTCTTCCCTTTCTTTAATATTAGAGGCAGTAGAATCTCCATCAGGATAACCTATTATACAATTCCAAAAACCTTCATGTACCAAGTACATTTTCATTTTGAATTTCCAAATAGTATCATCTTGTCTACCTTTTAAAAATATCCCTGCAAGAGATCGTAGACTCGAATTCAATCCATTTTTAGCCATATTGTTGTGATCGCCCGTTGACATCTTTTGTTTTTATATGTCAGAAAATTTTTCACTTTTAAGTCGAAAATTTATGTAAATTCACAACAATCCGGCAAATCTGACTCCCAAAATTACTTTCCACTCATTAAAACTCAATCTTCGTGCTGATAACGTGTTGTATGTAATAAATAAAATAGAGCGAGATTGTGAACGTATGACAGTATATTTTGAAGTAAGGTTTAAAAGTACTTTAGTTTTCATTAACCATAATGTATAAACAAAGAGTTTCTACAACAGAAGCTTTAAACATAAACTTACTAAATTAACAAAAGTAATTCGTATTACATTATCCAAAGAGCTTCGTTAATATCTGTGATTTAGAATTTCAAATTTTCCAAGGTCATATCTATCTAGAGTTGCTAATTAAGTTACTAATTATTTCATCTACCAACATTAAGCTTAATGAAATATGTGGTTGTCTTTGGAATCAAATACTTATGAGCATTTCATGACAAAGATATTAATTTATTTCTTTATGTTCGGTACTTTGTGAAGTAAATAATGTGACGGAAATAATATCAACTATTTATGAAGCACATTTGCTCGATTGTTTTAACTTTCTATATTGTTAAAAGAAAGGCTCTTATAGTGTAGGTATGCACAGATAAAATCTGCCCCTAATCAAAATATTAGTTAAATTGTAATAATTTTCACATAACAGTTAAATTATCGTATCTACAATAGAAATACTCACATATTAGTATTAATTAAAACTGGGTTATTGTACTATTTTTTATTTTTGAGGCTTTAATAAGTTATACCGACTTATTAAAGTTGCATGCGTCATCGTCATGGAAGCACTAAGCAACTGCGATAAAACATTGGAGCTTCATAAACTAAGAAAAAAAAACATGTTAGTTATCCCGTTTAAATTAATACTAATGTAGGTAATCATGAGAGATTAAAACAATATACCAATAGGTTGTTCTGCACCTGGAAACAGATTTGGTGCGGTGATGGATTCAGCAAAAAGCTGCCATGCTCGGCTATGATCACAGGTTGACAAGAAACAGCCAGGTTGTGTCAGACCGCCTGCTGGAAAGAAGTCCTTGTGTCCTGAAATTTAAAAACGCTTTTTATCATTGTCAATCTAGGTCTTAAACACAGGGTCGTATCAATCAGAATCAGATGAAATCAAATTTTACACAAATGATAACACTGTAAAAAAGACAATTGACAACAAACACTATGTATTATTTTCACCATTACAAAGTTTTATTTCGGGTGTAATATAATATTACAAAATTCTTATATTTGCACTTATTAGCTTGGCTGTAAAGTAAAAACTGTAAGGCTTGTTATATTGTTAAGGCATATACATACATACATAAGTAAGTAATACTCCTAGGAATATATATAAATACACATGGCTTAGGTACAAATGCTCATATTCATCACACAAACATCTGCCCTCCCGGGACTCTAACCCAGGACCGTTAAAATCCAAAGGTAGAGTTATTCTCGCTCGGCCAAATCTGTTGTTACAATGTTATTAATTTCCAAGGCATGGTCTCCCTTCAGTTTGTGCCTTGAAAGTCCATAGTTATGGAGTTGATCAATGTCAAGTCTATTTATGTTTATCTTCTTATATTTATTATAGATATACAGTTTATTGCTACATGTAATCCAATGCGTGTAATACATAATATTGTTTTAATTTAACTACTTCCGAAGACAGAAGATATGCAGTAAAGTGTTACAGCAGTGGCTGAAAGGTAAAGATCACAATAGCATCAGCTAATGTACTAACAGAAAGTAAATAAAAGTACCTTATTATCGACAAACAACAGTTTATGATGTACCTAAGCAACACTAACTTAAAACTGGTATTTCTTATTAATTAATTTGATAATATAGATCAAATCTCATTTTTTTGCTTTCTTTATCCTTACGTAGTGTACATTATATTTCCGTTCGTAATACTCCGTAAGCTAATTTTAACACGCCATTACTAAGTCAGTACATAAATTACCAGATTTAACGTATAGAATACTATGTTATTTCGTTTGTGGTCACGCCACCAATGAAGATAAATGTCGCTGTAGTCCACATTAAGGAATTTGAAACTTAGATTTACTTCCATGTACTCGACTTGTGACGACACACTGTTTCAAGCAAACATAACTTGTAATTAAATTTCTTAATTTACTGAATGAAGGCGATAAACAATGTGAATACTAGTGTAGCTTTATTGTTTCCACTAAGACAAGAAAGCAACGACTGAAGCAGACCTTAGCAGTGCACTACTAGGTAGAGATGGTAATTTCTAAGTGGGACTAGCGAAATGGTGTACACCATAAATCGAACATGGATAACATTTTAAATCTTTCGAGTGACAAAAATATTCGATGGGTCATAGGGGCAGAGTGTACATACAATACACTGGTAAACATGGTACAAAATAAATTAAACCAATGATTTTGATTGGTTATACGCTGAATTTTCGTTTTTCTGTCGAATGACACATCTAAATCAAAATTACCGATTTAGTATTTTGTAGCGTGATGGAATAAGTAAGGATATAAAGATATATCGTCTTTTGTGCTGCATAAATTAACTGAGTAATGTTTGGCACTACATATGTTAAGATTAAGTTAAGAACATCTCGTTAAAATGTCCTATGAGTCGTTACTTATCCCATTTTTCTAATTCTATTTTCACGCCGGCGCTTTGAGCAACTGGCTCAATCTTTACCAAGCGCAAATTCGATCGTGTATGGAGTACTGTTCTCATCTTTGGGACGGTTCCGCCCAATATTAACTCCAGACGTTTGAGTTCATTGAGAGGAGGGCCAAGAAGCTCATCGGCAATGAAGATCTTTTTAATAGCAAGCTGTAAAGCCTTCAACATATAAGGAAGTTGGCTAGCCTGTCCGTTGTTTATAGAATACATTTCGGAGAGTGTTTCGGATGTCATTAAAATACGAGATTTGATTCGTTTCAACATTCCCTCTCGTGACCTAATTGTAATTCGAATACAGACGTACGTAATAGATACAGAGCGTACATGAGTTAAAGTTAATACTTAGATTACTTCAAAACCTCTGATTTATGCTCTACAATACACCATGGTTAAAATAAATGGTAAAATCATTGATTTTATGCTAAAATACACTTTTGTAAATTCTTATTCCAATAATATTAACATTATTTTATATAGTTATGAGTAAAAACTTTAAAATCTACCGAACAGCAAATAAAACTTTTCCACTGTATCTAATTAATTTATCTCTAAATTATTTAGGAGTTTAAATGAGATTTCTCTCGATGCAGTGCATTAAACAAGCTTTTATATATGAAGGAACACCGCAAGCATAGTTCTAATTAACAATGCAACTACATCATATGTTAGAAAGATGAGCAAAACGAGTTTAGAATGAGAAAAGTGGGAAAGCGAGGTAAGTAATACCTTAATTCAACATTATATCTTATGAGACACTTACGAGACAACAAAAATTCTTCTAGGTCTTTCAAGGTGATTATTTGCTAAGAATATAATTAAGTTAATCGATTAACGATGAAAATACTGATAGATCATAAAGTATGTAAATATATAAGAATATCTTAATCTGACCTAATAAACTGGAGCAATTTTTCCAGTTATATTAATTTAGATGCTCTTCATTATCATAAGTTGATCGGTGACTTCGTTATAAAATGTATATTACAATGGTTATACAATACTTAAACTTGAAATAAAAGTCTATTTAACAATTACAGACGTCTGTTTTAACAAATGGTATTAGTTCAGTACTTAATAATTATTGATCGAACATAAAATAGGAACTAAAACGATTAGTGCGACTCTTTGCTATATAGTTTATTATAGTTATTTTGTTAATAATTATAGTTATTATAGTTAAAGTTTATTTTGTGGCCTTATTTGTAAGTCTGGTTGTCCGATGAAAAAATGGGGACTGCGGAACAAATTTGTGTTATTCTGCTGCACACTCTCCGAAATGTATCCAATAAAAATCGGATAGCCTAGCTACCTTCCATCTATGCTCAAGGATTTTGAGCTTTTTATAAAAAAGATTTATGCTCTTCTTGGCTCTTCTTGGCCCTCTTCCCAATGAACTTAAGCGTCTGGAGCTAGTATTGAGCGGAGCCGCCCGAAAGATGAGAACAGTATACTCCATACACGATTGAACTTGCGTTTGGTAAAGATTGAGCAACTGTTCCGGCGCACTATGTGGAGGTGCCTAAAAGAGATTGGCCATAAAAACATTTTGTAAAAATCGGCGCAGGTACTTGTATTATACCTCAAACTATAGCTAAGAAGTTGATCTACTATATTATGTATAAATTATGTATGTAACTAGTACTTTTTTATAGTAAAGAGCATCTAAATACGATGATTGAAAAATTATCACGAAAACATCATAATTTGTATTTTTTTCAGGATGATTTTCTAGTAAGCTAGCAATGAAAATTATACAAGTATTATACCATTTTAGAAAGCTTATAATATATACTTTTTTTTGGTATACACAAATATGCTATATATTTATAAATATATTTACTAGAAATATTTATCTCATGACATATCATTTTTGCGTATCTGAAACTTTCAATTAGAGTTTTGACAGTTGCCGAAATTTGCCGAAGGTCTGTAAATGATGTTATTTGATAGGAAATTTAATATTTTTATACAGGAAGAAAAAAAAAGTTGCAACTTCATTGCACAACATAATGCTATCTATCATAACATGAAATAGTAATAATTTCTTAAAAATACGTGGGCGAATCTATTTGTTTTATTAGTTGATATAGGTTACACTTGTGATATATTATTAATTGCGGTTTATGTTTTGATAATGTATCGAGTATTTCTCACCATTTTTAGTTCGCCTACAAAATAAATTATCAATAAAACACATAGGAAACCGAGTAACCACATAATGATAAATAGTTTTTATTCCCATACTTTGCACACGTTTCAAATCAGTTATTTAATATAAAATAGAGCATCTGCATACTGAATAATTACATACTGTTTTTCGTTCGTTATTGTCGTTATTAAAAGTGTATCTAACCACCTACTCTCTCGCAATGAGTGAATTCCAATGTACCAGACGCGACCTTTGTCTTGTTTTGATTGAAAGTGACGGGAATTATGTTGTTGCTTTAACAAGTTATATACGGAATAATTTTATCAACTTTTCTGAGGCAAATATCGCTAAAATTGTCGCGAGTGTACAAAAAAATCTTATTACGAACTTTCGTCAACGCTACACTAAATCTGGCAGAAATAAAGAAATTTTTTTAAATCAGAATAGCATGTGGTTGAATGCCACATTCACAGTAAATCTGGAAGATCCTACTTGTGAATCTGAACCTTCGACATCGACGGGGAAGCGAGGACGCCCTTCTAAAAAATACGAAGACAGTTCCGATAGAACACAAAGACGAAAAAACAAGGAGTTGCTTGAAACATGTGGCCTTGATTTTATACTGAATTCATATCTTCAAGGATTGAGATCTCAAGGGGAAACGGAAGAAGCATTCATTGTCGAAATTTTACGAGTATTACCCATAGATAAAAAAAGTGAAATACGTCAAAATCTTTTAAATGAACCGGCACATTTAACAGCGTACTCTAAAGATGAAGCTCTCAGTATTTTTATAGAGTTGGACCTTAACATGGCACAGTATGAAAACATGAGAAATTGCTTAATTGCGAAGAACTGCGTATTATTTCCGTCATATAAATCAATTCAGGAAGCTAAAGGAATGTGCTACCCACCAAGATCAAACATAGAAATTAATAATATTACAGCAAAAATAAAACTGCAAGATCTGCTGGATCACACTATTGCAAGAATTTTGAAAATCAATGGTGTATACAAAGCTGGCAAAAAACATTTAATGCTGTATTCGAAATGGGGCTGTGATGGCTCAAGCGGACAAAGTGAATACAAGCAAGTCTTAACTGAAGAGGATGAGTTAATTTCTGACACAAATTTATTTATATCTTCATTAGTACCTCTGAAACTTGTTGATATTAATACAAATGAAACTTTGTGGGAAAACCCTGTTCCATCATCAGTAAGATTTTGTAGGCCCATTTTAATAGAATTTTCAAAAGAGACACCAGAGAAAACTACAAGTGTAGTTAATGAAATTATAGCTCAAAGAAACGCTCTCACAACAAGCTTAATCAATAAAAATGGTGAAAGTATTGAAATCAAACACACATTATTTTTGACAATGGTTGACGGGAAAGTGGCTCAAGTTTTGTCAGAAACTTCATCAGGTGCTGTATGTACTATTTGTGGTGCAAGACCTACAGAGATGAACAATTTAGAAAAAGTACAAAATAAACCTGTTGACGAAAATTCTTATCAATATGGGCTTTCGACTTTACATTGCTGGATTAGATTTATGGAACTAATTTTACATATATCTTATAATGTAGGCTTTGAAAAATGGTTTGCTACAACGACAGAAAATAAAGATTTGAAAAAACAAAAGAAGACATATGTACAAAGAAGGTTCAGAGAAGAACTTGGTTTAAATATAGATAAACCTAAGCAAGGTTCTGGTAACAGTAATGACGGTAATACAGCTAGACGATTTTTTCAAAATTATCAGTGCACTGCAGAAATTACCGGTGTGGATGAGGAATTGATAAAACGATTTTATGTTTTACTTCAAGTTATGTCTAGCGGAAAAGTAATTAATGCTACGAAATTTGGACAGTATGCTTTCGATACAGCACAACGATATGTTAGTAAATATATGTGGTATTATATGCCATCATCTGTCCATAAAGTCCTAATTCATGGGGAAAGTGTAATTCGGCATTATTCAGTGTTACCTCTTGGACAGCTCTCCGAAGATGCCCAGAAATCAAGGAACAAAGACTATAAACGATTCAGACTTCATCATGCTAGAAAATGCTCTAGAGTAGCTACAAATGAAGACGTTTTACATACACTTTTGTACACTTCAGACCCTTACATAACAAGTTTAAGAAAACCTTCCAATAAAAAGTCTATGGAACTTATAGATGAAGCTGTAGAGCTAGTAGAATAATATAATTCTATGTTATTTTGTTTTTCTTATTATATTTAATTAATAAGAGTAATTTTATGTGTTTATTTTGTATTAATTATAACATTTAGGTCACATTGTTTAAAATTAGTCGTAAATTTATGATAATTTTTCAATATTTCATGTTTTGTATTTTTTTACAATTATTAAGTATATTTTTATATGCATAGACTGTATATTATTTTAAAGTACGTTTATCTCAGATTACCTAAAAAAAAAATCAGCTGTATATCTATAAAAACATGGAAGTTATAGATTTATGACCCGAAACCGACTCGATCTCCACATAGTGCGGCGTGACTTTATTTCACTTTTTCGATGTTGTTTACATCTCAGCGCAATACACCATGTTAGGAGCTTAAACAGTTAAATAATGCGTGGCAGAGGGCAGCACTAATCTCAACCTTGTTTTAAACTAATATCAATATTAGCGTAATAAAAGTTATAGTTACGTGAAAATTGGGAAATAAAATCATCAATCACATATCAACTTTAATTTTGTATCTATTTTAAAGCATGTTTAAATAAATGTTGTAATTGCAACGATGGTTATTGTTAGACATAAGAGCCATAAAATCGAAATGATGAACTTCGATCAGTATACATAATTTCGCAAGCTTTACGTACACGCATAGAAAACATTTTTATCAGAGTATGTACCAGTTTGGTTCTGCCAATAAATTCTCGGCTATATTCAACCGAGACTTAATTAAAATGTGAAGTTTAGCTTTGTCAATAACAAACAAGCATGTATTGGTAAAAGTTCTTTGTTACTTATTATTAACCGAGTATTAGTTTATATTTAAATAAGTGGTGTCATAATCTTCATATATCATTATGCTTCAGGTTTATTTTAGTTATCAAAATACTTGTGTTTCTGTTGTTAATTTATACAATTCTAATGATATCTGGTAGCAGAATCAATCTCACAACCACGTAATTAATAATACAAATAAAAGGATATTCAAACCCGAAATAACCATGAACCATATTTAGATACATTATGACTAATAGGCTATTAACATGGCAACAATATTAATAGGCTATTGTATATAAATAAATGGAACAAATGAATATAATTTAAAAATAAGAGTAATTGTCGAAAATTTTAGGCAACGTTTAACAATGGATACTTATGCAACTTTAATTAATTTAAAATATTTCAAAGATTTTTAGAACAATGTCAACAAGCTAAATAGTAAGCCGTGCCTGCCCGTTGGTGTTGAAGGTGTGAGTGAACCCAGAGCCATTGGCACATAGTTCAAATACTTGAGGGCACAGTCCTTAGTTGTGATTCAGTTGGCTGAGACTAGTGCAAAGAGAAGGGATACTTCAGATATACCACTAGTGCTTATTACAGCTAAAAAGGCCCACAACACAAACAACCTGCCTCCTGTCAAAGAGTCAAGCGGTACAGGTACCTAGGCCACATTGTAACGGTGGACCTGAAAGACGGCTGAAAAACATTGAGCGTCAACGTAGAGCGTTGGCGGTCAGAAGACATATGATCACCCGTAGTCTCGGAATTCAGAGCAAGTGATTATATCTCTTTTTTAAAATAATCTTTTTACTCTGGTAGCCTATGGGTGACATATACACAGAAACCTACAACGTTCTGTGTGTGCAATATAACAATCCCTTCAGATTCAACGCAGCTACAACAGCTTGTGGCTGCGTTGGCGGTGTAGTGCATCAGGCATGTTTGGCATGGCACAGACTAATGATTATTATGCCGTTATAGAAAATAATATGCAGTTACTCAAAAAGTAGCCTCTTTTATAACCGGAGTGTGCTATAGCCCCAATAGCATCCTGTGCGTTGCAGGAGGGAAGTACGAGTGTCATATAACCCACCATTATTATATTACTTGGGTGATTCTTTTTAGTTAATTCTTGATAATAATATTATTTGTAATACATTGATATTGTTTACAAAGTAAATGAATTATTACTATTTGCGTACAATGGACCTTGTTTTCACAATTATTTATTAAAACACCAAAACTTTTATATTATATAATATTGGAATAATTCAACATGACGAACTTTGAATGTCAAGTAACATGGCTAAGTTAAGCTAAATTGACTAGTGTCACAAAGTAGATTTCTTGTATATCCTGTCTCAAACCAATTTAATAAAAATGTAAACAACGACGCCATTATTGCTACCATAGACTACTGAGTGATGTGGTAAAAGTAAAACCATTTATGATTCAATTTATTAATTGATTGCTTCGATTAGATCAATTGAACACTATTATGTTGGAGCTTCGCGTTAGCGTAGTTTGTTTTTATTCCCAGTGAACAATGGGCATTTGTTCTCAAGCCTCGAGATATGTGCTGTTCATCGTGATTATATAGAAATGAAATGCTTAGATTGAACCGAGTAAAAATGACTTATATTTTTTTTAAATTTCACATAAGAAATCAATCTTTGAAGAAAAAAGGTATCTAGCTAGATTTTTAAATAAATAAATATATTAAGTATTAAAGTAAGACAAATTTAATATTGACTTCTTAGGTTTTGACGCGTATAACTCATTGAAATGAAACACTTATGGATAAATCAACGCGTTATTTATTTTCACACAAAGAAACAATTAGTCACCCCGCAACCACGGCACCTGCAAAGGTGTTGAAACTTCGGGAAACTAAATAAACCACCTAAAATTAAAGCACGGACTCTGAACTCAAATTTGTTGTGTAAATAAATAACGTCTTTATTATCCGTAAGTGTTTCATTTCAATAGACAAATTTAACTGATTTACATTGTGACTGGGATCGTGTTTTTTCTGGAGTAACGACATTTTGATACGATAACTGGACTTTGAGATCAACTCCGATTTATATTTGTTGTACAAGGTATGTAACTGTAATATTATCTTTTATGTACGTAAACTTCATCTCAATTGAAAGTAATTCGACGGCCGCCACTGAAAGGTCCACTGGAGGTATTTTTACCCTTACAAAATGTAGAATATGTGTAGAAGAAAGAAATTTATAGCAAAACTAAAAAGCCAATTCCGCATATTCAAAAAAATTTTCAAATGAGAACAGATGTTTAAATGATTTATCTTTATTTTAAGCATTGAACACGGATAACCCTGGTCCGTCATCCTCTTCTTCGTTTTTGTCTGCGCCTATGAAAAAACGACCGAGACATAGTCGCTTGACAGCAAATGAAAGGAATATTTACAAGTTTGTAGAAATATCGATGACAGCTTATCCATATAAGTCTGATACAATAAAAAAAAACTGCGGAGATAATGGGAACTTCTCAAAGCACCATATCTAATATATATATATCATTACAATAAGTATTTCATTACGATAAACATTTAACTACAATAGGTACATAAAAACAGTAAAACACATAAAACATACTATTATTTGCATGCATTGCTATCGAATGGCAGCTTGTCGATATCGATATTGATAACTAATTTTAAGACTAAACTGTTCTGATTGTTTGTAATTTTATGGAGTTCAATTTATCAAATAAATTTCAAAGGAAGGTCAGGTTAAGTTTACAGTGGTTTGATTCGATGGGCTGTTGTTTCAGTTTAACATATAAGTATTGTAATTGTGAGGAATGATTGCATTACTTACAATAATTTGTCACAGTTACACTAAAATATATATTTCCAAAGGTATACTAGGTGCATTCCAATGTTTTATGAAAGTTATTCTTTAGTTTAGACTTCAATGACGTCAACGAAATCCGCAAGTAGTTGATTAAACATCCGTACCGAATATACAAAAAACGCTCTCACTGCTTATGATTATGACAAACGTTATTATTATTTTAAATGAAATACCGGTAATTATCAATTTTAAAAAACCGGTTAATTTTTAGGCCTACTTAGGATTTATAAAAATTGTAAAAACTAAATAACTATTGCTTTAACTTTCACTAGAATAATTTTACTTAAGGTTACATAGTTAGCCAGCCCTAACTTACCCGAGACTATATATTTTGAAATATTTGAGATTTTTGTGATATTTTTAGCAGTAAAGCCAACAAATGATATTTTATCTCCAATAACATGACAAGAAGCTGAGTATTACGTCCCGACAGCTGGTTCGGCAACACTGACGAATTCGTTGTTCGGATCGCAATATTATCAGTTATCATCACTCATGGGTTTAATTATCACGTATTTATCTTTACCATACATCCATGATTAATTACCTATTTATTACATTACCTATGCGTCTTCGATTCATAATCGATTTAATTGAAGTATTCATTGATTTGAGAGATACTCTTTTACGGGCAAACACTATGCGAACAGTGATTAGACAATTTTTTTCATTGGACTAATAACGTCACTTTTCGTCTTAAGTTTTTCAAATAAATTTTTAATATGTTTAACAAACTATGAGCTTTGAAAGAAACTAGTGAGATACATGTTGAAACCTTCTTATTACTTATGAATGTGTTTTCATATCCATTTAGTGGCCGAAAGTGTGGGTATTTCAAATGAAACTGGTTTGTTTACATTTTTATTAAATTGGTTTGAGACAGGGTATAGCTACCGAACGAACACGATTGACAGTAGTACTCTGTACTAAATAGCTCGAACAATTATAGTGATCAGATTAACGGATCAGAGCTGGGAGTTTACGCCGCTATCGATATCGTCTGTGTAAAATTTTACTATAAATTTTCGCATGAGCGGGGCGCTCATAACGGTAACTATCAGGTACTACGAATCTTCATAGAAATCTGTAACGTATTCTGATTCGAATATCGATTAAACTCGTACTAAGGCCTCTGTTAAAACTACCCAATGTATACAACTGCCAGTACGGAGTAACATTACTAGTTACGAAAAAAAAAATTGAAAGTAATAAATAATATTGGATATAGTTATTTAGATATCATAGATTTTAGTAAAGCTGCTGAGATAATATTATAAACCTGCATTAGCAAAATGCAGTTATTCAATTTAAGAAAGAAACTTTGCAGGCTCCCTTTGTGTCATTCTCTTGTAAATAGCAATAACTTATTTATGTGTAGCTGTCATTGGTTTTTTTTTCATATAAATATTAACTTATCTACACTAATATTATAAAGAGGAAAGATTTGTATTTTTGTATGTTTGCAACGAATAAACTCAAAAACTATTAAGCCAATTTCAAAAATTCTTTCACCTTTGGAAAGCTACATTCACGCTGAGTAACATAGGCTATATTTATTGCTAGAAAAATTTAAAGAATTTTGTCCATCCGTGCGAAGCCGGGACGGGCCGCTAGTATTTTATAATATACTTCAAACTCCTACAGGGAAAATAGATTATCTGACTTATTGTAATGAAACAAACCATTTACTCTAATCAGCCGCAAACTAGTGTTCGATTTCGGCGAATAGTTAAGAAGGTAAAAATAATATTATCATTTGTTTTAACAGACAATGTTACCAGTGATCCTGTTACCAACTTTATTTATTTTTATTATATTACTAGCTGACCCGGCCACGCGATGCTGTGTTATACCTAAATTAAAACAAAACCTTTTCTATATTCTGACTTATAACCTAAGTGGGAGTAAATTCAACCAAATGAAAAAAAAACATCATAATCAGTTCAGTAGATTCAACGTTCATCGCGGTCAAACACGGTGATAGGGAATTTATATATGTATATAGAGATTAGTTTTCACTTTTTCTTTTTTAATTTTGAAACAGTTTTCCATCACAAGGATAACAATTTTTAATATTAACTTCCAGTGACAAACTATGAAGATGCGATATTACAATATTAAATTCATGTCAGATAATCGGTTTTACTATTACTATTGCGGTATTTTGTTAGAATGTATATGATTCTATGTTTACCTACAGGCTCTAGTTGTCCCAAAATGCCACCGCTCGTGTGGATCACGTCGACAAAGTCCGCATCATCCGGGTCAAGTTTCCCGGCAGAGCTGATATTGCTGAAGCACGGCCCAGCTGGGTCTAACCCGGTTATCCGGCCGATTGACTTCCCTGTTAACTGGTAGACCCGTTTACCGGCTATTCCAGCTATGTGTGCGCCTAGGCTATGTCCAATGAGGCCGATTTTAGATGGATCTTGACCGTCTGTGAAAGTAAATTACAAAGTTAAGCTTATTACATTTACAAAAATATGTGACAGTAAAAATAGTTTGAATAACTTTAGTATAATACACTTATGTTTTCACCTATTATTTCAAACATCTTGAGTTATATACCGGTATTATGAAAGTAATGAATGATTTTAGGCGTTCTTTTAAGGCCACCTGAAGAGTTGCATACAAATATTGTAAAAGGAAATAAATACTTTGACAATAATTTAAAACCCTTCCTAGCAACTGATTAAGTAACAATACTAAGCAACAAAGATTAATATGGATTATAATCATTAATCATTAATTTAAAATTAAAAGTAATAAATGTAATAAGTATACATATTTTTTTTTATTTAGGATGGGTTTGCTCTTGATCCCAATCAAGCCAAGATGGAACGAGCTAACCCAGAAGGTGCCTATTCACCCTGGCTTTTAAAATTGACGGGATATAAGTTCTCGGAATTACAGACGCAGGGAGGGAGTTCCACTCCTTTGCTGTACGCGTTATGAAGGATGTTGAAAAACGCTTGGTGCGACAGGTAGGAATATCAACCAAGAAAGGGTGGTTGCCTGCAGTGCGTCTGGATGTCCGATAGAAAAAAGGAGATGGCGGTATGAGCAGATGCAGCTCTTGAGCATACTCTCAAAGTACAGTCTGTAGAAGACCGCCAAACATGCAACTTTGCGGCGATGAGCTAAGGTGTGAATCTTGCTCTTCACCAATTTGTTGTCCCCGATGAGCCTCTCAGCTCTGCGCTGAATCGTGTCCAGTGCAGCAAGTTGGTATTTTGCTGAGCCATCCCAAAATTGGCTGCAATATTCCATGCAAGATCGGACTTGAGCTTTATAGACTTCTTTTAGATCATAAGACTCATATACGCGTTTTTTTTTAAGTTTGCGTCTTGATGACTAAGTTGTTAAAGAACTAAACCAGCTTGTGACGTTTTTCAATTAAAATATAATAACTTCACAGAGTTGTTAATGGTTTAGCAAAAAATATATTGAAAAAAAAAAGAATTTTCAACTACTGACATATAATAATGACGAGGTGCATGATACACTGAGTCGTCATACGTGAGCATCTACTGTAAAAAATATTGTTACAAATTATTAATAACTAACACTGATACTTACAAAGATATTATGAAATCACATTTCTGAATTAATAAAATATCAATTCAGTATCTGTCAATACATTATAGAATTTAAAATAAACGAATCCCAATGTTCATTAACATTGCTTTTAATTTTAAAACACAGTCTAAACTATCGGTAGTAAAAGAAAATTTAATATTTAATTCTGTGCCAATTTTACAATTAAAATGTTGAGTTTAGTAATATGCTGTTTATTTATTTATAAGGACCACCAACAAAACATACACTATAACATTAAAAATAAAACATACAATTTTATTATAGAGCTAAGTGCTGTCTTAATTAAAGGCAGCCACGACATGCACCAACGAAAATACACAAAGAAATAGTTGTAATCATTTACCTAAGTTACACAAGACGAGGAAAAGAGATTTATTTTAAACTAAAATAATTAATTTATATAAACATATAACAAAAACAGACCACATGTTTTGATACCTATATAATATTAACTAAAACGAACAAGAGTCAAAATCAAAGAAAAGTAGAATTATAGATCCTTAATAATATTAGTAACATGCCGTTTAAACTCTTGCTTTTTGTTTGCAAAAATATCAATGTCTTGTTTTTTTGCTAATACATTTCGAATGTGAAGATCTTCTAATAATAATGTATATGTATATATAAGTTTATATTTATTTGTTAGAGAGTTATAAAACAGCTTTATATATTAACATGGTAATCTTTAAAATATTTAATTTTAGTAAACTGTGTGTTACATCCAAAGGAATTCAATTTTACTGAGTAATCCACCTTATGATATTGTGAGAAATTATCAAATTGTATTTTTAGTTATACCTTTCAAAGAACATATCAATATCATTCTTAAACTTATAAAGTGACTATAGATTCAGAAGGCATCCCTTAAGATACATGTTTCTTTACCATATAGCCTTTAAAGGAATGTATGCGCAGCATTAATGTTCGAAAAGTTAAAAAAATGAAAGATATTGGAAAATATTATTTCTTAATATATGTAGATTAAAATATTTAGGCCTTACTTAAGATAAAAAAAGACTAACAAACTTTGATGTTATTTTATGTTCCACGAAATTTGGTCGTAAACACTGATATAGAGCTGAAGCACAGCTATTTACGATATGATAAAACATGGGATTTACAGCTCAGCCGGTTCGGAATTTAGTGAATTCGTCAGATGGGCGTAGGTTGGCATTATCTTATGTGTTAACTTAAAATAGTATGGGTTTAAGTTCAATAATCGAAAATATTTAGTTTTCGTCATTCAAATTGCTAAAGTTTTTTAAGTAGATTGAATACCTTTACAAATTTTTATGAATAAATAAACGTTCTGAACCTAAGTTAAGTACTAATATAAATTTGGCAGAAACAGATAATAACTAAGAAAATTTTGGTTTAACACATTTTTTAATTAGTTTTTCGTAAATACTTGGCGATATTAACTAGTTGGGGTAATTTGGAGTTGTCATTATCTATACGAATATTATAAAGCTGAAGAGTTTATTAGCTTGAACGCGCTAATCTCAGGAACTACTGGTCCGATTTGAAAAAATCTTTCAGTGTTAGATAGCCTATTTATCGAGGAAGGTTATAGGCTATATATCATTTAGCATATAATACTACAGGTCAGCTAGTATATTACAACACTTTTATCATCGTCTAAATAAATGAACGCTCACCTATTTATTTTACCAAACATTTGACACTAGTTCCAAACAAAGTGGCAAACTATTTGGCTTTTTATAAGCAGAAGGTTGTCAAATTATTATAGAAATATATATATAAATACCCATAAATCGGGTTCAAATGATCGCATTCATTACACAAACATCTACCCTTTCCGGGAATCGAACCCAGGGCCATCGGTGCGAAAGGTATGATAGCTACTCTGAGAATATTACATATCTATGTTTCATATATGTGTGTCTATGCGATGCCCTATTATTTGTACCGGAAGACATACAGTACTTACTTTGGGCTATACTAATTAGTAAAAAAAATTAAATAAAAGCATTTTAAAGTACTAAAATCATTTTAATTTATGTAAGAGTTTCGCAGCGGCGTTTCCACACTAAAGTCTCCCCTATTTTTTCTGATCAAAGCTAAGTTTAGCTGTAAATAAGTTATTGGTTTATACATATTTACAAGGTGCGTGAAAAAATATTGCTTCGATAAATTACTCGACAGCCTTTGGCTTTGAATGAAGTTAAGTTGGTGTAAGTCAATTCATGTAGAACTTCAAACGCTTTGAAGCTACGTAGCTAGCATGTCGTGGAAATTGCATTTGATCGCATTGGTGCTTAACCTTCCTATACCCGCGTCAAATACAATAACACATATACCCGCGTCGGTCACTGGGACCGATAGTTCTTACGCTTACTAAATAAATGGCTATCATTTTAACCACACAAAAATGTAATTTATGATTAAAAAGGACATTTACACAATCAATATAAACGAAATTTATGGCAATAATAATGTTTATTACTAACTAACAGTCTTTTTATTACAGCCTTTAAAAACAGTACTTATTCTTATAAACTATTTAAATTGCAACAAAAAATATCTCTTCTGAAATCAAACAAAAATAAACTCTTAAATCTTGAAAATAACTAAACAAACAATAAAAGGCTATAGATTAATTTTCCTCTGATGGTCCACCATAGCAGTCAGAGCACACCATAATTGCATGTTCCATACAAAAATATTTCTTGCAAGTAGTGCAGTTATATCGGGTCTTGAGATTTTTTTTGGAGCTGCAATAATAGCAACGACCTATTTTATTATTATTTGTTGTAGCTGTGGACTCTGGACCATCCAATTTGCAAATTTCAGCAAGTCTTTGTCTTATGAGTCTTGGTAAATGTGTGTTTGTACTACGTCACCTCAGATGTGGATTCATGAGATCATATGATAGGGCTTCCAAAATGATCTGCGAATAATTTTTTTATTGGGATTATTGTGGACATATATAATGTACGAATTTATTCCTGCCACATTCATTAGACTATAAAATATCACCATGGGCCATCTGTTTGTGCCCCTTGCAACATTGTAAGTTTCACACATTTTGTCCACGGTATCGACGCCTCCTTTGCTTGCATTGTAGTCCATGATTATTTCAGGTTTTTGAGTATTCTCATCGATGATTCCATTATCATGCATACTAGACACAAGCAATACATTTTTATTTTTTTTGGGCACGTACGATACCAGAGTACAATTGCCTCGATAGCCAAATAAGCTGGATTTCTCCATTCGGCCTCGGATTTCAGTGAATTCTTTGGGCAACCCTTTTTTATTTTTTCGTATAGTGCCGATGATTGTCAACCTATACTCTTGCTCCAGTTTATCAATCAAGGGTGGACTTGTAAAAAAAATATCGCATATAATGTTGCGGCCACTATTGTGAATAATATCACTAAGGCGTAAAACCAAAGCCAACGATGAGTTATCCTGCGAATATGGGCCTTCAGTCCGAGATAGTTGTCACTAAAAGTTATTCGATCCCCTACTTCGCTGTCAGAATCTTCCTCTTGTTCAGTATCCCTTTTTTCAACCTCTATTTCCACATGATCCTCGCAATCACTATCTTTTTCGTCATCGTAGTTAGAATCTGAATTATTCTCCTTTAAAATTAGTCTTATTCGCTTGTCGTCCATTTTGAGACGGAAATTTAACCTAAAAGTCGTATAAAAGTATATTATAAAACAATAATCCAATAATAATATAAGAAATCATTAAAATTATAAAACTAATAAAACACAGCACTCACCTAAAACTGTAACAGCTATACCCGCGTCGGTCTCCTGGACCAAACGGTTTCGTGAACGGTCACACGCACTACCCGCACAAGCGCTCGCGCCACACTAAATAGACGCCGGCGACGATTCACACAGCTAGCAGTGAGCCCAGTGTGCTAACATTTATCGTTAATTAGAAAAAGACGCAAACTTAAACTGTCGGTCTGACAGACCAATACGCGGGTATAGGAAGGTTAATAAAGGTGCGTCGTTATTTGAGCTACGAACGCTTGCAGTGTCTAATATGAGTTTGTATAAGCTACTTTCGTTATTCAAAACTCTAAGTAATTCTGCTCATAGTCAATACAAGAAAAAGCGATGAAGCGATAGTTTTTATTCGATCCCAATAATAATATTTTAAACGTGAGTGCCAAAATACAGCAAAATATTTAAAATGAAAAACCTCTAAAGGTAGTGTTATGTGTGCCTTTTTCATACATAATACAATGATTATCTTACAGTACAATAGCACCCCATATAGCATATTTAGCTATATGTGGAGAGTTGTCTGTTTAAATCGATAGTTGCCCGACCTATTTCAATTTCTCACATAACGATATTTTATATAGACCTAAAATCGAGTTATATATAATGGTCCCTTACAAAATCTAAATGTTTTTGTCAGTAAGCTTATGTCAGTTAGTTTTTTCCTAACTACGAGTTAGGAAAAAGTTATTGTCATAAATTAATAAAGGTATAGCGGCCCGTCCCGGCTTCGCACGAGTGGACAAAATTCTTTAAATTTTTTCTAGCATTAAATATAGCTTATGTTACTCAGCGTGAATGTCGCTTTCCAATGGTGAATGAATTTTTGAAATCGGTCTTTATAATATTAGTGTAGCTAGTGTAGACTAGTTTGACGACAGTTCATTTACTCGTAAAATAAACTTGAAGAAAATTTCGTTATTTTTATGTAAATAGACATTAAGTTGCTATGTGAATCAGTTTTAATTGAATGTATTGTCTTAAATGTATGTTTAGAGGTTATATTTTTTCCCATTCTTAGCTTTTTAATCGCACCTTTGCACTGTGGGACATCCATAGGTCATAAATCTTAAAAACCTGCTTTCTAGTTTTACATTTTATTCCTTGTCGTTACATTGGATAGTTGCGGTACCTTCTGAAACTATAAATAGGTCAGTAATTAGAGTGCGCCTTCATTATCTATTGTGCATTCAAAGAGAGCGCATCGCCAATCGTAAATACTGTTATCAGTGAGTCATTAAAAAGCGTGACGTCATTTGTTGTCATTGCGGGACCTGTGAGTGCTGTGTGTGTTTTTTCTGAAATGGATATCCAAGAACAGGGTATGTAATAATTAATATTTTTATTTTAATTGTATCTTAGTATATATTTTCTTTAGTATGTCATTGCTACGAGGCGACTTTTCTTGGAGTATTATATTTTAATATTCAAAGTTTGAATAAACTTTTAAATATGTTCCCACTCGCTC
This sequence comes from Calamotropha paludella, assembly GCA_927399485.1. Taxonomy (NCBI): domain Eukaryota; kingdom Metazoa; phylum Arthropoda; class Insecta; order Lepidoptera; family Crambidae; genus Calamotropha; species Calamotropha paludella. The sequence goes on along the minus strand of OV656817.1, from coordinate 7,922,018 downwards.
CGACTATGGAGGTATATTGCACCATAATCTTTAGACTTTCTTATCTTAGGAAAATTAAAACTTGGCTGCCCTTATCTGCCCTTTTGGCGATGACAAGGGTGCTACGGTTGCCAGATTATCTCGTAGCATTTGCTACGAAATTAGTTTATTTAGTCTTAGTGCTTTGTGTAGGTTTTGTGACTGAATTTTAACCGTTTTTTTTTTTGTTTTAGGTAATTTATATATATGCTCGTTTTCAAGAATGCATATTCTTGAAATATGGCTAACTGTCAATACCGATAATGACTCGGAAAAGTGTCGTCAAGTCCTACAAAGTTTGTTGACTACTCTGAACGATGCTGAGAACATTGATATTCATTATTTAGAGAAAATTGTTAATAATTTATGTAAAGCTATTGCTCGATTCTGGAAAAAATGTAATAGAATTCCGATTGGTTTAATGTTATTGAAAAAATTCAACTTGTGAAAAACAATAAGCAATGTACTCCGTCTGAAACGTCGCCGTGTCATTCACGTGGTCGTCCTCGAAAACCTTTTACGCAATGTAGTAAAAGGACTAAACGTCGAAGAGTAGCTGATTTGTCAAAGTCTGATGATTCTACTGTGAGTGCATTGCTTGATGTTTCAGACTGTTCATTCGATTCGTGTATATCTAGAGTTAGCACTGATGATGTCTTGTCACTTGTGACTGATGCTCAGTTGACAAAACATCAGTATTTATTAATTAAAAACTTTGTTAATAGTAAGATTTCTCCTAATGTATTACCATGTTACCAACAAATTACTAAAGCGAAACAGAGATGTTACCCTTCTAATATAACTGTTTCCGAGTCTTCAGCTGAAGTTGAATTACAAAGTCTTTTTGATCACACAGCTTCTCGAATCCTTGAATCTCAAAAAGAGGTCTTAGATCAGATTCCTGATGATTGTTTGTCTAATATCTCTTTACTTGGGAAATGGGGATTCGATGGCAGCACTGGACATAGTGAATACAAACAATTTTTTTCAGATTCAACTTTAGAAGATAGTAGTTTGTTTGTAACATCTTAGTACCCCTTCAAATTATTGTAAAATTAGCTGAAGATAATTGTAAAATTTTATGGAAAAATCCTCGACCCTCTTCCACTAGGTACTGCCGTCCTATTCGATTTCAATTTTTGAAAGAAAGCACAGCAGTGTCTTTGCAAGAGGAAGCTTATTTTAAGGATAAAATTGAAAGTTTGCAACCTACTTTTATTCAGATCGACAATCGTGAATTGGTCGTTTCTCATAAGTTGCAGCTTTCAATGGTAGATGGTAACATTTGTAGTGCTTTAAGTGAAACATCTACAAGTAGATGTTATATATGTAATGCTACCCCTAAAGAGATGAATAAAATAGACGAATGTTTACAAAAACCTGTAATAGAGAGTAGATACCAATTTGGATTATCACCACTACATTCTTGGATACGTTTCTTCGAATATTTTATTCATCTTTCATATAGATTAGACATAAAAAATGGCAAGTTAGGCTATATAGTGATAAACAATTGTTATCAAATAAAAAACAATATGTACAGTCCCAGTTTAGGGAACGATTAGGTTTAATAGTTGACAAGCCGCGTAGTGGTGGAAGCGGGACGTCTAACGACGGAAACACGGCCAGGAAGTTTTTTTTGGAATCAGCTGTATCTGCTGAAATTACAGGTTTGAATAAGGATCTCATAGATCGTTGTTGTGTAATATTACAAACGTTATCTTCTGGACATAAAATTAATGAATGCAAGTTTAAAGACTATGCATTACAAACAGCATACAGCCTGGTCGAGGAATATCCGTGGTATAGTCTTCCTGCTTCTGTCCACAAGGTGCTCGTACATGGATCAGATATTATAAGTTATGCATTGTTATCTATAGGAGAACTTTCCGAAGAAGCTGCTGAAGCGACAAATAAGTATATCAAAATTTATAGACGAAGTCACACTCGAAAAATGTCACGTGAAGTTACCAATCAAGATTTAATACAACGACTATTATTACATTCAGATCCTTATATTACAAGTCTTCGGAAACTTCCCCCTAAAAAGAAAAATACTCTGTCACAAAGTGTAATAGAATTGTTACATGTTTAATATTGTTAGAATAAGAATAATTTATTTGTATTTTGTTAGTTGTTTTGTTTTTTTTTTTTTGTATTTAATTAATTTTAATTTATTTATTTCTATTATTTTATTATAATTAAATAATGTTATCAATGTTTTGACTCTTATTTTATTTAAAATATATGTTTTACATTCCAATTTTTAAGTGTTTGTTCATGATAAATTTAGGTAAAAGTATGTTATTGTTTATATTTGTTTTTTACTGAAGTAAACGTTTTTTATTCCGTAAATACATGTACTTCTTTCATTTTAATGTTCCTAAAACACTTTTACAACTATAAGTCACTAAAATAATACAATGTATTGATAGTAACAGGACTTTAACTATTTATGACCGCCCTTGTATGAAGCGTGTCCCTACGTGCTTTGTCGTGATTCTAAATTGCACCGGTACAGTTGGACGTATTTCCATGGTAAGGATCCAACCCACAACTTCCCTTAAATTGACGTAAGTATACCAAAATGGCCTTAATATCATATACTTTCTAGTCACGAAAACAGCAAAATGTCAGAGCGAAGGGTCATTTTCTACTTATGCTACTTTCTATTTGCGTAACGTGAAAGTATATGACATTAAGGCCATTTTGGTATACTTACGTCAATTTAAATGAAGTTGTGGGTTGGATCCTTACCATGGAAATACGTCCAGTTAAGGATATTCGTCACAACTTTATTTGAGAGTAACGCGCAAAACATTATTGTTTGTTATAACAGCTAAATATATAAATAGTTTAAATCACATTTTAAGGTTCTACTGACTATTCAGAAGAAATGTTAGTAACATTCAATTTTAATTGAAAACATTATTATGTGGTGTTTTCGGCGGGGATTACAAAGATTAGTTCGGTCGGGCCTACGATTAAATTTTCTTCTTTAGTAAGTTAAAAGTCGCCCTGAATGGGTATGTAAAAATATGGGACGATTCAAAAGAAATTCTTTTAAGGGCATTTTCATTTCATTTCAATGGGTGCAGTGTATCAGATGTTAAATTGTTTTCGTGATTGCTTTTGTAGCGATAACTCAGATATTGGCAGGAAAAGTATTGAATCCAGGACTCAACAAAAAGCTAAGGGTAAAGTCACAATATTTAAATTAACTGTAATTAAGTGACTGAAATATATTACAATGTGTCTTTATTTATTTTCAGAATAGGAAAGATTTTGATATATCATTTATCTCTTTTAAATAAGGAAAAATTTTTTTCGTTGTCTTGTCCTTTTCTGTACCTTTGATATTATTTAAGAAGGAAGTGCAATTTTGCTGGTAGTGAAGTTTACCTTACTCGTTTCCTAAATCGTACCGTTTCACACGTAAAAAAACTTAATGTTCTCGTGATTTAAAAAGTACCGCTTGGTACTGCAGCTACATAAATGTAGTTTGATTTTATGGCTAAAGCCTTAACCCTTTCTGTATTCGATTTGAGTGGGCTTAAATTCTTCAAAAGTATATACTAGGTAGTATAAAATATGCAACTATTCCCTACAATCTAATAATGAAATTATAAATGGAAATCGATCGCCATGAGCTAATCTCGAAAAAACTTAAAAATTAGTCAAAAATGAACCTCGGTAAGTTGTCGCATGCATGTGAAAAAAAAATTATGTATGGGAAGTATAACAAGGGAGTGCCAAAGCACGTCTGAGTCTCTAAAGCAATTGCATAAGTGTAAAGTTGACGTTCTGTCGTATGTACACCGTACATAAATCATTTTATGAACATGTATTGCCTACAAATATAAAACAGTTTTGCAGAATTTAACATTATTTAATAGTATTTTGTATACATAAAACGAATAATTTCGCAATTTTTTTATTAATATCAAGATATTTTTTAATTATTTTATATATTTAGTAATTGACATTGTTACGTGTTAATGTAACTTATAAATTGCTAGACATTATCATAAAGTCTTTGATGCTTTGAAATAAATAAACTTAAATATTTTATAATACTATATTAAATCTAAAAAGCCTTAGTTAATAAAAAGGTAGCTATTTACGGAGCGTATTTTAGGACTTCAATTTTTTATTACAAAATGCGACTGGTATATTCAACAAAGCGAAAAATGTGAATTAAATATAAAAAAGGCGCGCCATAAATTCGACCGAACCTGTAAAATACCTCGACGTGTGTCTTGCTGACTAGCGGCTGCGTTTATTAATTATTTACCCAGGATTTGAGCATTCACGTATCTGAGTTGGAATTTGTGAATCGCATTAGCTATAGCGGATCATTATACATTAATACTATGTGAATGTTGAACGTCAAGAGAGTTTAAAGCATGTAGATAATAAAAAAAATTACTGCTTTCAAAATAATGTATAATACGCCGAGCCTAAAATAAGAACCGTAAGACTTGTGTTACGGATACTAGGATAACGGATAGTCAGAAACGTATGATACATAGATATTAAATATTCATAGAAATATATGCATATACCCTTGACTATGTACAAATACTTGTATTTATCACACATGTTCTCCGTCCACCCTGTCACACAGTCCTTTCGCACCTACGTTAGTGGGTTTGAGTCCCAGAAGGGTGGGACTCAAACCCACTAACGTAGATGCGAAAGGCAAGATAGTTATCGTTATGGTTGTCAAAGTTGGAAGGTTTGCGATTGCAAAAGTAGTATGACAGAGCGATTATTCTTCTAGTTTGTTAATGAGTTTTGTCGCCTTGCTTTAGTGGATAAATGGATTATGTCAGCAGTTATACGTTAAACGTTAAAAAAATATCTCAAAACGCTGTTGCGACATGGCTGCCCTGGTCACCGGATATGAAACCAATAGAACTTATCTTAGTCTTGAAATACAATAGGTAAAATAATCATTGTAATAAATATTCATTTTTTGAAGATGCCCGCCACTAACGTGAAAATCAAATTGTCAAAGAATATTAGCAATGCGTGTAACAACTTATTAATATTATCGTAAATCACTCATGGTAAGCTGAATCGTAGTGTAACGAGTAGGTCAACATCCGTAGTTAAAAATCTGAGAGCATCAAACTCAGCTTAGATTAAAACTCACATCTCAACCTATAGTCTACTGCGGCCTTAAAACTGATCCAAAACAACCTCAAGATATAATTAGTAAGATATAAGTTATATAGTATCTATATACGTAGAGTTAAGTAAAATAAAAAATAATATATGTGATTCATATATATTTATTGTGCCTGTTCTTCATCCGTTGCGGACTGGCAGAAACCTTGACAGGAAACAAATAACATCATCGTCAACGTGCTAGGAAGGGAGATAAATGTTTGATGTGTATGTGTGACATCACAATTTAACAACGATATGTGACAACTGTAATTATAAACTTGGATCTTAGTTATAATTTTAAAAAAGTAAGGTTTGTATAGCAGAAATCGAGCGATTGTATATAATATGAATGATTACATATTCTAGTGAGTACAAAAATGCTCTCTTTTAAACACATCTTTATGATGAAAAATAGAACGTGAGACGATGCAAACTATTCGCCTATTTTGAGTATCAAAAGGATCTTAAAATATGTGCAGTTCTGAACTGCAACCGTATAAACAAGACCCTTCTATGTATAAGTTTGTCAAATTGACGACCGGTTTACTCTTATATAAGGAGTAAATCCCCTTTTCAATTACCTCCAAATGGTCACGCTTTTAAGTCGCGAAAGAGGCATACCTTTTTTGAGGCGTATTAGTATTTGAACCTGAGTCTGAACATGTATCATATAGATATTATGTATGTCTATCATGCATTACAGTGGTTACTTTGGACTAAATTAATTGTTGTGAATTTAAGATATCCTTTTTTTATTTAGGATGGGTTAGCTTTTGATCCCAAATCAAGCTCGGCGGCCAAGACAGAATCCACGATGCAATGAGCTAACCCAGAAGGTGCCTAATCACCCTGGTTTTGAAAATACGAAGGGAGGAAATTCCACCCCTTTGCTTTAATTATGAAGGATGTTGAAAAGCGCAAAAATAATTGATTCTCTAATGTTACTAGAATAGTTCTTGTTATTGTTATAAGAATAGTACTGAGAGTGAATATTTCTTGTGATGCGGTGTTAATATTTTAGTCTTAAATCTCGAAATCGATGTTAACCGAAAAATAAGCAGCAGAATTGAAATGTCAGAGTCGCCCGACATGTTTCACATTGAGCCAATTCGCTTCGCGTATTCGACTCAGATGGTTATTCAGGGGAGAGAAATAAAGTGGAGCAACAAATTTAGTAGTACGACGGGAAATGACAATCCCTACTCATGCCACTGATGGAGCGCGTTGGTGGAACGACGAGTAGGAAAAAAGAAAAGAGTTAATCGCACGAAGAGGAGAATGGGGGCGTGATATTTGTGACACACTCACACAGTATTTTCATCACACCCAGTTACACTTTTTAGCTGACCTTGAATACGAATGTACGTGGGGATAACAGCATGTCAAATTACCACAAACATTATCTCATTGTTATTGAAGTTTTTACGTTTAGCTGAAAATCTATACGAAAATTTGAGCATGATTCCATATAGTTGACGTCCCATTGACTGTACAACACAAACCAAGATACAATATAATTTATCTTCTATTTCTAATAAGCACTAAATTACAACTTTATTGTGTGTATTTATCTCAAAGTATTTCTGATGTCATGGTATTTTTAATTAGATTAAGCAAGATATTATTTATTAGGTAAAAGGTTTTTCTGTAAGTTTCAATAGTAAGATACTAATGACATGATAACGAAAATTTAAATAGTAACTACTATTAAAAATATCTTTGTTTCGATTATCCAAAAAGTTAAATGTATAAGAACGATTTTATCCTGTTCGAAGAAATAAAGTCGTTGTAATACACACTACATACATACTATTGCCTCAACGACATGTGTTCCAAAGTGCACAAACATAATGAGCACACTACTGATGCTTCTTTGTCTCAGATTTCAATGAAATCATTCACACGCACAGTTTGGATCGGGAAATCACAGTAGGACCACGTGAATCAAAGCCACAGCAGAAAACTGCCAGATGCACTGTCCACACTTCACTTGAAGAGGTCGGACCTCTTGTGAAGATTGCTTGCGATAAGGTACAGAATAAGAAATGAGAATAGATGAAAATTATTAAAACGCGATTATACTGTACTATTATTTTTGAGTTTTAGCGCCAGTTTAGTCCATGCGTAACTTTAATCCACATTTTCTAATATAGAGTTCAAATAAATTACACACATTCGTATGTAGGCGAAATGGCGGCGTCCTGAAGCTAATTATCTTGTAATTACATTTTGATTAAAGATAATATAGTAATTTGCCCATCATAGCTTTTGCAACTGTATTATTACTGCTATAGCGCTAGTAACGAATAAAATGAGACAGTTAATTGCTACATTTCGTGTAACATAAATTGTACAATTAATTAGTCTTGGTTGAACTCATACGCAAATATAATGCATAAATGTACTACGCAGCTTAATGAAGCGGCGGATATCTCTTTCGGAATAAATTCAACGTGGTTATTTGAAATATGCATAGTTAAGTTAAATCTGATGAAATTTCAATAATGTGGCATGATGCTAAATATACTGAAATGTTATAAAATAATACGGTCTCATATAAGATGGGAATTGTTTGATTTAACTGCGTAGTTTTTAGCCACGATAGGGTTATGTTTCACCCGAGCTTTAAGGCTTTTCGATAGCTATCTCGATTGTATTTTGTTTTCCTGAACTTTTAAACGCTTGAAATATACCGCACTATGGTTCAGTTTTGTACCAACAAAAATATTTCACTTCCTACCTCGCTATTTCCTTCCTATCCAATATATGCTTGAACAGAGCTGAATTTTGCTATACAAAGTTCTTTTTCCACAGAAATATTAGAAACAATAGCTCACTTCAACGTGAGATTACACTTTGGTTAACCTTTAGCTATATTATAATAAATATTTTACAAAAGGAAACTTACTATTTATAATGTCACTCAAAAACGCTCCAAGGTGCTCTCCCATAAACCTTGCATACGTTGATGACCGAAAGTACTCAAGGTTGATGAGCTTCCTCCCATCTAATGCCAATATTGATAATCCTGGCCTCTTCATAAGTGCTGGAGCTATTCCCTTCACCATCACCCCATCCGAACTCTCCAGAAATCCGTGGATTAAGACCACCATCCCTTCGTTATTCGTGAGGAACCTGCCCATTCTTCTGGATTCTGTGATATTGTATTTGATGTTTCCTTTCTTAGTTATATGGTCTATTTCTAGAGAATCATAGAATGGTGTGATATTTTTTAAAGCCATCTGCTCATATGTCAGGCCAAAGAAACTCTTGAATATTTCGCCTGTAAATTAAATAAAAAAATTTCAATGTAATATATTTAGCAAATGTTATAAAGGAAATAGCATGTGTCTCGTTTCGTTTAGTTAGAATGGAGTGAATATACTGAATTCACATTACATCTGATGTTTACGACTCGATCCTGAGAAATTGTGAAAATATCCTCGAATCACGCGTAAAAATAAACTAAACCTGCAGCTGACATCTTATTTATAGTTTACTGTTTTCTTTCAGCTAATGGTAAATTTGAGAATGTTTTTGTTTACCAATGTTTTCTTTTATTTTTAGTTTTGTGAATCTAATACACAGTAAAAATTATTAAAAAGTGTTTAGTTCAGTTCCTATTGCTTTATATTTGGATATATTTTTTCTATTAAGTATATAATTTCATTCTTATAACAGTGTTTCTAACTAAATATATTTAGATTATTTGTTAATTAATAGACAAAGAAACACTGTACACTACTGACATTTTTATTTACTTGAAAAATGTAGATAACTTAAGGTGAGGGAAGAAAACTGAAACAAATTATAACGCAGCCCAAGCTATGGCTTGTAGATGGGGCCCTTGGTTTGGAACTCGCAGCTTGGTAAATTATAATATAGACGAGAATTTGATTTCAGAAAGGCCTTACAATGTTTTGTTTTAAGACATATGTATAGCATTAAAGGATATAGTAAAGGTTTGGGCCAGTTCTTAAACATTATTTCAGATTGTAGACAATATTTACTACAATAAATAATTTGATTTCCTTTAATTAACACATTTTTTTAAAATTTTATGGCAAATAAATAATAAAACAAATAAATTATCGCATTTAAATGACAATACAGCAGTAACAAAAGCCTCAGCCCTTATTTTCTGAAAAATAAAGCAACAACATTCAACACGTATATTGATATTTTATTATGTTTTGACATTTACATTTTTTTTAAATGGCTACCCCTGTCTTGCTGCTGCTTTAATAAGTCAAATTTTATGAAAATCTTTAGTTTTAATGCTTTCTTACAAAAGTAGCTATAATCATACATACTACATATATAAATAAAGACGATCATGAGCTCTCCCAAATCCCATAAAAAACTTTACTACCTCCTTTATTAAATGTCATACCCGACGAACTGTGGCCATGAAAACTAAATATTATACACTTCTTACTATTAAATTACAAATACAATTTTAATTAAAATACAGTAGGTGCTATGTACAATATTGCACATAAAGCTAAAGTCATAAGATATAAATGTCACACAGAGACCCGTCGACGGAAGTTTAAAAAATCACATCAACTTATTAACTTAACATTTAAGTTCATATTTTTAATTTTAGTCAAAAACACTAGAAAATTACTTATTTGGCTTACGGGTGGATTTTTTTATATAATTCTATTCATCTCTTTGTTAAAAATACTATTTGCTAATAATTGCTATAAACCATGAAAACTATCACTATTCAAAGTAAGATGAAACTGAAAAACAATGGAAAACATAAAAACATCTTTTCTGCTGGTACATTAACTATCGGTTGTTGTAAGTATTTATTGGTAGTTAATTGCATTTGTGAAGCTTTTGCTGTTCATTTGCCGGCGTGATTACGCACGTTATCTGCGATTATTAACAAAAACTATCTGATCATTTGCCAATAATAAAGTAAATCGGAGCGGTTAACGCGCTATTTTTTTTTTGCACGTACTACAGTAGTTTATCTCTGAGGAATTAGTATAGGGAGAACTTGAATAATATCTAGATGCCTTCTCAGTCATTGTTATTTATTATTTTGTATGCCCGCTACTAAAACAATGTTCTGCAGAATAATCCTGTGTTTAAAAATCTCCGTTTTATATAATAATATTTTTGTTCAGGTAAGTACTACGTTCGTTCGTTTAACAACTGTCTCATAGCAATCCTTTATCCCAATAATAGAACCTAATGTTTATTATACTGCGTTAACTTACAATGTGTATTAATTCTTGTTACTTAACGTAAATGTTATGCAAAGAAAAGTAATATATTAATTACAAAAAAATCTCTTATATTATAAAAATATAAATATTTTTTCTGTCTGCTCTCTCTTATTGTGTTTTTTTAAATAAAATAAGAAATTTTTTATTGGTATGCTGTATATTTTTTTACAAAAATGATTTACTTTATATTAAAGATCAGTGACTTGTTGTATCTTACATTAAAACCTATCATACAATATGAGATGTTTTATATACCTTTTCGGACTAGTTTACATTTAAAAGAAATTTTCATAGTAAATCAATTGATTATATATTTATTTATGTTTGCCATCAAATCATTCAATATCTTACAGTATACGAGGGCGGGTCTAAAAGTTCGCAGAATGAGGGGCACGGAGGGGGGAAAGGTGACTTTTTACTACCTGCACTAGTTGTGACACTCATTAAGAGTTAAAATACGAAGTTTCAAAAAAAATAGGTCATAATTACCTGAGCTACACATCAATCAACAAGTCAATCCGGAAGAAAATTTGCAACATGGAGAAAATTGAGTTTCGCGCAGTCATCAAGTTCCTTACCAAACAAGGAAAACTCCTTACTCCTTACCAGACTATTTTGAAAGAGATGTCTTCTGTTTCCGGAGACTCTTGCCCTGGTAAAACCATGGTTTTCAAGTGGCACAACTTGTTTAAAAGCAAGGCAGGGATTCGATTGAAGATGATCCAGGCCAAAAACACATGGCTACTGTTTTCTGGGATTCAGAGGGAATCCTCCTTATTGATTATAAAGAAAAGGGTGTCTCTATCACTGGAGAGTACTACGCTGCGCTATTAGAACGTCTGCGAGAGGCTGTGAGAGAAAAAAGACGAGGAAAATTGACTAAAGGTGTGCTCCTTTTGCACGACAATGCACCCGTGCACAAGGCGCAAGTTGCGGTGGCTGCTGTTCAAAGAGTGGGCTTCGAAATCTTGGAACATGCTCCCTATAGCCCAGATTTAGCCCCAAGTGATTATTATTTGTTCCCAAAAATTAAAGAAGAGCTTCGAGGGAAGAAATTTTCCAGCGATGAAGAAGTGAAGAGCGCAATTTCGGCCTATTTTGACGACAAAGAGAAATCATTTTTTTCGAAGGTATTAATAAATTAATTGATAGGTCTTATAAATGTATTAGAGTTAATGGGAAATACATTGAGAAGGAAAAATATTTTTTTGTTTTATTTGTTACTTTTTACCCTCCATTCCGCGAACTTTTTGACCCACCCTCGTAAGTAGAAACAAACACACAGTATGTTTCTACTATGTCATGTTTGTATGTATGTACTATTAAAGATGAGACTATATGAATTAAAACTACTTAATAAAATGAAATAAGTTTTATTTTATTTAATGTTTGGTAATTATAATTGTTACACTAGAATGGTGACAAAATCTTCACCGCAAAGTTGTAATCATGCTTTATTCATTTACTTTAGCACAGCGTACAACAAGGTAAACTGTACCAGCACTGGTGCACTGTCAATGTTTAATTTTTTAAACAAACTTTTGACTTAAGTGAATATTTTACTCAAGTAACAGTTACACACGTCATGCTCCAATACCTTTATATGATTTTAAAATCCACTAATAAAACCAAAATAAAAATAAATTCGGAAGCTAAAGTAAAATATAAGGATGTTTATAATGCTACTTTAATTTTTAAGGAAACTTTGTCATCGATGAGTTATGATGGCGTTTGTAAGCAGACTACACATATCAAGTATTTGTTGATTTATTGGATCCATCACTATTTATACGACCTATAATCAAGGTAATAAACATTGGTACAATAATCAGACTAGGTTTCTGCTTATTGCTTTTACAATTATAGTTGCGTTACGCAGTAACAAAGAAAACAAAAAGTAAACAAAAATAAAAGACTGATTACGTAATAATATTTGTACGTGCTCTTATTGATTGTTTTTGGCTTGTTTACCAACTATGGTTAATTAAGGGAATAATAGATTTATTATTATTGATAAATGTTTTGTAACTCAATCCATGGAAAAAATACATTATAATGAAACCAAATTATAATTTAAGGGGACCCGGTGGGCTAGAAATTTAAAAAAAACAATTTTTATTTTAATTTTCGAATGTATAGTATTTTGAGAATATACTGTGAAATTTTCATGCGTATATTCCCAATATTATAGCTTCTACAGCCCATTAACCAGGTAGAGAGCGGTCCGCGCGCTCCTCCTCGCGTTCGGAGAACGGCAGTTGTCCCGACCCTTCTCCGAAAATATATACACTCGTCCATAGTGTATACTAGACTATCCATAGTCTCCATAGTAAGTATTCAAAATTTGCTAAATTTTTGAAAATATCTGTACCTGAAATTTTAAACTCATTTATCTCGAAACGACTCTATTCGACACGCCGCAGATGAAAACAAAAAAAAGTATTTCACCGAATCACTTGAAATTTGGATATGTTGTTAACAACATGTATGGCTAACGTCGGAACTAGAATCATAATTTTATTTAAATAATTTGACTAGTGAAATTTTCATGCGTATATTTTAATGCGTAAAAGACCCGATTTTACGAACCGTTTTTTCAAAAGCGCGTCATTTTGTCAATTTATATTTTTTTCGATTTGTTCTAGTTCCGACCATAACTGCACTCTTTCTGATTAAGAATCTTTTTGAATTTTGTGTTTCAGCCGAATAGCAGTCTCGAAATCATCTACGCCGCCTGGGTCCGATTTTTTGAGAGGGACATCTTCAAAAAATAATAAATATTGTTTTTTTTTTTGTATTCTTAATAAACGTATTTATAAGCCCGAAAAGTTCAAACACAGTTTTTTAAATTTTTAATGGCAAAAAAAAAAATCGTGAAAAAAGGTGAAATTTTCGTGCTCTGGACCACCGAGTCCCCTTAATGACATTTCCATCATAGTTCAGTTCAGTTTTCTACAAGTGTTTAATAGAGTCATCTGGGTTACTGATGTTTTTAAACTCCTCAAAGGTACAACTTTGATTTACGGTAAATAATTGCAACTTCACAAATTGATTTGCTACTATGAGTTTCAGTTAGGCTAACCGATTATACTGACGTTTATTCTATAAAACAAAGAGTAAGTACTAGGTACTAGGTATTCAACGTAACTCAAAGTTGAAATCAGAGTAGATAGGCAAGTTCCTACTAACAACAACTAATTATTGGATTATAGTAGGTATAGTCCGGGAACCTCCCATTGTTCGCCAGGTGGCGTAGGTTCGCATTCTGTCAAAGGAGAATCTATCGAAACAATTTTGTGTAGATTAATGGATTTTTTTATTGCAGGATAGTAATCGTAGGCCGCTTTGCAAGTATTAAACAGGTTGGATCTTCACCATTGAATTTAAATGTCAACTATGTGCAAAAGTTGTATTAAATATAAATATTAGTTTTTCGCGATAGTTAAAAGTAGAATAACTGTGCAAAAGTTCGAACCAATAAACTTGAACGTGAAAATGAAACGTCTCTGTAATTCATACTTGTATGCGCGAAAATATCAACTTTAAATTTTCTCGGTTCGAATCGTAGCGGAATAGAACTTCAAAATATTTTATGAGACATTGTTAACACAAAAGTATAAGTCACAAGCCTTGATTTCCAGGGTCATATGGAAATATATTGAAATAGTTATGCGTTCTAAATTCATGAAATAAATACATACATACAATAGGAGGTTAGGTTAGGTAAGGCGGTGACTCAGATTTTCCCAGCTAAACCGTAGTTATGAGTTCGATTTCTGCCGGTGACAAGCGAACCTCATTTAATTGTCACATATTGATGGCCGCTTGGTGCAACAGTAGCGATCCTACCTTCATCGCCAAAGATCCTGGATTCGAATCCCGGTATGGGCATATATACTCATTTGTGTATTCTATACGTTATTTAGTACCCATAGTACAATCTCTGCTTAGTTTAGGACTAAATAATTGTCGTGAGTTGTCCGAAATTTATTATTTATAATTATTATTGTACCTAAAACCGCAAAAATACCAAAAATTACAAAATTTGTATATAAGTAATATAGCATATAGTGTAATGTAAATATTGAGATTTGTCGTGTAATCGCGTACTTAACTTCGAACTGAGTTCCTTATGCTGCGTTGAGGAATTGGTTTACTTCCAAACATTTCAGCAGCACCGTCTCTAATCAAGTTTAGAGGTAACTTTGGTCTAACCATCTAATAACACTACGAATGTTCGTCGCTGCCTGTCGATTTGTAAAACTTTCTCGTCAGGTAAGCTGGCACACTAATTACAATACTCTATAGAAACAGATGTTAGACGAAACTATTACTATAGACTACGATATTATGTGTATCTTTTAAACTAAAACAACATATTTCCACTTATGAAACCACGGTAACTACTTATAGAACTATTACATTTTTTATATAAGTAAAAATTGAGCATCCATATACATTCGTAAATGTTAATTAATACAAAAAATACGATATACTTATTTGTGTATATCGCTCATAACATTAACTCATTTACCCGACAACAATATCAGTCGAGGAATTCGCCATCACATAATTTTAATGAGAAATACCAACAAAAATATACCACGTTATTAACATTTTGACGTGACAACGTCTTATAAATTGGTTTGCCGGGTGACACTTCAAGAAACTGCGTTACGCTCCGCTCACGTTATGCGCTTACAATGAGAGCGAGTGAGAGGCACGCGTCCCTTCCACTCGGGCATGGTTAGCCCGCCTAAGAGCGAGAGAGACAGACATAAAAAGTGGAAGGGACGCGTGCCTATAAATTAATGTTTTAAATATAATTCTTTGTATAAATAAATGTTTTAAATTGTTACTATTATTTCATCCTTCTTCATACTATACGAATGAATATTCACATTAAAATTATTTTACCACTCAAAGTCGTTGTCACGTAAAACTTTCGCCCGTATACCGTCTTTACAGGCAACCAACCAGTTTTTTTCCTTTTTATTGTCCACAAAATTGGAGTTAATAAAAGGTTCATTTCACGACACGTGGAATGGAATTATCTCAAATATTTGTTGTTTTCAACGGTCAAGAGATGAACGTTAGACGTGTATGTTTGTTACATACACATTATGTGAGACAGAACACGTATTTCGATAGAATTTTGGTGTATAATTTATTTAATACATTATGGTGAAAGAATATAGGGGACCTGAATGAATTTGACTTAAACGTAGCTCAAAATAAATCGTATACCCAGATTAAGACTGCCACAAGTCAATAATTAGGAATATTTAGTTTTAAATGCCAACTGATAGTATGATATGTGTTGAACATGGTGAAAAAGTGCCACAAGTCTAAAACGAATGTTTACAAAATGGAAGATACATATGGCACTCTAGGTTGGAAAAAATATTGAAAACTTAAAAGTTTCAACTCTGGTTTTCTCAGTTTGACACTTTTGGACATGTGGCAGTTTTAATCTGGGTGTACGAAATGTGCGTTTTAACCCTTTGAGTCCTAGTAGCTTCGCACTAGAACCACCTATTTATAAATTATTTCCTAGCGTCCTAGTCCGCACAACTTGGAACCACCAGCGGGAGTCATGCGTTAAGACATGTTACAAAACGAAAATGATTGATATTTACGCACATCAGTTATCGTCTTTGCAACCTTAGGCGTCGATCACAAGTGTCGTAGTGGACCTAGACAGTGAATTCCATAGACATTAAGTAATATTTTTTTTAACAACATTTTACTGGTGGCCCCGATTTGGAACCACCATTTTTTTTTGGAAAATTTTGTTAAATACATAATTGCGTTCAATAAAACTGGTTTCCTTGTTCAATACCTAACATAATTTTTGAACGTCAATTATTAACTTTTCTATTTTAAAAAATCAATGGTTGAGGCAGCCTTAGTAATGGGACCAATATATATAAGTAAGGAGTAGAAATTAAATAGTTCAGATAAAATTTGAAAAACTGGTAAGAACTTAAGTATAATTATGACATGATCCCAGACATGTCATAATTCAGTACAATTTTCTGTAATATTATGATTTTTTTCTATCGCTTTTTATAATTAAGAAATCGTTTCTCTCTAAGCTTTGAAGTCTTTTGATCTTTGTTCAAGAAAGAAAACTGTTTCAGTAAGTTACTTGTCTAAAATACAAGTATTCAAAAATTGGATAGGCTGAGTCTGCGTATAATAAGAAGCTTTTATCTGTAACATCGGACCTTTCAGCCATGTTGAGGAAAATTAGTTCATAATGGGCCAAAAGTATCCGTTATCTTTTACTTACCTCGAAGCGATAGCGTAGAAAAGAAGAAGCCACTTATCTAGACGTTAAAGCTCTCGAGCAGGCTTCTGATTTACGAACCAGATTATTACGGTGAAAAAATTAATCGAACTTGTATACACAACCAAGTTCAAATTTTACAAAACAATTTTTTTTTTATTATATTGATTGACAGGTTACATATCAAATGAGAACGGATATTTAGAGTAAAATATAACAAGATATCAATCTTTTCCACTTAAAAGCTCATTATTTCGAATAATCAACCCAATCAGGCAATCTGGGGAAAGATAAATTAACGTTAGAAATTAAAAAACAGTGGAATGCAACCGAAAATTATAATCCAATGTTACTGCTATTTTTGTAGCTTTATTGTCACAAACACAATCCACTATTTTAATGAGGATAAAGTACTAAAATATTAAACTAACCACTTGCATGTTTACAATCACACATTACGGCATTTGATTATTTCTTGATTATAATACTACGATGCCAGGGCCATGAAAAAAATATCACTCATTTTTGATTGTTTATTGTGTGTTATGTGTGTTTATTTGTTGATAACTCTTGTTAATTGCATGAAAATAAAATAGGTATGTGATTAATCCTCCAAAAATGCTGATTCAAAGTAAGTTGTTATTATTTAAATTTTTGCATTCACAATGCCATAATTATAACATTTAAAATACACTTATAAAATAATTTTTCACACTAATTATTATTTTTTTATTCCAGTAATTTCATCGTTAATAATTTTATTTTAATTATTGGATAATTTAATTTTTATTTTTTTTTGGCAATTTGAATTTATTAATTTAAAATAGTAAAATACCATAAACATACTACATTTTAAGTATCTTTGTTACTAACAAATTATGAGACTGTTTTTCGAAATAATAAATTGATATGATTGAATTTGTTTGATTTGAAGTTTTTTAATTATTTTTTAGTTTTCAGTTCTCAGATAGCCAAAATCAGTCAAGTTTTAAGGTATTATTTATCGTCACATTACCTTTTAACTAACACTACTTTATTTTGTACCTAAGGCCAGTAGATTTGTATGGTAGGCGATCTGTCTCCTTTAACAGTATGTGATAGATTTAGGTGTTGTAGGATTTATAGTAGAATTAAAGTAAATCAAAATAATAATAAATACTTACACCTATCAGATCCAGCGGCTATTATAGGATGTATAGCGGGTAACGCTGCTTCCATTATAGAGCTGAGGCTAAATTTGGCGTCTTTCTGAGGTATGTTTGCCGAATAAACTGCATGTATTATGAGTACAATATTGCATAAGTAAACTGCCTCCGCATTTTGCACTGAAATAAATAAGTTTTTGTGACGGTTAATTGTTACTTGATCTGATATTTACTACAACAACTTAACGTATAAAGTTAAAACTAAACGTATTGTTTGGTTTTTTATCGACTGTATAAAATGGTTTGCTCTCATAGCAACAAAACTTTTAGTGATTATGAACACGTGTATGAAAACGCGTCTCTACGCATTGCTATGCGTGATCGGTTATAAATATTTGTATCTAAATAATAGAATTTACTGCGATTTATATTTATCCAAATGTTCATTAGAAAGACCCTTTTTGGGATTTTTTAATATCTCAATAAAAATAACACCATGTAAAATATTACTACAATGTGTCAAATAAAATAACTTAACTGAATAAATTGTTTGCTTAATATTAAAATAATAAAAATAATAATAAATATAATATTTTTTACAGAGACTTTTATTTTCATATAGCTGATGTTATAAGAAGTAACTACGGTAGGTATGGTCGGCAAAAACAAGCGTTTCTAATCACGCAGGGTACAGCAAATTTTATATATAGATTGTATTTTTAACGTACCTAAATAATAAAATAACGTAACATTTATAACATATTTATGCTTGGTACATGCTGAATACATCTTATTTATAAGAAAATAATTAATAAAGAGTAATATCATAATTACCCATTAAAATAAAAATTCACAAGGAATACATAGCTTTCCGTTTACCCTGGTGAAGCAACCTATGTGTATTGAGTTTATGAAATTAATAAGATTTTCCTATTTCACGTATGGCTGCCATCAATAATTAAATTGATAACATTACTAAATACTACGGATTTCGAATGAATGTGTATAATACCATTGAATATGACTTGTTCTAGCTTAAAAAATAACAATTATAATATTATAAAGATTTTTAATGTGTTATTATTTGTTATTTGAAAGTTATCTGCAAAATTTTTACACCTAAAGAAAGTTATAGTAAAAAAAATATTTGTCACGATTAACTTGTTTAAGAATATATTTCGTTGAATAAAAGATGGGATTCATATTTTATACTATGATATGTATACAATTATAAATAACATAAAATAATTTATCCAAAACAAAGATTTTTTAGTTTAATGGAAATTTGGATCTCATTAAATGTATTCCAATATATGGAAACAATGATAACTGACTTGTCTTACACTGTGCATTTGCTTAAGGCACTAATCGTGTAGTAAACATGACAAAAATTAATCAAAGATTTGAAACCAAGTGGATCCAATACAAGCTTCGCCGAAACACTAAGACTGTAGATTTACTCCTAGCACAAGCGTTTAACTTACTTACTGGGTTAAAGGGACTAAAATAAATATATTAAATTAAAGTTAATATTTTAAACAAAGTATAGAGTATATAACAGCAACCTGGCAACAATAATGAAATAAAGAATACTTACACACCATCATTTTACTCTCTATGCTAGATGAAATAGCAGTACATTCAACGGACAACAGTGAACACTCTAATTAGAACAATGCGACCACAGACTGCGTGAATTATAAATATTCACATTTCTGATCTTTTTATTATAAGTTAATCACGCTATACGCCCGTAAAAAACACTTAATATGTACCATATGAAGTGTAAGTAAAAGGTGTTGCAGTTATCGAAATTTGTTTAATAGTAATGTGCGTGCTTCTATGCTGTAAATAAATCAATAGCTCAATCGATTTTTGGTTATGAGTATATAGGTATAAGAGTTTTAAAGAGCAATAAAACCGCGTTCGTGGAATGTTATTTAATTGATATAATTTTTTGCTAAAGGAAAATAAAAATCCGTACTTATACAAAAAAGCTTATGATTTATAATATTCATTTTACTAGACATTTCTTTCATTAGAAAAGTCACAATTACGTTACACGCCTCAGCAATATGAGAGGCGACCATCCGTAGTAAATGGAAAGAGAAAAATCACTGACGGGACGGAACAAGTTGCTGACTGACAGAAGGGAAGCAAGGTTTTTCGAAATATACTTCATTACAATTAATACACTTCTGCTTTGGATAAATCAATAACTAAAGGCAGAAAAAATCTAAGCTTGGAAACCGCTGACAAGCTGACGCAATATTTTAGGGTCTTGGAAATGTAAAATAATTATTTCGCTTCATTTATCTCAATGCTGAACGTAAGAGAGTCTATCAATATACACTCGAGAGCAATGAATCCGGGTCACTTAAAGAATCCTAAAAATCTCGGAAACTAAAAATGCTAGGTTAATGCAATAAATTGTATTTAATAGACAATGTAATACTCCTTAAATGAAGGTATTAAAACTTCTTAGTTATTGTAAAGTTATATCATAAAAAAATCAAATTTGAAAAAGGGCCACTTTCGAAGATGGAACTACGAAATTACAGCATTTGGTTTTGCTTTTGTTTGTAATCTGTCATTTATGTGGGTACATAAACCATGTTGATAGTGCTCTATATTCATTATTCAAGCTGAAATTATGTCGCTTACGCCTGAAGAATGCACCAGAATACTTACAATGCTGGAAACCGGCCGGAGTCAGCGCGATACAGCCAGGACTGTCGGTGTGTCGCTGTCAACAGTACAAAGAGTTCTCCGACGTTACGAAGAAACTGGTTCTAACCTACGCAGACCAGGAACGGGCAGAACCAGGTGTACCACAGCACGAGAAGACCGATACTTGGTGAACACCATGCTTCGAAATCGCTTTCTCACAGGAACTGAACTCACCAATCAGTTTCGACGCCTCGGAGGAAGTAACCCAAGTGCAAGGACAGTAAGACGTCGGCTTGCTGAATCTAACTTAAAACCCCTTAGACCTGCAAACGGCCCTAAACTGGAGCGTGGGCATCGTATTTCAAGACTAAGATATGCCCAGAGCCACGTAAATTGGAGTATTGAAGATTGGTCAAAAGTTATGTTCTCCGACGAATCAAAATTTATGCTCTACAAGCACGATGGAAGACACAGAGTGTATCGAAGACCAGGGGAAAGATTCAAGCAAGCATGCATCGAAGAAAAAGTAGCCTACGGTGGTGGGTCTGTACTTGTGTGGGCCGGAATTTCTTCTGAAAGTCGCACAGAGCTGGTGATCATAGAAAACGGCTCTTTAACTAGCGTAAGATATGTGGAAGAAATCCTCAATGATCACGTTGGTCCATTTATGGTCAATTTAGGTGAGGATGCTATATTTATGCATGACAATGCCCGACCTCATACAGGTAGGATTGTGAATAACTACCTTCAAGAGATGAACATTACTCGTATGGAGTGGCCAGCGCGCAGCCCGGATATCAACCCGATCGAGCATGCTTGGGACGAGCTAGGCAGATGCGTAAAACAACGAAACCCTCCCCCAATCACGCTTCGTGAGCTCAAAATTGCTCTCACAGAGGAATGGGAGAATATTCCCCAAAATCGTATAAGGAACTTGGTGTACAGCATGCCAAACCGCGTAAACGCAGTAATGGAAGCACGAGGAGGCAATACGAAGTATTAAAATTCAAGAAAATCGTAATAAAGTTCAAACATTTCATGTTTCCTATTTTTGTTTTAAGGAGAGATCAGCACTTTTTTTCTTTATGTAATTTTGTGTTAATAAAATGTATGGTGACTCATATTTTTTTTACTTTCATTTAAGGAGTATTACATTGTCTATTAAATACAATTTATTGCATTAACCTATCATTTTTAGTTTCCGAGATTTTTAACATTCTTTAAGTGACCCGGATTCATTGCTCTCGAGTGTATATTGTTCTGCTTCAAAAACTGGTCGCTAGTCTATGTAGTGTGGGAGATCGCATTCTCGTTGTGGAGCATTAATATTTGTGGTGTCGAATTATCCTCACGTAGTTTGGATTTGGATCTGAAGGACAGTCCGTTGTGAACGAATCGACATTAACAAGCGCTCTTTGATCATATCATAAGAAATTGTGGTAACATCTCTTACTCTAAAGTGATCATTTCTTTGATATACCACGAGAACAAATAACTTTTGTAGGTTTTGTTTCATCATAGACCACCCAAATAGTTTCTTTTAATTTTTCAGTTAATATACGACTATATCCACGTGGCAGTAATTAATATGAGCTGTCTTATGCTCTTCTGATAAATTATGGGATACCCAAAGAGAAACTATAGTGTTCTAACAATACGTCATCATATTCGAGAAAAATAATTTGTATTACAATCACGCTCTTTTTAGAATCTCCTTATCTGCTCATCATATATTCTGTATATCATTAATTAATTCAAATTTTAGGAATGTTTGCAGTGGCGTCAGGGATGTTTACAGATGCGCGGGTCAACAGTTTCCCGGCTATTTTGCGCAAAAAGGCAGGATCCTTGTTGCGTCGGGTCCGTAGCAGCCGTTACTAGGTTTTAAAAAGCATTGCCGACAATGGAGACTGTCCTCTGTTGGCACACATTTCCTTTATTACCAATTCCTGTTTAGTTAATAAGCACTAACAAAGGTTCTAAGATTGAAATTACTAACAATGGATCGTTAATGTCCGACATGATTTTGATTTTGATTTAAAAGTATTATCTACCAAGTTAACTTATTATTGTATATAAGTATACCTACAAAGATGCATAATAATTTATTAATAATCCTTAAATTGCACATGCGCTGACTAGTAAAATATGACGAAGATATAGGGATTTGGATTAAGAATATCGATGGCTTATAAATTGGTAGGTCGAATTCCTCAATATTTAATGTTCCAGAGACTTTCTACAAAAAGTTAGCTTGCACTGTAAATAATTCGTCGTAGAACTGAGAGAATCGTAGCGTACGTTTGAGAAATAATGTTTTGGAAGAGCACAGATGTCGGGAGTTAAATGAAAATTTATGCTGCCCTTGTACACAAAGTGGCGCATACAGAATATTAATTACTATTTCCAAACATATTATTTGAGTTGCAGTTATCAACGCAATACTGCAATATACTTAAGTATTCTGTTCTGTTAGTGTATAAGAGCAGTTGTAGGCAGGCTACTCTGAACATCGATGATTTAGTAGATATCTGGAAGAGCAAGTTACTGTGGCTGTAGTAACTAAACTTCTGGTTATTATTGATGAAAACATTAATGTTATTTATTATTTAAAAGAAGGAATATTTTTCTTTCATACAGGTTTTCCACCGAATATGGATTCAAAGTTTTTGTAGTCACAAAATTATTGAGCCAACGCTGTGATGGTTATCTTGGGAAACGCAATGTCCGATTCTTTGTTTAGGCATATTTATTCATTTTAATGTAACAATGGATAGTCACACTATGATTTTGATTGATATTGTGTGTTATGTAATTCATACAGAACACGCTCGATGTAACTATGACTTTACGTGGATATGCCCATGTTCTGTTGTCTGGTGGTCCATCGACCAGTGAAGTATTATTTATGCAATCAAAGCGAGGCCCTGCAGGTAATTATAATCTCTCTTGTAGATATCGCAGCGCCACCAATTAAATTGACGATGTTTTTATTGATGATATTAACTCTGTGGCGTCTGGCAAAGTAGGATAGTACACTTAAGGATGCCGTAAAAAGTGGCCAAAATTAGAGATTAAAATTAGAGGGCACCTTTCCGTAGACCACAGCATTTTACTCGAGTTTCGACTGAGAGTGAGGTGGTGATGATAATGTGGCATATGGTGATGATAATGTGGCATATGGTGATATTATTTCTTTGATAGACCCAGTGCTGACCTGCGGTATTTTACCTACAATTGAAGTACCATATTATTGTTTTGTTATATAAACTACATAATGCCAAGTTTAGTGATGATACAGCCTTTGACGGGTTATGTAATCGAGTGGCTCGCATATCAGTTTTCATGGTAACTCCACTCCTGGTCCTGGGTTCAATCCCCGGCCGGGACAATGTAGAAAATAAGGTCCGGATTTTGTGGTACCGTCGTTGTTTCTGAATTCTATAATACTTTAGTTACTTGTGTTCACAACAATTGGATAACTGCGCGAAATTCGATTTTATAGCGTTTATTACATAGTTTCTTAGTTTCATGTTGACCCAGCAAGAGTGCGTTTAAAGTTTATAACATTGTAGATAAGTTTAATTGTGAAGAAAGTTATACTGTATTGACTTCAGTCAATAAAGTATAACTTTCTTCATAAACGATGTCTACACGTATATTTGTGTAAAGCTTCAATGTCTATACACGCGAAATTAAACTTAGCGTCACGAGTTGACTAGATAACAAAATGCAAACGCCCGTGTCCACTTCCTCATGACCAACTGGTGAATAACCTAACATAAATTTTAAAATACCTATTATTATCATCATATTAAAAATTATATCGTCTGTATAACCTGGTTTTCCACCCATGCACAAAACGCAATATGACTAAGCGACTCGACTATAAACACGTAATCATCCATGCAAGCGCCACTGGCTTGCTCCGGCACTTGATTACTTCTAACCTATAAAACTACTGCCCCGGATCCTTAGATCGATCCCGAAATAGTATCATTTCTACGTGCAAGCGGGTCTGTTTCAACTGTAAATTCTATGAATAAAGGCCTTGATAAATTTTCTAATAATCTACGCATTACCAAGTCCAAAATTTCCAACAAATTATTTAATATAAACTATAAAGTTTACTAATATTTTCTTTTCTCATCTCAATTACTCAAAATCATTTGGTTTATACATAAGACAAGCCATCTAAGAAACTAAATAATTACCTAAACTAAGCCAATACCGGAAATAGAAACTTAATTAATAAAGTTTAGGCGAGTGATAAATTAGACTGTTTAATTTACCATTAATACCTAATTTATTACCAAACCAAGGGAACTATGCCATATATTTTTGGAAAGGGAAATGAACGTTGCGTCAATAGCATACTAATAATATTAAAATAAATATTAGACAATATCACTTACATTGTTCTAAACTCATATAAAGTAACTAATTATATTATACTAATTAAAAGGTAACGACTCTACCACAATAGCCAGACTTGAGCTAAAGTAGAAAAGTTTTTTGCATTGACCCGATCGAGGGTCGAACAGAGGACCTCTACATGGTGTTGCCATTTAAACTAGTATGCAAGACACTAGCCCACAGAAAATCACAAATAAAGTAACATTAGGTATACTAAGTTTAAAAAGATCTTTTACCACGTCCAAGTTTACCAAGTCACAATTAATAGCATAAATTAAATTTATGTCCAATTGAAACTAAAATGGTGAATAATCTTTTCGAATTTTTTACTGAATGATGTCTTTTAAATGCTTCGAATAAAAAAAATTCTTTTTGACGTAATAACGTTTTATAAATCGACGAACGCCGGCTGCACGCACGAAACAGTGTAACGTTCCGCCTGAACCGAGCGTGCAAGCATGAGTGCGGAACAAGCGATAGAGAGGCATGATCGACCTAAACGTTCGACTTGTGGCGCATCTATCTCTCTTCCACTTAATGAAGTGAAAAGTTAATGTGGTTTCCATTGTTTATTATAAAAACTTAATGTTAATTTATCGAAAAAAAATATATTCAAGTAACTCCTTCTTTGTATTATACAAAATAATGATAATTCAGTGATAATAATTCAATTCAATTCACAAAAATATGCAATTTTTCATCAATGTTTTCTTATGACGCTATCATGTAAAATTATCTGTAGCTTTAAATTTCTAATTTCAATTCGTAAACAGTTTTTTTTTTTAATTTATATCGAGATCGTTTTTATTTTGAACATTTTTATTGACTTTATATAAGCGACTTATATCTTAACTAATATATATATTTATCTATAATAACTTCTTTGTGGTTAGTTATAAGTAAAAGATAATGTTTTTACAACAATTACATAACAAACAACTCCAAAACCGGCTTAGGTATTTTGTTTTATTCCAAAATGGGAAGATTATTTTCTGGACGTCAATTTAATGCTAAATGCTGGTATGCCATTAATTGATTCCATTGCAACCTTTCGAAATATGCCAATGAACCATGAAAAATGTTCATATCTAACACCATTTTAAGATAGAGCTGGTAGGCAACACTGCCTATCGTATTATACACTCCCAGTTTTTTATTCAATTTTTTTTAGCATGTATTAGCTCTTGATCCCAATCAAGCCCGGGGGCCAAGACAGAATCCACGATGGAACGAGCTAACCCAGAAGGTGCCAGATTCACCCTGGCTTCGAAAATGGACGGGTTATAAGTTCTCGGAAAAACAGACGCAGGGAGGGAGTTCCACTCCTTTGCTGTGCGCATTATGAAGAATGTTGAAAAGCGCTTGGTGCAAAGTACATATTAGTAACTTTATTCTGAAATACGATATTTGTAATTCTTGTGATACTGTTATCAGTGTTTGTTCTGGCCGTGGATCTTCAAAATACCAAATAATAAGTTCCATTTAAGTACCCACATTGTATCTAAACAGTCGGGCTAGGTACAAGTAACCTCTAGTCGCCAAAATTACATGCGCCAAAATCAATTGACAGTGTGAAATCGATATTGACAAGTTGAGTAGTGTTGCCACAGAAAAGTAAATACCCCTGAGAGTGAACATGATTGATGAGTTAGCGACAGTTACAACTTCCTCAAATTATATTGAAAATCAGTTCGCGTTATCTAAAAATTCATATGAAAACATAAAGGCCGTGGCTGAGAACCTCCACAAAGAAAATAACCATCTTCGATCCACTATGGAGGACCTGAATGGTCGCCTTAGCGGAGCAGCACGCTCGATCTCGTAATCGTGAACTACAATGTGTTCCGGAACATAAGAATGAAAATTTATTTTCAACTGTTTTCCAATTGAGTAAAGTCATTGGATGTATTATTAATTAAAGTGATATCCGTCAATGTACACACACTGCTAAGATAAACCCCGACAGCACATGGGAAGGGTAAAGAACTAGGCTATAAATATATTTGGGTAAAGCAGGGTAAGATTTTTATGACAAAATATGAGACTTCCGAATATGTCATGATACGTAATGTCGAGTACTTCAACAAATTGAAGTGATTAATAATATGTTATTTGGGTACTTAAAATTTCAACATGAGTTTTGGTTGCTGATCCTAACAACTCTCCGATGGCTGAAACGCTGTTCTTATAATTACAAATAGTTTATATCAATTAAATATTGTTAATAATAACAAAGATAAAATATTAGATTTGGTCCTCAGTGACGCTTACTAAATTATATTGTCAGAGGCTGCTAGTGTTATGATCTCGATTGATCCCCTTCATCCACCACTTGAGTTCTTTATTTCTATTGGTGATGTTAGTGACTGATGTCTGATGTTAAGTTATCACCTAGACCAGACTTCTTTAGGGCAGACTGTGAGCGGATCATAAAAGATCTAGATAGCACTTCATGGCTAGACCTTCTTAAATTCTTCCTCAACTGCTGTTGATATATTAGAACGCTTTTATGAAGTTATAAAAGAGTCAGTTAAACGCTATATACCGAAAACTCTTACAACTACGGCATATCCAGCATGGTATTCACGTTACTTAATTAAGATGTTAAAAGAAAAATAAACGTACAGAATGAGAGACCGATTATATAACAATCCCATGTACAGGATATAATTTGATATATTAAATCAATGATGTAAAGGATATGCTAGGAAATGTTACAGCTCCTATATACCAAACATTGAATCCTGCATTTTAAAAAACCCAAATATATTTGGTCTTTTTAAAAACATAAACGAACTATCCGTAATAATTATCCATCCACATTGATAAACGGTACTTCAGAATTCTCGAGCACCGCTTAAAAATCTTGTGATCTTTTCGCATCGCACTTCGCCTCCGTGAATTGTGCTTTTGAAGGTACCAAATATAGTAACATTTGATCTTGCAGATTATTCACATCAACTTTTTAATTCTAATACGTTGTGTAATATCCAGTTTTCACAAAAAACTGTACTAACTAGTTTAAAAAAAACTGGACTTATATCAGGGGCCCGGTCTGTATTTGCAATTAGATGAGCTGAACCACTGTCCCTGCCACTAACTATTATATTCAATGCTTCATCATCTACGGGTACCTTTTCTTGAATATGGAAAGAGTCCAAGTACCTATATGCAAATTGGGTGAGCCTAATCACGTAGATAATTTTAGGCCTATATCTACACTAACGTTCTTTGCAAAGCTCTTTGAGTCCCTTGTGTGTCCTTCTTTCTATCTTCAAAGACGTTAGTCACCATGGTTTTATGTCATCTCGGTATCTACGAAAATAGTATCATTTGTTAATGACATAAGAAAGAAAGTAGATAGAGGCGCTCAAATGGATTCCATTTATGTGGATTTTAGCAAGGCGTCGATCATAGCATTTTATTGTAGAGGATGGATTTCTGTGGTGGTAGTGGTTCCTTTCTGTAGTGTTGATGGTTCCTTGCTGCTTTGGTTTGAGTCCTATCTTATCAATAGACGGTTTACTGTAGCTATAAATGGTCAGCAGCCTGATCCGTATATAAATGCCGCCGGTTTTCCACAAGGTTCCCATTTAGAAGACCTAAATGGGAACCTTGTGGAATTTGGTTCAAAATTTTTATCAATGATTTAGTGCATAACATAAAACAATCGAATGCATATCTTTTTCAAAATAATTTCAAGATTTCTAAAATAATTGTCAATGATTCTGATATTTCTCTGTCGCAAGATGATACAATAGGGACCAACAGTGGTGTGTTGACAATAGTATGAGATTGAATGTTAAAAATTGTATGTTTATTAGATTTAGCAAAAAACGTAATCCCTTGCCTTACCGGTATTAAATAAATGGAATGGAGATACAAGGAATGGATCATTAGCATGATTTGGAGGTTATTCTAGATGACAAACTGTCCTTCAAAAAGCATGACAATAATCTAATAAGCAAAAGCGCAAACATGTTGGGATTTGTCATACGTAATTGCAAAGTTTTTAAACGGCCTGAAACAAAGAAGAAAGTGTATGATGTATTGGTAAGAAGTAGCTTGGAGTACTGTGCTATAGTATAGAATCTTTTGTATAATGTTAATGTAATGCGTATTACGAGACTTCAAAGCACTTTATGTGGCATTCGTCCTAAAGTTGTGGATTAGCAAAAAGGTTGCCATCCTACTCAGATAGATTAAAGTATTTTAATATGCAATCTCTCGCAGATACAAGAACTATTTTGGATCTTTTTTTTTCTTCACAGGGTTATCCATGGAAACATTGATTGTCCCTAGATATTGGGCGCTTTAAATTTCAACGTCCTTAGGAGATATTCTCGTGGTAGGGGGCCACTCTTCAGAAAGCCGATAACTAGGATCAAGTTCGGATCTCACGCTCCTCTTGTTAAATTAATTAATTGTCATTCATCGCTGAGCTCGGACTTATACATATTATGTAGCTCTCTAAGAAGTTTAAAAATAACTCTCCTACGACAGTCGACTATGAGGTGAAATATGAATTACTGGAGCAGCACTTTGATTCGATATCTAATTAATTTACTGTTCGTTACAAATTTACTTTTATTCTTTGTTTTGGTGTTATTTTAAACTGTATGTCGATTTAATTTTGCTATTAATGCGGGTAATAATTTTAGAAAATATTACTATTAAAGTTTATATTGTTGAAATTAGTTAGGTAGGTAAGATAGTTCTAACGCATGATGTGACTGCCTGTAATGGATAAGACACTTAATGTGAATCCTCTTTTTATTAGTTTTAATTAGTGTCTTATTTCAGTGCACTTATTATTTGTTGTCCTAATAAATAAATAAGAACACATACTTAGTCACTCATATAGTTACTAGATAGATAGATTGGGAATATATTCATCACTTCCGTATTTATTCCGCTTCGTTAAACTTACGACTCATTTTAAAAGGAACAAGGCCGTCGTGCAAATATAGAATCCTTATCCTTGGAATTTAATTATCATACTCAACTTAAAGTTTCAATTTCTACATGCTTTAGCCCTTTGTGACTAATTTTTGTTTTAGTGCCATTTTCCGGTACCACAGTATCTTAGGAAAGAGAATGTCCAAGTTCCCATACATTATTTTTCGATTAGTTTTCTATTGAAAATTAAAACAATGTTTATACATTTTTTTTTGAAAAGTGAAGTTTTAATTTGGCATACGAATAATGCCATATTCGATATTGATTGCGTCTCGGAAATAATTTTCACTTTTTACTACTATTTAACACCTTAGCTGCGGCAAATAAATCATAAACTTTCATCTGTTGCGGCGGCGGGACGAAATGCGTCCCCAAAGAACTTACCGCCAGTGCGTGACAGGTCTTTTTCGACCCACCAATACGAGGGAAAACATAGTGTATTAAATGGGTATTCAAAGGACATTTTTAAGATAAATAGATGGTGTTTTAACTTTTATTATGTGATCACAGATCAAGCATTTTATTTGCTCTATCTTCTTTGTTAGTGTTTATGGCCCAGAAACATGGTAATCTAAGTCATATATTTTGTTTGTGAGTAAAAATGACATTAAGTGTAACAGTTAAATAAAATACCATATTTTTTAACAATATTGCATATAACGAAGCCCGTAAATGTGTTTTAGGTTCTTATAGTGTTTCACACTCAAAATGTTATCTTAGATTTAAGGTTTGACTCAAAATTCTTTTTGAAATACGGTGATAATTCCTTCTTTAATTTTAATTTTGACCCGCTAGATAGCGAGAATTTGATTACACCTTTGACAATGATAATATTAATGAAATTTGATTATAATATTTTGATCAAATCTCTTTGTATTATTCACTTTTTAAATATTTAATGACTTTGAAGCAAATTTGAGGCATCTCTTACTACTAGAAAAACAAACAAATCGTCTTGTGTCAGACGGGATTTCAACCCGCAACCTTTTGCTATCCGGTCAACTCAGTATTATCTGCGTAAAAATATTACTATGGATTTTTGCAAAGCGCTCCAAGCGTTAACTTTTAGGAAAATAGAAATGTCACTTATAGACCCTAGTATCAATTGCGTGAATTCACGCTGAGGCCCCTGTTGGTCTTTTAGGTGAATCTTATCCACAACAATCAGGGATAAGACTAAAGTTGTTGACATAACTACACAAATAGATCAACAAAAGTGGAGATGGACAGGCCACATGATCCCTGATCCCCAAGAGAAATGGTGCAAAATTGTCACTGGCAAGAGAAGCAGGGGACGCCAACAAAAAGGATGGGAAAACGACCTTAAACTTACGTCATTGGAGGAGGGTAGCTCGTGATAGGTCTCAGTGGAAAAAGTTAGAGGAGGCCTATGCCATGAGGCACACTGAGGTTCGGAACATACTCTGAACTTATATAAAACTAAAGTCCATAAATTACTGTAAAGCCCAGAATAAACAGGCTTATTTATTTATTTTTATTTATCCACAACAGCATTATAACAAATGAGTTGTATATATAATAATAACATATATAATAACAAGAATATGTTGCTTGTATATAAATAATTTTGGCATTGACTGGTTCGTTACATTTTTTGAACCCGATGTCCGACTAACAGCAATAGATTTAAACATGTTAAATATGTTAAACATGTTTGTTTTTTGTTGCCAGAGTCCCAAGTAAGGATAATACTCAACCGAAACCTATTATTTTGGCATTTAACAATCGCTACGCGAAAGAGGACTTCGTGGCGGTAGGGAGAGCTAAGACCAAGGAAGTGAAACTCAACGCATCTATGATTGGTTTCAAATCGAATTACATGATTTTTATTAACGATCACTTATCTCCGTCAAACAAGGACCTACTTAATAAAGCAAAGAAGATCGCTAAAGAAAAGGGGTTTCTTTACTCTTGGGTGAAGCACGCAAAAATATATGTAAGAAAAAACGATACGTCCCCAGTAATTCAAATCAAAACAGAAAAGGACTTAATGAAAATTATTTAATTCTTTACATTAAGTGTTTCGCATTGATTTACTGTTACACTCACACATTATTTTTGTTCCCTATAGAAAATAGTTTGAGAACCTCCGGTAAGTTCTGTGCAATTATTGTATTCCAACTGTCGCTGTGTTGTTTCCTTTCAATAAAAATTAAAACTATTAGTTGCCGTGCATACGCATCCTGTCGTTGCTTTATAAATAACTGCTCTAAACCTGTAGTGTTAGTGCGCATAATTGTTTGCGAGTGGATGTCGCGTATAACCTTTCATGAATTGAAGTCGTGGAGTATAGACGCTTTTGTTCTCTTTATCTACGCTTTTGTGTTGCTCATAATCTATTCAAACAGTTTGTATTTTGTTTCTTTACTTTGTTCGTTTTGTGTCGATTTGTGTCGAGACTCAAATCTGGTTTTAGTCGACCACTGCCTTTATTTTTATTTTTATAATTGGTGCGGATACAAGTATAGTATTTATTATTTAAGCGTGATACGTCGTAATAATTTAATTAGTACAATAATATTACTATGTTATATTCTAAAGTAAACGGTTATGCTTTAAAAATATATTACCAAAATGCTAGGGGGCTACGTACGAAGGTTAGTGCTTTTTATAGGAATGTGTGTGTAAATAATTACGATATTATATCAATTTCTGAGACTTGGTTATTAGATGGTATCTTAGATAGTGAGTTGTTTGATGGAAGATATCTTGTTTATCAGCGGGATCGCGACTACGCTATGTTGGGACAAACTTTAGGTGGGGGTGTTTTGATAGCAGTGAGGCGAGACCTCGCTGTTATAAGTAGACCTGATTGGAATAGTTCGGCGGAGGACCTGTGGG
The DNA here is from genome assembly GCA_927399485.1 of Calamotropha paludella. Lineage (NCBI taxonomy): Eukaryota > Metazoa > Arthropoda > Insecta > Lepidoptera > Crambidae > Calamotropha > Calamotropha paludella. The sequence continues at coordinate 7,889,238 of OV656817.1, read as the reverse complement.
TCACTTTGATGCTGAAATGTAAAAGTCCTATGATTACTTACAAAATGCACATTTGTACGTTATATCTATGCGCTGAAGAAGGTGGTTATACATACAAACAACAACTCAACAACTTTTGCCATAAGCTTAGTGAGCTTGTATGTGGTCACCCCTTGGATAAATTTGTGGTGATGGGTGATTTTAATTTTAGTAACTACGTGCATTGGGTGAAATCGACGGACGGAACATCATTAATGTTACCGGTCAACTATAATGCAGATTTTATGTATAACTTTTTTGATACAATTGACACGTGTAACCTAAGTCAATTTAGTAGTGAATTTAATCTAAATGGTCGTCTTTTGGATTTGGTTTTCTCAAATGGATCTTTAGATGTAAAAAGCAGCGATAAACCGCTAGTTCCGGGAGATATCCACCACAAATCCCTTGAAATATACGTAGAATTTGTTGAAATTCATGAACTGCAATCTACTAGTCATATGAAGTATATTTTTAGCCCGGGTGACTATGACTCAATTACATCGGAGCTTAATAACACTAACTGGAATGTCTGCTTAACTGTAGGAACATTAGACGACGCATTGAAGGTCTTTTATAATAAATTATATCAACTCCGTGACCAACATATACCTCACAAGTTGGTTAAACAGTTTTCTTACCCGCCATGGTATAGTTCTAGCCTTATAAAAGTGCTCAAAGAAAAGTTTAAGTACCACTCTAAATATAAAACATATGGCAATCTGTCAGACTACCAATCCTTCTCCGTACTGCGTAAAAGAGCCGAAGATCTTGAAACGGTCTGCTTTGATGAATATATTGATCACATCGAGTCTCTGATTCTTGAAAATCCCAAAGCTTTTTGGACGTATGTCAAAATGAAAAGATATAATTGTACCTTTCCCAGCATAATGACATATAAAACAGCAAGCGCTGACACGGGTGAGGGCATTTGCAATTTGTTTGCGGACTATTTTCACTCCACTTTCTTGGGTACGAGTGGCAGCACAGGGCACGCCCTGAGCATGAACACCGATGTCAGCCCTTGTTGTATTGGTAATATCGAGGTTGATCCAACTAAAGTACGGGACCTTTTAAAGTCGCTTGACTTGAACAAGGGCGCAGGGCCTGATTTGATTCCACCTCTCTTTATTGTAAAATGCGCTGAGAGTCTGACGCTGCCACTGTGTATACTATTTAAGCGATCCTTGTGTGAGGGCATGGTTCCTAAAATGTGGAAATCTGCCTTTATTACTCCAGTGCTCAAAAAAGGTGATAAAAGCAATGTAGAGAACTACCGCCCTATATCTAAACTGAGCTTATTTGCTAAAATCCTTGAAAGGCTGGTCTATCAAGATCTTTATGCGTGCATTAAAAGTTCAGTAAATGATGAGCAGCACGGCTTCCTTAAACAGCGTTCCACATCCACTAAACTCATCATTGCCAACAAATTTATTGCAGACGGAATGGAAAGTGGAGCCCAAGTCGATGTGATATACACCGATTATAGTAAATGCTTCGATAGAATTGATCATTGTGTATTGTTATCTAAACTACATGCAGCAGGCATACACGGTAACTTGTATCGGTGGTTTGCTTCTTACATCAAAAACCGCAATCAGGCTGTTGTCTTGCGTGGCTACGTATCAAAGTGGACTGTTATACCATCTGTATCGGTGTCCCACAAGGCTCCATTTTGGGCCCACTCTTGTTTGTAATATTTATCATGGACATAAACAAATGCTTTAAAAATTCAAAATTCTTACTTTTTGCAAATGACATGAAGATCCTTAAGGTTATTCGCGGTGTTTCGGATGTTTCTGATTTGCAGCAGGATCTAATACGTTTCGAGCAATATTGTGTCTTGAATAGACTAGATCTTAACGTGTCAAAATGTTTTTATATGACCTTTACCCGTAAGACAAACAAAGTAACATCTAATTATACCCTTCTTAATATTGATCTAACAAAAGTTGATACCATTAAAGATCTGGGGGTCTTCCATGATTCTAAACTTATTTTTGCAGACCACATTGATCACGTGGCCAGCAAGGCATCCAAAGCTCTTGGGTTTTTGATGCGTATGTCAAAAGACTAAGTCTCTGAAATCTATTAAATTCCTGTACTGTGCCTTCGTGCGTAGCCATCTCGAATATGCATCAGAGGTTTGGAATCCGTAATATGACGTCTACGTTACGCGTCTGGAAATGATTCAGAAGAGGTTTTTGAAATATTTAGACTTCAAAGCACGACAACAATCCGTTAATTACGAACATCGCTGTAAGCGATATCACTTTTTACCCCTTCAAATTAGGCGCGAGGTTAACGACGCTTGTTTTCTATCCAAAATAGCTAATGGCAAAATAGATTGTCCGGAATTGTTATCTAAAATCGGTCTGCGCACCAACCCACTATCCCTACGTCGACGTCCATTACTACACACATACCTTTTGTGCGCACTAATTATCGGCAGAACACTTTTCTAATACGTGGTTGTGAAACTTATATCAAGTTCAGCAACGAATATGATTTCGATCTATTCTCAACTAGTGCAGCGACTATTAGGCGAACTATATGTCAAAACTATTTTGAACAAAATTAACTTAATTACTTATTTTTTCATTTCTAGATGTATTTTGTTGATTGATGTTATCTCGCCATTTCACATACAGATGTTCTTGGCATGTGCAGAAATGTACTGGAACTAACTTAATAGTACTAAGTTTTTATTTAATTTTTTGCATTCACAATGCAATATTTCTATAAGATATAAAATACGTGTGTAAAAAACAACCACGCCTCCGAGCCCTCAGATGGGGCTCCCATCTGAGGGCTCGGAGGCGTGGTTGTTTTTTACACACGTATTTTATATCTTAATAGTACTAAGTTACACTTAAGTTATTTAAGATAAATTTAGTTATGCATATGTGGAGGTTTGTAATTGGCTTTAAGTTACAACATTCTTAGTTCACATTGTTACAAATAGCTGTAAACCTTCCTAAAATATAAATAAAAATAAATAAATAAATAAAGAATAATAAAGTTGTACACAAAATCACTTAAAGAAAGAAAACAATAAAACTTCTTTACTGTGCCGTGTGTTTTGGTTTGAATTAAATAAAATCGACGCGTATCTAAGCTTTCTCAGAGGACAGATATAAGGGTCTAAATGTACAAGGAACCGTATTAGACAACGTATGGATATAGCCGAGGGTAATATCCAGAAACTGTCACAAAGAAACCAGGAGGCTTTTGTCTTTAGAATGACATTTGGATTATATGGTTATAATTATAGCGGTTCGATGACGCAGTGTTTAGCGTAATGATTAAGGAGGTTAAGCAGCCTTTTCTGTAGCTGGTCATCAGATGGGTGAGCAATAACTTACAATCTCGAGTTCCTTCCGAAAGGAATGTTTTGCACGTGTGAGCACCCACTAATCTTGGACTTGCATGGTCAAAGTCAACGTCCAAGTTAAAACAAAAGCATGTCAAATAATAAGAATATTTAGAATTAAGGGAACCAAAATAAAATAATATAATTTGATAGAACAAAACCCTCACTCCATCACAGAGAAATCATCTAGTAGCTCTTGTAAACGAACTTTTTGACAATAAATATTCCTTAAATAGGTGGTGTATTCATCCGTAGGGAAAGCCTAGGGAGATTAATAGGATTACTTTGCTTATATTTTTTATCCCTGCTAAAAGCAAAGTTTAAATTTTGTTAAATATGTTCTTGGATTATGTCTGTACAAGATCCTAAGGGATAATTTTAATTCAGATTCGCTCAAATAGATATCTCAAAGGCAAAACCAACATTTCTTTGAAAATTTGTAATTATTCGCTATAAAAGTCAACCGAAAGCCAACTCCAACGAAACATTCGTGAAATCGGAAACAAAATACAGTCTTTGGAATAAATATCATGTTTTCTTTTAGATGTTTTTAAAAGGAAGGTGGAGCCACTGAACGCTGATGTAAACTGTACATAGATGGCGACATTCCATATGTAAATAAATGTGTTTTCTTATATACTCATAATCCTTTTTTATGAAACATAAAAGAATACTTTCATCTTCAAGAAATAGAAAATCATCCTTTTTCATATTATTCTTTTATGTTATGTTCTCGAGAATATATATTTTATTGCCCCTTAATAATTTGACCATCGCTTCCTGTTTTATCATTCTACACTAGATAGCACTGCAGTATATTATAAAATAAGGTGCTTTTCAATTCGTAGTTCCGAGCTCTTTTGGGAAATAGCGTTCGCTCTTATTTTCTCTTAAGCCACTTTGGAGTGTGACCAGAAAATAAATTCTGTTGGAAATATTTAACAAAGGGAACGATAAAATTGAATGTTTTTGGAAACTTACGTGAGCCACTAGCTTTGAGTTTACGTTTATTACGTGAATTATCCTTACTGAGAGGCTGACCGGAGATATTTCTTCAATTATGGACTTGGAAACTACTACTTGTTACGGGTATACAACGGCTGACCTTTTGACGGCTGAATTTCAATGTGAATGTCTATATAAAAAATGCAGACTTATGAAAATATAAGAGCTAACTAGAGATATATATAAAAAAAAAATTTAGATGGTAAATCAAACGTTTAGCCTAGCTGGAGTTACAGAAACTGGCAGTTACGATTTCGGGTTCGATTTCGAATAGACCTGAGTTTGAATCCCCATTGGATTTTATCATCGCCTTTTTTATATCTTTGGAGGTTTTTTAATGCTTAAACATAAAGGAACTAAAAAATAGTTTAGCTAATGAGTTTTTTAAAGATTTAATTCTACTCACACAATCGATCACAATTTATTTAGAATAGATTACAATGCAGAAAAAAAAGGATTTTTTCCTCATATTTTCTCATTCATCATTGATATGATTGGCACTCTCACAAATTTGGTAAAACCTACGATAAACTAAATCAAAATTCGGAAAACTCACATCAATCCTTTGGTGTTCAGCGTTCAGATTGCTGAAAGCTTGGGTTTTGGATGCTAAGCATGACTAAGGAACGAACGGTTGTGTCCAACAAACAGCTCTAACAGGAATCGAGGATCCAGGAAGATCATTATCGTAGCACCAAGCGATCGTTGGCAATCTAGAATTTAGTATTTTAAACCCCTACTTTTATAGAAAGGTATGTTAAGGTATTCGTACGGACTCAAAAATCTGCAATCCGCATTGGGCACGTGTGGTAGATAGTTTTTTTTAAATAAATAAATAAATTTTATTTCACACCACAATCGACTTATAATAGGTACAATATAAGAAGGTACAATTTTAAGGATCGTGGCGGGCTGATACCCGAACTAGGTAGAACCTGTGTCTTAGGTTATCAATCCTCCACCCCATACAATGATCAGTAAGTTTTGAATAGACGATTCATACAGTATAAGCACATGAATACATATGCATAGGTACAAGTATACAGACAGTATGTAAGTAGTACAAACTGTCACAAAAAAAATCAAAATCGAGACACATACTAATCACTAATTATACAATGTTTGGGTTGAAATATAATTAACCAAACAATCTGAATTAATATGTATGTGGGTGTAATCTAAAATTTAATGTTTGAATTTTCTTCATCATGTCTATAATAAATATAGCAACATTAAAATAACAATTTTATTGACCCTATTACCTGTTTACTTAATTATATTAAAATTTTCTTCTGCTGCATGGTAAACATAGGATTTTAGTTTCACTTTAAGAGTAGATTTAAGATTAGTTCTATTCATTTTAAGTATATTAGATATATGATTAAAATGCCTGTAGAGAAATGGCCCAGAGTAATTCACTTGACGTCGAGCGAAAACCGATTGAAATCTGGGAACTTTTGTGCGAATTCATCTTTTTTATCTGAGAAATTGAGATGGGTCGGCCGTTTTGTGATGCCGCAGGATTGAATTATATATAAATAACTGTCTAACGATAAGCAAATTTGTCTCCTGGTATAGTTTACGCGTCGGGTATATTCTGGATTTACGTAACATAACTTTTATAATAGCCCTTTGTGCTCTCTCAATCGCCAGGACGTGGGTTTTTGCAGCACCACCCCACACCGGAATACAATGTGTAATAAGTGACTGGCAAAGAGCAAACGGCTTTTAAAATTGTGGAGCAATTTCCGTACTCTCTTATTCAAAGAAGAAATATAAGGGGATCAGCTTAGATTTTTATCAATTATGATACCCAAGTACTTGTCGTTGCTTCAGTTAGATAAGGGCAATTACATGGAAAATCAGTATTGTCGGAAGGACACTTATTAGCGTGCGCTTTGATGTTAAAATAAGGGGAAGGCTTAGCAGCTTCATATATTTTAAAAGAAATGAATTATGTTTTTGGTACATTAATGGTTAGAATGTTGTTGTCTAGCCATCCCATAACTTTTTTAAGGCCATTTTTAAACTTTAGGAACTTCAGGCCATGTCTGATTTTCATCTTTTTTAAATCTACAATTACTTCTTACAAGTTATTATATTGTAAGGCCAATAATAGGTTTCTATTATAATTTTAAGCAAACCGAAAAAATCTATCGATATCTTAAAATAGGACCTGACACTAAACAAATATTATTATTTATAATAATACTATCGCATCGCTGTGTTAAAAATTAAAATGAATCGTATCTTATGTCCTAAGTTTAAACAGATCCAGCAAAATGAAAAAAAAACATCAAAATCGGATGAGTACTTTCGGAATTCATCTCAGTCAAACACTGTGACAGAGAATTTTTATATATATATTTATTTCATACCAAAATATTTTTTATGAAAACAACATACGAATTAACATACATACTTACAGATAGATTAAGGTATAATGATAATATTTCTTACATTCACACCAATTAGCCTAGCCAAAAGCAAGCACTGTAAGGCTTGTGTTATGGATACTAGGCTATTGGATAAACATACATATATGATATATGGATATTTAAAATATGCATATAGAAATATACATAAATACCCATGACTCAGGAACAAATTCTCGTATTCGTCACACAGAGATCAGCTCCTTCCGGGACTCGAACCCAGGACCATCGCAGCGAAAGGCAGGACTGTTGCATCAAACGGTCGCGTGTAATACATACGAGTATATATTACACACATAATACCTAGGGAAGACTGTCCCAACCGTAAGGATATTATTAGGCTGATGATGATGGAACAACAAGGTGACTATTTATTATATAATTTAAAATTTTGTACCGTTCTGTTTTGTAGATATTTTTTTGTTAATAAGAATAAGAATAAGAATATTTATTTATTTGCTACAAACACGGTAAATAAGATGGTAGGTAATAATAAACTGTACATCATGTTTCGCCTATTACTAAGCATGCAAAAGTTTTGTTAAAATTACAATGTTGTGCTATAATTATTAAATTTTAAAAAAAATATATGAAATAACATTTTTAATATTAGATTATATTACATTAAAATTTTAATACACATAATGGCAAATAACGTCCTCACACTTAAAATTACAATTTATTCAAGTAAATCTTTTAGTCAGAAAATCCTTAATGTCATAAAAGTTTTCCGTCAATAGCCATTTATGCAAACAATTTTTAAAATGAATAATATTCAATGATTTTATGCGACCTGGAATATTATTAAATAATTTTACACACATAGTCAGACAGCTCTTAGAGTACTGTAGTGTTTGAGGTCTTTCTTGCAGTACCAATCTATTTGGATTTCTAGTATTACGGGGATAGATTTCACATGCTCTCTTAAATAGTTTTATGTTTTTCTTAACAAATACACATGCTTCAAATATGTAAAGTGAGGGCAAAGTTAGTAAACCCAGATACGGAAATAGCTCACGACAAGATGTGAGCGGAGGTAATTGTTTTTAATTTTTAGTTCCAAGTGTAGATAGGTACAGTAATGTTAAGTTTCATTAAAAGTGAAGAGTTAATTTTAATCTAATGGTATTAATCGTTTCACGACTGTAATATTATGATTCTATATCCTACGTAAGTAATTTTGCTTGAGTTAAAATTAACTTTTATAAAATGGCGCTAAGAAAGATCTTTAATTGAAGTTATGATTAATGTAAACCTAACGTTTGCGTCAATCTTAGTGGAAAATATTAATTAATATTTATAGATTAATCAAAACAACCTTTTATACTAAACATTTCAATTTATAAAACCACGTCATGTAAGGTTCAAATACAAATCAACAGCTGCCGTTAAGATCGGCATTCAATTTACTGAAAATGATCTCTTGATTTAACAATCCGACTAGTAAACTATTAACCTAATGGGAATCCAAACAAACCCAAATGAGGCCTATAAATGAAATGCCAGACGTCGATACTGCAGTATAATACTTTACGGAGTTGACATAACATTTTCAGTTATTAAAGAATTTGAAGATAATGTTTAGACAACAAAATAAATTAGAAATTTTATAATTTCTTCTTTATGCCAAGATTAATTGTTAATTCGGAAAAACAAATCCGTTTTGTTATTATGAATATAAGATCGTTTTATTATCCTAATTATCACCAAAATCATCATTTATTTACCCAAAGCTAGAGCATAGGGCTAAGGATAAGAATATTATAGGCAGAAACAGTTATTCTATATCAATACACAGTCTTCTTAAATTTTACTCGACTACTTCTACGTTTAAAATACGATCTCCGTAAAGTAATAAGTCTCTATAAAGTTTAGATTACACTGTAGTTACACATCTGTGTTACGGAGACGAATGCAACTTCATTTATGTGGAAGTGATAGATTAAGTAGGTTGTCAAAGAATAAAAACACAATAATGTTGTGAGCCGAGTCGATTTTTTCCAGTATCGTTTTATTAAAAAAAATTATCTTATAAGATAGCATTGAACACGTCAAAGAAATATAAAATTATAATGAATTCATAAGCAAAACTTTCGATTTTAAGGAAACTGTCAAGTTTCGAATAACGTGAGTCAATCTCCTTGAAGTAAAGAACGCCTGGACTGAGATTTCAATTAGGTAACCATCGTGTATTAGCCGCAGATATCAGCAAAATATTTTTTCTCTTAATTAGCCTACATAATTTATAATGATGTACTAACAAAAATAAATAAAAAACATTATCCCTATGATTCAATACTTAATGCGACCTTTAACCTTTTCCGACCCTTGCCTTCTTTACAACAATAACGAAATTTTTAGAAGCTCGACTGGTATTCATATACATATGACCTTAATTACTTGACAGCACTTCTTGTAAAACATGCGCCTTCTGTTTTTTACGTCTTTTTAATATAATGTTGATTTATTTAATAGAAAATGCTGCTATGGTATCACAACATCTAAATTTTCCCTGTCTCGAAACTATAAGCTGATTGAGTCCGAAGAGGTACAAATTTCACACGAATTATTGTACAGTGAGAAACTTCAATTTTGGGCCCATTTCCTTGTAATGTTCTTAGAACATTCAGAATAAGGTTGAAAATTTAATATTAATATTATCGGCTATCTCTTCAACTTCTTATTCTACTCCTACCTACAACATCGAATGTATTACTTTTACAGATATATAACAATCGATAAAGTAGAAACAGAAATAGCTGTTACATTGTTACAAGCGTTTAACTGCAAGATTTTATATCTAAAGAAGTTTTTCCTCGAAAAATTTCAACATATTTAAGGTTTCAGGTGGGATTCGTATAGACATCCCCACCCTATTGGGGTTAGTACTCTTCCTATTGAACTACAGAGGTCTTGACGCTGACGATGTTGCTGACGACAGCGCCATCACTCCGTGTTTTAAGTAAGTTTATCGATTGTTGGAAACTTGTAAAGTATTACATATGATGCTGTAGGTAGAATTACCTAGTACATGAACAGATGGCGCTGCATCAGCTTAAGAAATACTTTGCAAAATTCGACGGGTCTGCCAAGGTCTTTGTCTTAAATAATAAAAACTTTAATAATTTCATTAAGATTATTTGTTATGAAACTCCTTTGAAAAAGGTAATCATTTATATTTTTCTTAGTTATAACCTGTGTTAGCGTCATACAAGATAATATTAAATTCCTTTCTATACGAAAGTAAGTTTGAGAAATGTGTATAGTATGTGACAATTGGTCTGGAAAACCGTAAATAATCGCTCTAGTCTCATTCCACCGTAGTCATCCTAGGGCCTAATTTTTGAATCAACTGTCTCCTGTCGAGCATTCATTTTCTACTAATTTTTATTTCAAGTCGGTAATTTAAATCATCCGCCTGCATCCAATCGTCTCGACGATCAAACTGTGTTTAAGTAAGAAACGTCAGGATAAAATATAACAAAATTAAATGCGCAACAAATCTGGCAAAATGGTTATAATTTTATTAAATGCGTGATAAATCTGTGCTTTTGACACAGTTTGAAAGGGTCAATATTTTAAGAATATTGCTGTGCAAGTTAAAGTTTTAAATTCCTCCTTTTATGTGTTTATTTATTTAAACTCTATGCACTAGTGGAAGAAGATCGCACTTGATGCCAATGGCATCATCTATCAGTTTTTAACAGTTTTAAATTACCAGTTACCGTTTTTCTGTCTGTGAAAAAGCAAAAACATTCAGTCCTTCGTATTATATTGGCAGTACTAAAACCGAAAGATTAAAAAATAATTCCATGCGTGTGTTTCAAAATTCAGCCCCCACGATGTTGTCAAAAGCAATATTTACTCGCTTAAAATGGTAGCTCTTAATGTTTAACTTTGCTTTGCGATATTCCACCTTAAGAGGGTCCCAAACCAAAGTTCGATAGTGTACAAACGCATTAATAATGCTGCACCACTAAGTGCGTTCTGGGTTCAATTTCTAAAATTATGTGTGTATTTACTTAGTTGTACTCAGATAATACGAAATGGATGAAAAGTAGAGACTGCTGGTTGGTGTAATGGCAACACTTCTGCCGTTGGGCTTTGAATCCCGGAAGGCATTATTTTCTGTTATGAACATAAGCATTAATACCCGAGTTTGTTTATAATGGTTTATAATGCACTTATTTATGTATAATATCATACAGTTTGAAATGGTCATCATTTCGTCCGTCATTTTATACCCATAGTACAAGCTGTGATTAGTTTGGAACTAAAAAAAGTCGGTTTTTTTTTTTTTTTTTTTTTGCCTGTAAAGTCGGTTTTACGGGCGAAGATTTTACGTGACAACGTCTTTTTCTCGGTAGAATATTTATTGATATGAATATAATTAAATTGCACAATGCGCGCGGCAGACCGATCATAGTTGAGTGGGAGAGAGACGCAAGGCATTCGGCGGGCCTCTCTCTCGTTCGGTGACTCATCGTAACGTTACCGAGCGTTACACTTTTTCATAAGTGACTCCCAGCCGCAACCAATTTATAAGACGTTATCACGTCAAAATCTGGTTACTATTTTACTATTGGTAAATAGTTATTATTATTTTTATTATAGCTTTTTCACAATCTATTTATTTTAATTATTTATTATTGTGCTTTTATTAGCTCATTCAGCCTTTCATTGTTATTAATTGGAATATTTATTTTTTTCCACGTAGTTAATATAAAGTCAAAGAATATTTGTCCTTATTATATACTTTTACTCTGCGTGTTGTATTATTAAATAAATATCATCCATATTAGATGGTGTCTTAGTTATCTTTTCTATCAGAAATGTAGAAAAGAGTACCTACTTAGCCTTGTTTAATTCCTTCCACAATGATAGTCTGTCTTATCTTGCGTTTATTAAGTTTTCAAAAATAATTTACTGATTTATTCTTAATTAGCGAGTTTGTGTTTTGATTACAGAAAACTTATTATACTACTCGAATAACTAACGCATACATACATACTTCGTAAGTACTTAGCTCTTCCAAGAGACTACTTTTTAATAATTGATTTGGACAAACAATAAGGTCCTACATGTTAAAATCTAAGAATTACAAGGTCGGTGCTATAAAAGTATCAGTGCTGCCTTAATCAAAGGTTGCCGCTGAGAGCAAAAAATATAAGTAATTAGCCTATACCCACCTACTTGATTTAACATGTAGCTCCTTGTTTAGAAACACCATATTTTTATAATATATCAAGAATTAAAGTTTTGCAATATAACATTGTAACATTTTCCAATTTCTTATTAAAATCTTCTTTTACCAATGTTTTCCTCGGAGATAATGTTTGAGTTGGATCATTTTTGTTCTACATTACTATAACTACGGTAAAAACTGTTATTTGTTCGGTGGTAGCAAATGCTAACGTCTTTGATTTGAAAAAGAGTAGAGTAGGTATGAAATATGTATTTTGACAGTGAGTTAAGGTTCGATTGCTTTGCTATTCGACGCAGCTGTAGTGGCGTTGTACTTCCCAGTCTTAATGCCAGGCCGATCACGTTTTCGATTCTATTTCAACAGACTTTCATGATAGATAATGTGATGCAATATTGTTAGAAAAAAATATAGTTAAAATAGGCTATGCCATAATTTTCATACTTAGTATACGGGTTGGAGGTTGCAGTAAAATACCGTAGTTCGGAAAACCCTGCTGCCCATTTTCGGGTCAACTGGAAGTACCAGTTTCATAAGTCACTTTTTATGACACCCTTGACTCGCCAGTAGTGACGTGAAATAAATTTACAAAGTTGGTGAGCCCGGTCTTAGTGACTAGCATTTTAAGCCATATTTATTAGTACCTTTTAGTGGCGCTGTCACACTGGCGAAACACTAAACGGACAGCCATCTTGTTGCGCACTTTTTGATTGGATGCGACGAAAGCCGCACGTCATCGACAGATCGCTTAACCGATTTAATCCGTTTGAATCGTAGCCATTAGTGATCATAGTTAGCGTGAATTTACTTAATGTGATTAAATAGCTATCGAAGAATAATATTTCTTCTTTATTTTTGTAAATTCGCACACATACGATGAACCCGTCTGCTGATGATAACAAATTGCTCTTACTGTTATCCGCTACTTATACATACTTTTTGTGTACAACAAAGTTTAAATAAATATACAGGGTGTCCCAAAAACGACACGTCACAGTGACACTGGAGTTAGGCCAGCACAAGAGGCATCGAACAAGCCTAACATGACCTCAGTAAAAGTTGCTCGGTTTTCAAGATATTTCCAATTTAAACTTTTTCTAAATTTTCAAGTTTCTTAACATGTTCAGTGCTAGCATTATGTTAGATAGCCCTCAGGTTTCCATTTTTCTTTTGCACTCTTGTTGCGAATAGTTGCTTAAGATGATAGAAGTGTTATTTCGTTGACAACTTATGTAAAATGTGGAAAAATACTGGATTGAACTTGAAAAAAATTGAACAACGAAAAATAACTTTCAACTTTGATCACTTGCCGTGAAAAAAATTTCAAAGAAACTAAATGAGCAAATAACTTTAAAAACTTGCATGTGTTATGCCAATTCCAAAATGGTATAACACATGTATCTTATTGGTTTAATAAGTTTACAGTAAATGCTCGAACTGTCTCCCTTGAACTCTAATACATAAGTGACATCGCCTAATAAAATTACGGCTCAATGTTCTTAAGCTGATTTCTGATATGGTGCGAGCTGCATCGAATACACGTCGCCGTAACTCTTCTTCGGATCTTATTGGTTTCGCATAAACTTTGTCTTTTAGACAACCCCAATAAAAGAAATCTAAGGGATTTAGATCCGGGGAACGCGGTGGCCATGAAATTGGCCCCTGTCGCCCAATCCATCTTTCGGGGAATGCGTTGCTTAGGTACTGACGTACTGGTAAGGCATAGTGTGCTGGGCAGCCATCTTGTTGGAACCACATCCTTCGTCTCAGCGCCAACGGAGTATCTTCCAATAATACAGGAAGGTTGTTTCGCAAATGTTCTAAATAATTTTGTCCATTCAGAACAGGCGGCAACTCGACCGGTCCCAATATTTGACCGTTGAAAATTCCCGTCCACAGATTAATTTTAAATTGGTACTGTGATCGGTCTTCTCTTTTTTCATGTGGGTTGTCTAATTGCCAGCTATGGATGTTGTGCAAATTGATATACCCATCCCTTTTGCAGGCTGATTCGTCGCTCCATAACACTTCATTGAAGAAATTTGGATTTTCTCTCCATTTCTGAATCATTGTCCGGCAAAACTGGACACGCGCAGCGTAGTCCGCCGGAAGCAGTGTTTGGACGCGTTGGATATGGTAGGGATGGTATTTGTGGCGTTTTAAAATTCGATGTGCCGAAGATTTGGGAACACCAGTGCGGCGTTCAATAATTCGCACTGAAGTTCCTGGCTCCTCTCGTACTTGCTCTAACACCACGTTGTCGTCAACAGTCCGAGGTCTTCCTTCTGAGTGACTCACTCCAGGTAATCTGCCATCACGATAAGCGTTCACAACTCTTAAGATCACTTCGTAAGTCGTCGGATTACGGATTGGATATCTTTCGGAGTATAATCTTGCAGCCAATCTTGCGTTGTACGAAACATTGCCTCGATTGGAAACCTGCCTGGTTTCGCCGTAAATCAAGTGCATGTCCGAGTAGTCACGGTGAGTGTATTGGGTACCACGATTTGCCATCGTTAATAAGACAGTTCCGTAAAGCAATATCAGTGTCCAACAGAGCGCCGAGTTGTCGTTCAAAACAGAAATCAGAGTCCAGAGAAAAGCCAAGTCGATTTAAATTAAGGAATACACGGAAACAAGGAACGCAGAGATTAACACGGTTGTCGTACGAAACGCAAGGTAACGAACTGTCGTAACAACTTGATTTGCAGTGCAGGGCCATAAGAATTAAAACTACAACCCCTCTTTCTTCTCCATTTCTTTGAAAAGATGATAACGACACGTACGTCAAAAACAAAGCTATTTGCTTACAATATCTAGCCGACAAAAGGGTAATAAACTATCCTTATCTTTCATTCTCATGCATTTGACAAACAAAAAAGCTAATAGATAACAATAACAATGCCTTATCGTTGCGCGTGACATTATTTTTTTACCTGCTAGCGGTAGCTTCCGGGGTTCCTAGTATTAGTGAAGCATTAAAAAATCGTATAATATTAAAATAAGACACATGTGTTATACCATTTTGGAATAAGCATAAGACATGCAAGTTTTTAACGTTATTTGCTCATTTAGTTTCTTTGAATTTTTTTTCACGGCAAGTGATCAAAGTTGAAAGTAATTTTTCGTTGTTCAATTTTTTCAAGTTCAATCCAGTATTTTTCCACATTTTACATTAGTTATCAACGAAATAACACTTCTATCATCTTAAGCAACTATTCGCAACAAGAGTACAAAAGAAAAATCGAAACCTGAGGGCTATCTAACGTAATGCTAGCACTGAACACGTTAAAAAACGTGAAAATTTTGAAAAAGTTTAAATTGACAATATCTTGAAAACCGAGCAACTTTTACTGAGGTCATGTTAGGCTTATTCGATGCCTCTTGTGCTGGCCTAACCCCAGTGTCACTGTGACGTGTCGTTTTTGGGACACCCTAAATTTTCTAAATAACCAAACATAAATATATCGAAAATTAAAATATGTATATAAACAAGCCACTAAGCTTTTTTTTATACATGTATCTAAATATTGTTTATTACGTTTTCATATGATATCACATTAAAATTAGTTATCGAGGTCCTAATAGACATCAAGAACGATAAAAAAAATAAGTATGAAAAAAATCTATAGAATAAAACGGCAATTTTAAAATACATAACCAGTAACGCACGGTCATCACCAACCGGATAGGACTGAAACACAGAGATATAAGCCTCCATATTTTCATACAACTAATTCTCGAAGGGTAATGCCCTATTAGGCAGCTACGCGGAATCTTGCACAAATCACATGAAAATAAAAAAAATATTCCAGCTTTGTAAAACCTCGGTCTCGCAGAGTATAAAGTAACCGTTGGCAGGTTCAATGTGAATGGTTGATGCTATTTTACCCTGCCGGATAACATACTGCTGCAAAGCATAAAGTGTGAAAGCTTTACGCAATTGCACCTCATACGTAAAACAAAATAAAATTACTGAAAGTAGTTAGTGGGAGACTATTTTCATTTTGAATAATTCAAAATCTTTCTATATATAAAATTCTTTTACTCCTCAAACTATTAGACTCTTGAACAGCCCGAAAATCTTATAAATTCGAAGCTTTTCAGGGCGTTAATTGGCATTCGTCACTTTTTTACTAGTGTGTGTATGTATTTTTATAATTTACAATATTTACATGTGTTATCTATTTCACTGCATTAATTAATATTAGTTTCGTTTTCCCCAAAGGTTGACCGCACAGAATTAATTACGAGTAAGCATTAAGTCCAACTACATAAGGCAGTCAATGTTATATTGTAGTCAATTAAAAAATTTAAATAAATAAACCTCGTCATACGTAGTAGAAACAGATTGAAAGTATGGTATCTACCTATGTGTGTTAATCAATAATGACATTTGAAACATGATTTCATAAAAAAAAATTAAAAATGGTAGATTTGATTTTAAACTATAACTATCCATTTCTCAGATATGGCCTCATAACTGGGAAATGGAAATAGTATGGGCTCATATTACCGGGGCATTCAAATTTACTGTAAAGAAAATTGAAGGAGTACTTATTGGAAAACTGTTTTCAGGCAGGTGTTTTAGTAGACTTGTAGACAATAACAAGAAAATTGTACCTAAGTATAGTTCAGTATGTAAAACATAATACTGTAACTAATTAAATGAGAACTAAGTTTAATTTTAAAAATTGTAGTGCCTTAACGGGGTTCATGATGATACTGCCTTATATTTACCACCATGTAAAACTCATGAGACAATAATGATATTTGTATTCTTCGGGTCGTCGCCGAGAGTTCCAAATGGTGACAGAAGCAACGTATACACGAAACCCTGGTAGATCGTCCATCCCAGGGATCATCAAGTGTTTGGGTTTATCTGCCTACGCTACCTGCGTGATGGCAGAGGGAGTCCGATGTAACCCCGCCGTAAACAAGTGGCGGGTCGAATTCATAAACGATTTCCTTTGGGTCAAAAAAAGGTATGGCCTCATAAAAAACTAACATCGCAATGATGTGACGATGCTGAGGGTTTAGTATTCGTTGAGGCTCTTTTTTATCTATGATATGAAAAAAAATATCGATAATCGAAAAATAATATATTTTTCTATGCTGTCTTGTTTGTTATTTAGTACAAAATTTACATAGCGTACACGACACAATATACAAGTCTCATATTTACAAAATACCTAGTCTATTTAGGTAATCTGTACACGCAGCTGTATCATCAAATGCTAAAACTAGTGATAATTCAGCAAATGATCAATGGTTACATAATAATAGCTAACGTTCAACCGTTAAATAAACGTTTTGTAGACAATTTGTCAATATCACGCAATATTATTGCCACGTTTGCATGAGTCACAAAAATAATATTGGCACAAGCTGTTTCACGGTGGTCCCGCGTCCAAGGGAGAGCGGTCAAAGCCTCCTAAAATTGTATTTAATCATTCTTTCTCATTGGGAATGAAGTAGAATAATAAAAATAGACGTTTTTGATTAAATACAAACTTTATTGAAATAAAAAATATAATTAAACATATACAAGCATCAGAAAACCTTAAAAAAATTAAAATTGTATCCAATTTTTTTCGCACTAAAATACAATTAATTGTTGTAGATTAAAGAAATTATTAATAATTTAAGCTAAATGTATAATCCTAGTATATAGAAATACGATTTTAACTTATAATTAAACAAAAAATTGTGCGATGACTTGACAATACTAAACAAAGATAACAATATTAAGAACTTACCAAATAAAGAGTTAAAAATAAACATGCAGCCTAAAACTTCAATAAATCTGTAACTTCCATAGACAGAAGGCTCTTTTTATTTCCCAGAAGTTTTCGAAGACCAGTTATAAAGGGGTCTGAACTCAGTAAAAGTCGGTTAATCAAGTCTGTATTTGTAATTTCGCGTGATATTTTTCGAGTAAAATCTCGTCTATACAGTTCTAAATGTTTGTTATTAGATTCAGCAGCTTCATCCGAAAGTTCCCCGATAGATAAAAGAGCATATTCTGATACATCAGCACCATGTATGAGAACTTTGTGAACAGAAGCAGGGAGTTTGTACCACGGATATTCTTCAACTAATTGACGCCCGGTTACCAAAGAATATTTTTTAAACTTGTAAAATTATTTGTACGAAAATTATTTTATTTATTTATTGTTCTCCCAATTTATCTTCTTCTCTCATTCGAAAGACGTCCTCTGCTAGATGGAAGAATTCTTCTCAAAATGTGGGGGTTCTACTATAATCTCCGCGTTTGGTAGGAGGTTGATCGCAGTAAAAAACCACATTTCTCCCAAGATGGTGATTATATCTATTATAATTTAGCACTCTGTACGACACCCCAAAATGTGAAGAGTCAATAATATTTTACACTTCCGGACAACACACGACACACTAATTGAGCTACCGTAACAAATTTGTTATTTTTTTTTAAGTGACTAATGTCCTGTATCTGCGCCATATCTTCATATTCAAAGGAGTTACCTACAACGATGGCCTACAATGGTTCAAGTTACGTTTGACACCTGAGGCATGTTGATTTTTGTTAAATAAAAAATAGCTTTTGATGTACGAGGGCCATTCAGAAACTAACCTCCGATTGGTCACAGTGCGGGTAGTGGGGGGAGTAGCGCGCCATCTGTGCATTCACGCGCTCAGCAGTTCAGTCGGCATCAAGCCGTAGTCGAGTGAACATCGTACCTGCGCTAGTTTAGTTTTTGTGGCAGTTTGAAATGTGTGCTGCAATAGAAAATCCCGCCAAATGTGAAGTGCGTGCTGTTATAAGGTTTTTTACAGCCAAAGGATACTCTGCAGCAGCTATTCATCGTGAGCTTTGTGCCGTGTACGGACCAAAAGTTATGAGTGAAGGAGTTGTCCGTGAATGGGTACGTTTATTTAAAAGTGGACGAGAAAACGTTCATGATGAAGAGAGGAGTGGTAGGAACAACAGCCCTTCTTGAGTCCTTCAAGTGGGACGTTTTCAACCATCCACCTTACAGCCCAGATCTGGCGCCAAGCGATTATCACCTCTTCATGCATATGAAGAAATGGCTCGGGTCCCAGCGGTTTGATGACGACGAAGAGCTCAAAGATGCGGTCACAGGCTGGCTCAAGGCACAAGCGGGTGATTTTTATGCAGAAGGAATTTCAAAGCTTGTAAAGAGATATGATAAGTGCCTCAATCGTTATGGAGACTATGTCGAAAAATAGTGCAAAGATGTAGTTGTAAGATGTATATATTAAAATATTTTTACTTAACTTGGTGTATTTTTTTCAAACAACCGGAGGTTAGTTTCTGAACGGCCCTCGTAAAATCTAGCAGTCACGTTTATAGCGTCAGCTCTATATAATAGAACAAACAACAAAGAAATATATGATATGACTCTTAAATATTCTTCTAACTAAACAGTCAAGACGAAATCTTTTTTTTAATAAATATTCGGGTATTGATTTGTGTATGAGACAGAATTTTTTTTTTCGTAATCGGATTTCACTATCATTAAGTTATAAAAAATTAACATAATATATCAAGTAAATCGTTTATATCATTTAGTAACTAGTAAACTGGAAAGATTGAAAGATAAAACGAAATTTTGTTTCATCAATGCATCGAAGACACAGTGGTGGTCGTATAATTAGAGACATTACCAACGGTCCTTGACATTATGTTCGATACTTCACCGCAATCGTTTTTATTTTGAAATTAAACAATAAATAGGACAGCAATATGTTCAACGTTTTTTTTTAAATAGAAGATAGGCATGCTCTTGACCACTATCTCGCCTGATGGTAAGCGTTGATGCGATCTAGGATGTGACGCGCTTGCCTAGAAGATACCTATTCACTCGTGACTTCAGGTCAGGCAACACAGACTCAGGCAAAGAGTTCCACTTCTTAGCAGTACGTATCACAAAATTGGAACCAAAACGCTTAGTGCGACTCTTTGGTATATCCACCATATAGCGGTATCGCTAATTTGTAAGTCTGGTTGTCCGATGAAATGGAGACGACGGAACAAGGTTGTGCAGTTCTGCTGCACACTCTGCGAAATGTATCCTTTATAATACGGATAGGCTTGCTACCTTTTCCGTCTATGCTTAAGGTTTTTGAGCTTTTTATAGAAAAGATTTTCATTACCGATGAGCCTTTTGGCCCTCCTCTCAATGGACTCAAGCGTCTGGAGCTGGTATCGGGCGGAACCGTCCCAAAGATGAGAACAATACTCCATACATGGTCGAATCATTTTTGAAAAAAACAATATAAACCCCATTACACAAGTGCAATTTTAATATTACATTACGGACAAACATTTAAATCAGTTTTAAGGTATGAAAAATAATGGTTAACTAATTAGAAACAACAACAAAAAAGTATTCAAAACAATATTTTTGAAGTATGAGTAATTAGTATTGTTATTTACGAAATAGCTACTATCCACAACCTACCAATAGGTA
The DNA here is from genome assembly GCA_927399485.1 of Calamotropha paludella. Lineage (NCBI taxonomy): Eukaryota > Metazoa > Arthropoda > Insecta > Lepidoptera > Crambidae > Calamotropha > Calamotropha paludella. The sequence goes on along the minus strand of OV656817.1, from coordinate 7,868,730 downwards.
TAATTAATATTTATTGGCGTATCCCTTATTTTCAATAACAGCACTGCAACGACGTGGCATTGATTCAATCAATTCAATCAAAATGCTTCATATAGTTCGTTTTGACTGGTGTTACGTTTGTTTGAGACTTTCTTTTTTACTATATACCAAAGATTTTCTATTGGGTTTAAATCCGGACTATTTGCTGGCCAGTCTAAAACGGATATACGCTGTTCACTAAGGAAACATTTGACGCTATTGGCCGTATGTTTAAGGTCATTGTCATGCTAAAAGATCCAGGTTACAGGCCAATGCTCGTCCGAGTAGGGAATCATTGTGTGCTCTAAAATATTTTTGTATTGCCATTGTACCTTCAATCTTCCGAACGGGTCCAACCCCATATATGGAAAAACACTCCCAAACTTTAATGTTACCGCCACCGTGCTTGACTATACTCCTTGTGTATTTATGATTAAAAGCACTGTTTACAGAACGCGCTTTCCATCGGAATTTACGATATTTATTTTTGTTTCATCTGAAAATAACACTTTTTCCATTCTCATACCGTCCAATTAACCACTAATCTTCGGCGTATCGGTCTTGGCAAGATGTTTCTCGGGTCATCAGGCGAAAAAACTTCATTTTTATTTGGTTGGAGCCTTTACTTGCTTCTTTTTAGCAACACGAACGATTAGCGTATCTTCTCTGGGAGAGGTTTTTCTTGGCCGAGCCTTTCTAAGAACATTTTCAACAGTTCCATGTGTTTTATAATGATTATTTGCATTAAAAACTTTCTTAACAGAACAATTTAAATGCTCAGCTATTCTTCGGTACGCCCACTTATGATCTATATGTAAATTAACAATTTTTTTTATCAGTTGACGCGTCACACTTTTATTTTTGCCCATTTTGAACAAAATAAAATTCTGGTTTGATTTTAAATTGTCGCCAAAATAATAGAAAAAGCCGAGAAAGAAATGTAATTTCCAATTTCAAAAAAAGAACGAGCTATGGATGCTTTTTAAAATGTTTCTAATTAAGCGTCTAAGCGGCGAGTAACAGAAAATACATGTGTAAGAATCATTTTGTAATTAAAAGTAAGATATGTTTTATATTTATGCATTCAATGAATTATTATAATAGAAAATTTGGACCGGATTTCCAAAGGTTGCGGGTTCGATTCCCGCCTGAGAATTCACTTGTGACCCGAGTCGATTTTTTTCTAGTATTTTTCTATTATAATAATTTATCTTATAAGATCGCATTGAAAATGCATAATATATAAAAAAAATTATAAAATTCAATGAATTTTTTATTTGAGTAGCTATTTTATTGCATGATTATTAATTATTGAATGTGTATATTTTTTACGAATATTTGTACATCATAGGAAGTCTATCTAATTATGACCACCACTGTATATATATTTTACAAATGACTCTTACGCGTCTCGCGCGCGCACCAATGATATACAATTTAACAAATTACATATTGATAATGCTTAGTCATTCAATTAATAGGTTCTGCAGGAAGTTTAAAGGTTATATTTGAAAACGTATGATTATAAAACAGTATTATCATGTGTTTATTGATTATACTTGCGCGTTGGATTATTCCATATGACTTCAAATGTCTTTGGAAATGATATATGTTCAAAGATTTATTACGAATAAACCCAACGGCGTTTTTTCCTAAAGTGTAATCACAAAAAGCAAATAAACACTCCTGAATTAAAAAAATGTACATTAGTCTAAAATAAAAATAAAGTCTATTGTATTTTAAGGTGTTTTATGTGTAAAGGAATATTTTTAAATTGAACTACGATAACTATTAGTTTTCCATGTATGTTTAAAAAAAGAACTTCAAATTAATAGAAAACGTTCCAGGATGTAAAATTTTAGGAAATTAGTAACAAGTAATATTTAAATAATATTTCTGAGTTTTACGTAAAGAATGACTGGAAACTTCATTCTATGTACTATCAATGAAGTTTCTACTTATAATTTCAACATAATGTTCGTGAAAAAGACAATGTTCATACAAATATGATAAAAGGAAAGGAATATTACAAATATACTCTCTTAACATCACAATATCGTTTAAAAGTAGCAAATCGTTAGTAATATCAAAGTCCATTTGTCTATGTAGTTTGTGATGTCATAAACACTAACGATAGAAGAAAATGTAAGACCAATTCCTGCTCCGTAAGTTTTAATACAAGTATTAAAACGAAGTTACAGGGAAATGTTATCAAGTATTACATTTTTGATATACTAATATAATAAGAAATTACTAGAATTTCTTATTATATTGTATTAATATAATAAGAAATAGTAGTAATTAAGTAAAAGAGGTAATAAGCTAACGATATTTTGTTGGAGCACTTTCGGGTATTGCGATACTTCTTGGATTTATTTACGAGCCAAAATTTTTTGCATTATCGGATTCTCACTATCATATAAAATTTAAAAAAAGCATAATATATTAATTATCTTAGTAAGTAAGATACCGATTGTTTGGAAGAGAATGCAGCAAGGATTAATGTCTTCAAAGTTCATCCTTTACTGTATTTGTATTATTTTAAAAAAATGTTACTTAGAACATGAATACATAGGGCCGGTATTTCACTCAAAAAACATTTGAAAAGATTGATGGGTCTGTTAATGTAAGCTTAATCGTGAGAGGTTTTGGGTCCGAATCGCGCCCGACTCAAGGAACAAGTAATCTACGGAACCTATATGGTGATTATCTTAAATATTACTTGCATTTAACGACAGCCTTAAACCCTCACCGCGTACCAAGCCATGATTCCATGAAATATAATTGAGATTTGTTCTAAGCACATACGATTCCATATCTGGATTCTCATTACATAACTAGACTACATGCTATGCTATATATGGCGACGTATAATAACTTCTAATATATAAGTTTATTTTTCTCATTTAAATTAGACCTTATTAAGTAAGCCAAAAAAATAATTTTTATTCCATATGTTTATTAATTTATGCAGTTAGGGTTAAGTGTGAATGGTTTTTGATGATTGAAACTTTATCGTGTTTTTATTTAATTCTGACATTTTGACATAATATATACAGAAGACGTGTTAACTGTCTTACTTATTAATTATTCGTTAATCGTGGTGCACGTAAAAATGTTTGCCAATTTAGCTGAATAACCCTGCCATTATTTATTACCATAAGTATACGAGTCATGATCATCAATTTGTGATTATATAACCATGACTACTATATATAAGAAACAACACAAAACGTTGAATTTACCTACGTCAATATAATCCTATGGAGAAAAAAAACATCGGATTAGGTGAGTTATTATTTTGCATCAGCCATTCTTATCGGAATAATTTTCATAATTACATTTATTTAGATTTTCTAGAAACTTAAGATAAGTTCTTTGGCTCTTCGAATAATTTATAAAAAAAAAATAAAAACAAATAAGCACAACATTTTTATTTATAATAAGATATGTAATTATAGAAAAAATGTGTTTAACTATTTGGTCCCAGCGGGATTCAAACCTACATTTTGCTACATATATAGGCCAGATGACATAGTGGCATGGCAAGGCTACTAAAGCAGAAACTCACATTGGTGAATTCCATCAAATACTATTTTCTTTCTACTTGAATTTCAATTCTATAAACAGGACTATAAAATAATTATAATTACATCATTGTAATGACATAAGCATTTACGAAGACCACCTTAGTTAGCGTATTACTACAGCCTTGTAGTTCAGGTGAGGTGGGAGCATAGTCCCGAGAGTGTAAAGGGGATAAGTTTGGTGGTGTTGTTGAAAGGAGTCAGGCCACGGAGGAGAGAGAGTCCTGATGTGTTGACAGTCTCTGTTCTGGAATTAACTCTCTGGCGTTAGTGATCTAAGAGTTCCCTGGATAACTAAAGGCACTCGTCTTAAGTAATAGACGCAGAATCCCACAAATGGCTTCAAATTTGGCCTTGAATTCCGGTCAGGGAGAAAAGCCCTGGTACAGCACTAAGTCTCGCGTTTGCTCACTAATTACATCGACATAGAAAACGGATATTTGTATCTCGGATTTGGGTGGCTGTGTGGATGTTTCGTATTTTCTTCGACCATTGAGTCGTTTACAACCAATATTTGGTAAATTTGATATTGATACAATGTTTCTGATTTGTTCTTTTGTTTGGCAACCAGTATCACAACATCTTCTTCTTCTTCTGCTATACGGGCGATTTCCGCTACTTGACTTCTTGTGCGCCTGTGCGTCTGGAAGGTGCTTGGCTTGTTTTACTCCAGCCATCCCAGCTCTACCAGGAACTCTCCAAGCGCCTTCACTTTGGTGGCGACTTCTCGGAGGCTACCCGGTGAGCCAAGATGTCTTGCCCGGTAGGGGGCCACTCCTCTGCAATCCGACTTGACATAGGTGGCTGTTTCTTCAGCTTCCATGCATCCTCTACATAGAGGACTATCAGTAACACCTATATTAAAAAGATGTTTGTTGAAGTTGGCATTGTAGAGGTATAATAGATTGAAGATATAATTGACCTATTTTATGAACTTGTGTAATAGTATTTTTATTGAATATTATGACAATATAATCCAGTATTAATCGAGTATTTATTGGTTTCGTGAACCTAATACGAACATCACATGGCGACCCTGCCTGTGAATTTAAAATTAAAACAATCTAAATGTGATTTTCTTAGAAAGAAAATCCTGTACTTAGGTCACATTATATCAAAAGATAAAATTTTGCCAGATCCAGAACAAATTGATGAAGTTAAAAATTACCCATGTACAAAGAATTCAGATAAAGTAAAACGATTTGTATCTTTTCTATCGAAAATTCATACCAAAAATTTGCAGAAATCGCGTATCCTTTAAATAGAAAACATGTACCATTTGAATGGAATAATGGTTGCCAAAAAGTTTTTGATACTTTAAAAAACTGTTTAATATCGCCAAGAATATTACAATATCTATATTTCTCATCAGAAAACCAATTTATCGTTTAAAATGATGCATCGAATTGGAGCTTTTTTATCAAGTGGCAATGGTCGACCTGTATCATTTGCTAGTAGGACTTTGAATGAAAAGAATTACGCAGTTATTGAAAAGGAGTTACTGGCCATAGTGTAGGCCACAAATTATTTCCGAAATATTTGTACGTACGCCCTTTTGAGATAATAACTGACCACGAGCCTCTTATATACTTATTTAACATGAAAGACCCATCAAGTAGGCTTATGAAGTTCAGGGTTGCGTTAGAAGAATATAATTTTGAAGTTAACTACATAAAAGGATCAGAGAATGAAGCTGCAGATGATTTGTCTAGAATCACATTAGACGATTTAAAAGAAATGCATAAAAATGTAGTGAATGTAATGACTAGAGCACAAACGAAAAGAAAAAATAATTCAGATACTTTAATTGACACTGATTTGAGGCGTGATCAACTTATCTAATCCTAATCGAATTAGTAAAATTACAATTTATAAATGGAAAAGAATTAGAGAAATCAAGAAAAAGTAAAAATATTTCTAGAAAGAATAAAGTATTTTGTTATATCAAAGATAAACGAATAATTTACGTAAAATTTCTAAATTCTTAATCACAAATGACGCGAGACGAATTTGTGAGGGAACTAGATAAATTTAATAATGACAAAATAAAAAAGATATTCATTTTAAAGAATGTAAGTAATGAAATTTTTATAAATAAATTATTAGATGAATTAAAACGAGACAGTAATAGGTCCGGGCCGAGATTTTGTATTTTAAATGATATTAAGAGAATAGATAATAAAGATGACAGGCGTGTTATCATAAACTTTTACCTCATAGTGGCGACGCTGGTATTAGACGGATGTCGAACAATATAAAGAAATATTATTATTGGCCTGGCATTGGAAATGATGTAAAGGAATTTGTAAAGCGTTGTGATAAATGCCAAAAACAAAATCATTCATTTACCAACAAAAAAACCAATTACTAGTACAGCAGATACTGCATTTGAAAAGATTTATTTGGACTGGGTTGGTCGTTTAGAGGTGAACAATAATAATATTTTTTACATTTGAACGCTTCAATGCAAGCTAACAAAATATGTTGAAGTTTATCCATTAACTTCCAAAATGTCTGAGGAAGTAGCGAGTAGTTTCGTAAATAACTTTATTCTTAGTGACGGTGTACCCAGAGAAATTGCCACTGACAGAGGAAAGGAGTTTCTTTCGGAAGTGTTTGAAAAGGTATGTAAATTATGAAAAATAAGCCAGACTAATTCCACAGCCTACCACCACCAGTCTATTGGAGTGTCGGAGGTGACACATAAAAACCTTAATGCGTTTTTACTTTTACTTGTGTAATAGTATTTATAATGAATATTATGACAATATATTCCAGTATTAATCGAGTATTCATTGGTTTCGTTTCGAACTTAATCCGAACATCACACCATGACCAGTAATGGCGCCTGTGACTTAGCACAGTTCCGATCTACTTAACTGTAATATAGATCTGGAGAGACGAGCATCTACCTATAACAGTGATAGTTTCGCTGGCTTGTATGTTTCCATGGAGTTCCAATAGTTCTGATGAAGTGCTTTGGTGTGTTCACTCTTTTTCTGGGTATACCAACTCACCGCAATAGGAATTATCGATTCCGGGCCTATAGTGCGGTATTGGATAAACAAATTGCCAATTATTAATTCAAAGCGAAATTCATTAACCCAATTAGGTAACCCACAGTAAAAGATCTTTAAATACACCCTTCAAATAAGTCCTTTATGTAATTTGTTCATAAGTCCAATAACCTTGCCGTAGGCGTTAGACATAATTATCTACACGTTTCTTTTGAACAATCCATTTTCAGCTACACAATTAATATTAGGGGTTAAAGTATGAAATTGCCGATTTGTACTGAAAATCTATATTGTTTATTTTTTAAATTTTTAACAAATTTATTTAATCAAAATAGTTGCCATTATTATCTATACATTGCTGCCATCTAATGGGAAGGTCATTAATGCCTTTGCGATAGAATTCCGACGATCTAGACTGCACAAACTGTGTGAAAGCATTTTGTACTGCCTCCTGGGAAGAAAACTTCTTGTCACGTAGATAATTGTCCAAATCACGAAAAAAATGGTAGTCCGTTGGAGCAAGGTCTGGTGAATACGGAGGATGACGAATGGTTTCTAACTGCAGTTCCTGAAGGGTCAAAATGGTTTCTCGTGCTGTGTGAGGTCTCGCGTTGTCGTGGAGCAATAATGGTGAAGATCGATTCATGAGTCGGGGCTGTTTTACTGCTAGTTTTGTCAACATGGTTCGGAGTTCGGCACAATAGACATCTGCCGTTATTGCTTGACCAGATCGGAGAAAACTATAGTGAATAACACCATGCTGAGACCACCAAACAGTTACCATTACCTTTTTATTGGTAAGTTTTGCTTTAGGACACTGTTGTGGCATTTGACCTGGGGTCAGCCATTGCATTTTTCTTTTCCGGTTATCATAAAGAATCCACTTTTCATCACATGTTACAATTCGATCCAATATTCCTTCATTTCTGTACCGGTTCAACAAGGCAACACAAGTTTCAACACGCGTTTCTTTCTGCAGATCAGTCAAATCATGAGGCACCCATTTTTCGTATTTTTTTATTTTATTGATTTGACGCAAGTGAGTCAATATTGTGGGTAAGGTAACGTTAAACCATGCCGCTAATTCCTGGGTACTTTGACTAGGATCGGCTTCCACTATCTCTCTTAATTCATCGTTATTTACCTGTGTGGGCGGTCTTCCTCGTGGCTCGTTCTTTAAGTCGAAATTTCCATCACGAAAGCGTTTAAACCAAAATCGCACGGTGCGTTCATTAGTAGACCCCTCTCCAAACGCAGCATTGATATTGCGGGCTGTTTCTGCCGCGTTAGTTCCGCGTCGGAACTCGTATTCAAAAATAACTCGAATTTTCGCAGTATCCATCTTTCTTGTCTAAATTGAATAACAAAAACAATTGAAAGTCGATATTCAAATGTTTTACATTTTTTAAAAAAAGAACATCATAGAAACCATTTAAAAAAAGTTTCATTCGAAAACCTCAAACCATGAAGATTCTATGTCAATTCAAAGAACCTATTGCAATAAAACGGCAATTTCATACTTTAACCCCTATTACTTTTTCGTTGGAAAATATAAACAAACGATAATGCGTATTGTCATAGCAATGAAATTCAATATGCATATTAACAGCTGTTTGACATTTTTTGGTTTGAGACTGCCATATTTGCGCAGTAAGGAAAAATCGGAGTTTGATCGATCGGTAATTTAAATTAACTAAGTACATAACTAGGAATTAGTTTCGTATCTATCCTCCTTAATAAAAGAGAAAACTAACTCGTCCGTACAGCTTAACTCCAAAATAGTAAAATCCGTCGCATTTTTTATCGTCAATATTTTAAAAGATCTTTTACTCTTTCCATGAAGCACATAAATTCAAGCATTCCAGCGTCACTTGTAGAATAAAATAATGCCTGTAAAGTGTGAAATATCAAGGTTTTACCAACGAAGTCGTGTCGGCAACACAGAATTTATAAATATTTATGATACTGCAGCATTTCTGGATTATACAACTTGGTGAATGTAGGCCGTATTTTTCGAATGCTGTACTCAACTCTTTTTATATCAAGAGGCTGTTTTGTCCGTTTTCTTTACTAATTGCATTTTTTTAAATAGTAAATTATGCCGTTGAATATTCTGAAATCCAAATAAGCTCAAAGTGTAAGTTTATAAACCGTAGTAGGAATTTATCTTTACATCTTTGGAGAGTAGTCGTATAAATCTCAAATAGTTTTATAAATTTGGTTGTTATTCAGTGATAATATTTTTTGTTGGGTAAAATAAATTGCCTCAGTGAAGTAACTCTTATGGCGCAAATGTTTGTAAACATTTTATTGTAAAACCAACTTAATGATTGTTATTTCTCTGTTATTATTTCTGTTAGTAACTTATGCATATTGCTAATTTTCTTGTTTTTAAAAATAATTTGCATTGTGTAGACATGTGTTGGATATCAGTTTAGCCTTGTTATTTAATATCCAAAAATAATAGTTGTAATCTGTATGAGTACAACATTAAATAAATCATATTAATTGATATATTCAGTCATATCGACACATCAAGATAGAATGGCACAATTTTGTGATATTCTGAATGTTACATAATTATCAAAACATTCAAAAAGAAACACTTAAAGGGTTCAAGATTTTTTGTCACTAAAATTTGTATTTGGCACTTAAGTATATGCGTAGTTCTCGATATCCCAATCGGTCAAACATTTTTGGCATTATATTAATCAAAACGGTGTCCAAGTTCATAATGATCAAAATAATGTGAATTTGAAGGAAACAGAATTAATTCCTCTTTTCTATAGGCTTTGCCCTGAAAAATAGTCACAGACAGAAATAATATATGTGCCCAAAAATGCATATCTATTTCACGATATGATTTAACAAATTTTGTTTCTGTCTTATAGTACACAACTTCACTGACAGTGACTCACTATTTAATAGAAAGAAATGTCTTTTAAAATAAAATATTAATACCTTTTATAATTTTTATATATTTTATGCATTTTCAATGCGCTCTTATAAGATAAATTATTATAATAGGAAAATACTAGAAAAAATCGACTCCGGTCACAAGTGAATTCTCAGGCGGGAATCGAACCCGCAACCTTTGGAAATCCGGTCCAATGCTCTCCCAATTGAGCTACCGAGCCTTGTGAACACTCATTGAAATTTTCTAGTACTTTTCTTATTTTACCCTGTAGGCCAGCGTTGTTTCATCAATGAGAGGAACATCCTCTCGTATTCGAAAGAAACATTTTTACAAATGTTTGAGCAATCGATAAAGATGAAACAGCCATTTTAGATTTATAATTTTTATACATTTTATGCATTTTCAATGCGATCTTATAAGATAAATTATTATAATAGAAAAATACTAGAAAAAATCGACTCGGGTCACTTGGGAGAGGTCACTCGGGTCACTTAGTCATAACAAGGAAACTATTTTTTTTAAGTAAAAGAAAATTTCGATGAGTGTTCACAAGGCTCGGTAGCTCAATTGGGAGAGCATTGGACCGGATTTCCAAAGGTTGCGGGTTCGATTCCCGCCTGAGAATTCACTTGTGACCCGAGTCGACTTTTTCTAATTCGTTTATTTTCACTGAGTACTTTTTTATTTTCCTTACCTTTTTAAGGTTATAGTTGAGCTTGTAACTTATCTTGGTTTGTTTAATCTTCATTAAGACGTTCATATAAAAGTTTCGCAAAGTACTCAAGATACTTGGACGGTGTCAGTCATCATAAATTGATCCATAACACGTAGCTCATCTATCGTGCTTAGGAGGATAGGAATCAAGAAATTGAGCTCTAAAAGGTTATAGCCAATTTGTGTTGATGTAAGTAATGTTAAGACACACACATACAAACACGTCAAATTTCTAACATCTCGTCGTTTTTGCGTCGGGAGTTAAAAACCCAAACGCCTTCCCATCTTTATAAATTCATTTCGTGTACAAAAGGCTATTATATACTTATTTGATTGAATAAAAATATTAAAAAAATGTGTTGCCAAAAAAAATTACTTAGTCATAACAAGGAAACAATATTTTTTTAAGTAAAGGAAAATCTTTTAAAGACATCTAATTTGCAAATCACAGACACGTAACGACAGACTGCGTGTTTCTGTGTTTTCTTGAATTGGCAAATTTCGGTAAGGGAATTTTAATTAGGATGTCATGACTAAAATCTCATAAAACATCTACGTGATCTTTATTTACTAAATTTTAATTTTTATACGTCTTTTACATTTACTGACCTAATTAATTACTGACCATATAGTTTAAAATAATTATGTTTATTAGCATTTATGTGATAATTGCCGAAATAAAAAAAATGTGTTGGAAATATTCCCCTTTCAAATAGAATTTTATAAGACATTTAACTTTTTTCCTTGATTTCAAAGTGCTTTATAAAATGAAAGAACCGATGAAATAGTAGCAGATTTAAACATCGCTCTAAGATCCATTAACAACCATTCTCGGAGTTTAGGTTTAACTTGTAGAATTACGCTTACGTTAACAACCAGGTGCACTAAGGTTATCGGCGCTAATTTTAATTCCAGATGTGGCAAATTTTGCTTAAAAAATTCTATATGAATAATAACTCATGGTAAAGCAATAGGTAAAATTTTCCTATGTCATACTTTGTAAAATAAAGTATAGTGATTCAATGACAATATATTCTTCTTCATTCGATCGTTTGAGTTCGCGTTTTAAACACTTTATTAACAAGGCCATTATCATATCGACAAGTGGTCATGATGTAAAACTCATTAGGCACATTAGTAAACGAATTGCATGTCGAGTCACATTATAGCATCCTCTCTATTGTGTCCGCCACAATTTTCGTATTTTTTGTTATCCTAGTGACGTTACAAAATAAGTGTACTCATTTATACATCGGAAGAGATTATTATCTACGCCAAGTTATTACCATCAATAAAATTAGTGAGCCAACGACAAGCAAAACATTGTGCTTGGTAACTCTTCGGTAAAAACATCAGTCGTTACCGAGATGTCTTAAAAAGTGCTGGTTTCATATTGTGATTGCAAAATAAAACATTATATATAGCTTATCATTTTTAGCTTACATCTCAGTTACAAAAGTAAAATTAAACAGGTAAATATGCCCTATTTTTTATATGTCACGTAATTAACTGCCGATAATATTTGATTGTTGAGCCTGTGATTTGCAAAAAATATTTTGTTTGTCTACTTTTTGTCTCTAATTAATAATAAGTTCTAAGTTTGAATTTGTGCTGCGTCAAATCTGTTGAAAACCATTATAGAAAACGTTCGAATCTATATGGTAGGTAGATAATAATATTATTTAATTTTTTTTTTCGAAAAAGTTATAAAAAACTTGGGAGGCGTCTGCTTTAAACTGCAAGTATAATCGACACATAAACATACATCTTTTTGTTGCTTATTAAATTTGTCTTTTATATCCTGTATATTATGTCATTATAGTAATGTTTATTTAAATCAGATACACGTTGAATTTGTTGTAATTAACGATGTAATGAAACCATAACCCTACAATTATTGTGATAATAGAATAATAATATTTCCCACAATCACACCAATTAGCCTAGCCCAAAGGAAGCACCTTAAGGCTTGTGTTATGGATACTAGACATAATGGATACTGGAATAGACATAATAAACAATAATTAATATTGTTGTTCGTGAATTATGTAAAATGACTTTGTAAAATATTAGAAATGGTCGTCTGTCGAGTTTCTTGCGTCTGGTCTTCTTGTCAGAGAGTAAAAGACGTCCTGAACACTTGATAGGTAAAAAATAAAGGTAATTTTTAAAAAAATCTTTTTTTAAGCGCATTTGACTATAGTTATTTTCATTCAAAAAAACAAGTTCAAATACTTCATCCCGCTTGTATGGGGGAAAAACAACTTTGAAAAGACAAAAAAATAAATAGTGTTAACCATATATACAGAGACTGGTAAGATCCTCAAAAGCTTAGCGGTTACAGCTTCAGGACTAGGACGCTGATAACCCTCCTAGCAAGTATGTAAAAGAAAATAAACGAACAATAAACAGTGTCAGTGCGGTCAGCCTTTGATTGCGAATATTAAGCAACTTTCGAAATAGCTTGGAATCGGATGGGTGACCATACATTTGCTATCTCAAGCTCTTGCGTGCTACAGAAGTCACGTAGAGTCATTAATCCCGGGTGCATATGCAGTCGTACGGCTGAGTAGGTTAAAGGTGATTCTCCCTGCTTAAATTTCATCCATTTTAAAGGCACCGGCCCTGGAGTGACATTAATAAATAGCCGATGATAAAAGAGTGTTTTAATGTCATTTAACTTCAACTTTAAAAAGTGTTAAATGGTTATTATAATGTTTATCCAATAAAAATTGTTGATTATAATTAAATTACACTTTATGATAGTTTGATTTTCACTTAAGCCGAGGTTGTGACGGTCAGATCAATGCTTCATGTTATTATGTTTACACAGCGTAAAAGCAATGTTCAACGAGGACCTTTTCATTGTTCAAAAGAAGGTCGATTTTGAGATTCGTAATATTAATAACATAAGTTATCTGAAACGGTCAAGTTGTTATAATTAGTGTTTAAGTAAATTCTTATCTAATCCAGCGATTTACAAAAAAATTTAAACAACGGCTTTTATATAACAACAGCATTCAAATTCGCTTCATTAGTGTTAGTGATATAGTTGACACACGAGTTAGGAATCCGTGACATTTATCCCACAATTGTTAGATTTAGTTATCACCTGTGTTTTTCATTATTCATCATCTTACATATCAACAAAAAAATATTGGAGAAACATCTTTTGACGTGACAACGTCTTATAAATTGGTTTGCCGGGTGACACTTCAAGAAACTGCGTTACGCTCCGCTCACGTTATGCGCTCACAATGAGAGCGAGTGACAGGCACGCGTCCCTTCCACTCGGGCATGGTTAGCCCGCCTAAGAGCGAGAGAGACAGACATAAAAAGTGGAAGGGACGCGTGCCTATAAATTAATGTTTTAAATATAATTCTTTGTATAAATAAATGTTTTAAATTGTTACTATTATTTCATCCTTCTTCCTACTATACGAATGAATATTCACATTAAAATTATTTTACCACTCAAAGTCGTTGTCACGTAAAACTTTCGCCCGTATACCGACTTTACAGGCAACCAATTTTTTTATATTCAGTTTCTTCCGATTTTTCAATAAACTCTAAAGTGTTATTATGGTTCCAACCAACTGTAAAACAGTGCCAGTACTATTAACAGAAACACGCATTATTTACAATCATGTAAGACTTAGATTGAAGTAGTTAGTTTCAATTATTTTTATTCCATTAATTTTAAAAATCTACATATATTTCTGACATACCAAGAATGAAAATTATAATGTGATATGACACCAATAAAAGACGAACGATTTATTAATGCAATTATATAAAGTCATCGATAAAACACCCTATAGATATTCTATTTAGCGCATATGGAGCTAAATAATTTTGGACTGTACTAAAATAGACACAATAATTCGATAATGCGCCAATTACGGCACCGCTGAAAATAGCAAAATAGCTGTTAAATTGGTTCCACTTTGTAATAATAGAGAATTTATCTACCATATTTACTACTGCCCGTACAAGATTAACTTTTACACATGCAAGCTATAAAATATAATGGTCTCTATAACAACAACATAAGGTAGGTCTAAACGTCAAAGTGTAAAACTCGAGCCGGTACAGTAAACATCAATAGTGTTAGTGGAGTGCTAAAAACCACTTTAGGTTGGTATTCAAGGATGGCTAAAAATCCTCAAAATATTTTATCAACCGTTTTTGTGTTTTCAAATTTAGACAAATGTTACATACCGGGGGACATAATTGATATTCACGTTTTCTCATATAGTTTGTTTTTAAAGTGTTTCTGTGTGCTTTTATTATTTATCTGGGCTTGGGTGTGTAAAGTACGCGAAATACTCAAAAAGTTTTCAGATATTGAAAAACCAACTTATATGGATAAAGTAATTTATTCAATCTTTTCAAAGCACTCCACCATTCACATAGTTTCGTGCGTTCGAAACCCTTTTTTCAGTCCGCTACAGATATCTCTTCTACGGCATTCTTGAAGACTGTTCTCTGGTCTTTTATGGTCTTCGACAGAGGAAGTGTTGTTGTATCTGTTAATAGTACGATACACGAACATACGGCGATATCAAGCTTTTGAAATGTCTGGAATATGACCAACGGCACCATACCCACTTTGTGCAAGACGATTACTGCAATCGCATTGTCTTTAACACCCCATTCCATATTGTAATTTGATAATGAACACGAAAAAATATTTGATATGGCGCGAAATCGAAGGAAGTTTTTTAAGTAATAAACGCGTTCCAAATTCAAAATAAATAAAAAGTTAAAAAAAGAAAAGGTTTTATATAATATTTTAAGCCAGACTAATTACATTATTTTATTTATACTTGTATATCAAAAAATAGATTATAACAAAAGGGTAACTCAATTGCGCAGTAGTTTTCGCATCAGAATATGATGATGATTGCAAAAGTTAATCAATTATCGCAAGGGCTGGATGGATAGATGTATAAGCCAACGGATGGGTGACCAAAAATTTATTATTTCGAGTAAATCCTTGCTTTATCTTAAGCCGTTTGGTGACCCCCCAATCAGCACTGAGTTACGTTCCGTTTCTTCTAAAGTGTTATTCATAGGAAAGACTTGTGCCCCAGCATATTCATTTGCTCATTGGCATAAGTTAATGATGGTATTGAAGTATATTGAGTTTTAATAAATACAACTACATAATGTTTGATAAGAAAAAAATAATTAAAGTAAAACTTTTCTTGTTAAAAAACTTACAAACGTCTTTCTATTTTACCGAGAAAATTATGGTCTAAGCATATTAATTTCCATGAATCTAAAGCGTTGTGAACTGTCTATCCAGTTTTACGTAAGTGCTTTGCAAGGAACCTTTTCTGAATAAAATCGAGTTTGAAGTGCCAGAGAAGATACCGTAATTTCCATTGCGATTATCTAAAATACGCAAAAACGTAGGATAGTAATAACTAAAGATGAAGTTAATTTCTATTACATAATCTTCCTATACATCTTTTCCATTGATCAAAACAACGTGAGGGTGGGCTTTGTTCCGTTAGTTAATGAAGTGCCTATTCTACACATTCTCATTGTAGATCAGTATCTTTATAACAAACAGTAACGGACAGCGGATCTATATTACAAACCCCAATTAATCAATCAATTACTTTAGAAGAAGCTTTGTTCTTATTTGCTTTCTTTTTAACGTAGAAAATAATGTTGTAAAATGATTTTATCAATTTGTGGCTTTTATGTCTTTACTTCGACGAGACTTGGAAAATAAATGCTTACTAAAAGTTCTTAATTATAATTTACTAGCGGCCCGTCCCGGCTTCGCAAGGGTGGACAAAATTCTTTAAATTTTTTCTAGCATTCAATATAGCCTATGACACTCAGCAATAATGTGCCTTTCTATTGGTGAAAGAATTTTTAAAATCGGTTCAGTAGATCCCGAGATTACCCCTTGCAATTTAACAAATATACAAACATACAAACTTTACTTCTTTATAATATTAGTATAGATATAAAAAATAAAGATTATTAACAATATTCGATATGAACTAAAAATATTGAAATTCCGAAATTTAAAAATCATGGGTAAAAAATAAAATAACTATTAAATTATTTACAGATAACTTTAACAAAAATGTCGAAGATCATCTTTAAAATTAATGGAAGACTATTCGAAGGTGAGAAATTTTGAATTAAGAGAAACTGAACTTTTTGAACGTTTCTCTTCAATTTAATATCAGTTAGATGTTGGAATTTATTCACCTTTTGCGAGAACCAAGTTTCTGAAATATTACTGGCTTTGAGTGCAAGTTTCACAGTTTTAACTACAGAGCAATTTCCATGTCGTTACATAATATACAAAATAATATTCTTTAGTAGCTTTGTATTAGCATTGATTTTAGAGATAAGGTAGAATTTAAAGATATGTGAAGAAACTTGTTATTGCAAAGCAGACTCAACGCAATTAATATGTACTGTATTAATTAATATACCAGGCTAGCATAAATTATTATAGGAAGTTTCTCTATCCACACACATCTCATATCGTTCCGAACAATAAGGATCTCAAAAATTTTTCGGATCTGTGTGTTACCAAATCCTCCTAACAGTCCATGTAAAATCCGTAAGTTTGTAATGAGGGTAGAAAAATCCATACCGAATCTACTACATATTACATTATTGAGTTTCGCCTCAACTATACTATACTTTTATGTAATGCAAATACACAATTTAACAAGATACGTAAGAGACTGCATATCGTAGCGTCTATTATGTATGTTGGTTGAATGAAAAGTACTTTCCCGAATGAATGTATATAACTAAATAGCAAGGATAATTTAACCGTAATTTCTTGAAAAAAGTTACAAAACTTCAGTACTATTTCTTATGTATGGTCTCTTCATTTAAAAAATTAAATTAATTAAAAATTTGAAAAATTAATTGATTTTGTGTTATTTACATAACTATTTTTATGTATAAAGTATACCTTAGAATTGGAAAAAGACGTGTGTGTCATTTATGTTAGTAACTTATGGACATGAGTATATTTATAAGACGTACTAATCTAATTATAATTTCAATAATATACCAGCGGATGGTAGATACGGGCCGGATGTATCGCTTAACGACTATATCCGGAACGTGGCGGATCTGCGTGGCACAAAGGCGATGTGCCATGAAGGCGGATGTGGCGCTTGCATTGTCGCTGTGCGCGCTGCTTTGCCTCCATCCTACGAAATGAAAATGTTCTCCGTAAATTCAGTATGTATGTCGTTGATTTATTAATAGATTTCTATGTGTGTGCTACGGAAATGTAAACAGGTATGATAATAAGTATCTTTACGTCTTCATAATTTCAAATGTTTTAATAAACCTGCAAATTTTATTATTTTATAAGATTCCCATAAATTCTTGTTTTTCCTATTTATATATTTTTTCCTTTATTATTATTTTGTTTATTATTAGATTTCTAGGTATGTTAAAAACATAAATAAATATGGCACTTAGCTTCTTAACGTCTTCAAATTTTTAATAATACCAATTCTTTTACCTGTTTATTTCTTTACAATACACCCACAAATTCTTATGTTTTCCCTATTTATCGAAAGCATAATCCCTTCTTTTGGCAAGAATACAAACAAATATAATGATTGTCTTATTTGACAGAAACGTATTTTTAAACTACCACACTTAAAAACATATTATTCATTGGTTTTTCTTTTTCAAAATTCAAAAATAATGACCCCAGACCAAGACCACATTTTGACTATTAAGATTTTAGTATTCTTTGAATTATTTTGCTTCCTTATATTTGCACTTTTACATACAAAAGCTAGCTACTCCTAGCGATAGTAAAATGGTTCCAAACGCACAGAGTAAAAATTACATGGCAATGATAATGTAGCAAATTTTCTCTCTTCAAAACGGATAATAAAAAATAAATTATCGTTTTACTTGAGCGATCAAAATCAGCTGTTCTAAAGCCTCCTTAAAAGAAGGTGGGAGTTGATGCTTTTAAGACCAGGCACAAGAGTACAAAGAGTATGTAATCACTACGTTTTCAAGAGTATAATTAATACATATCTGTGGGGCATAGGCCCCACTAGGGTGGACTGTATAATTTGGGTGGTGACGAACGATGGTAATGTCGGATGGTGCCGTAGGGATGGTGACGTCAGCAGGGTAGCTTCGGCAAAGAAAAGTCGAGGTTCTTCTAAAGCTTGCGGTGAGGTTTGGAGGCTTCAGGTTTCTTCTTTGGCTGGCTCTTGCTTGTTCGAATGCTGGATCGGAAGCTTGGTCGGAAGTGATTTTGCATTGATTTGAGCCCGTCTTTTATTCAATATTTCTGGGTGACCCGTCCAAGGTGGGGCAACCCATTTTGGGCCTCCGAACCTCACCCCCGCAAGTGCTTTCGCCTTTATTTATGACATTATTTACATATTTTCTTATGACTACGACTTATTTTCTAGTTGATATTATTTATACTTACTATAATAACATACAATATTCATCATAGGGAGAGCGGGAAGCGAGTGGCGCCGCTCTCGGCGCGGGCGCCTTTTTATTCTACCTCGCCTCCCGCCTCGGTCATATATAAACTGCCCCGCTCGCCTCTGTCGTCCTCAGTCTTAGCTAGATTAGACTATGACAAGGAGCGGCCTTATGCAGCTCGATCCCACATTACACGGTCTCCATCCACTCGGGGTGGGGGACGCTTTCTCGCGCATGCGCTAGTTTGTAACTAGTGCGGCGCTGCGCCGCCGGAGCCTCACCGAGGCGGTCGCTTAGATGAAACCTTTTACAGCCTCTCCGGCTAAAGGTACTTGCTACCTACTTAGGTAGGGTGTGGTGTTTAGTCAGTCTAGCCTGACACAACATCCTGTGGCTTGGCCATAGAAAGATTCACCACGTTAAAAAAAAAAAAAAAACTCTGTCGTCCGCAGTCGCATAGCGGAAGGCGAGCGGGATGTTTCTATGTATTTCAGGTTAATAAGTAGGCCATTCATCATATTTTTATTAATAAAGGTTAACTAGAGAAATATACTACAATCTAAACATTATTACGTAACTAAAATAAACTATTCTTAATCTTATAAAACACACTTGACGAAAGGAAGAAATGCGATCGTCCTATTGGCGCACCTATAAGTGCAAAGGAGCAAGTCCTGCTATCTGCGAACATGCGTTTTGAACTACACTATTTTCAGAACTTCACATAAATCATTTATGAATTACTTAATTTACATTATAGGTGCTATTATACAGATAAACGAATCGTTTCGTCGTGAACATTTCTCCCGCCGTCGCCTTGCGATCTTACTGGTAGCACGACGATCTTCTTGGTGGGCCTTCGCAGAATGTGTCCCTTGCTGGCGGTGACGTCCACGACTCGAACAACTCCGTCCTTGCCGGGGTAGGTCTTCGTAACTCGTCCGCGCGGCCAGGTGTTGCGAGGTAGGCTCGAGTCGCATATGATGACCACGTCGCCGATGGCAGGAGGGGTGCCGACGCTGGAGGGCTCCCGCCGGTTTTGCAGTAGCGGTAGGTACTCTCGCACCCAGCGGCGCCAGAAGGTGTCGGCGAGCTGTTGGGCGCGTCTCCATTGATGACGCGCAGTTAGGTCGGACTCGTTGAAGGCGCCGGGGGCCGGAGTATGACAGTCGGGCCCAATCAGGATCATGTTGGGTGTGAGCGCAGGTGGGTCGTCCGGGCCCACCGCCACGTGGGTGAGTGGACGGGAGTTCACGGTCGCTTCTGCTTCGGCGAGCAGTGTCTGCAGGGTCTCGTCGCTGGGGCGCTGTTCGTGCAGAGTGGCGCGCAGGGCTTCCTTGACGGTGCGCACCATACGCTCCCATGCCCCGGCCATGAAAGGAGCGGCCGGGGGCAGGAAACGCCAGTTGATGTGTCGTGCAGTGGCGGCCTCCCTGATCGCCGCGGAGAGCTCCCGGTCTGCGTCTCTGAATGCGGTGCCGTTGTCACTCCACAGCTCCGTCGGACAGCCTCGCCTCGCTATGAAACGGCGAAGGGCGGCGATTGAAGAGTCGGTGCTGAGCGATGCGGCTACTTCGAGATGTACCGCGCGTGACGTCATACACGTGAAGAGCGCGACGTACCTTTTTTCTCTGTGTCGTCCCACCGTGACTTCTAGTGGGCCGAAATAGTCCACTCCCGTGAAAATGAACGGGCGTGCGTGGTGAGCGAGGCGCGCCGCAGGCAGATCTCCGGTAGAGGGCGCGGCGGGCTTCGCCTTTTTCAGTCGGCAGGTGGCGCAGCGTACGATGACTCCTTTTACCTTAGGTCTTATCTTTATTATATACAAGCGATGACGTAACTCATTTACTACTATTTCCGTGCCGCCGTGGTGTAGCTTTTCGTGTATATGGGCTATATATAACTTCGTATAGCTATGTTTTCCGTGCAGTACCGCCGGGCGGACGGTTTCTTCCTCGACGTCGCTGGTCTCCGCTATTCTGCTTCGAAGTCGTATTATATCGTCTTCGTCGATATATACACTTAGCGCGGCGAGTCGGTCGCTCCTGTCGGGTTCTGGCTTGCGTCGTAGGCGTTCTATCTCTTTACTATAGCTGTCTTCTTGAACGGCGCGTATCCACGATTTCTCCGCTGCGAGTAAATATTGCGCTTCTAACAATATGAAGTCGTTGTGACGCGTAGGTGGAGTGGTTAAATCGTCGGGCTTGCGGGGTCTCGGGTTCTGTTTTTTCCAAACTGCGTCTTGTGTTTCAGCGGCTCTTGTTCGTTTTCTGCGTGTTGCTGCCACTGTTTGCTTCTTTGGACGACAGAGGTCAATGAACTGTAGCACTCGCGCGGTCGCTCGCAAGAGACGTGTCCACTTAGAGAATCGTTCTATTTTCGGTAGATGACTGTGTTCGGAGCGCGGTTGTAGTGTGTTGCATTTTTCTTTTTCTTCACCGGTCGCTTCGCTCGCTATTTTACTCTCCACGGAACAGGTTGTTTCGGGTTGATACAGGAACCGGGAGCCGTGGTACCATCGGTGGTGCGGGTCGAAGTCGGTAGGTGTCGCTCTGGTTGCGTCGTCGGCCACGTTGTCGATTGACGGCAGCCACTGTCACTCGTTTTTCTTACTTAAATCTTCTATCTCGGCGATTCGGTGAGCGACGAATGTTTTGAATGTGCGTGGTTCGGCGCGTATCCATGCTAGCGCGGTGCGTGAGTCGCTCCAGTACGTCTTGCGAGTTATTTCATACTCGTGCTCTTCTGCGACCGATCTTGTCAGTGGCGGATTTACAAATTTTCAAGGTATAGGCTGTGAAGCTTTTGCCGCCCTTGCCTCCACAATTGACAAATTGTCATGTCCTAGATTATTTTTACAATTCAACAACTTCGTTGGAATTGCACGTAAAATAATTTTTAGGTATATTTTTCTAAAGCTAGTGCGTGTTCAACACATAATACTCGATACATAAGATTAAAATCGGTAAAATTATGCACTAAATTAAAATTAAAATCACTAAATTATATACAAACCATGCAGTTCGCAGCCTCCAAAAAATATTAGGACTGGCTGTATGGGTTGACGGTAGGAAAGAAAAATACATTTTCTATAATTTCGCTCTTTACACTGATTCAAAGTGCGGAGAGAGGGCGCATTGAAAGCGCAAAAACCGATTACCGATTCGCCACCCCCAACCGATTACTCGTTGGGGGCGGCGAACTAGCTGTTTTACTCTAGAATATGGAAGATTGCTAAACGGATTCACGGAACGTACATGACAAATGATAAGTGAGAAGGGAAAGTCGTCGGCAAAATTTGTTGCAGACTTCTATCTGTAAAACATCAGAAAACAGAATACAGAAAACCGTCATTCAGAAATCTTTTTGATTTCTGGTAGCAAAAAAAAAAAATCGTAACCAAATTTGCCGCCCCAAAAATCTGCCGCCCTAGGCTCAAGCCTACTCAGCCTGCTGGTAAATCCGCCACTGTTGCTAATCGAACTCCTAGGACGGCTGCTTGGAGCTCCAACCTGGGTATGGAGATGGGTTTCGTGAGTGTGACGCGGCTTTTCGCTGCTGGTCATCAAGGTCACCCTAGACCTTGATGCTGCCGTCGCTCCGCGTTATCCGCCAGTAGGCTGCGGCGGCGTAAGCTTCTTCGCTGGCGTCTACAAATGTGTGCAGCTCGTAGTAAGCGGCAAGCTCGGCGTCGTAGCACCTCGGTATGCGAAAGTAGCTTAAGTCGTGTAGCCGTCGTAGCCACTCGCTCCATCTGTCGTGTAGCTCCTCCGGTATGGCTTCGTCCCAGTCCGTCTTGTAGCGCCACGTGTCTTGCATTATTCGTTTCGCCGGCGTGGTCACGGGTGAGATGAGGCCTAGCGGGTCGAAGATGGACATGATGATGCTGACCGCTTCTCTCTTCGTCGGTGGTCGCAGGTCGTCGAGTACTTCGGGCGGCGCCTTAGCGGTGTTGAGGCGAAATCGTATGCAATCTTCTTTTGTATCCCATAGCAGGCCGAGTGTTTTTTCCGTCTCGCTCCCGCCGATAGCGACTGTGTTTCCCTCTCGCTCTGTTCGTGCGACGACGGCGCTGATTGCGTCCTTTTCGTTGGTGGCCCATCCGCGTAGCTCGAAGCCGGCTCGTCTGTGGACGTGGTCGACTTCTCTGGTGATCCGTTTTGCCTCTTCTACGTCGTCGAAGCTGTGCAAGTAGTCGTCCATGTAGTGGTTGGCTTCGATCGCGCGCGCGGCTCGTGGATACTCGGCGGCGTGCTCCTTTGCGTTTCTGTTCTTTATGTAGAGCGCCGTGCACGGTGATGACGACGCGCCGAAGATGACGGAGGTCATGCGGTACTCCTCCGGGGGTCCCTCCCGCCGGTTGACGTCCACAGGAAACGGAGTGAGTCCCTGTCTTCTTCACGGATCTTGATCTGCATAAACATTTCTTTTATGCCCGCCGACACGGCGACGCCTCGCTGCCGAAACCGCATGATTACGCCGGGTAGAGATTGTAATAGATCGGGCCCGAGTAGCATGTCGTTGAGGCTGCGTCCGTGTGATCTAGCGGCGGCGTCGTGTACGACTCTTATTTTCTTCTTTTCTGGATTGCAGACCGCGAAGTGAGGTAAGTACCACGTTCTGTCGCTAGGTGGCGTCCCTGCTCGTTCGGCGTAGCCCGACGCTAGTAGGTTGCCGATTCGTTCTTCATACTTATTCTTGAGATCGGCGTCGCGATCGAGTTTTCGTTCGAGTGTGTGTAGATGCTTGAGCGCGTCCGATCGATTGTTCGGTATGTCGGTGCCCTCTTCTCGCCACAGTAGACCCGTTTCGAACCGACCGTTAGGGAGACGTCGGCTTTTATCTTCTTATATCTTGAGGGCTTGCAGCTCGGGATCGCTTTTCTGTTTTCTCGGTTCGATCGATAGTGATTCAAGCGCGAAGTATTTCTTCATCATTTCCTCCATGTTCTCTGCTTCGCGGGTTTGAGTTAGATGCGTGCAACAGTAGGCTACGGGGGCCGCGTGTGAGGAGCGGCAGCCGTGTAGCACCCAACCCAGCTGAGTCTTCGAAGCCACGAGTTGGTCGCGCCGTCCCTCCCGTATGTCACGTGATACGATTAGCTCCCAATTGTCTTGACCGATTAGTATCTTGATGACGGCGTTAGTGTATAGAAGCTCGTGCTTGATGTCCTCTAGATGCGCGCAGTTCTGCACCTCTCGCTCGCTTATCGTTTGAGTGGCGAAGTCCAGACTTGTGGCGGTGTGTGCGCTGCAGATGTGCGGTTTGCCTCGGTTGTGCCTCCCCGCGATGCTGATGTTTACTTTCTTGCTTCTATTGTGCGCTATCTCTGTCCCGCTCACTCCTTGTACCCATATTGGCTCGTTGGGTCCTTGAAGGCCGAGCGTGTCTGCGAGCGTTGAGTCGATGATGGTCACGGTGCTTCCCTCGTCGAGCAGTGCGTAGGTATTCACGGTGGCTTCTGGGCCCTGTAGGGTGACCGGAGCTATCTTCAAGTACGCGCGGCTCGTGTTGGTTGTGTTCGATGCAACTTGATCGATCGCTGAGGCGATCACTTGTTCGGGCTTGATCGGCGACGGTGATGCGGGCGGCGTTGTCGCCGCGGTCGGTGTCGCTCTTTCATGATGAAGCAGCCGGTGATGTCGCATGACGCATCCGTTGAGACCGCAGGGCTTCGCTCTGCACACGACGCGGCGGTGTTTGCTTGATAAGCATCGAAAACAGATGCGATTCTTCTTCGCTATCTCCCATCGCTCGTTCGTGTCTGCCTTGATGAATATTGGACATGTCGTCAGCTGATGCTTCTCGTTGCAGCACGGGCACGGTGACCTCTCGCTAGGCTTGGACGGCGTGGCTTCGGGCGTCGCGGCGTATGTGCGCTCGATCTTCCTCTTCATAATTTTCTCTCTGACTACATTGTTTACTTCGGGAGGAGCGTAGGGGGCGCACTTGTCCGCTTCATTGTTGAACAACATCGCTATCTTCTTAAGTTCGGGCGTGTCTTCATCTTGTGCCGCGTGATCGTACCACTTCGTTTTAATTTATAATATATCCGAATATATCTGTAATATACACATTACAGATCCCTTCAAACTTAACGGTTTCGTCAAAAGTGACAAATGATACGCGAGGTAAACACCAATCACCTTCCGTAAACCACAAAATGGGCCGCTTTTTATTATGGGTTTTTAAAAATGAACTGCAACTCGCCTTCCTAGCTTGGAGATTATGTCAAAACCTTCTTATAAAGAGAAACGTCTGTCCTATCTGTCACCGAGTTGTTCATGGTAAATATTAATACCCCTGACTGAAGAGATTCGATAAATCGAATTTGACGTTCTTCAACTATTCTTATACCAAATAAGGGACCAAGTTTTTCAGCAGTTACTTTTGATCGCATATTTATTATCTTACAGTGCCTCGTCTCGGTTTTATCGTGCCAAGGTTGGGAGATTATGACGGTAGAAGGAATTGGAAATAAAACAATTGGATACCATGACATACAAAGTCGGCTTGCTAAATTTAATGGCACTCAATGTGGCTATTGCACCCCTGGATGGATCATGAATATGTACAGGTATTCCGTTAATATTATTTTGTTACAGAACTCAGACAAAACAATTTTGTTTTTAAACCCAAAATAGAAAAAAAAGTGTTTTCTTTATTCTGTCCATCAAACTCATAATAGTAATTTCACATAAATAAGAGTTTGCTTAGACAATGTTATCGTTTAAGAATAATTTGTTATTACTAGCTGAACATTAATTTTAGTAATAATTAATTTTGGTACGCTGTTACTCGTAATATGAAGAAAGTTATTAAATTTTATTAACACCTTTCCACTTTATAACACTTACAATGCCTTTATTATTCCTACGTTACCTATTTCAGTATATATGAGCCCCATTACAAGAAATTGACATTAAAAGACATAGAAAATTCATTTGCTAGTAACTTATGTAGATGTACTGGATACAGGCCGATAGCGGAAGCTTTTAAATCATTCGCCACAGATATTGATGATAAACTTAAAGTGAAACTAAAAGATATAGAAGATTTGGGCTTTTTTAAATCTTGTGGAGTTAATTGCAAAAAGCAATGCGCCCATAAAACTGAAACGTGTGAAGAAAACAAAGAAGAATCTGGGCAAGATTGGTGTATCTTAGAAAAAAAAAAAAACGAAATGTTAGTTATTGATTGCGGAAGTCATAAGTGGTATAAAACATACAGTTTAAATGATGTTTTTAAAGCAATCGACAATTCGAGTAACTACAAATTTATAGCAGGAAATACTGGCCAAGGTATAATATTAAACATCAAAAGCACTTTTCTATAAGAATTAAGTAGAAAATAGGATTACTGATACAGTGGCCGAATAAAAATCTAAGAATTACAGTTTTTTCCAGGAATTTATCATGTCACAGAATACCCATCGATTGTGATAGATATATTTGAGGTAGCAGAATTAAAAGGCCATATTTTAGATGTAAATTTAATACTCGGAGCTGGAATGACATTAACTGAAATGATGGACATTTTCTTAGAATTATCAGCAACAAATAAAGAGTTTTCTTACTTAAAGCAGTTTCACGAACATATGGATCTTGTGGCACATATACCAGTAAGAAATGTAAGGGTAATAAAGAAAAAAATCTTGTTCAACTTAATTAGGTTTATGCTAATGTTAAAAATTAATAATAAATATTTGCAGATTGGCACTATTGGCGGAAATCTATTTCTGAAACATACAAATAATGACTTTCAGTCTGATATATTCTTGCTCTTCGAAACTGTCGGTGCTATGATTAATATTGGTAAGCTGTCCTTTTTAGAAAACAAAACCGTTATTTGACTTTATAAGATTAAAATTAAATGTTGTATTATAAATTCATTTTTTATGTTTATAGCTGAATCATCTAGTTCCAAAAAATCTGTATGGCTCACAGAGTTTCTTGAAATGGATATGAAAGGAAAAATCATTTTGAACATACTGTTACCTCCGTTATCAGATTGTTGTTCTTTTAAATCATATAAGGTGAGTTTATATTTCTGAAGTCATAACATGATTTAGGTACGTACATACTTTTCGTAAACGTAACTTCCGAAATCGTGTTTTTTTTTAATTACCTTCTGTGTATAAATTTATAACTCGCGAATTTTCAGATCATGCCACGATCGCAGAATGCACATGCAGTAGTGAACGCGGGATTTTTATTTAAGTTCAAACAAAATTCTAATTTATTAGAAAAAGCATCTTTAGTGTTTGGTAGTATTTCTGCAAAATTCAATCACGCCAGTAAAACTGAAGCTGTGTTAGAAGGTAAAGATCCTTATACGGATAGAACTTTAAAATTGGCACTCAAAACTTTATATAAAGAAATTTCGCCTGAAGATATGCCACCAGAACCATCTGCAGCATATAGGAAAATTCTTGCTGTTGCTTTATTTTACAAAGTAAGACACTCAGTTAGTGCCAAATAATACAAGTTAATAAACTGATTTTACTTAACTGTTTTGAAAATTTTAGGCCATTCTGCATTTCTGCCCAGATGATAAATTGGACAAAAGATTTCGTTCAGGTGCAGAAGCTATAAAAAGACAAACATCGCAAGCAACACAAATATTTGACACTGATAAAACTGTTTGGCCTTTAAATCAGCCGATACCAAAATTAGAGGCTCAAGTTCAATGTAGTGGTGAAGCTATTTTTGCTAATGATCTTCCAACTGAGATGGGAGAATTATTTGGTTCATTTGTTACTGCTGATGTTAGACCTGGAAGTATAATTAGTGGCTTTGATGCCGAAGAAGCTCTAGTAAGTAAAACAAATTATCAAATAAAATTACTAAGGCAATATTAGACCAATATAAATTATTAAATTATTCTTTCAGAAAATACCTGGAGTGATTGCATTTTATTCGTCTAAAGATATACCAGGTGACAACTGTTTCACTCCTTTAAATGTGCCACTAATGAAAATGTCTGAAGAAATTTTGTGTTCCCATACTGTAAAATACTATGGAGAACCATGTGGAATAATTGTAGCAGACCGAGAGAAAATAGCTAATAAGGCTGCAAAGTTAGTCAAAGTACACTATTCGCAAGTAAAAAAGAACAGACCTTTATTGACAGTTCAAGATGTAATGAATTCCCCAGAAAGAAATAAAAGATTAATTAATGACAAGACCATTGAGCCAACTGAGACTGGCAGTGATGTCAAATGTGTTATTTATGGCGAATATCATATAGGAACACAGCATCATTTTTACATGGAACCTCAAACCACTGTTGCCAAACCGACAGAAGATGGATTTGAAATTTATTCAGCCACACAATGGCTTGATCTAACGAATGTAGCTGTAGCACAAAGCTTAAATTTATCTGTAAATAGGTAGGTAGTAACAAAAAGTACATAAGCATTACAAAACGACATGAGTTTTTCAACAACAATCCTCATTTTAGAACCGCCATACAATAAAAAATGGCCTAAAGACGGAAAACGTCCTCGTTCACCAAACAATATTTCATATGAATAAAACCGTATAAAAATCTCTATCTCTCTTAAGAAGAAATTATATGTAAAGACGGCCGAAAGATTTCAATTTATATTGAGTATGATTATTTACGACATATTAAAGACCTATAAAAAGTTTATTTAAATATAATATATAAAGAAATATATTTCATTTCAAAGAAAATATTTTTTTATTATTTTAGAGTAAATGTTATTGTACGTCGAGTTGGTGGAGGTTATGGGGGTAAAATCACCCGTTCTTGTCAAATTGCATGTGCTGCGGCATTGGTTGCTCATTTGCAAGGCAAAACATGTAGATTCATACTGCCTTTGCAAACCAATATGAAGATCATTGGTAAACGTCTCCCGACCAGTTGCTACTTCGAGGTAAATATTTGACCAAGAAATGCAAATACAGTTTCATAAACTTGTTTAGCCGAAATATAAATTCATTCAAATGGCTTTTCTAAATTGTTTTTCTTTTGTTCTTTCTTGTTACCATATATAAAAAAATGTAATAATTACATTTAATATTTTTGAGGTTGGAGTAAATAAAGAAGGTGTCATCCAATACCTAAAAAACAAATTCTACCAAGACAATGGTTTCTCCTCAAATGAAACTATTAGCCCAGTGACAGTTAATCATTTTCGCAATTGCTACGATACTAAACGCTGGTATATAGAAGCCAACAGTGTATTCACAGATACTCCTTCTAACACTTGGTGTAGAGCTCCTTGTAAGTAATATATTTGTTAAATTTGAAACATTTAACTACCAGAATTTTAACTATATCATTATTAAATGCTAAAATTTTTAAATTATAATAGAAGACAAACGGCAATCGAACCGGCAGCCTAGCTATCCTGGAGACTTCCCATCCAATTGAGCTACCTACACTTTTATAGACCACTTAAATTTTTCAAGTGTTTCATATCATATGCTGGTTTCCAGCGCCTCCTCCTTTTAGATAACTTGCACATTAAATGTTACTACGGATTAAATTTTTACTAATATCATAATCTGCAGATAAGGAATGTCTGTCAAATTATTGTTCTATTTTAACCCAAACTAATTGCTTGATTTTTTATCCAAAGAAATATTTACTAGAAAAAATTCCTCCTCAAATCTCTAGGAAGAGTCTTCACACATAAGTCTTATGGCACAATTATATTCGTCACAGGTTATATAATTGCAAAGTATAATACCTCTTATTTGTAGCCTCAACGGAAGGCGTCGCTATGATTGAATACATAATGGAACGAATAGCACACAATACAGGTGAAGACCCTCTTCAAGTCAGATTAAAAAATATGGCGAAGGAAAATAATCCAATCCCAAATCTCATAGAACAATTAAAAAAAGACTCTAACTACGACGAAAGATCAGAAGAAATAAAAAAATTTAATAGCGACAACCGCTGGAGAAAAAGGGCTTTAAAATTAATACCAATGACTTATGACTTATTTTATTTGAGCCCATTTAATTCTTTAGTCTCGATATATCATGCTGACGGTTCAGTTTCTATTACACACGGAGGCGTAGAAATGGGCCAGGGTATAAATACAAAGGTGGCTCAGGTTTGTGCTTATATGTTTGGAATTCCTCTACACAAGATTAGCATAAAGCCATCTGCAAGCTTTACGTCGCCAAACGTCATTGCTACTGGAGCGAGTATTGGTAGCGAATGTGTATCGTTTGCTACTTTGAAGGCCTGTGAAATAATTTTGGAAAGGCTTAAACCGATTAGAGCGAAAATGGAGAAACCCGTTTGGGAAAATCTTATTAAAGAAGCATTCAACTCTGGAATAGACTTGCAAGCATCTTACATGTATTCTCAAAAAGATGGAGTGAAGCCATACGATGTTTATGGTGCAGTCGTATTAGAGGTAGAAGTTGACATATTGACGGGGAATCATGACGTTCGGAGAGTAGACCTACTTGAGGATACCGGAAGAAGTTTAAGTCCAGAAATAGATGTGGGGCAGGTAAAAATATTACGATATTGTTCATTAATTTAATGTTTATTAGAGTTAAACTATTGCGTTTCTATAATTAAAATTATAATTAGGTGTATTAAGGCAATTATCGTATGTTGTTTTGAATGATAGCAGGTACATCATCTTATAATATTGTAAAATATTTAGTAAGATAGGCAAGTAATTACAGGTAAGTTTTCGATAACGTGAAAGTATATCTTTATTGTCATACAAATATGCAGGAGGTCAACTTCTATAAAAATCCATTTCCTATAAAAAAGAAAACCTAAATACCAAATTTTAAGAGTTCTTATTTCGAATTTCAAAGAAATTATTTTGGCCGCTTGTCAATTCATAACCTTTTATTTAATAAATGAGAATTGCTATATAATTTTGCTAGCTGAATTTTTAATTTTGTATGTTCTATGTATGTGTGTATGTCTAAAAATGAGGTCTAATTTACATATAACCTAATTCAATTAATTGTTACTTCTATTTTCTTCGTAGCTATAGTATAAAATACTATGTATCATTCACGAGAAAGTGCGCATCGCAATCTCCAATGCTTTTAATGCGCCCTCGTTTGTAATCTATCATTTCCTTTCCTCGGTAAATAATGTAATGTGACATTGATGAAATACTGATATATCCACAATTACTTTTCCTTGCAATACGAAATTAAATAACTTTTTACTTGGAATAAAATCATAAAGGATCATTTTATTTACATGTTATGAGTACCTATATCTTATTTTAGATTGAAGGTGCATTTGTAATGGGTCTAGGATATTGGACATCGGAAAGTAGCATGTATGATGCTGATACAGGAAAGTTATTGACAGATCGAACTTGGACTTACAAACCTCCTGGAATAAAAGACATTCCAGCTGACTTTAGAGTATATTTTAGAAGAAACGCCAGTAATCCATATGGAGTACTTCAATCAAAAGGTTTGATACTTCAACATTTTCTTTATAATTTCACTGCTAACGGTTAAGCCGTTCTTTTAGATAGAGACATAGTTAAGAGGAGAGTGTCTTTAAAAGTTAAACTTTTAATAGTTAAAGATCAAGTGAGACACCGCCAGGTATGCTATATTGGCTTCATTCTTTATTAGTTATAAAATACGTCATATTTTATTCAGAAACACTAACGAATACCATCGATCATTTTATTCAAAGCAGTTCAGTCCAATAACTTTTACACGAGTGTTTATTGCAACCAGTTTCTTCTGATTATTATTTAACAATTACAAAAAGTAACTCTTTAGATTTGTAAGCTATCATTATTTAGAAATTTGTGCAATCGAAATCGAATGCAAATACTTTTTTTATATACTATTCAAAATTTAATGTTTACTTCGCATTTTTTTCTTTCGTACCATGTTTCAGTTGTCTTTTTAAATATAGGTCGGTTGCACCTGAACTACCATTGAAATCTTTTTATAAATTACTAACTTTCGCGAGGGATAAAATTAATAACATTTCTTAATTTTACAACAATGAACCCAGCTCAAAGTAAGCACTATTTAGATTAATATAACAATAGCTTTCCTGTTGATGGAAATATATCTATTGTAATATTTGATATTATACAGGATGTATCAAAATCCTTCAAGAAGCCGTAATACGTCTATAGTGATCATGAAATAATTGACGTTTTATTTTTGTATAATGTTACTCACGTAGTAAAAAACTATATATGTGTATGGTATGTGTATATTATGTTATGTGTATTAATAAATCAGAACGTGCTTTCGTGCAATCTGATTGCATGAGAAAGGAGATCGAAAAATTGGTTAATATAACCTTAAATGTCTCCATGTCTACGAATTTCTAGACATGGAATCATTAAAAAAATAAATAGTATTAATTTTCGTTGAACAGCGTTTCACTCCTTATTTTAAATCAAATTTTAGTCTGATTATGTAGCCTAGTGCTTAGTTCAACCATTTGTTTTAGCAACCGGTGAGCCAGCACTATGTATGGCAGTTGTGCTGACGCATGCCTTGAGGGAGGCTGTGACAGCAGCTCGATTAGATGCGGGCTACGAAAACCAATGGGTCGAAATAAGTATGTTCTTTATCTTCTTTTATATAGATAAATTCTAAATACCAGTTATTTTTTAAAGACAAAGTCTAAATCTGTGTCGAAGTTTTTATTTATACAACCCAAAAGGTAATTTTCGGATAGTAATATTAATGAAATATAAGCTTAACTATATTTCATTAATATATAATCATTTCATTAATATATATTAATAATTAATAATACAGAGGTAGTTGCAATATTATTGCGTTATTGAAAGGCGTAAAAATGAGGACATTCTTGCTGCAAAATTATAATCTAATAAACTAAGTATGGAAACGAAATTCTAAAGAATAATATTTCACTAATAATTAAGTGTAGACATTCAATAAAAATGACTACAAAATATGATTTTTTATGTCATTCTGTCTTGTTGATGACAAGATGTTTCTTATCCAGATATTTGATAAGCTTTCGTGTTAACTTGCACCGTTAATACCTACTTGCCGAATCAAATAAGAGCTACGTTTAATATTGTATGTAAAAATAACTTCTACTTACAAATGTTCAGCTTTTTATTTAATCCCTTTAATGTTAACAAATATTCAATAACATTTTAGCTATAAAAACAAAAAAAAACGAGTTTGTAAGTTGTAATGATAATGAAGGCTTGAGATTGTTAAAATTTTTGAAATTTCAGATCCTTGAATGCACACGAGATCAAAGCAAACCTCTCATTATTATTTTTTTTACTTGAGATACTAAGTTATAAGTGGGGGAACTTTAACCAGTTTGGTAAACAGGGGTACCTTTCAGGTGACATTAGGATTTTCAAGGTTCAGAGCGCTGTCACATTAGGTGGCTTAACAGAATAGCACTAGCGCTGCAATCGCAGAAGCTTTTACGTAATAATAGTTTCACTGCTGGTAAGTCTGTACGATCCTGCATGATCCCTACCGCAGCGTGGTAGACAGGCGGCAGTTGCGCAACTCATTTTCCCTGCGTCGCTATAAGCCGATCAACCTAATCAGAAAGATATTTAAGTCAAGTTAAATATATTTAATTCTTGGACTTTCAAACCACTCCCACGTGTAAAGAAAAACCACTTTCACCGGATTTATTTCGCATTTATTTTATATTTAAATTAAGGAAATAGTCGTAAAAGGTAGTGTGCTACTGTCCTCCAACATTGTAATCGGGCACGTAGCACTACTCAATTTATTGACATATAAAAAACGGTTACATTTTATTAAGTATTTTATTATCTCTACTTTACTAAAAATACTACGTCACTGGGAAGTCTTTCCGAATGGTGAAGGAAACTCGGACAGGGGGACCGACCTCCATCTTACATTTGTTATATACAAAATGAGCTTACTACATCACTAGATCTCGCAGTGTTTTGTAACAGAATAATTATATTTATTATGGAATACCAAGCGGGTGGAATGGTACAACTTCTTTTTTGAAATAAGAATGTTTTCTTATCTCAAAAGTAACGTGTAGCTTCTAGGAAAAACTATTCTATAACAAGGATTAGTGGTTTATCAAATCTTGTATAGTGGTGAAACCGTCAAATGCATGCTCACGCACTGCAGGCTTGTTATAGCTCCTATATTAACGTCGGCTACATGCTATACTCCTCTTTGTTTTCCCGATATAGGTGAGTCCACAATCAAAACAATTTACTACATATTATGCAGATCATAAAATTGGTTTATTAGTGACCATACGGGTAGATAGTTACCAGTAAGGTAAAGATAATGAAGTAACTAAATGTAATTACAAAATAACACAAATATGTACCTAACTATTACTACTTGAATAAATTGAATAATTAGAAACGTGCCCGATTAAAAGCAGATTCTTACTACCTTGTTGAAAATCCTAAAAGACCTAACACTCATCATTACCCGGTTTCAGACTTTTACCCCTTCTCGCCCTAAACGAGCCTATATTACTAAGTTACTAGCATAGATTAAATCGAACACCAAATTTTTCCATTCCTTCCCTTTCCGTGCGACATAGCTCTGGAACAAACTTCCTTTTGACCATCCAAGACTGTCCGCCCATCACTTCCTTTAAGACCAACTTAAAGTTACTTTCCAACACATTTAATTTCACTTTTACTTGCAACCTTTACTTATTTTATATATTTAACAACATGAATTAAGCCGCAGTAAATTTGATTATAGGGGTTTTAATTAAACGAGTGGAATAGTTCAAAATTATTTAATACCATTTTAAATACATTTCTTTTCAGGCAATCCGTGTACTGTGGAAAACATATTCATGTCAGTTGGCCACAAGCTGGAACATTTCAAGTTAAAATAAAGAAAAAGCGTATAGTCCTTTACTTGTATTAAATAAATATTGTATTTACGGTCGCATTGCACTTTTGTGTTGTTTTTCTTTCTACTTTGTTTTGTTTTTTTTTGATAATGTTTTATTATTTCACGAAGGCGGTACTCAACGTTCTTATGAATATGATTCTTATGACAACGCAATAAAAATTATTTCTCTATAATTCCACTATCTTCATATATCCCTTTATTTCACAAAAAGGGAGATTAATTACGTTAAGTTACCTAATACTTGCAATACCTCTGAGCTTTAAATTATGTATTAAAGAAGTCACTATTAAAAGACTCACTGATGTGCTACATCTTGAGCCGTGAACAAGATGGTAGATTAGGCAATCGACCTAAGACCTTGTCTTAATATACTGATCATGTTCTTTTTTCAAAACAATGCTCGGAGTATCTCCATGGCACACTGTTAACATTAACATTAACGTATTCAATTTACGATTGCAAATGTTAAATAACCACTTTCGCCATAAGATGTATATACGTCCAAAGAGTCGCTAAATTTTAAAGCTGCTTTAATATTTAATAAGTATGTTAGTAACCAAATTAAGTGCACGAACTCGAGTTATTAAAGCTCTTTGGTCACCGAGTGTGCTCTGGGTAACCGAGTGCTTTAGCATCATGAGTCCGTACTAATGACCAGTCTGAAGTTGCTCCGGAACGCTGGCGCCATCTAGCGGTGCTCTACAGAGTTTAGGTCGTGCTTGTTGATGAAGTGGTTGAACTCACTTACACTCTTTGGAACTCACTTTCATCCTAACCTCCTAACGCTGCGAGCAGACGTTCCCTAGGAACTGTACCGCATGTAACCGATTTGTAATAAGAATCGCAGTTTACACAAACATATTGAGACTCGTGAGATCAACCAACACTACAACACGTACGCGTACCTGATAGTTAAAAACTACGGCCGAGAATAACGATCAAGAATTACCCGATTCATTGCATGAAGAATGCAATAAAGAAAACCTTTTATATTTCAATAATTTAACTGTAAAACTGTACATTTTGTACTCTTAAATTTAAATCTATTTTAAAGCTTACAAACTTTTTTTTTAAATTAGGTTTAGCAAATGTAGGTAGGTAGGTACAAACAAATACTAAGATCGTAGGCGTTCATTGTTCAAGAAACCGCATAAATTGTTGATACTATTTATCATAAATATTGACCTGAAGTTCTGTAACCTCAAAGGGTATTAAAACAAGGTCAAATAGCTATTCAGGTACTCAAGTTATCCTATGAAAATATTATTGTTCAATATCTCTTTAACGAAGATTATTCCGAAATTATACCCATAGTTTCTATTATTTCAACTTTTACTGCTCAAAGAATCAAATAAACTCGGCGTCAAAAAAATCGCACCTTATAAAAATCTTATTCAAAAATTCCTAAACCTTATATAGAGGATAGTGTTAGGTATCATTAGAAAGGTAACAAAAAGGAGCATCAAACAACAATTAAGTGCAATCTTTTTTTTAATTAAAATTATACAAAAAGCATAAAAATTTGAAAAATAATAAAAAATCTTAATTAAGTCCTAATTAATAATCGATAATTTACAAAAAAAATGTACAAAAAGTGTCTTAAAATTAACTCAAAATCTAGTGTTACCCCCCCTTGCCCTGATGACGGCTTCCATACGGTCCCTCATAGACCTCACCAACTTCAGGAGCTCTTCTTGAGGGATAAGACCCCATTCTTCAATCACCGCGGTTTGGAGTTCCTCTAGAGTCGAAGGAGCCGGATCCCGAGATCGAACCTTACGTTTAAGATGGTCCCAGAGGTGCTCTATCGGATTCAGATCAGGACTTCTCGCTGGCCACTGCATCACAGGAATTTGGGACCTCCGCAGGAAGTCGTTCACGATGGCTGCAGTGTGTGCGCGAGCGTTGTCGTGCATTAATGTGAACCCCTCGCCAAAAGATTCGGCAAAAGGGACCACATGCACATCCAGGATCTCTGTGATATAGCGGCGCGCAGTCAGCGACCCTTGTCCGCGAGCACCTCCGGTCCGGGAGACGCAGACCAGGTCGGTTTTGCCGGCAGCCGACATACCGCCCCAGAACATGCAGGATCCGCCTCCATATTCCACCGTCTCCTGGATGCAGGCTTGAGCGAAACGTTCACCCTGCCTCCGGTATACTCTTCTTCGTCGGTCGTTGCAGAAAAGACACACTCGTGTCTCGTCTGAGAAGAGAACAGCTCCCCACTGCTCAATGGTCCAATCGACGTGGTCGCGAGCAAACTGCAAGCGGGCTCGTCGGTGCGCTGCAGTCAATTTTGGACCTGTAGCAGCTCTGCGGGCTGCTATGTTCTTCTCCTTCAGTCTTCTTCTAACCGTGGATACACTCACGGTGCGTCTGCGAACTGCCTGGAGCTCCTGTTGCAGCTGAACAGCGTTTGAGAAGCGATTTCTCAAAGAGTACGACACAACGAACCGGTCGTCTCTTTCCGAAGTGCAGCGACGTCTACCGGACCCATGTCGCCGGATATAGCCACCGGTCTCTAAAAAGCGCTGGTAGACTCTACGAACCGAAAAACGGCTCAGATTCAGTTGCCGGGCGACATCACACTGCCGCACCCCTGCTTGCAGTAGTGCAACCACTTGAGCGGCCTCATCAGCTGTAGTGTCCATTTTCCAGATGTTCTTTCTTCAGTAAAATCAGTGCGTGTGTCCCCTTCAACGGTTTAATAGCGAATGACCCACATTGAACCCGTGTTGACCTCTTTATACCCACAAAGTTAGCGCAACTCGCGACTCTCCCGAGCAGCAAAATTTCCTTAGAATTTTTGTGACCCTTTATTTGTTGCTTTAGGTTTTATTTGATAATGAAAAATAATGTTTTTTTATTAAGTTAATTAAGTAACCTTTTAAATAAAATTATAATTAATACGACTGCATGTGCATATCCAGAGTTAATGCCATTTGAACGTGATTTTCTTAGAGGTGCGATTTTTTTGACGCCGAGTGTATAAATGACCCATAAAATGCTCCTTAAATATTGATAAAGTAAAATTTCATTTATTAAAGAGTTTAAAGTTACATTTATTATTCAAAGGAGATTGTTGGGTTCGTAGTAATAACGAGTAATTCTGGTCTTCCATAATAGAACATCTTGGGACTTACTTTATCATACACATACAAATCAATATTGATAAAAAATTAACAAAACAGTTTTAGTTTGATTGGATCAAACACTTAAGAATAATCAATCTATAATCTAAGATCACAAATTTGTTGTTTGTCTGATCGCTCTTTTTCCATTGCATGAATAACGTTACCATAGCAACGCGTTAACCGCAAGTAGTTCGTCTACCGGACGCTAGATGGCGCTAACGGGAAAAATATTTGAAAATAGAAAAATATTAAAGAATTTTGTCCACCCGTGCGAACCCGGGCGGGCCGCTAGTAATAAGTTAATGAAATAT
Source organism: Calamotropha paludella (assembly GCA_927399485.1). Classification (NCBI taxonomy): domain Eukaryota; kingdom Metazoa; phylum Arthropoda; class Insecta; order Lepidoptera; family Crambidae; genus Calamotropha; species Calamotropha paludella. Next base: position 7,830,694 of record OV656817.1, on the reverse strand, counting down.
AAGACTTTTCCATTGACTGACTACTCAAATACATATAATTACGCTTTTTTTCCCTCAGAGGTAGGCAGAGATCACAGATTTCCACTTCCCACGATCCTGAAATTATCTCTAGCTTCTACAACTCTCATCAGACCTTTCATACAAGCTCGTCGGCTTAGGGTACTTTTGACCTGGCCTTTTTTCAGGACAAATTTAATTAATTTCCTCTCTGAAAGATCGCCCTGGTCTTTACCGACTTGACCATGCACACTTGTCTTGTCTATCTTCTTTCGTTCATCCTCTCTACTTGACTTTTACTTGAAACTGCAGATCATAAACATTAGCTTATTAAACTCCTTACTGTTATGGGAATACAAGTCGTCTCTACGAATAAGAAAAACTCCTTAAGGAGAATAAGCCATATTTCACCACGAGGTTGCAGTGCGGATTAGTGGGTGTTAACGATTACAGATACAACCGAGACAACTGACTAATCGTGCTAATGAAGTACAGAGAAGCTTGAGATAATAAAATTATCAATACTCATCCGATTACCGGCCCCAATGAATGTTGCTTTACCTGTACAAATATAGACATATAATCCACGGAAAGAACTGACTGCTGTATTTTTTTTTTTATTTATTTATTATAGAACCACAAACAAGTTTACAATTTTACTTATTATAATAATTACATATTTTACATTTTATTAATTATTGTAAACTCAACTTTGATGGTTACAATTATAGTTTCAATATTGTAGTAGCGAGATATCAGAAGTATTTATAATTATGACAAAAGTTTAAACAGTTTAAGTGAACCAGAGTAAAACTACATTGCAACAATTTATAACTAAGTATAAAAATTACATGGGTAAGTAAATGAGGCTTTTCTATACAGGAAATTCCTTTACCTATTAAAGATTAAACACTACAAAAGGTATACTAACAAATATGATTGCAGTACAAGTGGGGCAAGTATGTGCACGAATGTGTCGAATGTGTGTGTATATATGTAACAGTGTATTTTAGTCAATATAATAAGTATAGATGGTAAATATCTACAATTTGACGGAATGTATTGGAGTAATTAAGAGTGAGTAGGTAACTTAACATTATCTTATTAAATTATGGTTTTAACAATAAATCAAGTATTTGTCTCCTGTATGAGCATACACTAGAGTTAAATATATCCACTGAGCTGAACTTTTTATTATACGTGTCAACAATGCGGTTCAAAGGTGAGCGAATGCCTGCATTAGTTCGACATCGAGGAGTGGCAAACAAAAGTTTCGGACGCACCGATCTAATATGTGCGCGTGTTGGAACCGAGTAATTAATCCGGCTTATTATATCTATACAATCATATATGTTATTGCATAGGTCGTAAATCAACATTGCATCGAGCTGTGATCGTCTTGATATGAGATCTAGGAGTTGAAATTTTTTTAAGAGCGGCTTATAAGGGCAACGCCTATGATAATATTTATAATTAATACGGCGCAGAATTTTTTTCTGGACCATTTCAATACTATTGTTGTATTTATCGTATAATGGGTTCCATATTGATACTCCATACTCCAATTGCGACCTTACAAGGGATTTAAATATGTGTATTAGGCTAAGGGGATTTTTAAATTCCGAGGTTGCTCGCATGATGAACCCGTACATTTTATAAGCTTTTGCAATAATATTTTCTATGTGGATATCAAAATGTAGTTTACTATCACATGTTACTCCTAAGTCTGTAATAATACTGACTTTGGATATGACTGCACCATCGAGAGTATAGTTATATGTACTTGGATTCCTTTTTTTTGTGAAAGTTATTGTTTTACATTTATTAATGCTAAGTTTAAGATTATTGATAATGCAGTAACTATTGAACTTGGTGAGGTCTTCTTGAAGCAAATAATGATCTTCAGACTGGTCGATGTTCCGATATATTTTGAGATCATCAGCGTACAGTAAAAATTTACTATGTTTAAAGCATTTACCGACATCATTAATGAAGATAATAAACAATAGAGGTCCTAATATAGAACCTTGTGGAACACCGGAGGTAACATTTACGACCCCTGACTCTGAACCTTTAATTACAACTTTCTGTGTTGTATTGGAAATGTACGACTTAAACCACCGCCAAAGATTTCCACGAATACCATTAAAAGCAATTTTTTAAAATAATATTTTATGGTCTACCGCATCGAACGCCTTTCTAAAATCGGTATAAATGGCATCAACTTGTTTATTGCAGTCCATTGCGTTAAATAAATCCGAGGTAAAGGTAATAAGATTAGTGACAGTCGATCGATGCTTAACAAAACCATGTTGCTCCCTTAAGATAATGTTGTGTAAGTATGGATATATAGCATTATGCACTAACCTTTCGAAAACCTTAGAGAGGACAGGTAATATGGATATTGGGCGATAATTCCTAACATCATTCTTTGACCCATCCTTATGTACTGGGACGACCCTTGCACTTTTCCAGATCTTTGGAAATACTCCATCATTCAAACATTTGTTATACAGATAACATAAAGGTAGGTCAATTTTGTCTGCCGTCTCCTTAAAAAATACACTAGGAATATTATCGGTCCCAGCACCTTTTGTAACATCTAACACTATTAAGCTTTTATACACTTCTAACCTGGTTATTTTTATGTTGCTGATTTTCAGGTCGTGTGTATTCTCAGTAGTTTGATTGATATCATTTATACTAAAGTTCTCATGTACAGACGACGGACTAAATACAGATCGGCAAAATGCATTAAATAGCTCACAGGACTCTTCTGCACTGTGGGCTATAGTATTTTCGTAGTATAAATTACTTGGTATATCAGAGGTTTTACGCGTAGTAGAGAGTATTTGAGCGTAGTAGAGATTAAAAAAGTACCTACACAAGATAATATATTTATTTAATGTTCTATATTCATAACTCTATATTTCTCTAGCCCTCAGGTAGGATGGTAGCTCGGAGATGTGGTTGTTTTTACATATGTATTTTAAATATTATACAAAAGAAAAAAAGTGAGAGTCCAGGAGAGTTCACCGAAGTGAAAACTCACAATTATAATATTTATGTTGAATTAACAGAAACGTGCGTTGAATTTTATAGCAGCAATACTGAAAGCATTCCCTTTTTCTAACTCTCGTCAACCCACGATTCCCATACCCTCACTGTACTACTAACAAAAAGAGTAAGCTCTCAGTAGCTCCTCTATACTGAAATGTCGCAATCGAAAGTGTGTTAGATTGTTCGTCGTCGGTAAGAAATACATTGCATGTGTACATTAGATAGCAAACAAAAAGGCGAGGAATAAAAAAAAAATTTACACAAAAAAAATGTTTTTTTGCGAATTTCGGAATTCGGGCACAATCTGGTCCTAAACCTGTTAATTCGATTCCACACAAAAAATATTAAAATCGGTAAAGAACTCAGGAAGTTGTGGCGTAACAGATATTGCGCCATTGAAGCTGATCCATGGGAGCTTCGCTCGCTCCGCTCCAATAATTTTATCGTTTAGTAAGTTATTATGTAACCTTTTGAGTGAGGGTAAACTACGCTACGCTACCTTTGGTCTTTTTTATTTAAGTTGAAGAGGGTTCAACATAACTTCCGTAGTTTATTTACTTGTAGATGTGTTATTTGCGGTTCCTTGGCCTAAGCTTCCCAAAAGCTTAAATTGAGTTTATTTATGTTGCGTTTAAATAAATGTGTGATAGTTATCGTCATTTTTTGTATTCAAATATTCAAATTATTGTTATAAAATTGATACTACACCGACGGAAGCCGCCCAAGTTGTCTCATTACTTATTAGAAATATGACTCGAATAACGTCTTAAGTTAGCTGAATTTCATACTTTCAGCAGACAAGGAGTATGTCAGATCTACCTGGAGACTGGTACTTTTGTATGATGATCTGGTAGACTACGAGCAACAACTGAACGTGACGACTGATTGCAACCACTAGTGCATCAATCGCAACCAATTTATTACTACGGTTCTTTTTTTCATTCTATTATTTAGTGTATAATAAGCTTTTGGGTCGTATTCGTGTCAGAGTTTTAATAATCTTTACCACTAAAAATAATAATATGTCTCGATTTATTTGCTGCCAAGTGTATAAAAATATTTTGATTTTCAATAAGTTCACAACTTTAAAATCATATAAAAAAAAATTTGCGAAGGAGGCAAAGTCATTTTGTATACGATATCATCATCTTATCGTAGCTAAAAGGAGTTTTGCCATTATTTTCATGCTTGTCAGGCGAATTGGAGATAACAGAAAAGACCATAATTCGGAAAACTTATTATAATATTGCATTTTTTATGGCCTACGGGAAGTGTATAGTAATAACTTCCACTTTAATCGCCTTTGACGACCTACACGCTAATACACATATTATAAAGTTAAGAAAGGTAAACTTTATTATGTTAAGAGAAATACTCCTGCAGTAAACTTATTGCGAATGTACGTACTATTATAATGAAAAGAGGACAACATCATCGATTTTCGTTTTGTTTACATCCCTGCGGGTACGAAGTCGCTTCGTAACGTAATCGTAGCTTAGCAAACAGCGACGTGATTAAGTGTAGTCTTCATTCTTCGAGCAGCGTCACTAAGTATGGAGATTCAATTCAGACGCACCACCATTGCGTTGCATGTCTGACGGCACCGCGCCGCTACCGTTTAATATAGACAATTGTTCTTAAAGCCTTATTTATTGTTTTAATTAATTAACCTTTAAATAATACTTGTACCAACTTAAACAGCCGTACGCACACACGCACGCACCCACATATATAATAATACATCCAATGACAATTTTAGTTCATAGCTACGAGAAAAAGTTTTAAATTGAACCGACAATAAAGGAAGGGATCTGTCTTCTAGAATATAGGTTGACCTAACCGGGGCAGAATAATAGACTATAATTTTTGTACTATTATTGGACAATTAATTGTTATTATTGTTCGCTTATTAATTGTTATTAAAAACGACAAAAAAAAAAAAAAAAAAAAAAAAAAAAACGACAAAAGCCCTGGTTCGGACGGCATCACCAACGAAGCTTTAAAGTCAGCGGACGATCTACTGGCTCCACCTTTAACTCACCTTTTTAACCACATATTAGAAAGTCATAAAACACCGAGACAATGGTCAGAGTCGAATATTATACTAATTTATAAAAAAGGTGATCCAAGCGATGTTGCTAACTACAGACCTATCAGTCTTTTACCTTGTATCTATAAATTGTTCTCTACAATTATAAACGCAAGGATAAGCATCAAAATAGAAGCGTAACAACCTGTAGAACAGGCAGGATTCAGGAAAAGCTACTCGACTATAGACCATATACACGCTCTGGAGCTACTGATTGGATATTATCAAGAAAAACAAAGAGCTCTGTACGTTGCGTACATTGACTACAAAAAAGCCTTTGACACAATTTCCCACTCAAGTATCTGGAAAGCGCTGAGAGAACAAGGTATAGATGAGGATTATATCCAGTTGCTACGAAATATCTATAAAGAAAACATGAGCAGAGTCAAACTTGAAACACTCGGTCCTAGCTTTCCTATTAATAGGGGCGTGAGACAAGGTGACCCGACCTCTCCGAAGCTATTTATCGCCGTTCTGGAGTCTATAATAAGAAAGCTAGATTGGACAACTAGCGGCATAAACATCGACGGAAAAATTCTCAGCCATCTACGTTTCGCTGATGACCTCGTGCTCCTATCAGAATCAAGTTCGCAACTACAAGCCATGATCCATTCACTGAACACAGCCAGCAAAGAAGTTGGATTAGAGATTAATCTCTCAAAAACTATGTTGATGACAAATAGTGAACATAGGACAATAGCTATTAACAATGAGATACTGAACTATACAAGCAAATACATATACTTAGGGAAACAAATCAGTTTTGACAAAGATAATAATAACTTAGAAATAGAAAGACGCATACAACTGACCTGGAACAAGTACTGGAGCCTAAAAGAAATCTTCAAGAGCAATATGCCAGTAAAAATAAAATCTAAAGTTATGTCGAGCTGCCTATTTATGCCTGTCAGACATGGAAATATACAGAAAAAATAAGAAAACGAATCACCGCCTGTCAAAGGGCATTAGAAAGGAGCATGCTGAAAATAAAGAAAATTCAAAAAATAAGACATTCTAAGATAAGAAATGTATCTAAAGTTACTGATGCTCTAAATCTGGCCCAAAAATTAAAATGGAAGTGGGCGGGGCATGTGGCCAGACTGAAAGATGAGCGATGGACCCTACGAGTGACACGATGGAAAGGCCCAGTTGGAAAACGATACAGAGGAAGACTTATTACAAGATGGATAGAAGACATAATGAAGACAGCTGGGCCGAAGTGGATGGATACTGCTCAGGATAGAGATAAATGGGCGTCTTTGGAGGAGGCCTTCACCCTCAGAGGGGTTCTTGTAGAATAGTTAGTACTAAAAAATCTTATATATACTTAAGTTTAATCACATACTTGTTTACATGCTTTACAAGAAATAATAAAAGGCTTTTTTATTTTTTATTTTATTTATTATTGTTCCCTTGCCAGTAATAAATATGCGCATTCGTAGACAGTTAGCAATGGTCTAGCTATAGTGAAACGATTTATGACGGAAATGCGGTAGTAAAGGCGCATTGACAGTTGTGTAATACAATCTTGCAATACAAAGGAAGAATTCCTTAACGACCAACACATCTAACCAATCTCTGTATAACGCCATAGATATTTTGTTGAACGTACGAAAAATCATTCATTTTAAAGGAAAATAAAGAAGCAATGTCGGCACGTACCGTGTACACCTGAAAAGGGTATCTGCTTTTAGTGTGCCACGTGACAATTTTAATAAATAAGAGAACATTTTGTATTCTTCCACTTTATGTGAAAATCTTTAACAGAAACACTAAACACAAGACAGAGTATCCGGTAAAGCATTTCAAAAGAATTTTATAACCATAAAAATATGTGGTTGTGGTTCAAAAAATTGGGATTGACATGTTTAACTTATTAATCTAATTTCATGTTTTACAACTTGTATATAAAAATAATATTGTTAAATTGGATTTCGTGTCATGACTTCTTACGTCATAACTAAGTCCAGCATAAGGAAATAAAAGCATGTAATAGCTTTATAAGGGAAGAAAAACAAAAACGAGAAAAAAAAGAAAAAAAGAGCAAGGAAAAAAATATATACAATAATTGTAAAAACAATAAACACCTTGAACGTGTATAAAATTAATATTAAGTGACTTTATCAAATAAAACACACTAAAAAGTGCGAACCACGTGTCTGACATAACGCGCAAATTATAACTATATTATACATTGTTTGCCAGGAAGGAGTTCAGTTTCTAAATCGGCGGTCCTTTCCCGGCTTCAGAACAATGTCTTAGAATTCTCTTAACATAATAATAGGTACTTGATAGTTCAATGGAAAAATAGTTATTTTATTATTGACGTCAACAGCTATGAAATGCAAGGAATGATAACCTGTCAAGTTTTAATTGAATGACAAGGTTTAATATCAAGCTCTATAAACTTTATCATTAGTATTCATAAACTCGACAACTGGACATCACACAGTAAGTATTGAAGTGTTTTTTTGTAACTTATTTAATATAAATCTTTTTAAATTTCTCTTGGACAACCTGGAGCGCTGTAGAAATTAAGCTGCTAAAGTTACAACATAATACACTTCATAGAAGTTAAATAATAGTGCGTTGGATCATACCCTTAATGAACCACTAGGAATACATACTGTATGTGAAAGTAACATAGATTACCAAAGTCCACCATCAAATGAAAAATCTCTAAGTTATCACAAAATCTCAGAAACTATAAGCTCTCCGACATGAAAGTCATAAAAATGAAATAAAATTCTGGCGTGAAAATGAATTTAACGTATAAGAACGTCGTCGACCAATCACGAAATCATATAAGCTATATATAGAAATTAACTTCAATTATTTTTATTATTTTTGCATTCACAATCTCATATTTCTATAAGATTAGATTTAAAATACGCATTAAAAAACAGCCACGCCTCCGAGCCCTCAAGGTGGGATTCGAACCCACGACCTTTCGTTATCAGAGTGAGTGCTCTGACAACTGAGCTACAAAAAGTCTCGTTTGTTTTATACATGCGTATTTTATATATTATTTCAAATATGATAAAATTATATTTATTGATTATAGCAAGGTATATCCATAAAAAAAACTTTTTTGATTTTAAAAATTAAAAATATTAGATCATTAGTAATAATTCATTTCCTATGAAAAAGTCATTTTTTTCCCTACAGACTGTTAGGCGAATAAATTTAATACCATAGTAACTTCATTTGAAATCTGAACAGTAACAGTTCTTTTAAATTATTATATTATACGATCCCTAACTGTGTGTTTAATAACAAGCATTGAACTGTAAGTTTTACGTTATAATTAAATAAAAAATAATATTCATAAAATTTAAAGAATCAATTCTGCGTGCCATAAGAAGCCATATTTTGTGCCATACGTTGAAACTTTTTGGTTTTTGTTTACTTCCTTTTAGTATACGTGCGAAGATAATGACATAGAAAATTAAACAAATCTAAACAAAAGATCATGTCACTTCATTTTTTTAGGATTTTATTAAGAAAAACAAAGTCTCACGATAAATTAAACACTAATAAAGAAAAAAAATTACATGTGACAGTCGCACGCAACAACTATTTGTCACTTGAGAATCGGTGCAGCCGACAATAATTTGGCTATATTCTGTATAAAAGTTTTACTTTATGCAGCAGGTTGCACATAGATATTTATTTTCTCACCTTCTGTTATGTTGTGTATTTATTCATGAGAAGAGAACCTCAGCAGAACGTGCCTTATTAACGAATTATTTGTTAATGACTGATCGAAATTAAAGTTATGTCCAGCCAGACGACTGAGACAAGTGGAGTAATTTTCTAGTCATAATTTCATGAAATATAATATGATGAAATAATATAAATACTACAAAAAATATTATAAATACACAGCCGTTTCTTCTTTATCGTTTGTTGGATACTCGTAATAGTATTAAATTGGATGATGTAGGTAACAGTACCTCAATCATGAAGAGATGGGAGATGGCGTTAGCTTAAGAAATATTTGGAAGTTTGATGGGTCTGTTTAGGATTCGATCGTCCAATTGGAAGAGTACTCGCACGGATAGAGAGGGGATATGGGTTATGGGGTGTTGAGTCTCATAAGAGACGAATTATTTTTTGTCTTTTTAAATCATTGCAATTAATCTCGTTAATAGCATGTTATAAAACTAAAGACCATTAATCACCAAGTTAATAACCAAAACATCTATGTTTTTAGCAGGTTCCTTTTGATTTGGCATAATTTTTTTCGGAAGAATATTTCGGAAGAATAAGGCCTAATTTTATGTCTATACGTATACGTAAAGGCATATACGAGATACGTATAAGCATAAAATTAGATAGGCAGACAAACATATCTAACCTAACCTAACCTGCAATGTATATCAATTTATGCCTTTTCATTATATACTAAAGTAAATTAGGAATGAAAACATTACGCAAAAGAAAGTAATCCTTATTTAGGACAAGTTTTTGTCTCGTTTTTGTAACTACTAACAAAGAGGTATGTGAGAAAAGTCTTTTGATAATAAGTTTTCCGTTAGTTGCTTATGGGCAAGGCTATAATGGGCCAAAAGTGTAAATAATTTTCCTATTGTATCGTTATCTAAAATTTATATGATTAGGAATACAATATTAGTATATATAAGTTCATGCCAACCAAAAAACTTATGTAACACTAGTAGGTACTAGGTGTTTGGATCTACTATATCAAGATATTAATTAGTTAACATTTAGTATCCATAAAATTATAAGCTACATGGTGCTGTGATTCGCGCGTTCACTTTAAGATTGTAGAGTTTAAGCAACATTCACCAAAACCCGTCATGGGAGGGGCGTAATGTCGCCATTTACCATATGAAATCCCAGCCAATCAGTTCTGAAAATTACAGTTTTTTGTTGAAAAGCTTGTAACGTTTGAAAAGCCATAAAACGCGCTAACATATATTTAAATTGTCAAATTACTAAATTTTAGGTTATTACATAGAAAGCTATAAATGTCAAAAGAAATTGATAAACACTAGCTTGTAGAAACACAACTTTGAATTTGTTTGATAACGTCGAAAAGCGAATGTTTTGGATTGCATGAATTATTCTAGTAAGGGCAAAATAGAATGCCTCAAATTTTGGTGTGAAAATTATCCTGCTAATTCAACTTACTAACTTGATGGAGTAGATTCCTCTAGCCTAAAACCTTATTAGATTCTATCCTACTAAGGCTGGCATCCTATTGGAATTATACAGGTACGTGTTTATACAAATACTTAAAAAGCTCAGTACCGAAATGAAGATTTTTGCATTGCTTTATCTCTTTTCCCGCGAATTTAATTATTGATGGTTAGATTTATATTTTAGACGTTATGATGAACTCTGATGAAAAATTAAACTCATTCACTGCTTATACGTTTAAGCAATGGTTAAAAGATGAGAAGTATAATGACGTCTGGTGTGTAAGCGAGGAAAGACACAGGACAAAAATTTACTTGAAGGGTATCACAATCGGATGATTAAAAAAGTCACAGTAAACTCCAATATAATGACAGTATTAAATACTCTCAAATGTGATTCGAACTTAAACATTGTAAAAAAATTAAAAAGGAGTGAATATTTCATTAACATAGATCTATGGATTTTATACGTTGTTGGTCAACTTAAGAAAGAAAAAATTACCTTAAGGCACTGTTTAGAAATGGTATAGTGATTTTACATTTGAGTATATTATTTTATATTTTGTAATTGAATTAATTAGAGCTTCCTCTAATTAATTCAATTACAAATGATTTAATTGTAAATATTAAATCTGATTCGGGTCATAGGTACTTTTTACTCTTAGAAAGAAGAGAGGGAAAACTTACCTATATCGCAATTTGAGTTTTAATAGGAACGTTATATCGGGTTAGGTTAGGAAGAGGGTCCAGCGATAACAAAAAGAAGCTTAGGAACAAATACTATTATAGTATTTAGTTAGTTTTTCGGGTCAGGTTCGAAATAATTCGAAAACTTACTTATATCGCAATTCGGGTTATGAGAAGAACGTTACATCGGGTTAGGTTAGGAAGAGGGTTACGTACGGAACAAGTTTTAACAATTTATTTGAATTTCCAACCTAACCCGCTACCGGTTTTCGGGTCAGGTTTGGAATAATTTCATATGTCGTCAAACATGATTTCTAAGATTATTTAATGATATAGGTATTAGAATAGATAAAAAATGATAATTTATATTTGATTTTAATTAATATATTAATGTAATATAACATAATTTAATTTCAGTTAAAGGTACGCTAAACCACAATTTCAATACAAATGTGGTTATGGTAAGCCCTGCCTTTTTTAAGTGCTTGAATTTGTTAACCTACATATAAGATACATGACTTATGAGAAAATTATAAAAACCAAATTATTGTATGTGAAATGAACTATTTAAATAAAACAACTTTTGCAAATAACAACAGTAAGATGAAGGTCGATCCCCCTGCCCGAGTTTGTTTCGCTAGTTCTTCTCGGAAGGGCCTCCCAATTTCCAAACTAGTTGTATATTCAGTAATATACAATCTAATCTAAGTGAGAATTTATTAACTTAATAAAATGCAATATAAAGCATTACGATTTATTTATTAGTCATCCTGTGATCACGACTCCTATAAAGGAGTCGAAACGTCAGGACTGAATATAAAATAAATTATACGCAAAATCCGTGTAAAAATGTGTTTTATTCACATTTGATATATAAAATTTTAACAATTAGGAACGTGCCCTATAAAAATATTGTGAAGGTAGTAGAAAATATATGACGACCATCACCTTAGTCATCCTGTGATCACAGCTCTCGTAAAAGAGTCGAAACGTCTAGATTAAATGAAAAATAAATTATTCAAATGTGTAATGTGCGCGGAAGTGTAAGAACTAAATATGAAATTAACTAGTTTGGCGTTATACACTTGAAATTACTCTAATATTTTTAAAAGAGGCGTGTCAAATGTCCTTTAAAACTCAGTCCAATATGATTAAATAAATGCTATTGACACTTGTTTGACGTAACTGTTTAATTTAATGAAAGGACTTTCGCATGATACGGCAGAGAAATGAAGCGTATCAGAGGAGCGAGACAAAGGCAAACTGAACTATTTACTTGCCTTAAGAGATAAAATGCAGATACATCATTAAGGAGGATACATCATCTGGCAGTTTGATGGGTTATAGTGAAATAAATAGCTTTGCATTTGGAGAATCTAAAGTATGTATTTAATTAGGCCACCCATGCCCTAAACCTGATTCACCTTTGTCAAAGTAGGATGAATACGGGAATTACTGCACCGCAGAGCTCCTTACAGTATCGTTTTTCAATGATAAGGAAATCCACTGGAATTTCAAGAATTTGGGCTTTGTTGTTAGCGCAAATAACACTAAAATACAACGTGAGATTTAGTCATGTGTTATGACTATATAATTGTAACTAAATAAAAATCAATACATATTTTGCGACCAAGAGCATAGTTCAAGCGCGTGTGAAAAACTTGATGCATCACATATGGCGGTTAAACATCGATTGTGAAATTTCTATCGATTAAGTTAGTGAAGCAGTTAGTTTTGTATTACCCTAAAATAGGGTAGAGCTGTTTGATGTTTATCAATATGCTAATGTGTTGTATCAAATAAATAAAATATTTATAAAACTCATGAGGGTACCATGCCAATTCCAATGTCTTTAAAACCCATTTCTATTTATTACATATTTATTAAACGTATCAGTAAATCAATTATTTAATAGCATTATGTCAAGTTTGGAAAATATATAGGTACTCTAAAACATATAATTTATTTTTACATGTGTCATCCAAAAGAAGCTTTTCATTGTAATGTATAATTGTATGAAAATAAATATATTATTATGTGAAATGTGAAAGATATATATGAAAGATATTGTTTTAATTTTATACGACTTTTACATATTTTTACAAATAATATTACATTATACTGGATGAACTATTCATCTTGTCAAGTCAATAGGGTTGCGTCGTTTAATTACAAAATTTCTATGGCTACCTTCCAGCTCCATCATCGGTCGCTAGGCAAGACTCCTTTTCAAGCGAATCACACGAAAACGTTATGTCATAATAATAATATATTGTCATCCGATTTACATATTCATGCAAAATTAGTTGGAAACTGGGAACTGGGGTAATTTAACTTGTAAGATTTAGTTAGAAACAGACAGACACCTAGAAATTTAACTAAATAAAAGCTTGTAAAAATATGATTGTCTTTCATAACTTTTATTTAGAGATTTAGCTGCTAACCGATTTTTTTTATTACAAAAAAGAGCTGCACAGGTAATATATATGCTACCTAGAATTTCTCTCAGAGATCAATTTTAAATTGATCACTAGGACTTTAATTAACTTAATTACAGCTCTGTAACTAAATTCTATAAAATAGTTATGAAAATTAAATCTTTGTACGTTAATTTATCAAGAAACAAATAAAAGAACACTCTTGCTTAGGTTTTCAATCAAACAAACAAGAGACTCAATCTTGGTTTATTTGTAAAAAGTTCCCCAGAATGTATTTGTCTTCTCCCTAAATTAATAATAATAAAACTCGGTTATTAATTTATTCAGTCCCTACTTAAGCGAATTTCTGTCTTAATACGTCCAGTCCCTAAGACCACTGGACAGACTGGACGTATTAAGACAGAAATGCGCTTAAGTAGGGACTGAATAAATTAATAACCGAGTTTTATTATGTGTATAAACATACTAAATACAAAGTTATATTAGGCCACCTTATATTACTTATATTACTTATATTACGACCTTTGCTATAAAATTAAGACAGCTACAGAGGATGATTTTATTACTCACGAGCCTTTACGTACCGTCACGTTACATTTATGAACATATATTTACTAGAATATTTTTATGATTTTATGTGTTTATCCCTGGAATTTAAAAAATGTGTAAAAATAGATGCATATTTTTGTTATATAAGCAATGAATTGATAGATTTTTGTACGTAAAGATTTCATAACAAAAATTCATCTTGACTTAAAGTTGAATCTTTGTAGTCATATTTCTTTGGATATTCTTGCAGTCTAAAATTCTAGCAGTTTAATGCTTAAATAACAGAAAAATATATTACATAGCAGTTTCTTCTTTATCGAATGTTTCATACTTACTACATAAAAATATAACACTACTTACATGAAAGTATTACAGTCGAAATAATAGGTAGGTTACCTAGATCGTGAAGAGATGGCGCTAGTATTCGGTTAAGAAATCTTAGAAAAAAATCAACAGTTTATCGGTTTATCATAGCTCAATAGGAAAAAATGAAAATATTTGCCATCAGCAAGTATAGACCCAAAAAGGGGGGATTGAGATGAGTTAAGTTAATATTATTTGTTAAATTACTTTTATAATTATTATTAGAATAGCTTGCAAATATGTATTGTTATATACTTATCAATTATTAATGATACTAGTCAATTGTAATAGATTTCATATTTATGATTAAAGATACATCTTTAATCAAAAAACAGTATCTGAAATGACTAATAACCGTTCGCGCCAATTGCATCGCGTGCCCCCTTACCAAGACATAATCAAATGTTAAATTACTTTCTTAATTATTATTAGAGTAGCTTGCAAATACATATTTTTATATACTTACCGATTATTAATAATACTAATCAATCGTAATAGATTTCATATAATGCATCTTTAATCTTAAAATAGTATCTTACATGACTAATAACCGTCCGCGCCCCCTTTCTAAGAGTTTACCAAAGAACAGGGGTAGGGAAGGTACCTGGGCGATTGCAATGCTGCGACGGGTAGTTCATTTTGAGCCGTCGAATAAGTCGGACCTTTACAAGGACAAGTGCTGTTAAAGATTGTATCCTGTTACTGAAACATAGTGAAATAAAGTTTCGTGCCATCGTATGAGTTGTTTGATTCCGAACAACTCAGAAGTGGGATATACGACAGTTTAGACAGAAAAAAACTCTCACTGCAATGTCCACGTAAGTAATACACTTTTTACTATTTGATATTAGAGCTTTGCTATGACCATTATTTTCTTTTGGAAATTATTTTAACGACCTTTTGAAATACAAAACAGTGGATATGCTTATTTTGCTTATATTTTGCCAGGGCTACTCTCTGGAAATAATAGGCAATTATCGGCAGTCCCCCTTGCATGTTGCCAGGGCAACTTGGTGGACATGCAAGGTCATTTTACAGAATGATACTGCAATGATCTTGTTATAAAAGCATTATTTACTTTTTTATCTTTTCTTAAATGAAAGTCTTTTTTATGTGAAAAAGCGAGACGAGGTTATTTAGATAGGCTTATTGTTGCTTATATTTTGCCAGGGCTACTCTCTGGAGATAATAGGCAATAATCTGTAGTCCTTCATACGCATTGCCAGGGCTACTTGGTATTAGAGCTTGACTATGACTACTAATTGCTTGTTTTAATAATTTTAACGACTAGTTTTTTTTTTTATATATATAAGAGACTATGTTATTTGGATACGCTTATTGTTGCTTACGTTTTGCTAGGGCTACTCTCTGGAAATAGTAGGCAATAATCAGCGATTCGCCTTGCGTGTTGCCAGGCTTGCTTGGTGAATATACAAAGGCATATTGTAGAGAGATACCTCAATCAGTAGAGAGTCTATTCCTGTCCGTCATATTTGCCAGGGCTATCCTCTGTACATGGCGTGCAGGGATCGATGATTCTCTCTGTACATATCCAGCGGTATTCTCTGGATAAGCCAGGTTGTTTTAAGGACTTGTTGCTATATGTCTTAAGCTAATTCCTAGTTCTTTTGTTTGCCTAGAATGCCCTCTGGATGTAACAGATAGTGATTGATAAGCCTTTTGTGCTCCTGTGTGCTTTTGCTTACCCCTTCGAGTAACTTGTCAATTCATTTTATTAAACTGTTATCCTTGCCTAATTTAATATATCGAATATGATACCTTTCTCTTATATAAAACATGTATTGACTTTCTCATAATTGATGCCATTGCTGTGGAAGTAAATGTGTTAATAGAAACACTGCCTATGTTCGAAGCTTTAGTAAGTAAATGTCCTAACCCCGATCATTTTCGAGTTTCAGGATAGACAAAACTAGTGACAAAGTGAGCAATACAATTGGACCCTACAATGATGACAAATTTTCAAATATTGAAGCACAATCACCATCCCTATTAGCTCGACGCCTTGACAAGGAGAATGACGAGAATGAGGAGCTCAGCTTGCGTCGCCAGTTACTAGTTGACGAAATAGAACGGTACTCTCAGTCTTCTTTGCGTACGACCATGGGCGATGAGCAGGGGTAACGTTTGCCATCTGAACGGGTAGATATGAGCGATGAGCTAGAGCGACGCTCACAGACTAATCGTATGGTCGCAAGCGATGAGCTAGAGCAACGCTTGCGATCTCGATACAGAACCGAGAGCGGTGAGCTAGAGCGACGCTCAAGGATTGGACGTATGGTCGCGAGCGATGAGCTGGAGCAACGTTCGCGACCTCAATATGGAACCGAGAGCGGAGAGCTAGAGCGACGCTCGAGGACCGGACGCATGGACGCGAGCAGTGAGCTAGAGTAACGATCGCGATCTAAACACAGATCTGAAAATGACAAATCAGAGCAACACTCGCGGGCGGGGTGTTCTAAAGTTATCGGTAGGGAGCAATGTTCTTTCGACGATTACGATTATCAGGAAGCTCGTTACAATGACAAGCGTAATGAAAACATGATGATTCCATTGAAATCATTTTCCATAACTCAGTTGAATCAAGAAATAGAGCAACGTGCCTGTAAACAATCTATGGAGACAAAATACGATGATAATAAGCAAACCTGGAGAAAGAAACGTGCCTGGAGCCACACCCCGCAGCCAGTGAATCCTAACGAACTCCCACATGCACGAGAAGATACCCCTCCACCTCAGCGACGTACCAGGTATGAAATACATAGTCCTAAGATCTCTGATGACAATGACATGTTTTGCAAATTTGTAAACGTTCTTAAATATATTGCTAAGTCAGGTCAAGGTAAAATTACAGCTTCAAATAATGTTATTTCCGAATTCGACGCTCTCTCAAAACATCAGAATATTGTTAATTGGTTAACCAAGGTCGAAGAATGTGCAGAAATTTATAGTTGGAATGAACGAGAAATAATTCATTACGCGCTTCCCAAGCTTTCTGGTCTCGCTAAGTCGTGGTATCAAAGTCTACCTAGCGTTCGTTACACGTGGGCAGAATGGAAGTCAAAATTAGCCGAATCGTTCCCGTGTCGCGAAAACTTTGCCGAACTATTAACCGAAATGCTTGCGCTGAAGGTCCGTTTTGGAGAACCACTTGAACAATACTATTACTCTAAACTGAATCTATTAAATCGCTGCAAAATAACAGGTAGGCAGGCGGTTGATTGTATATTACATGGTATTGAAGATAGGAGTATAAGGTTAGGTGCTCAAGCGGTTCAGTTCGATTCTCCAGAACAGGTACTAAAATACTTAAAGAGTGTAAGGGTTGGCAATCCCAGGGAAAACGTTCCCAGTTCGAATAGGAGTAGGCAAGACAAAAGATACATTAATAACAATATCTCTAATACGAATAAATCCTTGGCAGGCGCAAGTAAGCCTGCTATTAGATGTTTTAACTGTGGATTGGAAGGTCATCCGAGTTTTTTGTGTTCAAAACCTATTGAAAAGTGTAGTAACTGTCATAGAATTGGCCACAAGATTACATCTTGTACATTTATACAAAATGATAAGAATCGCAGTAATGAAAAGTTAGGCGTCAAGGAAAAGCAGGTTCTCAGGGTTTGTATTAAGGATAAACGCAATAATCATAGCACTGAGTTGCAAAGTAAAGATGTGAATAAGGTCCCTCAAGGTGCAAATGACTTCAGCTTAAGCCAAAATTGTTTTCAAGGTAAAAAAAAGTATTTTATGGTTATTGAGGTGAATGGTATACCGTTAGATTGTTACGTAGATCTAGGCAGTGAGTGCTCGCTTATCCGACATTCGGACGCAATTAACTTAGGTGTAAATCTCAAGGCCGGTAACTTATCGTTAATTAGAGGAATAGGTAATAATCAAGTGCAGCCTAAAGCATGTTTAGAAGTAAAAGTTTGCGTACAAGGTATTACGTTACCCATAGAAATGTATGTGGTTGACGACGCACTTAAACAGTCTGTTTTATTGGGTCATAATTTCACTGAACATCCTAGTATAATCATCACAAAGACATCATCCGAATTAATATTCGAGAACACCATTGCTAACGATAAATTATATCTTACCGCATCGGAAACTATTACCATTTCTGAAAACGACATGAAAGCAATCCCTGTAACAGCAAATAAGCCGTACTCTGGTAGAATATATGTTAATGGTTGTGTAAGAGGTAAAGTAGGTAACGAATATTTTCTTTTGCCTGGAGAATATGATATTATTGCTGGTAAAGGACGTCTGTTGATCCAAAATATGTCTTCTAATCTCATAAGGTTTGTCAATAATTGTATTATTACTCGTGCTTTGCCTCTTCCTTCCACCAAAGATGTTTGTAAAGTGACGATCGACTTAAAAGTTAAAGACTCTATAAACTTTGGCAGTCTTTTAAACCAAGATCAAAAACAGGAACTCGAAG
The DNA here is from genome assembly GCA_927399485.1 of Calamotropha paludella. NCBI lineage: Eukaryota > Metazoa > Arthropoda > Insecta > Lepidoptera > Crambidae > Calamotropha > Calamotropha paludella. The sequence continues at coordinate 7,811,881 of OV656817.1, read as the reverse complement.
CCTTTATACACGAATTTCGTGACTGTTTCTCAACAACCTTCCATGATCTGGGTCTTACAACCGTATCAGAAATGGAAATAAAGTTGACTGATTCTGATCCCGTCGTATATAGACCTTACAGAATATCTCTGAGTGAGAGGACTGAAGTAAGGGGTATGGTTCAGGAAATGCTAGATGCAAATATAGTCCGTGAATCTTCTTCTCCTTATGCAAGCCCTAAAGTTCTAGTCCGAAAGAAAACTGGCGAGAAACGATTGTGCGTCGATTACAGAGCCCTTAATCGCAAAACGGTCAAAGATCATTTCCCACTTCCACAGGTCGAGGATCAGTTGGACCTGTTGGCTGGTTATACCTTTATCATAACTCTAGATCTCGCATCTGGGTATTATCAGATACCCATCAAAGAAGATTCTAGACATAAAACCGCTTTCGTTACGCCAGATGGGCAGTATGAATATTTAAGAATGCCATTTGGACTTGTTAATGCTCCATCTGTTTTTCAGCGTACGATCAATAGAATTTTAGCTGAAGCCAAAATCAAATACGCTATGGTATACATGGACGATGTCCTGATTCCGGCCCATAATTTTTACGAAGGTATGAGTCGCCTAAGGGAAATCTTAAACTTACTTAAAACAGGAGGATTAACTTTGAAGTTATCAAAATGCTTTTTCTTTTACGATCAGATTGACTATCTTGGATTCCAAGTTGGTTCCGATGGAATACGCCCTGGCTCTCGTAAAACAGAAGCCGTAAGTAAATTCCCATTACCTTTTTTTTTTGTTTTCGCAGTAAATGCGTTACGCATTCGCTCGTGCCGGGAGAGCACGAGACGATATGTGGGACTCTCCTCCATGCCCCTACCCGGCCTAGTGCCCGGTAAAGGCTTGGAGGCCTACCCACTAAAACCCTGCGGCGTCCCGCAACACAGTGGTGGGGGTCGCGTGGCCCCTTACGGCTTCTTCCGCGACCCGAACCAGTGTGGGTCGAACCTCGCCTATGCATCATGGGGGACGGAGCAACGGGGTGAACCGTGACGCCCTGAACACCCCGCACGCCTGAGGGCCAAGTGCAATGCAGCTGCCGGTCTCCCGCTCCGGCAACCGCTGGCCCTCATTTGGTGGGGAGAAGAACCGCCGCACCACTCGACCGACCCTAGTGGCGGCCGAGGTGTGCAGTCAATTCCCCTCTCCACCTCAATCGGGACGTGCGTCCTCGGAAGTCCTCCGGGAACAATAGTTCCCGGGGGGCTTCCGCGGCCGCCGTCCCGCCGAGCACCCCTCTCGACCCCCCCCACGCGGCCTCGGAGAAAAGCTCCAATGCCACCTGGGGGCGCCGAGAGGGGGCTCTACCCTCGGGAGATGGTAACGAGGGTCCTCCTCAAGCGCTCCGCGTGCGACCCCCGCTCGCGCCCGCGCTTCTGGCATCTTCACGCCCCTCCCGCGAGGGAGGGGTGGAAGAGACTCTCTCCCCCCCGAGCGTTTTTACGGGGGGGGGTTGGGCACCCGACGGGCTGGGTGTCCCTTCCTCCATGGGGTCCACCGGTGGTGGAGGGGACCTAAAAATCAGCATGAAGTCCGACAGTTTATAGGCTTGGCAAGCTTTTTTAGGCGTTTTGTAAGAAATTTCGCGATCATAGCTAGTCCATGGACTGATCTGCTGAAGAAAAATTCTCCTTGGGTATGGTCGGACAGGCGAAATAATGCATTTGAAACTCTTAAGAATGCCTTGGTTGAAAGACCCGTGTTAGCGTTATACGATCCATCTCTGCCGATAGAATTGCACACAGATGCAAGTAAAATCGGATTTGCTGGTGTCTTATTCCAAAAAAATTGCGAAGGTCTTTCTAGGCCTATTTCTTTCTATAGTAGAAAAACTACAGTAGATAAACAGAAGATGCACTCTTTTGAACTCGAAACGTTAGCAGTTATAGCTTCACTTGCTAGGTTTCGTGTATATTTACTAGGAGTGCCCTTCAAAATTTTCACCGACTGTAATGCGCTACGTACAGCTATGACAAAACGAGACATAGTACCGAGAATAGCTCGGTGGTGGGTGCAACTACAAGAGTACGACTGTAGTTTTGAATATCGACCGGGAGCTCGTATGACGCATGTAGATGCGCTCAACCGAAACCCAGTTGCGCCTGCTATCCCGGAACATCATGTATTGGATGTTTTGTCTGTAGAAAAAGATGACTGGATTAGTACTGTCCAATTAGCCGATGAGGACATAAACAAAATTAAAAATATTCTTTCAGATTCAGAATCTGAAAAAATCGTTGAAATATGTAACAATTACTGTTTAAAGAATGATCGTGTTTTCCGCTGTCTCGGATCAGGCAATGTTACTGGTTTCCAAAACTACGTCGATTCGTGAAAAAAATATGTGTCCGCCTGTTTGGAGTGTGCTCATCATAAAGCACAAGGTGGTTGTCGTCCAGGAAAACTACATCCAATCCCAAAAATCGAGATCCTCTTTCACACCATTCATGCCGATCACTTAGGACCATTTGTGCGCAGTAAAAGAGGAAACTCATATTTATTGGTAATTGTTGATGGTTTCACCAAATTTGTTAATATTTCTCCTGTCAGAGACACAAAGGCCACGACTACCGTTAGGATACTTAAAGAACATATCTTAGGATGTAAAGTTCATTATTTGATATATATTTCAAGGATGCTCAATAGAAAAACATATGCATAAATAATATCACAATATATTTATAAATCAACCAACAGACTTTTTTAACAACGATGACAGATAGCTTACTCACAAATCATGTCTATCAAATCACAAAGTCATAGATAACTAGCCGAATATAAATTACTCTTTCAACACAGCTCCTTAATTTATATTCTATTACAATAACTCAAACAAGCAGCTCCTTAATTATTTTTTATAACATAACTCAAAATTAAATACCAAATAAAACTTATTTAAATTGAGTATTTACTTCTCTTTACATATACTAAGACAATAATACATTATTTAACACCTAACAAATGCCTTAACTTCTCAAATTTGACTTTACACAATGACTTTGTCAATATGTCAGCAATCTGATCATCTGTAGAAATCTTTTTAACACTTATTAGTCCCTGCTTTTCATAATCATATACAAAATGATAACTTATATCGATATGTTTCGAATTCTTAGTGAATTTACCATTCTTAGCTAATGCAATTGCGCCACTATTATCCTCATAAATATTTACACTTCCTTTTAAAATCACATCAACGTCACTCAGTATTCCTCTTATAGGTAGCACCTCCTCAACACAATCAGCTAACGCATAATACTCTGCGTGTGTTGACGCTCTAGACACAATCTTCTGCTTTTGAGATTTCCACATAACTGTATTTCCAAGAACTTGAATCACAATTCCAGTAGTCGATTTTCTATCTAGAACATCGGCAGCCCAATCAGCATCGACATAGGCACTCATCACTTCACTCTCGCAAGTTCCATAAGTAAATTTTAAGTTTCTTGTATGGTACAAATATTTTAGTATTCGCAAAGCATATTTATAATGTGTATCATCATAACAGGTTTGAAAACGGCTCATGTAATTTACTGAATACGATACATCTGGGCGCGTTCCATTAGCCACATACAATAAAGCTCCTATTAAATTGCGGTATTTTAACTCTTCATTTATTTTTTCTGCAGGTTTCAATTTTAAATTAATTTCCATCGGCGTGTCAATTCGTTTCGAATCTGTAATTTTATATTTTTCTGCCAAACTAAGTATATAGTCTTTTTGATTCAAAAACATCTTCTTTTCATTCGCATTGTATTCAATGTTTATTCCTAAGTACTGTTTTACTTTCCCTAAGTCCTTCATGCGATAACGTTCACTTAACAACTGTTTAACTTTATTAACGCTAGTTTCATTTTCACCAAAAATCAATAAATCATCTACGTATAAGATAATATATATTCTCTTGTCATTTACATATCCTCCATACAAACAATAGTCATACTGCGATCTGGTTAAATTTATGCTGCACATAAACTCATTAATACAATCGTACCAGTCCCTCGGGCTTTCTCTCAATCCATAAAGTGATCTCTTCAATAAACAAACTTCATCTGGTTCAATATGATAACCTTCTGGTGGATAGATATAGACTTCAGATTTAATATTGCCGTTTAAAAAGGCTGTTTCAACATCCATTTGCTCAATGATCAATCCACGTACACATGCTATTGATAACAATACTTTCAAAGTAGTCATTCTTGCAACTGGTGAGTATATATCTTCATTCTCTTGATACATTTGCTGAAAACCTCTTGCCACAACTCTTGCTTTATATACTCCATTTGTCTTAATTCTATAAATCCATTTTACCTCTATAATTTCTTAACCTTTTGGTTCTTTCACTATCTCCCACGTTTGATTATATTCTAAGCTTTTAATTTCTGCTTCCATAGCCTTTTTCCATTTCATTGAATCAGAACAATTAACAGCTTCTTCAATTAACAGGTACATTTGCATTACACATATTTACATAAACAACATAATCTTTATATTTTTCAGGCATTTTTCTTATCCTTTGAGGTTTTTCACTTTCATTTACATTCCCAGTTTCTTTTTCATTTATTTCATCATTCTTTTCATGTTCTACATTTACTTCATTTCTCACTTCCTCAATATTTTCTTCTCCATTTGCTATTTCATGTTCATCTTCAGTATTATTTTCCGTAAATCTTACACTCTTGTCTATGAACCTCACATGCCGACTAATAATAACTTTATTTCCCACTAACACTTTATATCCTGTATCTGTATAACCTACTAAAATACCTCGCACTGCTTTAGGGCTCAGTTTCGACATTCTTCTTTCTTCAGGAATTCTCACAAATGCTTCACTTCCAAATATGTTTATCTTCGTCGCATTTGGTTTTACTCCTGTAAATATTTCGTATGGAGTCTTTCTTACCACCGTATTTGTCAACAATCTATTTCCTATATAAACGGCAGCTTCTACACATAATGACCAATATCTTTTGTCAATTTTTGCTTCTGCTAATAAACATCTAGCTCTATCCATTATTGTTCTATTGAACCTCTCTGCAACACCGTTTAGTTCATGGCTGTATGGCGGACATGCGTTTATATAAATTCCTTCTTCTCTTGCTAGCCTGTAAAATTCTCTGTTTAGGTATTCTCTTCCGTTATCGCATCGTATTTCTTTAATTTTCTTTCCCGTCATATTTTGAACTAAATTCATGTAACTTAAAAAACATTCAAACACTTCACTTTTATATCTCATACAATATACTTTAGATATCCTACTATAGTCATCAATAAAACTCACAAAATATCTTTCACCATTAACTCCTGTAGGATTTAAAGGGCCGTTCACATCAGTATGAATGATTTCCAAAATATCATTTGCTCGTCTACGATTATTTTCAAAAGGTAAGTTACACATTTTATTCTCTAAACAAATCTCACATTTACTAAAATTGATTTCAATTTTTTCTGGTAAACCGTCTAAGGAATTTAATTTGCACATATTATTTAAATTTTGAATATTTGTATGACCAAGAATTCTGTGCCATTTTTCACAATCTGTCATTTCGCTATTACTTGTGTATGATTTTACAACATTAGGTTTTACCTTTCCACTAACTATGAATAACCTATTTTTCTTTTCGGCAATCGCAATTAAATTTCTCCTAGGCCCATAAATTTTTGCCCCTTCATTATTGAATGTAATAAAATTGCTTTGATTAGTGATTGATGAAACGCTCAATAAATTCTGCTTCATACTAGGTACATAATACACGTCTCTAACAGGTAATTTAATCCATTGACCATTAACATTAAAGTACATCAACACATTTCCTATTTTAGTCGCTTTTAAAGAAAAACCATCTCCTACTTTTATATCAATAGGGCAATCAAGATTTTTAAGTTCATAGAAATATTTATCGTCATTCACAATATGGTCAGAACAACCACTATCTAATAACCAAGTTAAATTGTCTCCATTATTACAATTAGCACTGACCCGATCTCTTGTGGAGGTCATCACTTCAACATTAAATGCATCTGCTCGTCCTTCTGTACTCCTGGAAAAATTTTTACCACTACCTCTAAATTTTCCTCTTCCTCTGAAGTGAAAATAGGAACCACCGCGTCCATTGAATCTACCTCTTCCTTGCATGCCACCTCTTCCTTGGAAATTGTCACTTCCTCGATTGTCCATTCTTCCTCTATTTATATTTTGTCCTCGCAAATTGTAATTTCCTCGCCAGTTTGCATAAGTTCTATCATTTCTCGGACAATCTCTTTGGTAATGTCCCGGCTGATTACATTTATAACAATTCCTTGATGATGATATTCTCTGTTGTATGTTAAACGACTGCATTCCATCCAGTGATTCATTTTCCTCTTTCTTCTTATATTCTAGTAGTAATTTTGACTTTATATATTCTACTGATCTTTTATTTTCCGGAAGTGCGTCAACAATATCTATGACGTGAGCGTAACTTTCTGGTAAACATAGTAAAAGATAATTTAATTTGTCTTCTTCAGTTATCTTTTCTCCTGTATTTCTTAATTCATTTACATATTTTTCAAACGTATTCAAAAATTCAACTGGATTTTCGCCTTCTTTCATTTTTAGTTTTAGTAATTTTCTTTTCGATAGTAACTTGTTTGCGCTCGACTGTACTTGATATATATTATCGAATTTCTCAATCATTTTTCTCGCTGTCTCTTCTGATAAAATAAGCTCTAACTGTGTATCATTCACGCTGCTCACAATAAAATTTTTCGCTCGTAACTCCATCTTTTTCCAATCAATGTCCGTAATCTTTTCTGGTTTCGTGTCATTGAATATTACTTCATAGCATCCCTTTAATTCTAACTGGGTTTTCAACCTATATTTCCACTTATCATAGTTCGTCCCATCAAATATTTGTAAATTACAATCATCAATTTTTTCATGAGCCATTTTGAACTATTCCAAAGAAATTATACTTTCAAATTTAATCCATTAATTTCACCGTCAACATAAGCCAGATTATCATATCTAACCACGCTCTGCTACCATCTTAGGATGTGAAGTTCATTATTTGATATATATTTCAAGGATGCTCAATAGAAAAACATATGCATAAATAATATCACAATATATTTATAAATCAACCAACAGACTTTTTTAACAACGATGACAGACAGCTTACTCACAAATCATGTCTATCAAATCACAAAGTCATAGATAATTAGCCGAATATAAATTACTCTTTCAACAATTTCGGCACCCCCGCTAGGCTTATAACAGACCAAGGATCTTGCTTTACTTCATGCAATTTCGAAAATTTATTAAAAGCATAGGCATAAAACATATTCTAAATGCAGTTGCTTCACCTAGGGCGAATGGGCAAGTTGAAAAATTTAATAGGACCATTCTGGATGCTCTTTCTACAAAAACACATGGCAAAGATCATAGAACCTGGGACGAATATATTCCTGATATAAAAATAGGGTTAAACACAACAATACACAGTACCACAAAGAAAAGCCCATCCGAACTTTTATTTGGATACAAATTAACAAATGCATCCGAAGGTATTCTAAATGAAGTAATTAACGAAACACTTAAAGTGTGGCCAGCGGACAAATTGGTGGACATGAGGAAAGCGACGGGGGATAGGATTAGGGAACAACAAGAAGGATAAAGAAAGGTTTAATAAAACAAGGAAACCAGGAAAAGCTTATAAAGAGGGGGAACTAGTACGGGTTGAAAGAATAGTTACTAATAATGATGGAAAATAAAAAAAAACTGGTAGGCAAATATCAAGGCCCATATCGAATTATCAAATTACTGCCAAATGATCGTTCTGTAATTGAAGATACCCCTTTGACACGGAAAAATAATAGGCGTTATGAAACTGTGGTTGCTATTGACAAGATTCAGCCTTGGTTGACCTTTAACACTAACTTTGATAGCAGCAGTGATGAATATTGTAGTGATAATGAAAATAAAAATGATTGTGTTTGAAACTAAATTAAGAACTCATGAAAAAAAAGGCAAGCAAAATGTAAACCAATATGAACTAAAATGTAATTGCAATTATGAATAGTAAAGACTCAAAAAGTTTGATTACATTACGATTTACTTTTGTACTGTAAGTTTGTCTATTTGGCTTATGTTGTCAGTAAATTATTTCTTTAAGAAGAATAGTAAATTGTAAAGCACGAGGACTTGCTTAAAGAGGATGGCCGAGCTGTTAAATTACTTTTATAATTATTATTACAATAGCTTGCAAATATGTATTGTTATATACTTATCAATTATTAATGATACTAATCAATTGTAATAGATTTCATATTTATGATTAAAGATACATCTTTAATGATAAAACAGTATCTGATATGACTAATAACCGTTCGCGCCATTGCATCGAGTGCCCCCTTACCAAGACATAATCAAATGTTAAATTACTTTCTTAATTATTATTAGAGTAGCTTGCAATTATGTATTTATATTTTACGTATTTACGTATACGTAATATGTACGTATTACGTAATATTACGTATTTTTATATACTTACCGATTATTAATAATACTAATCAATCGTAATAGATTTCATATAATGCATCTTTAATCTTAAAATAGTATCTTACATGACTAATAATCGTCCGCGCCATTGCATTGCGCGCCCCCTTTCTAAGAGTTTACCAAAGAACAGGGGTAGGGAAGGCACCTGGGCGATTGCAATGCTGCGACGGGTAGTTCATTTTGAGCAGTCGAATAAGTCGGACCTTTACAAGGACAAGTGCTGTTAAAGATTGTATCCTGTTACTGAAACATAGTGAAATAAAGTTTCGTGCCATCGTATGAGTTGTTTGATTCCGAACATATTATACATAAATTATATGGTTTTGCCATGTTCTATAACTATCTCACAAGTACGTCATATTTCCAGTAAACCTGTAAATTTAAGAAAGGACAAAGACTTCCGCCTATACGTCGTATTTAAGAATAAAAGCCGTTAAAGGACAATTTGTAGAGTTGTAGTAAAAATAAATTTTAACTAATCGAAAGAACTCATTTTAAATAAGTTTTAGAATTTAGATTAAATTAAGTTCCTCAGTTACCACTTCAATTATTTATAATATATAATTAATCTATTTATTTTCTATTTGTTTTTACCACTTTTATGTGATCGTGGTCTTGAATAAAAATTAAGAAATGCAGCTACCCACACATTTGAAGTTCGGAGCTGGGACGGCGGCAGCTGGCGTATTTGGCATCATCTTCGGATGGGCAATCTTTCCTGCACTTTTGAAGAGTCAAATTAGTAAGGTAGAACCACTTTTATACCACTACGTCATTATCATTTTAAACGATTAGATTTTAGCGTTTTGTTAAACGCACCAACAGTAGCAGCGTTAGGCTGCAGTTCCACTGAGGCGGAGCGGAGCAGAGCGGAGACGAGCTGTGCCGCGATTCCCCAATCACATGACTTGAAATCCACAACTCTTCTCCACTACGCTTCAAAGGAAACAGCATTGGCGGAGAGGAGCGGAATTGTTTAAAATATCGGGAAAACAAGCTAGATTAGGCTAGCGCCGAGACAGGAGCGACGCGGAGCGGAGAGGGCCGGGGCAATGCGGAGCGGGGCGGCTCACTCACGCGCATATTCATTCATTTTAGTTAGCGTCTTGACGTCATCAACAGCGACGCGCGTAAAAAAATGGATGAAAAATTTATTGAATGTGTCAAGAAATTTCCATGTTTGTGGGATACTCAAATACCTACCTACAAATGCAATGAAACGAAGGATGCAGCGTGGGAGATTGCTTAATTTTTTTTTACCTACAACATGACGTGTGTTCTGAATGAGAAAACACGTATCACTGGGCACTCCGCTCCGCTCCACCCCACTCCGCTTCAGTGGAAATACTTACCTCTTTTCACAGCTCAGCCCCGCTCTGCACCGCTCCGCTCCGCCTCAGTGGAACCGCAGCCTTAGGGTAGGGCGCCGTAGGGCGACCGCCCAGGACACCAGACATAAAGGGGTGCTATAAAGTTGAAATCTTTTAACTGTTCGGCTGGAGTAGTATGCTCATGAGAAATATGGACATCAGTTTTCTGTGTTTCATTAGCCAACATAATCAAAGCGTCATGGATGGAGCTCATTTGAAAACTAACTGCTTTAACACTGCTCATTCTTGCTTCCCAACGTGTATCACTAAGCTTTTTTATAGTGTGTAATCACAATCATTTAATATTATCTTTATATAAATGGGAATTTTATTATATAATATGCCCTTTTCTGTATAGTATAGGTTTAAATTGCAATTAGGAGGTGCCGTAGCAATTTCGCCCGGGGCGTTGGTAGTGCTAAAACCGGCACTGCGCACCAATAAATTTCTCTGAAATGGTGGTATAAACAGTTAGATATTTACCCACATTGTCCAGTATTCCGATTCACCAGTATTAGTAGTAATACATTATATATGATTAAAAAAGTCGCTCTATAACTATTTATACCACTACCACCATACCATAATTGCACTGTACCATTATAATAAAAATATTCTTTCTTACGTGAATTATAGTCAGCCTAGCCCAGAGTAAGCATTGTAAGGCTTGTGTTATGGATAGTACTGTAATAAACAGGCATACATGATATGTATGCATATATCATATGGTGGAAAGATATGTAATATTAGATAAAAATATATTTACTTGTATTCATGACACAAACTAATGCCCCTTCCGTGACTCGAACCCAGAACGGTCGCGTCTGATCGAAAGACAGGATTACCACGGTTGCACCAAACGTTCGTCAATATTTTTATCACTTTTGATTAGGTCGTAGTTATGATTAGTATTTATATCTGGGAATATTTAAAAATATTTGAATGAATTCGCTTACTCAGGGATATGGCTAAACATCAAGTTACAAGAGTCCTTGATATATAAGATCCTTTATATATTAGGTAAGAGGAGATCTTTCACATCAAAGTGGAAAGTACGACAAAACGCCAATTTCATATCTAAAGACCTTATCCCTTCTAATATTATAAATGTGAATGTAAGTTTGTTTATTATACTTTCATGCAAAAACTACTAAACCGATCATCATGAAACTTCGTACCTATATTCTTGGAGGTATTAGAAGTAACATAGGATACATGTTATTGAAAAAAAATAAAAAAAATGCGGGCGAAGCCTCGGTTTAAAGCTAGTACTTTATAGTTCCACATCTTTTGTACACTTTTATCTTGTCTTTTTGCCACACTAAGATTTAAACGTTAAAATATAAGACATAATATTATATAATAAAAGAATTTAAAGGGTAAATTAAAATTTATAGTAAATCAAGATAAAGCTGATTTTCAATTGAAACTTGTCAACAGCAAATGTCGTTATCAAAGAAGACCGACGTCCGAGCTTTTTGGGAGAAGATACCTTTCGCTATGCACTTTAAAGTGTACTTATTCAACTACACCAACGCTGAAGAAGTACAAAAGGGAGCAATACCTATAGTCAAAGAAATTGGTCCTTATCATTTTGAGTAAGTATTCATAATTCTACTGGATTTAAAATGCATATCTTTTTTTAGGTTCTTACACTTCCGCTCTTTTCAGACATTTAAATTAAACCGGATTAGTTGCGCATTGATTTTAATAATATTATATTTAATCTAACCTTAATGATTAAATATAAAATACAATTAAGGCACAACTTATCTGATAAAAGGGATTTTATTTATATATGCATATCTTTTTGAATGCGTGAACCATAGATCGTCGATTAATCTTAGGTTAGATTGTCGAATAAAGAGTGTTGCAGAAAAATTTACTATGGCATAATCGATAGTTTTCACCCAAATTCATCCATAAATTCAATAACGCCATCGATTTCATCAATACTAACGACCTAATATCGTACTATGGATACGATAATATCGACTATGTATCTATTAGAGGTGTAGAAAATCATATGTATTCGGTTATCGGTACTGAGTAACGACTACGCCATCTAGTACACTTGTTACTAACTGTAAACGTTACACACAAATGCATTTCGTTACTCTTATAATAGATGACGTAACTGATTCATTTAAAAATTAGATTTAAAACAAATTTTAGTATTTAATTTAAAACAAATTTGAAAAAAAAAATAATTGAAATGAAAATATTTATTCAAAAGCTTTTAAAAAATATAAAGATTTATAAATAAATTATTTCTGATCGCGCATTATATGCATGCGCATGCTTATTCGGTGATTTCAAAATCAATCAAATGACAATTAAATTTACATATACACGAAACGACAAGTCTGATTCAAAATACATATGTGTATAACGTATAAGTATTTCTTCTACAAAGTACGAACGACGTAACTTTATATCGTACGCAATATGCAACACGACCTGATGCGATACTCTATGTTATCAGGAATCAAAAGTAACGAGTACTGATTGTTCTAGTAACGAATAAATACGGATACACTATTTTTAGATTCATACACCACTAGTGTCTATCGACTTTCAGTCAACACCTTATCGAATTAAAGTGGAAACTGACTGACTTCCTGATCTACGCAGAGCCAAAACCTCTGGGATTAAGAAGCATTAGTAGTAAGAGATGTTTGTTATTATTCCCTAAAGTGGAAAATGTGAAGGAAAATTTGCGTCTTTTGATGTTACCTAATATAAAAAGTTGTTTATCGGTATCGTTGAATGTAAAATGATCATGTACCACTGTTAAAGAAATTTATCCCTAAAAAGAAATACAGTAAAGAGTGTATAATATAAAAGTTCTTGATTAAAATGCTAAAATTTGTATGTAAATCACTTTTTAATAAAGTAATTAAAACCTTATTCTGGACAGTACCTGTTATTAGGTGAAGTTTTTTAGTAAAACGTAAACCAAACCGACGAGGTGTAATTAATCAAGTCGCACAGTCTGCAGCTCGAACAATTTGTTTTTCATGTTAAGATTGGTTCAGGTGGTTTGGTATTTATTTCCTTTCAAAGTCTCTCCCTTCTTTCAACGGAAACTAAGCCATGTCAGATAACCTGACAAACTGAAAGCTTACCGAAAATCTTTTAGCCTAAATCGGCAAGTCAACTTATTCCTAGACAAGGGTCGACGGTTGTTCCATACGAAATGACATTTTTTTGGACAACATTAAGACTTACATATATTTTCTTCTTCTTTCAAGGCCACTTAGTCAACAACATATCTTTATATTTCAAACTTAACAAGCATACCATACAACACCGAATACCTATTCTTAAGTTACGTAGTCTTAAGTTGAAAATTAAAGAATAAAATCGTGAGTTTACATATTGTTTTCTATATTTATGTTTTCATTAATAAAAGAAAAACCAACAAATACAACTAAATTTAGGAAAAATGTTACATTAGTTAAAGGCTGCCACGGCATGCAATAGAAAGAGTTAAGAGCTACTTATCAAAAAACACTTAATTAAACCTACTCAGACAAAAACCTAAAATATTCATCACTTATAGAAAAATAACCCGTACTTTAAAGTTATACTTTTAAATTTTAAGTTGAAAAGGTGGTGGTTTAGATAACACACTTTAATTGCTAGTTCATTACCTCATTAGAAACATAACAAAAACCTAAAATATTCATCACTTATTGATAAATAACCCGTACTTTAAAGTTATACTTTTTAAGCTTAAGTTGAAAAGGTGGTGTTTTAGATAGCACACTATGATTGCTAGTTCATCACCACATTAAAACATAACAAAAACCTAAAATATTCATCACTTATTGATAAATAACCCGTACTTTAAAGTTATACTTTTTAAGCTTAAGTTGAAAAGGTGGTGTTTTAGATAACACACTTTGATTTCTAGTTCATCACCTCATTAGAAACATAACAAAAACCTAAAATATTCATCACTTATAGATAAATAACCCGTACTTTAAAGTTATAGGTACTTTTTATGCTTAAGTTGAAAAGGTGATGTTTTAGATAACACACTTTGATTGCTAGATAAACCTTACTTTTTAAAGAACTAAAAAAATACTTTTGATACTCTCAGTGAATGGAAAGAAAAAGTGGAACTCGTAGAGAACGAGGAAGAAGACACGATCACCTACAAGAAGAATGACTTATTTTACTTCAGGCCGGACTTATCCGGTCCTGGACTCACTGGAGAAGAGATAATCACCATGCCGAACCCGATTATGCTGGTATTTATTCCATTAGTATCACAATTTAGTTTAAACGCCTCTGTGTTCTAATGATTTGCATCGCCAGAAACCGAAAAATGCTTCGAACTGTTTGTCAAAAGTTATATGTACTTGTTGCACTTTGAAATTAATTCTTATATATTTCTAAATAATGTATAAGTAATTCAGTAAAAGTAATTTTAATCTTGACAACGGTTAAAATGGGAAAATGATTAAATGGAATTCCTATTTCGGAATAAAAAATACTTGTCTCGAAACACGTACATATTAAATACGTTATTTGTAATTTAATTCAGAGGACCACAGAAAAGAAAATGTAATTGATGTCAGGCTTGTGGCATTAAAATTGATCATATATATATATATACATATGTATATATATATATATATATATATATATATATATATAACATATTTAATATATTTACTTAAAACCCGAGAGCATTATATCATGCGCGCGACAACGATACCTAAAATCCGCGAGCATTATTTAAAGCTCTATAGCGCGCAGTCTGATTTAATCCTTATTACGGCTTTGGTAATGGTTTATTTTTTATTGAATGATATTTTTTCACCGATAGAGAGAGTAATAACACTTTAACACATAGCTGGGCGCGTAAATAGTTTAAAAATGGATTATTGCTTATATATGGCTTTTAGACTTCGATTTGGGAACATCCCATTAAACAAATTTGCATTTTAATGAGAAAGTCAAAGTCGGCAAATCGCAATATTTGCGTTGTAATTAAAGGCGTTCACTATTTACCAGTGAAGTGTGTCCAAAACGAGAGCATGAGACAAGAGTTATTGACATTATTAAGCCTGGCTGTTAGAAATGTAATCAAGTTTCATGGAATTCTGTTTTCTCACTCAAGCGATGAAGTCAGAATATTTTACAGTTTCATTTTAAAAGACAATAACATATGCAGTTAATGTAAATAAGGTGATGATAGGGATAATATACCGAATAAAAAAAAATTAAATACTCATGAGAATCTATCACTTCAAAGGGGTTTGAATAAACGTTACCAGTTTCTAATAAATGCATTATCTATATATACAAAAAAACTCTGTCACAGTGTTTGACCGCGATGAACTCCGAGATAGGTTTCATTTTAATTTATAATATACAACGCATGGCCTGGTCAGCTAGTTTTATCTATACATATAAATAAAATTGGAGTGTCTGTTTGTAATATTGAAATAACCGTTTTTTACTACATGCGCATGAATATATATACGGTACATATACCAAAATGACATTTTTTACAATTTTTGTCTGTCTGTCTGTCTGTTTGTTCCGGCTAATCTCTGAAATGGCTGGACCGATTTTGACGAGACTTTTATCGGCAGGTAGCTAAAGGAGTCACTTAGGCTACTTTTATTTTAGAAAAAATATTTATTTTAGAAAAATATAACTACTGTGCCACAGCAACGCGTGGCTGGGTCAGCTAGTTATAAATATAATGAGAATAAAATGAAGGAAAAGACGACACCGTTGTTTTCTTCAAGAACATAGTCGTCAAATTGCTTTCTTTGTCGATGTAAAACTATAAAAAGTTTTTAAATATTAAATATTTTTAAGGCGGCGACAACTATTGTAACCAAAGAGAAGCCATCGATATTGAAAACAGCTGAGAAAGCTTTCAAAAGCGTTTTCGGTGATCCAAAACACGTATTCGTGCACGTGAAAGCGCTGGACGTTTTGTTTAGAGGCGTGAAGATAGACTGTTCCAACCAAGACTTCGCCCCGAAGGCTCTTTGTACTGTACTTAAAAAAGAAGCTGCTGAAAACATAGTTATTGGACCGAACAAACAATTTTTCTTCTCTCTCTTTGGGAAGGTAAGATTACAAAATGAATACTGTAAAATAAGACATGTAGAGATGTATGTAGATATACACGTTCTTTAAGAAAAAGTTCAAATTTTCGTGATTATTTATGTAAAAATAGGCAGACTTATAAAGATTAGTGTGTCAAAACATAATAGTTAAAAAATTTCATCAGAAGTAATTATATAGTATAATCATAGAAAATCGTGAAAACCGGATAATAAACCTAATCGTACTGTGTTAATATCAATTGAGCTCTTATTGCTACAACTTGAGAATGACCGATCATTAACGGGTCAACATAAAACTGTAACACTGAAATACTATATTTTGGAAAGTAGAATAAACCGACGCTAGATCCCCGATAGCTAGATTCTTTCCCACTTAGGACATAGGATAGGTTTCCTTTTTAATTTACGCGTGGTCTAGTTTATCATATATATGTCTATTACTTACCTTTGTATCCATAACACAAGCCTTACAGTGCTTACTTTGGGTAAGGGTAGTTAGTGTGAAAGTAATATTATTATTTATTGTAATAGGACGTGCATAGAGTGTAACAGTTATAAAATAAGTAAATAAATAAGTAAACTCTGTTTTTAGCGCAACTTGACGATCGACGAACACGAGGTGACTGTAAAGAGGGGTATCAAGAACGTGATGGAGGTCGGTCAGGTGGTCGCTCTCGATGGGAAACCCGAACTTGACCTCTGGAGAGGTACATGCAACCAATTTCAAGGAACAGATTTGACTGTCTTTCCACCATTCTTAACCGAGAAGGACCGACTCGAGGTGTACTTGGGGGATCTATGCAGGCAAGCTTTCTTTTTTTATCCTTTTACCGAAAGATAATGTCCGACGTTGCTTTCTCTCATTGAATTCTGTATAGTTATTATTGGCTCATAAAAAGTTTGCCCTATACAATTATTTGACATAAATTATTATAATAGAAAAATACTAGAAAGAATCGACTCGGGTCACAAGTGAATTCTCAAGCGGGAATTCACTTGTGACTCGAGTCGATTTTTTCTAGTATTTTTCTATTATAATAATTTATCTTATAAGATCGCATTGAAAATGCATAAAATATATAAAAAATATTTGACTTTCAGTTGCTCCTACATCCCATTACCTTTCATGCAAAAAACGCAAAGGTTTTAAAATAACTCTGTATATTCATAAAAATCAAGAAATGAAAATGAAATGAAAATAACTTTATTCAAATGCACTTAAAATAGGTTGTTTTAAATCGTCCAACATTTTTACCTACCACCCATTCAGGACGTCTTTTAAATGACAAGATGGGCGCAAGAAACTCCCCAGCTTTAACAGAAGTAACGACATTTACAATATAATACGTCGTCACCTTATACAATTCACAAAAAAAAACAAAATTATTTTGTTATGACAATACTAATAGTGTTATGATATCATTATTTCGTTGATTACAACAAAGTCAACAAGTATCTGTACTTACTTAAAGTAAGCATCCCTGAACATTGCAATAACATACAGGGGTTATTCCCTGTTGCTTTCTTAAATTTGTCGTTTATACGACAAATTTAAGAAAGCAACAAGATGTATGTATGTTTAGTTTAGTAATAGAATAAGATTGTTGAAAAAGCATACATATTTAAACTAACCTTTCATGACCAGTTATCTAAAACACCTTTTTTAATAACAATTACGAAGGAAGGGGTAAGAAAGTACGTTCTAATGTGTCTACACATTTAATTCGTCGATATTTGAGGCTATATGTGCACTTGAAATAGCCTTGAGCCATTTTATTTATAACTGAGTAACTTTAGAACTACATAAGATTAAGTCACGCATGCAGTAAAGAAAAGTGTCTAACAAATACAGAATTTAAATAAACCTTGCAGGAACTTTAAGGCCTGGTTTCAAAAGAAGACTTCATACGCAGGAATCAAGACGAATCGCTACGTTGTCAATATTGGAGACCTCGCCAATGACCCACAACTCCGATGTATGTGTGAAACCCCTGATACTTGCCCACCTAAAGGCTTGATGGAACTCAGGAAATGTACACATGCTCCAACGTACGCTTCTCTGCCACATTTCTTGGATTGTGACCCTGAGCTTTTGACTAAAGTAAAAGGTCTCAACCCTGACCCAGAAAGACATGGAATCGAAATAGATTTTGAGCCAGTAAGTAATACATATCACTTACACTTAATGCTTGTATTGAAGGATATCTCACTAAAATAGGAGTGGGTTATTAAAAAGAAATATTTTTGATATGTAGTAAGTTCAGATATTCATAGTAAAAATTAATATCAACTATAAATAATATCAAATATAAATATTATTATTATTTAATAAATGTAGTGTAATTAAAAGTATCTTAGCAAACAATATTTGTTAATATAGTGTTCTTATGAATATTATATTGTTTATGAATATAATTATACTTTGTATTGATGGCTTACAACGTATTTTAATTTTAATACAGCCTTATATTATATATTACTGATATCACAGCCCTTTGCTTCTGCTCCCGCGGAATTCTGGAAATTCCGCTCATTTTGTTGACAACCGCTTCTCCTCTCTCTAGCGCTTTTACGTAAATGAGAGTTTCAAAACGATAAAAGATTTCTTCCTTAACTTAATTTTTAGACAGGTAACTAAGATTCTCTATTAAAATACTGAAATTTGATCTTGTTATTTTATTTTGTAGCTTTCCGGTACTCCTATGGAGGCGAAACTAAAAATGATGTTCAGTATGGTACTTATCAAGAATAATGAATTAGAACTCTTTAAAGACTTACCGGACACAATGGCGCCTCTATTTTGGATCGACGAGGTAATTTGGAACACGTTACAGTTGGACAACATACCTCTGTTTTTAACGCTATTCAAAAGCGACAAATTATGTGGGAAAATCAAGTACAGCGTTGTTTATTTAATTTGGCTACAGTTTTCTGAGTCCATGCTTTTACAGTTGTTTAGATTAAACTTCTTATCATTTTAAGAATAAAAAGTGGTACTACACTTAAGACAAGATTTATAATAGATCGTAACTAGGTCTGCAATGCATGCTTCTGTTTGCAAATACTGAGCGAAGCACTACCTTACCTTCGTTTGTGAGTTTTGGCGCCAAATTTCATCAATGTAGTCTCAGCGGTTTGGCTGTGATCAGCTTTTGAATTTTTCTTTCGGTGATTATTCCTCCATGGTATGTCCGATTTCAAAACTTTTTTTGCACATTAGTCACGACCACGATCGTTTTGGCGCCAAATTTCATTGATAAAGTTATTGTACGTTATTGTAAGTAAAGTAAAACAGAAGACTACTAACTAAACGAACGGAAAATTACTATTGATAACAATGTATCGACGTAACATTTCAATATGTAAAAAAATTACCTAAATTATTACGAGGGAACAGTAACTGGTCAATTATCGGTTTTACAATTATTGCATAGTTTTGCGCAAGCGATTGCCGTAATACATGCAGTCATGAATCATTAAAGGCTATAAATATATAGTAAGCACTAATAAGTCTTGACCTTGAAAGACATGAAGAAAAATAGCCAGTTATTCGCCGTGAAGGGTGGGAAAGTCGACATAAGGCAAGTAGCGATAAGCTACTAAAATAGAGACGTTTTCCTTATATTTTTAAATATGCGTTTAGTGTAAATTTTAAAGCAATAAACGCATAAACAGGCGCCTATAGTTAATTTAATAGTGTTATTATATTACAAACAATGTGTAAAAAGTGAGGTCGAAAATCAGTTGCGGAAAGTTGAGGATAATAGTAAGAAATTAGGTTTATTTTATTTTATGCGGCTGCAAGTAAACATACGCTATGAGGATTTTACTAATAAATGCGAATAATGCCTTTAAATTCAACTGAATTTCTCCAAAAATGTCGGAAGATTTTGGCACTTCGCCGTTGGATTTTGAATTAATCGGATTATTTTGTACGAAATAAAAAACTACTGGGAAATTGTGTTATAAATAACAAATATTTGTATTCAAATAGTCTTAATTTATTAAATCAACCACTTATAAATTGCTGACACATTCTGTAAGAAATTTATTTCGCAACTCGAAATAAGCGTCGAACTGAAGTCTTCTGAAATCGCCCCAGAAAAACAACTAATGGACAGGAATCACAATTATTGAAATAAATTTGTATTAAAAAAAAACTGGTTGGTTGCCTGTAAAGTCGGTATACGGGCGAAAGTTTTACGTGACAACGACTTTGAGTGGTAAAATAATTTTAATGTGAATATTCATTCGTATAGTAGGAAGAAGGATGAAATAATAGTAACAATTTAAAACATTTATTTATACAAAGAATTATATTTAAAACATTAATTTATAGGCACGCGTCCCTTCCACTTTTTATGTCTGTCTCTCTCGCTCTTAGGCGGGCTAACCATGCCCGAGTGGAAGGGACGCGTGCCTCTCACTCGCTCTCATTGTAAGCGCATAACGTGAGCGGAGCGTAACGCAGTTTCTTGAAGTGTCACCCGGCAAACCAATTTATAAGACGTTGTCACGTCAAAAACAATCTGTGTACAAATTTGATTATCGTATTATCGATATGACCTGATCACTAAATCAGGCCAGCATAAAAGATGATAACGATATCGATTTCATCACTGTTGGAGCGCGAGAGACGCGCACGGCTTTTTACGGGACCCAAAACCCATGAGGGCTCCTCAACTCGGGTTCTGAATACAGCACGAACAAAATTTAGAACCAGTACACCGATTATAATAAAGTCTGTCTTATATTTATAAAGTCTGAAGACCATAATGGTCCTTTGACCCGGATATGATCCATAGGTCACTATGGATCATATTTATATTACAAAATGGGTTATTCTAATTTTAAATAAAAATAATAATTAACCTTTTATTAAATTTGACTAAACTGAACGATTTAAAAACTATTCTACAACGTTACGATAAGATGAGTCAGTATACGACAGGAAAATAGGAGAAACACATTGCAATATAAGAAGATTAATTTAAAACATATCTTTAATTACTTGTTAGTTTAATTAATAACAGTTTAGTTGATAAAATAGATTAAGTTATCCGTCAATAAATTCTCTTTTATACTTGGGATTTAGTCTTTACTCGTGACTCGCTAAGTAATTTTCCTTTGCTGTTAGTTCTAAGGCAAATGATGTACACAGAACAATGTTTAACTTCTTATGAAGATCGCGTTTACTCACTACTATTATACAATAATACTTTCTGTGCCAGCCATTCGATTTTGCAACACCTATCATTTTAATAATTGCTAGTTGTTTTAATAAGACCTCGTTAATCGGATCCACGACACTTTTATTCCTTTTTTTTAATATTAAACCTGACGTTTCGACTCCTTTACAGGAGTGGTGTTGACAAGATGATTGCTAGTTTATCTTAACGATGCATGCAAAGATTATTAACACCTGTAAGAAAACAACGGGAATCTAGGGAATCTAGCCCAATGATCCGACATACAGTAACATCTTTCGCACAAACATATTATGCGCGATGTAACACTTACTCATTATTATTTTAATTGTCGCCTGCACAGATAGTTTAGCTAAAAAATATATTGTTTTAATTTAGTTTCTATTGAAGAAATTTGTAGCACTATAATGTCTTGTTCACAGGGTCTCGCGCTAAACAAAACCTTCGTGAGGATGATGAATCAACAACTGTTCTGGCCCAAACGTATAGCTGTTACGCTGAAATGGCTGCTGGTAACAGTCGGGATCATCGGTCCTATTGCTTCCCTGTTATTCCACTTCAAAGGTTAATCTTAATTTATTTTCATTCTTTTCAAAAGCTCTGATAACATACTTTTCAGATGAAAACTTTTTTGGAGGACATCTTTCTACCTTACCTTGACGTGTCCGCTTAAGTAGAATATCGTCCATTCTCCATTCTGAAGGGTGTCATAGAGGGCACCTAATGATACTAAATATAATCACATACACTTCGCGTAGAACATAAAATGGGCAGACGCGTTTTCCGAATTATGGTCCTTACCGCGATCTCCAAACGCTTGCGAGGTGTTGAGCTTAAGGAAAAAGCCCCCATTTTCGGGGAAAGCTTCCGTGCAGCACTGGACGTCTTTCGGCTGGGATAAAGATAATTATAATATCTACAAGAGGTTGCCTGAAAGAAATTACTTCTTTTGTTCTTTTGTATGTTTCTTTCTAATAGTTTGTTTTCCTTTGTAACATGTTGGCTTTTTTGTGTATTATTATTCCCACGTTTTTCTCAGGTCGCTTTCTTGTTTGTCTGTCTGTCTGTCTGTGCAGTTGGATTCTTGCAACTCAATTTTGAGGCACTTCCCGGCCACCTAGCGAGCTGAAATTTTTGAAGCAAGTCAGAACCCGATGACAATGCATCCTAAAACAAACTTTTAACTTTCTAGGTACACTTTCAGGTCAACTTTCGGCAACTTTCACTTTTGTATGGGGCTTATCCGATTGTTGCGTAACACATGGTTACTTCGTTGAGTTAATAATTAAAAAGAATAAAATAATAATACTAGATTTATAAATCTAAAATCCCACGTTTTTCAGTGACCAAAAAAGAATAAAATAACCCGGCGGGGCCAAGCGAGGGGCCACTCAAAACGTGGGGGCGCATGTTACTTATGGAGATGTAATGAGATGTATGATATGCGTAGATGTTGAGAGTATTTGTAAAGATGCGCCCCCACGTTTTGAGTGGCCCCTCGCTTGGCCCCGCCGGGTTATTTTATTCTTTTTTGGTCACTGAAAAACGTGGGATTTTTAGATTTTTAATTCTAGTATTATTTTACTATTGTTATAAGACGCGCATATCAGATTTCAAAAAATACTTTAAATATTCATTAAGCTCTCAACCTGAGGCTAAAGACGCGGTTATAACTTGAATCGATGTTAGAGCGGACACGAGAAAAGTAACAGTTTATAAAATAAATAGTAACAAATATACAGTAATTTATTTTATTTGGGACTCGATCTTAGTTCGAATATTATGTAGTAAGTTAAAAATTCTGTGTTCATTTTTATTTCTTTCATCCAAAATTCTTGACTGTAATCTTAAAGAAAGGGTAAATCAGTATTTTTATTCCATTATTTAGGCACAGTGCCAATAATAACAATATTTCTTATATATGATGTAAACCTAAATATGAAATATTCATGGAAATATACTTATGACTTAGGTACAGATGCTCAGACCCAGATCTTTCTACTGCAAGGCCAAACCGGTCGTTTAATGACACCTGTCTTTACTATCTTCCAAAACTCAACATTACTAGAAAATGCGCAAACACTTAATTATGTCATAAGTTTTCAGATAATTTTTAAAAAATATAGCTATAGGTTTTCTAGCTATATGAGGTAATAGGCATTATGTATATATTGCAAGAATTAAGGACTTATTCAGCCGTATTTCCCTCCTGTTGGTTTTCATGCTTAGTATCACGGCCAATAACCACGGCCCGAAGGAGGAAATCATGCAATTCCCAAGACCGATTCGGTATGCGTCAGTGGTGTCAAATCATATTTGGAGCGGAGCGAACGAAGGGAGCGTAGCTCCCATGGATCAGCTTCAATGACGAAATATCTGTTACGCCATAACTTCCAGAGTTCTCAACCGATTTTAATATTTTTTGCGTGGAATCGAATCAACAGGTTTAGGACCAGTTTGTGACGGAGCCCGAATTTTGAAATTAGCAAAAGCTCCCATCGAAAAAAAAAATTTTTTTTTTAGGTACTACGCTCTGCTCCAATATATGGTGCTAGCGTAGCTTTATGCTTAGCGACTGCATCGCCTAGTTTATTTATAACCAATTTACGGCACTGGAAGGTCTTTGAGTGCCACCATAGCTTTGTACCTAAATCAATAAATTTTTAAACTAATTAATTTTCGAGATTCGATGTCAAAGAATGTTCACTAAACATTATTTTGTTTATACATAATAAAGATTGGAAAAAATCTATATATTTAAGAACAATAATATTATTAAATAATCATATCAATTTGTGCTTAAATCAGCTACTATATCTTTACAATACGAGCTATCCAGTAATACGTTACCAAAATAACAATACATTGTATCTACATGAATAATAAACAAAATTTTTGATATATATTATTTATTACTTGATAAATTTAAAACTGTCAATCAAATATTTAAAGAACGACATATCTAAAGAGACCCTACTCCAAGGTACAGACAATAAAAAAATAATTTCCACTTATCTGTGGAGATATCCTTGAACATTTTATTATAGATGTATGTCAGCACTTTGTCGGTTTGATTATTGTGCATAGAATACAAATTACAGCTTTCTTAATAGCCTCAGAGATAAGCCGCGGACTAACTGACAGAGAGACGGACGCTATAAGAGTTCCTTGTTTACAACGGAATCGTAAAAAGGTTGATTACTGATGTGTATACTTATTAACATGTTTTCAGAGTTTTATTTAACAAAAAGGCGCTTTATCATTTATCAATACTTAATTCGATTCAACGTTTGCAGTGACAATCTAATATTGCTCTCTCTTTCGGCTCGTTTATTAAATGAATCTGTCACTGTCGCTCATTCGCTCCACAAATAAGCAACGAGTATGTTATTAAAAAAAGTTAATTGGAGAGTGATCACACTTATTCAGCTCGATTGGGCAAATTATAGTGTTATTAGTTTATGTGAAATTATATAAAAATATTATAGTGATAAATTAAGTTTTGTAAATTTCAAATTATAAATAGCTACGCCGTTATAGTTCCCGGCATATAAGTTGAACCTTGTTTTGAAATCACGTGACATGCGCACTAGTGAATAATGTCCCTAAACTTGCTACTGCGCATGTCACGTGATTTCAAAACCAGGTTCAACTTATATGTCGGGGACTATACAGAGTGTCACTCACGAGTGCATACAATACTGCAAATCGTATTGTTAAATCTAACTTACATGTTGTGACTTGTAATAAAGTTACGAATAAGACAAAAAATAGTATTTTAAATGAAAGCGCACAAGCGTCTGAATCGATTGACCTTGAAAGACGCGTACACGTCTTCGTAGAAAACACTAGGTTTTGTATAGACCTAAGTCGACTAGGTGAGATTACGGGAATAATTAAGCGTTATTCTACCTCGAATCTCCGATACGAAGAGCGCGATATTAAGCTAGTTATTAGCACTTTTCGCATGGAATTTGAAGGTTTTCTGGCCACATGGTGTATTATGGCCCACTCTCACCCCCAAGGCGTATGCCCTACAGTAGGGATATATATAGGCTGATGATGATGATGTTGACCTTAATAAATTACAATAACCTTGTCTTTAGAATTAATTTTAATGATTCCCTACTATCATTTCCGAGCTTTTCCGTAATAATTTAATTTCTCAATGGGTACAAAATTTAGACTCAAATCTTACGGAAATTAATAAGTAAATTCATTACAAATTTATCTATTTCCTTTAAATTTACTAGTAATGATAAATTATTAAATTTACTACGAGAAGGAAGATCTCATCTTATACATCGTATAGTCAGACAAAGGCTCGGAAGTACATAGCTCGTTTGCTAGTTGCAAGTTAAGAACTAATAAACTTGAGTTGAAAGAACTTAGAACAAAGGGGAGTTGAAATGTACGAGTATTTATCCCCACCGTCTTTAAACAGAATGAAAAGTAGAGAGAAGATTAAAAGAAAAAAATCCTTTTTTTAACGCTTTTTTCGAAGCTTCCGTACGGATTTTTATATTGTTATCATTATCACAGAAAGTTATAATTGTTTCATTTATCCAAATTTTTATAGGTAAAACAAGGCATTTAAAAACTTTTTTAACGCCTACAAAAAAAAATATAGAAAACTGTGGTTGTGAGGGACGAAAGCCCTACCTAAGCATTGTTATTTTTGTAACAATAAGAACTAATTGACTATCTGCGATGAAAGAAATTTCTTTATTATTATTAATAAATGTGTGATAAAACAAAATTTATCCCATTGAAATCACGGACGACAATTAATGTGAAACTATTACATAGAAATATTAAACTAATAAAAAACTAAAACCGAATATCATTTTGTATTTAATTTCAACTAAATATTTTTTTTAATATTAAAAAAAATAACACAAACTAATAAATACAATACAACGAAATTCTACTATGACGAATGCTTTCACTGACAAAGTGAAGACAACGGGGAGAAAATGCCATAACGCCACTACTCAAACCCAACAATGATCGATGGGTGATAATGACTGTAGATGGAACAAGAACCAATGGTCACATGTCTTGAAAGTTCGTAAGAGTTCAAGATAATGAGTGTTTATGCAAACTCTTTGCATTTACAAGACTAGTTTATACGCATTTATAAATACACTTTGGAATTTATAAAAATGGTAAGGATTATATAGTTATATTTGTAGTTAAAAGTTTTTCATTTGCTTGTGTTTTTGACAGATCAAATCCCCGGCCTTTCTGCATCACCTGGTTCAGCCAAAGTGAATCCAGATGTCAATCAATCTAAAGGTGTCAATGTTACTGAAAATCCCCAAAATCATCCTAAAGAAAGCATGTAATCCACAACGAAACGACACCTCAACTTTTTCCTGCATTGGAGTCGTTAGTTTTGTTTTGATATTACTAAGAAATTCTTGATTATATCAACTGCAGTAAGAAGTAGCACGATTTATAAATAATGCACTGTAATCTATTTATTATAAGTTGTAAGTTAAAATTAATTAAAATTCACACTATACTATAAAAATACTGTGTTGTCAAATATAATGGGAGACAATTATACGGGCCTCCATCTAGTTAATTCGTGAATAAATGCTAAAACTATGACATACTACTTACCATCAAGTAGTCAATACCACTTAAACAGTGTAATGTTTTTATAAACTTAATTCATTGTTACAAAATATAATAAAATAACTCATAATATGAAACCTGAGGAAAATTTATTCAAGATTTTATTTTTGGCGCAGTGCAAAACTGGGGCAGAACTTTATAAGTTATTTGACTATTATACTGAAACACTACTTTGACAAAACAACAACAACTGCCACCATAGGTAAAATTTCCCAACACATTTTAACAGTTTATTCGCAATTTGAAATACCTTTTAAATTTTATTCATATCAGACATAAAAGGTTATTGTAACACATATATTGATAGCGCAGCATAACATAGTATAATGTGAAAACCTCCTTAAAAATAAGTTCAGTTTTAAGAATACAATTAAATATTAATTGGGAATTTATATACTAAATATGAGATTTTTGACTATACTGGTAATATATGTTAATTCTCGTTACTTATTGAATGCTTAGCTAAAACTTTCATTGTCAGGCTTTGATACTATAAAAGTAATCAGTTTAATATTATATAATTAATAGAGTAAGATATTAAAAATAGTAGAACTTAAATATTATTTATTTACATAGAACTTTTAGCTGACTATAGTAATATTAATATTATTAATAAAAGTCTATCATAAACTGTAGACAAATTAATTTATAATTAAGTAAAAGAATTAGCAAAAAATATGTTTAACCAATAAATGTATTACATGAAAATCTATGGAAGTATTATTTAATTGCCCATATAAAAGGTTTAATAAAACAATGTTTACGTGTTTATTGCATTTATTGTAAACCTACTCTCCGAATTATTGTTATATTATTTATGCCTTCTTCATTATTGCTTTCAAACTACAAATAGTAAAGGAAATAGAAAACAAACAACGAGAAACATCAATAAGATTTGTAAACACGAATCATTTTCTTTGTTCGTTTTTGTTAGGATATAAGATTCCTGGAAAAACTAACATTATTATTCCTTAACAGTATACAATTTTCCATTAAAGTTTTAGTCTAAGAATCTATTTCCGTATAAGCTCTTACTGAAATAGAAATAGTTTAGTTTACTAGCTTCAAGATTAGTTTCATAAACTACCCATACACGTGTAATTATGTTTTAAAGCCCCTTTATTGTTACTGCTTGCGTGGTGCTCTTAGAACATCAAAAACGAGTTAACAAAACGAAACTTCTTTTATTTTTAATACTTGGAACGATTGGTACACTTAATACAAATAATGTAACATGATTTTAAATTCGTATGTGTAGGCATTCGATCATTATAATCCGCAACGTGTGTTTATAATTTTGAACCTAACCGTGTTCGCAAAATACTACGTAAAGCTGTAAAAATTCAGAATACATTCTAATCTATAATCTAAAAACACAAATTTATTGTTTGTGTGTTTGACTGTCCGCTCTTTTTCCATTGTATCACTTAGCTGACCCGGTATCGCGTTGCTATGGTAATGTTAAAAAAAGGGAAAAGGAGCGGACAGACAAACACACAGACAACAATATTGTGTTCTAACGGCCCGTCCGGGCTTCGCACGGGTGGACAAAATTCTTTAATTTTTTTCTATTATTATATATTTTTCCCTTAGCGCCATCTAGCGTCCGGTAAACCAACTACTTGCGATTAAAGCGTTGCTATGGTAATGCATATACAATAGAAAAGAGCGGGAAAAAGAGCGGACAGACAAACACACAAACAACTGTGATCTTAGATTATAGATTAACGTTACCATAGCAGCGCGTTACCGGGTCAGCTAGTATCAATAAAGGTGATGGTTGGAGGGTACAACAGGAGCGTACCTACCATTTAATTATAACAGAAATAAAACTTAAAACTAGAACTAATAAGTTGCACCATTTGGTACAACATTATTCCATAACACAAGCCTTGCAGTGCTTACTTTGGTGAATGTAAAAGTTTTATAATTATTATTATAACTTCTGCAAGACAAAACATGGTGTTAGTTCTTAACTTTTGATATTTATTATGAAGGTCGATCCTGTGTTTGAGCTTTTTTCACTAAATTCTTCTTTGAGATAAAGTAATGTGGTATTGTGGTAATGTGGTAATAATTGTGTGATCATTACTCCCAAACACTCGAAATAAATAAAACAAGGCCATGCAAACGTACACGTTAGTATTTCATTAAAATATACAGTAGTCAAAATTACTTCATAGTCCAATTACTGTGAAGTTAACGAGAGTATTTTTGCTGCTGACTGTTGTATGATTTGCAATCGTATCTTTTTCACCTACTACCTACGGAAGTGTAGCAGCACTGCAAAACTGTACAAATATACAACATGAGCAGGCCACACGACACTTATACACGACACGATATTTGTCGCATTTTATTTTTTCTCTGGGACAAAATAAAAGTATTAGTAATTTTCGCTTTCAAATTACTAAGACTTTTATTTTAGACTAAACGGGCATCGCTCACCCCCCGAGTTTAATGAAATTATTCTTGGTATTAATTTAATACAATTAAGAATAATTGTTTTGACATATTTTCTCTGTGTTGCTATTTCATTACAATTTTTATAGAAGCGGCTACAATCTACTGTCTATTAATTTCCCAATGTTATTTTTAGGTAAAACAACTGTATTGGAAAAACAAAATTTCTGAACTTACTTTGAGGATTACTTAGATCTTAAAAAATACTTAGGATATATTGAATATATTTATACAGGATGTTCGGAAGAACGTTGGACATACGAAAATGGGGGGCAGGTGGGTGGTTTGTTAACTAACTAGCCCAAAAGATTTTACCTAGGTCTCAAGATTTTTAAAATTTTTGGAATTTTTCGCTTATGTACCTTTAAACCCGTCCAATTTTTTTTCAAGACCAGATCTTTTTATTTTCTTTACTATAATCTAAGGGATCGGTAGGTCCTTTTAAAATTTAAAGGTTGGAGTTAGTGCTGAGAGCTCTGGAGTTCTCAGCATTAACTCCAATCACAGCCATATTATTTCCTTTTGTAACATTTTTGCAAATTTATTTTATAGATTGGACGAAATGGCATGATTCAAACTTTATAGGAAAATCTATGATAGGATTGGTAAACAGGGAACAATCCAACGATTGTCTTTTTCAATATGGATCGGAAACGTACAGCGAATAACCATCGTTCTCGGTAATTGTTTCTGCTACTAATACCCGTGGACACCTTTTCGAACATTTAGCATCCACCATAAATGGTGAATTTCGATTAAGAATTCCACATGGACCATGAATCATGTTTTTGATAACAACTTTAGTCAAGCCTGGATGTAGATCCAGGTACATCTGCCTGGATCAGGAATTTCAGCAGATATGATTTTATCAACTTAATTTTTCTTGTTTTGTATTTTTCAAATAACCAAATCAAGATATGAGCATAAGGCAACCCACGTTTCTGCCACAATACATCCAGCAGCGTGTCTAAATAAACATACTGTGTTTCGCAATTAAATCCATTACAGATTTCAACTTTTGTCAGAAGATTCGTGCAGTAATATCATGGCGATCAATCGGTGATAAGCCAGGGAATAACTCCTGTTGAATTACTATCCACTTAGGATTGCTTGTGAATGTGATAAATAAATCTGCGGTGTCATGTCATGGTATCTTGGGCGTATTCATGCATGTGCCAAGGACATCCAATATATCTTGCTGGAAGAATTATCATCCGGCCGACATTGTTTGCATTTCCATTAGTAGTAATCGCATCTCGAAGTTGAATATACTCGTCAGAACGGAGTTCGGTCTGATTTAATCTGATGAATGGCAATCGCTTTTTTTCTATTTTGACATACATATCAACAGCATATTTATGAAATAATCGCCGACATGTTAATACGTTATTGTCTTTATTTTCACGAACCATCAGGCGATAGGAGTAAAAATTCATTGAATTTACTTTTTTAATTTTTTCATCAACTTTAAATAATATAATGTTTTAATGACAATCATTCAACAATAACATAATTGTAAACAAAAACAATCCAATGACACAAATTTCTAATTACCTGTATCATCTTAATTGAGAAATGATAACCATCTTCACCTTTCGAAAATAAGCTTGGATATTGTAACGCGTCATATGAGCGATGTGTTTCTTACACACACTGTAACTAATCGTTTTGCCGATGTGAAACTATATCACGGGCTTCAAGATTTTCTCTAACCATTACAATGGCAACTTCTTCAATTGTTGGTACATTTAAAAGTCTTGCATGTCGTCTTACAGACGTTTTATTAGCCTTGATTACAATTTTATGATTATCAGATGGCATGTGATCTAATGCAGTTTTAAACAATCCGATGAACTGATTGTATCAGCTAATTATTCTACCTCCTCTACCTCCTCACTGATCTGTTATTTACACAACTCTGTTGAATTTCTTTCGTTGAATTTCCCATGAAATAAATTTGCAAGAATTTGTAGTCGCCATCTGACACCGGCAACAGCGAACCTGCTTTGTAATATATGGCCTTGTATCTGTAAATTAAACCGAAAAGTTATAGCTTGTACGCAAAGACAAGTCTTGTTACCTTAAAAGTTGGCATGAATGGTCACAAATTATATTTGTTGCCCCATTTGGAAGCAGCAAAATATAATTTTGTATGTTTGTAAGGTAATGTATGGAATCCGTTCCATTTCGTGAAACCAGTGACTATGATGGCTCTGGTGGTGGAACCAACCACTTTGCCATTTGCGCAACACAATCCATTTGTTTCATTTTTATATTTCAGTGCCTTACAATATCGGCAAACTGAGTTCATAGATTCAATAGCAACGTATTGGTAGGAACTGTAGTCAATTTAAACAACGTAACTGAAAAGTCTATCTATAAATATTAATGTATATGTGTATGTGAACAAAACATATAACACCTACTGTAACCTATGGATTTGCAATACATTATTGAGTATTAATTTCCATTGATATTTATCATATAAGAAAGCACTGAAATTGCAAAAATATAAAAATCGTAAATTAAACTACATTAAAAA
Source organism: Calamotropha paludella (assembly GCA_927399485.1). Classification (NCBI taxonomy): domain Eukaryota; kingdom Metazoa; phylum Arthropoda; class Insecta; order Lepidoptera; family Crambidae; genus Calamotropha; species Calamotropha paludella. Next base: position 7,779,972 of record OV656817.1, on the reverse strand, counting down.
ATTATAGAGATGACAAATAGTCATGTTATTTTAAAAAATATAATAACAGATATAATAAATGCCTTTCCATCTGAAGGCCAGGATAAACGCCTAATCTCGTTGAACAAAGCCAGAATTAATTCTTGAGACCGTCATCAGTCATTTCTTTTTTTAGAAATTTTGTTTATTAAGTACTTGCCACCTTTTATTATTTAACGACGTAATTTTTTTCCCACAATTAATTCTACAATTTTTAATAATAATATAGGAGTTTTTGTAAAAGGTAGCTATTCTCAATAGGTATCAGAATATTCAATATTATATTGAAGCCGCGTGTTGTGGCTCCAGGCAAAAAAGTACACGTTTCTCCCACATAATGTCTCTTTTATGTGGAATGGCACTTTTTTATATAAAACAGCTGCTTCGAAATAGTTGATATTCGAAGGAGTGAGAAATACACTATGTACCCTATATTATTATGAGTTCAATATCAGCTCTTGAACATTCAAATTCATGTATGGATTTATGGAATAGCTCTTAACTTTAAAATTTCTATCAAAATCAGCTTTTGGCTTGCTTCCCAACTGCTGTCGATGAGATAGAATTTTATTGCCTATTACTTTCTATGGTTTATCGTACGCTGATAAAAATTAAAAGCCATATCATTTTATTTTATTCAATTTTCAAAGCTTTGAACAAATCACTCTACGAAGCTTTTCTGCATTTTTAACATATGAACCACTATGACATATATAGTTGATTATTCCCAATACATGAACATTCTATACCTTCCTCACCACCACCGAGATTCTAATCCAGAACTGATGGTGGCATTAAGCATGGTAACTAGCATGATAAACGTTGGTTCGTATATTAGAATTCTATCCAAATAGTATGTCCTACCTATTTTGTCAAATCTTTTCTCAAATGTTTTTTAAAGAAATAAGTTCGCTCAAATGCTTGGCAAGTGTTTTTCTAATAAAAATATTGTTTCAGTTTAAAAATTCATGGAGCAAGGGAATGAGTGATAGATTAGTATTAGGCGATAGTTTTTTTCACATTTGCTTGCTTTTAGTCAACGATTTTAACGACCAGTAAAGACATAAATGTTAAGATCATATACATTACTTATAGAAAAATATTATTTTGAAATCTTTTTAGACTATGAAGACTTTAAAATGATGAGCTTGACCAACTTATAGCAATATAGAAAATAATATGAAAGAAACTTGACCTCAGGAGGAATTCGAACTCATAATTATAGCTACCGATGCACCTTGGCAGAGTTCAAAGTCAAAGCCCACAATTACAAGAAATCGAAATAATTGAAATGCAAGATTAGCTCGATAAATTATTTTTAAATTTCAACTTAAAATGGCAAATATTTTAATATCAAATAATATTTTTTGTTTGATGTTATGAACCTTTTTAAGTACAAACAAGTTGTAAATTAATATGTAATTTATGTCATTTCTTTGATATGATAAAAACATAACATTTGCCTATGTAACATAAGTAGGAAATAAGGAAAGTTTCGATCAGTGACGTACAGCCAAGGTAGCTGATTTAACATTCAGAAGGCGGAATCGTACAGTCGTGTGGTATATTGATATGTCAGTGGATTAATATTGTATATTTATAAAGAGTTTTTATATATAAATATTGAGAATGGATTTTTTACACACGGTGTTATTAGAGGAATCTTGACCGTTATAGTTGTTGTACAGTTAGCAAGAAAATTGACATGTTACACAGAAAAAAGTAGATGCCAATCGATCCTGTCTCAAAAACTTCTATCGAACCAACTCAGGTTGGAGTACTGAAAATACTCGTCAATCTTTTTAGATTGACAAGTATTTCATACATTTTCTAAGAAATTCTAATACATTTTATAAGAATTCTAACTTTTTTTTACTTAACGAAGCTTTTTTATAATAATTCTGTTATTTTATATACAGATTAATTTATTTTTATATTTCCAATTTGTATTGCTATTCTTACAATTTTCTAAGAATATCCAGAAATATCTTTGAGAAATATTGCTTAAGAAGTAGGTGTCTCGTATTAAAGACATGATATATAACAATACTTGTTATTGTTATAAATATTATCGTCAGAGGCAATTACACTATTAAAATATTTGCAGTTTATTTATGGGATAAATAAGTAGTGATTAACTTTTTCGAAATTTCTTATTATGGTCTGGTGAAGCTAATATTTTCTAATAATAAAATGTACAACTAGTTATATCGTTAATATTAGTCTAGTGCAAATCCTCTTAGGTTTCGGAAAACTTATAATTCATAAGGTTCGGTTTTCTTTTGTTGGTGTACTGTGAAACTGAACGGTAAGTGTTGAATTTTTAGATGCCACCTTGAATTCCGTCACTAATAACAACATAATAACAGAAAATCACAACTTTGATAATGATTTACTATTCTCGGAATCATGAAGAGTATATTAACCAAAGAATGGTGCTCCAACACATAATAGCCATACGCGTTCTAATCTGATTCGACAATTCTACGAGCAGCAAATCGGAAGAAATAGATTTATTTCTTGGCCTTTATAGGGGCTATCTGGAAAATGAGGTCTACAATTGGAAGGACACGGTATTCGAGAAGTTAAATACTCACTAAGCAACATTTTGTTTGGGATTCATTTAAGTAAATAATCGGCGGCATCTCAGTCTGTACAAAAACTAATCAAACTATGCATTCGTCAAAATGACGGACATTTTGAGCATCTCATATACCAGAGCAATATTGCAAATTAGTAGTTTTAGTGTATCGTTACATGCGATTCCATAAGAATTCTTAAATTTATATAACATTCACATGACACCTTAACATTCTATAACATAATAGCTTACATAAATAAATCAAAAGACATCGCTCTCCTTTTTTACTATGTATGCGATTTCTGTTTTGTTTTTAATCTTGGTTCTTTAAACAACAGCTGTATACTGAGATGAGCACAAACGTATTTCGAGAAAAGTATTTATTTATGATATTTATGAGACGTATAAAATTTACAATTTCTAATGGACATATCGACGCTATCTGGCAAGAGAAAAAATGACGAAAATAATTCACATTTCGTCACGAAACCTCCTCGGAAAGCTTGGCATACTATATAAACTGTTATGACCCAAATCTATACATATAAATAAAATTGGAGTGTCTGTTTGTAATATTGAAATAACCGTTTTTTACTACATGCATATGAATATACCCATATACGGTACATACACCAAATTTTTTTTTACAAGTTTTGTCTGTCTGTCTGTTTGTTCCGGCTAATCTCTGAAATGGCTGGACCGATTTTGACGGGACTTTTATTGGCAGGTAGCTGATGTAATAAGGAGTAACTTAGGCTATTTTAATTTAAACTAAAATATTGCAAATTATAATAACTGAGCCACGGCAACGTGTGGCCGGGTCAGCTAGTATAAAAATAATAATGAACAATCCACACAACAATTTATAATAATTGCTTTGTGCAAAACTAATATTTGTTTGTGGATACATAAATAACTATATTGCGACTACGACTCGAGAACAAGTGTTTACGCTTATCAAACAAACACATTTCCGTAACAAGATTCGAACACAGAACATAGGCAGGAACGCGTGCTGTTCAATTAAAAAAACTGATTTAATAATTATCTAACCAACATAATGAATCACTACATAGTATAAAACAAAGTCGCTTTCTCTGTCCCTATATCCCTATGTATGCTTAAATCTTTAGAACTACGCAACGGATTTTGATGCGGTTTTTTTTAATAGATAGAGTAATTCAAGAGGAAGGTTTATATGTATAATACATGCATAATATAGTAGAGTATTGCATCCGTGCGAAGCCGGGGCGGGTCGCTAGTAAACAATAAAGGATATGAAACAACCCAGTTGATACTAAAATTATAAATTTATCTTTAAATTTCGCACGACGTTTTAAAGAAATAGTCTTTGAAACTTACCTGACTTCGCGTGTATTGGCGATTTTCTATAACTGACAGACTCGTTTATGATTGGTGAAGTAAATATTATTAATATGTATAGCAACAACATACAATTATACCATTCCATTCTACGTCGAAAGCTATGAGGTAAGTCCAATTTACTTCGCCCCCGCCCAAACGCTTTATAGCCAATCGACGGTTTCTAAAAATATGCCAATTTAAGAAAAGGTCAATATATTTGTAGTATTTAAGTACATAAACGAATTATGAATGATTTATTTCAATGTTCAGTAATATTCGATATGGAGACGCGCGTGCAAGAGTAGCAAAAATTAAGCGGCATTTATTGATCCTTCTACTAATATTGCAAACAATACCTAACTTGTTATTTTATAAGTTTGAAGCTAATGAATATAGTTACATAAACAACAACCAGGCGAGAAATGTTTGATTATAAGGTACTAAAAGCATACATACCCTATAACATAATCAATATCCCATTTTTTATCATTTTAAAGAAGTCAAGATGATGTAAGATATAAAATACCTGTGTAAAAAACAACTACGCCTCCGAGCCCTCAGGTGGGATTCGAACCCACGACCTTTCGCTATCCGCGCGAATGCCCTGACCGCTGAGCTACCGAGACGCTAGCAAACGTGTCGAATTTTAGAAACTTATTTCAATTTCAACTATTAGCTAGTATCGTCGTGGATTCGAATCCCACCTGAGGGGTCGGAAGTGTAGTTGTTTTTACACAGGTATTTTATATCTTATAGAAATATTGCATTGTGAATGCAAAAAAATAAATAAAAATCTCAAGAATAATGTGTTTAAACTTTTTAACCGGCATGCGGCTGCAACGGAGGCGATTACAGCACGGGAGTGCTCTAAGAAGCTTTATACTTTATTTTGTAGGACTACACATAGTAAAGAAGAACGAGTTCTAATACACACTTTAGAAATTACACTTTTTGTTCTTTTGTCAAGCTGGCCTGTTCTCTGCTGTCTACAGTAAGGAGGTGCACCATAAAAGTCACAATACTCACAGTATTAAATTAAGTTATTAAGTTTTCTGAAAGGGATAACTTTGAAAGCTCAAATATTAAGAATTAAAATCACTTAAAAATTTCGCCATCCGTAACCACTAGGTCTCTGAGTGATATATACAGGGTGTAAATGAAAATAGAACACCTGCTTTAATGGGTTATCATGTATCGCAAATGTAACAGATTTGTTGTATCAGTTTTTCAATTAACTAATAAATAACAGAGTTTTGAAAATAAGAAATAAAAAAGAACGGAGCGCATCGCCTTAAATTTAAACGCGTGGGTCACCGCTCACTGACCGCGTTCATTGACCGCGTCACACGCGTAGGTATTTAATATTTTATTTATCAAAGATGCCTAATTTTTTGAAAATAATTTAATAAATTCTCGCTCAGGTGAGTGAGAATGGACCGTGTGTACGAGTACCATCTTTAATCAGAGTTCCACAATGTACGGTCAATAGCACGTCACGGTGAATGAAAGCAGCTCGATATTAGCGCTTACGCCTACGAAATAAAGCCGGTGCAAAGTCCAAAGTGCTTCCTGCTCTTTGCATGATATGCTGTTGACTGTACTAAAAAAAAAATTAAAACCTACCTTTTTAATGTGCCGTTGTTATCACCTCCATTAGAGATCAATATGATTTCCACTTCAATCACCAGACAGCACTAAATACACTTACACTTTAAATTAAATGTTCAAAGTTCCTTTCCTGTACGGACACACACAGTCTTGCACGTGCATAGTCCATGCAGCGCTCGTAATCTTCCACCAATAATGCTTGCACCTTTGTAAATTTAAATGGATGTCGCGGCTGTTCATCCATCTTTAGGATTTTGTGTACGGTGGCATTGTAGACTTCAAAAAGTCGACCGGCACTTCTTGCACTGTCCTCAGGATTTACATCAAAATGAGCGAGAATTGAATCCCTAACGTCCACGTCACCTATAGCACCGGAATCCACGTTGCGATTGGAAAAACTGCCACGATCTCTTAAACGCTGAACTACGTTCACAATATTCTACCATGGGAGGGCACATAGTTATTATTGCGGTGTCCGAAATAGTCCAGATACAAACGCAATGCTTCACCAGAGTTCCCAACGCCCATTCCATAAGCCAACGCCCATTCCATAAGCCAAAACCATATCCGTGTATTGGATATTACTGTACTGATAAAATTAGGCATAATTATCCGTAAATCAACACCACACTAATCACAAAATAGGTAGTACTTATCCAGAAAAGTACACACGAAAAAACTAGCACATATGACACAATAAGCAAATCACGTCCGCGAATTGTGGTTAGTTTCCGTCAGTGTTACCAACTCTTGAAAATATTTAGCCTAAATTAAATTCAAATAACCCCTAAATTTGCCCTCATTACTTGGAAATCCCCCTAAAAATAAATTGTATGATATAATTTTGTTAATTTTTCATTTATAAAAATAAATTACATTTATTACGTCAAATATTATTTCATTTTCTTCTGGCGAATCAGATTTTATAAAGTCATACATGTTGACTTTGAATAAGCCTAATATTTTAGGAGATGGGTTGAATATTGTACAAGATCATTCATCCACCATTTCGTTTGAAAATTCCAAGTACTGTACTTGGATTTTAAGTACACTAGATTTCACTAAGTCCGAGGTCGCTAGGTAAAAAATTAATTTGATTAGCTAGTTAAGGCTGTCCCAGGGCCTATACTTTAAATCTTTAATTTTCTCGATAATTAAAATATTAAAAAATATGAAGGTTCACAAAAACCATAAAAATAACCCTAAACATATAACACCCCCAAAAATCCCATCTCACTTATTTACACCCTAAATTTAGGGGGAAAACTTCTAAGTTGGGAACCCTGGTTTCTGTACACACACTAGCGTGAAATTTTAAACAAAGGTAGGGACTTTACCATCCTAAAGGTGTGCACACATTGGACAAATATTTAATAAAAGAAAATTAATAACGTTTACTACAAACATTAACAATAAATGACTTGTTCCATCAATATTATAATAATGCAATATTGTTATTTGTAGAATGTAATACATGTTTTTATATTATTTTCTGAGAAAATAAATTTCAAAACAAAAATTAAAAGTATGACCCTTAGGTACCATCAACTTACATCTGTTCTGCTATACTCTCGTATAGCAGAACATATTTTAGTAGTGGTTAATTTCAACAAAAATCCAGATATTTTCAGAAAAAGGATCTTGTTATCATAAGGGTCCGTTTGTTTTTACTTTTGATGTACGGAATTCTAATAAAAAGTAAAAACTCTTTAATTTCAGGCTCACTTCAACGCGAACTAATACCAGAAACGTTAAATAAATTGATTGAGTCGATTTATTAATAATAAGGACATACCTAGGCACCCAAGTAGCAAAATCAAAACTATGAATAGTAGTTACAAACAACGTCAAATGATATTATTTCTAATATCCGAATCCAAAAAAACACAAAATTACGTTAAAATCGCGCCTAGGTATCTAGGTATCTACTATCAACAAAATATTTTTCCGATAAAAAAATAATGTATCCACAGCCTAATTTTAACGACCACTGCAAGCTCGCCTTTCGGCAAGATAAAAGGTACCTACGACCGCCCTACACGTGCCACTCATTTCGCGGGCTGAACTTAGGAATTAATTTCAAAAGTATGATGTTTTAATTGGGGTAGATTGTTTAAATGTTTTTGTTTATTGCGTTGCTACTGTTTTTGAATTTATTATGTTACGTTTAATGTATTGTAAAGATTTGTGATTTAGAGTATTTTCTGTTGTTATTAGAAACTTATCTAGGAAATCTACTTTTTAAAAACGATAAAGATGAAGATGTGTACATGCTGGTCGTTATGGTAAATTGAATACCATCACGTGTATGGACAAAACAGTCAATAAAATGGTCATAAGGATTTTAATGACATTTCAAAAGTATGTATTTAATAATATTCCAGTTAAGTTCGGCCCTGGATGGAGCTCGGTCCTGTGTAGAGTTGGGAAAAATTACTCGTAAAATGTGAATCAAATCACTAATTCAGACATTGGTATCAGAATCGACTTTTTGATTCGTATGAATATTAGAGCTGTAGCAAATCGTATGTATTCGGTACTGAGTAACGGGTGGGCCATTTAGTACCGAGTAACGAAACGTTACACACAAATGCATTTCGTTTTCGCATTTTTCGTAGTATGGGTACCTACACTATTTCAGTTTACGCAACGTCCGTTGATGCGTGTATTTGTACGTTTGATGATCGTATATTTTACGCATGCGCGCGCTTATTCAGTGAATTTATAAACGTACGTTACAAAGAACGATGTTTGTTTATTAAGTAAAGTATAATTTGGAAATTCGTCGTCCAAGTTTTTTACTGTTTATAAAATTGTATTGTGTAAGTAGACAAAGTTTGAGATTGTAACAGAAACAAGGTAAGGAAGTATTTTTTACAAATAAGAAATATGTATGTTTTTGTTTTTTATTATCGCGAATATCACGGTTTTTTGTTGTTATCTTAAAAGAGATGTGTCTAAATGAGTCTAATGATATTAAATTGTTTCTTCGATAACAAAAGCTGTTTATCAAAAGTCTGGTTCAAAATACAGAAAACTGAAAAAAAAATACCTGACTCAGCTTGGTATGTAACGTATAAGTATGTTTTCTATAAATCACGAATGTTGCGACGCCGCGACGTCATACTGCACTCGTACGCAATACGATTCGATTCGTTGCTCTAACTTACACATAACATAGCATGTTATAAGGTAACTGAAGTAACGATACGATAGTAATAATTGTTATAGTAACGAATACATACGGGTACACTTTTTTTCGTTACTTTTACAGCTCTAATGAATATCATTGTTGTCAGATCGATTTCGATTTAAGTTCAAAATGTGATTCTGACCTTAGTATCTTTCGGACTGACTAAAATTATTAACTCTGCGGACTTGATAAAATTTGAAGGCGTCGATTAGAGAGTCAAGAAATCGAAACATTTCAATTGTTCACTATGCATTTACCCGTCACTAGTTCTTTTAGGTCAGCGATTGTGTGAGTGACACACACACTGAACATCTTGAGGTAGGTAAGTATAGGGTCAAGCTGAGGGGTCAAGCACCAGCTGATTTAAGGCGCAGTTTAATTCGGTTTGTCAATAACAAGGAATCGTTTTGGACGTTTATTTTCATAATTATACGAGCAATTAAAAAAATACCAATTACTGATTGTTAAATATCATTGATTCTATAGGATTTTAATAATTTTATTTTAATTACTGCAACTTAATTATGAAACTTTGAACTGCAATAACTCCGAAACGGAGAGTGATATCGCGAAAATTCTTTTTGTGTTTGAACACTGAAAGCCCATGGTTTTTACCATTTTAACAGGTGTTCTATTTTCATTGACTAGCGGTATATACGCTTTTTAAAACTAGAACTGTAATAATAAAACAATCCCTCTAGAATAACATTAACAACTTTAAATGTCATATTTTGTGACATAAATTTATTTTTATTCTCACTTCTGTTTCCACCTGTACCTCGCTCCACCCACAGACTAAACAGATTAAAGCAATGCATGGAAGCAACTAATATTCCTACCGCTTTCTTTGCAGGCGGACTGCTCTACACAGTACGTACTAATTTGGTAATCTTTTTTCTTTCTTGCACTTGTCAATACAGCTAGCGTTTTATTAATTAGTTTTACAAAAGTTATTGGAATTTTAATTTAAAGTGAACAAATTAATTAATATGAGTCTTTCACAAAATAGTTATGTTTTCGTATTTAATGAAATAACATTAGATTATTATGTTGTCGTCGAGATACGAAAAACACATGAATTTGAAATTAAAAAATATGTGTTAATACTTTAATTAAGTTCTTTTTTGTCAACTCATACTTAAAGTCGATCACAATAAAAATCTACAAAAAAAAATCTTGGTAGTTCTTTTAATGTATGTTTTGAACAAATTTAATATTTTTCTTTATAAAACGAGTTTGAAAACATTAATGGCTATGTAAATAGTTTTGTTTCTAATATTTAAAAAACTATTTTAATATAAATAAATAGACAGGTTTGGTTTACATTTTGAAATAGACTGTGACGAATACGTGTATACATATTAATAGAGATTTTAAATACTTGGGATGCTACGCCAACAATCTTCAGAAATGCTTAAATCCTCATCATTTAATTAGAAAATAGAAACAATAAATGCACTGTAACATCTGTTTATATTTTTAAAAGCATATTGTCAGAATTCTTTTGCTAATCTGAAACAACTTTAAAAATGTTACGAAAAATTCTAATATTTTTTTAAGTAAAGGAGCTTCCTTCTTGTTTATTATATGATTAGGCTGTAGTGTTTTATACAACCTAATCATATCATACATTTTTAAAAACTAACTAGGTATTTAGAATTTCTATATGCAACGAGGAATTCAAAATTAATGCCGTAATAAAACTATGATAATTTATAAATGGAATATCATTACTCATTTCTTTAACGGTCATTTACTCTTTCTGTGATTATGAAGTAGAATTAAAGATGCAAAAGTGACATGAACCAGGTACTTTAAATAATTATTTCTACTTTGATCTCGAGAACGAGTAATGTGGGCTATAACCCCTTAAGAGACGAAAATCGATTAAGATAATTTGCAAGTCATTATGGCAACAGACCTCAAACCAGGACAGATATAAATATTCAATAAAGAGAATATTTCATGACAACGTCCATTTTCATAACGTATTATTAAAAAATGTAAGTACTTAATATGCCCCAACTTACTGCAATGCTATACTTATTTTTCGATTATATTTAAATTTCTACGTGATTAAAATTTTAAACCAAATGGCGCAACGAAAATCCAATAAACAAAATTCACCGAATCCCAACTATAGGAATCCAGAATTATTATTAAACTTTAATCATACTGAAAGAAGTTATTATTTATCTAGTGTGTTATGGTAAAAACATATCATTCAACGTTTATAATCTACATCTACACTAATATAATTAAGAGGAAAGATTAGTATTTTTGGATGTTTGCAATGAATACACCCAAAAACTACTAAGCCGATTTCGTTAATTCACCATTGGAAAGCTACGTTCACGCTGAGTAACATAGGGTATATTTAATGCTAGGAAAAAATTTTTCCACTCTTGCGAAGCCGGGACGGACCGCTAGTACTCAGATAAATGAAGCATTAAAAAATATCTTACTTAAACTAAAAACAAGTTCAGTGGTACCATATTATTGAAGTCACAAGTACTATTATTCTAGGTACTTTTAGATGTTATTTCATAGTTTTTTTAGCTACAAGTCGATCTTATAAAAGCGTGTTAAAACGCCTCGCCCTAGACAAACTGCCAATAGCAAAAATTATTAAAACAATAACAAACGTTGAGAAATTTAATCGAATTAATAAATAAAACAGTGACATAGAGGTCTATATAGTCAGTGTAAGATGCAATATCCATTTCCACTTTATACTAATTATTTATTTAACTATTCATTATTTAGTATTTTTCAAAAGTTCCATTTTATATTTCATAGCTAAATATCTAAAAGAATTCATTCCAGAAAATACCAGAAAAAACTGAATTATTAATATTGACGCAAGGTCATATAGTTAAATATAAACTAACTTTAATTATTTTATAATACACATTGGAATACCTAACATCTAACAAAAAACTTGATAACGGCTCGTTTTTGTTCGTAAATTCACATGTATAATCAAAAATATCATATGGCAAGCGACCCCAATTTAAAGTTCAACTGACAAACAAGTAAAATATATTTTTATAGAAATATATATTTTGCTCGCCTAATAGGGTAAAATTTCACACCCATATTGTAATGGTAGCTTTGATGTGCTTTTTATATTGAATATTGAGGATCAATAAGAATTTCTCACGTGAAAAAAATAATATAGAATTGGAATAATATGTTTCTCTTAGAATAAGCATACCAGTATAAAATGACAACAGATTGTGTTATGTAAGAAAAACGTTCTTTCGTTCAAGCATATGCGTAAACTGCAATACATGCTCCTGTTGATCTTACAATCCCTATATTTTTTTAGTGCTTACACTTCAGCCCCTTAATTAAATTAAATATTTTGACCGTATTTATTATGCCAGTATTCTTCATAATTGATCCTGACATTGTACAATTGAATAGTTAGAAACGTGTCTGATCCAAGATGTATGACATTCATTATAACAGTCATCCTGTGATCACGGCATCATAAAGAAAGCAATCAAAACGTCAGAATTAATTATGAAAAACGAGTATAAACGCGACGCAAATCCGATAAGAGTGCTTTTATTTAAATATCCTATAATTAAATTAATGAAGAGGTTCGATAATCGCAACAAATTACATGCGCATCGCTTGGTACACATGTATAATTAAAAAAATCGATACAGATAATAAACACCTGCCAACGTTCCGTGCAAATAATTTTGCAATTTAAGGCTCTATCAGTAAAATTTTGCTACGCAACTTACTAAGTTAAATCTATCGCCTACCATATTATGTAAATTTTCCTATATCTTGTAACAGATATTGTCCTTATGGTGCCCACATATCAGGGTCAAATGATCTAACATAAGCTGATTTGAAAGAGAAAATATATAACCGAAGCGATCACAGCGTTTTAGTGAATGTATTAAAAATTAATAAATATGTGCCTTTTTTGAAAAAAAACTGGTTTTATTAAATATTTAGTTACCACCGTAGAGTAAAAGCGTTATCACTACAGCACATTGCATAAAATCTGTGAAGTCCAAATACTTGAAAAGCATGCAGTTTTATACACTCCTTGAGTGTGTTTTGTATTTCTTTAATACAAAAGTCTGAAAACCTAATTATAAATTACAGAATGTTATATTTAATGTTCCGCAATAACATTAAATTTATTTGAATAGTAAACGTTTGTTACTAATTTGAATTTTGTACTATTTCTTTATTTTGTAATATTTCTTTATTTAACTTTGATTCGAGAACATACAAATCCCCCCTTTAGCTCATAGGCGAGACCGGTATTTTAGCACCAACTAGCCGTCAAATAAATGAATATTAGGTCGGGGAAAAAGTCTTTTCGCATAAAGTCATGGAAGTCATAATAAGTACTGCTGTACGTAGTACTTATTACTTCCATGCATATAGTATGTATAAACTTGTAATAAAATATCTTTGGCTGTACTCTTTGTATCAGGTTGGTTTTCATGACATTAAAAAGGTGACATCGAATGAAGAAATTAGATACATTTAAAACTTTTATAGCAAAAAAGGAAAAAATGCAACGCAAGCCGCGAAAAAAATTTGTGGCGTTTATGGACCTAATGCAGTGGCAGTAAGAGTAGTACAACGTTGGTTTAAGCGTTTTCGCCGACGATGCCTTTGCCTTTGCCAAAATATATTACCAACGTATTACTCCTATAGATTCGAAATCTGAAGCCTAATAAGCTACGTATTATATCCAAATGAATGAATTTTAAATAAAACAAATACTTGGAATACTTATTGATGCCTACATTTTATTTAACACGAGTTGAATATTTGGGATTAAACAAAATTCACGTTACATATTAAACATAAATCTACGAATGGATATCTACAGACGTTCACTAATTTCTTTAATGTGAGGATATTTCTGATGTGAATGTTTGTTTTAAAAGTTGTTTTATTCTATTACAATATGGATGTCAACAATAATTAAAGCTCATTGAAATAATACACGGGCTCGTTATGATAAAAATTCGAGAGATCGGATTGTTTTCATACACTTGGTTGTTTCGAGTAGAGCGGGTTATTCACTTTGAACTTGTGTTAAAAAGAAACTAAGATAACTACGAAATATTTCTTGCAAAAATCAAGCTTCGAAAGTTATGGACGTAAATTAATTTACGTAGTATATCGCTACTACCGATCGCGTACGGATCATTATTCTTCGTCGTGAAACACAAACCTGCATTTTCTGTGAAATCGAATGTAGCAAATATTTTGGTGAGGGAAAAACGGGGCTAACAAAATTACTTGCCTTAAATTCATGTCATATATTGATGTACTTTTTGCTGCATCTAGCTGACTAGAGCAGATGTAATAGTGATTAAAAATTATTATCTGGCACTCCTCCGAAAGCAGGGGAAGCCGTTGGGCCCCAGGTACATCTGCAGTCTTTATCTGGATACGAGCATACATGACCCGTTTTTTATTTGTATGCTGCGGCTTTAAGTGGTTTTTAATTTGTAGCTTCATTACCTTTTTTAGAGTTTTTATTATTTTTTGGAATATGGGAAATAGATGTGTTGCAATCTGTTTTGTTTTTATTTAATTGTAAGCTATGGGACTTATTTATTATTATTGTAATTATAAGTAACTATTAACTGCATCTGCAGTCGTTAGCACCCAGCAATCCGTAGTGGGCCTGCGTGATGAACTAAGGCCCATTCTCCCTAAGGTGTTTGCATCCGTAGCGAAAGTTTGTGCCTAACAATGGTGTCCCCATAGTTTGATGATGATTTTCATTCACAGTACATACGACCACTGATGAGTTTGAAAGAGTGAATCGCAAGAGATGCAGTTGCCAAAACATCTGAAAATCGGCGCTGGGACGGCGGCGGCGGGCGTTTTCGGCATTATCTTCGGATGGGTCCTATTTCCCACCATTTTAAAGAGTCAACTTAAAAAGGTAAGAACGGAAAAAACCTAGGACGTGAACAAGACGTGAAAAATACTGACGTATTAATAACAACTAAGGCATGTTTACTAATAACATTTCTTATATGACTGTGTTTTTATTGTTTCTCTATTTTTATAGATTTATTTTATTTTTATTTATCTGGCAGGTTAATGTTTAAATAGCAAATATAAAAATCATACCAGTTTTTCCTTTATTTGTTGTTCGATACTTGTAAAAATACTATTTGTTATGTTTGTTGTAGTTTTCTAGAATATGAAGCGTATCTCTCTGTGTCGGTAGGTGACGGAGACTCAATTAGAAGATTGTTTGCCAGGATAATTGCGAAAGTCTGGGGGTTTGAATCCCACCTGGCACCTTGGACAATTTTAACTTTTTCTAGTAAATATATTTCTACAAATATAAATCTAGCAGTTTAATGCTTGAATACAAAAAAAATATTTTTATTTTATTCGAGCAAGTTTATTTGTCAACAGCACATCAACGTATTTAAAAATAACTAAATTTCTTAAAATTTAGATAAAAATCTAATATACTAGGTATTTGGTAGAATATTGGATAATTTATAGCATCTACACTTTGGGCGCCAGCATCGCGTACAGGTACCAAACTTACCCTACAGAACCACGGAGTTACTAGCAATGACAATAGATATTATGCCTCTGCTATGTAACTTCTCAAAACACTACTCTGTGGATTTACCAAGGATAAAATTTGATTAGAAAATCTCTATTCCTGCAATACTGGAAGCCTAGTTTAGTTTTTAGGCGGTTCCGGAATGGATAAGAATGTGAGAATATAGAATAGAATATACAGCTAATATGGAATATACGGCGTCTCTGACCCTGGACAAATACGCCATTAAATTCCAGGAGAAGGTTACCGCTACTATATAATGAGCATTTTCCATTTAAAAAAAAAAGGTGGACACTGTGTTGCACTTTGTCGACCATATTATAGTATATACTACACCACACAGTGTCGTCATTCTTTTCTAAATGGAAAACGCTAAATGCGTAGAAACCAATTACCAACGAATCTACTACATATTGGTTTCTATATCGGTGAAAAAGTTTTTTAAATCTGATAAGTGGATTATCTACTTAATCCAAACTTACAATCATACCAATTATTTGTCTCTCAGTAAAGTATGCTGTATGATTTTCCTATTAATCCAAATGTACGTGAACACGATTACATGTACCCAGTATTATCAACTTTTGATACTTTTGGCCGCCTACGCTCTGAAAGCTACCCACATTACTTCTTTGTGAAGAAGCACGCGCAAATGAGACCCGTTCCCAACACATTGCTCGCAAGAAAAAAGGTATGATAAATATTCTGTGCGATATTTACGGTAATGTACCGGATATTGCAACTAAACTAGTAGAGAATTCTCAGTGCTTGATATAGATATAATAGCAGTTTGCCTTAAAATATCATAAATAGAAGCAGTGCGTTGATACTTTTTTTTAAGAATATTACCAATACATCAAACACCTTATTAAAATTCCCGTTAACGCCACGGTCGTCTCTCGTTCTCGTCGATGTACACGTCTGAAGTACATCGATGAAAATCAAACTAAGTCCGCTTGAGTGAAAGCTGACATCGCCACCAATGGGCTACGTTCTCTTTCTTACCTACCCCTTAATAATAAGGCGGCGATATCCATACACCGCTGCACATAACATCACTTGCTATACAAAGCAACAAAATATAATCTTCGTATCGCAGATGGCGATATGGCTCCAATAAAACGTTAGTATGGGAGATAATATCAAGCAATAACAGTTTCTAAGGCATGTGTTCAATATATGAAAGTTCAAAGTTCAGTATAAATGGCTCTAATGTTTAAAAGGTGTGCAAAAATGCAAGTCAATTGATACTTACCTGAAATATATATAAAGAAAAATACCCTTTGCAATCCAAAGAATACAATCTTTCTTTTCTTCATCGATCCTTCGATACTTATAAAAGATTTAATTACATTCTAGGTTGTAGTACCTAGAACAAAAAGAGACAAGGTGTTTACTAAAGAAATACCTGGAAAAATTCTACATATCATTCAAGGCCTCCCTAGTTAAATTGGAAATGTACTCGCTTAGAGAGACGTGGCTTGAAGTCCCGCAAGACAAATTAACAAGTTGATTTTTTTCTTATTATAATCTCTTAACATATAAAAATCTAGCATTGAAATGCTTAAATAAAAAAAATATATAATAAAAATATCTTATCGCCTTATTTCTTGGAACAGTTATATTAAATCTGAAATAAGCAAAGCCTTGGCTGGATTTTAGTAATTGACGTCTTTTTCAGAAAATACGATTGCTTCAACTCTTCAGCATTAGAACTCGGTTAAGCTAGGAGGTCCTAGGACTCAAGGACGAGGTCGTCCTTGAGTCCAGGCATTTTGCCAAGAGTTTTATTACTTTTATATCTGCCAATACCCTAAAGCTATGTGACTAGCTATCTAATTAAAAATATTTTGTGGACATTCTTTATGTTTATTACTTTTTCTAAATTATTACGAAGATATTTCGGAGGTCGTACTCACTTCTGTAAATTGATTGTGGTCAGCTATACCCTGTCTCAATACAATTTAATGAAAATGTAAACAAAGATGCCGTTATTGCGACCATAGACTACTGAGTGACGTGGTAAAAGTAAAAAAAACCATTTATGATTTGATCAATTAATTGATTGCTTCGATTAGATTAATTGAACACTATTATGTTGGAGCTTCGCGTTAGCGTAGTTTGGTTTTATTCCGAGTGTCAGGTAATGGGCATTTGTTCTCAAGCCTCGAGAGATGGTGGTCATCGTGATTATAGAGAAATGAAACACTTAGATTGAACCGAGTAAAAATGACTTATATTTTTTTAAATTGCACAAAAGAAATCAATATTTGAAGAAAAAAGGTATCTAGCTAGATTTTTAAATAAATAAATATATTTAGTATTAAAGTAAGACAAATTTAATTGGAGCGGAGCGAACGAAGGGAGCGAAGCTCCCATGGATCAGCTTCAATGTCTGTTACGCCATAACTTCTCGAGTTCTTAACCGATTTTAATATTTTTTGTGTGGAATCGAATCAACAGGTTTAGGACCAGATTGTGACGGAGCCCGAATTTTGAAATTCGCTAAAATTCCCATCGAAAAAAAAAATATTTTTTATTTTTTTATGTATTACGCTCCGCTCCAATATATGGTGCTAGCGTAGCTTTATGCTTAGCGACGCATCGCCTAGTTATTTTAAATGAAATACCGGTAATTATCAATTAAAAAAAAAAGTATAATGTATTAAGTCATATATGATTATTCTGCTTCTTGGGGAGGTGGGAGAGGGGAGGGGGGTTGGGGGTGCTTCCGTTTGGGGTGAAATCGATTTGTTAGTCCATATAGTAGATAAAAAAAAATTTGGAATTATTAGCTCAAAAATGAAAGGGGCCGACAACCCGCCTTATTGACCCTCCTCTTTTATCATACCAACACCCGTTCGGCTAAATCGACTGTCAAATAATAATGAATTACTTAAACGCCTTTATAAAACATATATCCTTTTTGTTCTGCCATAATTCTCTTTTATATTTTACAACTTGACTTGACTTGACGAATGTTAGCGATCCTACCTTTCGCACCGATGCGATGGGCTTGTGTTCAAGTCCCATAAGGGGCAGATGTTTGTGTGATAAAAACGATCATTTGTGCCTGAGCCACGGGTATTCATATATATTTTTTTGAATACCAAATTTCTATAAATCGTATATTTATATCTATTCGTTAGCCTACTATCCATAATAGAACCCCACAGTGCTTTTTTTGGGCTAGACTAATTGGTGTGAAGGTAAGAAATTTTATTATATTTTTTTTTATTATTACAAAAGCAACAACGTTAATCTTCACCTATTACTTAAAAAAATCGCCTACTAATCCATACTGTCTCGGTGGTGGATTATAGCCAATCCTCTCATAGTGTTTTATCCATATAGACCGTCTGTGGACGTTAATAAACTGACGATTACGATGTACATAAGTATTGATATCTTTTAAAGAAAATAGCATTATCAAAGGAAACAATTGTAATCTACATGCCAAATGAAAACCTTTTTGTAATTATCTACCTGTACCATATAGTTTAAAAAGATAAAAAGCTTTCTAATAAAAAAACAACAGTTGTCATCATTGTCAATTTAAACAACACTCGTGGGACTTGACACGTGTCGTACTTAAAAAAAGGGTTTTTTTCCCCTCCCACTCTCGATAAAAGTATACATTCTACAAAATAACTCAATTAACACTGACAATGTAATACCATATATTAGTCGATATCTGGTCTCTATTTACGCTACCTTGTAGTTTACAGTTCCGAAGGTTCTTTTTATATTATTCTCATAACACGTAATTTATTTTATGAAATGAGTTGTTTCATATCATTGTCTTTAATCAAGAGATTGTAGTTATAAATAGCCTTCTGGTTTATTAGCCTACCTTATCTTAATAAAAACGAAATGTTGACTCAATTTCTTCGAAAAGCTGATTTGTTAAATGTTTTTCTTTTGGGATTTAAAAAAAAATAAGCGTTTACGCGCACATTTTATACAAAAATTTCTAGTGAAAATAGATTAAGATAAGGTAACTGATTCTAAGAAAATTGTAAACACTTGTCTTCTATAAGAAGAGATAAAAAAATATTTAAATTAAACCAATAAATACTTCTTACTCTTCTACGCCTATAGCACATTTAAATAAAACCACTTTTACTATAACGCGTTTATTCTTTTTTTATATTTAATCTAAACATTTGACTGAAATACATAAATCTAAAAAGTTAGTAGAACATATTGTCGAAATGTTAAATATGAAAAAGATTAAATTATTTTTTTAAGTATATAAAATTTCATAAGAATCGGTTACTTAATTTTAAAGCATTTGGACTTTAAAGTTGGGTAAAACATGATGCAGCCTTAACACGAAGCCCAGATTGTACTATAGGTATAATGTAGCTATTAAATTATAGAATACATAATTAATAATATAGACAACTTTGGCGCAGAAGGTATGATTAATACTATGGTACTTAACGGCCATCATATTATTAAGTAGTTTGTGGAAGATAATTCGAGTTTACTGTGTCTTGATAAAATTGTTTCCTTATCTTACTTATCAAAAGTAAAACTAATTCAGCGGAACTAATAAAAAAAAATCATATATTCACCTACTATCCTTGTGCCCGATGGGATTTTCATCGGAAACTTCTTAGTATCCAACATTATAAGATTACTTTAGTAAGATATTTTAAAAAAAATGGTCACTCGATAAAAACCTACTTTTTTTCTAATCATGTTTTAACAAGGTAGCTGGATTTCTAAGTTATTCCAGTTAAAAAAATAGATTGCACACTTTAAAGAACCACT
The DNA here is from genome assembly GCA_927399485.1 of Calamotropha paludella. Lineage (NCBI taxonomy): Eukaryota > Metazoa > Arthropoda > Insecta > Lepidoptera > Crambidae > Calamotropha > Calamotropha paludella. Next base: position 7,759,839 of record OV656817.1, on the reverse strand, counting down.
TAAATCTGGACGATATTTCACATTTTGTGTTCTGAGTTTGAAACCAGTCCATTTTTAACTTCTCGCCACAAAGACCGATATATTTATTTAAATCTTTTGATTAAATATCTTAAATTTTTATTAATTAACCAACGATCAAAATGGCCGCTGAATATAAAATTGATATATTATACATATTTTTTATATGACTGTTATCTTATTACTGTGAGAGAGAATTTGTAAACTACAGCCTAAAAACATCCTAAAAACAGCCATCTTACAGGTTTTCTAACTAATTTAGGAACCTTTATACAAGCTGTTTATCTTCTTTAATATGTATTCTGGAACAAAATCTCTAAAGTGATACAACAATGTTCACCCATTATATTATTTAAAAACAAACTGAAGGAGCACTCTCTGGACTTGTTACAACGGCGAATCATATGTGTATTATTTCTTCATTTGTATTTATTCGGGTGTGTTAGTATATATTGTACAAATTTATATTTTATTTATCTGTTCATTTATGTATATAATTTATTATTCAAACATCTATTTTTGACTGCTTATCTGTACTTTGTGACACCCACTTATACGACCAACCACACTTATTTTGGGTTGACTAGAAGAGATAACTTTTAGAAATAAGTTCACCTTTGCAAACAATTTTACTTGTCATTGTAACTTGTTGTCAATTCATGTGCAATAAAGAATATAATATAATTACAAATTCTCTTTTATGAAAAAAAAAAAGGTTTCCAGTTCTAGAACCAAAAAATTACGTTATCGTTACGTAACGATGAATTAATTGTAGACATTTTGTATTAAGTAAACTAAGTATGTATAAAACTAGAACCTACCATTTCATCACTGTTTCTTTCCAATTTCATATTCAATCTACTAAACCAGCATCAATTATTGTTTGAACCTTTCATAACATGTGTACTTAGTAAAATGAGTTTACAATAATGTAAACGTTTGTTTTCCTTTACACGTATGTTTTGATTGAATTTCAACGAAATTGCTTTATTCAATTAGATGGGAAAATAATAACTATCATTAAACATAGTAATGATAAAAGCACTCTGTATGAAAACAAACTCGCATTGTCGAACTGAATCTCGAATCGAGGCAATCGGCTGGCACTTACATCATAAAAGGCAATAGTGCTATTAATGAAGAATTAAGTACCCAAATTAGGAGAGTCCCTACAACTTATATAACAAGTAAAATAATACTAGATTTAAAAATCTAAAAATCCCACGTTTTTCAGTGACCAAAAAAGAATAAAATAACCCGGCAGGGCCAAGCGAGGGGCCACTCAAAACGTGGGGGCGCATCTTTACTAATGCTCTCAACATCTATGCATATCATACATTTCATTACATTTCCATAAGCAACATGCGCCCCCACGTTTTGAGTGGCCCCTCGCTTGGCCCCGCCGGGATTTTTAGATTTTTAAATCTAGTGTTATTATTTTATTCTTTTTAATTATTAACCCAACGAAGTAACCATGTGTTACGCAACAATCGGATTAGCCCCATACAAAAGTGAAAGTTGCCGAAAGTTGACCTGAAAGTGCACCTAGAAAGTTGAAAGTTGTTTAAGCGTGCATTGTCATCGGGTTCTGAGCTACCCTGAAAGTTTCAACTCGCTAGGTGGTCGGGAAGTGCCTCAAAATTGAGATACAAGATTCCAACCGGACAGACAAGACGACAGACAAGCAAACAGACAAGAAACCGACCTAAGAAGAACGTGGGAAAAAGTAAGCCTTCATCATCAGCTTAATAATATCATCACAGCTAGGCACTGTACTTTCCTATGGATAGAAACTTCCATATGGTGTTCCACAAGGCGGGCCCAGTGCGGATTCAGGGTTCTAAGGACTCTTATTTTTTGGCCCAGTGGAAATGCTTTGTGGATTTGACCCGCCATGGGTTGACGGTGGGGATATGTAGGACTCCCTCTGCCATTGCGGGTGGAGCGTATGCAGAGGTGTACCCATAACTAAAACCACTGGGACGTAGCGCTCCAGTTCGTTGAGGTCAGACGGGATTGTGACCCTTTACCAAGGGTTCTAATGACTGCTGACAACCGGGAGCAACGGCTGGCAATTGCACCAATGAACTCCTCCAAAGTGTGTCCTTTGTGGACAGTCGATTTCACTTCGCCGGTGTGAGTTTGATTTCTATAGAATAACTCTGCTGTGGGATTTTGATTACTTTCGCCTTGTTTTTAAGGGAAATTAAAATACATAATATAATAACATAACCCATGAAACAAAGTACACGTTATTTTGCCGTGAATTTTTACATTATTACCTTTTTAAATCTTTTAAAAATCTGCCGGGGCCAGCTGTATGGCTGCTGTAATACGGCAGCTGTAAACACGATTTTTATGTTTTTTTTTTTGCATTCACAATGTAAGGTATAAAATACGTGTGTGAATCCCGCCTGAGGGCTCGGAGGTGTAGATGTTTTTTATTTATTTTAAAATTGAGTTGAATAACGAGTTAAGAAATTTTACAGTTTTCTATAAGTTAAAATGCTGTACGTTATGGCAGAAAAAAAAACATTTTTGTATTGTTACCGATTACTAGCTCTCCGTTAGTGCTGCCTAATTGTCCACCTACATAGATAATTAACCACTGAAATTAATATTGATATCTTTTACAGGAAATGGCATTATCTAAGAAAACAGATGTTCGAGCGATGTGGGAGAAAATTCCTTTTGCTTTGGATTTCAAGGTGTACTTATTTAATTATACTAACGTAGAAGAAATACAAAAAGGAGCTTTACCCATCGTCAAAGAAGTTGGACCTTATCATTTTGAGTATGTATTATTTATCCCTACTACTATTTACTTTTATGTACTTGCTATTTGCATCTTGCTATTACTGTTTACCATAATTTCATCTACTTCTTTATCAGTAGTCATTGGATGTTTACTTGGACTTAGAAATCTTGTTTGAAATATGTGACAGCCTCAAAAATGTAAGATATAAAATAAATTACACTTTTTGACTTTATATTTTTACTTTAAAGTTGTTTAACTTTAGACAAACAAGTGAAAATAAAATCTCGAAAATGGAATGCGTGATTGTGCATACTAAATTATTAATTGATGGTGTGGAAGATTAAACATGACGGGAGAAGCCATGGGTAAAAAAGGAATAATTCTTTTTTTTCAATTTTAATCTATACACAATATTAAAGAAAAATAAGATATGCCGCAAGGCGTGACTGCCGAACCACAGCCACCCTTAATATGGGGGAAAATTGCCATAATCTTGTTAGAAAACCGTCTTTCCACCAAACCAACCATAATTCGGAAAAAGCTGCCAAGCATTTTTTAGTCTAGGTGTATGGTGATTTCCACCAATAATATTAGTCCTATTCTAGTCTGTCAATCATCACACGGCGTATAATATATGACCTATTTTGCTATTTTCAATGCATGTAAATATTACAGAAGGTGGTCATTTTTAAATAAACGTTACTCCAATAATACGTCCTCTTGGTGTAAATGTAGCGATTCTATCTTCTGCGCCAAAGGCCCCGAGTTGGATTTTTATAATATAAGGACATATGGTTGAGGGATGAGCACAGGCATTTGTTCAGAAGTCATTGTCTATATACTTATTTCTTTTAATTAAATAAATAAATAAATATAGATATTTCTTACATTCACGCCAATTAGCCTAGCCCAATGCTTGTGTTATGGATACTAGGTTAACGGATAGACATGCATATATGATACATAGATATGTTATATTCATAGACATATAAACACCCATGACTCAGGTACAAATGTTCGTATTCATCATACAAACATCTGCCCCTTCTGTGATTTGAACCGAGGACCGTTTGTGCAAAAGGCAAGATCATTACCGTTGCACCAAACGGTCGTATTCTATATGTTATTAAAGACCCATAGTAATAACTCAGCTTGGTTTATTACTAAATACTTGTTGTGATCTGTCCTAAATTATTTATTTAAATATCACAAGCTATCATCATTAACATATAACATTCTAATTATATTTTAGGGGGAGTTTGTAATAATTCAGATCTAGTATGAATTGAGGGACTTTATAGACTGTAAAAGCAGCCTGGACTCACCGCTTTACGTGTCTTTATAACCACTGATACACAAAGATAATAATAATAAATATTATAATAATAAATATTTCTTACATTCACATCAATTAGCCTAGCCCAAAGTAAGCACTGGAAGGCTTGTGTTATGGATACTAGGTTAACGGATAGACATACATATATGATACATAGATATGTAATATTCATAGAAATATATAAAAACACCCATGACTCAGGTACAAATGCTCGTATTCATCATACAAACATTTGCCCCTTCCAGGATTTGAACCCGGGACCGTCGGTGCGAAAGGCAGGATCACTACCGTTGCACCAAACGGTCGTCAAATAATATTCTTTCGATTTCCATTGTTAATATATCCTTACAAAAATTAGTAAATCTACGCAATCATAGGCAAAACATCTCATTTATTTGTTATATTATCAAACATTAGTAATTTTATATTTTTCTTTATTTTAATGTATTCCAACTAAACACTTAAATACTTATTTTTGAAGTGAAAACTTCTTTAGCAGCGTTGTGCACTTTTTGGGATGGTTAAAAAATATTAAACTCGCGTCAGAACACGTGACCTGATCGAAAATTCGTAAGACGGAGGGCAGGGCGTGTGTGTTTGTTGTCATGTTACCACATAATTAAAGCAATTCGTGCGAAATTATTTCCTAACAATTCCAAAATATCAAAAATGCACAACGTTAATGTTTATGTTCTTCTAGGACTTGGTAACATTATTTTATCATACAACAAGCGACCCGCCCCGGCTTCGCACGGATGCAATGCTCTATATATATACTATATTATGCATGTATTATACATATAAACCTTCCTCTTGAATTACTTTATCTATAAAAAAAAACCGCATCAAAATCCGTTGCGTAGTTTTAAAGATTTAAGCATACATAGGGATATAGGGACAGAGAAAGCGACTTTGTTTTATACTATGTAGTGATGTCCGTCAAGAATTAATTGACAATGCAGAGTTTGGTATTGTAAGTGGTAGTTGTTAAATTAGTAGTATATTCTTATATGGGTTAATATCCTTAGTTTTGCCATATTTGAAAGCGGTGAGCTACGTCCATATTTTTGCACAACTGATAATGAGACGTCTACTCCATAAATTAACCCCGAGCTAATTGACTTTTACTATTATTCAAGTGCAATTAAGATTCTTTTAAATCCTATGACATGTAAATCTGATTGGTATTGGAGTTTACAGTAAGAGTATCCTATTTTTTTTATATGCGTAGAATTGTATTTAGTCATCGGCGTACATTTATCTTGTTGACTAAACAAAATATTCGTACAACTTACCAAAGTTTCGTCGCTGCTGATCGACTAGTTTTTTCAAAGCTAACGAACGCTATTGATTTTTATATACAATATTTGATTAGCATAGGAATAACTAATAATCAATATAGACATTTTATTCCAAATGATGATCGTCAGCGATTCTGCCTATGCAAGACTGGAGATCGAATCCAAGTACTAAATATAAATGGGGCTATAAATCAATCAATCAAGCGATAGTGAAATGAACCATCCTTAAATATTTTAGGGTAAATCAAAAATGTTAAAGGACATTCGAATTTGTACAGTCAACATCACATCAACTCTCAAATTTTTCCATTCTATTTTTAGCTTTATGTCCAATTAACTTTAGAAATATCTACTTTGTATTCAGACAATGCCAATGTATCATGCTCTACAATTCATGTCATAGTAGTAATTTGGGCTAATAGACTACTTACCATGAAGTCAAGTGTTAACGAATTTAATATTAATGTTGTATAATTCTTTTTTTTCTTCAGTGAATGGAAAGAAAAGTTGGAGATCGAAGATCACGAAGAAGATGATACTATTACATACAAAAGAAGGGACACCTTTTACTTCAGGCCAGATAAATCTGGTCCAGGATTGACTGGGGAAGAAATCATCACTATGCCTCATATTCTTATGATGGTAAGTAAAACCTTCCATCATCAGTACTCTGTCATCTCAATGTGAGTCTTTTTTACTAAAAAACTGCAAAGCAGCAGTCGATTTCAATAACTTTACGGCTATTCTAATTATCATGAGTGTAGACTTAGAGATCTAATCATACCTGACATTTTCAACACGTTTTTCGGATTTCCTTATGTGCCGTAAGACAAAATAAGAGCACAGGGAATTGTACCCTGGTGTTATAATTATTCTTACATATACGCAGTAGTTCCAGTGCAAAAAAGGCTACTGATAATACCGTCAGCAGTCTTCTTATAATTATACAATACCTAAATAATAATTCAGCTTATCGATTCTCATTATATAACTGTCCTAGAGTCGCTGACACAAAACTACAGTTGTTCGCCATTCTTTCTAAATTTTTTCAATATTCACAACATTATTAAAACTTCATTCGTAGATTATATATTTTTTCAGTTTCGTAAAATATATAATCTGCAGTTTCGTAAATAAGAGTACGAATTAAATAAGTTTAAATGAGGTTATCACATCTCGTTAATATTACAATACTCTAAAATCACATTCCGTTTAAGCTGAAGATTATGTTTTATTACGTATTTATAGAACCCTATAGGTATACGATATGGCTTCAGTTAGTCTCACCCACAATTAAAAATTAATTTTATGACAAAGAAAACAGTCTCTTTAAACATTGTGAAATGCTACCAGTGTACACTCAAGTAAATTTTTTACTGCTTAAAAAACAGTTTTTTTAAAACTGCAAAAACGATCTCTGTGGGTCGTCTACATACTCTGGGCGCTATTAATACGTATGGCAACTTATCAAAACAAGTGAAATTAACTTGAATATCACTTGAATATTTTTGAGTGGTATTGACTTGTTTATTTATAGTATAAAGCCTTTTTTTATCAGTAAAAAAAGGAAAATGTAGTAATACAACAGTTAACAACAGTATTGTAATCTTTTAGTATATTTTATTATAAGTCATTAAATTTATTAAAAAAAAAATAGAATTTGTCCCTATGTAATCTTACTTAATCCTTTTTTTCAGTCAGTAGCAACAGTCGTGAACAAAGAGAAACCAGCGATGCTGAACATGATAGGAAAAGCTTTTAATGGAATCTTTGACGAACCCCAAACGGTATTCACGAATGTAAAGGCTTTAGACATATTATTCAGAGGTGTACTGATAAACTGTGCTAGGACGGAATTTGCTCCAAAAGCCGTGTGTACCGCCCTAAAGAAAGAAGTGGCAAGTGGATTAGTCATTGAACCGAACAACCAATTGTGGTTCTCACTCTTTGGAACGGTAAGATGAAAAATGGAATATACATGTTCATAACTTTTACATTAAATTAAAAACTTAAAGAATAGAGACAAAAATCAATGACTGAAGAGATATTTAGAAGGAAGAATGCGTGGCAAAACACCGAATTTTAGCCGTTACCCACTTACAAGTTATTACATTTACAACGCGTTTATGTCTTGAATAAATTATTGTTTTCACATTGTAATAGCAATGTGTAGTTAAAGTAAGCGGTAGTTGTCTCCGCATATAAAATTTGGCTATCATTCAAATACAAACCAGATAAAAAGCGTAAGGTCTTTAACTAACCGTTAATTGTTAACCGTAAAGGTTCTGTTGTGAGTTGTCCGGAAAAAATCGTACCTATTTGTATATCAATAAGTACGTTATTTGAACACTTATGTTTTATGTATCATTACATTATTTCAATTAATCAGATATGTCATTAGCCCCATTATGGAAATATTTATCATGCTGTCAAGAGCTACTACTTCTTTTGTGAATCACGATAAACATACAGTGAAATAGAAAGTTTGTACGCCCATACAACTGTGGGATTATAAATTAGATTTTGAATCAATATTGCATCTTTCTTGCTAGCGGAATGCCACTATCGACCCTCACGTTATAACCGTGAGGAGAGGTATCAAGAATGTAATGGATGTAGGCCAAGTGATTGCCATCGATGGTAAACCAGAGCAAGATATATGGAGGGATTCTTGTAATCCGTACGAGGGTACAGACGGTACAGTCTTCCCACCATTCTTGACAGAGAAGGACAGGCTTGAGTCTTTCTCAACTGATTTGTGCAGGTAAGATTTTACTATTTAGATGGCCAGTTGTTCCTACTGTTACTCTGATATAATAAAACTGTAGTATTATAGTTAGAAGTGGTGTTGTATATAAACGTTGCGCGTTTGCGCGTGATGTTGCGTTAAATTTCAAGGTACTAAATATTAGCAACTGATTTGTTTTAAGCACTATCTGTTCGTCAGCCACCGAGGGCGCTAAAAATGTTCACAATCACTTACTGGGCACGGAAATACAACTATAACTTAAAAATCTGTATACGTAAACATATAAAGAAAATGTATAAATAATTTCGCTATAACTCTTTCCGTATTATATTAATTAACAAGTGTATATAACGCGCATTTTATTGTCACGGCAGTTAGAGTAATACCACAGTAAACAGAACAGTAGGTTATCTAAGGCCGCCCGCCGAGTTATTAGCCTACTCTTACGTTGATCCCCAGGGTCGTCACTTTTACTTTTAGTTAATATTTTCGAACAAGCAGCACTTGATCTAAATTTATGTAATAAAAAGCATATGATGATTGAATATTTGTTTGCGAAATCGTTATTGAGGCACCCGAAAACACTACAATATTTTTTCCCCTTTTTGAAGTCATGATACTCGTAATAATTAATATTATGGTAAGTGGCCGGCGAGAGTTGACGATCGCGAGCGGTCATGTGACGTACGCGCATGCTCACAGTCGCGCGGCACAGCCCGTACTGCCGGCACCTTATTCCCCCATATATTATGCTAGCGTGCGCGTGAAATCGCGTGCCGACACGGCGCGCGGCGCGCACGCACACATTCAAACCGAGAGCGGCACGTTTGTATGAAGATGTTTTACTGTTCTTTACTGTGGTAATACTAAACCCTGTAACAGAATCTGAATGTATCGTGGTGTCTGACCGACACGACTTAAGATACACATAGAAACGACGACGGTCTTCGTCAGCGTGTTTACGAATGAAGTAGTCGTGTCGATACGACAAGACACTACCGCCAAATATGTATTTTTCACCATACATTTAGTATAAAACTTATATGCCTTTAGCACGTTACGATACACCACGCCACGTAAGTATGTTTCAACCTTTACCTACGATATGCGTTTCCGAAGATATGAAAACGTGAACATATTGTACATGTGAACAAGATTGGCGGCTAATATTAGCGTACCACTATTTCTAGAGACACTTCATTTAAAAGTTTTCATCTAATACTGCCAGGAAAAATCAATAACTTTGAATTTTTGAACTTTCAAATAAATATCTGTCTGCCCTTAAAGTACATTACTATTTCAGAAATTCAATTCTGAAACTAGAAAACGATTCCGAAATACCAGATAACAAAAGCTTTATGAAAATTCACGATCGGAAGGTCTTTTGACAATTACCAAACTCACGCTTTCATATAGGGATTACCTTTTCATATCGAGCCTTTTCAGGAAAAACATCGTAAGCGCCTAAAATCCCAAAAAAGTGTTTTTATAGTAAACCCCAGATCAACGGATTTGGCATCTTTTGCACTGACTTAGGAGTTTAAGGCAGAATATTTAACACTTTTATTAAACTTACAAGTTTTTATTGTAAGTTACAACGCAATCAGTTATTTATCGTAACCTCCATCGACTGATAGATCGTAAGTATACTACCAGCCGCTTACGATTATAAATTATGTAACGTAAGTCAAATACTTGTCGCTTGGGATAAAAATAAAATATGTTTTGCTTTTAGTTGTTCGCAAACTGTAACGTTATAAAGCTTAAATAAATGCAAAAAAAAATGGTTATTAATGTAACAAAACAATCTTTAATTTATGTTAGTTATAGAAATAATGTAAACTACTTATTTTTTACATTTAACTAAATATGACATTTACGCCGTGAATCAAAATGCACTTGCACAAGTAGTGTAGCGTCTCAAACTGGTTTCATCGTGTTTAAAATTTGAAGTTTATAGTTGGCTTTAGTGTTATAGCTACTTGTTTGATTTCCATTTTAAATTAGTGTGTATTGACGAAAACTGAGTGTTTAAGTAAATATCGAATATCGAGGTAAGTTAAATGTGCAACTACTTAAGCTTATAATGTAAAATAATTCGCATAATAAGGTGGGCGATATTTAAGCGAATAAAAATAAAATTCCTTGCTATTTTTTTATACGAATGCATAATGTTGGGTACCTACCTAAAGCTAAAGCAATGCATTGACTTCTTAAATTAGGTGTTAGGTTACAAGTTTTCTGACAACTTCTATTGAAAAAGTACTTTTCAATATAACACGATATGGCTATGCTCAAAAGTATACATGTAGCGGGTTTGACTCTGATCAAACTTGGCATATTCCTATCAGAAAGAAATAGAAAAGGCCAATATTTACAAGTATGGATGACTACGCCTGCCCATCTACGTCGGCAATGCAAATTCCTATGATGATAATTGAAAGTTCTGACTTAAGCAAAGAAAGTTTATATAGCATAGAAGAGTAGAGAGACTCAGGTATCGTTGGTATAAAGGGTATGCGAAAGAAACGAGCACTACTGAAAGAACTAAAAGAAAGGTCGGAAAAAGTGTCAAACCAAATCCCTGCTTAGGTCAAAAATGCGTGAACAACTGCGCTAATAAGTTTACTGAAATCAAGAGAAACTGCGTTCATGAGCTCTATTGGTGTCTTGCATCGTTACAGGGACAAAGAGATTTCATTTTACCTTGTATTACGGAATGTGAGACAGTCGAAAAAGAACAGAAAGTGATCGTCGGAAAATATTTTACAATTATTATTTACCAAAGAGCGCTGAATCAGATAAGATTTGCCAACAGCATTTAAAAAACCCTTGAAATTTCACACTGCGTTACACTAAATGCCTGTTACAATGAAAGCATTTATGAAAGCGATATGCGAAAGAATATCTGGATTTACTCTACGATAGAAACACAAGAGACTGATGAAAATAATAATATCTTTTTTGTGCTTATTTTTTAAATGAATACTCGTACTTAGATTTGTGGTTTTATTTTATAAAGCTTTAGGATTTCTAAAACTAAAATTATGTTTTTAATTACAGTTGTTTGTCCGTCTCTGTATGTTATGCTATTTCGTGAAACAGCTTAAAAAACTCCGCAAAAATATTGTTTCGATTACCTATTTCATATTAAGAATTATCGTAATTGACATAGTCATAACAGCTATAAACTAAAAATGGTCGGCAGTTTTAACGTAAGCGACGAACGTATGTGATTTTAAAGTACTGAGGCAAAACTCAACATTTAGATTAATAGATAAACGCCCATATTACACTCAGTAAAAATTTTAAATTGATGGCATAAATATCTTAAGAAATATTTTAAAAAAACCTTCTCCTGTAAAATATGCAAAATGGCGGTTACGATGTTCTTCCTGAAAAGGCTCGATATCTTATGGAGCCACCATCTATATATTCACAGATTAAAATACACTTAAAAGCATTTATTGTATTGTTACGAGGTTTGATAACGACAGATCATATAATAGGATAATACAATCGATCTATTTTTACAATGTTTGTTTTGTAAACGTTACATCGTCTGTTATTATTGTCATCATCAACATACAAATATATATTGTTAGGTACAGACCTTAGACAGAAGACCCTAAAAATAGAAATTGTGTTCCAACAGTGACATGGTAATATGACAATAAAGCAGTCTCAATAGTCATAGTGTGTCCTCCATAGACATGGACCTCCTTACTGTCGCGCCACAAGTTCTTTATATGACGGATACGTTCGTAATGTCCAACTCAAACTAATCTTCCTATGGGCTTCTTTTTCAAAGTTGTTTCTACCGAGCCCAATCATACGGCCTCGGGTAGACACACTCTTCCACAACTTTCACTTAAACAGAAGTTCTAAAATGGTATTTTATGATGTAAGACTTTTCGTAATACACAAAAACCAGACACAGTTTTAATTTTACTTTTTTTATTTTACTCTCTTTAATTTTGTAATTTTACTCTTCTGCCCTCCGTATACTGTGTTTATATGATCTACGGCACTCAAGACTTTTCGGAACCCGACTTGTTCTAGTGGCTGAAAATTGTCAAATCTTTAGGCGAGAAGATAAGTAATAACTCTTAATAAAAACAACTCGTATAAATTTCTCACTACGCTCCTGCTCCACGCCTCCAGAGTAATTCCATTCTGAAAGACAGCACCAAACAACTTTTGGACTTAATTAAGTACCGGTGTCCCACCTGCTCGTTATAGCAACGAAGTAGTGTACGAGCAAGCTCAACAAAAAATATTTTCTTAACGTGTCATTTTACACAATTCATTCAATTTTGTAATAATTTATATGCAGTCTAATAAATGATATATTCTGTAACAGACGCCTTACCTAACATCTCACTCCGATGTTACTTTTCTTACAAAACTTATGTAACCCTACAGTAAACTTAATGGATTTCATCACCTTTCAAATAAAGGTATACCCTTTTCCACCTTTCCTAATACTTGTCATACTTGTAAGTATGAAATAAAATACCCGAATTTCGTTTTCCAATTTATATATTTAGTCATTATTATGCCTTTCGAACAGGACTTTCAGACCCTGGTACCAGAAGAAAACTTCATATAGAGGCATTAAGACGAACCGCTACATCGCCAATATAGGAGACCTATCCAAGGACCCAGAACTCCAGTGTTTTTGTGAGACTCCTGACACTTGCCCGCCTAAAGGGATGATGGATCTAATGAAATGTTTGAAGGCCCCGATGTTCGCGTCATTACCTCATTACCTGGAGTGTGATGAAGAGGTACTAGCTAAAGTAAAAGGCGTCAACCCTGACGTCAATGAACATGGAATCGAAATAGATTTTGAACCGGTATGTATATTATATTACGACTGTAAAAGTGAGACTACTAAAGTTGTGAAGTGCTGTTGAAAACAAGACCTTTCTCCATTTTTGACAACTCAAGAGTCCATAACAAAATCTCATAGAATAAAGCGCTTTCAATTTGACTCAAATAGTTCTATACGCGGCGAGTTATGGCCTTTGTAAATAAGGTTAACCTTTCTCAAGTGGTGTGCGTCCCAACATATTCGTTTAATTTTATAGGTAGACAATTCGAAGTAATGATAAAGAGTTGTAACGAGGGAAGGGTTTGATACTCTTGTTCTGTTCAGTAACACTCAACAACAACAATTTAAACAAAATATAACCGATTTTTCTGCGGTTAAACTAATATTTTTACTGATAATACGCTAATTATGACATATTTTGTTTTAATTTTTAATATAGAATTCAAGTTATTTAAAGAAATTCATTCATCTCCTTCAGTTAATGTGTTACTTTCAGGTATAAGCTGGACTCTAAATTTATCTCTACTATCGGCCCGTCCCGGCTTCGCACGGGTGGACAAAATTCTTATTTTTTTTTCTATTATTAAATATTTTTCCGTAAGCGCCATCTAGCGTCTAGACTAACTAGACGTAGACTAACTACTTGGGTTAACGAGTTGCTATGGTAACGCATATACAATGGAAAAAGAGCGGACAGACAAACCCACAAACCACTGTGATCTTAGATTATAGATTTGTACAGTCCTCAATTGAAAAATTTCGTCAGTGTAAATACGGTGTAATTGTAAGGTCATTATAAACCACAATATATAAAAAAGTTAAACCATTTTTTAGATTTCTGGCACTCCCATGGTAGCAAAACAAAGAATCATGTTTAGCATGGTACTTCATCAAAACGATAAACTGGAACTTTTCAAGGGTCTTCCAAATACAATGGCGCCCTTATTTTGGATCGAAGAGGTACGACAATTATACGTAAAAAGATTTGTCTATTTATAATAATATTTGTAGTTTTTTATTTGCTTCATGCGTAACAAGTTCTTGAAAATAACATTGTATATAATAATAATATTTTATACATCTACACTAATTAGCCTAGCTTAAAATAAACTCTGAAAGGCTTTTGTGTAATACAGTAACGGATAGACGTACATATATATAATACATAAATAAATTGTACTCATAGAAATATTTATCTATGAATATTCTTGACTCGGGTACAAATGCTCACATTCCTCTCACAAACATTTGCTTCGTGCAGGACTCGAACCTACGAACTTTGGGTTTTGAAAGTCACTCCCGTTAAGCCAAACCAGTTATCTGTTTCATCCCAAATATATACGTCCACAGCTGGACGGAGTCCTCCTTCGAAAATGCTCGTGCTTTGCTTTAAGCTCCACCCTTGGCAGGCAAGTAGAAGATCACAGAAAAAACCTTCAGTGTCAGAAGTCGCTTTTACGACACCTGGGTTGTTGGTATTTTCTACATTGCCAGATACCACACGACAGTTTACCTGATTAATTCAAATAACAAAATCTTTAAATAACATAAAATCTTGTCGACATCAAACCGAGTCAACGAGTGCTCGCTCTCATGGAAATGCTCCTGCCCTATTTTTAGTATATAAAAAAATGTTTTCTAAATTAAAGATCGGTTCACTCTCTCCTTTCAGTTAAAGGTGAATAGGCCAAATAACCTTCTGGGTTAGCTAGCTCCTTTATTGGTCCAAGACAGGACCAATGAAGAACGGGAACCTATTCACTATAAAATAAAATAAATGCTAAACTTAAAGAACTCTATCATAGATGTTTTTTTATAATAACTCTCCCTACTAATTAATTCAACATCGGTGTATTATGTAGTTGTTTTATAGTTGTGTGCCGTATGACCCTAAAATTGTACTAATTTCCATATATCTAATATAGTTCACTTTGTGACTAAATAAAATAATAAATAATAAAATAAAACTCATTAATTCAGGTGATTTAACCCATACACAAGCAAATTATTCAAGATCAATTAATAAAAACAATATTAAAATTATATAAAATCAAATTAGAACAAAACTATAAACAAATAAAAAACCAAATTAGCTAATAAAATTTATAAAATGTTTCAACTTAAATCATGTCACAATTAATATTATAAAATTAAAAGAAGTGATGAAATGTAATAACAAATAATGTAGTAATTAGTAAACAATAAGTAAGTCATTCTTTCCTGGTATTACCAAAATAAATACCAGGCACCTTATATAAAGTTTTAGTTCCAAAATAAACACAGTTTGTTATGGATACTACGATATGTAAGTTAATAAATAAAAAAATCTTCGGTATAACATAAATTTATCTCCATGTCTATACTTTATAAATTGACCTATTCTTATTTTTAAATGATATTATTATCATGATTTGATAATTATTTGTCTATTTTCTAACTCATGATTAAGTCCAAATATTTAGATATTGAAATTTATTATTTTTAGAGTTATTTAAAAATATTGAAACATTGTTAAGTAAGATAGGTAATAATCACAGCATACATCCAAACGAAAATAACTTCCAGTGAAAATTAAAATTTAGCTAACTGAACCCACAGGTTCTGCTGTATTGGGTCCAGCTAACTACTGATTACCGGTTGTCGTAAAACTAGATCATACGAAGCGTTTCATTAGTCATGACTTTTAACAAGGAAAAAGTACATGATTCGCAATAATTGATGGGAAAAATGACATCAGGCGAAGATTATTCGCTATCGGACCTTATTATGGCACAACCATGACATACTCTATCCTTGAACAGAAGGACAGATTTCTGAATCAGCATTGTCAATGACAATTTAAATATTTTATTAAATTTTATAACACAAAATGAGGTTAAGTTGGCCTTATCGTTGTTACTCTGCGGTTTTGAATCACGTGTTTATACGACGAATATCAGCATTTGTACAGTCAACAACACATCAATCTATACAAAAATGGCAAATTTCTCTATTCGATTTCATTCATCTTACATTCATTCATTCATTAAAGTGTTGCACTCAATATCAATTGAAAACTTTATTCGATTTGTCTGAGATTCACGTGCTGTTATTTGTACACACATAACGTTGGTATTAAGAAGTAAAAGTATGAAATAAACTAATTTAAAAATTATAATTATACGCATGAAGTTGCCGATATTTGCCACATATGGACCTACTATTATTATGCACTATTTCTACTACTATTATGCATTATGCACCTAAATCTTATAAGGAACTTAATAACTTCGGTTTGTGTAATCAATTTCGAATCCAAAACTATATTTTAAATATATTTCTACAAACAAAATCCGGTTATTGAATGTTGCTTCTTTAAAGATATTAATAAAAATTCTTTTTGATTTTGCACAATCGATCTTTTTTTCTTTCTTTTATATATGCGTTTTTTTGGGAGGAAATGCATTACGTAATACCCCACGGTTGGGTGGACGGTGGGGTGACTCACCTGTCAGTAAGGCTGACGGGTAGACCCACTAAAACCCCTGCTGTACTTCATTTCACCGTGCGGCCTTTTAGATCCCTTTTTGGGAGTCACCATTGCGACCTGGTGATTGGCCCGCTTCAAAGCCCTCCGCGGATCGGTGATGCTTGAGTACATTCAGGCATCACCGCAGACAGTGGGGCGAGTGCAATTACACCAACGGATACATCCTATACGCACCAATAAAACACTCCATAGCACATTGTTTCTAAGGACATTTTAAAAACTGTTACTAAAAAAACAAAACTTTCCAGAAATATAGCCATAAAAATCTGAAATTTTATAAAGAAGCGTCTAACATTATAATCAATTTTTATAGTCGTGAAAAGCGCTCCCTTAAAAACGATTTAATTTCCTTTACCGATCGCATTTGCAATTTATAAGATTATCCAAAATTGAATCTTGCTATTTCTTGTCATGCATACTATCTACCACGAATTTTTTAACGTTCGTACCGTCGGTCTCTGGAACTCTCTTAAACTAACAAAAGACATGCACTTACCTAACGATCTACGATTAAGGATTTGGTTAAACATTATATCTTGGTTCGCAACTTCGCGTCATAAATAACATTTCCCTTATGATTTTTTTGGATTTAAAACACCTGAACCTGAATATTCCAAATTGAAAAGTTGAAAGAAACTTGATTTTAGCAGGTGGTAACCTAATCTGCGTTTTCCACCATTAGCAGAGCAAACCACTACTACGCCACTATTACATAATGTAGCACAGATTAGAACATATTTTTTCTGCACGCTACCTTATATGTATTGAGGCAATTAAAATCGATACTTGTATACTTATATTAAATACTATTTAGCAAGTATAGAAACTCACTTCGTGCCAAAGTTAATATAGGAGTTAAAACATATAAGATTATTTTTGTCTTGCCTAAATTACAAAGTGAGTTAACTGACTCATACTGACTAAAACTTTTAACGGTGCCGGTGTCTACAATTTCAATGAGTTTTGTTTATAAATTTACCAGTCACGTTGACCAATTAAAATTTATGTTATCCCAATAAAGTATTTTATTTACGTGAAATATTTTTCAATATTTTTTTATCAGGGGCTCGCACTGAACAAAACCTTCGTGAAAATGCTGAAGAATCAACTGTTCCTGCCAAAACGCTTCGTGGGCGTGCTGCGATGGCTACTGGTATCAGTCGGTGTCGTAGGCACCCTTTCTACCCTATTCATTCAATATAAAGGTAATTGACATATTTCTTAGGACGGAGTTAAAATCGGAATCATTATTGACGAAAAGCCAACGTTAATATAATCTCCCTAAGTTTGATAGAACCGAAATTAATAACTCCGCGCCAAGTATTGTCGATAAGCCTCGCGGCAAAGCTTTTAACACCAGTCACTCCTTCGATCTGCGATAACTATTGTGACAGGCGTTAAAGTAACTTCCTTCAGATACTTTTAACATGACTCGTCAATTCGTTAATAAAAAAGGCATATTATTATGTCTCATAGCCATGGTTTTGTTAATCGATTATGAAGCGCTTTATATATATATATATATATATATATATATATATATATATATATATACCCGTATTTTGCTTACGCCAAAACACTACCATGAAATTAACCCTCTCAATATTGAGTTTAATTGTTAAGTAACAAACATTTCTTATATAATTGATAAAAATTGAATTGCTTTTTGTAAAGTATTTAGATCCAATTTAAGCCAAGCTATTTTCGACCTTTTGAGTATACACTCAGTCACTACCTTCACCTCCATCTCTCACTCTCCATTACTAGGATCGAGTTCCATCGCTTGTTCCTCGTGAAGTCAATACGTGGCTAGAATCCGAAATTCAGACATTTAGAGTACAGCATGAGTTACCCTTGAAATAGTACGCGCAACTTAAACACACATTTTAGATTTTGACGTAGCCTTTCCTATATTTTTAGTTGTTGATATATTTTAAATATCATTTTAGAAGTTTTTGAGAATGCGGATGATCTGATATACTTTTGGTAACATCATCATTATCAGCTTATTAATAACCCTACTGATGAGGTAGCGGCTTCCCTGAATAGTTAAAAACATTGAAATGAAAATGAGCTTTGACCCCTCCTGGGTACCCGAGTAGATTAAAGACCAATGGCTTAAGAACTTTAAAGTCACATTACGTTTCTTTTAAACTTTCAAACCCAAATACTTTCAAATAAGGAAACTGATTATTTTGAAATTATACACTTAATCAAGATACATACCTACTAGTAAGTCTCTTCATAAAAAATCATTCCTTATTTTAAAGTATTTGGATTTGAAAGTTTATCTAAAAGATATTACTCTCTAAAGCTCATAATGTGTCTTCCGAAGCATTAAAAAGATAATATTTTTTAGGCAGTCATCTTATGAAAGTTCTCGCGAGAGTTGCTTAACCTCTGCAATAAAAGTCTTAAAGCAATAACCACTGCTCGATCTAGTACCGGTGTCATCAAAGCTGAAAATTGTTGGAAGGCATATCGATAAAAAAACTTCACACTTTTTTCACAAAATGAATGAAAACCTAACTTTGTCGTGACGGGCATAAGCCGTACCATGTCACGACCAGACACAGACAAGACAAGGATTTAAAACATCAGGAATATTTTTATGAGAAATTAACCATACACCAAATGGTGCCCGTACCGTACAGACGATGAGAATTGCATGGCACAAACCACGCTCAGCAAGCATAATTGGAATATTTGTCTTATCTATCGCCATTGTTAAACGGAAGTTTCATATAAAAATCAGTTTATTAAAGGTTAACTTGCTTTTTGCACAGATAAACATGTTGGTTTGACAACGAGGATTGTATATCGTTATTTTTACGAGTTTGAGTAATTTTTTTTTATATTGTGTCTTTGTTTTTACACTATAGTATTTGACAAATGATAGTGTTCAAATTTACTAGGTTTTTATATTATTTTATATTTCAATTGTTTTATTACTTTGTCGTTGGTTTTTGTAATTTACCTAAACAATTGTCTCTTTTATTATTTTTTTATTGCTTGCTTTATAATTGTTCGGAATTTCATTAAAAAGAAGTAATTTGTATGCTTCATAAAGCATAGTCATATCTTTAACAGCTAATAATTTCTGAACCTGATCCAAAGATCACTATGATTGAAACCGTTTTTTTTTCATAGATCGCATCCTTGGGTTTGCAATGCCGCCTGGGTCCGCCACAGTCACTAAGGTGAATCCAGAAGTCAACCAGCCTAAAGACATAAGTGTTATTGAAGATGCTCATAACCCTGCAAAAGTGGACATGTAATCCACAGCTAGACGCCTCTACGTCTTCTTTCTGAAGTGGAGTCGTCAGTTAGGTGTGGATATATCCAGAAATTTCTGGATTCAGACTTTTCGCTTTGGAGTCACACGACTTAGGAGGAATGCACTGTAGATTATTACACTGTATTATGAATAAAATTATTTTATAATACAAACATTTTTCGGTTCATAGATAAATATATAAGATTCTTTTTTTAAATACAATGACATCCAAAAACCGTTAATAGTTATTTTAAAAAATGCACAAAAATAAATAAAGAAGTGCATATACCAATTATAATGCAACATTTTTTAAATATTTAATGTCAAACAGCTTATTTATACTGTCAAACAGCTATTTTATCATTTATTATATTTAGATTTTTGTTAAATATAAATACTTAATAAAATAAAAAGCAATATCTTCTTATTTATAATTCTATTTCTAAAAAAGCAAGTTCTAAAAATTCAATGTTATCAAAGATTTTAGAAGAGAAAATATTTTTATTTTAGGATTGAAATCGCTCTATCTAGGAAACTTATATAAAGACAATTATTCAATTAATCAAATTTGAAATCGCTTTATAATTTTTTATACAGTAAATAAATAGAGGAGATAACATGAATTTATGAATTAATTTCATCGTCACTGAACTTTTATTAAAAATGACAAATGTTTTTATTCAATTAACATAACATACCCATACAAAACGTAAATGTATTCACATTATAAAAATTATGTATTCTGTAAAATAAAAGTTGAAAAATTATGTATTTTTAATACATTTGAGCGTACTTCATCATCAGCATATTAAAGACGTCATTCCCTAGAGACAGGCCATCAATATAAATGAAACGCTATTGGATAAACGGGTGATATTCTACCACACGGGCCAAAAGCGAATCGGTGGGTGATAAAAACTTCTTATTACAGCAAAGACCACAGGTTTAACGTGCTTCCCGAAGCCTAGAGCAATTATCAGTGATCCATCTAGGTATTCTTGTTTGAGATTTATAAATAAAATAAAACATAATTGGGAATACCCAAATTATTTCATAATCAAAGCACACAACTTCTCATTGTCTTTTGTTGATTATAATTCACGATAAATGAGTCAATAATCTGAAGTGTCTTTATAGTAAGTACTGTAAGAAACCATTCCATATAATAACACTCAATTAAAATTTAAAAAACGTTCTTTAATTTATCATTACGTATCATCACCTCATTCACTTAAATATATTATAGCGATCAGAATTACACAATATTTGTAAATTTTCGCCTACCATAACATTCGCTTAATTATTTCTACAGTTACAATCTAAATATTTACATTTTATCACTTTTCATTCATGTACTCCCATTATTTGTATTCAATCTCTTACGGTAACTTGTAACGGTAACTTTATGATTACTATTTTGGTATATATTATTACAACTTCTTCTTTGACATCGTCGTTTGGTCTATTAAAATCTTGGACCGTTTCAGCAAATTGCTGGACTTCTCTATAAATACTTCTTTATTCTGAACGTAGCTCACTAATTTCTTGAACAGAACTCTTACAACAAAAGAAGCTATTGTAAGTACTACAAGTGCAATCAACGATAAAATTACTGCAATATCTAACAGGTAATATTGAAAGTAATTCAAATCTTTTGCTGGTGATTGCAAATGATAGGCACCTTTGTGTCTAATTACATACTCAGTCCAGTACACGGCTCTTTCCAAAGGAGTTTCTTTTTGATCTCTTAAGAGAATTTGTCTTTTGTTCACTTCTATTTTGTATCGTGGTTCATTGATGACTTCAGTAATAGCTTTGTATAGTTTGTCAGATGTGAGATGTCTCAATTCTAGTTTCTTAGCGTAGCCGTCGATTTCTGCTTTAGCTGCGTTGGCATCGTGATCACAGAACACAGGAATGGTAATTATTGGCACTCCGTGGTAAACAGTTTCGAACATGCTCAGAAGACCGCCGTGTGTGACAAACGCCTTAATTTTCGGATGACCTGAAGTCAGTATAAAAATTGTACATTAGCTAAAATATATGTACCTATTAAAAAAAATTAGGAAATGTTAATCTGGAAGTATTTAATAATAAGAAGGAGATAAAATAATAATTAGGTATAATATTTTTAAGTAGCGTAACATGATGATTAATTAATGTAAGTAATATTTGCTATTATTGTATTAACTCGTGTTCATCAAAGGGAAAAGTTTTCAAAGATGTTTTCTGTTTACGCTTTTGGAAAGTTTTAATAAAACAGAAAATCACATTGGAAATGAAAAGTGGTGTCTTATTAGGAGTACAATATCCTTTATTCGATTTTCCCTTTTGTTTCATTTTGTCAATGAAAATCAATGGTTAACAACTTATAGTGTAACGTGGTTAATAAATGCTATATTATGCATTTTATTGTAACAAAAATTAATTACATGCTTGAAAACATAAATCGAAATTTTGAAAGGCTCAATGATAAGACTTGTGGTTTACGAATGATTCAAAAGTCTTTAGTTTAGTTTCTAGGTTTTGCTATTAAATTTTTAAGTGTACACGATACATTTAAACATCTGTAAATAATATAATTCGCAGTATTTATTTGTAATATTTTCACTTTAATTAAAAGCGTGCATAGCCTAACCAACGATAATAGGTAAACCAAGGAGATTACCAAGCAGATCCTGTTGGGGCAGCCACTTATACAGCCTCACGTTAGACGGTATATCGGTCATGTTCTGCTCCGCATCCTGTTTCCAGAGGACCCTGTGCGGTAGTCGTCCTAATGCTTCCACGAACAACCGATGAACTGACAATGGCATACTTGAAGTCCTCACTGAGGATCCCATTGACACGTAAACGAAGCCAACATCGCCTGCTCCGGAAATCCATTCTTCAATATCCTGGAAAATTAGTAATAAAAACTTAAATACTTATATCTAGAATTAAATACTTTAATCCTCAAAGTACCAAGTAAAGATTGCATTAAACATTTAGGGAGTTATAAAAATTATGTGTTATTTAAGACGGTTCTCTATTGTTTATCTTAAAATTTTTTATTCTTACGTCAATTATTCGAACCAGTTTAGCCCTAAGTTCTGATTATCCTACAGTAAAATACGAATACTAATAATTCATTACCATAATTTCTCTTTCATATTGCTCCTATTATTCTTAACCCAATTTTTTTTTTCATAACTGTCGTAAGTCATAAAGTTCAAATATTCCATATTCGTATTACTATTAATCCCTCAGCAAAAATAAATCGTCTTGATTTGACCTTACCAAATCAGAAATAATAATAATAATAATTCACTCTAATTAGGCTTGCACTGTAAGTACTAGGTAAATAGTAAAAAGAATAATAGACACACATATATGATACATAAATATGTAATATTTAAAGAAATAAATAAATATACCCATTACTTAGTTATAAATACTCATTAACATCTCACAAATATCAGTCCCTTTGAGCTCTTAAACCCAGAATCGCCGGTACCATTGCACCAAACCATCGCATATTTAGAATTATCAAGTGTTGAAGCCTCAACATGTGATGCGAAAACAATCATAGAAAATTTACCTTCGTAAACGTAATCTGAAAGAGCTATTTTGAATTAGAAATAGAAAAAAGCGGTATTGTTTCCTTTTATACGAGTTTTATTCACAGATTGATTCACAGCTTTATTTATAGCTCTTTAAATGCAGTAGTTGGAAGTAAAATAATGTATTCATTTATTTATCAACAAATTAGTATATTTCCTCTTCTAACCTCAGCTTTTAATTTTCTTTATGATATAATAACAATATCTATATCTATTTTTTTAAGATGCCATCCTTCAGTTCAATATTTAAAGGCTTCTTAACACTTGATCTTTGTGTTCGAAAAATGGAACTAAATGAAGCAAAGAACTCGTTTTTTTGAGTCTAGTGAGTTTAAAAATTCTTGTTCTACAGATTTATTCTGGTGCGTAAGACTGGAGAATCAATATTTTGATTTTTGAACAATGACTTTCCTGAAAATGGGACCAAAAAATTGTATCGCACGTATCAAATTAGTCGGTTTACGAAATAATAACAAATAAATAGAGCGTAAAATCCAACTTAGAAAGGTATGCCAACTAATATTGCATAATATAAACGTTAAGTAGCGGGTAATAACATAATTCACACTACATCTGATTAAGACTCAGTTCAAATGGCCTTAGGCAGTTCGGAGAAAGCTCTTTGTGAATTCACGTACCGTACGCAGCTATCTATGGCAATGAAGTATGTTCTATAGGAGTTCCGACCGTCTGAGCTATCAGACTCTTTTATTACGGTACAGTCAATAGCACATGAGGCTACACGATTTAACGTTTGGATCTACCTTATGTCACTATAATATAGAGACCATATCGTTTCTATATGATTGATGTGCTAGTAACCGTACCTCATTACCTACCAACCTTGTGAGAGTAAATGGATTCTTTACTATGAATATGCGTTAAAATGTAGACGATATTTTGTTCAGTTAAAGAAGTAATTGTACTTTGATATTTTTGCAATTTTAATTCACAAAGCGTGTACCATTTTTAGAATAATTGGCAATTAGTAAGTTCTTATATATAAAAAGGCACAGGAAAATGTCTACTTAACAATTACCTCTAACTATTATTTTGTTATGTTGTACCATGGTAAAATTGTAGTATATTTAGAGTAACTAGAGTAATTTTAATATGTTTTTTGAAATATATATATATTTTAATAATAATAGAAAAAGGTTACGAATAAACCACTATAGACGGAACTCTAAATCGTATTATATGAAAAACTGCGGCAACTACTCGTACAGTAGTCTACCCTTTACCAAAACAAATCTCAACCGAGATGAATTTTCTACACATCTTTTTACTTAATTATAAAGTTATTATCACGCCTTTTGCAGGGCCTGCACAACCTGTCTTTCAAATGTGTCAGTGAACGATGAATTTAAAAAAAATACTCAAGTATATCTCAAAAACAGTGCGTTTTAATGACCTAACTTAAAATCCAATTATGTTATGGTTTTTTAAACCTTAGCTGGAAGTCTCATTGATTTATATAATTAATTTCTCAAAATGGTTAAGTGCCCGTTCATATATCAAAAAATACTTTGCTGTCACTTTTGAACCTATCAATTGAAAATAGCTCTTCTGTTGATTTCTATTAATACTTACTGGGCTCAATCGTTTTGCATCTTTGCAGTGTATACACGCTACTTCCGCAACGTTAGGCAAATAAGGCCTCGGGTAAGAAACAGAGTAATGTCCATTCTGTAGGATAAAACTGACATTCCTTGTCGTCTCATACACGTGAGGAATTTGAGGCCCAAAGTGCTTCCTCAAAACTCCTTGGAGTACCATCATAGATATACTATGTGCTGTATATGCAATCGCATGCCACGCGAAGTTCAATGTTCTGTCGATGATCCCCATGTTGTCGGTAAATGCTTTACCGAAGAAGGGTGTGACGGAGTAGGGAGTCGGACTCCCAGAATTGCTGAAGGCCATGGTATAGAACCCGACAGTGTTGATGAAGATGAAAGGGAGTTTGAGCCGATAAACAACACCCATAGCACATTCGGGAAATGCTCCATCCAATACAATAAGATCATAGCTCCTTCCAGATCTGAGGAAGGACCTTGTCTCAGGATCACTGTAGAAGACGTCGCAAACCTGGGGAATAGAAAGATAATAAATATAACATACTAGCTTTTAGCTGGCTTCGCTCGCATTTAAAACATACATTTTTTTTTCAATAAAAGGTATCCTATGCTACTTTTGCTATATTCGTATAATATATGTACGAAGTTTCATGATGATCGGGTTAGTAGATTTTGTGTGAAAGCATAACAAACAAACTTACATTCACATTTATAATAATTAGGATTATCAATTGGTGAATTGCTATGAATTTTGACACGGAGAAGTATTTGCAGGTAACTTAGCAGGAAACATTCTCAGAAGACGATATTCGTATCTGTAATGGCCCTATACTCGTATTTCCTACGTGTGGAGTCTAAGTCGAAACTGAAATTAACAAGGACAATAGCTTGGATCAAATAAAATATGTTATATATCTTAAAGCACTCGAAAAATACATTAAAAGGAAGAATCAATATTATTGACAATTCTCTATTTATTATTTTCTTGTCGAATGTATTTAGAGTCGACAAGAAAATAAAAAATATTCTTTCTATTGATCCCACGGAACAGATTGATCCTTATTAAGCAAGATAACATAATTTCCAAAATTGTTTCTTTTGTGGTAGCACCGTGCCCGCCGGGTATCAGCTAGTTGTTTAAAATACAATAGCCTAAGCTTTCATTAAAGCGTAATTGGCAAATATTTTTTTATAATACTATAATATAATTAATGCAGAAGTAGAAGAAAAATACAAACGAAGGAGTTTATTTAGCTCCTAAAACAAAATCATTTAAAACCAATTCCGGTTTTGTAATACTAAATAATGCCCACACTCCTATTGACGAATACAGCCAAAGCTCCAACAACCTTTTATACCTCATAAGGGTATCTCATGATGTCCAAGGGAGGAAGTGGCTCCTCTCCCCTCATCCTCGCTCCCACCAGATCCCAGGACATAAAATTTCTCACGTATCTTGCTAAGCGATCAGGAGCGATCTCTTCCAAACCCTCGATGTGGAAATCCGGGGGAAAGGCACTGATCAATGTGATGTTGTGTCCTCTGCAATGAAAGAAAAAACACTTAAATTATAATAGGGAATCGCATCTTCCAATCATTTGGTTGTAACTAAGTTTAA
Organism: Calamotropha paludella; assembly: GCA_927399485.1. Classification (NCBI taxonomy): domain Eukaryota; kingdom Metazoa; phylum Arthropoda; class Insecta; order Lepidoptera; family Crambidae; genus Calamotropha; species Calamotropha paludella. The sequence continues at coordinate 7,733,234 of OV656817.1, read as the reverse complement.
GTGTTATCTTAAAAACTGAAAATATAAGATGTATTTTTTTAATATGAGATTTGGCTAATAGTAGCTAACTACTAGAGTGGCTATTCGTTCTTTATCAAATGTTAATAATTTATAAGCAAATTAGGATTTTAATAATTTTGACATTAAACGTAACTAATATTACATGAGTTTGTTTGCCCGCTACGCTTTTACGTCTTAACTCCTCATAATGAAATTTTGATTACACAGTGTCGGAGGCACAGAAAAGGCTTTCCTGGATGTAAGTCCCCTTTTTAAGCCGACGGGTGGAGCCGTGGGCGAAGACAAGTCTATTTATATAAACAAAACTTAATACTGTTCGTTGGTAAGTGCTTAACTTGAAAACGGTTCGACCGATTTAGCTATTAGTTACTTTAAAATGTTCGTAATAGTCCAAGCAAGGTTTTTATGAAAACAAAAATTAATAAAATTATCAAATTCAGGTGAAATTAAATATCTTTTCTATGGGCTTTTGTATGAATTATATTATTCCTTTTATTATAATTTTATTTACAGTTATGAAAAAGTAATTAATAATAAGGGGCTTGTGAATATTAAGCAATATTTAAATTATAAAACGCTTCACACGTGTTTGAAAATACCTTTCCACATATTTCTATATTTAGGAGCGTATGTTACTTAATTAATAAATATCTTCTTTGTTGATTTGTTCAAAAGCTTTAATACTCGATTTGATACGTCGGTGGTGGTTATGAACTTTTTATAAAGACTTTCAACACCTTTTTCACATTTTTAAAGGTACGATTTTCTAAAGCGGCGATGCACTTGTTAGTTTATTTCTCTCCACGAAAGCATATATTTAATTTTCTCACTTAAAAATGTATGGATTTCACGCACTTTAGGACAAAATTTTCTAACACACTTATGCCCATGTATATTTACACTTTACTCTCGTTTTGCGGGCTTTAGGTTCAGTGGCTAAGGGTGTGCGTTGTCTATGAATCAGTCAACCACTCAATCGTCGTCACTCAGATCATTACTTTATATAATATAGGCATTTAATTTATGCTACATTATTTGGTATATTAGACATTTGTAAAGGTTAAAATAATTCATCTCTTTATTTATAAAACTTACATTACAGGATTTTGAGTTATATGTTATAAAATAGTTAGATATTTGAAATTTTGAAAATATTTGCACGTTGACAAAATCAACATGTCATGTTGTTCCATAACATTATATTATGAAAACTTTTACTTAACCGTATCTTGGCAAAGAAGGAATTATTTATTGATTTACATTCTTATGTAGGTATTGTTTGTTATGTTCCCGAAATATAACTTACTTAAACTAAATCAAACCTCTTAGTCTTTTTTCCATGATATTCAGTTTTTTTTTTTTTTTATTTAGGATGGGTTAGCTCTTGATCCCATTCAAGCCCGGGGACCAAGACAGAATCCAGTTTTTGTGATAAGTTTAATTTTAAGTTGTGACTATAAGCATTTATTTTGAAAAAATCATCAATCGTTTAAAGATACAATTCTGACTCAAACATACGTTTTTGTAGTTTACTCCTTTAGAATTGATTTTCATATAATGAAAATCAATTCTAAAGGAATCGCCCGATATGAAAAAAGAATGAAAAGCAAAATGACAGCGTTACGTTTTTTATGTGGGCAACTTATCGTGCGCATCTTTCAAATTTATTTTGAAGTTTTGTTTTATTATTTTCTGCGCCTGTTCACCAACAATCGTTTTAAGGAGTCCACTCTAGTCGTGCATCGGAGCCATCACACGCACTTTTTTTTGTCCACTTTAGTTGGACAGTTTTCACTTAAATATCAAATTACTGTAACGAAACACATTTTACTAGATGTATGTTTCGAAAATATTTTTTTTATTTTCTCCAAACACCGTTTTACAGATAAACAATCAGATACCAATTAATAAACAATAAACCAACAAAGTCCTTAATAAAAGTTAGGGTAAATTCTCCGAAAACTCACTTTCGTTTCTGAATGATTTTTCAAATCTTATGTTACGTAATTTGTTTTTTATAACTAGTTATTCGTTACACATTCTCAGGGTAATTTATCAGAGCTATATTACATCTAAAAATTGTACGACGTTGATACTGAAACACACTCTAAAACAGTAACAAAACCAAATAATATTTAAAAATTGTTTTTCTAAACAAACGCGTTAATTCAATAGCTTAAACAATGACTCCATAATGAGAAATAAGGACCACAAAGAAAGTACGTTTCTGAAAGCAACTTTTAATTACATTATCGGCGAACCGAATTACCGAGACCTAACAACTTTATTAAATACTTTGTATCGATTATACACACTAAAGCGGAAGGTGGCTCTTAAACTGATATCTTTAGGGTTCAGTTTACTTTATTTTTATGGATGATATGAAATTCCCAAGTCATGGAAACGTGCGTTAAGTGAACGAATAACTTTTAGAAGATCGATGTCTGCACATTTGAATAGCACCTTTTACCCACTTGTGGTGGATACTGTATTTAATCAGCTTTACGATAATATTTTTTGTTTGGTCCTAGCTTCATTATTTAGCGAAAAAAATGGCATTTTTATTTAAAAGTCCCCGTTTTTTTCACAATTCGCCTAGCATTGAGACTGTTGAGAGGGGTGGGGCGCGCGATAGCGGACTGTCAAGTAGATAAATATCATTACTGTCATTGATTGTACATGTTCTATCTTATTGCGTTCTGAATCTATAATCTAAGATTACAAATTTGTTATTTGCAACGCGTTAACCGCAAGTAGTTCGTCTATCGGACGCTAGATGGCGCTAACGGAAAAATAATTAATAATAGAAAAAAATTAAAGAATTTTGTCCACCCGTGCGAAACCGGGACGGGCTGCTAGTATTGTAGGAATATTATAAGGAAATGGGTCCCATCACAATTTAATTTGTGACTGTACATAAAAAAGATATCCCAAACTTCTCCATCTCTCGGTACTCGTCATGCGAGTGAAAAAGTACATATTTGTTTTAACATGCTTGTGTCAATTTATCTCAAGGCGAATTATGTTAAACATAGAGGTAATGAACTCGTTTTATTCTTTCGTACCTTAGAATCAAGTCACGTCAAATCACGATAAATAACATATGTATTTCTTGACTGATATATATTTATACTGAAATTGCTCTCTGAAACTTACTAACTTAAAATTTACTGCGTATACCAGATTGCCAATAGCGTAGATCAAAGGAACCACTGTCAGACTTGTGTTCAGAATACTAGAATAACAGATAAATTTAATGCATAATCAAGTTATATTCATAGAAATATAATACACCATAAATACCCATGAGTCAGGTGCAAATGCTCGTATTCATCACACAAACATTGAAACTCGAAACGGACTGTTTGGTTTTGCAGGTAGAGCCACTCAAGCTTGACCAAAGGCATAAGTTCCACCTCTAAATGTTGATATACTGTAGACTGTACAAAGACCCAAAGACAGGCTTTATATTACATAAGCCCGAACCGAAAGCGGGTATAATAGGCTGAAATAGAGCCGTGTGCTTGTGTGTGTGTATTTTAATACGCGTTATACACAGTTGCAAGGAAAGAACGAATTACAAAGAGGTTATAATATGTGTAAGTTTGGGAAAACGAATAAGTCTTTAGAACGACTGTTCCAAATTAAATCATCTTTTTAACAATACCTGGAAGTAACCATTCAAATGGACATAAGGTAATTTTTATCCAGATATCCCCATCAAAACTGACATTACACGTTTTTACGTGTTCCCTCGTTCCTCTTGCTGAGTCTTTCTTCGTGGCAAAGCTAGGGTATCATAAACTTATTTTGTACAAAATTGTAATTCAATCAATCAATCAACATAGTCCAGAGTCCGACAACAGTTGAACTAGGCCTCTTGTCGTTCCACAAATATCAACTTTAGGCTACACCATTCCAGCCATTGCTAAGGTTATCAGACTAACGAGTCATACGTCAAATGATGAATGCCAATTGAAAAAACCAATTGGTTAATACTAAAATATCAGCTACATGCAATGAAGGAAAAAGCAAGGAGCGGCCAGCTCATTTATTTTATTTTACGCAAAAATTAATGTAAATAAGAGACCAAAACAGCTTATAACTAAAAACATGAAATATTTTTTTCATAATTTGCTGACAAAATAAATATTTGATGGAATTTAATAGGCATTTTTGTATTGAGTGTAAAAAAGAGAGATTTTATGAGCAAGTGTGTTTAAAATGCCGTTACAATCAGAAATGATATGTTTATCCTTCCAAACCAATCTATAATCGCTAAAGATATGATATTACACAATGTGCAAATAATTATCATATCAGTTTTTATGGGGAAACTCTTAGCTTTTGAAAAATTGCAATAAAAACAATTGCTTTAATGTTAAAACAATTACTTAAGTTATCAAGAGCTTTCTCGCGTGGTACAAGTTTGTAAGTTCAGTCAAACAATTCCACACCAGCTGCGGTTTAATATGTAGGGTATATAATATAACATCATGCAGATCTGCATCAGCACACGCTCTCTGAGTATAATTAAACTCATCCACACGGAAATGCGTTGTTAGTTCGTTGCACCATATATGCTTTTTATACAAGTTGAACTACTTGTAGACAATGTTTAAAATTGTACTGAATCATTGCGTACGATAGTATGATGCGTTGAACGAGACGGCTTATTTTCAGTTTGGTCGTATAATTTTATATCTAGATTGTGTAATCTTTTTCTAATGCTAAATGTAAACGCTACATTATAATATTTTATAATACCTTCTAATCATTCCTCTGGATAACTCCCAGAAGGGCATCTTGTGTGACTTGGTACCCCCAAGTGTGATCATGAGGATATCACTCCCGCATGCTGATGCGGCGAGCAGGATAGGCAGGCAGAGTATGGGCCACCGTGACCCCAACTAAAAAAGATAAAAAATATTATAAATAGCAGTACAACTAGTTATGAAAAGGCAATCGAACATTAGTAACATAATTTAAGTAACTTTAAAAATCCATCAAAAGCGTATCAGACCAAAAAAAAACAGACCTAAAAACCTATTGCCCAAAAGGTTAAAGGAAAATATCACTCGAAACTTGAGGAGAATAACAGTTGGCAATATGTTTGATTTTATCAGTAGATATAATACCATAAATGTTGTACTAAATTTATCTAGCTTAAGAAAACCATTAAGGGCAAAATTATCAAACACGAGATAAAACTAATTACTGCGACAGTATTATACCGAAAAATTAACGAAAAATCATAGATTTTGTATATATTTTTTGCATTTTTCAATTCTATCTTATAACATAAATTCGACTCGGCTCACAAGTGAATTCTCAGGTGGGAATCGAACCCGCCTCGATTCTTTGTTGATTTATCTTATAAAAATAAAACTGTTATTGTTTTTCAGTTATGAATAATATTTCTCTTCAACTGGGTCACAATATAATATCTGGCTGATAACTTCTAAACGTGGATTGAAATTTCAAAAAATCTTCCCAGTATTCAATAACAAACCATACACGCGTCAAATACAAAAAAAAATACATATTATATAACCACATCAAGGTGCCCCATCTTCAGTTAATCGAATCGAATGGAAAGGATGGATCAAAGTCATCCTTTTTGTACCTTTATTTCTATTATCTATCATATTACAGTTAGACCGATGTAAGTTCTCTTTTGACATTTCAAAGAGCGCCCTTTTAAATCCCTTCTGACTATTAAAGTCGGTATTTTTAAAATGTACATGTTTTTCAAGTGGCGATAAGGAATATTTATATAACTGTACAGCAGTTTCGTTTGTGAAACAAATTATTTGAATACTTGCTAGTAAACATGGTTTGAGTTTAAAAAGTTACGATATATAATGGGAATTATGACCTTAACTTACGAAAAATTTCTTGTTCTGACTTGAAACCGTATATCAATTTTAGAACAATTGGCGTTGCCGCATACAACAGAGGCCTTAGTGCGACTTTACGCGTCGACACTCGATATCGTCTGCGTAAAATATTACTATGAAGTTTTGTATAAGCGCCCCTAACGGTAACCATTAAGAACTACGAATCTTCATAGAAATCTGTATCATTTTCGATGACGTGTATTGAATGCGTTCGCACTAAGACCTCAGACTTAGATAAATCGGTCAAGAAGATTTATTCACAGACGTTATTTCTGATTTTGGAACAATATATTAATAACCTACACTTCCATCTTTCCATTTTTCCAACAAAAATATTATTAGAATCCTTAAATTCGATTAAGTATTAAGTATTTTATATTCTTGGGTAACTTATTGTATGTGAGAAGATACCAATAACACTCTTATGTACAAGCATTGCATTAGCGGTGCAAACATACAACTTTGACATTTAGGCAACCACTAACGTAGGACCTTTGTTGTTGTTGCGTTGTTGCGTTAACAGATTATATTCTTTAAATATGGTGACCAAATATCTGTGTTTTAATATTAAAAATAGCCCGCATAAAAAGCTTTAAAGCTTTATACGATTGCTCTTTATCTATCGAGATACCCCAGGAAATTATACTGTAGGTAGTTTAAGGTTGAAACTGCCGTACCATTAGTGATGAGCAAAACCAAGATCATAAGACTAGCAAGACCACGATCAAGACCGTATGAACAAGAACAATACCAATACCAAGACCAAATATGCAAGGCCAAGATCAAATACACAAGACCAAACTAAAAAGGTTTACTTTCAGATCATGTATGAGTTAATTTTTTTGTAACAACGTCAACGCATGCTTTTCCAGAAACAAAACTTTTTTGGTATTTAGAATCCTCAGTTTCCTTTATTAAACATTAAGAATACAAAAATAAACTTAACCCCTATATGAAAATAAAAAGGATATACAAGTAAGTTCTTTTTCATAACGTCTGGAAAACACATGGCTAAAGTAAGATAAGACTTAATATGATATAACTATATTATAAAATAGAAGTCCTATTTTTAGTTATATTTTATTTTCCACTTCAAAAAATAATGTTAAGTACTAAATTAAATATAAAGTAAGTATAACGGTATTCTCTTAAATATCTTTGATTCTTTGTCTAATAAAGATTTTTATGTTGTCCATACTTATAATGGAGCAAATGAATTATTCAATTCAATTTTATATAAAAACAAAACACCATTACACGTCATATTGTTTGGTATTGAAAGATCTTTCTATCTTATAATTTAAATTATGATTGATCTAATATAAACTTGATAAATAATCAGATAAAGTATAATCGCATTAACTAAAGTAACCATTGATGTTGCGAGTAACCACTGGTTACTGTTACGATGAACATAATATTGTTCATATTTTCTGACAACAGTCAATTATTAATAACAATTATTTAAGGTCAAATTTTCTTAAACAGTATGTGAATTTTTGGATATGTTTACAAGTTCTAAGTGGTACTTAAGTAAATGTCAAGTTGCCCAAAAGCCAATATTTTTAAAAATCTAATCAAATGGCGTTTTATAAGCCAAAAACTCATCCAAACAAAGGTTCTAATCTAAAAGAATTGATACTGTGGAAAATTTGAATATATATTTTTTTAGTTAAGTATTAATTTTTTTTTTCACATCAAAAAACTCTTGGACTATTTCTTATTTTAGAAATACCAATTTATTTGTAAAATACTTGGAGTAATATCTAAGAATAAACTATATGTTACGAAATGTACCAATTGTACTTTTAAGTAATTTCAGTTTCAATAAAGCAATATACGAGTAAAAATTAAAAAAAAAATTACATCCATGGCAGAGATTACTTCACAAGTTAAACGTTAAATAAATGGTGAAGATTAATAAAGCCTTTTTTAAAGCTTTCAGGCACGCAGAAGATTAAAACAAAAAGTAAGATGGCTGTTTTCCTTTAAGTCGTATCGCTCCTTTATATTTGTTCGGTAGAAAGACGTTGACAAGTAAATAGGTAAATAATGGAATTTGATGAGAATTTATCACGCGCTCGTGTTTCGCAAGTTGAAACTGACGGAATACTTCGACGGATTACGACATTTCCTCCTTCTAGACCTCGCGCGAAATACTTTTTCTGGAAACTATTTGATATCTTTAATAAGGATTACATTTCCTCCTTCTAGACCTCGCGTGAAATACTTTTCCTAGAAATCATTTGATATCTTTAATAAAATCAATTTCCTTTCTATATTATAAAATTAGCCTACAATCTCTAAAATTTTGTTTGATCTATATAACTCAAATCTGCTTTTCAGTATAATATTTCTATCAAGTTTTTGAATGGGTAATTTCCGGTATTTATTTAATCTTATTTCAGTAATGTTAATTCAAATGATTGCCTACAATACTGCCGACATTTGAGACAGATTAATCTACCTTTCATGAAGTTTCATTATATTATAGAAATTTTATCATGTAAATACTGTTTCATTAGGGGCTTTGTTAAGGTTTTTTTCTATAAAAGAATATTGAAATGCATTAAACACATTATAAAAACTCTAGTTAACCCCCGGCTAAACGTTCGTTAAACGAGTGGAACCCATTTCAATTACATGCAGATATCTGCGCCAAATGGGCTACTGCCGACAATTGAATGAAAACACAATATTTAGGTTTAATGAAATAAGCTCCATTTTATGAAAAAAATATCCAAATATTAACTACTGTAGCAATCATGACAAGTGTTTTGACTACAAAAGCGAAAACAAGACTTGTATTACATATATTTTCTAAAGACGTCCATAGTAAATCAACAAGGATTGAAGTCGGCAAGTTGGTTAGTCCCATAAAAACTCAAAAAGTAGTCAAGATAAATCGTTTTATGCATTCCAGCGTAGTCAGCAAAAAAGGAGTGTTGATAAGCACGTCAGGCACAGCTAGTTATATATAAATTCCACTACCGTATTTATAAAGAAACAAAGCTCTCTCCATTTCTAAAATTACCCATCCACAAGGGAGCTTAGCAAAATCCTGTCAAAACCATTATCTAGCGATAATGGCATTAGTACATGAGTAAATACTTATACTTGGGCTAGCCACCGCTACATAAAAGTTTGTAAATTTTATATAAACAAGATCCTACTGATTTATAAATAACTTTTGACTGTAGAGTTAAGAGAATCACAACATTTTTGTATTGAAAATTCATCAACGATCTTGAGTAAGCTTTTTTAAGCTCACAAAAAGTAGAACAAAATGAAATAATGTTTAAATTTCATCAGTACTCTTTTGTTGATACGTCTTGCATACCTATGGGCGATATAATATAAATCAGTCTTTTGCAACCAATTGAAAGTAATGGGCAACCATTGATAGTATCTTATTAAGGTAATATAACAAAAAGGCCATAGGACGATAAGAATACCGAATCGGCCCCAGAGAGGTATCTGGCTCATAATTTTAGGAAATGTTGGTACTCATAAGATACGTCGATGCTGAAAGTTTCAGCTTTTTATCTATTACCGTTTCTGAATAAATCTAAAAATACTGAATTTCAGTAAAAAAATTCATTCTCAGCACCATGTGAATCGATTGATCTAAATACAGGATATGTTTTGGGGCATGGTGGTAGCTTCTAAGAAAAAAAATATAAGCAATATCTGTTCATAAGAACCTATAAAAAAACGAGGTTATTTTCTTGATTTTAATTTTTAATCATGTTACGGGAACGCTAAAAATATGAATCTATTTTTTTTTAATTCCTCATTCAATTTTCGATGAAATTGTGATCTTGGGATTTTTTTTAAAACGTTACGCCATATTGAAAAAAAATAAAAACCGATTAGCTGCTCAAAAATTGATTTCTTATTATGATTTAACTCTTGCAATGATAAAATACAGAACATTTGCAATTATTGTACTAGTGAAAACAACAGAATAAATTATGAACACTCATATAAAAATATTTTTTCTCTTTTCAATAACTTTAATATTAATATTTAATTATAAACTATTCAAATGTATCAATTATATTAATGTGTTAATAATAAAATCTTCTTATGAATTTGTGACTAGTCCTCGTCGCTATCTTCATCAATCACAGTGGGGATATTGTCTTAATTGAATAAAGTATTAAGTATTGCTGCTGGTTTGGGGATTTTAGCCAAATATCGTCCATGCGCCAGGTAAAAAATTATTGCAGCTTAGTGTGAACAACAACCAATTGTCCTTAATCCACAACAGTATTTGTGAGTTGCAACAGTTCTTTTAATTTGAACTTCAATACATTCTTCTGTATCATAATCACATACAACCTCTCAATTAAATGATGAATAATCAGTACTTGATTGAGATTCAACAATTCACTTGTATCTGAAGGTAATTCATTCTCCAACGATGTATCCTGATCCTCGTCGTCAAGTTTCGTTTTCTTATATTTTTTGATCGACAATTATTCCACAAAACATCACCAACTACAATTGGATGATCAAAGATCGTTGAAAAGTCTTCAGCATCTTCATCAGATTATATATATTTTGGAGTACCTCGCGTTTGTTTAATGAATTTTGAACAAATACAGCACTTTGGATTATATGTTTTAGATGACGACATATTTTCACTTATATAATTATATAATTAGATAAAATTAATTATTAAAAACAGAAAAAGTACGACCAATACTTGTTTAGAATATCAACAAATAATTTTAAGGTTATCTACAAATCTGGCGGGTTTTCATGAAAATAGAAAACAGTGTCACCAGTTTTGAATTACAGTGCCATCTTATGGGTGCTGAATTAACTAATAATTGAGCGGGAAAGTTTAAATTCCCTAAAACGTAGTTGAATTATATAAACAATATTGTTTTGTACTGATTTAATAATTATAGTGATAAATAAAGTTTATAATAATGATTAGAGTTCATTATATGAAGAACGATCTGAACGACCTGGTGGTGGATGCTGTCCGTACGGGAGGGTCAAAATACTTCAAAACCCACCGTCCCAAATTGAAGAAACTCTCAGCACATACACTCGAACTCATGGATAAGAGACATGAAATGAGATTGCAAGACTCAGCGGATGCCCTACGTTATAGACAGCTTAATAGACAGATCTCGAAGTCGCTGACGAGCGACCTTCGCCAATTTAATACCGAGCGTATTAAAGAGGCCATAGAACGGAACAAAGGCTCCAAAGTGTTCGCTAGCGATCTGTCTATTGGGCAAAGTCAACTGACGAGGCTGAAAACTGAGAACGGCAGTATCATATCATCGACTCCTGAAATCCTGAGAGAGATTGAGGTTTCTATAGGCAGCTGTATTCCAGTATTACACCAGGCCAAAGCAAAGCTCGAGATCCTAGAGCCAAGCTTACCCGACACTATACCGAAGATATCCCGGACGTCAGCCTGTACGATATTAGAATGGCCCTCAAACAGCTAAAGAACAACGAGGCGGCGGGAGATGACGGAATTACAACAGAGCTTCTGAGAGCGGGCGGCACGCGGTACTTAAAGTCCTCCAGAAGCTCTTCAATTCTGTTATCGTCCAGGGCAAAACGCAGAAGGCAAGGAGCAGAAGCGAGGTGATTTTCTTCTTCAAAAAGGGCGATAATACCCTACTGAAGAACTACAGACCCATATCGCTTCTGAGCCATGTCTACAAGCTATTTTCGAGGGTCATTACGAATCGTCTTGCTCGCAGGTTTGACGACTTCCAACCTCCCGAACAAGCCGGTTTCCGAAAAGGCTTTAGCACCATAGACCACATTCATACGCTGCGGCAGGTTATACAGAAGACTGAAGAGTATAATCGGCCACTCTGCTTGGCGTTTGTGGACTATGAGAAGGCCTTTGATTCGATCGAGACTTGGGCGGTGCTGCAGTCTCTCCAGAGGTGCCAAGTGGACTGCAGGTTTATCGAAGTGTTAAGGTGCCTATACCAAAACGCCACTATGTCGGTCCGAGTACAGAGCCAGAGCTCTAATCCTATCCAACTACAGCAAGGAGTGAGAGAGGGAGACGTTTTCTCTCCGAAACTGTTCACTGCTGCGTTGGAGGATATTTTTAAGCTTCTGGACTGGAATGGACTTGGCATCAACATCAACGGCGAGTACCTGACACATCTTCGGTTTGCCGATGATGTGGTCCTAATGGCTGAGACCTTGGAAGACCTGAGCACCATGCTCGAAGATCTCAGTAACGCATCCCAACGAGTGGGTCTTAAGATGAAGATGGACAAGACGAAAATTATGTTCAACGCCCATGTTACACCCGCTCCAGTAAATGTTGGGAACGTTACACTCGAAGTTGTTGACCACTATGTTTACCTAGGACATACAATACAGTTAGGTAAGTCCAACTTCGAGAAAGAGATCTCTAGTCGAATCCAACTCGGGTGGGCAGCGTTCGGGAAGCTGCGATACATTTTCGCGTCCAAAATACCTCAGTGCCTTAAGACGAAAGTCTTTAACCAGTGTGTGTTGCCAGTGATGACTTATGGCAGTGAAACGTGGTCGTTCACTATGGGTCTTGTAAGAAGGCTCAAGGTCGCCCAGCGGGCAATGGAGAGAGCTATGCTTGGTGTTTCCCTACGCGATCGAATCAGAAATGAGGAGATCCGTAGGAGAACAAAAACAGCCGACATAGCTCAAAGAATTGCGAAGCTGAAATGGCAATGGGCAGGACACATAGGAAGGAGAACTGATGCCGGTTGGGGCGGAAAGGTTCTCGAATGGCGACCGCGTGCCGGACGACGCTCAGTGGGTAGGCCCGCTACGAGGTAGACCGACGATCTGGTTAAGGTCGCGGGAAAACGCTGGATGCGGGCAGCACAGGAGCGATCGTTGTGGAGATCCTTGGGGGAGGCCTATGTCCAGCAGTGGGCGTCGTACGGCTGATATGATGATATGAAGAACAATTATTTTTATATGAGTGTTCATAATTTATTCTGTTGTTTTCACTAGTACAATAATTGCAAACGTTCTGTATTTTATCATTGCAAGAGTTAAATCATAATAAGAAATCAATTTTTGAGCAGCTAATCGGTTTTTATTTATTTTTAAAAAGGCGTAACGTTTTAAAAAAAATCCCAGGATCACAATTTCATCGAAAATTGAATGAGGAATTCAAAAAAAATAGATTCATATTTTTAGCGTTCCCGTAACATGATTAAAAATTAAAATCAAGAAAATAACCTCGTTTTTTTATAGGTTCTTATGAACAGATATTGCTTATATTTTTTTTCTTAGAAGCTACCACCATGCCCCAAAACATATCCTGTATTTAGATCAATCGATTCACATGGTGCTGAGAATGAATTTTTTTACTGAAATTCAGTATTTTTAAATTTATTCAGAAACGGTAATAGATAAAAAGCTGAAACTTTCAGCATCGACGTATCTTATGAGTACCAACATTTCCTAAAATTATGAGCCAGATACCTCTCTGGGGCGGATTCGGTATTCTTATCGTCCTATGGCCTTTGTGACCTAAAAAAAAAAGTAACCTTAAATTCTAGTTATTTAAAAAAAAGTTACAAGAAAACCATCAAATTATTTCGCACATTACGTTTCAATACTTTTTTAAGGTTTTAATTGGAGATTTTGATAAACCTTTTAAAGTCAATTTACTGCCTATTCTTAGATTTTGCTTTTTAAAGAGTTATCTCGACATTATTTCTTTAATAAAGAGAAGCAGTTACCAAAGAATTATGACGCTTATGCTTTCTCGACACAACTGCTTATTACACCAGTAAAGTAGTAAACAAAACCTTTACTACTAAGTGTAATAAGTCACGTGTATTATACGACGGTTTGTCCCAAATAAGGTTCGTTTATGGCCCCTTGTCTACAGTGCACATTTAGATGATAATTAATTTATTTGTAGAGTGTGCTCTGGTATATACTAATGACAATTTAGAAGGTTCATCAACACCTTGTTTTGGAGTCATACGAACCCTTAAGAAGTTCACTTAGCTAAAACTGTTTATGGGTAGATATCGCTGAAATAAAAAAATATACTGACAAACAAACCTTACCAAAGTTATCAAGTTATTTTTATTCATTATAATACTATACTATTAAAATTAACGTAATTGGTGAGGTTAGATTAGGATAAGATTAGGATAAAACAGTGATATGCAATTTTTTTTCAAATTTTTGGGCGAGTTTGAGTTGTGCAATATTGACTCTTATATCGTTATTAATATTGTTAATTTCTCTTCGGGTGGAATTTTAACCCATACTTTTTGGATGGCCCGACGCCATATTATTACTACGCTGCTGAGGTTTTAGTCGCTCTTGTGGATTTCGTCAATACTATCACTTTCGTAATTTTGTTAAGTGCCTTTGACGTTACTTTATATTTGGCCCTTAATAGCTCAATTGGTCAAGCCGTAATAGAAATATAAATTTTATATATACTAAATTAAAGGCCAGTATTAAATGTTTTATTTTCTTTCTACTTGTGAGTTGTAAAATTCTCATCTTTGGGACGGTTCCGCTCAATAACAACTCCAGGCGCTTGAGTCTATCGAGAGGAGGGCCAAGAAACTTATCGGCAATAACGATCTTTTTAATAATAAGCTAAAAAGTCTTGAACATCCGTTTTTTGTAGGATACATGTCGGTGAGTGTGCAGCAGAATTGCACAGCCTTTTTCCGCCGTCCCCATTTTTGCATTGGACAACCAGACTTACAAATAGGCGCCCCCAGTATATTGATAATATACAAAAGAGTCGCATTAACCGTTTTGGTCCCAATTTTGTGATCAGTACTGCTAATGAGTGGAATACCTTGCCTAAGTCTGCGTTTCGTGACACACAATTTAGAGATTTTTAAGTTTCAAGTGAAAAGGTATCTTCTGGGCAAGCACGTCACATCCTAGATCACATCATCGCTTACCATCAGGCGAAATATCGGTCAAGCGGTTACCTATTTGCAATTAAAAAAAAGAGTAAAGGCTTAAAGTATAATTCAAATAATCACAACTCCTAAACTACTTGACTTAGATCTTAGGTCTTAACATCAGTTTTTAAGTAATACCTTTGTGCATTTTAAAAGTAAAAAGAAAGTATGTTTATGTACTAGTTCTTTAAAAAAAAAGAAAACCATCAAATTATTTCGTACATTACAATACTTTTTTAAGGTTTTAATGGGAGATTTTGATAAACCTTTTAATTTCAATTTACTACCTACCTATTTTTGTAGCTGCATTTGCAAACAGATAAAATAGTACCTGGTAATTTGTGTCTACTTTTACTATGGACATTAAGTAACGGATCGCATAGATATATAAAATGTCATGATGAAAAAATGCCTGTGCGCGTAACGCTATTATACTCCCCTATTTGGATTGGGATCCGGGATCTTTTGACCGTGAGGCGAGATACGATCAATACTGTCAGAAACTATAATGTTTATAATCATACCAAAAATAAATTTATTTCTTCAACAACTCACTCAGTGCAACAGATTAAAGATTAATATATAACAAAAAAAAAACAAAAGAGATACAGAATCAGTACCTAAACAATAAAATCTGTAATATGTATCTACTGCAAATACTGAAAAAAAATTACCAAACATTTTCCACTAGACCACTCGATACTATTTTTAATGCGATGTTATGCATTAATATTATCTCTGAATTTCACTTTGTTACGCAACATTTGCATAACAATGGAATGCAATCGGTCCCTGATTTGGAAATGAGAATTTCAGTTCTGCAGTAGAATAGGTAAGTAGGATACTAAGTTAATCACCACTACTCGTACTAATTAAATAATGTAATACAATTATACTTTTTTGCTATTAAAATGTAAAAAAACTATGTATTATTGTTTAATCTATAATCTAATATCACAGTGATTTGTGTGTTTGTCTATCCGCTCTTTTTCCCGCTCTTTTTCCATTGTATCAATAACGTTAACATAGCAACGCATTAACCGCAAGTAGTTCGTCTACCGGTCGCTAGATGGCGCTAACGGAATATATTTAATAAAAGAAAAAATTTAAAGAATTTTGTCCACTCGTGCGAAACCGGGACGGGCCGCTAGTATAAATAAATAAAAGACAAGATCGCATACATCCTTCAATTTAAGATTTAAGAAGCTGAAGTATTTGTGTTATGGAAATCAGATATTACGACACTACTAGAAAAGCAAAACCTAAAGCAATAAAGTACTTTTTTCTACAATGACCCGGCCGGTAACCGAAGTAATATTACCATAAATGCAAATCACAAATCACAATTAAAGCAGGAGCACTAAGATTTCATTTAAGAAAAGCCGTTGTATCATAGCGCTTCGTGTTATGTAAGAGTGTTCATGTAACAGGCTTAACAAACGCGTTGGCGTGATATATGCATCGTATTATCACCGCTGTCACCATAAACGGTGTCGCCATAAACAAGACCATTTCTGCTCGTGTTTGTATTTGTGCGTGTGACGTCGCGTAAAGACGCGTCTTCTTGAACAAGGCCCAATTGTCTACAACCACCTTTACAATGTATACCTATATATGGACAGTAGGATAAATGAGCTATAATAGGAGCGGAGCGAGCGGAGCGAGCGAAGCGAGTGGGGCTCCCATGGATCAGCACCAATGACGCAATGTCTGTTACGTTATAACTTCCCGAGTTCTTAACCGATTTTAATAATAATTGTGTGGAATCGAATCAACACATTTAGGACCAGATTGTGACGGAGACCGAATTTCGAAATTCACAAATATAAAAAATTTATGACCAAAAAACTTTGGC
Source organism: Calamotropha paludella (assembly GCA_927399485.1). NCBI lineage: Eukaryota > Metazoa > Arthropoda > Insecta > Lepidoptera > Crambidae > Calamotropha > Calamotropha paludella. Next base: position 7,716,522 of record OV656817.1, on the reverse strand, counting down.
TTTATAGGATTTCCCATTGAAGCAAAAAGTGCGCGCTTTTTGAAAGTTTCCATTATTATGGAATTTCAAAATTGACTAAATATTATTGAGTTTTTTTTTTCTTAAATTTTTACGATCCGCTCCGATTTATGGTACTAGGGAAGAAGCTTTATGTTTTATAATTTTTATATATTTTATGCATTTTCAATGCGATCTTATAAGATAAATTATTATAATAGAAAAATACTAGAAAAAATCGACTCGGGTCACAAGTGAATTCTCAGGCGGGAAACGAACCCGCAACCTTTGGAAATTCGGTCCAATGCTCTCCCAATTGAGCTACCGAGCCTTGTGAACATTCGTCGAAATTTTCTAGTACCTTCCTGATTTTACGCTGTAGGCCAGCGTTGTTTCATTAATGAGAGGAACATCCTCTCGTATTCGTTCGTTCCCGCCTGAGAATTCACTTGTGACCCGAGACGATTTTTTCTAGTATTTTTCTATGATAATAATTTATCTTAGAAGCTTTATGCTTAGCGACTGCATCGCCTAGTACATGGTTGCTAAGAAACAACGTCTAAACGTGCTTTCCGATGCTACAGATATTTTTTATTAGCAGCACTGACAGTGCTAACTCCTCAGTGCGAATACATCGACGCCTTCAAGCTCCTTGATTATTTTATCGAAACTTGTCAAATCATTAACTACTTTTGTTGGTGATTGTAATACAGTAATTCTTAGCTCTAGAACACTTAGGTCGAATTGCATTTCGAATTATTTTATTAGATTCAAAAAAATCTTACATTGTAGTTCTTGGGAAACAGAGCGACAATAACTGTCGCATTATATAGCGATTAAACGAATGAGGAAGCAACCAGACGAAGTTCCAGCGAGAAAGTTTCCTAATGGCTAATGGCTTATGCAAAATCCGTTTTTTCCAATGTATTTCTTGTAAAATCTATCTTTCTGTCAACCTTTCAGCTATGAACTATTAACTACGGTCCCGCAAAATAATTAAGTCACGCATTTGCTAAGTATACTTATTTGACAGATCTTTAAAACAATAACCATTACTTGGAATAAAATGCTACACTTACTTTTTTGTTTTACATGTCCATTTTATTAATTATACGTTTTACAATTTGAAATATGCTAACATTGAATTAAGTATGTATACACACGTTTACTCATTGGGCTTTCGTGCTATTTTCGTGACATTCCTAATCTTTGGTAATACTAATGTGGACGACTATACTTTGTCCAATGTAGGATGATACTTTTGACAGTTGACACCTATATAGAGGGTATAACGTTGCTATTGCAATGTCAAGCCAAACATAAGGAAACAAACGCAACCTTAGTACGTAGCAATAAAGAAGTTACACCTGTCAAAAGTATCATCCTACATTGGACAAAGTATAAAATACTATACTTAATCCTAATTTTATCAGTGTCAATCCTGTTATGGCGAAACGCCAAAACAAAAGTTAAAGAGGTATTTAAAGTACAGACAAAATGTCTTACAACGATTACAAACAGAAAATATTGAATCAATAATACCTACTAGAGATAATGATATTAAGGTAGCGAATCATTATGACAGACGTAACCTAGTATTAAATGGTTCGGATAATAGAAGTTTAGATCATTACTTTTAGTGGTCTACCTATAAAATCCTTTCCGGCTAGAGCGCCGTAGTGACTTTATGCTGGTTCGGAGACTCCCTCATGGGAGATGCCATCCACCTAGAAAACCACTATAGTGGCTCGCTACTCTTGGCTTGAGGTCCATTTAAGGATTTCGCCGTCTTAAAACCCAGTATCGTTGTTATGATCATCTGCGCTTAACATCAATCACACATCAAAAATACCTACAACAGTGAATTGACTATCATACATATTATTCTTCTGTTTTTTGTTTGGGCTCATTATTAATAACTCAATTCAAATCTCAAAGGTAAATAAAGCAAAAACTTCAGTCATATTCAATTATCAGCTTTATAAATTCATTTATATAAATCTAAAATTAAAAATGTGGGTCTTGGCGACAATATGGGCTTAAGCTGCATTTTGGGCCACAACGACATTTGGGCTAAGCGACAATTTGGACCTTAGCAATATCTTTACGGACTTCTTGATGATGGTTTTTGTTTTACTAACTAACTAACTACTGATATAAACATGGCATATCCACACAAACAAAGTCGGGATGACTACCAATCTTTACATTATATTATACGTAGACAAAAGAGACTGTATAGACCTCTGAACATTATACAAGACTCTGTCTCTTAGTCAGGCTTAATCCGATAGCATAAATTAAATCGGGTGTGCATGAAGGATATGATAGCCCATGTTCAATTTCATACGAAATATAATATATTCACTCCTTCAATTTCAAGTCAGTATATTTTTATATGAGTATGCTATTGGCAGTTCAGTTTAATTTATCGTAAACTTGCTCCCAGTTTTAAGTATAGTTTTCTCTTTTAATACGATAAAAGGAAAAACTGGTTCTCGACAAAGAACAGTTATTTGGCGGAGGTGCCAAGAAGAAATGGAAATATTTTTTAAAGTTAGCTCTAGAAAAATAGAGTACAAACTCACATTCAAGTTCTTAAAGAGGTTTCTACATAAAGGTATTTCTTTCGAATAAGTACAAACAAAAGAAATACGTTAAAGTTAGTAGCTTTTTAATTTAACATTTTTATATACGTTTCTGTAAATCCAGATATTCTTTAAACTTTGTTTGGGTAATATTTGTTCTTTAAAAAGTCACACTTGTATCACTTTTGTAGTCAACATAAAGAGTTGGTTAATTCTATATCTTAACTAACGGACCTGACAGACGTCTCCCTGTACGTCTGCAACAGAACTTTCTGAGTTTAAATAGAGTAAATTAATAGTTTGCACAATTATACATTTACTCTATCTAGGAACCCACTCGAACTCACATAAAATTTCATCGAAATCTGTCCAGTCGTTTAGAAGTAAATCTCTGACAGCGGTACCAAAACAAATTATAATTATGTATGAAACTAAAAACAATTTCAAATACACTTCTATTCTAACTACAATGAACAGCAAGTCTTTTACTTTTTAATAATTAATAATACTTTAATTATTTAAATATAAAATCTACCTGTTGTTTCCTAATCGAAAGCTTAATCTTATTTTGAAGATTATTTTCTCTTAGTTTTCTGTTATCTACTTATTTTTTCAAAATAATATTTCTAACATTTACACGAATTAGCCCCTGGGACGAGGATCGCTACCGTTGCACCAAACGATCGATAAAATCCATCCGGCAGCACTATCCGTGGCCAGACTCTTTAATAGTAATAAGATTTTGTATGTAGTATGCAATGATATTATTGAAATTATGCGTTTCATAAAGATATAAAACAGCATCCTTTTCGTATACACTCACTGGATGAGTTACGTCAGTTAAGTGAACCTTTTAAAACGCAAAGAAGATCGATACCATAATTCTTAGTAATGCAATAACTCGCTGACTTATGACATATAAGTCATTTCTTTTTAAAAAGTAGAATACAGTAAGATTATTTTCGTAATCAATAAAGAAACATTAAAAAATTCACCGATAAAATTTATGACAACACTTCCTCATACTCAATATAGGTACGTGTTAAAAGGTAAGACCTCGTTATGCAACAAGAAAGCCTTAAAATATGTCCTTAAAATGTCGGCTGTTGATGTCCGTTGGCGAAGCACAAGGTTGCTTAATTAATTATTGTATATTAAAGTGATATTACGTCCAGCCGAGGTAGTTGAGTTTAAAAAGTTCCGCAAACTTTTGAATATTGGTTAACCTTTATGTTAAATGACAAAAAGGGAATATTGTAATTTATAGTAACTTTAAACTTAAGGCGATAATGTGAAGACGAGAGGTATTTCTTTGCTTACGAAATTTGAGCGGTCTCGTTACCTGTCAGTGAAAGAATTATTTTTATTGGGCAAAGAAACAACTGATTGCAATTAATGGAAAGAAATATATTAAATATTAATGCAAAATAGTGATTATTAAATCATTCGATAAACAGTCTCATAATATTATAAATTCTTTTAACAAATACAAGCATTAATCATCAACTCTGCTTAATAATAATATGACAAAAATAGAAACTGTAGCACGTATAATGTTGTCCGAGAATAAATATTTTTATTTGTGCAGAAACATTACCGATAGGAATACAGAGTTGACTACCTGTCGTTCATATGTTGTATGTATCTGTCATTCGTTATCGTTTGTTGTGAGGTAATAGTTAAGCATATTCAGGGAAGATCAGCTGCCTCCCTTTGGATTTTGTTTGCACATGTACTTACTGTTGGCGATAAAAGTTGGACTTTACGCTCGTGTTATTATTTGCCCCCAGGGTAAAGCAACCTAATTATATCCACTTACTAGTCGATATGTCGATAAAACCGTCAACTGAAATACTCAAAACAAAATAGTATAAAAGGAATTGTTTATGTATGTGCGTCAAACTGTATAATAAGCTATCAAAAGATATTTGTGCCTCCTTAACTATATAATGACCTTACATACCCTTTGGATTTTACAAGAATGTTATTTACAAGCATATCATTAAATTAGGCAGATAAATCAGTAATATTCCCTATAAATATCAAAATTATACCAACGAAAAGTTACTGCTGAACTTAGGTGGGATATCCGTATCCACCACTTTTAAAAATATTAACATTCATTTTATTTTTTCATTTTTATTATACTTTTATTTAACTACTGTAGTGTATGTATATGAAGCCTAAACATTCGTTAATTCAAAAATGCATTAAAAGCTGTGTTACTACTAGTGTCAACACTGACAAAGTACGAATACGAATGCTTTAGTTGCAAAATATTCATTTCCGGTTTAATTGACATCAAATCCCTGATTTTCTAGTGACTGGTTCTCAAGCGAAGGAACATAGCAACTTATTATATGAAAACTGGTTCAGTTCTCTACTTGATTTACAGCCAAATAAATATTTGAATTCAAACATCTCAAATTTCGGCTTAAAACAACAATGGGTCAACACGGCGACGGCTCAAGAACCTGTTGGGCAGGCATTAATTAAATTTGCAAACAAAGAACTATTATATAATCAATATTGAATTACGTCTGGTGCGAATTATTCAATTTGTTATTCTGAGAAGTAAAATTTTGACGCAAAGTAAACTTTACTACAAACAGTCAAGGTTAAGCTCTCATCATCTGAGCCACAGTAAATACAGAACAGTAGGTTATCTAAGGCCGCCCGTCGAGTTATTAGCCTACTCTTGCGTTGATCCCCAGGGTTGTCACTTTTACTTTTAGTTAATATTTTCGAACAAGCAGCACTTGATCTAAATTTATGTAATAAAAAGCATATTATGATTGAATATTTTACCAGTTTATAAATTTAGTAAAAATAAAAGGTAGGTATGTCACCATAAATATCAAATTAATAGAGGCTAATGTGTATGGATAATTAGTTACTAATTTGTTACAGCGAATAAACGTAAAAAAATACTAGAAAGTGGGTTCAATAATTTGTTAGAGTCGATTTAAGTTGGCCGCTCGGACGGCAATATGCCTAAAATACAATGGCATTTATCTCGTTATTAAAAGTAGGTTTAGGCTTAGTTAGAGTACTAGTCGACGGGTAACGTAACCTCGTTTAGATAAATATGGCGAATATAACTGCAGCATTCATATTTTAGAAAATATTTGCAAAAAACCGTAATATTAGGGGTTAAAGTATGAAATTGCCGATTTGTACTGAAAATCTATATTGTTTATTTTTTAAATTTTTAACAAATTTATTTAATCAAAATAGTTGCCATTATTATCTATACATTGCTGCCATCTAATGGGAAGGTCATTAATGCCTTTGCGATAGAATTCCGACGATCTAGACTGCACAAACTGTGTGAAAGCATTTTGTACTGCCTCCTGGGAAGAAAACTTCTTGTCACGTAGATAATTGTCCAAATCACGAAAAAAATGGTAGTCCGTTGGAGCAAGGTCTGGTGAATACGGAGGATGACGAATGGTTTCTAACTGCAGTTCCTGAAGGGTCAAAATGGTTTCTCGTGCTGTGTGAGGTCTCGCGTTGTCGTGGAGCAATAATGGTGAAGATCGATTCATGAGTCGGGGCTGTTTTACTGCTAGTTTTGTCAACATGGTTCGGAGTTCGGCACAATAGACATCTGCCGTTATTGCTTGACCAGATCGGAGAAAACTATAGTGAATAACACCATGCTGAGACCACCAAACAGTTACCATTACCTTTTTATTGGTAAGTTTTGCTTTAGGACACTGTTGTGGCATTTGACCTGGGGTCAGCCATTGCATTTTTCTTTTCCGGTTATCATAAAGAATCCACTTTTCATCACATGTTACAATTCGATCCAATATTCCTTCATTTCTGTACCGGTTCAACAAGGCAACACAAGTTTCAACACGCGTTTCTTTCTGCAGATCAGTCAAATCATGAGGCACCCATTTTTCGTATTTTTTTATTTTATTGATTTGACGCAAGTGAGTCAATATTGTGGGTAAGGTAACGTTAAACCATGCCGCTAATTCCTGGGTACTTTGACTAGGATCGGCTTCCACTATCTCTCTTAATTCATCGTTATTTACCTGTGTGGGCGGTCTTCCTCGTGGCTCGTTCTTTAAGTCGAAATTTCCATCACGAAAGCGTTTAAACCAAAATCGCACGGTGCGTTCATTAGTAGACCCCTCTCCAAACGCAGCATTGATATTGCGGGCTGTTTCTGCCGCGTTAGTTCCGCGTCGGAACTCGTATTCAAAAATAACTCGAATTTTCGCAGTATCCATCTTTCTTGTCTAAATTGAATAACAAAAACAATTGAAAGTCGATATTCAAATGTTTTACATTTTTTAAAAAAAGAACATCATAGAAACCATTTAAAAAAAGTTTCATTCGAAAACCTCAAACCATGAAGATTCTATGTCAATTCAAAGAACCTATTGCAATAAAACGGCAATTTCATACTTTAACCCCTATTATGAAACCGTATGAGAGTAGGGTGACTATGAATACATTAGTATAAAGGCATGTTTTTAATGTTGTACTCTGTTTGAAGTATTCCTTCAAACAGAGTACAACATTAAAAACATATGAGTTGTGCCCACTTACTTATATGATTTGTTAATATACCACCAAAGTCACCACCAAAAAGTGTATTGCAGAGGGATCCAAATTGACTGCGGTAAGTCTAATTTTTACAATTTTATGATGACTTGAATAAAGTTATTACTTTATATGCTACAGCTGTTTTCGTGACGTGAAAGTACATGACATTAAGGCCATTTTGATATACTTACGTCAATTTAAGTGAAGTTGTGGGTTGGATCTTTACCATGTAAATACGTCCAATTATATGTTCTTGTTAACATATTGGTGCCTTAATAAAAGAGAATTTTAAATTTAATATAATTCGACTAAACACTTTTGTTATTACATTCTTAAATATACGTATATAATTATTGAGCTTGCACTTGCGTGCTTTCCCTGGAGTTTTTAAATACATAAATATCTGTTACCATATTCATGATTGTAAGAAACTTTAATATTTACTACCAAAATGTGAGGGGCCTTCGAACTAAGTCGCAAGAATTTTTTTCTCAAGTAGCATTGTCCAATTACGACCTTATTTGCTTAACTAAGACTTGGCTAAATGATAATTTTTATGACCGTGAGTATTTCGACGTAAGTTTCCATGTTTTTCATTGTGATAGATCTCAGGAGGATAGCAGTTTCGAGCGAGGTGGGAGGGGCGGCAGTAGCTGTGCGATCCAAGCCGATGCCGTTGCGCCGCGACTGGCCCGTGCCCCCACGCGCTCACTGTGATTGTGTGTGGATTTCTATTCCTTTGGATGCAACTAATCGTAATATTTCTCCTTCAATACCAGCCGGCCGTAAACGCCCGCGTTATTTAAATGTTGCTTGCATATACATATTTGTTTTTCTTTCATTATTTTTTTCTATTTTTTATTCCATGACAATTGAAACATGATGGCTGTGTAACTGTTGTCTACATGTTGAGCTATCAAATGACACCTTTTTAATGTTGATAGGACATTTACATGGGTAGTGGTGGTCGAATTATTTTGAGAGCCCAGGTCTTGGTTATCAAGAAAACAAAATGACGGCCGTAATAGCCAAAAATGCCATATTTCACACCATTAAAGGCTCCGACACTGGTGACGGGACACATTGTATACATAGGATAGATAGATAATAGCTTAAAATCTTACTCCACTCACACTAACATTATTAACAGAAATACTATAAGCATATTTTAAAGCAAATATCAAAAATGGTAATATAAAGTATGCCTTAACTTAAAATGTCTTTATATAAGCACTCTCCCTAAAAAAATAAGATATGAATATCGAACATTTCAATAATCATAGTCACCCTACTCTCATACGGTTTCATATTACGGTTTTTTGCAAATATTTTCTAAAATATGAATGCTGCAGTTATATTCGCCATATTTATCTAAACTAGGTTACGTTACCCGTCGACTAGTACTCAAACTAAGCTTAAACCTACTTTTCATAACGAGATAAATGCCATTGTATTTTAGGCATATTGCCGTCCGAGCGGCCAACTAAAATCGACTCTAACAAATTATTGAACCCACTTTCTAGTATTTTTTTACGTTTATTCGTTATAACAAATTAGTAACTAATTATCCATACACATTAGCCTCTATTAATTTGATTTTTATGGTGACATACTTACCTACTCATAACCTGAAAACTAAATATTGCATAACTTTTTGTTTATTTACGTTTTCACGTTTTTTATTTTTGTAACAAATTGAACTAATTAAGACCTTTCTTTTGATGCATCATTCGTCTATCTGCATTATATAGTTTCTGTGTAATCACGGACGATGACTACGGCAAGTGACGGTTCTAGCGGCCAACTATTTTTTGTTATAGCGTCTTAGTTTTTTTTGTAACAAATTTACGAAAAGAGGTGTGTAAAGTAACAAATTAGCACTAATTCCTGGCAAATTTTCATCAAATATTATGAGGTGGCCGCGCGGTTGAAACGGACATACGTGCGCGCATGCTCACAGTCGCGCGGCACAGCCCGTACTGCCGCCACCTTATTCCCCTATATATTATGCTAGCGTGTGCGTGAAATCGCGTGCCGACACGGCGCGCAGCGCGCACGCACACATTCAAATTGAGAGCGGCACGTTTGTATGAAGATATTTTACTGTTCTTTACTGTGTCTGAGCCCTATGCCTCAGGATAAAGAAGTCCGTTGCAGGACGGAAGCCTCCCCCAAAAATGGAGGATTTTGCCCTAATCTCTACGCTTGGTAGGCGAGTTGGGGACCGCAGTATAAAAAAGTATTTTATGTATCCTTCTCCTCAAGTATCATTAGTCGCCTTTCACATCACCCTTAACCGATTCGTTGCTGATGACACGCCTGTCGTGCCATCACTTTTTTTTTGCGTGTGGCGTTAGCCACTGAAACCGTGTCATTTTTAAATGGATGATAACTCCTTCAAATCAAGTTTTAGGGAAATTAATCCAGAATAAAACTATCTTCATTTGTCACGTAAATCAAGCTCGTTTCTGTAATTTTATGTAGCAACGAATCGGTTAAGAGTAAAAGGCTGCTGCTATTTCTATTCGGTTCTAGACGATTCATACCCATTTATCAAATGTTAACGAATCCGCTTATATTATTTATCATCTTAACAAATACCAGATTTAAAAAACATTGCCACTTACTACTTTACCACCATTACTCATTACATGAAGTCACTAAAAATCTCTTTTTTATTTTGAACGGGTTCGTTCCTGATCCCAATCAAGCTTGGGGGCCAGGACAGAATCTACAATGGAGCAGGCTAACCCAGAAGTTGCCTTGTCCCCTCGGGCGGGCGGGTTATAAGTACTAGAAAATACAGACGCAGGGAGGGTGTTCCACTTCTTTGCTATGAGTATTTTAAAAGATATTGAATATCGCAATTCAACATGGCACAGTTTGTTGGTACGTGCTTTACAATTAATGTTTCGTTATTAAAAATATATACCATAACATAAGAACTCTTTACTGTATCTGGCCATTAGTTACGGTTCGTTATGTGTACCCCGGCTTAACAAAATTCAATAATAGAAGTAGTACCAAAAGCGTACAAGATCCAAATCATTTGTTATATTAGCAGCAAATACAAAGAGAATTTGTTGAAAATAACGTTAATTTGGACGAGTTTATATTTTTAGATAAGAGCTCTATCTACAACCGACTCAAATTAGAACTGAAAAAGATCTGCTGTTGCGTAAAATTCCTTTTCTCTTTGACATGAGGAAAATGTAACGAAAAGAGATTTGTTTAAGACTCCATCGTCCTAAATATTCAGTTAACGCCGATATTAACATCACAAAACTGTTCCCACTTTAAAGTAAACGAGTTGAGTTACTTAGCCCGAATATCTCTTTACCTAATGTTTACGTTTATTTTAATTAGAAATATGTAATAACGAAACGCGTGCCAGATCGGTGATTACAACATCATTTATAAATGTCCATTCACAAACAAATGGCTACTGATTCACAGTAATACACACTAGTAAGGTGTTAAGTGTGAAATAACTCATACACGTACCTGGTAATCATATAAAACAGCTATACACAACACTTACCAAAGCACTACTTATGTTAGAGAAAAATAAAATATGTGTATATATCAACTAGGTGAAGAGAGGCCAGCAGAAAAATATTAAAACATGCAATAATTACATATTTCCCTACAGATCCAATGTGTTTCAGCAGTTTGCTACGAAATGTTTTGTAGTCGTCATTGAATATGTCGATATAAAATGTATTAGTATTTATAGTATTGTACCTGATGCATATTCTAGAGAGCGGTTGGTGTACGCCAAGATTTGTTCTGCAACGCGGTAAATGAAACAACTTAGAACGTCGATGACGTGGATATCTATAAGAAACATTTAAAGAAATTTTGTATTGCAGATGGTGATGTTTTACTTAACCGTTAACTAATTTGTAAAGAAAGAGTAGATCCGAAATAGAGCGTCGATCATGTAAGCTTTTCAAGTCGAAAATTGTAGACGTTCATTGTTCTAATCATTAAAATAATATTTCTGACAGACACATCCATTAACAACCTAACCTTACCTAAAGAAGGCACTCTCATCGATGTACAGTCAACAGTACATCAACTTATACAAAATTAACAAAATTTCTCCACTCAATTTTCAGTTTGGAATCCAATTCATAGGTTCATCTTTAATATAAATTAAAAATAATTACCATTTTCTGGTTGTCTGTACATCCGAATGTATTCTTTATTTAAATAATAACTTCAATTAATTATCTGTTACATTGGACTCCTCGTCTCATATTCCAATTCCAAAAGTATCTCGTGTGCTGTTTTAATGACCAAATGGTGTGGTGAAAACATAGCTATTTTTAGCGTGTCTGGCTACTTTTTTACAATTTTCAGAAGTATGTATTACGCGTTGAGCATACGTTAAGTAGCGTCTACTACGCTTACACATTATGCTCGCCATCTCGTCTCTATTGTTTATATTTTTAAGAGCATACCTGACATTTAAATTTTATTTTACTTCTTAATCATTGAACCTTACAGCTAGATACTAAATCGCTTATGCAAAGCTACATGTAAACGAAGCCACTTATAATCAGTAGTTGATGGAATGAAATTTGCTGATTCCGAATAGTCCATAATAAATCTATTCAACTTCGATCGACAGCCGAATGCTGGCAATAATCGCCGAACGCCGATTGAAGAAAAATTTCATAAAAAAATAATTCCGATACCGTAGTGTTTAAATTTTTGATTACATACTTAGATCTACTATTTTCGTTTATACATATAATCAGAATATTTCTTACATTCACACCAATTACCCTAGTGCAAAGTAAGCACTGTAAGGCTTGTGTTATGGATACTAGAGTAACAAATAGACATTCATACTCGTATATGATAAATAGATATTTAATATTTATAGAAATATATATAAATAGCTATGACTCAGATACAAATGCTCGTATTCATCAGACAAACATCTGTCCATTCCAAGTCTCGAACCCAGGACCGTCAGTGGGAAAGGCAGGATCTCTACCCTTAACCAAACTAATAGATTTAATTATAAAAAAAATCGTTTATTTCAACTTTCCCTAAAGATACACGTGGATAAATGTCACGACCTGTCCTGCTAATTAAATACGTATCTTTATACCTGTGAACTAATATCAAAGAAATTGTGATATGTGATAATACTCTTGCTTAGTTTATGCTATAGCTATCCCATTTAATCCCAAGAGCTTAAACTAAACATAACACGAAAAGGAATTTCACAATCCATATCTTTCATATAGTGTTTGAAAGCAAGAGAGGAAAAACTGTCAAATAAAACTCCAGTGATTTACGCATGGTAAGAATAATGTATGGATAAAGTGTAATCGAAGAGACGTTCTTTGATGAGTTGTCACTCACGAGTATGTATTCTGTAGATACATATCGCGCGTAGGATATAAAAAAAGAAAAAGGGGGCTTGAACCCTTAAACCTTTCGTCTAACATATTTAATGCAAAAATTAGGGTTATTACAGATAACTCTCGGTACCATATAATGTAAAAATTCCGGCTATTAGTTCTTATATAGCCATTAACCACGGCCATGTGGCCATTAGTTCTTATACAGCGTGTTCAGGAAACCTAATTCATCAGTGTGTTATGTAATAATCATACATTCGTACGAAATGAAAGTACCGTCTCCTTTACACTGATAAATTTTACAGAGACCAGAAACTTTTTCACTTTAAAGTCAGTTTAGCATAAGAAATAAATGGGCGTTGAATCCGAAAATCTGCAGATGTTCATTCAAACAGTGTGAGCGCGAAGAAATAAAAGAACAAGATCTTTATTTGACGGTTGATGATTTCTTTTTGAAAAAAGAGAATCTTTTAGTAACTTTTTTTTAATTTTCGGTCGCTAAAGGTAGCAGCATCTTGCCTATGTCTTGTGATTATTTCCTCGAATGCTGTTAGGGGCATAAATTTACGTGATGAGTTCTTTATACACTTATAATAATATATTATATCCGTTGTTTAGTACTCTGAATAGTTTAAAAGTAAAATGTTGGTGTGAGTGGTCCAAGATTTATTTTATTTGGCTTTGATATAATTTTGATTTACACAAAACCGTAATTTACTGCTACTTATCTCCAACTTCATATTGTGAAACAGTGTTGTTAATAATAAAAAATAAATCAAAAGTACATAAGAGAGAATCAAACAACTAACTACGTAGTTAGTTCTCGCTCTTTTAGAAAAGTAACTTTTTGTCCATGAAAAGTTGATTAATTGTTAATTAAGTTTGATATTAATTTACAAACGCTAGTTAGTTTGTTAGGCTATCTTAAATATATTGGTAGATGTTTTATTTTAATTAGTGTCAAAAAAAGGCTCTCTCACTGTTGTTCAGAAATGCTAAGGACACAGGTATATAAGGACTGTGAGAAAAGTTGACTCATTGTTTCATTACTTTTTCGTTGTTTTATTTTGACACTCATGATTTTATTCTTTTTTTACATAAAGGACAATCTATACACAGGACTTTGTAGCAGCGGGTAACTATTATCTTCGTAAATTTGATCACGTGTCATATGTTTGGATCAAATGAATCGCTAACTGCAAAAAGGAAACATGTCCAACTTCTTCAAAAATTGTTTTTCTTTCACTAAAACAGCTGATATATGCAGGACGCATCGTATACTGTAGAAAGGAATCATATCCCACTAAATAGCATTGGCATGACAACGTCTTGAAATAGCCGTTTACTGCAGACAGAGAATTTAAATTTTGGTTTTACTGAGTTTTTTGTATCTCCTGTAAAAAATGGAAAAGTGGACATGTTGCCTTTCTGCTGTTAGCGATTCAAATACGCTTTTTACCGTTGTCTTAAAGCCAGTACCCCGTAAGGAGGATAATATAACTAAAGCAGGCAAAGTAAATCAAATATGTTATTTGGTGATACGATGCGAATTTGAATCCGTTTATTTGAAGCATATCTATTTTTTCTCTCTTGTACCATGTTTCAGATAGGCAGATGACTTGTATGTTGTTAACTTTTAGCGTGGCAGCTTCAACAATATGCACTTTATTAGCTATTGGATATTTTGTAATTTTTTTTATAATTTACAGGTAGGGTCGAAAAATTTTTTTGGGCTCTACAAAATTATTATGAGAGCTTGACTTGAGAAGAAAATATTGGTTTTCACTTTTCCTTGACAAGAACAAATATATTACATGAAAAGTTCATGTTGCTCTTTCGACCCCTAAAAATAGACATTCGTTTTCCTAGAAACATCTTCGTTAAAGCATTTTATTTTTTCACTGAGGTGTATTTCAGGTTTTACACATTAGCGAATAAAAGGCATGTAATTAAAAGTTAATCTATATCAATAGAAGTAATTCAGTAATTAATAAACCTAACAATTTGAGTGTTTAAAATCAGTTTTTACATTGACTATTTGTTTCAGTCATCCATAAATAGCCTACTTTTCATAGGGCATGTCTTAAAAATACACATTAAAGCAGAATTTAAACACATGATTCCTTTTTAGGTAACAATATAAAAGGATATCTGATATATAAATAGAATTCATTGTGTATTTTCATTGCAGAAAAAATATTGTATTAGTAGAAAGATATTATCTTTCTGTTTCCATTGATTTGACAACATGCTGTATACTTACATTTATAATCCCTTTTTATATAGTACCTTGGATGATATCATTGCAATATTAAGTATATGAGAAATTAAAAAAGCAATTAACATAAAGCAATAAAAGACAATCAGCAAGGAGAACAGGGTAAGTAGTGGAATACAGAAGGTCACATAGTAAGCGGCGATTTCACCAAAACTTAAGGTTAAATAAGCTATTCAATAAGGAGAATAAACTTATTATTTTGTGTAATTCACGGTCCGCGTCCCTTTACAAGTTGCAACATGTCCGTAAAAAAAATAAGAAATTTGGTAATATTTTAATGTCGCTTACAAGTGTTTTAACTTTTGTTTTTATTGATTTGCTACCTTTTACCCGCGGCTTCGTTTGCGTTAATATAGACCAACGGCTGAAAGTTATATTTCAATACTTTTTTCTGGATGAAAGGACCTTGTCTCTGAGTGCTTTCCCCGAGCGCTTTGACTGCCAGTACGTGTATCACTGTGATATGGTAATCATTATTTTGTAATTTATCATTATTTTGTAAATGGTCTATTTGTTGACTTCGAATAAATATATTGATAATTGATGATGACATACCCCTGACATAGTGTATGCAGAATTTCATGATGATCGGAGCAGTTAAGGCGTGAATGTGTAACAAACAAACACTTTCGTGTATATAATGAAAATTAGGATTTATAATACAACAATAATAAGCAGTTGAATGTATATTCACAAATTAAAGTCACAAGTGTGCAAACAATTTATGATTAATAATCAATTAATGTAAACTAAGAGCCTTTTGGTGACTTTTCACCAATATTATTACATCACTATGTGGAAATATTAAGTTGTCACATCGCTACTTGTGTGCAGCTCCGTACATCTCCATGACCCCAGGAAAAAGAGACAAAATCTCATAAGCTTTGAATTTAAATAGGATCTTAAAAATAAATGAAGTTATAAACAATATCATAGGCGTTATCTCATCAGTCTTATAACACTCGCTGTAAGCGATACAGGCCTTCTCCAAAGACGACCGTATAAAGAATCTACCATAACCCACCTTGGGTCGGGCCTTGTGCTAGTACTGCTAATCTCCTGATATTTCCATAATGTGGATTTACACAAGGACATTTAACTCCATTGTATTCAACAATTCTGTCAAAAAGTCTCTGAACATTTCTTTGAAAAGACAGAGAGACATTCCAATCCGATAATCCGGACCCTTCCGCTTCCCCGAATTCACTCTCCCGAAGACTCATATCCGTCCTGACGGATCACCCCAACCAACTTTCGGTCGACGCGAGCCTCCTCACAGATGCTCAAGAATCCGCTAAAAATCGAGTCACAATTGACGCCAATCCTCTACTTTGTCTTTTGGGAGTCATCCGACCTAACTTTTCTTCGCCGCGACCGACCCCCCTTCTGGTAGCCAGTCGACGTTATACATTACGGTATTTAGTCAGTACGAGTCTGAAATAATTCTCGTAACCGGGCCGAAGTATCTATAAGAATTCACCACCGAGTCCGAAGGCAGCCAAAGTTGCCAGAGGCACAAAAAAATGCTGCTTATCACTGCAAATGCACTGACTGATGACGGCTTAAGTTAAGGCGCACTGCTGACGTTCGTATGGAAATTTCATACAGTTAATGTAGATACAAATTCCAAAAAAATAATGTTATGCAATTTCAAAATGTTAAATATAATAATAAACATAATAATAGTTCTTTACCAGAGACGGCATTGGTGTCGGCTTTAGAAATACTTGGGAAAATTCGACAGGTCTGTCTAGGTCATGGTAGATTAATTGGAAGAGGAAGGATATTTTTCTTATTAGAATTTCTTTAGATAGAAAAAAAACTTGTAATTAAATGCTTAACTAACAAAAAATATAATAATGCTCCCATCTTTTAAATACCTGCATTTTATGATAATCTTTCGAAAAGTAATAGCCCCGATATCAACTGCAAAACCTCGTTAAATGGAAATGTTAACTAATGTATCACTAAAACTGGTCCTTAAATACAGATAATCATACATATTCCCGCGTTTTATGTTAATTAACAACTTTGTAATAGCTATAAATTTACACAAATCCCGGAAAAGTTGGTGGTGGCGAGGATATCTTTTTCGTTATTACATCCCTAAATGCATACGTAGAAGAGAAAAGCTTAAAATGTACTACGATATATCTGACGTACTTGCGCTCATCCTTGTATAATACACGTGTCACAGTATTTATTTGTTTGAATTTTGTAGATAGGCATGTTAAAAAAATATTATGTTAATATATATACTACAATCAAATTAAAAAGTTTCAAGTCCGTTCTTCAAATCAATTGATGCTATATTGCTCTTAAATTCTGAATTAAGTGGAACCTAGTAACGTGGTCAAAATGGCTATTGAACACTGTGTTTGGCAGAGAAGCATAACACCAAACCTACACACTGAAACACATCGTAAAAGGCGACTACAGATACTGGAGGCAATCATCAAACCACCCCGTAAACAATAAACTGAGCAGCAGCCAAATCATAATTGCCTAATCCCATGGATCAGCTTCAATGATGCAATGTCTGTTACGTCATAACTTCCCGAGTTCGTAACCGATTTTAATAATTTTTGTGAGGAATCGAATCAACACATTTAGGTCCGAATTTTTAAAAATTCACAAAAATAAAGAAATTATGACCATAACACATTGGTTATATGGGATTTTCCATTGAAACAAAAAGCGCGCGTTTTTTGAAAGTTTTCATTCTTATGGAATATTAAAATTTACTAAACATTATTAAATTTTATTTATTTTTATGTTACGCTCCGCTCAAATATATGATGCTAGCGAAGCTTTATGCTTAGCGACTGCATCTCCTAGTCTTCTCCCTCCAGAGGAGCAAGCTAAGTCTTTCGGCTGAGATGCTTAATGCAAATGAACCTAAACTTAGTAAGTTTTCAACCTAAATTCATAATCGTTATAATTCGTTAATTGTGCTCCTCCTGTCATATTTAGATCATGCATGCTAACGAACTCCTTTTAAGTCTTAATGGATACTTAGTCTACAAGACTAGTTGAAGTAAATAAAATACAGAGACTTCGTTCACTATTTATTATGGCCTTTGTTTGATCAACAGCATCTCGAAGAAGACAATGATCTATCACTGTTCCTACATACATCAAAACTTACGTATCCCATTCAAAAGGCAAAATGTTTCGTAGGCGTACTCAATAACTTGAAAAATAGAAGTCATAAATATATATATTTTATTCAAAGGAAACATAAAGTAACATTGCTAAAAAAATTTCTACAAAAAGACCTACAGTACCATTTAAAATTATAAAATTAAATATAAATTAACTAGATTCGTAATTAAGTCCAATGAACTTTGTGAATAAGTTTTAACATGCATTGTATTTTAAATAACATTTCAATATAAAATATGGGTAAGTGCAATCAAAAAACTTATGTGTTAGATTTAAGAAGTAGCCATTGCGATTCAGCCTTATACTTTGCAATTAAGGTCCAAAATAATATAAATTTTACTAATTAATTTATTTTAGTTGTCACAGGAGCATATTAAGAAAGTTTTTTTTCGTAGATGGAACAACAAATCCAATTTAAAAAAGATGTTTCTATCACCAAATAAAACTATACGTATTGGTTATACTTGGACTGTTGCAGATTTTCTTCTTGGTGTGAAATGTTAAAAGAAAAAGACTTTATTTGAAAAGGATTCGTAGTTCTATGAGAGTATCAACGAGTATTAGTAGGGACTGACACTCGTTGATGAAAACCCTTTGACTATTTATTTACCAAAGTTTTTAAATAATAGATTAAATAATCAATTAATTAATTGCATATCAATGCCCAGCAGATAATATTTCTCCACACACGTGTGAAACAACTAAAGTTTTCGGAAAATCTTTAAAATGTATCAATAAATTACATAACATTTTGATACACGGAATTTTAATACCGACTTTACCAGAAGAATATTTATAATGCATTAAACGCAATATTGATATTCCCATTAACTGTGCTTTATGTGTATCACCGTCTGTAGTACATCGGCGAGTTAAGAAGGTTCATATATTTCAAAGCGGACATCTTGACTAATAGGCTGCTCCATTAGCAGCCATGAACGTGACTTTAACGAAAATGAAATGAAAATAAAGTTCATTCAAACGCATTTAAAATAAGTTCTTTTAAGTCTTCCCTATTTTTTTATGTATCACCTATTCAGAATGACAAGATAAACAGGCACTTTATTTTTTATTTAATGCGCGACACTCCCATGTAGCCGTGACTAAAATCAGCGATTTGTTTCGGGGCTCCTTCGCAAATTAACCGCTGAGCTGCCACCTTTTTGACTGCTGAAGCGCAAGATTTTCCTTCTTTAATATATAAAATACGGAGGCGAGGTTTGTTTTTAACAGGGGTATGTTATATCTTATAGAAATAAAGCATTGTGAATGCAATAAAAAATAAACACATCATTTTCTTTGTAGTAATTGGAAATCAAAAAAAAAATCAAATAAATGCATTATCAATCTCAAGAATCTCGTCATCTTAACAGAACTTATTTACACATATTTACCATACACAATCAACACAACTTTTGTATATTATCAGGGTCTTTATATACTAAATCGTGTCACACGTATAGTAAATATAGTGTCGGAGATTGTCTACTTCTAGATAAAGAGATTCTTCAGAAGTTAAATCTGCCACTACTTGTTTCGTCCTTCCCAAATTATATACACTTCAGCAACAGTTTTGAAGTAAAAGTTACTTCGCCGTGTTTAACTTAACGTAATCAAACGCTTTCATTGAGTTGTTCCCTAACAACTTCAGTTTACAGCTAAACCGTAGACCGGTGGGAAATTAGCGCTCAAACCAACTATATTATTCGTTTAGTTTACTTAGCGACAAAAACATTTAAGTCAATATGTGTCGATGAAATGTAACGGAAAATTGGTTATGTTGGTTAGGATTTTGTTAGTGGCTTTGATGCGCGGTTCTTTCATTGTATCTTTCAAGTTACGTATTTAACTGTTAGATAATAAGTTAATAACGTAAGAAACTAATAGATTGCCTCCCCGTGTTGTGTCTCCTATGGTACTCGTGACGTGAGACCTGAAGAAATTACTGTTACTCGTTTCTGCACTACATAGAAAACTATGTGTGATTGGACACATAGTTTTACAAAAAAAAACCCAAAATAGATTTACTTTATATTTTAAATATCGGTTGCCGGTGACTAAAATACATAATCTTAAACATTTGTGTCTTGTAACATCTTTTTTTATGACGCCATCATCAAAACAATTAAATTCTGATAAGTTACTTAAAGTCATATATTTATGCAATCGGTGTATAAAATTGTAATAAACAAAGAATAATGAAATCCTCTCGCTAGACAATTATTTATATGATAAGAAATCAAGTCACATTTAGTATGTGAAAAAGTAAAAATAAATGCCGCCATTACGTAATACGATGTCAATTCGGTACTCGGTATACTCTTGCATAAATAGCAAACTATTTGTTATAAGGAAAGGCAATATTACGAAAAGTGCGTGAGCAGTTTATTTGCCTTTCTTCAGTTAACTAATTTTCGGTTCAAGTTAAGAGCGATTGTAACAAATGAAACGTTTTCCTAGCGTTTTGTATAAGCTTGGGTGACTTTTTGTTACACTTCAAGGGTCGAGTTAGTATAAATAAATAAATATTAGATATCGTCACATACATTTTTTTGAACTCAAGTAGCTAAAATAGTTGTGTTAAGGAATTTAGAATTAATGACGGTACTACAACACCCAGACCCGAGCAAATATAGAAAAGTTCGTTTTTTACATTGACCGAGGCCGGGATCGAACCCGGGCACTTGGAGTGGCGTTACCATATATACTGGTATGCGAGCCACTTGACTATAGAGGTCGTCAAAAGTATATCAAGTCAAAATTCAAATCAAATATATGTTGACGGTCGCTTGGTGCAATGCTAGCGATATAATGGCAATATCGTCTGGCCCAATTTGCCAAAAAGATAGGGGGCTCTTAGAAGAATTTATTGGAGCGAAGTGAGCAAAGCGAGTGGAGCTCCCATAGATCAGCTTCAATGACGCAATGTCTGTTACGCTAACTTCCCAAGTTCTTAACCGATTTTAATAATTTTTGTATGGAATCGAATCAACACATTTAGGACCAGATTGTGACGAATTTTGAAATTATAAAGTTATGACCAAAAAGTATTGGCTCTATGGGGTTTCCCATTGAAACAAAAAGCGCGTGCTTTTTGGAAGTTTTCATTATTATGGAATTTTAAAATTTACTGAATATTATTGTTTTTTTTTTCTTAAATTTTTACGATCCGCTCCCATTTATGGTGCTAGTGAAGCTTTATGCTTAGCGACTGCATCGTCTAGTAACTGTAAAAACACTTTTTTCACATTATATGCACTAAACATAGTATTCATATACCCTTCGACACATCACCGTAGTACCTACATTGATGAAGTTTCAACTGTGACTTCTGTAAGCTACGATAGTCACATAAAAAAATCCAATTTCTTCTAACATCTTGTGACTTACGCGTCATCATACAATAGGCCGATACAATCTGCCTACATACCCGCTAAAACACTAACCGCAATGTCCGTATCACGTAACAAAGATATTATTGTAATGCAAGTATGACGTACAGAAGTAAAACTATTGAACACACAGATACTAGAGGATGTCATAAATCTTACACCATGTTGACCCCAATTGCAGACACACAGAATTCGATAAAGTAATAACTTCCTATAAAAAGCATCAATATTCTTCATCAGTTTATGAGACTTTGCATGGGCAATAGGCATGAGAACGTTATACCAAAATGTAACTCAAAACTGTTTTGAATTTCATACCGAAACGTTACGTTATCGCAAAATATAAAGCCGTTTTTCTCATAACCAACGCAATGCAATCAAAACTGAAAACCAAGTGCCGCGCCGCGATGCCACGATCGAGTAAATGCACCAAAACAGTCATAAAAGCAAAAATAAAACAAATAATTTTAATATAAATGATCAGAAATATTATCAAAAAAAAATCGAATCAAAAGTTCTCATTTATTTACATTACATTAAAAAAAACTAGTTTATATATTAAAGTTTTAACAAACTAGTCCTAAGCCTAGTAAAAGCACGAAGGGATATCGTCATAACCATAATCACGTAAAACTAAAACAAAACTTGCGTTACGTTAGCTAACAGCGTTTCCGTTTTCATTCGTTTTGCAGTAGCCAAACCATCTCGACAACCGCGGTAGTGATAACCAAATCTGAAAACGGTTTTCGAAAACGTTATGGAAATCTTAAAACCGTTACGTAAAGGTTTTAAAGGAATAGCCAAAACGCCCATATCTAATGGGGAAGTCGGTAAAGGCAGACCAAAGTGAACTACCAGAGATTAATTAGAAGATGTCCTGAAAAAGGCCAGGTCAAAAGCAAAGGTGCTTTAGACCCAAAGAGCTTGTATGACAGGTCTGATAAGAGTTGAAGAAGCGAGAGATGCACCCCTAATTAGCCCGATTACCCCTAAGGAAAAAAAGCGTGGTTATATGTATGTATGTATATTTTTATATTATATGTACGTATGTATTATTTTATTCCACAGGCAACACGAAATTAAACCGGTGTTTATTCTCTTTGCTACGTCCATACCTATCCAATGAAACTGCCGTTTTGTATAAAGACTTTTTCGGAAATAGCGCTCTTTGGTGGTGTGTACTTTTATTTAATGTTTAACTCAGCTCCAAGCTCTATTAATAAACAGATAAGGACGTACGTACCCTGTGTAGGGTATCTATCAACTACCGCGTATTGTCATGTATAAATAAATATATCACATTCACACACATACAAGTGTCAAAAGTCAGTAATTTCTGACCACATTTTTTAAGATCGACAAGGATTTTACTTGTCTAATAGACACCGACAACGCATTCCAAAGACATAGACACAAGACCGAGAAACATTTACTGCAAAACTACAAAGATTTTAAGATATTATTTTTTTGACAAATGTTTGGTGCAACGGTAGCGATCCTGCCTTTAGCACCGACGGTCCTGGGTTCGAGTCCCGGAAGGGACAGATATGTTTGTGATGAATCCGAGCATTTGTACCTGAGTCGTGGGTACTTATACGCATTTCTATGAATATTACCTATTTTTGTATCGTATTTGTATGTATTGTTGCTATATCCGTTACCCTAGTATCCATAACCCAAGGCTTACAATGCTTACTTTGGGCTAGGCTTATTAATTGGTGTATATTTAATTATTTTTCTTATTTATATTGCCTTGTTAAATGCCTATAACGTTCATCAAAAGCTTACACATTCCGAATCACGTCATTATTTTCACACCTCGCTGTAACATACTCAAGATATCGTTAACAATCGATTTGGAAAACAGGATAATCGTAAAAACTTCTCAGTTTATGTTAAGAACGTGTTCGTTAAAATGGACACCGGGCCATATAAAGGTTTTTATTTTTATGGAAATTCTACTATAAACATTGAAAACACTACGCGTTGTGGTGAAATAGATTTATTCTGTTTTGTAAAAGAAGATAAAACGAGAAATTCATGTATATTTAATCTGTAAAGGTTTTCTAAATACAAAATATATTTGATAAAAACTGTAACTCGGCGGGATATTCAAGTATGTCTAAAGTTCACACCAGCGTCATTTCTTTATGTTGTAGGTACTAGTACCTAAAATCTTTATATACAATGTGTCCCGTTACCAGTGTCGGAGCCTTTAATGGTGTGAAATATGGCATTTTTTATCCACAAATTGCCCCTCTAATTTAATTTTTCTCAAAAAGCCAATAATTAAAAAATACATAAAAATAATCTATTTCTTTTTTTTCTATTTTTTATTTCATGACAATTGAAACATGATGGCTATGTAACTGTTGTCTACTTGTCTACATGATTAGCGATCAAATGACACCTTTTAAATGTTGATAGGACATTTACATGAGTAGTGGTAGTCGAATCAGTATGAGCGCCCAGGTCTTGGTTGCCAAGAAAACAAAATGGCGGTCGTAAGAGTAAACTAAATTTTGAGGGGCAACTTGTCGATAAAAATGCCATATTTCTCACCATTAAAGACTCCGACACTGGCGACGGGACACATCTATATATATAAAAATGAAACCCGTTTTCCGTTGTCACGACATAACATGAAAACGGCTTGACCGATTTGGCTGATTTTTTTTTTGTAGTTTTCTAATACTCTGTACAAGGTTCTTACGGAAAAAAATATAAAGAAAATCTCTCAGAAAGATTGAAAAATATAACGTAACGAATGTCAACGTCATTCAATTTAAAACAAAAATCTGTGGTAATCTGTGACACCACATCGATAACCGCGCTGACAAATGTCAACGTCATTCAATTCAAAGCTACGCTAAGGCGGTACGAAGTTCGCCGGGTCAGCTAGTTGTATATAAATCTTCTGAACGTGTCTATGTCACTGAACTCAACCTAAACGGCTGGACCGATTTGAATGATTTTTTTTGTATGCGTTTGGGTGACGCCCTGGATGGTTTAGATTCACAAATCAGGCAGATGACGCTACAGTCGGTACAGCAACGCGTGGCCGGGTCAGTTAGCATTATTATATATTGTTATTTAAGAATTCAACTGTAGATTTTCAGCTTCTTAGATGTATACGGCTCAGTCATGGGCTGGATAGCTCAATTGGTAGAATACTCGCGCAGTTAGCGAGAGGTAGCTTAAATAATAATAAAAAGTAATATTTTTGTAAATGATAGGTACAGTAAATCCTCTACAAACTTTTTTCTTTCATCCCAGCTCCCTCACTCTCTATGTCTAAGTTGCTAGCAATTGGCTCATTGAAAGAGTACTCTCTCGGATTACGAAAAGATGTACGTAAGCTTCCCGCCTGACATCTGAGACGATGTGACAGCATTATAAACACGTTAAATCTTGTCGACATACGTGTCGTCACACCACGTCGTGGGCTCGATTTGCGGTAAAAGATAAGATAAAAGATATATATATATATTATTTTTTATAATTTAAGCATTTATAGTGCGTGTGTTGAACGTCAAAGCTACGCCGTGCCTTCATAAGTCTTACGTAGGGTGAACTAGTACCTAGAAAAAGCTGCAAAAAACTCAGAAAGGACTGTGTTTTCTCCCTTCTATTATGTGTTACATTATATAGTTATAATACATTTAAGAAAACTTGTCTTGTACTACCAAGAAATGAACAGATTTTATACAGTACAGTCATTACAAAATAAAATTAAATAATTCTATTAACTCCACGCATTCTTGTCATTTAAATAATCACCGTTATAGTAAAATATTATGTTCATGACTGTATTTTTATCTTTTTTAAAAGGATAAAGGATAGTTCAGTGAACTTCTGTGGAACTTTATTATGAAAAGTAAAACCTCTCAAATGAGTCACGTCCGTCTTCTTGGGCTCGGATTAAAATAATCTCTTTCTCGATGTCGTCCCGGTGACGGTTGCGGTGGACAAACGGCCTAAGTGGAAAATAATCGGCAAGTTGTGTGTAGAGTGTCACAGAAACATATGCCTTAAGTATTTGTTCGCTTTATGGTCGTTCATATGCAATTAATTTTAATAACTTTAGTTAAAGCTGTCATAACTTATTTAGTCAGTCCACACAATTTTAACAAGCGAAATTCACATTTATAGCCTTCATTAGTTCAGACAATTAGTTTTATGCTGATAACGCACGTAAGGCGTATAGTCCCGGGCATATAATTTGAACCTGGTTTTGAAATCACGTGAAATAGCAGTAGCAAGTTTAGGTACATTATTCACTAGTGCGCATGTCACGTGATTTCAAAACCAGGTTCAACTTATATAACGGAAACTATAATACTCACTTAATATTAATAATAATTGCAAAAATCTACATTATTAACACATTATTATGTTATGTTTCTTTCTCCTATCCTTGTTTTCTCTGTGTATGTGTGTGTGTGTGTGTGTCAATAAATGTTTTTTTTCCTTCTTTCTTTTATTATCGAACCGAATACCTGATGGAATTTTGCCATTATCATTAATTAAAAATCAAATTATTACTACATTTAATTTAAACGAAAAACGAAGTATACTATAGTAAGTTTATCTAGTTTATACTCTAAGAGTACTAGGAGTAGTTGAATTGGGTGGCCGATCTAAAGGGAAGATTTCCTTCTCATGATCTATAAGCCAGGAACATTTTAAGGGTTGCTTTCCCGCAGCAGTATAATTTAGTAGCGTTAGTCCTACTAGCAAAATAGGTTTAGTTAGAATATTCAATGTAATAATATTGTTTTAAATAATTAAAACAAATATTAATGAATTTGTAAGAGCTAGACCCTATAACATCATATTTTACAAAACATAAGTACCTACGCGAGGTATTTAATAGATTCGCCGAATTTTGAGATTTCAAAGTTAGTATTCTACGCAATAATATTCGTAATTCGAATTAAATTTAGTGACGATTTTTTTGAGTAAAGTGCTTTAAAAAACCAATGTAGTAAAAGTTACTGAACTTATTCGACTCTTTTCCACTCTGATGAATTTAAACAACTCTATTAAAAAGTTATTACTGACAAAAAAATGTCTTAGGTGTACTAGAAAACTAGTAATCATTTCATTTGATATAAAAATCTAACAGTTAAATTCTTAAATAACAAAAGGTATAACAACTCCATCTACTTCTTCATATATTTCCTAAAATGTTTGTAAGTATTTATAAACACTATATTTTTGCAGTCTCTTGTTCTCTAGGTATCTGCATAAGGCCGTTTTATAGCATACCTACTCATAGTTAACCTCAACCAGCCGTGAGAACCGCAAGCATTGTGTACGAGCCATTACGCGACAAGCGACCGTGACCGCACAAACAGTGAGAGTAAAAAATGCGCTCGCACACACCAAGCGCGATTCGCGCGCCGAACACTTTCGCCCATTGCTTAACTTCCGAATAGGAAGCCACAGTAATCACCACTTTAACACGCCTGCTTAGAGATTATAATTCCTTGTGCGATTACACATTGACATCTTCTTTGATCCACTAGAAATTAAACTCAAACCGTTAAGTTTAAGGTCGAAAGTCGGTATTCGTGAAAGCGTATTGTGTAACCGATACGTTGTCGGCCGATCTTGTATTAAAATGATGTTATGATACTAAGGTTATATCACACGCACATTCGCTTTGTTTGGTTCATTTTTAACAGCATTTTAACAGCATCTCGTAACAAAACCGTTTTACTTTGAATTTCTTTTTATACTTTTTTTAACGTGTATTGTAAAGTCGCAAATATCCATTACTTACAGCGTAATCGAGATTTGATTCATAAATGGTCCTCGAGCCGGAAATAGTGAGTACTCTACTGTCTATTCACTGAGGAATTCAATAGTGCTGTGGTTAGTCTGTTCGGTCTGCGAAAGGTTAAGAAACTTTTACAAAGGCTGGGTATCAGATGTGTGGCCAAAAAATTGACTATCGCGACATCCATTGTGCTTATCCGGTGATCTTGTTTACATTGAGCCTGTATGGTGGATTACTGCCCATTTTCGCTACTGTCCATAGAGAACTTCTTAGCAGAACTTCGAACGCAAATGAACGACAAACAGAATGTTTGTGTCGGTAACCGTTGCCGTTAGACTTTTTGGTGAAGTAGTAGTTATTTAAACGTATCGTGATCTTCTAAGGTCTGTCCCAAACCTTCGTAAATTCGCCACTGTCCATACCCAAGAAAGCTCCCGTGAGTAGGTATCATTGTTACAAGTACGACGAAATCCGTGGGATAAAACAGGAATAAAGGGCGAGAATTTAGCAAAAGCTAAACTTAATCATATTGTATTAAAGACGCCGCTTTAATTAGTCCTTTGCAAGAAAATGCAAATTTATACATCAAAGCATAATTAATAACATTTTAACCAGTAAAAGTCTAATTTAAGTTCTAATAACGCCTGCTTGAATACATCGTGTAATATGTAACCCATTTATTTAAATGAACCGATCGAGCATAAAAAGGCATTACTTAGTTACGATAAATTCAAATCATAAATAGTATAGCCAATTAGTGTAAAATATATTGTATACTCTACGAATTAAGACACAGATTTTACTAACCATATTTCAACAACTTAATGTGATCTACAATTAATAAATTTGAAATCGAATAATTGTTTGCTGAATCATTTTCTTTGTCTCACTCAACGATTCGCTTATTAAGTTTTCAAGACTGATACACCTACTTTGAAAAAAATCCAAGTACGATTCATTCTGTTGCTGGAAATCCTTTGCAATTTGAATACAATAGATATTATACACCTGAAGTACAATTAAATTACAAAGAATTATCAATGACTAAGGGTTGCTCATTCAATCAAAGTAAAATCAAGCGAACACGATAGAGTTACATTGACAAAATATTACCAATGAATATTATTTTCAATCGTGTAAAGGCTCGCCAATGTGATGTTTTTCACAGAAAATCTTTATAACTCTTTCTCGGAAGCCTTCTTTGAATATGCATTTTTAGTACTACATATTCTTTCTTAAGATTGTTCCTATATCTGTACGAGATTTTAGTAAAACAATAGTATTAATAAAATCCGAATAATCCCTTTTTTTTTTTTTTGGAATATCAGAGTCACAAAAATAAAAAACATGTTAATGAACCCGTTTTAATAAAAACTAATGTGAATGGCCATGGGAGTTTAAAACAATATATTCAGTAAAACAAGTTCGAAAATGTTGGAATAAAATTTATCAAACAGGCGCTGTAGCTATTTAGTTTTGCAGACATAACTAGCGTGATTTGAATGAATGAAGTGGAGTGAGTTGTAAACTGACTCTAAAGAGCAATCATCTTAGCCAATTCAACCAAGAAATTTAATTAATAATTAAATCCAATATATACAAAAACATTTCGTAGTTACTCATACATTATAAATAACTTGATTAACAACGTGAGTAGAGTTGAGCTAACTTGCCAGCATATTATACACCCTAGAGACAGCACCTGTTTACTCAAGTTACATTCCTTCGGGCTCAATTTCCTTGAACATTGCAACTACTTGTAAAAGTCTCGAGATCTTAAGCCATGAATACAAAGCAAATAAATTAAAAATTTGAAGTTTAGTGTTACGTTTTCACCTACACTGCAGTGTTGATTAAATCGTTGAGATAAAATATATAATTTCAATATTAGCACTTTTATCACATCTTTAAATTTTCAAATGTTCATATCATCATCAATTGCATGATAAGGTTATAATATCACTACATATTATAAAACAAAGTCGCTTTTTTGTCCCTATATCCCTATGTATGCTTAAATCTTTAAAACTACGCAACGGATTTTGATACGGTTTTTTTTAATAGATAGAGTAATTCAAGAGGAAGGTTTATATGTATAATACATGCATAATATAGTAGAGCTTTAGTAGAGAAGCCGGGGCGGGTCGCTAGTTTTTTTATATATTATGTTTATTTAGGAAAAAATGTAGTTAAATATTTGTTGTGTAAGTATTAAAAAAAACAGTAAAAAAAACATTCTGCATTTCACAATTTCCGCTATTTGGGCCGTACAAACCGCTAACATTGCTTAAACTTGCGAATTTTGAAAACTTGTTGAGCTTAAGTTTTAAAAACAAAGCTATCACGTCACATCAATAGAAGTATAGTCTCCGGCAAATAAGTTGAACATGATTTTGAAATCACGTGACATGCGCAGTAGCAAGTTTAGTTTATTTATTTATTTATTTATTATTCACTACTGCGCATGTCACGTGATTTCAAAATCATGTTTAACTTATTTGCCGGGGACAATATGCACATTTAAAAATCAGACTTATTCTCACTCGTCTATTAATTTATTTAGATTCAGCACTGATTGTTTCCATGAAATTGACATTAAAAACTTAAGTACTAACTAACTACCACCCTAGTCTTATTTACCTCATTATTTGGGTTTAAAACATTTGGCTTTCAACGTCGAATGTATTATTGAAAACAAAATGAAGGCTACTGGAATTTTGTTGTACTTTGAAAATATATTGAATAAATTCTCCTGGCATGGGTTCGAACCCACAACTTTCAATCAAACCAAGTCAAACAGATCCTTAATGGTCTAGCGGTTACAACGTTTGAGCCAGATTGCTTAGAAGACCTGAGTTCCAACCAAACTTGAGAAAAATTTATCCAATATTTTTTTTATAAGTTAATTATGTTATATGTTGTAAGAACTTAAGTTATACCATAATTGGAAATAAACATTTATTTAAACTTATAATCAACTGGCGGCCCGTCCCGGCTTCGCAGGGGTCAACGAAATTCTTTAAATTTTTTCTAGCATTAAATATAGCATTTGTTACTCAGCGTGAATGTAGCTTTCCAATGGTGAAAGAATTTTTGAAATCGGCTTAGTAGTTTTTGAGTTTATTTATTTCAAACATACAAACATACAAAAATACAAATCTTTCCTCTTTATAATATTAGTGTAGATTATTAAGAAAATAATTCGCCTTACATTTCTTTGGGTTAGCTTATATTTATGAGAGTCTCGTTATGCCATAACGAGATTCTTCCGTTTTAAGTATCGTTCTTTGGATTTATAAGGATTCACTCTTCTTTCTATGATGATTAAAGAAGAAGGACAATATTATTTACGTTGTGACATTTCGTAAAATAAAAGCGAAAAAGTAGCTTTTTATTTCATACCACTTATTCTCTCATAGTAATTTTTCCCTTGTAAGTGTCTTTATGACTCCAGTCAGTTTAATTTCATTTATATTACGTTTGTTTTAAAGACTTTTTAAAGAATCTTAGTAAATCATCTTTGTCCATTGAAATACCTTAATCACACAAAACTCAGAGGTCCGTAAGCGGCTCTTTCACGTGGAAATGAAGAGATAAAAAAGGTTTTACATATGTGTATATTTCCAAATACCCGTGAAAAGAGTGAATGGTCTTGAATTGGTGTAATTAAAAACAAATTTCTTTCCTTTTATAATATAAAGTTTGATCTTTCTGCATTAATAATGTATCTTAGTATATATCCACGTTGTCTGTTTTATGATATGATTCTACTTTATTAGACTTAAGAGACTACACTATATTTCATTTGACTTACGATTCGGTCTGCGTCCCTGGACTATAGTTGGGCTCTATTTACGCCATATTTACACTATATTGACGACAATTTTGATGACCTTAGGTGCTATGGTAGTAATCCTTTTGCATTGGATTCGAGTTCCGGAAGGGGCAGATTTTGTCAGAGGGCAGTTTGTGTGACGAATACCAGCATTTGTACCTGAGTCATGAATAATATTATCTTTTTTTTAATTTAGAATGGGTTCGCTCTTGATCCCAATAAAGCACGGGGGTAAAGATAGAATCCACGATGAAAAAACGAGCTAAAATGAAACGAGCTAACCCAGAAGATGCCTATTCACCCTGACTTTAAAAACAGACGGGTTATAAGTACTCGGAAATACAGACGTAGGGAGGGACTCCCTTGCTGTGCGCATTACAAAAGAAGTTGAGAAGCGCTTCGTGCGTCAGGTAGGAATAGCAACCAAGAAAGGGTGGTAGCCCGCAGTGCGTCTGGATGTCTGATGGAAGAAAGGTGATGGCGGTATGAGCATATGTAAGCTCCTGAGCACACTCTCCAAAAAACAATCTGTAGAAGACCGACAGACAATCATTACCCTAGTATCCATAACACAAGTTTTACAATACTTACTATGGGATACGCTTATAACAAAAACAATACTGCAAAAGATAAGATCACGAATTAATGACAGTAGATTTTAATAATTTGTTTTCAATAAAATATTTTTAATTTTAGTCAATTTTTAGTATTGCATTCAACTGGTTTGAGCACGTTCACTTTTGTTACTTAAATTGAAAACAACCTTGAATGTCTTAAATTAGGAAGGATATTATAATACTATTACATATAAACGTAATGTGTACTAGGTAGCTGCATATAAAGTTATTCACTATTCAGCACGAATTTAGAGTTATAGTTTAAAAATAGTTTTACATCACCAGCCTATTTAAGTTCACTCTATTGGGTCGCTTAAGATTAAGTAATTTGTAATTTATTCGCATGTTTGCCATTCAACATAACTCATAGCTGTACCAACTATAGGTGGAAACTATTAAGCTTGTATGTTTTTGTAAACCTGTGGTTTCCTGAATAAACAATAAATAAATTTGCGGTCACCAAAGTTGCTTAACCTCCTAGCCTAGAATGTTTGAATCATACACCAAACGCGCTAACAGCTGCGCCATCGGCTCCCAAAGCGTTTATATCGTAGTTCAGATGTTTAGAAACGTCTCAAAAGTTTAACACGTTCCGTCTCTTCTGATCATTCAATTATATATCTACGCTATAATATTATAAAGAGGAAAGATTTGTATTTTTGTATGTTTGCAATGAATAAACTCAAAAACTACTAAGCCGATTTCAAAAATTCTTTCACCATTGGAAAGCTACATTCACGATGAGTAACATAGGCTATATTTAAAGCTCGAAAAATTTAAAGAATTTTGTCCACCTGTGCAAAGCCGGGATGGGCCGCTATTATTATATATTTATCATCTCACATATTTAAGAACTAACTATATGTTAATTACCCAATATAAAATTAAAACACATTCGCATGTTTGTGTCCTCGTCAATAGCCTTAAGTCCGTAGGGGGAAGCTATCAATATCACTATAAATGTTCCAAGTGTCCATTGTGACACCACATAATGTTCCGGGCTGTAATTATATGGTTTAACTGCGAACACAACAGTCGACAATAATAAGAACCTACATAGAAGAAACATTCTAGGCTGGGAGTTCTGTAACAAATTATTTTTTACACCCAAAGCTGACGTTCGTCGTAAAGTTAAGGGAAGTTTAAAATCTTATCGTCTCTAGGGGTGCATATTTAAGTCTGGATTTATGCGTAGTATACTCTTCATAAAAAATAGATATTTAAATATCAAAATGTTAATATCAGAACAGAACAGGTTTTGGGGTGTTAAGTTTTAATTTTTTCTCAGAATCAAAACATGTAAGTTTGTACATAGGTAAACTATTGAGATGCATTACTCTATGACATCATTAAATAAAAGTTATTTATATTAAACTTTATTTTTATATCGCTGTGAATAAAAGAATTTATTTGCCAAAATATAAAAAAACAGCGTTTAGTCTTAATTAATAAGGCGGGACCTTGTATTTATTAAGTTAATTACATCTAATTATGAATCTAACGATCATTATCTTCAGCTTCAAGCACTGAAAAACATTTGGAAATAGGTACATCATGATGACGTATTCCTCGACTGAATTAAGCAATCAAGTTAAGCAGTTAGGAACGAGGACTTAATCCCTTATTACAATTTAGTTACTATTGACATATATTATAATAATTTTATTTATTTAGTATTTTTATTTTGAGCAACACACATCTTTGTTCCTCATGGTTATTAAGGCATTAACAAGAAATGGATTAGTTTCACATATATAATAGAACCAGTAAATATGTTATTTTTAAATTCAAAATGCCCAACTGTAATAGACCTTTTCACCTATTGTTAGAATCAATTTCATAGCTGAAAACACTCTACTACTCAAAAAATTTGAAGTTTTATAAATTAAACGAAGTAAATAAAAGTTTTTAAGCAGATTTTTGAGCATCTGTCTATCTAATGATAAATCTATACGGTAATCCGTATAGTCAAAATATCAAATTAATAAACAAAGAAATAGTAACAAAAATGGACATTCGTTTCAATGATTATAATATCGCTTTATAAAATGCTCCAACTCAAAAATACCAAATATGATGTAAAAGTTTCTCCAACGTGAACGATCACGAGAATTTTAACTCTTTGGGTCTTCATTGAACAATAAAGCCGTTTTACAGTCGAAAGGATGTCAGAAGTCTTAACAGGATTAAATAGAACGCTTATATGACAAATGTTTCAGTTAATTTGATATTTTTGACTCTACAATACTCGTTTGACCAACCAGTTAAGACGGATTACAAAATTAGGTCTAAAATGGTACATTTTTATTGAAGTTATCACAAAAATCCTGACCGGCTTCTAAAATTTAGTAGACATTTGAATTTTTATAGTCTTAAAGTATTCTCGTTAGCAATCTAGATTATGTAAAATGCGAATGTGTTACGAGAGCAATAAAGCTTCAAAAAATTTATAGGTGTAATTAAATAGGTTATATTCCAATTACCTACTCTTAAATTAAAGAGTTTAAGGCTTCTTCGGAAGTTAAGATTTCGGCTTAAAAAATTACTTAAGGCGATTAATGTTTACTAGGTAATAAAGATTAACCGTAAAGACACTGCGGCGGTTGCAGACAATGTTAGAGAACAACTGACCTGCTTGGCACAAACAATTTTCTTATATTATATGGACTAAGCACTATATGCTGAAGTTAAATTTGGAATAAGGTTGAAATTAATATTTTGGGGACATTGATCTGTATAGAGGAAAAGGAAATAATTATGATTATTTAGAAAATAATGTTTATGCTAGTCTAACAAACACAACATAACTCCTACAATTCCTACATATACCGTTAAAATAATACATTTATACTTTTTTGGTAAAACTTATTCCCAGAATATCCTTTTTATACCCATTTGGGTAAAATGTCAAGGATGTCCGGGATGAAGTTCTTGTCAGAAGTGGAAATCATGTAATATAATTCACTAAGATACATTTCCGATTATTACAAGTTGGAAGTAGTGTTTCATAGAAACAAATACTTAGGTACCTGAAAAGAAACACGCCTCCAAAAACAACTGCAAAAATAAAATAAAAACAGAATAACACATCGACAAGACGCATAATATCTCTTTAAAAAGTGATTCAATTTCTTAAAGAAGCGCAAAATACGCAAAATATAAGAATTTTATAAAATGTCGTGAAATATCCACGAAATTATGATTTTTATTTCAGTCATTTGATAAATAACAAAAAGTTATTATTTACTTACAAGAGAATCAACAGGCTGACGTGATGCGTCAGTTAAGGAAGATTACTTATTACGAAATCCATTAAAAGTTATTAATTCAACTTATCTGCGAGTCAAGGCCTTGCACGAGACAGTTCTGGCATTGTTTTAAAAAAGTTGATACAAAATGGCTGCTTAATCTATTAAAAGTCGGGTGATTCAGATATCTCTTTTTTATTACACCTTCCTTTTCCTCGGTACTGTAGCGCCCTACGCGCGCTCCGGGATCGTTGGGAACTTGGGACGTTAATTTAAACCATTAAGGTATATCTCAATTTATTCTATTACTCACTACAATGTCTCAGGTTTCAGTCTCTGATACTACTGGTGATCGTCTTATGTTCGTCTAGCCTTCTAGAATATTCTATATGTAAAAGGTTGACATTCCTTTTCTTAAAGCAAATATACGCAAAGAGGTGGAATGCGGTGGAGGTCTTGCATCTATGATACTGTATTGTCTTTTTATTCTTAAACAAAATAGAAAAAATACACAAATGTCAATATTACCAATATACTATAGAAACAAAATGCTACATAAAAATTCAAACTTGTTTGATCACCGAAGAATTTATTCAACGGTTTTAAGTAGGAATACGTTGTATGACACAAGAGCAAGAAAACTTATCGTGCTTTAAGTAAGCGTGACTACGCGTAAATAAGCAAATCTGTCTTAAAAGAAGCTAAAAATAAAACTAAAATGTTCTTTGACCCTTAACATTTCGACGTTTATTAAAGGTTGATACAAACGAAATAACTGCCATTTGTATTTGATGTTTACAAACACTTTTTATATATTTTTTTAATAATAATTTAATTGGACAACCAGTTGGAGCAACGGTAGCGATCCTGACTACTGCACCAACAGTCCTGGGTTCAAATCCTAGTAAAAATTTTTCTCGAGTCGTGGTTGTTATACTTTGTTATTTAAGTTCTATCTGTTA
Source organism: Calamotropha paludella (assembly GCA_927399485.1). Taxonomy (NCBI): domain Eukaryota; kingdom Metazoa; phylum Arthropoda; class Insecta; order Lepidoptera; family Crambidae; genus Calamotropha; species Calamotropha paludella. The sequence continues at coordinate 7,680,711 of OV656817.1, read as the reverse complement.
TTTAGTATTCAACGTAAAAGCTCTGCTTCGTTCGCAAGTGATTTATTGGAGCGGAGCGAACGAAGTGAGCGAAGCTCCCATGGATCAGCTTCAATGGCGCAATGTCTGTTACGCCATAACTTCCCGAGTTCTTAACCGATTTTAATATTTTTGTGTGGAATCGAATCAACTGGTTTAGGACCAGATTGTCACGGAGCCCGAATTTTGAAATTCGCAAAAATTTTCATCGAAAGATTTTTTTTTCTTTTTTAAGGTATTCGCTCCGCTCCAATATATGGTGCTAGCGTAGCTTTATGCTTAGCGACTGCATCGCCTAGTCTAAAATTAATTGGATCAGCCTCAATGACGCAATGTCTGTTCCGCCATAACTTCCCGAGTTCTTAACCGAATTTAATAATTTTTGTGTGGAATCGAATCAACACATTTCGGACCAGATTGTGAAATTCACAAAAATAAAAAAATTATGAACAAAAATCATTGACTCTATGGGATTTCCCATTGAAAAAGGTGCGCCTATTATAAGTTTTCTTTCTTATGGAATTTAAAAATTTTCTTTAGAGTATTGAATATTTTTTTTATTTTTTTCTTAGTATTACGCTCCTCTCCAATATATGGTGCTAGCGAAGCTTTATGCTTAGCGACTGCATCGCTTAGTCTACTTTATATTTTTTTAAAAATCTTAACAAAGGGATCATCTATGTTGAATTAAAACTAAAACTCATTATTAATACTATTATTTATTTTGTGTAAATAAATGCATGTATAACTTTTATTGACCCCTTTTAACATCAGTGATATTATCTCACATTAAAATACTAAAAGGTCATATTATTGTATTCTTATATAACCTAACATCATAGAGGTAATTCTCGAATCCGGAGTTAATTGGCTTAATGCGCTTATGTTCTGACAGACAGAAATAGCAACGGTACTACAGCAAGTTATATAGAAAAATCGTCGTAGTCTATAATAAATCCAACATTTGATAAGCATTGTAAGTTATGACCCTATCTCCTTTTGGTGTTTGCTAACGAAAGGAAAATCTGTGCTTAACAGTAATAAACATAATAAAAGCTAGTGGTGTCCCCATTTTTTTTTATATTAAGGTCCACAAACGGTCTTACAATGTGTAGTTATAAATATATAATTTGATTGGAAACATAATTTAATTATAAAACAATAACAAAAAATTATCTTATATAATAAAAATAAGTATATTAAGATTATTCCACTGACTTCATGACAAAATAACAAACAACAGAAATAATCCCAACTAATTAATTTTCTATAATGTAGTGATGGTTATTTACAATAATTTAAAGTATCCCGCGTTAGAGTCTTACCTGACACAAGTAGATTTTTTTTAATAATAATGTTCTGTTGTTTTATATATGATATACGCGCCAACAACTGCATGATCTTTGTAAGAATCGCCCATCTAGATTTTACCTACCATTATTTGTCGTTATTTTTTATCAAATCCAAAAATTCTTCCTGTCATAATATATCCTGACTGAAATCTCTGTGAACGCCCCTAATGATTCGTGAATTGGATAATGCTAGATTATGATATTTTAAAGATTGTGTTTTATTTATTTTATAATCATAATAACATTTGGCACAATCACACCAATTAGCCTAGCCCAAAAAAAGCATTGTAAGGCTTGTGTTATGGATACTAGGCTAACGGATAAACATACATAAATGATACATAGATAGGTAATATATGCTCATATTCATCACACAAACATCTGCCCCTTTCGGGACTCGAACCCAAGACCGTCGGTGTGAAAGGCAGAATCGCTGCCGTTGCACCAAACAGTCGCCAATTTTATTCGGTTTTTCCAAAATGGTATTCAGCATTCGAGTTACACACGAATGTGGTCTTTATTAAAAAATATTTATAAAAAAATGTTTTAAAGAAATCTGTGTCTCAACTATATGAATTCCTTCACAATTATTATATTTTGTTATTGTATTAATTAAAGTTGCTAATGAAAAGGGGTGGTTTTTGAATTATTTTCTAAAAGTTATATGGTTCGCATAATTAATGATTGCGCCACTCTTTATACATGAGAAAACAGGAAAAAAACATATATGCCATTTAAACTATACTTTGTCCAATGTAAGATGATACTTTTGACAGTTGACACCTATATAGAGGGTATAAAGTTGCTATTGCAATGTCAAGCCAAACATAAGGAAACAAACGCAACCTTAGTACGTAGCAATAAGGAGGTGACACCTGTCAAAAGTATCATTCTACATTGGACAAGGTATAGGCAGTATTCAATATACGACTGATAAAGTTAATCTAGTGGTTTTATAGTCAGCCAATTATGCAGTAAGATTTAAACCTATATAACTTATCCTACATCGGAGGAAAAAGAAAAACTGAGCATTTCTTATCAGCTCTCAATTTGATGAATCAGTTATTTTAAATACAATTTTTCCACCATCAATTCGATGGAAGAGAAACATGTTTAGCGTATTAATATTGAAGCGAAATGAAAGACGCAAAATGGTAAGATGAAAGAAATAATGTTTTATACAACCTTTATGTCGCTGCTTTCTTCGCAAAGACTAAAGTCAATATTTTTTTTATGTTTGAATTAGTCAACAATTATAAAATATAGGTATGCCTTCTACAGCAATAGTATTGTAAATTTATATCTATTCCTTTTGTTGGCAAGACTTGTCTGAACCCTCACAAAAATATATTTAATACGCATAAGATACCGTTCTTATGTAACTAAATTTCCGTGTTCCTCTTAAATTATACTAAAAAACGAATATTTAATGCACACACATGCAATATATTTGCCTGATCTCTTAAACGTACAAATAAACGCAGAAAATCATTTTTTTACAAAAATATTGAAATGGCAAAATGCTTGTATCAAATCACATTTGTGCCAAAATCGTGCACGTTCTCGTTTTTCCTAAATTTCTTTGAATATTTTATGCTTTTGCATTTCTTCGGGTAACATGGTAAACCAATTAAAAATCGTCTAAAAGACTGAAGTGTACCAGCTTAGGCTTTCGATTATATATATATTTTTATAACATTTTTTGAATCCCTTATGATCAAATGTAATGAGCAATAATGTGATTAGGTGATGCGATTTCGTATTGCTAACATAATATGGACATACCATACCACTGATTTAAATACAGGATTTAAATTGTTGTTATCTTTTTTTCGTTCAATATTTCTGTATTACATATCGATGAGTATAATATCTGTAGTTTCTAATAATGGTTAGGATTTGCACCATATTTCTTTATGCTTCAAGATTTTGGCGTAACAAAAGCGATGGTTGACAAAAAATTCATGAAAAAATAATTAAACTAGCCACGATGATTATACTTTTTCGCTATAATAAAGACAGCGGAAGATAAGAACAACTCACAAAGAAATATATTGCCTTTGAGGGAAAGAGGATTTCTAAATTTTTTGCGACTTTCAACGGGAGCGCTAATATGAATAAAAATATGAATAAAATAAAAATAAATTAAAAAGAAGATTTTTACTTTAGTCTCATAGAATTTCTTTTGTTATATGGGATATCATAAGTCAAATAAAAAACTAAGCTTTTATAAAAAAAAAACTAATATTTTTTTTATAAAAAATTTGCGTATTACATTTGTTCAAAGACTATGTTTTTAACCCTTAAAGTTTAGAAATTAAAAAAATAAAATAATAAATCACGAAAGACGATAATAATTCTTTGGTTGTAAACGCACGAAAACAATTACACATCGATTTTTGGCAAAAAATAAAACTTAATCTCGGTATCGCGCAGGCGCATCTATAAAATATTGTTTGAGGATTTTGACCCCAAATTGTACACCTAATCAGATAACTGGTCACGAACTTAGGATTTACAAACCCTGATAAATAATTAATTTCTAAATAAAAATAACTCAATTTTATTTTTTTTAATAAATAGACAATTCTACATCCAGTCGTTTTTAAAACATGTAATCTAAACTTTACCTAACAAGTTCTTTTTACTACGCTTTTTCTTAACAATTATGTTTTTTTTTTGTTTGTCTAAAATTGTCTTTGATAATTCTTGTCTTTTAGAATTTGTATTTTATCTATGGTTAAGCAACTAGAAGTATTATAGGAGAACATTAAACAGACCAAGACCGAGCTATCTACTTTTATTACGCCACAATAAATTTACAACTTAATGGTTTAGTGGAACAATAAAGTACATATGGCTACTAAAAGGGTTTTCTTGTGAGTTGTTCATTATTTAGTTTTGATTAAACGAAATTAAAACTAAAATATCCATTTCCGGTTTTTCACCGGAAATGAATGGATACAAATTTTGAATCTCCCATGTACCTAAATAAAAAAAAAGTTTTTGTTATGTTATATGCATGCTTAACTAATTAAAAAAATCACTTACCATTTTTTGTCTTTTATTCGAACTCCAAGGTTTTGTAAGATAACCACAACACAACACAGGCACCACAACTCGATTTGATATAAAACACCACACTGTTACTTGAACGCCTCTGGCCGCTCTGTAAAAAAAAATAAACGTTAGTGAAAGTATAAAAGTCGCGATCGCAACGTTGAGATGGTTTCGGCAACGTTATACAATCCGCTAAAAGTGATTGATGTTGCGGTCCAATGGCTAACTATAGTCAGCTGAGACGAATCCATTAAGGTCATTGAACTATCAATCAGCTGGACTATTTGTCTTTAGATACCTGACAACAATTTAAGCACACTCAAAATCACACGCAATTGTTTTAACAGAGTCAATGATCACCTAAGAATGAAAAATCATTTTCAGTGAATAGAATATACTAGTATTCTAACCTAGAAACTGAATCCACTTGGTAAGTACGAAACCAACAAAGATTTTATCCCCGTAAAAGACCCCAAGAGAACTTGCAAGTGAACTTCGTTTCTTCGCAATAAGCTTTACTCAGAACACCTAGGTAGTAATAGGTAATTAGTTATCAAAACTATTTCGTTTTGCCAGGATTTCTGAAGCTGAGGATTCTGGCGACCAGAGTCGTAATGCCATCTGGAAGTAATCAGTTCTATTAGGTACGAATTAAAAAACTACCGATGTAGTGTAAAGGGAGGAGGAGAGCCTAAGACTTTTTTCTTTGCAAAAATAAATCTAAATATTCAGAGTTTAAGTGTGAGATCTCATGTGAAACATGTATGATTTTTTTGATAACGCTCTTAGCGGTAACTATTAGAAAGCACGTATCTTTCTGTATAAAAATATATAACAAAGGTGATCTTACTCCCTGTTATTTTCGACACATTTTCAAAATTAGTTTGCCCTTTGACTTGACTTTAGAATCGCAATAGATTGCCTAGTTCATTTTTTTAATTTTGCGTAAGACTGCTATTTTATTTTTCAATTTTTAATTTTGAACAATTTTTTTTAAATATATTCATTATGCATTGTAAATAGATATTAAAAGTACAACTATACATATCAAACATAATATAATATTTACACACCATCCACATAGTACAAGATTTAGACTAACAAGACCAGTGTTCTAACTTCAACATGGACACCCAGTGTTATTTAAAGTAAATTATTATAACTAATAATTATAAAAAAAAATCACAACAATGGGCCACTATCCTATTGATCTGAATGTGGTAATTCTACTTATGCTTATTTTCTATTCAACCGTCGAAACTGTTTTATTTATACCAAAAAATTATCAATTTTCTTTGCCTTCAAGTTGATTTGGTTCTTATTTCACTCCAGAATTTTCTGGGAATTCATTCGCTTTGTTTTCAGTTATGCTCTCGATTATATTTTATTTCGCTTTTCATTATTAATATAATATTTTCTAGTTAAAAAGATATTTAAAACGTCTTGTTTCAGGTGAAAAGACGTTTACGTTTCAAATTATAAAACTTAAGAGCTTCTTTAAGAATTTGGAATGTTCATTTAATTTTCATATTTCATTACACTACATTTTTAAATAATTGTGAGTTAAAGCTATGATCCCTTAAAAGATTTAAGTATGACAAGTCTGTTTAAGAAAATGCTAGCAGCATAATCAGTCGTCAGTACATTATCAGTAGCCATTAATGTCGTTAGTGGTTGGGTTCAGCACTCCCTGTGGATAACAATACCGTAAGGTGATTAGGTCCAAACCCATCTCACGGGTTCATTGCGGACGTGTTCCGAATGACGGAGCAGGAAGGAGCTCGAGATAATCAAGTTTTACCCATACGACAATCAAATTTCTCAAGAGCCAGAAATTTGATTAATACCCACAATCAATTCACTAACCACTACCTCATTGAACTCTTCAGTAAATCTCCTCATCAATATATAATATTGGTTAGTACAGAAACACATAACAAAAAACAAAGGCTATGTATAGTCTCCGGCAAATACGTTGAACATGATTTTGTGAGTGACATGCGCAGTAGCAAGTTTCGGTACATTATCCACTACTGCGCATGTCACGTGATTTCAAAATCATGTTCAACTTATTTGCCGGGGACAATACACCTGTAATAGGCGAAGGTATATTCGCCTATTTATATAGTATAGTTATACATTCGCACACAAACTATTGGCCTATTAAATTTTCACATGTCCTAAATAATTTTTGTCGCATTTTGTTTTATAATACGTATAGGTATATTTTGGTCAAATTACAAAAGTGCGAAAACATCGATTAGACTTAAAGGTAATTTTACGTATAGTTCATGTCAATAAAATAAAATTAAAATATGAACAATCTTGTTTAGTCCGCTTAAATGTATTTTCGGATACCATTTACAAATTGATTAGGATAAAGAGTGAACCCATTCAAAATAAAAAAAAATAGTTCTAAAATACAATTATTTTGTTTTAAGAATTTATAAAACTTTATTCAGTAAATAGACAATACATTATTTTTTACCTTTTGAAAATATTTAGTTCCGCAACTTAAAGAGGATTTGTCTTAAGTGCGTTGACGTCGCTTCACGTTTCATGCAAACTTTCGAGGCTTTAAAATACGGAAACTGATTCTTAGGAAATTTTATACAACTATTCCTTAGTTTATTTACTAACATGTCAAAAAATTTGTTCATAATATTTTACATAAGATTATTATACTTTAAATTAGTTTAATTTCATAGTTTCTATAGCAACAGCTTTTTTTTATATTACATTATATAATTTCAAAAATATGTTTTACTTACTTTTAAAGTACTTGAAATTTATATGAAATGTAATGCGAGTTAACGCTCATACACCAGAAAACGTTAATTAAATGTTGAGATGGGATAAAATGGTTACACTCGCAGTATATACTCATTCTGATAAATGTAGGCGATATAATAAAGTAGACTATATAGATTCTATAATGAAATGATGAATATACTAATTATTCATAGATTAAGAAGCGTCTTAAAACATCTTAATAAAGTCACATTTATGTATCACAAAAAAGATTTGATGGCATCAATAGCAAAGAACCGTAGCTTGTTGACTTCAAATTAATTCATTATAGAAGCACCCATTTATTCAAAAACAATAACGTACAGCCCGGCTTATTGGGCATTAATTGTACTATAAGACTTACGGTATCAGAGTTGTCAAGAAACTCGCATATTGCCAACCCTTACAAGTAAAATACATATTATCAATGCGTTTAACACATTATTAATTTTTCCCGTTAACTCAGGAAATTGGAACTCAGTACTTTTAGTTCATCTGAGATCTCTAAACTATGGGCTCACAGCTGTCTCAAATTAAAAAGAGCTCCGTTATATTTTGAAACTCTAACAATCCCTCTCAGCTTCGTAATCTTATCAACTGATGTTTTTGCAAAAATATTAATATAAGATTAAGAGAGGCCTCTTTATGTTTTTTACATGGTACAAATGTTGACTTTATAAGAATAAAAAAATAAAAAAGTTAATTAAATCAATCGTTAGATATATGATTTCAGATGAGGAAAAATATTTATTTTTATTGTATAAGGAAAGGAAAAGCAAATAACACTAGGCAAAACGAATCAATCTAATTAATTTTGCTATTATAAAGACCATGCTTACTACTAACGTCAACACTATTACTGCGAAAGTTATTTTCTCATGATGTAAATAGACGTTTATGTATAGAGCTAATTGGTAAATAATAATCGTGATTCCTTCTATCCGCTATATTATTATATTACACTACCGTTCCTTCGGTCACTATTATAGATAGTTTAATGAGAGTCACATGGCATAAAATAAATTCGTAGAACTCGAACATTCAGTGCTTTCACGTTTACACAAGAAATTTTCAACAGTATGTTATTATTTAATATCAAGACAATATCAAGTGTTTTTATCTACACTAATATTATAAAGAGGTAAGATTTATATTTTTGTATGTTTGCAATGAATAAACTCAAAAACTTTTAAGACGATTTCAAAAATTCTTTCACCATTGAAAAGCTACATTCACGCTGAGTAACATAGGCTATATTTGATGCTAGAAAAATTTAAAGAATTTTGTCCTCCCGTGTGAAGCAGGGACGGACCGCTAGTTTTCTATAAGGTTGTTTTAATCTCCTTTTTTTCTTAACGCAAAAAGAGCAGTGTTATAAGTTTGATCGCTATGTGTGTGTCTGTCTGTGTTTCTGTCTGTGGCACGTCAACTCCTAAACGGGAGAACCGATTTGAAAGTGTTTTTATTCTTTTGAAAGCAGATTTTCTAGCGGTGGTTCTAAGACTTGTTTGATCAAAATCAATTTAGGCATTGCAAGATCATCAGCTTTTTTGCTAGCTACGGTAGAAATCTCAACGCATGATGAATAAAAAACTGATCTTTCTCACTTACGCTACTACTGCAAACCACAAACTATGTACAGCGGTTATATACATTAATTAACATTATAGCACTGTGTATAATACGCTAATATAGATGAATAATGTTATATACGATTTCTAAACGAATTTTACAATTTTTGTCTTTTAAATGTTTGCTTCTCTTTGTTACGTTAGGGCCAAAATATATATTTTTTTAATTTTACTTGTATGTAACTTCCAAGAGAGATCAATAGGAAAACTTCGCTTTAAAGTTCCTACAAAAGTATTCACGGATTCTACTCGGGTTTGAAATCGGTAATCTCAAAAATATAAACTCTTAATCTCCCACTTGTAATACTGAAATAGGGTCAAGGAATATTTTATTGCCGTATCCGTAAGAGTCTAGATGACCTCACAATCGTCCACTTTCCTCGGGGTGTCTTGCGGCATTGCCTGATTGCGCTACTATTCGTCTCAGCACAGAAATAGTTGGTCTTTTTTTTATCGCTTACACATTTTTATAGACTCGATTTCGAATTGCTTAATTATATTGGAATTGCCCAACATTTTAAATCTCTACTGCCTTATGAATAAAATTATCTTTTATATTAAATGATGATGATGAATTTAGAATGAAACATAGTTTATGATTAAATAAAAAAAAGACAAAGATTATAATTATAGTAGTGTGTAGATATCTCTTTGAATGATTTGATTATTAAATTTTTAAAAATTATTTATGCAAGTAGCTATTTTTCAATTCTCTACTTGTAGATATCAAGCATATGATTAATTCCAAGGGCACGTTAGAATTTAATTCCTATTTTAGATAATAAGACATAACTTTTTTTATAAAAACTGCATCGCCCCAAAATCATAAATATCGTTTATAAATTTAATCCTTTTCAAAAATCAACTAATAATTCCTCCTACATGTTCTTAGTTTATGTCAATTTATCAATTTTCGGAAGGTAAAGATTCTTATTCTAAAGATATTAAGGACAGTGAAGAGACCTATCTTAAGCTAACTTAATTGGAAAACCAATAAAAATAACAAAGGTAAAAATAGTAACTCAGTACCAAGGTTTTGATAAAACAATCTTCACGAACGACTGTAATTTTCACCGCCACTGAGATTCGAAGTTCAAGGAGTCTTATTATCAACCGCCAACTAAAGAAAAATCTCACGTAATCATTATGACGCACAGCCTTGGTCTCGCGAGTACGTTTACCCTACAACATAATTGCATAATTTCTTGTGCATCTCAATAGCTAGTTTAAGTTTGAATTTCAAATCCGTTCTCAAATAAATATAATTGCGCATTTGTGACGCTTTTGTTGGTTCTTTGACACCTTATCAAACGGCAAAGTTTTTGCGATTATTGTGTCACTAGTAAAGAAGGCATTGACACAAATGCTCTCCTCATTCTTAACGTTCATTTTAATAACTGAACTGTGTTAATTTGTTAATTACATAACGAGCGTATCGGTGAATTCGTCATTTACTTCTACTGCATCAGTTAAGATTACGGATGACATACGCCATGGAATGGACTATCGACAGCTCACATAACTAACATTACCAGATTTTAGTAACGCATTTAACTCTGTTGATTTTGACATCTTCTCGGTGTTTTACGTTCTCTTAACATATCTCCAGTTGCAATTGATTGGTTTCAAAGTTACCTGCTAGGGTGACGGCATCAAGTTCGCACTGGGGAATCCTTCTCTGAGTGGCGGTGTTCCTCAGGGTGGCGTCTTATCTCCACTTCTTTTTTTGATTTTTATTAGTTCTATCACACCATCGACTTCTAGTTCCCACCACCTCTACGCGGATAAATTACAAATATATACACAGGCGCCTCTTTCAGGGCTACCACACGCGATAGCAGTCGCCAACTCAGATTTAGTACATATCAGCACCTGGAGTAAATCCTTTGGTCTGGCGGTTAATCAAGCTAAAACGCAGTGCATAATAATTGGTAGTCCTCAATTCATTTCGAGGATAGAGTTTAGGCAACTTCCAACAGTGTTTTTTGGCGATGCTGTTATCCATTACTCGAAAACTGTCAAGAACCTTGGTATTATTGTGGTTCTGGAGACCACAGGTGGATGAATTGCGGAAAAAGGTATTTGCTGCGTACGGCTCGCTTAATCGGCTCTGTAATGTTCTGCCTATTAGGACAAAAACTAATCTGGTACAATCTCTGCTTCTATCTATTTATTGACTACGTTGATGTCTGTTAACCTGATCTGACTGAAGAGTTACTCAATAAACTCGAGCGATTACAGAATGTCTGTATCAGATTTATTTTAAATCTTCGTCAGTTCTAAGCTTAACTGGCTCCCTATTCGTCAGCGCAGTTACGCAGTTCTTTCACTCCTTTATTCCATACTTTTTTGCCATCCTCTCCATCCTACATAAAAACCTGTTTCTTCTTTCATTCCTCAACCTCGCAATGTAGTTTGCGTTCGGTAACCAACCTTACCCTGAAAGTTCCATCTCCCTCTACCGACTTCTTTTCTTATTCCTTTGCTGTTTACGCTGTCCGTTTATGGAACTCACTACCAGAAGATAAAAGAAAGGTTCAAACTCTTGGATCCTTTCGCGACAGAGTTAAAAGTTATTTCCTTTCCTCCAATATTTATTGACGCTTTATTTATTTTATATATTATTATTATTTTATATCCACCAGTACCTTTAAAAATTATATATCCTTTTATCTTAATTTATCCATTTCACCCAAGGTTTCCTGGAAGAAATTGCTGTTTAGCAATAAGGCCGCCTGTCTGTATACTTTTCTTTGTTTTTTTTCTCTGTATCCTATCTGTGTGTGCAATAAAGCGTAATTTATTATTATTATTATATAAAAGACTAATAGAGAAGGCGACCATATACCGAACATGTTTATTTGCACTAATTGTGAAAATTTATTGTAAATAATTAGGCCAAAATATTTTTAAACAAATGGAGCATTTATTTAACATTCATTTATGTATTTATTTACTGCTGACGGCAGTTTTGAACTTACGCTAACAAGATTTTTAAACTTTTTAGATAAGCATTGTTGACTTTGCTCATATATTGCCAATAATAAACAAGAGTTTAATTTCTTCTGCAAGTAGTCACGGCAAAGTTTGTTCGATGCCACGCGGGTAAGCTAGAGTTTTATAAAAGAGGATAACCCATGTATCAGGAAACTTAAACAAACTTATCAGTAAAACTTTTAGCCTATTATCGATATCTTAATAATTATCGAGTAATGTATGAAGATATAAGTCGATAAAGTATCCTCCATTTTTACGCCGAAAGTTTTAACAGGTAATATGAACCTTAAAACAAAAGTTTTCGAACGAAATTTAGCAAAATGTGATTAAATTGTTTACTTCTCACGATAAGTTATTAGTAAAATTTGTATGGTATACTATTTCTTCTCGTTATTCTTGCGTTCTATGTTTAAAAAAAGTTAACGTTAAGTGATAATTTATTGCGCGTACTCTACTAACCACTACAGACTAGCAGACGTCTCACCGCCCTAGGCAGATGCCTCGGTTTTCCAGAAAAATTGAAAGAAAACAAACGCGTGAAATACGATTTTTTTTTTATTTTAATAGGACGCTTCTTATGTTTTTGATAACTAATCACAATAAATAATACTATGAGTAAAAATATTGACGAGGACTTTTCTTGTAGATTTTAATTTTAATAAGCGTTTTTAAACAAGTCTTTAACATAAACTTTAATAAAGTGTTTTGTCTCTTTTGCTCGAATTCAAAATAACGGTTATAAAACGGGAACAAAAAACTCCCGAACTAATCTATGCTCAGTTAGTATTAATAAGTACATTAGAGACTTAGTTTAGTTTCGTAAATAAAGAAGTAGGTTGCAAGTCCGGCTATTTCCAAAACAAATTTCATAACATTAACAAAAAGCTGCGCGTCATGCACTGACAATGCAACAGCTGAGTTACAACGTCAATTGGTAACCTGTAAACTAAATGTTTACTCGTGTTGTTTGCAGAATAAATCTTATTGAATGCACGAAATAAATGCTGTAAAACCTTTTTTAGAGTTCCGTACATAAAAAACAAAAAAGATATCGTTGTTCGTCTGTCTGTTTGGTTTCTCTCAGAAATGGTAACGGTTATTTCGAGAGTAACGAGTAATCAAAACCTATACCTATTCCTGTACCTCTAACTATCGTTAATCTAGATTTATGAAATATGGCAAAAAATAAACTATCAAAACGCAGAAATTATTTCTGAAAATCGTTAATTTGTAGTTATATCTCTAGTTATATACAATATAAGATATACTGATGGATTGCCCGTGATATAAATAATTTTAGATGTTCTAACTTAGCTAGCTATTTCGTAACAGTTATCGAAAAACACCTCTCTAATATTGTAAATAAAAGACTAATAGAGAAGGTGAACATTTACTAATTGTATAGTTAATAAATAAGGTCGAAATTCCATTCGAATAAAGCATTTATTTAACATTCATTTATATATTACTAGCTTTCCGCCCGCGGCTTCGCCCGCGTGGAATTCGGTTATATTTCGGTATAAAGCACAACTATAAGAAAATAACGTAAATAATACTTATACCAATTAGTAATTCGTTGACTTTAGTGATTTCAGGATAAGTAGATGTAAAAAAAACAATTTAGACCATAAAACAAATTGTACGTCATCCCTCGAGAATTCCTCATTTTCGAGGATTCATTTTCGTATCATTTAGCTTCAAAATTTACATGTTCATATTCGTTTGCAACATATAAGTAGATGTAAAAAAAAACAGTTTAGACGTTATAACAAATTGTACGTCATCCCTCGGGAATTCCTCATTTTTGGGGATTCATTATCGTATCATTTAGCTTCTTAATTTACATGTTTTTATTCGTTTGCAATATTTTACCTTGTTTTAAACGACACACAGCGCCATCTACAATCCATTCATCAAGCAAACAATATTTTTGTTTTTCCTCGGGAATATCAATTTCTTCCAGGATAAAAAGTACCCTATTATATAATCCGGACTTTTATCTTTACGTCTGCAAAATTTCAAAGCTATAGGTTCAGTAGTTACGGCGTGAAAGCGGAACAAACAAACAAACAAACAAACAAACAAACTCACTTTCCGATTTATAATATTAGTAAGGATAGACAATGTGTCCCGTCACCAGTGTCGGAGCCTTTAATGGTGTGAAATATGTCATTTTTTAACTACAAATTGCCCCTCAAATTTTGTTTTTCTCTTACGGCCGCCATTTTATTTTCTTGGTTACCAAGACCTGGGCTCTCATACTAATTCGACCACCACTACTTATGTAAATGTATCAACATTAAAAAGGTGTCATTTGATAGCTAAACATGTAGACAACAGTTACACAGCCATCATGTTTCAATTGTCATGGAATAAAAAATAGAAAAAAATAATTAAAGAAAAACAAATAGATTCTTTTTTATGTATTTTTTAATTATTATCTCAAAAATGAGATAAACAAAATTTGAGGGACAATTTGTCTATAAAAAATGCCATATTTCACACCATTAAAGGCTCCGACACTGGTCACGGGTCACTTTGTATTCATTTGGCTCTTGAAACGCGTTAGTGACCACGTAAAGTGTTTCCATTTCGTGCGCGACCAACTGGAATAGCAGCAACCCTTCACACTTAAGGGTGGCGTAAAATGCTGGCATTGGAGATAATCACCATTGACCTCCCGCCCGGGAACCACAAAATGTGCAGCAGTGGTTTCTAAATTATAATTTTATACTGCTTTTTCCAACCCGCCTGCCAAGAGTAGCAAAACCTCCCATTTTTATGGGAGGCTTCCATCCAGCAGTGAACACCTTACGGCTGAGACGAGAGTGTTTCTTTTAAAAAAAAGGATCAAAAGTAGAAAAATAAATAAGCTCATAATTAACCTCCGTTGTCGAGTTGCTTACACACAGAGTTTTCTGGTGAGATTCGTTCCCGTCCACTACAATATAGATAACGAAGTTTTCTACTTTACCAGTAATACTACCGTAGGTATTTTAGCTACTCAACATGGAGCAAAATAAATTATATGATGTCGTCTAATATTTATTTATTTAGTACTTTACGTTTCTTATGTGACAATAAGTATTGATTGGATTCTAAGCTTAATAGTACATTACGATATTAGTGCGTTATGACGGTTTTAACATGCGAGGCCGAATTTCAGCCCGAGCCGAAGGCGAGGGCGTAATTGAGCCGAGCATGTTATAACCAATACGCACGTATATCGTACGACGTTTTATAACACATTTGCGAGGAAACAGAAAAAAAAAATATTTTTTTTATTTTTAATTATTGAAACAGTTAATGAAATTACAATTATTAAAATGACACGTAGTTGTAGTTTTCTTTTTTATAAAATAAATAAATATTTCTTACATTAACACCAATTAGCCTAGCCCAAAGTAAGCACAGTAGGGCTTGTGTTATGGATACTAGGCTAAAGGATAGACATACATATATGATACATAGATATGTAATATTCATAGAAACATATATAAACACCCATGACTTAGGTACAAATGCTCGTATTCATCATACAAACATCTGCCCCTTCCGGGATTCGAACCCAGGACCGTCGGTGCGAAAGGCAGGATCGCTACCGTTGCACCAAACGGTCGTCCAAATTTTTTAATTATGTTATTATTATTAAATAAACTCAATCTGTGAATGTACACTGTTGCTTTCCCGCGATTTTAACGAGCGGGGATTAGTTCGAAATTTGAATAGCAACAGCGCGCGAAATGCCAAATAATACTGTTATGGAATTTGTATGGACTATAACTTAACTATTTGCTTTGATAACACACGCGTTTGTTATGACCCGCTTTACATATTTAAAACCGGTGGAATTACATCAGCTTTACGAGCAAAGGTGTTATAAAAATATATTCGATATTTTTTGCGGAAGCTCGAAGCGTCAGTGTAATGGTTTTGGTTTTCTTGTTAAATTTCGTTTCGTGGTTTATATTAGTGTGTAATAATGGTGGGTTATTAACCACTGAGTGTTTCTGAATATGCATCAGTGTTGACAAGTAAACAAAATAGTGGAAGGTGTCTTTTCGCGCTCTCTCAAGAAGACCACGAGGAGGTTTCAGTAGAACCCCACATCTTTACTGAAACGTAAGATATTATTCAAGAAACTAGCAATTATATTTACCTGACACTGGCTAAATGCACAAATCGTGCAAGCCACAAATAAAGAATAAAAAATATATTTTGCCGTATCAAATTTATTCGTAGCAGACTATTAATATTCCATATTTTATCATTTTGTTCGTGGAATTGTCCAAAAACATTTCCAAATCACACTTAATAATAATAACGTTAAACTTAAGTAATTAAAAACCGCCAGTGTTGTCAGAAATCTTGATAGCCAGTAGGTCGCTTCGAGAAGCAGCGAGTTACCTAACACTAACTCGGCCAAGTAAGTTGGCCATAGTCCAAACAAGCAAGTGTGGTGGGTTAACGGCCTCGGTTACTTAATCATTTGGAAATGTCATATGCCCTACTGAAATGTAAACACATGCATGTAAACAAATAGATTGCGGTATTTGACGAGTTATAGCTTGCTTTTCTATTTATCATAGAGTTAAAAGTAAAAAATGTTTAAAAACAAAACAAAATCGCTTGTAACTGTACTTGACTGCATTAAGACGTATAAAATTACATCTGCCATCTTCCAATTCCATCATCAAGTAGTAGTTAGATAAATTGAGAAAGTCGTAACGACGAATGATCGTTATGAGCCCAAACACGATGGGACACATATTAAGCATCCCAAAGTTCGTATCGTATTGTCATCTGAATTACGTTTACATACCAAGCTTCGTAATCAAACAAGAATTAAAAATTGTGTTAATTTCACCTTCTTTGATTTAATTTCATAACTCACATAGCTGAATTATGGTACGGCTTAACTTAATATAAAACATGTTAAAAAATTTATCGCTTTTGACAGCGATCGAAAAGGACATAAAAATAATAATATTTACGTGAGAATTAAATCAAAGAATGAATATTAACGTGTTACAACTTCATTAGATATAATATAGATAAAACTTATATAACGTATTTAAGTTTATTATTATTTCATTTGGTTTTAGGGAGTCGCGTGGTCAGTATGACTCAACAATAATGTGATTTTTTTTATAACTACCTAAATATAGTAATATTTTGGATTTGTTATCGGCATTCTTATATATTTAGTTCTTACACTTCGTTGCCTAAAGGCTCATCTTCCGTTCTGTAGAGAACGGAATTTGATAAAACTAAACAGTGATTTATTAATTTATTTAGATTCATAGAATATCAACAACAAAAATAGAATAAAAAGAATTATAGAGCCTTGCAGTCTTCGTAGATATACATTAAATTAACGTATAGAAAAGCGGGGAAACTGGGCAAATAGGGTGTATAAAAACTTTTTAAACATGTCAACAGATGGCGCTGTTAGATGAATGCTGTTTTGTCCAACGCGGAAACGAGAATGTTTAAACTTTTTATACATGATGGTGCCGAGTAATTAGAGTAAAATACCACCAAAAATCCCCTCTTAAGGGGGTAAAAGAAGACGAAATATGCTAGAGGTATTCACCTATCAAACACACCTCCTTTATACCACAAAAGCAGTTATTTCCGAATAATGTTTACTGCCGCTGCCAAACCCCTGTTTATTACAAAATCCTTTATTTTGGGGGAGAGAAGTTTCCACCTATTGATGGGTAGAAAGTTTTATTCGAGATGATGATTATATAAGCTTCATCCATTTCATTCACATATCGCTTTTATCACAAAATGTAAGGTACAATAGGAATGGAGAAATTTCAATAATTAAAAATATACACGTACGAAGCCACGCGGGTAAGCAAGCGGTAAAGCTTGAGGAAATAGATGGCTCAGTGGGTAGCTAGGTTGCGACGGACAAGTAATTTTGCAACGTTAATGTAGCATATAGCCTGTCTTCGCTTGAACTGTGGCTGTGACTTTAGTATAGAATGTCTACAAGAAAATTATATAAAGCCTGCGCGCGCTATTCCTTATAAAACCAGTTCTAGCAACTTCCTGCCTTTTCTAGGGTAGTGGTGTGAATCGAAAACTAGTTATTCTTAATGATTCATTTAAAAATGCGTGGTTTACTTAATTAACGATTAAATTTTAACGATAATGTTTTGTAATATCTCTCAAAAGCTTTAAAGGTAGATTTCTGAAGTCTGGGCAAAGGAAAACAATTTGGTTCCTTAAATTCTAAACTAACGGTTTTAGTTTTCGATGAAAAGCACCGTAAATGAAACGAAACCATTTCTCTGTTATTTAAACGTTTGGCAACTGTATTTTCAAATCTTAAGTAATTTTTAACAGAAAAAATCTACTTTGCTCAGGAGAACACCTAGAAAATGAAGCACTGAACACGGTGCTGGCGTCAGCTTAAGAAGAACTTAGAAAAATTCGACGGGTCTATCAAGGTCTCTGTAGCTTAAATAGGAGAGTACTCTCCCGGATAGCGATGGGACGTGGGTTCGTGTCCAGCCTGACGCCTGAAATAATTGTTTCTTATAATGAAATCAGTTTTTCATAGAAATAGAGTTATTAGAATTATATATTTTTTTAATAAGTGAAATGTTAATAAGAGACGATCTCGCACATAACATTCAAAAACTACACAGCAGCAAAATTTTGCTTTGTCACACATAACCAAAATTTACCTATGCTTTATTTACACAAACACAACTTTGTCTTGCCATCTATTGTAATATAAATTTGCCTTCCAATGTAGTAATAAACTGTTTTGAAGTTTCTCCTTTACCACTTTATTTTATTTTATTTTTAACGAAAATTTTGCTATAAAAAATATGATGCTAAAATTACTCTATTAATTAAATGTAAAGAGTAGTGCTATCATTCTTATAGAAGAAATATGAAGAAATGTTTAAGATAACTTCGAAAAAACTCGTTATTTGTCAAAGTCTCTCTCCTTCCTTGTGCTCCCAAAAGATGGAACATACTGTTATATATCTTGCTATATATTATTAAATTTAACAATTAATTATTATAATGTGACAACGTAATGTAGTATAAATAGTATTGATTATATTAATTGTAGAATATGTGTGTTATAATATAAACACATTTTATTACAAACATGAATTTTTATTCTTACAGAACCTATCCACAACTTTTCGTCCACCTAACGTTATATACGGTGTTGTATTCCATGGAAAAAATAGTTAATTCTCTTTTAAATGAAACGCAACGAAACGCGCAAGTGTGACCATTTTCACTACATAAGTATCGTTTGTGGTGATTTGTTGAATTGCGAGATAAAAAAATAGATTTTCGGTGCGTAAAGTTCATTGTCAGTACATTTGCTAGAGCTTACGCTTGGGTTGTTTTAAATTATGAACAGTATTAAAATAGTTAAAATTTCAATTAGCGCTCTTTCTCAACTTCAATCTCTTTTCAAAGTAGGATATAAAAATAACTCCGTCTATGAAAATCTGTACTTCCCGTATTAGACTTACTATTTGAATTATAAAAAGCATTATTATATTGTTTAGAAAAAAATAATAAAAGATTCCATAAACCCCAGACATCTAGATTTCGATTTCACCTCTAGGCATAGAGGTAAATATTGTCATAGAATAAATAAATATTGCGTAATAATATAAACGTGGTACATATAAAAAACATAACTATTCTTTGTTTTCTAAATTCTTAACTAAAAACATAAATAACAGTGTAAAACAATACAAATCAGCTTTCATTTCATAGAAATTTCAAAAATATCCAGTAACGAAAGTGATAAACCAATAATAGTCGGTCTATTTATCGAATAATTTCTGTGTTCGAGTTAAAAGTGAAAGGTGTTTAGACTTTTTCGAAGCCTAAATTGCTTGAAATACATTACGGTTGTTGAGAATACTACTCCATTATCAAAATTGACAAATTGGCTGCTATTTTTATATAATAGGCTCGCTTAGTGAATTTAAAAAATCCTGTGGATAATGGCCGGCGCATTCGACATTAGTCACGGTATCGATCGATTTGTATTTTTTATTTGGGTGGGGACTTTTTGAATAATCAGATTGTTTATTTTGTTGAGAGTATCATTCCCTAAAACACAACAGATCAAAGTCCTTTTAAAAAAAAATTCTTAATGGAATATTTGGCCTAGAGACTCATCCAGAAGGATGTCACAATTTCTGCTTAATTTGAAGTGGGAAAAATTCCTTCCCCAAGTTTTAGCAGTCCTTGTGGGAAATCTCTATTTGTGATTCCATGAAGACAAGTTCTCATATTCATCCGTAATTTTAAATTTTCAATTGAAGTCCATAAGGGAGACGATTTCAAGCATGCTTTGATGATATCTGCTCGCGTCCCTCTGTAAATGACGGGCAGAGTCTGTCGGAAATCTCCAGCAAATACAAAAGTTATCGCACCCATGGGAGCAGAGGAGTTTCTAAGATCTTTTAAGGTTCTGTCCACGACCTCTATATGTGCTTTATGACTCATGGTGCATTCATTCCACATAAACAACGAGGCTTCTTGTAGTTATTTACCCAGAGGCCCATTTCTGCTGATAGAACATGTAGATTGTTGCTCAAGATTTACGAGCAGTTTTTCCATCCTTTAAGAGATTTGTAGCGTGGCACCTTATTTTATGAAATTAGCACGGCCAGCAGCTATGTTCGGCGGTGGGGAGAACGAACTTCGAGAGAGAAATCACGACGGATTGTTGCTAATTTTTTTTATCAATTATATAAGTGATTGAAGTCACCTAGTAAGCAAAAAATACCTTTTTTTTTTTTTTTTTTTTTTTTCCGCAGTAAATGCGTTACGCATTCGCTCGTGCCGGGAGAGCACGAGACGATATGTGGGACTCTCCTCCATGCCCCTACCCGGCCTAGTGCCCGGTAAAGGCTTGGAGGCCTACCCACTAAAACCCTGCGGCGTCCCGCAACACAGTGGTGGGGGTCGCGTGGCCCCTTACGGCTTCTTCCCGCGACCGGAACCAGTGTGGGTCCGCGCTCGTGGGCGGACCTCGCCTATGCTCCGTGAGGGACGGAGCAACGGGGTGAGCCGTGACGCCCTGAACACCCCGCACGCCTGAGGGCCAAGTGCAATGCAGCTGCCGGTCTCCCGCTCCGACAGCCGCTGGCCCCCTTTTGGTGGGGAAAAGAACCGCCGCACCACTCGACCGACCCTAATGGCGGCCGAGGTGTGCAGTCGATTCCCTTCCCCACCTCAATCGGGACGTGCGTCCTCGGAAGTCCTCCGGAAACAAAAGTTCCCGGGGGGCTTCCGCGGCCGCCGTCCCGCCGAGCGCCCCTCTCGACCCCCCCACGCGGCCTCGGAGAAAAGCTCCGATGCCACCTAGGGGCGGCAAGAGGAGGCTCTACCCTCGGGAGATGGTACCGAGGGTCCTCCTCAAGCGCTCCGCGTGCGACCCCCGCACGCGCCCGCGCTTCTGGCGTCTTCACGCCCCTCCCGCGAGGGAGGGGTGGAAGAGGCTCTGTCCCCCCCGAGCGTTTTTACGCGGGGGGTTGGGCACCCGACGGGCTGGGTGCCCCTACCTCCATACGGGCCACCGGTTCAGGGGTCTTCCCCTTCATTACCGGTGGGTCGCACCTGCGACCTCCCATTACGTGGTCGGCCGGCCGCCTGAAGGCGGCGCACACCGAGCACGCTGGCTCCCGTACACAAGAAGCGGCCCTGTGATCGGGCGCCCCGCACCTGAAACATAGGCCGCTTCTATCCTCCCTGGCTCGGCACCTGGGTTTCGTGTGCCCCAGCCCTAGGCACTTGAAGCACCGCAGAGGTAGGGCAGTTAACACCCTGACCTCTGCAGTGCTCCAACCGACCCGCAGTTTCCCGTCTTTTGATATTGCCTTGGCGGCGGCTACCGGCAACCTCGCTACCGTCCAGCTGAGACCATTAGCGCCAAGTCTCAGTCCCCTCAGTTGGATGACCGTCTTCGGGCAACCCGCCTTGGCCATCATGGCGTCCACCACATCCTGCTCCTCGACCGAATCGTCCAGTCCGGAGATCCGCAAATCCGCGGTCTTCTCCGGCCTGGACACCACGACCACGTCGCCGATGACTTCCCGGAGCTTCTCCGCCAGCCTGTCCGCCAGACCGCTCCCTTCCGGCACCTCTATGAGGCGTGCTCCCGCCTGTGTCTCCCTCGTCCTGAGTCCAGCCGTAATGCTGATGTCAGGGAGGTAGACCGCTGCCTTGGCCCTTTTCATAACGTGGGCATACGTGTCCCCACACTCTAACGCGTCATGCTTCAGCGTTAGCGCAATCGCTGCCGTCTTTGGTGGGTTTAACGCTGCCCGCCGCCGTCTTGGTTTCGGCTTCCTTGGTGCAGCCGCTCTCTGCTCCGCGCGTGCAGCCTGGTCGATCTCCGCTGCCACGTGCTTTGCTATCGCCCTTCGCTTCTTACGGCCCACCGCCTCCGTCCATTTCTCACCCTGTGTTGGTGGTGTGGGTGGTGTTGGTACCGGTGCCTCCTGCTCTAGCTCCCTGTCTGTTGGACCCGCCCGTTCGCCCGCTGCAATCAGGGGGTGAATGGCACGCTTCTCCCAGGCTGAGAGTCGCTCGTCGACCGTGCGCTGCACTGCTTCTAGCAGCGCTACCTCATTTGTAGGCCTCTCCCATGCCGCAAGCTGCTCGCTCACTGCCTGCTTCACTGCCTGCAGCATCTCCTCCTTGTTTGTGGGGCTCTCCTGTATGGGTATAGCGGGCTTAGCCGCCGCCGCCTTCCTTTAGTTTCGCCACTTCCCTCTTGAGGTACTCCACTTTAGCTCGCAACTGCGTATTTGCGTCTTCCAAGACGGAGTTCGACGCTTGGTTCGCAGCTGAGACCTCCGCGATTCTTTCCGCCTCATTGATGAGAGTAACTCTCGCAAAGTTCGCCATTCCATTCACTGAGTCCATCAGTCTGTCCAGTGAACTCGTAATGAAGTCCTGGTACTGGCCCTGCATTCCCAGTTCTTCATCTGTGACTCCGTCCCGAATGAATCGCGCCTCGGTCGCGGCCTCCTTCAGAAGCCACGTCCACCTTTTACGATCGGCCTTGTCAACCCTCTCGTCATCCGCAAATGCTATGTCGGGAGCCAAGTTCTTGGACTCGACCAACCCTTCGTCCGACATGTCTTCGGGTTCTACCTCCTGTGAGAAGTTTTCCCTCCTAGGGGGGGGAAATTTGAGCACCACCTTTCCGCGTCGTGTGGGTGAGCGCTCCCTCTCCGCCATGCACATCTCTTCGGCACTGTTTTCTCCTGGACTCTGTGCGTTGTCCTTCCTTCTATTCCGTCTTGTTTTATTTTTAGGCTTTGGTACATAAATATTGTTCCCACGAATATGGGAGAAAAATCGGACCGCCAGGGCAGAGATCCCGGTACCCTGGCTACCCTACTTACGCCTGGGGGGTCGGGAGGTACCCCAGGGCGACCGCTAATGGGCCGACTGCGCTCCGCCGGCCACCTCCGAGAGGCGCCCCGACACCACGTATCCCAATGCCGGGACTTTGACGATTTTTTATAGTGGTTTTCTCCACGCGGCCCCCACCGAAGTGGCGGCCCCCGCTCCCGCACCACGTACGAGGTTACGGTTGGGCCGGAACCGATCCTCGGATCGGAACACGCCCCGACTTGCCCGCTGACGCGAGCTGGGCCCGAAGGCCCCCTCGGGTGATTTTTTAGAGGGGTTGTCTTCCCCGCGGCCCCCACCCAAAGGTGGCGGCCCTCGGCCCTGCACTATGTACAGGGTTACGAGTTCCTTCGACGACACCAGGCAGAACTGGCATCGCCTCAGATTCCCCATGCTCGGCTACCGCTACCCGGGATGCCCAGGACGCCAGCCGAGCTCCCCCTAGTTGGCCCGAAGGCCCCCCGCGGGTGATTTTTAGAGGGGTTGTCTTCCCCGCGGCCCCCACCCGGAGGTGGCGGCCCTCGGCCCTGCACTACGTACAGGGCCCTTTTCATAACGTGCGGTTACAAGCTCCTTCGGCGACACCAGGAATGGCATCGCCTAGACTCCCAAGCAAAAAAAAAAAAAAAAAAATACCTGACAAAGATTGAAAAAGTCCAAAATGTTACTTAAGTTACATGGTTTTCATTATTATAACACCCATGATAAGTTTTGAATGGTATGGAATTTGGGATTGGTACAATTCAAAAGTAATTTCCAGGTACTGATATAGCCTTGAATATGAAGTCATTTATTAGGATAAAGACTAATACCTAGGTACGAATAATGTACAGGCACAGGTACTATTGTATAAATTAACATAAAGAAGTAGTTATTGTGACATAACCGTGATAGTTAGACATATGGTATCACGGACTTTTTTGTAGAGATTAATGTCCCCTATAAAACTGTTGTACACCAATTAGCTCTATTGTCAATAATTTCTGCAGCGTACGCGATATGAGATAATTTTTTGGTATTTTATCACACGTCGGGTTACATTTTCAAAGTTTTCATACAGAACCCTAACTTTTTGAAAATATTCTATCGCCTATGTTAATCAATGATAAAACATATATAATTCTATATGTGAAAGAATTTTTCAAATCAGTTCCGTAGTTTCAGAATCTATTCAATACAAAAAAAACCAAAGTTTTCATACGGATCCCTAACTTTCTTGAAAATATTTTATAGCCCATGTTCATTAGGGATAATGTAGAATTCCATATGTGAAAGAAACTATACAATGCAAATTAGTATAAACAAAACAAGAGAAAAGTCATAGCACGCTATCAAAAATTGGACGATTAACAATCTTCAAGAGATGATATTCAATTTCAGTGCTAAAATATTGCTTTTCAAATAAATATAGGATCAAAATATTTAAGCCAATGACCAAAAACAGGTACTTTTGGAAATACTCAATATACCAAAAATTACATTGTTTTCTGAACTAAATTAGAGTATGACATCTTTTAAATATGCTTGGTGTTAATATTTATTCAGTTAACATTATCATACATAGCGGTATTCATAAACTTAAAATTCACTAAACTTAAATATTGCCACGACAAATTTTTTGTTCATACTTAAATACTTACATAGGACATTCAAGTTTTGAAAAAAAAACTTTAAAACATCTACGAATTTCATGGAAAAACTTATGTAAATAGGACACTCCTAATATTGGCACTTCAAAATAGAAACTACTACGTGTTTTAATATATTTTCGTTCAAAGAATTGTTATTTCCACAAATCCCTACTTAATGTTGTAGTAACAGTTTTACTGGGTCATTTTGGAGGAAAAACCTAAAACATACAGGGAAGAAACAGCCTATATTTGATATACGATTTTCTCGTTTGCATATTTAAAAACACTCAGGCTTTTGAATTCGTATGAAAACGCAAGCAAAGTGCGCAACTCTTAAAGGTTTTTGATGGCTGTTATTATCGTTCGAAACGCTCCTTTTAGGGGCTACGTCACTACGGAGAAAAGACAAATTGCTGTTCCTTAACAATTATAGGTTGGATTTCAGGCAATAAGGACAGGAAGTACATCCGTTGTTCTTACAGGAAAACCATCTTAGGAGGCTGTATTTGATTTTCGATGATTTTTATTCCATATAGGTACAGTTTTTGGTCATAAATAAGTAAATAAAGGAAAAGTTTCTAGTAAGGAGAAATCAACCTATTTAAAATCACATTACTACAGTAAGAAATAAATAAAAGTTAGTCTCCATAGCATTTTCAAACAAGATCGTTGCATATTAAAACGTTGTTGAGAAAATTGCATATTTTCTTTGACAACTTACCATTTAAAATAAACTAAAATATTTTTTATCAAACTAAGTTTTGTTGATTTAGTAAACGATTTAGCAACTCTGAAGCTACCCTCTATGAGTTGGTTACTGAACCAATATTTGTGAGCCACTAGCACTAGAAATAGAGAAATTGCTAATTAACTGTTCATTCAATTAAATGCTCTTTAACTAGACCTATAAGAAATAATTCTTAAAAAATAAATAAAGTTTTTTAGAGGTGTCATTTTGATTCTGTATTGCTAAACTCTGTAATAATTAAAATATTCTATATCGTTTTAACAAAATTTGTTTGATTCTAACTCATTTACTTCGTATCTTTGCTACGAATTTCAAACAATCTATTCTATTCTATTTGATCGTCTCAAAAGCGAATATTTTAAGCATTTAATTTCCATTTGATAAGAAAAAATAACAAGAATTATAAGTATTATAAATTCGAAATTAAAAACACACTTATTTTTATTATAGCAGATTCGTTCTGCAAAGACATTTAGTATTGTTAAAATCCATTGAATAGTTAAAACTTTCAACAACTTGACATTTAAATAAATGCTGACCTTATCATCTGCTTTTGCTTGCAAAATTTTAATATCTACAAAGAATATGATAGGAAATAAAATTGCCATTTCAGCACGGCCGATATTACCTGGAAACGTTGCACGAATTTTCATATTTCATCGACTTTCCTTTTACCTTTGTAAATAAATTCTGTAGGAAAGTCTATTTTATTCTGCGTTATCATAAAACGTAATACATTGAATTATTTTGTCTATCAAATAATATAATATTAATATGTTCCCGAGTAAATTTCACAAAAAATCACACCATATTTTTCCCAAACTAGGCAGGTAGACATAAATGGGGGATACTGCTATAGCCTCCACGCCTGGAATGGCTAATAAAGTAAAAACCGTAATTCTTAAAGTGTTGCTGCACATTTTGTGGTCTAAGGAACTTGTATGATAATTACCTTCAGTATCTTAAGTAGCCCTTTACGACACTATTAGGGCTAGTGCTACTGTGCCAAACACCACACAGCTTATTTATAACAAAAACACTCAAAACACTATTTTCTTTATTTAGACGAAGACTTAAAATCTTCCCGTTTTGCACCATATGGATATAAGCTAGCTAACTGTTGATAACTTGTGATGGAATTCAAAGCACATATATATTATCACTTAGGCTACTATCACTATCAACTGCGTCAATTATTTGTTAATAATAAATAAACTTTATCAGTATAAATCAAAGAATTAATTGATTTTATTTTGTTGTTTATACATTCAACTGCTTAATTTTTATATTTCAAGATTTTGACGTGACAACGTCTTATAAATTGGTTTGCCGGGTGACACTTCAAGAAACTGCGTTACGCTCCGCTCACGTTATGCGCTTACAATGAGAGCGAGTGAGAGGCACGCGTCCCTTTCACTCGGGCATGGTTAGCCCGCCTAAGAGCGAGAGAGACAGACATAAAAAGTGGAAGGGACGCGTGCCTATAAATTAATGTTTTAAATATAATTCTTTGTATAAATAAATGTTTTAAATTGTTACTATTATTTCATCCTTCTTCCTACTATACGAATGAATATTCACATTAAAATTATTTTACCACTCAAAGTCGTTGTCACGTAAAACTTTCGCCCGTATACCGACTTTACAGGCAACCAACCAGTTTTTTATTTTTTTTGTAAAAATGTACTTATAAGTCATTGGATTTTGTTTGAAAAGAAGAGTTTCGAATCATTGTTACTTAATTAACAGACGTAGATTCTGACTTATCCAAAATAAGCGCGTCAAAATGCAATAATGACTTCTTAGTTCAGCATAGCCTTACAAAATGTAAATATCTATATATAATTTTAACAGCTTATAAAAGATATCTCGATTGACTTAACTGTCTATCGAAAAAAGCTCAAGTGTTTGTGACAAGTTTATAGCAACGTATCTTATTGGTAAAGCGTAAAATTGTCAAAGTGATAGAGGATATTTCACAGAAAACTCGAAAAAAAATTGTGCAATAAATTAAGTCATGCGTATTAATATTACAAAAGGAAAAACACGCTTTTATCTATACTATAATTTGAAGATGATGCGTGCATTGTAGCTGTACTATCTTTTATAATATCTTACAATAAATATACTAACTTCAGTTCTTGCTGTTAACATCTAGAATATAATTATTTCTTATGTTCTAAAATCTCAAGTTTATCTCTGTATTTTACAGAAATTATTTGTATTTACTTCTTCTCATTTCTTTAAGCATTGATTTTCTAACTTTATTACTATAGTTTTGACAAATCTAGCCTACCTAACTCTAGGTTTCTATTTTTAATTCAAAGTCCTATGAAGAAACAAAGCGATTTGTTACGTTGTGAAATTTAAGTTTATTATTTTGTTGTAATGCCGCTTTCACAACAATTACGAAGAGATTTTGAAATAAGTTTAAATTAGTGGTTTAATTAACCTATTAATTTATGTAAAAAGAAACACTGTAACTCTTTTTAATCAAATGAAACCATACTTATTTTTTAAGACTCACATTTTTTTCACTGAGCACGTATTTCGTATAAGGCGAACATTCGAAAATCGAACGGCGATCAATACTGCGCATGCGCACGCGCGCGGTTTACGGCTATACGACTGACTATTCATGTTTGCTTCCTTGCTTCCTTACCACCACTTATCGTTGTTACCTCCGATCGGTGATCCGCATAAGTACATACCATGAATTAAAATACAATGTAAATTAGGTATAAAGTCAGATAATAAGTATATAAGATTTTTTTTTTAATAATATATAAATCTTTCTTTTGAAAATGAAAACTAAAAACAAAATAATAGGTATCTAAAGTAGTTTCACATCTAGTTACGTAGAGTCCACGCTTAGGAGAAATTACGTAGCATACCTAAGCGTAAACGTAACCATCGCGTTTGTGTATTTTATAAAGATTATTAGAAAAGGAATGATTTTAAAATGTTACGGATGCGTGACGGTAATAATATACACACGTTTGAAAGCTTTCGTCTTCAATGATATAACCATGCTATACTATATAATCTTAGGACTTAAGCGACGTGATATCTTATAAGTATTATGAAGTAGACTTTTATCTGACTTTACCTTTACAGGCTGTAATTTCAAATAAATCTGACTTCCTCTGGTTTAGTGGTTTAGTAGTTAAATCAAAAAGACCACAAAAGTTCATATACCTATAGTAACTAAAATATCTGTTATCAGGGATATGTTATTAAAACGGTTCTAAGTAAAAAAATTAGCTAATTTTTTAAATTGTTAAATAAATCAATAATTTTTACGAATTGCACCCAACGCGCATGCAAATATTTAATTATAATCCCTGTTTTACAAACACACTATTCATTAGTTTCAGCGATTTAGGCTGTGCGTTGTCTGTCATTCACTCAGGACAAAGCCTCTTATATATTTGGACGGGCATATAAAATAACTTAAGCGTTTACGGAATTTCGGAATACTTTTACCAATAAGTCGCAAAAAAGAAAGGGAAGTTTTTTCTTCTTTCAATTATAAGTTAAAAAGTATCGTATTTAAACCAACTCTCCAAACACTACTAGTTATATTACTTTAAAATTTTTACCTACAACCTTTTTTAGCTGGTATTTTAAATAAACAAGAATTTCGGAAAGTGAGACCCTCAAGGCTTAAGTAACAGGGCACAAGTTAATGTAAACCCACGACACGTGATTGCGATCTCTTCACACCCAGCAATAGTTTGGTCATAGCCAGTGGTGTTTTTGTTTTTTTATACTTAATCATAAAGGTTTATGTTCAGTGGGAAACAAAAGGTTAAATTTTAATCGGCAAAGTATTATTCAAATTTTTATCTAATTTGATTTATGTGATTCTAACTAGGTAGACCGGGTATGATTGTAGTAAAGTACAATAGTACCAAAGGGAATATTTTTGTAACTACACCCCTTACACCCTATATATTATTTTACTCTTTTCTTTAATAATAAATATAATTTTATTAATAAAACACTGTGTATTGTTTTTGAAATATCTGACACAACTAACCCAGGAAAGGGGCATTTGTCCAGTTCTCTCTCGTTTAAATGTCAAATATTTCAATTGACAAGTAAGTAATATTGCTTCTACAGACCTAATGATGTTGCCATTTTAGAGCCAAAAAAACTGATCATCAATACAAATTGACACTGTTGCAATGATTTTATAAATTGAGACAGAATTAAATGTCAAAGGTAAAACGGTAAATTAAGTATTTCAATCGAACGTGGTCGTACTTGGCAAGATTCTATTAAATCTGTCGAAAGACGCGGGCGGCCGCTATTATGTGCCTAGTCTTTGACAAAAGCAATAGTTATTACAAGAGTATATACGAAACTATTGTATAAGTGGTAAATTATGACCACTAGGAAATTCATTCCTATCCTCTAGAGCTCAATGCATTCTATCAGCACTCATCATCTTAGCCGAATGACGTCCAGTGATGGATGCAAGCCCCTCGAAAATTGAGCCGGTATTGCCATAAACTTGACTGTAATTCAGAAAATGCTCTCGCTTCTTTTTGTGTGTGTTAAGTACGAAGGGTTGATGCTATTCTTCTATGCCGGACACTCCACACCTTATAATATAGGTATCACCTGCCTGTACCATCAATTTATTAACGTGACCTTATGGAAGAAAATGCGTATTGGTGGGTGCTGACTACAAAAGTAGGTGTGGCAAACTTATGCTTTTGCTTGATGTCGTGCCTTCTGAGGCATGAAGAAGTTCTTTATAACAAATTTGTTGTTATAAAGAAATTAAAGAACTACACCAGCCCTTGTAAAAGTTAATTAATCTGCGCAATCACACGCCGAACGCACCAAACAATGCGTCATCGACCTAATGATTACTAGAGAATTTCTTCCTATGGCCGCTAGAGCTCAATGTATTCAATAAATATGTCCATATAATAAGGTCGAAAACATAACTAACGTTGAACAACCTAAGCATATTAAATATTCTTACCTTCTAAGTAAAATTTATATACAAGGAAGCCTCCAACCTCCAATGACGGTCATAATTCTAGGATATTGTTACTGTACTGTAGGTACTGTAATAGCTTACCCACCGCTCTCGGTTCTTATGAAAGTATTTGGACTGCTTCTTTTCTAACATTTTACGCTTTTAACTATACCGAACACTAGCTTACAGAAGAAATTATAATCTTGTCGCTAATTCTGCTAAAGCTAAAATATATTGGCGAGATCTACAAAGCTTATTTAAAAATTACAAAAACATCTCGTTAGCGCATTTAAGATAACGGTATGAAAATACACTGAAAAAAATGGCTAAGCAAGTTACAATATCGTTTGATTGAAAAAAATATGATTTACTCATTCAATAAAATACTAACAAAAACAACAATTGGCGGTATGTCACAATAAAGCTAGAATGATTGAACTACTATCACGACGAATGTGTTGAATTTAATAAGATTACTTGATTATTTTCAATTCTATCAAGTTGCTTTATCTCTACTACACATTTAAATCATTCCATATAAGAAAGATTTTCTTTAATTTTAATAATATATCAGTTCAGGTCCAAATGTGTTCGTTCATCCTTTTTTCCTCCCTCAGTGTTCGTTCAAACAGTTTGATCACGGTAGTCGTTCGTCAGTACGCAGCTCTTTTTTGAAAATCTGGTTTTTGGCTAAAAATTAATATATACTAAATAATAAGTGTGTAAGTAATTGTAGTAAATGTGTAATCTAGTATCCCCGTAGATGAAGGAAGTCATGTATTAGGCTGACAGCCTGGGGGCTACCGGAGCTGAGCCCTCTTTTCGCAAGTAAAAACCTACTTACCTATTTTCTGTTTCTAGTTCCTAACCACACGTGAATTGGTAGTTCATTTTTATTCTTTATATAAATGAACTTCCTGGCATTATTACATTATTATTACAGACAACGAAATTAACATACAAGCATTAGCGGCTTTAACTCCTCCGAACATCAAAGAAATGATTCTTCAATTGGGGCCCAGGGCGCTATTTGTTCGGTGCTGGAAAGCGTGGGCAGCAAATTTTACAGACTCCGGCTCTAATATCTAATCAATATTTCTGTTCTAAGTAGCTACTATACCCTTTCATTAACGCTTCTCTGCAGAAAATATCATAACTCCATAAAGAAAACCAAATGAGGCTGTGAATTTAATACTTATATCCGCATTTTTCTAACTATAGGAAAGAAAACATAAAACCATTACCATATTATTTATATATTCTTGTTAAATCTTAGTCAAAAACAGACTTTCCCAATGCTATCCCAGTTGAGCTACCAAGCCTCGTGAACACCCGTTCATTGATGAGACAACGCTGACCTGCAGCGTAAAATAATAAAGGCACTGGAAAATTTCAACGGATGTTCACAAGATGCTCAATTAGGAGAGCATTGGACAGGACTTCCAAAGGTTGTGGATACCATTCCCGCCTGAGGATTTACTTGTGAGCCGAGTCGATCTTTCCCGTAATTTTTTTTAATAATTTATCTTAAAAGATAGTATTGAAAAAATGCAAAAAAGAGGTCTGCCAGAGGGGGGGGGGGGGGGGGTTAGCTAGAAATTAAAAAAAATGTTATTCCAGGGGAATGTCCATAATGAAAGTTCCTAACATGTGCAGAATAGTTGGTATACTAGTTGTAAAAAAGATTTCAAAAACAAATGTTCCTTTTTTATTATTTTGATATGTAAGAATATTTACAAAAAACGAATAAATTTGTAAAATTGTGTGTGTGTAAAAAAACTAAGTTATTTTTAACGGAAAACATTTATTGTTGATTTTTCGTATTGATAAATAAAAAATAATATAATATATTAATATAATAAAGATTATAAATATCTAACAGCTATTTACTATTTGTAATAAAAAATACATATAAATATACAATGTTTTTTATTTAGATACGGAGTTAAAAAATGAGATGAGCTATGTTTAAACTGGTATTTTGTGTTGGATATAATAATCCTAAATATCTCATTGAATACCTAGTGTCCCAGAAATACCACATTAGAGTGACAGAATATAATCAGTTAGTAAAATTGAGAACATTTTGTCATAAGACTTTTAGAAATTGGCAAAAAGAGTTTGATTATCCATATATAATTATTTTGTGGCTACGTACATTTGTATGGGAAACAAAAAAAAATGCAAACTTCTAACAGCCACAGAACAAAAGTTGTTCAATTTCACTGACTGATCATATCCTGTCACTCAGATGTGCACCCAACAAATAGGTGCAACATTAGGATATAACATGTCTTAAGGTGATACAAATAAGAACACTTGATAACACTGATACAGATTATATTTATTTCAAATATTATAGAATAATAAAAACAAAAACTAAACAACTCTATACATTAATATACTCGTTAGATCAATACAAATATATTATTTTAGGCCGATTAGGTCTAATTAGGTTTTACGCTTGATTCTAATTATAAACCTGATAGGATCAATCAAGTTACTTGTTTAGACTATAGTTTACTTTATATAAGTAAATAAGTGACAAAATAACAGTCA
The DNA here is from genome assembly GCA_927399485.1 of Calamotropha paludella. NCBI lineage: Eukaryota > Metazoa > Arthropoda > Insecta > Lepidoptera > Crambidae > Calamotropha > Calamotropha paludella. The sequence goes on along the minus strand of OV656817.1, from coordinate 7,647,496 downwards.
TCACACGAATACATTAGAATTAAAGTGTTGGTAACATGCAGAAAGGACAGTTGATGACAATAATGGGCAGACTTGATTAAGCCGACAATTATATATTTGATTCTAATTACAACTCCAATAAGATCAATCAAGTTACTTGTTAAGATTATATATTACTTGGTATAAGTAAATCAGTTACAAATATTATAGACATCAACAACTGCATTAAAATTATCAAGTGTTAGTAACATGCACAAAGGGTAGTTGATGTCAATAAAATTATTTATTTGAACCTACTTTGTCACCTCAATCAAGAAGACTAGATTCCCGAAATCATAAAACTTTGTGCGTTCGTATATAAACAAGTGATTTGATATCCATAAACATTTTTTTTTATATATGTTAATAAGTATTTCTTTCAGTGTAACAGCGCCATCTGTTGATCCGTTTACGATAGTTAAATATGCTGCTACCTCCATATAGTGTTAAACATTCTGATATCTATATGCGAGGCCCTATAAATTACAGTTCTTGGTGACAATATGTTAATTAGGAGCTATCGAGTTTTTATGCAACTAAAAAAAACTAAGAGTACTAATTATTAAAAAATCATATTAAATTATTTGGTATTAAATTAATTATTAATTTAATATGAAAACCAATTATCAGTTTCTTGTGTTTTCATGACAAAAAAATATCAATAATAGGTACCTAAATAAAAATATCACCAAATCATATTGAAAAATTACATAATTATTAAATCAGACCACCCGCACAGGAACTCCTTCCTAGTCACCAAAACACGAAATCATAACAGCAATCAAAACTATTTATCCAAGGCCGGAACGGAATGGCCGCCACGCTCTCCTGACACAATCCCATCGACTTTTTTGTTTGGCATTCAGGTTTACTCTCGAGAATGTAGAAACTTACAATAATTGCGAATCAACTTAAATTATTTTTATATGCCTTGCAATGGTCTTTTATGTTGATCTTTTTTTCTGAATATACATGAAGTAAACCTTCCCTGGCATGCATAATGACAACTTAACAAAGTTTTGTCACAATCTGAAATACAAACTTATTTATATAGAAGCTGTATAATATGCATTGAGCAGAAAGGCTTTTTTTATAAAAAAAAAATAAACGTCTATTGGAATTGCTTCCTGAAGTTTTATAAGATTTTCCATACACTAAAAACTTGAAATTGACACTAACACTTTTAATTGAATTCTTAGAATGATGGCTTGGAAGTAGCATAATGAACATAATAAGTAGGTGACTCATACACAAAGTTTTTAAAAATAGGTTGGAAGGGAAATTTTTGTGTTATTTTTTAACAGACTTAATAACTCAGATATTAAAGAGATTTTAAAATTTATATTGTCTTAAAATTTATTTAAGACTAGTAAATGTTATGTACGCAAATGCTGAATCAGATACCACAAAATTAGGATCAAACAATTATTCAACAAAATTAGGATCAAATCAAGTATGTTCAGAGTTGTTTGAGTCACAGTGGCCAAAAATGTGACGGAAAATACCTTTTGTCTAAATAACATGGAAAAAAATCCTAGTATGAAGACTACCGAAAATTGTTAAAATACAAAGGTGCTTCGGCTTTACACTATTTTTGGGACGTCCTGTATATTCTAATACATGTTATAACGAGAATCACGTACAAAGGATATCATCGGAAGAAACAAACGTTAAAACATCAAACTAGACTAACGCATTATAAAGCATAGCTACTTACTTAGTAAAAAAATATAAGTCATCTAATCTCGTTATAACCAATAATTGATAACATAACACTGCCCTTGACTATAAAAGTAGTTTATGATACTGTTGCATAATAAGGGTTCTTATAACATGAGTGTGTTTTAAAAAAACGAGCCGTAGGCGAGTTTTTTTATAGTATCACACGAGTGTTGTAAGACCAAGTTATGTACAGTGTCATACACTACTTTATCTACTCTCATACTATAATACGTAAAACAATATTGCAAACAAAACGCTGAATATAACAACAAATTTATTTTTACTTGTAATAATTATTGATGTTCTGAATATTACAATTTAAATGTCAAATGTTGGCGCCAAGGTGCAAACATCGATTGCGCATGCGTTGCGTCGTCGCGGACTCGTTCATTGAAACCTTTTTAAAATAGAGGTTCAACCTCCTTGGTCCAGCTGGAGGTTGTATAGGTGTGTCGTTATGATTAAAAAATTATATTGTTACAGGTGTCCATACAAGACCTGTATCGTAATTAAACTTTTTTTTTATTATTTTTGGCCTGTACGTAATGTTTGTCATAAGCATTTTGTTTTCAGTTTTAGAATCTTTGTATTATAGTATCAGAGTAGATAAATAAAATAAAAACCATAAATTAAATGATGGAACAATGGTGTTTTTATTTTTAAACTTTATTACTTAAGGAAGTTATTAATCCAGAGATTAAACTTTGCTATGCAATGAGGTTTACCGGTATATTTTTAACTATGAGAATTAGTTAAATACACTGTAATAAAAAAGAAGCAAAGGACCATCATTTAGGCATTAACTCTTTTCTCCTTCTTTCTATTTCTATTTCATTAACATTTCTTTCTAGGATTGCCAATAGTGGACGTGCATTCTTCTTGCATTCAATTATTAGGCGTTTCTGCGTTTTTATTCTCATCTGATGATGTTTTATTGTCAAGTGTTTCTTGTCCTTTTACATAATTCTTGGGATCGGTCTGGGATGAGCCGTTCATATTCATTTCTTGAAGTCCTGATGATATATAATGTTCAGATATGTGGTGTCGTAATTCATTTTGAAGACGGAAACTTTCTGAACATTGAGTACATCTGAAACATCAATATAAAATACCAATATTAGAATATAGTTTGAAGATTAGGTACAATACAAAAATATTAAATAATAGCTGATTTTTACGTTTATTATTTTTAGAACTATTTGATAATTATGGCTATAAAAAATATGCATTATCAGGTAAGGACAAAAAAATTACACAAAAACCTCTCTTATTGATTTTCTATCACTTGAAATTACAAAACAACTGAAATTATGAAATGAAGTTTTGCCTCAAAAGGATCAGGAAATGAAACATTTTATTCAATAAAAATTTGAAGAAAAATAAATATGTATGCCTTTTTTATGTAATAAATTATCTTATAAATTTTATGTTCTTACTATTCACGGTTCATGTTACTTATTATAAAATAGTTAACAGTTCAAGTTCCTGATAAACAATTTCATTTGAATTAGTTTTATTTCACCATGACAGTCACAGACGACAATTCATATTTAATATTTATAGATTTTATATGATGCATTTTAATATACTTCTTCTACAAACATAACTTTCAAAGGGGATTATCGCGACTTCAGTGCTTTGAGGAGATCACTTCTGTGTTTAGTGATGCAGCACCATGTCTTAGGACTGTAGAACGCTGGTATTTAGAATTTTAACGTGGGCACTCTAGCCTCAGTGACAAGCCACGTGAAGGTCGTCCAAAAACCGCCACGACTGAAGAGAATATCGAAGCCATACGGCAACTAATCCTCGAAGATCGTCATGTGACATACCGTGAAATAGAGGCGTCCGTGGGCATTTCAGGGACCACTGTCGAGGAGAGTCAAAGCATGTTTATGATATGGTTAGTGGTGACGAGTCTTGGATATATGCTTACGATACAGATTCTAAGCAGCAGTCAACTATCTGGGTCTTCTAGGATGAGCCAAAACCGACAAGTCATAAGCTCATGGAGCACTTAAAAAAATGGTTGCCTCGTTTGTGGCAAAGGGTAGTCACGTCGCCACTATTGTACTAGAAGATCGCAAAATGGTTACCGCTGACTGGTATACCACTATTTACAAGTCATCACCGAATTTCGAAAATACAATTCGAGACGTCGTATAATACTGCACCATGACAATGCAAGTTCGCACGCCGCACGCCATACAAAGATGTTTTTGAACACCCAAAATGTCGAAATTTTAGATCATCCGCTTTATAGCCCTGACTGAAGCCCTAACGATTTTTTTACGTTCCCCAAAATTGAGCAAAGTCGTGGTCAACGTTTCAGCTCACCCAAAGAAGCTGTTGACGTATACAAATCGGCCCTTTTGACCACCCCCACTTCAGAGTGGAATAAATCTTTTAAAAACTGGTTTGAACGCATGCAAAAGTGTATGAAATATCGCGGAGAATTCTTTGAAAAACAATAAATGGTAATAGTCTATTAGATTGTCTAAACTTATTTCAAACGACACAACTTAAAAGGCAGCCCTCGTATCAGTAATCTATGCTTTATTAGAATAATAACAAATGAAGGTAGTTCAAAAGGGCCTTACCTATACAACTTATCTCCTAAATGTGCCCTCCTGTGTTTTACCAAGTCATTGCTTTGAGTAAAGGCACGTTCACAGATTTCACAGCGATACGGTTTCTCGCCAGTATGAATGCGGTAATGACGCTTCAGATGATCCTTATTTGAGAACCTGCACAATTCACCAAATGTAATGTTCTATCAGGCATATATTTATTGTATTTAATATGAACTTAACATGTAGAAATAGATTAATTTCAAAATCGTTTTTATAAGACAAACTCTTCACATTAGCTTTTTAATACGACGACCGTTTGGTGCAACGGTAGCGATCCTGCCTTTCGCACCGACGGTCCTGGGTTCGAATCCCGGAAGGGGCAGATGTTTGTATGATGAATACAAGCATTTGTACCTGAGTCATGGATGTTTGTATATATTTCTATGAATATTACTTATTTATGTATGATATATGTATGTCTACTCGTTACCCTAGTATCCATAACACAAGCCTTAAAGTGCTTACTTTGGGCTAGGTTAATTGGTGTGAATGTAGGAAATATTTATTTATTTTATTTATTAATAAATATTTTTATCAATATGGCAGAAATAATAAAACTATGGCTTAGTTTCTTACTTTCTCGAGCAAATTTCACATTGGTGTGGCCTGACACCAGTGTGACGTAATTTATGTTTTGCCAATGAGCTTTGTGTAGTGAGAGATGCTCCACACTGATCACAAGTGTAAGCCTTCTCTCCAGTGTGTGTGCGTGAATGTGATTTTAGTCCACCTGCAATTAAGAATTTCTGTTTGTGTCTGAAATCATTTACTTTCATTTAACGGTGGTAAAATTGATAAAAATATTATACATTTAGCAAAACATTTTAAAATTAGGCTGTAATGTGCTGTTGAGAATGTAATACTTTATGCAGTAAATTATTAATTATTGTGACAGAGAATAGACTTAAAAAACTAAACTATAAAAGGCTGCCAGCTATATTCAAACAGCTTTGTTTATACTACCAAGCATCATTATCTGATTATATTACTTTAAATCATTGAAAAATAATAAAATATACCTTTAGTTATAAAAGATCTTGGACATAAATTACAAGCAAACAGCTTCAGGCCTATGTGCCGCTTCATGTGTTGATTTAAGTTTGTACTAGTATCAAACTTTTTTCCGCAAGTGGAACATAAATAGATTCTTCCTTCAGTATGTACTTTGAGGTGGGTTGTTAGACCAGATATGTTAGAAAATGATTTACTACACAATGGACATTCATGAGGTTTTATACCATGATGTCTATTTGTGTGATCATTCAATAAAACCTCCGTAAAAAAGGACTTAGGACAGGTAGTACATTTAAATGGTCGATTAACCTCATGTGACAGCTCATGTCTCTTTAAATGACTCGACTTTTTGAACACTTTACCACATAAGCTACATGATAAAACTCTACCTTTTTCAACATGTACTCTCATGTGAGCAGATAAAGAATGTACAGATTTAAAACTAGCTGAACAAATATCACATTCTAAGTTTTGGCTTATTTCATTTTTCTCCTTTTGGCTATGCTGATAGATCTTTCCTTTAGTGTGTACTTTGAGGTGGGTTGAGAAATTACATATGTTACAAAATGATTTACTACAGAATGGACATTCATGAGGTTGTGATTTTTGGACATGGACATTCATGAGGTTGTGATGGTTGTCATTTATACCATGACGTCTATTTGTGTAATCATTTAATAAATCCTTTGTAGTAGAGGATTTAGGGCAGGTAGTACATTTAAATGGTCGATTAGCCCCATGGGACAGCTCATGCCTCTTTAAATGACTAACTTTTTTGAATACTTTACCACATAAGCTACATGATAAAACTCTCCCTTTTTCAACATGTACTCTCATGTGAGCAGATAAAGATTGTACAGATTTAAAACTAGCTGAACAAATATCACATTCTAAGTTTTGGCTTATTTCATTTTGGTTAATTTCTAAGAACAATAAGTCATCCTTCTTTTGGCTATGCTGCATTAAGTGTTTAATAAGTTTATATTTATATACAAATTTCTCAGGGCAAAAATTGCAGGAGTAAACCCGCCTATTATGTTTTTCTTCATGGATTTGCAACTTTGATAATGTTCTGAATTTTCTATCACAAGTATTGCACTTATAATTATTCTTTTTTACTAATATCTCTTCTTCATAACAATTTTCTCTCTTTACTTGTAAAACATTAGAGCAAATGAGATCATTATTATCTAATACCATTTCTGGATGTTTATTCTCTATCACAACTTCAGGGTCATACAAATCATCCGCAAAATTATCACTAAACTTTTCATCCTGATTTTGATAAACAGTTTCTACTCCGACTTTTATATGAAATGGTTTTTCTGTTTCAATAATTGGTTCTACTAATTTTACTAATCTATTATGTGAATTCTTCAATTCATCTTCTACTTTTTCAGCTCGGATCTTGAAATCATAAAAGCTTACCAAACAGTTATAGCAAGTGCCACATAATTTTTTTGGTAATTTATCTTCTTCTTGAACCTGAAATTTAGAGATAAATTAATTTATAAATAAAAAGTAAAGATCATGAATTAATAAGAGTAAAGAACTTACAAAATAAAATAATTATCTGTTTATAGAACAATTAGATTTTACCCAGATTGCCTTCAAGCATTTTATGCCTTATAGATACTTGCACATCAGATTCAAGTTGCAAAGATAACTAGTAAAACTTAATCACTGATCTATTTGGAATTAAGAATTAGCCAAAAAGGTTTGTTGTATTGCATTATTCTTTGTGTTCTTGTTCAAGAAAAAGGGACGAAACAGAGTAGTAAAAAGTAGTAAAAACATTATCTCAGCTGGATTAAGAGAACCAATATCAATTAAACTTACTAAAATTGAAGTACAAATTAACAACATTTCCGCTAGACTTGTAGTGTTTTCATATTTAGCGAATAAGTCATAGAATATATTTGAAATATCATTTAAACACGTTCTACAACATTTATCAACATCTTTATCTCGTAGCTCTGGAATCATTTTCATATGGTACAAATGCTCTAAAAATACGTAATTAAACTTCGTAACTGATCTCAGTACGTCAAAAAGTTGTAGAATTAGTGGGTGGGAAATAGGCAAAACTATTGTATTGGAAAGTATGTACAAACACGCGACGGCAACAATACGTCAATCAACTACATCATGCCGGATCCCAATTGATATGAAACTCTATATGTTTGAATTAAAACTGAAAATCGAATACTTATTTGACAGCTTTTTTTTATACGCTATTGTTCTTTTCTTTGTTAGTTTTTCCTATGAGCAGGCAAGAGATACAAAGCTCATACAGCCTACTCTTCAGTTTTTTTTTCTTTATTGGATGATTATGACTGATGTTGAGAGCCGATTTATAAATGAAAGATGATCAATGCATAATGAATGAACAGTGAGATTTCCCTTTCCCTAAGTTTTTTTTATTTAGGATGTGTTAGCTCTTGATCCCAATCAAGCCCGGGACCCAAGACGGAATCCACGATGGAACGAGCTTGCCCAGAAGGTGCCTATTCACCCTGGCTTTGAAAATGGACGGGTTATAAGTTCTCAGAAGTACAGACGCAGGGAGGGAGTTCCACTCCTTTGCTGTGCGCAGAAATAGACAACTTTCGCTGCTCTGTTTCACTTGCCAACATTCTTGCATGTTCACAAACACTTAATGGTTAATAATCCACCATTATTACGCACTAATATATACCACAACACAAATTTTAACCAGAAAAACAAAACCACAAAATAGATGTATCCCGCTCCCGCCAAAACATGACATTGCTGTACCTTCCGGTGCATCAAGGTGTGGGACTTTAATGTCTGAAATTCGTATTAGACAAACCGAACGTGACATGTACTTTGTTGCTTTATTTTTGCATGCAACCATATCGAGAAATCGTCCGGTTCCTTCCGACATGAAAAAAAGACGTCACGTATGCTAAGTCCGTAACTGTGTCCGGCAAGCGTTGCAATGTTTTGTAAGAACATAAATTATACATCTCGAAAAAATTTCATTAAAATCGGTTCAACGGTTTAGTGAGTTTATATATTACGAACAGACATAGATTTTGTAAGTTATTTCTTTTTATATCTAGATTTTCATCACTATCCTCATCCTCTGAACTGTTCTATAACTTCAAAACATCTTCTATCTGCTTTTCTAAAAAGTATAGAAATATTTTATTATGATAATGCAAAATCTAAATTACCTCCCACTACTAAGCCTATACTCTCCAATAAAGTCTACTGCAGTGCATGTAATTTATGACGTTAGATAGATAGATAAATAGTTTTTGCTAAGAATCGTCTGTAAACAAATTGAGAAACAAACCCGAATAAAAAAAATTAGTGAAAGAAGTACTGTACTGTGAAGAGGCATGGGTAAAATAAATTACACAAAATTACTCCTTCCAACAGGTTTAATCGACAATTAGTTAGGGTGTTGCATTTTGTTTCTTTTTAATCCTCTGAATGTAAAGCAATGTTTAAGTATACTTTATTTAAAACAAATAATTGCTGACTTCTTTGTATTCAATAATGTATGAAACCATCTTACTACTATAAATGTGATATAAGAGTCACTTACTATTTTGTGTATCATATCATAACTAATTGTGGATAATATGTAATATTGTAAATGTCGTAACTTATGTTGAAGCTGACGTTACTTGCACCTTTTCTTCTTGTCTTAAAAGACATCCTGAATGTTAAGATTTATAGTACAGATTGATTAGATGTAATATGACCAACAAATCTAATCTGGTTTGATTCTGATCTCAATAAGGGCGCTTTCAATTTAAACGTTTCATATCGGACCGCTGCAGTACCGAATCGGTGCGTTTGTCGTATTGAGCACGTACGATCGTTTGTTTTCATACAAAGCGCTCGGTGCGAAATGAAAACGTGTTGTTGAGCGTTTGTGGTACCGAGACGTCGCATTGTTGCCGCTGCTGTCGTACGAAAACAAACGACCGTCCGTGCGCAATACGACAAACGTACCGATGCGGTACCGCAGCGGTCCGACACGAAACGTTTAAATTAAAAGCGCCCTAACAGATGCAAAATCAATTCATAAAATCTTACAAAATAACTCAAGAAAAAAAGAAGTGTTTAAGTTACTTAGTGGTTCCCGTGGTTCTACCTTATCCCAACTATTCCCAACTCCATTCACTGCTGATGCAATACCACATTGGTAATGCTTTTCTATTATTACTAATTGGGTGGTAGGAAAAAATGGTAGGCGATTCAAAAGAACTTATTTTAACTGCATTTCAATAATGTTATTTTCATTTCATTTCTCTTATCGGATATTGATATATACTACTTTATTTTCTTAGTTTAATGATGACGAGAGCTGATTTATATATGCAACATTCTTACATATTTACGAACACTTGACTGTTTTTGATCAAATAAGATCAATCAATATTACAAATAAGTTATAATAAAGAATGATTCACTCAAAATACTATTATTCCAAAACGTGTGAAGGAAAGTGGTAAAGAAATATATAAATGGTAATATTAGATGGTACATAAGTTATCAATTATTAGGATGTTTCATAACATGGTTTGATTATGGATATCAGCAACAATCTCTAATCATTACTGGTAGTGACTTCCTTAGATGGATCACATGAACAAAATAGGAAAATGGGTCGAAATTAGAAGAGGGAAGGACGAGCATTAATTTAAGGTGGGGTCAAGGAATACCTTATAGTCCTTGTAAATTTACCTTTCGTTGTTACTTTTCCCATAAGGGAGGGCAAAAATATAAAGCCCATACAGACACATCTTTATTAGTTATTTGTTTTTGTATTAGTTATTTGTTATGACAAAGCTGATTTATAAATGATAGATGGTCAATAGAAGATGACTGATTACCTAATGAAATAATCAGTTATTTCCTATGAACTAATTTCCTGAAGTTATTTCCTCATGTATTTATTACATTTTGTTTAATTTTTAATAGGTTCGCATTTGATACTAATCAATCCCGGGGGTCATGACAGGATACACGATGGAGCGAGCTAACTCAGAAGGACCCCGAAGATTCATCATTCAATAATCAGCTCTTATTATCTTAAAAAGAAAGAGTAAATAAATTTTATCTTAAAGAAAAGTATTTTCTGTACACTTTGCTGTACAAGAATTGTATCACTTGCTTTCTCTTATGAGTAAAAAATTGGGCTTTTTAGCGAAAGTGGGAAGCGTTACTTTAGTGATTTTAGTTATCCCGTTAAATTTTGTGTAGTGGTAGAGATTACTGTGTGATAATGATGGGAAGCTTCAACATATTAAATAAAGTATTTGTGAATGTGCAAGAGTGTTGGCAAGTGAAACAAAACAGCGGAAGGTGTCTTTTTAGTCTCTCTCAAGAAGTCTGTGAGGTTTCGGTAAAACCTCACACCTTAACTTAAACTTTCCCTAGGGATTATTTTATTATTCATTCATTATGCAATAATCATCTATCATCATCCATATATTACCCTAAAATCAACTTTTATCATTATTCATTATGATCTGAATAGGAGAAGAAATTATTAAACACTAGACGATATGGGCTGTATACCCTTTGCCTTCCCTAATGTGAAAATAATGAAAAACCAAAAAATGAAATGTCATTAATGTCGATAAAAAAACTCGCGAAAAGTTGTACTTGTATAATCAAAAAACGTTTTCGTTTTTATAATAAATAAGGCGCTATTTTAATTTAGTTGAGACGGTTTCACCGTGTAGGTAAGTGTATGCAATGACTTTAATTTTAACTTATTTTGATCATTGTTTGATAATAATTAATATTTATTTTAAGCAGGCGTGTTTTTACGTCTATTTTAAATAATTCTATTATTAACTAGTAAACTAACTAACGTACTGTCCTGACTTCATACGGCTTTTGTATTTAAGATAGTTCAAGTATTCATTATATAATATTTAAATAGCTGTGGGAAACATCTTATTCTTAATATTTTAAAATGTGGTAACAATTTATTTTTCATGTTTTCCTTACGCGATTTCTATGTATTATCAATAATAGCAGTAATAAAATTCAATGCAAATAAACATTGAATAAGAGAAATGATTATCAAAAAATATTGGTCTTTAACTATCTACTTTTCTTTTTAGCCATTTTCTCTCACTAGCTCTCTCTCACCTTTATTTCTTGTGACCGTTTTTATCTATAAAAATATTTAACCAGTATATAGTAATAAAAAGGTGTATAATAAAATATGACTGTAAAAAAGGACAGTAAATAAATATATTACTTCTATTTGATCACTATTTATCACTTATAGAAACAAGTTCGTTTCCAACTTATAATTTCTGCAACATTTGATAAAATAATCATCAAATTGAAATACTACTAAGATGGAAAAAGTTCCCTTAACTCATATTTATTTTGCCGTAAAATAAAACTATTTGTATATATACAATGATCCTGCAATCTCTTCCATGTTTTTTATTATTTTTGAGAAGTTATATGCAAAATCATGTAACCCTGGAAATTTACCTAGGACCAAAATTGTGGTTGTAGAATTAATAAACTGCAAACAAGTGGTTCCAGTACAGTAGCCTACCTTAGTATGAATTCTTTAAAAGTGTTATATCATTACCAACATTACATTATTTATATTTGTGAAATTATATTATAGATATAAATTGAATTAATTGATCCTACCAATCATCTTGCTTCTATCAATCTAATATTTAAAGAAAAATTACTTGCTTGGGTTTTTTTATAAGTGCGCTTGTAAAAATTATACATATGGTGAACTGTTTAAACTGTAATTAGCTAAATTTACTTCCTATGTGAATAATTTAAGTATGTTAGTGGCAAGAGACTTGAGTTTTCGAGAAAACAAATAAATTATGTCAATTGCATATTAAAAGAGAGAGATAATGAAAATACATTTATTTTGGCAGATACTCATACATTTTTAGAGATATATGTGATAAAGGAACATATATTACAACCATATTGTTAAAAATTGCCTTTCTTTCAACATTTCCAGTTTTCATTCATAGCTTAAAATAATGTCCTAACACCATCAAAATCACCAGCCACTACAAGCACCTTTACCCAACTCCTTCACAGAATGCCGCAAGAGCGTCTATAAGCCATTTGAAGTGAGACCTTCAAATGGCTTATAGACGCTCTAAGACGCTGCTAATAGAATTCACTGGGTTATCTTGTGCTATATTGTATACCATAACAGTAACTAAATAATAACTATAACCAGTAAATTTGAATTGCTAAAATTATTTTTGTTTATAAACAGGCACAGATTGTGTTCAAATAAAAATTTTAATAGTTACTTGATTTAATTATTTTTTAGCTACTTAACTATCTATACTGGTTTTCAAAAATACTTTTTCCACAGGATTTTATGTAATTTTATTTTAATTTAAAAGTTATTTCTAATGATAACTAGTTTGTTTCTAAAACAAAATTAAATATCTTTTGTGTAGATATTAGAATATTTAAATGCTAGATTTTTACATTTCAAGCGATTTTAACAAGCATAATTACTTTGATATAACTTTGCAAAAATATTGACAACAAAATGTTACAAGTTCATCGAAATGAAAAAATAATATTGGTACATACCTGGTATTGTTGTTTCTGTGAATGTGATAATTATTTTTATCAATCTTTGGTTGCGTGCGTGCGTGGTCCATTGCGTGTGTGCGCAATCCAGTGCGTGCGTGGTCCATTGCGTGTGTCCGCAATCCAGTGCGTGCGTCATTCGTGCTTGCTTTTCGGAATCATTTCTTCGCCAATGGCTATGATCTTTGAATGATATGGTCTGTACATCGCTTTAGCTTAGCTATTTGGAGATGTTATACCAGTGGTCTTTGCGGATTTTCCCATACCCGGTTTTACGAGGCAATGAATCGCCGAACTCTCCATAGTTGTTTGGAGACTTGCTTGTATCTTATATAAGCATAGATCAAAATACATTTTTAGAGTTACATTACATAGTTACATTGTTTGCTGCAATGCAAAATGTTTAGACAAATTGCCAATACTTCAACTTAAAATGTTAAATTTAAACCCTTTATCGAAATATGCGAATTGATTAAAAACTAGACGTTAAAAATATGCTCATCTTATTTTTCGTTATATTTTTAATCTATCCAATAAATACAGGTGGATACACTGCTGCCTTTCCCTATGGATGAAAATACTGCAAGGTGAATTTTCCATAACACATCTCGGCTCCCATGTCATGCTGACCGCGTTGCGCCTTGCTACACACTAGTTCCCATATTATATATTATTAGATATGTTCCCATATGTTCAACTTGAAGGTGATGCAGGAAGAAAATCGACCGAAATTAATAATTGACACATGTCCGGGACTCTACTAAAGAAAATAAATAAACCGTAGCAATTTTTACATAAATAAAGCCTCTTTAAGCAAGTAAGTAGTGGATGCAAATAAAAATTAGCCTCTTACAATTCAAATTGGCTATATTGTTGTTTGCTAGAATGGTCAATCATCATCCCCAATGCAACCTCAATTACGCAAGTGTTATGGTTACCAACGGATTTGCCATTGAACCTCCTGATAAGCATGTAGAGGTCGGTGCGACCTGTTTCATATAAAACGTACAAAACTAACCAGTATCGTGCGAACTGCCGTTGTGTGTGCGCGTGTACGTTTTGGCTCTTTTAAATTCCGTATTTCCAAGGTAAACTTACATTCTTAAGAAACTTTTTTTTATTACAAGTTTAATACAGAAAAAGTCTTATAACTTTATATCTTCGCTTCGTATTTAATTTTAATTCAATCGTAGCTGAGTATTGTTTTAACCTTTAAACATTGATAGACGTACTATTTAGATAATTTTTATTTATTTCTATACAGAGTTACTTAATTTTTATCTAGGTGAACTTATGCTGGAGAAGATAAATAGACGAAATAGTAATAATGATAATAGATATGATAGATATAGAATGATAGTAATAATAGTAATAATTTATAAACTTGATTAATTTAACTAACATTAACGAGGTAACATTATTTATCAAAAACATTCTAACTTTTATAGATGGTAGTGATTCACTTCTCATAAGTGTTATTTGTCTGAATGTTAAGTTTTAGTGGTTTTCCTTATCGAGATAACCTCTTGACCTCAAGTACAAATGAATAATAAAAATTAAGAAGTAGGATTTCGATAAATAAAAGAATAGTAAAACAAACAAAACTTAACTTTAAAAAATCAATCGGTTCTTGAACCATTAAAATGGTAGACAAGTTCGATAATCTTCCTATTAGCATATATCAACAAACTGGTACGGGTTCAATGCCCGGCATTGACACTCATTCTCGTTGCCAAACGTGTGTGCGGCGTTAATATCGGCAGCATTATCTCTGAACCTTGAAACCTTCGGTGTTTTGTAATTTGTACTAAAAACAAGAATCATATTTGAGATTGTAAAATTATCACGACACACACGAGCCTACATAAATGCTAGCTATCTATCTCAACAAAAACTTCAAGAAGTACACTACAAACGATAAAACGTTAAAAACATCGTTAAGGAGATTGATCAAAAGTTTCATGTTATTCATTTTTGATATCAGAGTAGAGGTATGCGTTAAGTGGTTCGAAATCGCAGCGCGTTCTATACGCTGTACGCATTTGATTGTATTACCTAAATGGATTTTCATTTCAATTTCCTCAACAGAGTGTATTCATGTAATAAGTAAATCCGAACCTGACGTTTACAGTATTGTATAATACTTGAAACAATAAAACTATTGTCCGATTTGACACAGTTGGGACATTAATAAATTACACCACCAAATACATAAAGATTTAAAGAGGCAGATCTTGATCTATTCATAATTTTCGCCCTTATATGTCCTTATTCTATTTCATTATAAAACGTAAAATAAGAACAGTCAAACTACGTATTGTCCCCGGCAAATAATAAGTAGTGAATAATGAACCTAAACTTGCTACTGCGCATGTCACTTGATTTCAAAATCATGTTCAACTTATTTGCCGGAGACTATACTTTCAACGCATTTAACTTTATGGTCATTACAAAAATCGACGAGCGGTTTGGCCAAGCGGGACTGATACCTTTGAAACCAATCGGTCCCAGATTCAAATCCATACTTTAACAAAGCCTAACTTTGTACTAGGCTTATCGTTGTAAAAGTATAGAAGTATAATTGGTGATATATTATTATAACTAAAATACCTGTCAATAATAAATAAACATTTGTTTAGAAACTTATTCAGTACAGTAAAGTTATGCCTGTACGAGCGCAGAAAGGAAATTATGAACACATAACTAAGCCAGACTAATGGCCTTTTAATATAAAAATATTATCCAAATGATTTAGTACGTTACAAATATTATTTTTAATCTACCTCCCTTGCTACCTTCGCTTCCACTGATTGAAATGTATCTATTTTTACGGAATCGCGGAACACTATTATTATCATCATCATCATAGTTAACCTGTAGTTTCCACTCTAGAAAAGGTATAGAAAAGAATAAATGACTATTATTTTACTACTTTAAAATTTAAGATTAAAATTTATATCGGTATTTCATAAAATATAATATTTACGAAAAGCCGCAATTTCACGATACGGTGCAGCGGTGGTTTGTTTTTACCTGTTGGATTTAATCAATAATTTAAAAAAATGTAATGTGGATTAGTTAGAACTTTAAGTAGAATTTACTTTTCGTAGTTATTAAGTATGAAGAAAAGTGTAAAAATATGAAATGAAGTTTTTTTTATTTTATTGAAGTGAAAACTTCTTTAGCATCGTTGCGACGAAAAACTTGAGAGAAGGCATCACAACAACGGTGGTATTTTGTATACGTGTACGTATTATTTTTGAAGGTTTCACTTCTTGGTCGTGTGAATTGCATACATGCTTTTTATATTCTGAATCACTCCTTGTTTTGGTTTGGCGTTTTGTTATATTATCACTTACTACGTCTAGTAATTTAGCATTATCTGCTGTTCAGATTTTGATTTAATCAAAATTTTATTTTCTCGGCATTTGCTTTGTTCTTATATATGTAATATCCCTAACATAATATAATTTATTTCATCGCTTGAAATGAATATATTAAACACAAATAGATTTATTATTATAAAAAATGCACTGCCTATTCAGAAAATAAATTACGGGTTTATAGTAACATCAAAGTTCAAAGTCCTACTACATTACCGTTGGAACTAATGCTTTTGACGGATTAGCTTTTCAGTCTGTTTGACACTAAAAGATGGAAACTATTAAAACAGTTTTCAATAAATTATCCTTTTTCAAGAACATTTCCAAGAGGCCCTTGGTGAACTTACCTCAGGGCAGGTAGCTTTTCTCTTAATTTTGGGGACATTTTTGTTTCAAGAAATTATAAAGTAATAAAAATACAAAAAATAATTCCTTACATATAAAAAGTCAAATAGCAAAAGAATTAAATATGGTAGAAAACTATGACTTTGTAACCAACAGAGCATTTATATAGGTACTAGAAATATAAAAATATATGTTTATAATTTGATGTCAATTTTATTTTTAATTTAACGTTTAAGAGGAATGGCTGAATAGTGTCAAAGAAAATGTTTTAAGCTATTTAAGAAACTATAAAATATTGACTATATAATTTTTTTATCGAATTAACTGTTTGTGTATTTAATTTCTTATAAACATAAATCATTATCCTGGGTTTTAATGTCAACTAGATAATATTTTTTTGCAATCTATTAATTGTGAAAATTAGCATTCTTATTTGTTTTTTTTTACGTTAGTAGACACAGGACGTATTTGTAAAACGGCTTACTTTGCGAAATACCTTACTCGGAAATAAATCGGCCCTATTCATGAAAGTACTCCGTTATAAAGTCTTTGAGGACATTAGAAAATTTTCCATTGTAATCTATTAATTTATTTTAATACGTACACGTTAGTTGTTTGTTCTACAAACTTGTTTTAAAATGTATCGCTCGCAACATAAAAACCTGTGTGCCCTTCAGCATCATATAATGTTACATTTACTACTTAAATGGTCTAACATATTTAATTTATTTACCCTATATCACAAAAAAGACATATTCTTATATAAGGAATGACAAATTATTTTATTTCTACTTTAAGTAATGATTGAGAGCTATTTAAGAGACTATATAAATAGTTCTCCAGTTCCTTAACTCCGTTTGTACTAGTAATTTTCTTGTATTGCAAATATGCTAAGATACATCTTTACAGTTCGTCATTATCATTGTCAAATTTCATTTTAAGAATCAAATATTTTTATTGATAATTAAAAATAATAGACTCACATCTTTTCTTTAATCTGATTTAGTTTCTAAAGTTGTCCACCGAATACCAGTAATCTTTGAATAAACTCTTTTTTATATGTTATACTTACTTCCACTAGAAGAATTTGTATATCTGATTAGTATATCGCAGTGTATTTCTGATTTTGTCAAAAATTATCTAAGATGCGGCATTTCTTAGATCGTTTGTTGAATTCGATCAATATTACTAGATCTCTGTAAGTAAATAACAATTGTTTTGATTCTAATATACACATCTAGATCAAAGCAATCCATCGTATTGTTTAGAAATGTATTGCAATAAATAATCGGTCAGTTGGGACAACTGTAAAGGATATCCGTTTGGGTTGGACATATGGGTTATATGAATCCGTCTGAAATCGAACATTAAGAGTGTCTATTTTAGCCCCTCTCCATTTCGACTTAGGGATTGTAATTGGCAGGGACTCCAAATTAAATGAAGCCAGTCGGGGCTACTGGCCTGGGGCCTGCACAAAAGAGGGGCCCCTACAATACAACATTTACATACATACCCCCAAACAAATATCGATGAGTCAGCAATTATCACGTTTTGAAACAGTTTTATAATTTTTATATATTTTATGCATTTTCAATGCGATCTTATGAGATAAATTATTATAATAGAAATATACTAGAAAAAATCGACTCGGGTCACGAGTGAATTCTTAAACTGTTTAAGCTTTCAACATTGTTATTACATCTATATAATAACAATGTTAAAAGCTCTTTCTTCATCCATATTCGCAATAAATAATTAAAATTTTTATTCAAAAATAATTAGGGTCCATGACCTCTAAATCCAGCCATGGTAACTGATGCTAACTGATTTTTTCATTGTAGCGCTGCTACGCTAGCTTCAATAACGTCTTAAGATGTCTTACGAAAAATTTTTCGCTGTCCGTGATGACAGGCACCAAGGGTCATGTCCCACCTACATTATGCCAGTTTCATTCTGATTATAGTTTATTTCTACTTTTCGTGTTTTGGTTGTGGCTATAAACAGACTAAGTTCTATATAAATCTTTCTATGTTTAGCTTTGCCCAACGTATTCCACTTGACATTTTAGTGACGTAAACAAAACACTAACTATTCCAAAGTAGCATACCATCTGGTTGTGGTAAATTAATAACCATGTTCTTGGATTACTAGAACATGCATAACGACAAGAAAGACATTGACATCAAAATAGTAATATGCGGTTGCATTTGTTAATAGGTATCTTTAAATTGACGTCTCATATCGTTCTGTTTATATTTGTTATATATATACAAAACGCAGTAATATTTGAGAGAGAGCGTTGCTTATCTGTCATTTTGATGAGTCTCAAGAATTGACGTATTTTTATTGTCATAATTACTTAACAAAATTATACCTGATGGATATAAAAATGGTTCGAAAATGGTGACAAAGAGTAAACATTGTTTTGTAGGTCAATCAATTGATCAATGATCAATTATTTACGCGCTGCGTCATGCATGATATGATCTTGTAAACATTCATTTTCATGTTGATATGTTATTGGTTTCGTTGACAAATAAACAAAAACAAACATCTGATTTTTTTTGTAAAGAAGACACTTATATAACAACATTTCAAGATTATATGTCATGACTTGCAGGTTTAAGAAATATTCGTCATATTTGATAATTTAAATGATAAAGATTATTTTCACCTTAGCAGCTCAAACATACTGTGTTCCTTGCTTAAAAAGAGTGAGGGAAATGCGTTTTCCCTCACTGAGTGAGGAAAATTGATTTGAATTTAGAATGTTGCGAATTATCATTATGTACGAAACACGTCATTCGAAATTAGATTTATTAAATGTCAAAAAATAAGTCGTTCGGAAACTAATAAACCTTTAAAATGAAAATTATTCGGTAACGTTGTAATTAAATATATAATTAAATTATAAAATGAAATGAATACACTAAAGTAAAGAAAAAATAAAGAATATGTTTTACAAAATAATACACAAATAAATTATAGTTTTAAAAATCTTTATTGGTACAACAGAATACTACGGATACAGTTTCAGAACGTAACTTTAAAAAAATACCGGGAAACAAAAATCAAATTTTTTTCTGCTTCTTTTGTTTTTCGGTAGATAACAACTTACAATTAGTGTTGCATATCACAAATTCATAAAATATGAGTGAGTCTAGTGACGAAAACAGTAACTTAACACCTGAAGAATTAAAACAACAAGTGTTGAATGCTGAATTCAGTTTTCTTCCTCAGAAATATGTGATAGATATCTAAAAACCTATGATGTTTTCAATTAATGGAGACTTGAAAAGGGCGCGAACACTTTCTCGGAGATGTAATATTGTCGTACTTTATTTAATTATCACAAACGAAACAATCACCTACAATATGGAGTATGTATTCGATGTTAAAAGCTACAATAAAGACAAAACATAATGTTCATATTGAAACTTATCCCAAACTTATTGCATTTTTGAAAAGAAAGTCAGTAGGACACAAATCGAAAAAGTCCAAAATGTTTTCAATATCTAATATTGAAAAATTTCTTAATGAAGCTCCGAACTGCAATTTTCTCGCTGCAAAAGTAAGTTACTACCTATATGTCTATACTTAATTAGTAATAAATGTGCACGTACGCTAACCATTTTCGCTAATATTTACTAAATACGAGTTACTTATGTAAAGAAAGTGGCTAAATACTAGGTTTTGTTTGTTATACATTTTAATTACTAACATTTTACATAAATAATATTATGTTTATTTATTACAGGTTATCCTCATTATTGGAATAAATGGAGCTTGCCGCTCGAACGAACTGTTAAATCTGATAACAGTTCGTTCGAGCGGCAAGCTCCAATGCCATCGAAAAACATTCTGACAAACTGCTTTTAGTCAACCTACCCAACACAAAGACAAACATTGACAGGTCCTTTGTTATTCGCGACGAATATGTCAAAATTGTCGAGAAATATAAGGCATTACGACCTGATAATACGAAAACAGATCGATTTTTCTTGCAGTATCGTAATGACAAGTGTTCAAAACAGCCTATGGGAATCAATAAAAAAGGCGGGACACCACAACAAATAGCCATTTTTTTAAAATTACAAGAGCCTCACCTTTACACTGGACATTGCTTTAGGCGAACTTCGGCCACGCTTTTGGCTGATTCAGGAGCAAACCTCACAACATTAAAACGTCATGGTGGCTGGAAGTCAAACACGGTCGCGGAAGGATATATTGAAGATTCGATCGAAAATAAGTCTAAAACCTGTAAACGCATAATACAAAGTATAAACTTTAAACCTGATCCCTATGCAAACCCGCGCCCCTCTACATCCAAAGAAACAAATACTATTGAAAATTCGCTAAGAAGCCGCACCGAGTCGCCAACGTTCACTAACAGTATTGTCTCGTCACAGTCCAAAGAAATAGAAACGGACTCGAGTCAAAATCGAATCGCAAACTCCACGGTGTCACTTCCTAATAAAACTATACATTTTCAAAATGTAAATTTTAATAACTGTAATTTTAAATTTTAATAGATACTTAGTTTTTGCAAATATATGTGGTTTCATTTTAATTCATATTGTTTCATTTATATCTCTTATAATGTTCTCACTGCTAAGGTGAAAAGTTGTATGTGTCACGCGAGAGAAAAGTTATTTCCATCTCTTGCCTTTGAATCCCTCGCGATGCTCAGGATTCAATTATTAGAATCCTTCGCTTACTCGGGATTCAAAATTAGCACTCGCTTGAAAAAACCACCTTTCCTCTCTAGTTGAACAAATAACTATTAATGCTGATTAGTAGTGATTGAAGTTTTTTTAACTATTAACTATTAAAAATACAATTTTGCCTCACTCTTTGGAGTAGGGAATGTGTCGTTTAAGTTGACTATGTGCAAAATGCTGTCCTAGTTAATTTATTCTCGTGGGGTGTATATAATATACGATTGTCTCTTACCGTGACTTAAAATTAAAACGTTATAGTATTCTGCCGTTTATTAAATATACTAAATAACAATTTAAAATTTAAAAATAAATCGTCATATTTTAATAATTTAGGTCTATTTTATTTTTTTAATCTGCGAGCAGGGTAAGGCTGATTTAGGAATTATATTTATTATTATTTACCTGCTATGTGTAAAAGCAAACGAGCAGGAATTTCACGATTGTGTTAAACAAAATAAAATAGATTTCAGTGAAAGAGACACTAACTGTCTGTACAAACTTACTTCAACAAGCACATCTAACATTTTTCATAGATATCCATCCGATCTGACAAAATCCATTGTAAGTACGATTTTAGTCGAATCGTGTACAAAGAAAACAGATACAAACAAAATATAAAGGGTACAAAGTACATACCTACGCTATCCTTCATAATAATAACAATCGCGATACAGTGTCAACACTCATCAATCGCCACAACTCGGACAATTAAAGGAAGCCGTATTTGAACAATGGTTTCCACGATTGGATATTTTCAATCAAAACGTTGACACAATTACAATAATTGTTTTACTTTGTGAAAATGTCTAAGAATACATTGATTTTAGAGTTGCTTATAAATTTATTTTCATCGAGCTAAAAACACTAAACACTTACCAAAATGGTTTAATTTTGTATTCAATATGAACTAAGAAATTTTCTTATTTTGTAGCTACAAGAACTTTCGGATAATGTTATCTAATTTTATTTAAATATGTAAATTATTGGATTGACTTATCTTTTTGACTTTTGGAATAACTTATCATTATCATTAAAATGTGAAGTGTAGATGACTCGCCCTTCGCTTGTTTGTCTCCAGTTAAAGTGAACTGTAAATATTTAAATCTTTCAATGACTATTAATGACGGTTTATTTATATTACGAATATCAATTTTTAAAAACTTATTTACATAATATAAAAACCTTACCTTTAAACATACTATATATTTTTTTCTTTATTTCACATGTCTGCAAACTATTTTTCATAGATAAACTAGCTCACCCGGCCACGCGTTGCTGTATTATAATTTAAAAAGAAACCTATCCTATGTCCTAAGTCAGAACAAATTCAACAAAATAAATAAAAAAACATCAAAATCGGTTGAGTGGTTTCGGAGTTCATCGCGGTCAAATATTGTGACAGGGAATTTTTATATTAGAGGTAAATAACGTAAAATAAATAAATAAATAATTTTTATTAAAAGCGTTCTTATTATATTGTAGACTAGCTGACCCGGCCACACGTTGCCGTGGTTCAATTATTATAATTTGCAATATATTGAAATTGTTGCAGCCTAAGTTACTCCTTATTACATCAGCTACCTGCCAATAAAAGTCCCGTAAAAATTGGTCCAGCCATTTCAGAGATTAGCCGGAACAAACAGACAAAAATTGTAAAAAATGTTATTTTGGTGTATGCACCGTATATATAGTCAAATGCATGTAGTAAAAATGGTTATTTCAATATTACAAACAGACACTCCAATTTTATTTATATGTATAGATAGGTTTTTAGGTATAAACTTATGAAGTAACCAAAATATCCGTTTTTGCACGTAAGTATAAACATGGCAATGGTTAAAAAATGGTGGACCTGTACCATTTTTTTAATTTCACCTGTCTGACGTTAGTTATATTATTTTTATCATAATTATATTATTGAAGTAAAAAAAATTAACTTTCTTGCACGCCTAAAACATAAAAACAGTCTATACGATGGTGGTCAGTGAACCGGCGGAGAAGTTTATATAACTATTGGACGAATAGGATTTAAGATCAATAACCTAAAAACGTCTTTTCCGTAACAAATGAGTTTACCAGACCCAAGGTCAAGTTTTATTTTTATTGTATACATATACTCCAGTTTGTTATTGTAAGAGATGTAGAGTCTTATTTTGTCTATCAGTGAGCACACAATAAATAAAATAAGCGTTTCGTTGGTGTGTCGAAGTTTTTTTATCGTTCTTCAGTCCTGCAACCAATGTTTTCCTTATTAAATGTGTCAGATTTCGTTAGTAGTGCATTGGTTTTAGCAACATTTGACAAAGTAACTGATATATATCTCTATTGATTATATATCTATCTCCAATGACGAGATTTTTAATTGAGAAGACAACCAATTTCATTCCTAATGGACTTTACAATCGAATCTGTTTAACGATTAGAGTTTCAAAGTTCAAATTGGGTGACAAATGACAGTCTAATTTATTAGGATAAGATTGTAGACTAAAAAATAAAAGCCGGTTGTACTTGATGACGTAGAATAATGTGCGATGCCCTAAGAATTATTGTATCGAGTGTCCATTGTAATTTTTAAATCGATACCTCCCGCATTTCGATTTAATAAGTTATTTTAGACGTCCGCGTGTATTACTTTTATTACTATTTTTTTGTTACGCGACTTGCTAATTACGTTACTAACATTGTGTAAAAAAATGCTTGATACTATATGTTTCGGAAAATATTTACTAGTATAAACTGTGTATATATTTTATTGAAAGTAACGAAGATCCTGTTGCTGAACGTTCGATATTGGAAGGTGGTTGTTGCACTCGCACCATTACAATGGATTATCATTGTCAATTGACAATAATATCGACTACACGTTGAAACTTTGCATTATTCAAAACGAACGCGCGTTTGCCATGTCATATAATTGCTTACATAAGCTTACATAATAAGCTGTATTACGTGAGCTTTAAGGTAGATTAGTGAGGGCAGAATTAAATTTCCTTAAGCGAAAAATAGAATTTATCTATCTTTTTAAGGAAATATTTTGTAATTATTTTATTTACAGCTACTCTCTATTGTTACTGGTTTTCATCTACTTATAGCTAACTTTAAAAAACTTTTTACATTGTTGTATTCTTCTTATGTAGATAAAAATTTCAATATGTATATCTTTTTGTACCGCCACTGTATTGTATTCACAAAGAAAAAAATTATCAGCACTCCCCGATTTCACGATTCTGCAGAATATTAACCTTGACCATGATCACGACGCGTAGTCAAGTCACGTGCGCTGAGTCTCAAAAGATGACCGCTGGCAGGTGTGCAACGTACCCGAAACAGCTTTTTTGAAAATCAATGGCATAATTGTTGCCGTCATTGTTGTGTTATGCCTAAATTAATGACTTAATAGCCCATAACGAGGTATACTATACATATCGCACATACGGTGCTATAACGTCACTTATGCAAATGGTGTAATATTTCAGGGGGAGCATTTGAAAATTGAACATCCTTACAACGTATAGTTCTTCTCGGCTAAACAAGTAAAATAATTAAGCTCCAACTTTGAACTTCATTTTAAAGTAAAAACAAACAAAGTAAAGACGTAGAGCAGAGGTAGGAGTATTTTCTCATACTCAGTTCAGTTTTGTCAAAAATTACATAAGTGACGTTATAGCACCGTATGTGCGATATATGTGTACGAAAATAGTATTTACTTGGGGCAATGCTTAAGGCAATACTTATTCGAAACGCGACGCGTGTTTTGCACGCGCTGGGTTCACGGTGCGGGATAGCGGAGAGTAAATACCTACGCATCGTAATCACGCTCATGGCCTACACTCTGAATGAAGCCAGTATCATTTGCACTTAATTTATTTTATACTAGCGCCCCGTCCCGGCTTCGCACGGGTGGACAAAATTCTTTAAAAAATTTCTAGCATTAAATATAGGCTGTATTACTCAGCGTGAATGTAGCTTTCCAATGGTGATAGAATTTTTAAAATCAGCCTAGTAGTTTTTGAGTTTATTCATTGCAAACATACAAAAATACAAATCTTTCCTCTTTATAATATTAGCGTAAATAACCTCATCACTTATTACATTTCACTTTTTACTCTTGTGGTGACGTATTTTACATTACTTATAGTAATCTCTTTTTAAGTAATAAATAGGTAATTAGTCTACTGACAAAGTAAAACAATAAGAGGTGTTTTGAGATACATGACCGATAATCAGTCTCACAAAAACGACAACTTTTTAATTTAGTTAATATAATTTGAATCATTTTTGTTTAAAACTGAAAATAAAAACACCCACATTCGTACATACACAAACTAAATACACCTACGATAAAATGTACATATAATATACGCACTACTCGGAATGTTTGTGTCTTAAATTCTTATCTTAATTCCCTTTGATATCATACTAAATTTCAAATTTGTGTACGTAGATACTATAAACATGATAATTAGCTAACACTTTGACTATAATTCGGTTCTCCTAAAACAATCTTTTAATACTGAACTAGGTTTAATTTTAAGTTGTCTTTTATTGTTCTTCTATCAAGTCTAACAACAATAATGATTATAATAATTTGCATCAATTACTTATTACAAAATTAAACGGGAAAATTCAGTGCATAAAAATTATACTTAATTTGGGTTGTCAGGTTATAATAAATTTTCCTCAAAAATATCTATTATTAAGAATGTTCCCATTAAACAAGTGGGTAGTTTTCGGTTCATTGACCGAGAGAGGTCTTATGATGTATATCCGGTAAGCCTGGGAAGCCTTAAAGATGAAATATCACTTTGTCTAGACTACAGTGTAGTACAGGGCCATTAGTAATTTTCACACATTTTATTGGTTAGAGATATAGAGTAATACCTACCTACTTTGGAGTAATCCAATAAGGCTCTAATCCACTATATATTTAGGGTCATTTTGGCATGCAAGGGTCGATGTCATTAATTGTTGATACGCAGCTCTAGACAGCCGTGAAACCTAATAAATGAAACAGAAAACACAGACAGTTAAAATACTATCTATGTTTTGCTTGCACAATGTGTGATATCGTTAGATATGGTCGTATAATGGATGGTTAAAGGTGATGTTAACTTTGGCAATGTCATTCGGGTCATTTTAGTCTAAGAGCCTGTGGCCGCCAGACCTTCGTTATTTTATAAAAGTTGAAAGTTTTTCAGCGCATGCCTCGAGCACGGGTAAGGACGGTGGCTCACTTTGAAATTTAGATTATGGTGGCTTTGGCAGGGTAATACCTATACTAGGCATAATTTGTGAAGTTATAAAACCCAATTTTGCGTGCGCTGTAAAACTTTCAGCTTTTATAAAATAACGTATGTCTGGCGGCCATGGGCTCTTACTCTATTTAGGTTTTTTGTAGAGTGGACGTGGAGTGATTTACATACTAGTGCCCTAATCTGAGATTAAAATGTAAATGTCTTAATTCAAAAATAATGAAGAAATATCTTATAAGAAAGCCAGTTTTATTTGTTTTTTACTACATATGAATAAACTCGATTGCTTTTTTTGTATATACCACTCATTCAGCATGTGCAATCCTGATATATGTATTTTTTTTTACATACATTTTAATAGTGATAAATTAAACATCACTAGCATTTCATCTACTATATACTTACTGTAAGCTTTGGTAGTTCATATTTTTGACAATTGCCAAATGTTATTATGTAAAATGACATAAATAGGCCGTAATGTGTTTTATTGTTGACAAATATTCACAATATTCAAGCTCAGCAGTGATATTGTACGATATAGAATGCAGATCCTGGAGCCACGTGACTTTTGTTAACTCCTGACTTCCTAAACAGGAATCAGTTCAATGGAAATGAAATTATTTCGCTGCTTAAACATGCTTATACACTTACTTACATTGCATAATTATGTGACTAAGCTTTTAAGATTAATAACCTCCCCACTTAAATAAGTAGGAGAAAATATAAAAGTACTTATACATATGTATAACAACGATATCCTTGTTTCGTTGAAACATGCCATTTATAATGTTCCCTCCAATGTCATTGTCGCGTCGTAAAGAGATCACGTGAAGAGCAGCTGCGCATTTAATTATATAACTATTATGAATTATTTGTAGTACACAAAAGCTTATTTTAGACTAGCATTTAAATGACCTATCCTAACTATACACTGTAATCAGTAAGTACCAATCACCATAATCACCGTAGTCCATAAAATGGGCAGCACTGTTTTCTGAATTACGTTCTTTCGCTGTGATCTACAACCCGCCGCCAAGTGTGGAGGTTATGGCACAATCTCCCCATTTTTGAGGAGAATTCCGCCCAGCAGTGAACGTCCTTCGAGCGAGATGAAATTAATGTGTGACCAAGATCATTTTACAGCAACAATAATAATTGAACTATCAGCGTAGGTAACGAACGTAATTAGTTACACAATAGCAACTAACACTCAAATGATTATTATTTCTATACAAACCCTATACAAGACTGCATCAATTCAGTTATTAATTAAAATATAATAATAAAATTAAGAAACAGATCAGACTTGAGCCTTTTTCCACTGTCTTAAATCTTAAAATAAAAGTTTTCTGGCAGGAAAAATAACAAACTGTCAACGCCTTCACGTTGACAACATAAATACTAAGTAGACAGATTGCACTAATTGCTTTTGAACTAGAAATATACTAAGAAATACTATATCTTATATCTGATATAGATAAAACTCCTAGTAGTCTGTGCAATGTTTAAATAATTTAAGAAAAATAAAAATAATTAAATTTACATGTTTTGTCTTTTTATATATTATGTAATGTATCTGGAAATTATAACCTATTAAATCTATGTCGTGAGACGTTACGTTTGAAGTTGTTCATAAGGCTAGCATTGTTTGTTAGACTAGAAACAAACACCAACCCTACAGTTCTAAAATGTAACAATTACTAGATTTTTTTAATAAGGATCTACGTATCTTGTCTTTTAATACCCTATAGACAAAACTTTCCAGCCTAATACAGTTTTTCTTTTGTTTCAGATAAAACGAACACGCCAAAAGCACGACAGGAAAACGAATCGCAAAAAGTCTAGTCATTTTTTTATATTAATGAAGATGGAATAGTTATACAAACAAGACTATCTTATTTTTTTTATTTTATCTTTAAGTCGGTACTTATTTATTATTGAAGGTTTAAACTAGTGTAAAATGCAGATACTTAAAGCTCGTTTCGCTTTAAGAGCCAGTGCTTCACAATTTCAAGCGTGGAGCACTGCCAAAACTAGAACAGCGGCTACAGTAAGTAAATGTTATACATTTCTTAGCTTGTAATTACTATACAATATTTTTTTTCGTTATTCGTTCATGCAATATTACCCACTCTTCTATAATCTAAAATTAAGTTAATATATAAGCATTACTAAGTCATATTTGTTTATGCCCTTACTAATTATTAATCGGCTTATCCATAGAACAGAGTTCGATGTGATCATGACGCAAAAACTAGTTTTTTAGCTAAATGAGACCTTATCTCATTAAATTAAATCAAAAAAATCGACTTGACTTGACATGCTCACATCGAACTCTGTTCTATGGATAATTCGTAATAATAATTTTAATTTATAACAATAGGCAGTTCTCTTCCCAGTATAAGATAAAGCATTTCCCTTCTATTGCATTCCTTAATAAACCAAAAATACTTTATCAAAATAGAAATTAAATTTACTATAATAAAATATACACTTAATACTATTATTATAATAAACAAATTAAATTAAATTACTGCCTATAAGAAACCGCATTAACACAATCGACTTTAATCAATTTGTTTTTTTAATGTTGATAATTAAAGATCCTTTCCTTTAATGAACTATATTATCTATTTCGCGTACTATGTACCTTCTCCTATCTGAAACAATGATGTTTTTATCTCTCTTATCTATCCTTATAAAGCCGGCTTTAAAGCGTCCAGACAAATACGATAGAGCCGAGGGCATTGACACAAATATGAAGTCAAATAATTTGCATAACGCCAACTGTTAAACTAGCAATCGAAACAAGTTTCACTAGTTCATAAGTACTCGATATTTTAGTATTTATATAGTTTTGTAAGTATTCTTAGTTCTGTTTTCATTAACGTTTGCTGAAAAACATTAGCACATTTTTAATGGGATTGATATAATGAACACCAATAAAAGCTGAGACCCTGAGTTATTTTTGTTAAAGGCATATTACGCGTATTATATACTTTGTCCAATGTAGGATGATACTTTTGACAGTTGACACCTATATAGAGGGTAAAAAGTTGCTATTGCAATGTCCAGCCAAACATAGGGAAACAAACGCAACCTTAGTACGTAGCATTAAAGAAGTGACACCTGTCAAAAGTATCATCCTACATTGGACAAAGTTAATGCCTGCCTTCAGTAAGGCATCGTATTGTGGGGAAAATTCAAATGAATTAAATGAAAATAACTTTATTCAAATGTACTTAAAATAAGTTGTTTCGAATCGTCTAACATTTTTACCTACCACCCATTTAGGCCGTCTTTTAACTGACAAGATGAACGGGCGCAAAAATCTCGTCAGCTTAAATAATTCACAAAATAACAATTTATTTATTTATTTATGATCAAGACTTGGTACATAAACATTTTTTGTGTTAACAACTGTAGAAGTCAGAGACTGTGTTACAGTTAGTAGCTCCCCCCTAGGGCTGCCAGATCGAATGACCATATTATCGGGAGAAAAAAAACAAATTTTCGAGATTTTGGGACTTTGGTCGGAGAAACAAAATAAAATGAAATTAAAATAAATATATTGAAAACACCAACATTTAACATTATTTTTACATCGTCCGCTGCGGATAGAAGTAAACATTTCTCTGAGCGTCGGTCGGAGCGGCAACGTTTCGCTTCACGAAAATTAGGAACTTAAAATTATTGTTTTATAAAATGAAGTTGTTTTTCGGGAGATTTTTTACTTTATCGGGAGGAGAGAAAAATTCGGGAGAATCCCGCCAAATCCCGACCAGCTGGCAACCCTACACCCACCTCATTAAGGACAAGCAGCATGATTATAAATCTGTCGTGCTTACTATATAACATTCTATAATCTAAGATCACAGTGGTTTGTGTTTGTCTGTCCCCTCTTTTTCCCGCTCTTTTTCCGTTGTATCAATAACGTTACCATAACAACCCGTTACCGCAAGTAGTTCGTCTACCGGACACTAGATGGCGCTAACGGAAAAATATTTAATAATAGAAAAAATTTAAAGAATTTTGTCCACCCGTACGAAGCCGGGAAGGGCCGCTAGTATTATTGTATCATCACAATAATAGTAGTGTTATGGTTTCATTACACCGTTGATTTCAACAAAGTTAACAGTATCTGTTTTGAAATAGGTATACTCACACATTGCAATGATATACAGAGTATAAATGACAAATTTAACAAAGCGAAATCTCCGCATTATTGTAAATAAAACACAAAAGGTCAACTTACCGGCCATTCTTTATAAATGAATGAGTACTAACTGTTGCATGTGTCTATCTATGTATATACAAATTAGAGATAACCATCTTCATTAAAAAGTTAGCCCATCTTTTCCCATACGATAAGATAGACCCGAAAGATTAAGACCTCATGTTACATTAGCTCCCCCGATTTTTAAAATAAATTTTAAAGCTTATAGTCCTATTGCCAATAGCTGTAAAAAGATATAATGAAATAGCTGAACAAATGAAAATAACCAAAATTAAAAATGTTTTGGATAAAGATTTATTAAATATTTTACACACAAATGAAAGTGTAATTTTGGTGATTTTCATTATATTAAGTTTGCTTTAAATACATTGAGCACTCCTGGTAAGCATAATGCTTTTATTACAATTGCCAACGTGTCGTAGTGGTCCTTTGGCGAGGAGCGAAATCTGACCGCTTGGGTTCAACCGCCAACTTTATTCTCCTATATTTGAAAGACTAAAGAGATTTTCCTATTATATTTTATTACATCCAGTGAAGAGTTAAACACACAAGTTAAACATAAGCATTTGGAATCTCATCTTCTTTCTATTTTGCAATACTAACGCATACTAGTTTATTGTTAGTGTTGTGCAATTATGTTATCTCACATAACTGCATTTTTTTTACAAAAGCAATCTAGTGCTTGTGTATATTTAAAAAAATGGTCCTGCTATTCAAAAATATCTCTTTTTATTCAGTTTTGAGGTTTTTGGGATTTACGTACTGTTATTGCTTAAGATGACTCAGTTTAGTTAATGTGGTTTATAATAAAATACCAAATTAAGTACTTAATGACTTCTGGAAACAATCGATTCCACTTAATATAGAAATCTATACATATAAATAATATTGAAGTGTCTGTTTGTAATATTGAAATAACCGTTTTGACTACATGCATATGAATATATATACGGTACATACACCAAAATAACATTTTTTACAATTTTTGTCTGTCTGTCTGTTTGTTCCTGGTAATCTCTGAAATGGCTAGACCGATTTTGACAAGACTTTTATTGGCAGGTAGCTGATGTAATAAGGAGTAACTTAGGCTACTTTTTTTAAGAAAAACTTTTATTTTAGAAAAATAAAATTACTGTGCCACAGCAACGCGTGGCTGGGTCAGCTAGTATAAAAATAAATGTTTATCATATCCTCTTTGTGGTGATGATTAAAACTATAAAATATGATCAATTTGGGAATCACTCAATTATGTAATTGGTTTAAGTAGAACAACATAACAGGAATAAAGAAGGGTTTTAGATGAATAATAACAAATAGTTTTTATGGCAAAATCTTCCCTAGTACTCAAACCTAATGCCACTTTAATTCGCTGTAATCGATGTAAAGTTATAAAATGATAATTTAACAAACACGATAAGACTAGTTTACAAATGTATCAATATCGGTTAAATGTAATCAGCAATAACTTTATCCCATTATTTTTCTTGCATTCATCAGCAACGTGAACAAATGAGAGAATTATTTTGAGATGATGATCTTTGACGTTTTAAGTACGTTTTTTCTTCGGTTACGATATAAAAGAGATAAAACTTATTATTCCGTTATGTTATTATGACACTTTCTTATTACCATAATGTATGTACACGATAATTAAAATTCTATTTAGCTCGAATTTATGTTAGATTACTTGATTTAGGGACTTGCATTGCGATAATAATATGTTTGCATTTTTTTAATTTACTTAAAAAACTATTTGAACTCTCGTCGTAGTAAAAATCATAAAGCTTATAAAAAGTAATTTTAGTTGCGGAAGTAAGCTACAATTATATTTTATTACTAATTTATATGTATCACTTAAGTTGTGAGTAGGTGCGCTGGACCATGACAGTTGCACTCACTAGTGCTCACTAGATTAGCTCGATCCCAAGATGACTGCATCGTAGGGCTGTGCAGCTGCCATGGATCGGTTCAATACATTTTGTTCACAGCGTTTTTAATTTATTAACCAGTTAATGTTTTCGATTTGTTTTATGGTCTCTTCTCTATTATGGTTATTTGAATTATATATAAGCTTGCTAAATATTTTTGTGCATGTCGAAGCAGTCTTTAATTAAGGCGTCACTACGAAATGTGTCTTATAAACATGATGTATATGCCTGTGAGTCTATGTAAGTGATGGTCTTGTTGGTTGTCCAATAAATAAATTAATTAATTAATGAATATGGATTTCCGCCAAGTACCGCCTAATTCTATTAAATAAATATTATGAGATATATTTTAAATGTTTTCTGTTTACAGGATACAAAAACTGTAGAATACAAGCCCATTAGAAGCGTGTTGGTAGCGAATCGTGGAGAGATTGCCATTAGAGTATTTCGAGCATGTACGGAGTTGGGAATACGTTCTGTCGCTATCTACAGCGAGCAGGACAAACTGCAGATGCACAGGTGAAAATTATTTCATTTAGTTCAAACAGAATTATTCATAGAACTCTGATATCCTATATACATATGAAGATAGTTTGTAATGAGGAATAATTTCCGAGGTCCCGCGTTCGATCCCCGATATTGGTTCCGGTCTGGGTGTTGTGGAACCGTGGTCGTTTCTGAATTCAAACAGCTTTAGCTACTTGAAATGGGTTTAGTACAGTGTATGTGATTTCTAATATTTATTTTTTTGTTCAACCCTAAAACAAGAACCCGCTCACTTTTCCGAGCTACCAGATTGCAAAAATATTAGGAGCTACTTTTTATATATCAACAGCTATTTTTCTTATTATGCATACTACGAATTAAATAATGCGTATTCTTATATAGATGTTCTATCTTACGAAGAGGAAGGTAACGCTCTTAAGATCTCCCTAGAGAGCTTAATTTGTCGTAGTCTTCTATACGACTTCTTTTTTTCCAATCATAGAAATTTTGTTGATTTCGCGTTGTAAAAAGAAAAATATATTTAGTTAGATCAACTAAATCCTAATACCGCCATTTCGGTTATAATATACCACCTATTCGATGCATTCAATTTGTCTTCTATTAATTGAGGTTATTATTTCAGACAAAAAGCCGACGAGTCGTACATGGTGGGCAAAGGATTACCGCCTGTGGAAGCTTACCTGAGTATTCCAGAGATTATCAGGGTTGCGAAAGAGAATAACGTTGACGCGGTACACCCTGGCTATGGATTGCTCTCTGAAAGGTATGATTCTAGTTAGAAAAATGTGAGTATAAGTTCATATAACATTTTTTGTTATATTTTATATCTAACCACTTGTCAGTTCACTGTTTGTCAGTGTCAGCCACTGCTGCAAGAATTGTGAAAAAAAATGTCGGGCATCGGACTCTTAGATAAAAATGCCGTTTTGTCGCTAAATAATGATGCTTGGACCAAACAAAAATACTACCGTAAAGCTGATTAAATACAAAATCCACCAGAGAATATTTGGATCTCTGTAACTCAAAAGTGAATCGTAATTTGAAAAAAAAACAAAGCAGGCAAAGCGGAAATTTTAATATGGTAGCAATTGCGACCAGGGACTGACAATAGGCAAAAGAAATTATTACTGGAAGAAAAACCGACCTCGATTGAAGTGGGATTTTTCTAGTAATAATATTTTTATTTTTATAGTAATAAGTATTTCATGTGCTTAAATTTTCACAATACTAACAATTCTATATTGTTTAAACTTTCATTCGATTGGGATTAGTACCCGTACCGTAATATCGGAACTTTAAAAAAAATATGGCAATAATTCTGTTTTAATTAATTAAAAATGAAAGTGACCATGAAAGTTCAAAAACTAAGTAAAAAAAAAAAAAAAAAAAACAGCAAATAGTGTTGATTAAATTCAAATCATTATGGCAAGACTGGTCTCAATAGCCTAGCGAAACCTAGTTTAATCCTATTTGTCAGAAAAGGGTGGATTCAAAACTTAACCCAAAGATTTTTTTTCAACACACCATAATTACAAGAATTTGTATAATCTAGAAAAGCATGGACATACCGAAATAATAAAAAATATTCAGACAACAATCTAACAGTTAAATGCTTAAATAACATTAAATATATAGTTACTTGAACTTAACTTATTTGAAGTACCAATATCAGTACTCTAACATAATATATGTTAATCTTAATAGCTTAAAAGGGGATTTCATTCATAACATTCTTGTAATTTGTTTTATGAAAATTAAATATTTTGTATTTGTAAATAAATGATGGTAGCTGACTGAAAGATGCTTGAGCTGTTTAAATTTATTGTTAAAATGTTGGTTTTTCAAAGTATACTGATTTATTGGTAAGTTAAATGCAAATAACCCCGGCTTACTGCTCTATTTCGAATCTCATGGCTGTAGGTTATTCCTCAAAGCCAACGCCACATAAAAACCCCCGTTCACAATCATACTTTTGTGCTATATAAAGAATGTAAAATAAAAATGAAATTTCATATACAGGTCGGACTTCGCGCAGGCAATTATTGACGCGGGGCTTCGGTTCATAGGCCCCTCTCCGAAAGTGGTGCAACAGATGGGAGACAAAGTCGCCGCCAGGAAAGCCGCCATCGAAGCTAGTATGCCATACAGACTTTTATAACCAATTTTTATAAAGAAATTAATAAAATAAAAAGCAATGGGAGCCTGTGCACTTCAGTTTCTTAAACGCACCATCGATGCGCGCTTGTATTGATACATACGTGATACTCACGCCAGTCAAACACAGCTTGTGTCGGTCCAAAAGTTTAAACCCTTGAAGCTCAGCTTTGTGTAAAATATGTTATTTCTCTCTCTATCGGGGAAAAAATATCATTCAATCAAAAAGAACCATTACCAAAGCCGTAATAAGGATTAAATCAGACTGCGCGCTATAGAGCATTATATAATGCTCGCGGATTTTAGGTATCGTTGTCGCGCGCATGATATAATGCTCTCGGGTTTAAACGGGGGTTAAAGGGGTTAAACCTCCTTTGAATACCTGTATAAGTTCAGTCTTGAGCTTGAATCGGTACAGGCCCGATAATAACGCGTATTATCGCACTCAAGCGCGTTAGACATGCAAAAAATTACTCTGTGGAATAAAAGTAAACGCCATGTCGACACGTATTTCTAGATCGCGCGTCACCGTGTTTAAAAAACCCAGTGTGCATAGGCCTTTACTTTATACTATTATTGCTCTATTAGGAACTATGCTCATAGTGGATTACTCTAATTATTTTTATTTATTATTATATAGAAACAAAGAAATATTAAAATCACCCAAAGCGTTATCGATCTCTCCTTTAATTCCATTTGAACGAAAGAGAGGGCGATAGCGTTCCTAACGACAAGAGCCCATCGTCTCTGTGGGCAAAGGTCAACATGAGTATAAGTGGACTTATTTGTAGACTGTGTAATCTAGTTAGTTTTATTATTGTCTAGTTTCGTTCTAATCCACTATTTTTGTTTTTTTACTATAACAGTTTTATATCTAATACTGTTATATTATAGTAAATGTATGATACAAAATGGTAATTTTGTACGTTATATAATTGTTAATTTCTCACTGCAATTGTGTTATATACTAGGCGATGCAGTCGCTAAGCATAAGCTACGCTAGCACCATATATTGAAGCGGAGCGTAATACCTAAAAAAAAAAATTTTTTTGGTTCCATGGGAATTTTTGCGAATTTCAAAATTCGGGCTCCGTCACCATCTGGTCATAAATCTGTTGATTCGATTCCACACAAAAAATATTAAAATCGGTTAAGAACTCGGGAAGTTATGGCGTAACAGACGTTGCGCCATAGAAGCTGATCCATGGGAGCTGCGCTTGCTTCGCTCCAACAACGGCTATGGTGCCACATTAACTCCGTCTTGATAATAAACCGTCCTTTTGACTTATAGATACTAGCAACGCCGGGTATATTTCTCGTGTGTTGCATTTTCAACCTTAATGTTCAGTCCACTCACCGCATCTTTTACATTCAATGTAAGCCACGAGGTTTTAAAGAAAAGTGTATTGATTTTATTTATCTTAATAGTAAAACACTACTCTTAGCTCTACCCGTATATCACAATCTTTATTCCTTTTAACCTTTTTTTATTTATTCCTAACAGAGGTCCCAATAGTACCTGGTACAGATGGACCTGTGACAACAAAAGAAGAAGCTCTGGAATTTTGTAAGCAACATGGTCTCCCTGTGATTTTTAAGGTAAATATTAATACTTTAAAACTATTTAAAAGTTTACTAAATATTTTATAGATTATACGATAACGATGTTTTTACGATTAATTTTATAAATATAAAATAAACGTGTTAAATTAATTGCCTCTAGCGATGCTAACTCGCGCCTTCTCATAAGCCGGACAAAAGTAATCTCTAGGTTACCAAGATTTTTACCTGCGACACTTTCTACATATTTATGTTGTCCAAATGATTTATATACAGATAATAAAATATGGCTTTGTGGTTAACGCGTTGGGAACTTTCCCAAGAGGTGGTCTACAGATGAGTGGAAAAAACTGTCTCGCGCTCTTCCTTACTTTGGCAAGCACAATATGACTTTGAAAACAAAAAAGTAACACATTATTTAACAAAATCTTAAAGAGATATTAATAAATAAAATAGATTATATTCTAAAGGAATACCTAAACAAGAAAACTGTCTAATATACTCATACACGATTGAATTACCTACTTATTATATATTTAAATTTTATTTATTAAATTTATAAAAGCATTACATGTATGTAGATTCATAATAATACGTCCTCCCTCAATTGCAATACCCTACTGGGTTCATAATGTTGTTCTTATAAAATTAACACCTATGTATTCACTTTAAGGTATGAAAAAAAAATGTTTTGAATTGAAGCTCCTGTTGTTAACATCCACCAATCCACACTAATCGTGCGTTGTGGGTAAGCTACATTATCCCTGTTGTGTTTTCATTCAAGCGCTTTACTGCAGCGTTGGGCATTAGTAGACCAATTATGACGATGACAGTATTCATCAGAATTTTATGTTTGCGTTTCATGTAGGTATTAAGGTTTCCTTAAATTATGATGAATCTCTATTAGTGAAAAATTTCTGTATTTATTTCCCAATGTACTATCGAGGCCTCTGGCGCCTTATCAGTCCTAAGTCGAAAGTCGCTAGCACACTGCACGATGCCTATCGCTTCAGGCCACGCCCCACTCCATTCTTCCAAAAATGGCACGCGTGCGCAAACAAGCAAGTGAGAGCAGTTTGACAGTTGACAGTACTGACATCAATGGCGATTTTAAAACTAGATGTTTATGATTGGCCGAAGTATAAATCGTAATAAAATACGAAGCCAATTAGGGGTCGTGTGGGTGTGTCCGATGCGATTAATTCAAACGAATATTTCTACAAAGTGGTAAGGCGCGAGAGACCTCGATAGTACCTCCATCGTAGTTTTGCGTATAGTACTTTTCAGTTATATTATATGTCTACCCTAAAAAGCCTACGGTGAATACGCGGAAAAATTAGAAACATGTACTAGAATCCATAAAATCCTGGGTAGAATATAGATTTTTTCCAGTTAGCCTCATACACTCAATTATAGACTAGCACTGTATGGATTTATTTAGCAATTAATAAATGGTTGGTTTATTTAAAGTGTTAATCCTTGAACTATACCTATGGTGAAAAGCAGAATATAAAATTTTAAAGAAATCCCATTTATCTACCTCGACTTGTACAAATTCTCTGAAATAAGTTTAGGCGTATTCATCTTGGGGTGGCTATTTTGAGGTAGATAAAGGAAAAAACTTAATAAACTTTGGAAATGTGCTTGTAATCAACTTTGCTTTAAGGTTATTGAATTTTAAACCAATCCTATTTGATATTCTTTTTTTTTACAGGCCGCATATGGCGGTGGCGGTCGCGGTATGCGTGTAGTTCGTGAAATGGACGAAGTTGCTTCTGCCTTCGAGAGAGCATCATCGGAAGCTCTCGGTGCCTTCGGCAACGGATCCATGTTCATAGAGAGATTTATAGAGAGGCCAAGGCATATCGAAGTACAGCTGTTAGGTAAACTTCATTTCCAATTCGGAAATAAACGCTTATACTACTGGTGGGACCATGATTTCATACAAACCAAAATAATATTTTTAATAAGATAAAAAGGCTAATATTTCATACAATACAAAAGGCAACATTTTGCGACATAGCTAATATTTAAATTATGGACGAAACTATACAATCGACTACCCGGATATGCGGATAGCGGAAGTGGCATTATTAGATTAGGGAAATTAATGAAAAACATTTTTGTTAAATGCAGATTAATTGCAACGGCTAATAATTAAGTAAATTCTTTAATTTATTCATATATAGCAAAACTGCCTAAGCATAAAGAAAAAATACAAAATAACGTATAAATAATGTAAACAAATACTACTTTACCCTTAAGACTGAGAGCAATCTCTTCCAGACAAGCTTTGCGATATACAAAAACCTCTTCCTTATCATTGTGATCATTTCAGGTGACAAAGCTGGTAACGTTGTACATTTGTACGAACGCGACTGTTCAGTGCAGAGGCGCCATCAGAAAGTTGTAGAGATTGCGCCGGCGCCACATTTAGACCCTGAAGTAAGTGTACAATTAGCTTATTTTCTAATTAAATCATGTGATGAGTGCCATATAAAAATGTAAAAGTAACAGCTGGCTGATAATAACACAATACATTTTGAAGTATTAGGTTTAACTCCTTGAAACCCAGCTTTGTGTTAAATGCGTTATTTCTCTCTCTATCGGGGAAAAAATATCATTCAATCAAAAAGAACCATTACCAAAGCCGTAATAAGGATTAAATCAGACTGCACGCTATAGAGCAGTATATAATGCTCGCGGATTTTAGGTATCGTTGTCACGCGCATAATATAATGCTCTCGGGTTTTAAGGGGTTAAGGGTCTTCCACAAGGCTTACTTTAAAATGTAGCAAAAAAGTGTTGTTGAACAGGGCCAATCAAAGTGTATGGAAATTTGAAATCGTCAATGATCAAAATTACAAATAAGGTTATTTTATTTTGTCCTTTGGTAGCTAATGTAATGAACAATTTAAATGTTTAGTGCTGCAGATCTAAACAGTGATTTTTATTGTTCTTATTTATTAAATTAGGGTATTTGATAATTTTTTTAATATAAAGTTTTTCACGTAGGGTTAGTTATTATATGTAATTACATCAAAGGGTCGAGGCGAGAGGTATCTCTAACCTCTCGCCTAGAACGCAAGTACCTAAAGAGAGAAGTAATTTAGAAAGTAAGAGCGACAGATCGATAGGAAAGAAAGAGAATAGAGCAAGAAGGAAATTGAAAAGCACTTCCGTTGAAGCTAAAGTTGTTAACGCTAGGGGTTGAGCATAATAGATATGCTGTTTTTCGAAAATTTATATTTTGTTTATCATTTTGCGATGGTTATTGTTGTTTCTATGCTAAGCACGGTTTGGTTGAATTGTATCTAAACATTGATTAGACAAGCTTTACCAAAAGTGTACATTTATAAATATCGAACCGGCAAAGTCTGCCAGACCAGAAAAATTGTCTTATTCATATTGTAAACATGTAAAGTATGTATATTGTAACGACACTTTGCTGGTGAACGTTACGTTAGTAAATTGTTACTAAAACATGTTTTAGTTTTCGTGGTATTCTAGTGTCTAAAACTGTTGTGATTAAGAGTTTTTGTGATTTTGTGCTTTCAGGATTGAAAGTATAATCTCTGCTACAAACTCGTCCTATTAAATTTTATTTATTTTAGACTCGTCAAAGAATGACGGACTGTGCAGTACACCTGGCGAAACACGTCGGCTACGAGAACGCTGGCACAGTGGAATTCTTACTCGATGATAAAGGAAACTTCTACTTCATTGAAGTCAATGCTAGGTAGCTATTCAACTTTAAGACTTACTCCACTTATAAATAAGCTCCTTTTTTATCTTTACGAATTTTATATTTCTACATACTATTATCCATACTAGCGGCCCGTCCCGGCTTCGCAGGGGTGGACAAAATTCTTTAAATTTTTTCTATTATTAAATATTTTTCCGTTAGCGCCATCTAGCATCCGGTAGACGAACTACTTGCAGTTAACGCGTTTCTATGGTAACGTTATTGATACAATGGAAAAAGAGTGGACAGACAAACTCACAAACCACTGTGATCTTAGATTATAGATTTATCTTTTCCAGTTGTACAATACCAGAACTTTACATATGCAAGTTAAGTGCATGGAAGAATTAAGTCACTTAGTCATGACTTATTTGCATCGTATTTTTAGCATTATCGTCTATATTTTTACTGTGAAATAAATATTGTTTATGAAATTAAAATTAATATTATAAATAGTTATAAAAAGTAAAAAGTAGTATCGGCATATTTCACTAAACTACGTTATAATTGCTCTCTGATTTGTGCTAAAACATAAAAACCAACAGAGACAAGCACAATATAATTTTATCGCTCGCTTCACCTTTCAAATGCTCAAATTAGTGGAAAGAAAGATCTTTATATCTATAGTTATGACATGATATAGTAATATTTTTATATTGCATTATCATATTGTACATACAGATGTTATAAAATAAGTTCAGGAACGAACATTAATCCTGCAAGAGCACAGCATCCTTAGAAGTAATATAAATAAATATTGCTCAACCAATTCTATGATATCTTCATAATTATTATTATTATACAGAATTACTTTTAATATTATTATTAATCTAAAAATAAATATCAAAAACGATAATAAACAATTTTCTAATAGATATTATGATAATATGTAAATTGATCAAAATTTATCTTAATTATCGGCACTTTTTAATCTTATCTTTTGTTTTGATAATATTGTAAATAACAACACTAGTCCACTCCGAGGTGGTTTAGAGCCCGGTGTTCTGTAATACAGGTTTTCTATGAAACCTGGTATAATCACCAGCTCTCACAAAGACTTAAGGAGAACCATATCTGTTACAGTTTTTAAGTATAATTGTAGATACCTTTGTGGGGATACCTTTGTCCTGACAAGTATATATGCGTAATCAACTATCCGCTTTGTATCAACAGGTTACAAGTAGAACATACTATCACAGAAGAGGTGACCGGTATAGATCTGGTGCAATCGCAGTTACGCGTAGCGGAAGGGATGACGCTGCCAGAAATGGGTCTCACTCAAGATAATATTAAAACCCAAGGATTCGCTATACAGTGCAGAGTTACTACTGAAGACCCGGCTAACAACTTCCAACCAAGCACTGGAAGGATTGAAGTATTCAGGTAATTTAGACTATATTTGTGTTTTAAATCGTTTATGAGATACTGTCTAGTGTAGTTTTATACCAGTATTACTTAAAATATTTGAGAATGAAATTAAAGTTGGTTAAATTCATCGTAAAATTGCAAAATTTGACATTCCGGCTTGTCTTGTCGTATTATGAAATAAAATAAAAATTACATGGATGAATACACACATCCATACCTATTTCACACATTTCACTGCACGCTGGTTTAAACATTTTTGTTTAATTTGATTAAAATTTTGCTACTTTACCATTATCGATCAAATCGACGACCGTTTGGTGCAACGGTAGCGATCCTGACTATCGAACCGACGACCTTGAATTTGAGTCTCGAAATGGGCAGATGTTTGTGTGATAAATACGAGTATTTGTATCTGAGTCATTATTATATATTTCTATGTTAAATATCTAGGTACCATATGTTTATGTCTATCTGTTACCAAAGTATCCTTACAGAGCTTACTTTGAGTTAGGCTAATTAGTGTGAATGTAAGAATTATTATTTTTAAACCAAAGTAGCAAAAATTCGTGTTACAAATGTTTTGTTAATTATTAAAGAATATTGAATCCTTTTGATACAGATGCTCTGTACTTTGAAACACCACCTTTGTCGTTGTTTCTCTATTATCGGATAAAGATAAAAACATTTTATGTATTAAGTTTAAATTATAATGAAGCAATCAGCTAAAATTAAGATATTTAGCGAAAAGCTCAATTTTGATGCTGTATTAATGTGGCAACATTACATCATATTGTTTACTACATAATTTGATGCCCAACTATAGAGTTAAAAACGTTTATACATGTAAATTTAATAATATTAATCCGGCAGTAAAATATTCATATATTTTCGACAAATCAGAAACTTGAAAGATTGCTGCAATATAATACTGAAATAATGGCATTGCGCTTCTCATTATGAATATCGTATGAGAAATAATATTCCCAAAGCAATAATTTTCCATGCTTCGAATTATAAAACGAACATAGATGGAAAGTGCTAAACATACTAAGAATTGAAAAACAAAGAAACAGCGTTATTTTGTTCGAAAATAATTATCCACTTTTAAGAGGTAAAATACTATTTTATTTTATTTTTTTAGATCTGGTGAAGGTATGGGAATCCGTCTCGATTCTGCATCGACATACGCTGGTGCAGTAATATCTCCATATTACGACTCGTTATTAGTAAAGGTTTGTAAAAGTAAAATACGAGTATATATCCCTGTGCAGAAGTTTTATTATGAACAGCAATAGGTTTCTTGCATGATTTTTTTTATTGTATAAATCGTTAAATCAAGTCAAATTTAATAGAAAAATACATTAAATACTTTTTTTGTAGAATTATTTTTTGTTAAAAAAATATTATCAGTGCATTAATCGTAATTTAAACAGCCGCCATTTTCACGCACTTTGAATGACGTCACATGACATGACACGCCAGGTTACTATGGGTGAATCTACATACACTGTAATGTTTAATTAAGACAGCACTTAGCTCTATGATAAAATTGTATGTTTATTTTTTTTTAATGTTATAGTGTATGTTTTGTTGGTGGTCCTTATAAATAAATAAATAAATGATATATAATGCCGGCAAACGCATGGCTTCATGTCATGTGACGTCACAACCAATGGGAAGGCGCTTAGTATTTGAAATTTACTTTAGTTTATGCACACTTTTTAACCCGAAAAAAAAATTCTTAAAAAAATAATATAAAATATCGATTTTAACAAATGCCGTCGGTTTATTACATATTTGAAGAATATTTAAAAAATTATTAGATTTTTTTTTAAATTATATGCAAACAACCTATTAAGTGTTAGGTGTAGGCATAATTAGAGTGACAAATCTATCCGAAAGTTGTTAGTAAAGAGGTACGCTATATAACAATAATCAAAACAGAGTAATCATTCAGCTATCGAAGCTCTTATTTAATCAAAGGTATCAACTTTTTTCAATAATAAAGTAACTATAACAATTAAATGCTAATAGGCTGGTTGACACCATAAAATTATAATTACAAAACATTATCCTTATAAAGAACCCCCTTTGAGTCTTCGAATACCTTAAATGAAGTAAAAGTTAATAATACTACAAAATGTTTTTTCATATAACCGACAATTAATTTGTCGGCAATTTGAAAAATATTAGAATAGAGAATACTTGACAACTTGTATTCATATATTCTATTTTGGCAGCTGTTTAAAAGTTGCTTAATTGATCTAACGTAAGTCAGTTAACAGCCCTACTCTGGAAAATTAACGTAATAGAACCAAACATAGTTATATATAATTAAATGACAATGCAAAAAATATATATTTAATTAAGAGTAAGAAATTCGATACAATAGTAGCTTCTATTTACCGTTGTATCAGTTTTCTTGGAACCATCTATCACACAGTAATTTAGAATGAACATAGAAACAGGAATGGTTTAAATTGTGGCAGCGATACCTATATACCTTCGTACAACAAATATGGGCCAGAATTACCTTTTTAGCAACATCGCACATATGCCAATTACATATTCAAGGTCCTCGGGCAAAGTCACCTATCTCGGGGAATAATGCTTTTTAGGACATCAACTAGTTCACTTTTTAAATGTGTAAAGTTTAAAATGCCGAGTTCGAGGACAACGGGAACC
Organism: Calamotropha paludella; assembly: GCA_927399485.1. Lineage (NCBI taxonomy): Eukaryota > Metazoa > Arthropoda > Insecta > Lepidoptera > Crambidae > Calamotropha > Calamotropha paludella. The sequence goes on along the minus strand of OV656817.1, from coordinate 7,602,625 downwards.
TTACGACGTAGGTATATATTCCACCGTTTTAGTTTTGCTATATTCCAACTGTAGCGACCTTGCCTTTCGCATCGACGGTCGTGCGTTAAAGTCCCTTAAAGGGCACACGTCAGGATTTGTACCTGAGTCAATATATATATTATAAATTATATACCTATGTATTGTATATCTATGTCTATCTATTACTTTAGTATCCATAAGACAAGCCTTACTTTAGGCAAGTCTAATTGGTATGAATGTATATGTAATACAGTGTAGTACAGTATGTATGTATGTGTAATATTATTATTATATTTTTTAAATTAAAACACCGATTGCAACATAATGGTATAAATAAGGACATACAGAAGTCGTTTATGTAATAAGCGTAATAGAAGGTCATACCTATGTAGGTTAGGATATGTCTCAAGGCAATTATGTAAACGTGTCTCGCGTTTATTCGATATCGCACAGCACGCGATTGAGTTTAATATATGTCACTAATGGTCTTTCGAGGCTATTTATATATGCGTTATGTTTATTATGTTGTGTTTGATTTTAATAGGTTTCACTTGGAGAACTACTCAAAAATTATGTACTCACGATAAAATAATACGTTGAGATAAGGGAGTTATTTACATACAACGGTATTCAAATAAATACAAGTTTAAAAATAGATGAACATCCTCATGTATGACATCATATAATAAAGATCATTTTTATAGAAATAGAATAAAACATTAAAACGAAAAATAAAAATCTAATCCAATTTAAAAAAATATATTTTCCTGAATGTTCAATAGTCATGGGACTATTTTATGTTTTCTTTTGAAAAGCATTTGCTTTCTCTTTTCTTAGTATTTTTATTAAAAAAAAATATAGTCTAACTCGACTGGCTAGTCTACTAAAAGCACTACGACATCTCAAAAAAATTTGAGACTCAAATGAAAGATTTAAATTTAGGCGCTTGCATGGTACCGCTACAATTCAATTCAAATTCAATTCAAATTCAATTCAAACAATTTATTTCAGAAAGCTAAGTTCCATAGTGTTAGTAATAACATTTTTTTTTTTTAATGTTAGTATAAAGACTTTAAAAGTAGAAGCTACAGTAGACATTAAAAAACAAATTTTGTTTTAGGTGATTTCGCACGCACAAGATCTGTCCGCGTCCGCTGCTAAAATGAATCGAGCTCTTCGCGAATTCCGTATTCGTGGCGTCAAAACCAACATTCCTTTCCTGCTCAATGTATTAGAAAATCAAAAATTCCTCAATGGTAAGCAACAATTTTTCTATAGAGTTGGAAGATTCTAATTACCTATTTCTTTATTTTTGTGTCATTACTATCTACTCTCGACTCGAGCTTGACACTCTCTAAATCCCTCTATTGATCTGCCACGGCTATGGTTTTCTTTATAAGATTAAATTAAAAAAAATGAATAATTCACAGGTGCTGTCGACACATATTTTATCGACGAACACCCACAGTTGTTCATGTTCAAACGGTCACAGAACCGAGCCCAGAAAATTCTTAATTACTTGGGCTATGTACTGGTGAACGGACCCGCCACGCCCCTCGCTACCAACATACCGCCCGCTGACGTCAAACCTTACATACCGTCCGTGCCTTTGGGTAAGTTACAAAATAATTGCAGACGGATTATCCAATTTTATAAGAAAATATAAATATACCTTACATATATTTAAGCGAACCAAGTGCCAATAATGTTCACTCTTATTTTGTTATTAACTATAAAAGAAATACGTATTTATTGGTCATGAGTTTGACCGACTAAATGGTTAATGTCTTGCGACAAAAACCATGGCTTATGTCGAAGTACTCTAATAATGGAAAACATTATTAAAACAGTGCCACAGTTGTCATTGCTAACAATTTACATATTCATGTACTCATATAACAGTTAAAAAGATGCATTGTTTAAGTGGGTTTATCAAAACGTTACATTTTGTGATTTGTTTTATAGGGAAGTGTTTTATGTGATCAGGAATAAGCAACATTTGGTTTCATTTAGTTTTGCATGATAGTGAAAAATCCAATATTAATATTTTAAAAGCAAGGAAGCTGAAGGATGAAATTTTACATAATACTGAATGTTTCAAATACACATTTTTTTTACAGTCCGCCCAGGACATGGTAGGTCCAATCCATATATGTTTTAAGTGTGTGCGATAGTATGAGCATATAATTTATATATTTAATTATTATTTGCTTTATCAATGCATTGCAGAATACTTTTTTATTAATGTGATATTATATAGTATAATAAATAATATTTACTTTGTACTAAAATTTCATACTTCACTTTGAGTTCTTATTGGGTGGTGATATTTTTGTTTTGTTTGTTTTTAACAGAAAACATAATTGCCACAGACTGTATGCCTTACATAATACACGAACTCATTGTTAATTCATTTCTGGTAGTACATCATCGGGTAATACTAGCTGACCCGGCTACGCATTGCTGTGGCTCAGTAATTATAATTTGCAATATTTTTTATTATTTATTATTATTCACGTTCTTTAAGAAGGAAGTCATAAAACTGGTTCAAACAACACTAAACTATTGACTAGTTCCTAAATATCTTGGTCGAACACTTCACTGACGAATATACGAAAAACCTATTTAAAAACAAGTGCTTTTTTTGAAAACCATTTTATTCGAAAAAGCATGCATACACGTATTTTGTATTTAAAAATAACTTTGAAATACTTAATATTTTTGACACTTTTTAAAAGTACATCTTTGGTTTGATCTGTATGTGACAGACAATTACATTTATATTGTTGTCCCGCTCTACTTATTTGACAATACATTCGATAACGTTTAAAATAATCCTTTAAAAAGGACAAAATTCAGATCCGATTAAGTCCCATTTTTAATTACTAGACTTATATGGTTATAATTTTTTTTTTGTACGTACTTTCTGTTGTTTTCGTATTTTATATACATATTTTATATTTTTTATACTTTTTTGTAAAACTATTTGTAGTTGTTTTGGAAATAGAAGAAATAGTATTTGCATATTGTATTTAAATAGTTTCCACTACCTGTTGTTCACATCTCTGCACTTCACTCGGGGTTGCATCCTTTGCATAATCTGTGCACATCATATACCGCCACATCATATACATATATTGCACCGACCTGTCATTGTGTTTACTAAAAATATTTTTCAGACCTTTCCCCTGAGGCCATTAAAAGACAGGAACTAACAGGCGAGAATACAGGTAAAATATTTTTGTTACGTTTTGAATGCCATCAATACATGATGTTTAAACCTCATTAAATAAATTATCAATAAAATCCTTATCTCACTAACTATTTTTGGTAACCTTACATATTTAGCTAGGGGTCTTTTTATACACACAATACAGTTACGATTACTTACGTAATCGGTAAGTATTTGTTAGTGACAATCAATAAACATGCGTTCTTATAAAGTATACTTTCTTAAAGTATAAAAACTTTTTTCAATAAAACTTAATTATTTAGTAGAAACAAGAACTTATTTACTAGAAGTATGTTCTGGCAGGGCCGTCTTTAACCTATTGGAGACCCTGGGCATATAAGAATAATGGGGCCCCTATGACTTTGACAGTACACTTTTTTATAACTAGAATAGTCAAGGAGAGTAGATGAAGAAGGTTTCAGATTTTTTTATTGATAGTCAATAGAAGAATGGATAATCTTTAATTTAAATGGGGCGATTCACACATATTTAAAATTATCTGAGCATGCTGAAATTGGATAGCCTTTTTTGGACGAGAGTAGAGTAGCTTCGCGGATCCAAAAGCTAATAACCAAGTCGATAATATAGCCCCTAATTGAGGTTCGATTTACTCTTATTAAATAAGTTTTTCAGTAATAAATGTTGGTATTGGTTTAGTGAACTAGCAGGAACTAGGGGGGGGGGTCCTATCAATCACGGGGCCCTGGGCATTTGCCCAGTGGGAAAGAGGGGTCTGTGTTCTGGAAATTTACATTAGGTTGCTCTAAAATTGATCGATTTTATTTTAAATGACTAATTCTCTAAAATTGATTATTTTAAAGTTTATGTTAAAATGATAGGTGTTGTATTCAATTAGCTGTTATGCTTTTATAAAAAAAACAGTTACCCTAATTTTTTTTGCCTATTAAGTAGTAAAGATGCTTCAATTCCTATTCTTTCTAAGCCAGAAACTTTCTGGCTTTCCTTTCTTGAATTGACATTATACTAAGATACAACACTATGCCTTAGGGACTATTTAAACATTTTCAAAGTACTCTACAATAATGTATGTTAAAGTATTATATATTTTTTAAGTTATCTTTCTTACCAATCTTTATAAAACTTTAATTCTCATCTCATTTTAAACGTATTTAATAATTGTTGGTATTCATTTTATAACATCTATATTATTTCTTGGTTCCTCATCATATTTTGATACTTTCTCAAGACGAACATTAACAACGAAACATGCACTATAAACTTACTTACTTTTAAGTGTAGAACATTTTTGTTAACTTCAAAACATATAACATTTTCTATCATATTATTTTTTTAATACATATTTAGTGAATCTTCTTCAAATATTAATATTTTTCTTTCGTTTAAGTTATCTGCAATAAATCATTTGCAATTATTAACGATTGCTTTATTTGTCTTGTATATATCGAATGAATTAAATTTGAACATCGTGATTTTCTATACTTAAAACCTTGCTTATTACCTCAGCGGTCCAACCACCGAGAGGCTATAAACAGATTCTCGAAGAGGGCGGTCCCGAAGCATTTGCTAAAGCAGTCAGGCGGAACAAAGGGCTCCTTCTCATGGATACGACATACAGAGACGCCCACCAATCGTTACTCGCCACCCGCGTCAGGACGCATGATTTACTGGCCGTGTCACCTTACGTCGGCCATAACTTCAGCAACTTGTATTCGTTGGAGAATTGGGGTGGAGCCACTTTTGATGTCGCCCTAAGGTAACAACTTTGTATAAAAATCTGTGCACAACTTAGAGTAATCGCGTTCGGCTTAATATAAAATTCTATTTTCGTGAGTTCCATGGTGTTTTCGAAGCACCTCAAGCCATCAGTACCGTAGAATCTGCACTGTGGTCGCGTGGTGTGTGGTGGATTATGGCCCATTCTCCTCTACGGTGTTTTCATCCTTATAGAAGGCCTGTGCTTTACCAGTGAGGACATTAACAAGCTGATGATGATAAATTGCTGATAAAAGGTTGAATATCATATCAGTATTAGCTGCACTCGACGTGCTTTGGAATACTCTGTTTTGCTTATAATTTTTTGCTGACTATACATAGAAACCGTTCCCTGGCCTGCATATAAAAACTTAACAAAGTTTCGTCACAATCTGATCTATGGTTTTGGAACGCATAGTGAACAAACATACAAACATTGATTTTTATTTATATAGATTCATAATACAGAATAGTAATAAAAATAAAGGCGTTGGACGAATGCACATTTACGTTTTCTGTCATCGTTAAAAATGTCCTGTTGTATTATAGCACACTTCAGTCTTTTACGACATCCTGAAGTGTGCTATTCGACTCTTCCAGACCACATAAAATACATAACAACTCACCTCCCGTAGAGCACAAAACTTGCAGCAGAGTTTACTTTATTTATTTTACTGCGATCTCCAATCTGTCTGCCAAGGAGATTATGGCAAAAACCCATGTTTGGAGTAGGCTATTTTTGTTAAAAATGATGATTATTGCTTGCATTATTTAGCCGAAAGGTATTGAGGTAATCATACATTTTTATCTACATTTACCAGGAATCGATAAACATACATCACCACAGTAATATCACCATAATAACAAAGAATAGAAAAAAAATGCGTTTCGTTTATGCCATGCTAAAGTGACATTGATTGTAAAGTGAACATTCTTATAGGTTCCTCCATGAATGTCCATGGGAACGTCTTCGTGATATGCGCCGTTTGATTCCAAACATTCCCTTCCAAATGTTGCTCCGAGGCGCCAACGCTGTAGGATACACGAACTACCCTGACAATGTTGTCTATAAATTCTGCGATATGGCTGTGAGTATTTTCAATTATACGATATGTAGACTTAAACCGTTTGTTTTTTGACGTGACAACGTCTTATAAATTGGTTTGCCGGGTGACACTTCAAGAAACTGCGTTACGCTCCGCTCACGTTATGCGCTTACAATGAGAGCGAGTGAGAGGCACGCGTCCCTTCCACTCGGGCATGGTTAGCCCGCCTAAGAGCGAGAGAGACAGACATAAAAAGTGGAAGGGACGCGTGCCTATAAATAAATGTTTTAAATATAATTCTTTGTATAAATAAATGTTTTAAATTGTTACTATTATTTCATCCTTCTTCCTACTATACGAATGAATATTCACATTAAAATTATTTTACCACTCAAAGTCGTCACGTAAAACTTTCGCCCGTATACCGACTTTACAGGCAACCAACCAGTTTTTTTTTATTTAACATTTTATATGTCAATATACAGAAAATATATGCAATGTAACTCTGAGAAACTACAAATGTAGGTGTTATAATTGAATTTTAATTATTATTACCTTTTCAAGATTTGTTGAACGACTTCTATAATGATAATACCCCACACCATGGTATAGAAAAAGGAAATAACGTCCCATGTATATGTGAAAGGAAGACAGACAAACATACGAACAGACAGAAATGATGAAACTATAGGGGTTCGATGTTCACTACGGAACCACATAAATGGCTATAATTTCAGGTGCAAGCTGGTATGGACATCTTCAGAGTGTTCGATTCTCTCAACTATCTACCAAACCTGATCCTTGGCATGGACGCGGCAGGTAAAGCCGGTGGCGTAGTAGAAGCGGCGATCTCTTACACCGGAGACGTTTCTGATCCTTCTAAGAAGAAATACGATCTCAAATACTACCTTAACTTGGCTGATGAACTGGTGAAAGCTGGCACTCATGTCTTGGCCATTAAGGATATGGCCGGGCTGTTGAAACCGCAGGCTGCTGAGTAAGTAACATATCTATTTTATTTGATATTTATCAAAAGGAAATTGGAAAATATATTTTTTTATGTGAAAAGATTTTGATATATTTTGTGATTTTTTTTGAATTTATAAGAACTGGTATTTCATCAGATTAGTTATTTTGTGATTTAACCCTTTGTTTTGTGATGAGTAATTTTACAAACTAATAATTTCCAAACCTCCAGTTTATATTTCTTTTGGTGCATTGAGGGCGAAATTTATTATATAACGGAAGATGTGCACGCAGCATGCAACGAAAACGCGACACAATGATCTTAGCTGTTAAAGTGACTAACTTCAAGATATCTCATTTTTTTAAGTACACCTCCTGCCGCGCGTACATAAGTACACGCACGCTTTTTTATTTATTCTACTGGTTGAGATATAAAATACGCCTGTAAAAAACAACTACGCCTCCGAGCCCTCAGGTGGGATTCGAACCCAAGACCTTTCGCTATCCGGGCGAGTGCTCTGACCGCTGATCTACCGAGATGCCGGCAAACGCGTCGAAATTGACAAACTTATTTTAACTTCTACTATGAGCTAGTATAGTTCCACCAATGTTGAACGCTAATTACCTTCAACATCTTATTTAAAGATTGCATTGTGACTGCAAAAATTAAATAAAAAACATATTCTACTGGTTCTTTAATGTAGATTACATGAACAGGCTCCTCATCAAAGCCATCAGAGATAAGCACCCAGACGTCCCCATACACGTGCACACCCACGACACGTCCGGAGCGGGCGTGGCCTCGATGTTGGCGTGCGCCAAAGCGGGCGCGGACGTAGTGGACGTGGCTGTCGACTCCATGTCGGGGATGACCAGCCAACCCAGTATGGGGGCCGTCGTGGCTTCCCTACAGGGCACTTCACTTGATACCAGTGAGTAAAATTAATATTAAGTGTCTATTTTAATATTGTTATTGCTAAAATATTTTATATTATCAATATAGTCCCATTCGTGGTTATTCTGACTTAGAAGTAGTTATATAAGCCACTGACAAAACAAGCCACTGAAAAAAGTGATTTTACCATACACCAATGTTACACTGTTAAAGCAAAATGATTTTGTTTTTATTGGTTATCTAGCAAATTAGGTACCATTTTAACAAAAGGACTTTAAGGACCAGACATAATTTTCTATAAAGTTTTATACTCTCCGGGTGTTTCTATTATTTGAATATGGAATTTGAAGAGGCATTATTGCTTTATATCCTCTTGCGTCGCCTTCAAAGATATTTTTCAAGAGTTGTTTTATATTCAGAACCATGTATTGATCTCTCGCTCACATTGACATCAAAACTTTACTTTTGATGATTTTATAACTGCACTTTTTACATTTGCAATACTAAATCCATTGGCATTTGTATTGTAGTAACTTATTTCGTCAGTCAGTTTCTTAAAATAAATACGCGAAGTCTATTTGACTATTTGTCGTCGACTGAAGCGGTTTTCTATAATGGTACCAGCTAACTGTCGTTCGTCTGTTAACACCTTTACAATTTTATAAGTAAGCACTAAATATAACACTATTAAATTTCAAAAGATCGCCTGAAAGAAATGACTATCTATAAATAAGGCAACATTCAGATTATAATATGTGCAAATGTTACTGTAAAAGTATATGTATTGTTGTTAGCGCACACCATTTTTTTGCGTATGTTTATTTTATCCTGACGTTTCATACCTTTTCAAAAGCCATGTCAGAGGGTTCAAAGTCAAAGTAATAGTATAAAAATGAAATAAACACATTTCGTAAACCGTTTAAAAGTATTTAATTTTAATAAATGGATGGCGACGCGTCGAAGCAAAAGAACTAATTACAATAACTTAAAGCTCCGTAATTTTCTGAATTCACTGGTTTTAATGCAATACAACATAGTCCAATGCTAAAGATACGAAGCAAGTATCTTTCATTGTATTGTTAACTAGTACTGCAATCTGAAATGAGTTCAATTTTTATTCAGTTATGTTACTCTTATAGCTGCTGAAGCGAACTGGCAAAAAAACTACAACCGTCTTTCCTTTTATTTTTTGAAGTTACACTTCTCTTGGCGCGTTTAGGTGAGAATAAAATTGAGAACTGCGCGCGCACACCGTTACGACAATCCGACAGTATGAAGTTGGCTATCAAGTATAATTAAAAGCGTATATTTATTTTACTGACTAAGTCAACATACTCACTAGACCCAAGGTATTTAAAAAAAAAGTTTTTTTTCACATAATTTTCTTTTCAACCTTTATACTTTCAAGTTTTTTTATATATTTTTCTTCGAACGTTTTATCTTTTTTCCTACTTAAATTGTTTTTTCTTAGCTACGCCAAAGATGCATAACCTCTAACACTCGAACATAAGTACATGCACCATTTTTTTGTTTTGGCAGACATTCCTCTTCAAAAAATATCAGAATACTCAGCGTATTGGGAGCAGGCACGCACTTTGTATGGACCATTTGAATGCACGGCTACTATGAAATCGGGTAATGCCGACGTCTACCTGAACGAGATACCCGGAGGACAATACACTAATCTACAATTCCAAGCATTCTCTCTTGGCTTGGGCAACCAGTTCGAGGCAGTCAAAAAGGCTTATAGGTAAGGTATTAATATTAATTAAAATTATTACCATGTTTTTATTTTATTTTGAGACTCCAACAGCACCCAAATGGTGCTGTTCCATGCTCCATTACGGTCACGGAACTACTGTAGTTTTATGCGGTTGAATGTTATGGGCAGACGTGTCGTTCTACCCTCCGTTGTAGTCTTCTATTACACGATATATCGATCGTCTGTAAACTCGCTAATCAAGATACTCGATGCTCACATTATCAGATTGTGAAACGGCTCTTTTTTGTGTTTTATTATTCGTACACAAACTGGTTACTGGATTCCAAACAATCGACAATTTAAAACGGTCTTCACCATTGAATTTTTGTGTTTGGTACTTTCAATCGCGTCGCTTACCATTTAGTGGCGTTCTGTTGAGATAATCTGGGGGTTATGGAATTTGATCCAGTGTGTTACGTCCTATTGGATTAATGTTCACCGATCGCCTTAATATTTTCTTTTGGTTTTGACAGTAATTTTGAAGAAATCATTAGGTTTATAGATAGAAAATTGCTTGCGTGTCGACATACAGATTATATCAACTTCTACTTGAACAAAACCTGATGATGTAGTCCACACTACTATTTCCATGTATTATTGTGAGTTTTCTGGAATTTATTCCTTCTATCATGTTAACTTTCTCTTAAAGGGAAGCGAATCTCCTACTAGGCGACATCATCAAGGTAACTCCTTCATCGAAGGTGGTCGGAGATTTCGCTCAATTTATGGTGCAGAACAAACTCACGCCGAAGGAGATCGAAGAGAGAGCCGAAGAGCTCTCCTTCCCCAAGTCTGTGGTGGAATACCTGCAGGGCGCCATCGGCATTCCCTATGGAGGATTCCCTGAACCGCTCAGGTAAGCAACATATTTTTAAATTAAAGAGGAAATCGTTTTTCGACATAGGCAGAGTTTTACATAAAGATTACATTACAATAAAAAACTGGATAAAAATAAACTTTTAATAGTAAATCTTGTTTTAATCCCTGGATGATTTTTGAAGCATTATTAAATAAATACATGTTTGTTGCACAATATTAATGTTTTGGCGCAGCTTCTCGTCGCGAACAAAGTTATAAGATTAATAGTTGTGGTCAATACATTACTAATCGCCTATCATTTGCAATAGATCGAAGGTCCTTAAAGACATGCCAAGGATAGAAGGTCGTCCTGGAGCTGAATTACCACCCTTAGACTTTGCTAAACTGAAAGAAGATCTTACGGAAACTTACCCTGAGGTGAGTGAGTCATATTAAATATATATTAAATATATAGAAAACCTCGAAAATAATTATTAGTATCAGTTATGATATGAATACAACTAAAATTTTTCACTGAAACAGCTGATTTTTTTCTTACATTCCATACAAAATGATGTAGTAAGATTTTTGGTTTTGCAATGGCATTAAAAACCAAATGGTCTGTCAATATTGATGTTCAACACAAAAAAGGGCAGATTATATCATCGACATATACTTTGGACATGCCGTACCCTTATAACGTGCAGTAATTTCTTGGTTTGAGAAAAGTATCGAAGATGGCATATGCTTTAGGACTAATGCTATCTCTTTCCTTATAGGCGATTGGCTCTCAATTTTCATGACAGGTACGGCATATATTTTAAGAGCGATAAAGATAGTCTGAAACTTAGTTTTATCTCTTTCTTTCGTAGTGCCACAATTCTCACCGATAGGGCATGTCCATTAGTATATGTCGTTGGATTATATTACCAGCCAGCATAATGCGAACACAGAAATTTTAACGTCTTGATGTTAACATGGTCATAATGGCTATGGCTAACAAACATTTAAGAAGCAATAATTCAAATAATAGTTATGTTTTGTTTTATCATACCTTTTTCTACTGCTATTGTTTGTGGGTAAATTTGATTACAAAGTAGTACAAATGTGTGTCTATGGATTACGTAATTCTATTTTGACAACCGATTATAATTAATGTAACATTTCCTGTGTCTATAAACATAAACATTTAATTTATTTTACTTATCTTTTGTAACTATATAAAAATTGCCACATTCAAAGTAAACCTCTTACATTTCAGGTTTCAGACGAGGATGTAATGTCAGCCGCAATGTATCCTCAAGTAGCAAACGATTTCTTCCGCATCCGTGACAAATACGGACCTGTCAAGCACTTGGACACTAAGACCTTCCTTACTGGACCCACGGTGAGAACACAATAAGTTTAATATCTTTCAAAAGGCGAGTTAAAAAGAACAAGCCTAAGCAAATGAAAGAAAAATACAAATTTATTGGCTTCGCAACATTATAGCACATTATCATTACATCTGAGTTAATTTATAAAAGAAGATAGCCGATAAAAAACAAAAACGACGAACGAACGACGACGACGGTCACGACCTTTTATCTTTAAAGATACGGCTGTTTATTCCACAGAAAACGAATAATTTGACACTCTCAAGGATATCAAAATGTATAGGGTATTGTTGACCTAGAATCATGAAATTTGGCATGAAGCAACGTCATGTAGCGTAAGTAAAGCTTTGTTATTGCATCACATAAAAAAAATTGCGACCATAAACTTACTTGCAGTTGGTAAACTAACCGCGACCTATGTCGATGTATGGGTACAATGCCGTTTATCTTGATTCCTGTGATGAACGAACTACTTACTTAACTAAAAATTTGCGCGAGTCAGACTCGCACTTGGCCGGTTTTTTTATTTATAAAACAGCAAAATGTGTATGATAATTGCACAAGATACAAAATTGTATACGAACTTTAGTTGTTGTTATTTTTGTATGCTAAAACGCTTAGATGATAAATTCATCGTATTGCTGATATTCCAAAAAAGTAGTTAGAAATCTTAATTCCCTGTCGCTTTAGTTTGGCTTAGTGTCCTTAAACTTAATAATTCGTGTTTTATTGTACACATTTTAATTACTTAACGAAAATTTTAAAATTTTCTTTACGTTAGTCTAATGGACCTTAATACTCAAGAAACTGTTTATTCGTTAACAGGTGGGTGACACAATAGAAGTGAAGATCGAACGAGGTAAAACGCTGGACATTCGCACGCTTGCGGTGTCCGAAGAAATGACGGCAGCTGGCGAAAGGGAGGTGTTCTTCGAACTCAACGGGCAGCTACGTTCAGTGTTTATACGAGACGAGAACGCCAGCAAGGTATTTATTATTATAACGCTCGTTACTACTCGAGAAATAGAAATATCCAAGTACTAACATCAGACATATTTCTGTGACCCTATCGATAATTCAAAAGCTCTTGTTTACTTCGCAATTATATACGAAAATGCCATTTAATCTGAATCATATTTGTAGAATGATTTTGTCGTATTACGATAGTTTCTATTTATTTACGACTAATGATAATGGAACTATTGGTAATTAAAACTACTGGTTAAAGAATTTAAAATTAAACTGTTTATTATACTTTCTTTACTCTATTTTCACAGCGCAAGGTATAATTCCATTTACTAATTTTAAACTTTTTCGTACACACCGAATCAACAACACAAGATGGTGCTTCTACCATAGATGAGCTACCATAGACTATAAACCAGAGATTATTTATATAAACTAACATAACATAAATAAAATGAAATAACTTAATCAACCGGTACCTCATCTTCTGTGACCACAAAATGGGCAACAGTGTTTTCCGAATCATGTTCTTTCACTGCGATCTCCAGCGTGTTGCAAAAAAAAATGTGCGTGCAATCTTTAGGCGTGATTAAAGTAATACCTCTTTGACGTTTATGACTAGAGATTGCAAACCGGGCCCGGTAGGTACGAAAACTGCGGCTCAGAAGCCCCAACTTGTAGAAAATTGGCATGGCAAGCGCTGCGTACCGCGATGTTGCCGTTCTGACGCGCCATTGGCCGCTCTCCATTCCTCCCGCGCACTTTACTCTGTAAAGTATTAGTAATTAATTTGCGGTGGGGCTTCTTAAATAATCTGACTACTTTTCAAACTTTTTCTCGAAATCCTCTAAATCCAGGCATTTCATCAGCGCGTGGAAAATCATTTCTATCCTAAACTTAATTACTGAATACTAATGCTTGCTTAAACTTAATTAGTAACACTAATGTTACTATTCCGTTCATAAGTGAAACTAATTCTGTTTTAAAAACTCGTGATTTTGAGACTGATTAAGACTGATCATTGTTGATTTGCTGGTTTGAAATAAATATTATTCCGTAACCTTGAATCATTGTATTTTTCCTATATAATATACCTACTTTAAAGATTTCATCCTAACACATCAACCCGCCCGGGTTGAAAAACATACCGGGTTGCAATCTCTATTTATGACACATATTCGTTTCAGTAACATGTGTCATAAACGTCATAGAAGTTTTACTTAAATCGCGTGTAAGGATTTAAAATAGCGGAAACTATCTAGATGACAGAACGTTACTTCCGTCAGAAAAAAATCTGTGTTCTTCTATTCCCTCTAGCAGTGAAAGTCTTCCCGCTGCTATGATGGAGTGAATTGGATTGGCTACATTAAACCGCTGCCTCGACTTCAATGCCCAATATACATCACCGTGTACTGAACTATTATAGTAAATAGACGTTTATATCTATCTCCAGATGGTCGAAACTGTCAACATTGTCTGTGTTTATTAATAAGGAAATATATTTTCAGGAAATGAAGATTCACCCGAAAGCCGTGAAAGGTGACAAGAACCAAGTTGGAGCCCCTATGCCTGGAACAGTTTTAAGTAAGTTATCTAACTATGACTGTAACTTAAGTGCTAAATTAAAAGAGATTTTATGAACTTCCGTCTGATCATAGACTAATATATAAAAATTCCACGTCATAGTGTTTGACCTCGTTGAACTCCGAAACTACTAAACTTTTGATGATTTTTTTTGTTTGCTGGATTTGTTCTAGGATATAGAAAAGTTTCATTTAAATTTATAACACAGCAATGCGTGGCCGGGTCAGCTAGTAGATTAATACAGAAAAGCATTTTCAGGGTAAAAATTAACAGACAATTTTGAACTATATTAAGACAAATTTCCACGTGTTAATAGGGACAAATGTTTGTGTGATGAAGCATTTGTATGCGACTCATAATTGTAATTTATATCCATAGTAGAGCCTACTTGGTGAGATTTATCTAGAATTCGTTTAACAAAGCTCAAAATATACCCATATATGACGACGGGGTTGGTCCGGAGGCAGGCTGGATTTATATATATTTTATCTGTTATTTATATATTTTAGCATACACAGTTCAAGCTCTACTTGCTTTGAAACTAAATAATTGTCCGAAATTAATGATCATTTATGCAATGTGTCCCGTCACCAGTGTCGGAGCCTTTAATGGTGTGAAATATGGCATTTTTTTATCGACAAATTGTCCCTCAAACTTGATTTTTCGCAAAAAGCCTATAATTAAAAAATACACAAAATAAGAATATCTTTGTTTTTCTTCATTTTTTTCTAATTTTTATTCCATGACAATTGAAACATGATAGCTGTGTAACTGTTGTCTACATGTTTAGCTATCAAATGACACCTTTTTTTTAATGTTGATAGGACATTTACATGAGTAGTGGTGGTCGAATTAGTATGAGAACCCAGGTCTTGGTTACTAAGTAAACGTAAGAGAAAAACAAAATTTGAGGGGCAATTTGTCGATAAAAAATGCCATATTTCACACATTGTATAAATAAATGTCGTTTCCCACCTACTAGCACTAACATATTAATTTGTATTTACAGCAATAAAGGTGAAGGAGGGTGACAAAGTGGAGAAGGGTCAACCAATCGCTGTGTTATCCGCCATGAAGATGGAAATGATCGTACAAGCACCGATGGCGGGCGTTATAAAGAACATAGCCATATCCAACGGACAGAAACTCGAGGGTGACGATCTTATCTGCACTATCGAGTAAAACGGATTAAAGTCCATTTTAGTTTAAGAAGTGAACGAGTTGTGATAGAAAAAAACCTGGGAGCAGAGCTTATATCAGACCGATTGGAATGAACCTGGATGATTGCTTTTTTATTTATATACAATATGTTTAATTTAAGTAGAGTTGCTATTTAGAAAGTTTATTTGTATTGGCTTAAAAGCTATTATCGATTATCGATAGAATGCGTGCTAAAAGACATAATTATTTTATAAGTGTGATATGAATGCAAACAATATATCAATAATAAATTATATACGTCCACCAGAGTCATATCTGTGATACTGTCACTATAAAATAGTGTCTATTATAGGAGACGCACATAAATACATCACAGTACAATTGAATGGAAAAAGTATGTAAGAACTTGGCAATTGGAAATGTAGATTAGTCATTCCATCTTTTTAAGAAGTTAATTTTTATAGGTTTTTTTTATTTAATTTAAGCGTTTAGTTAAAAACTTTTAAAATATTTTAAGAGTTCGTTTTGGTGCTCATTTGTTACTTATATATTTTATTGTTATTTTCGCCGTTTGTATTTTTAGTTAATAAAATTTATAATTATGTAAAACATCTTTTATTAAAAAAACAAAGTGCCCGTTTATTATCAAATAGTATATTTCTTGTTTTCAAATCATTCAAATAATACAATACTCCATCCCAATCATATAACATGTTTTCATATACACTATATTAAACAATCTATATAAGTCCTTATTCTAAATGTTATAATAATATGACATCTTTAAACACTTATCAAGAGAAATATATGTCCGTCCACTCTTTCGCAACTGCTTATTATTGAAAGATATTTTGTAATAGATATATTACATAATAGTGCGGACGTATAGGTACTTTCGTTAAAACTAAATTACAAAAATAATTATAGAATAAACGTCTGAAGGCAAGAGCATACATTCAAAGGCTTTTCACTGTAGCATATTTGTCTGTAAGCGCAATGCTCTTAACCCTATTCGCAATTACAACTCGCGTCAAAGGTAAGTTATGTGGATAGCTAAGATAGATACGAACATTAAACTGTCCACAACCTTCCTTTTTTCGTTATCGCTATAGATTTGACGTCTGCGTAGTACCATCTATGAAAGCTATATTGCTATGTGTAATCTTTTTCCCAATTGAAGTAATCTACGACGTCAAAGCAATGTAACTCCAGCGACGGCACGAAATATCTTTGTGACGTCATCATTATATTGACAGCGAAAACAAGTTAAATGATAGACCCCTATCGTCCACACACGATCCGTGAATTAATGATAATGCCATTAACCGTGTGCTCATAAATTAATCACAAATAATAACTCACTTATGCATAAATTAACTATGTATAAAAATTAAGTACGAATAGTACTATCGAGGTCTCTCGCGCCTTACCACTTTGTAGAAATATTCGTTTGAACTGATCGCATCGGACACGCCCACACGACCCCTAATTGGCTTCGTATTTTACTACGATTTATACTACGATCATAAACAACTAGTTTTAAAATCGCCATTGATGTCAGTACTGTCAACTGTCAATCTGCTCTCACTTGCTTGTTTGCACACGCGCGCCATTGTTGAATGAATGGAGTGGGGCGTGGCCTGAAGCGATAAGCATCGTGCAGTGTGCTAGCGACTTTCGACTTAGGACTGATAAGGCGCCAGAGGCCTCGATAGTACATGCGATGTGATAGAGAAAACTCATATGTTATAGAACATAAAATCATACAATAGGAATGTTGGCTATACAGGGGAAATTAATGGCTTTCATTAAGCATTCGTAAAGGTTCAGTCATTGACTGACCCAAGATAACAATATGCTTATAAAAATAAGACTTAGACATTATTTATAAAACTTCAAACAATAGCAAAAAATATTTAATAGAACTTACAATACTTATAAAATAAATTGAAACTTTCACTATATGCCATAGTGTTGTTGTCAAATAACATTAATTCATAAAAAGATGTCAATAATTTTTATACAAATTTGCATGGAGCGTTTTTCTTAGCGTAAGCTTACTATTTATAAAGAAAATATAAAAAAATGTTATTTACCTCAATTATAATTAAACCAAAATATTTACCATGACTATAAAGAATGGAGAATTCCTTAATTTAGCTTATAAAGTTCATTCTCTGCTAAACCGATTCAGAATAAAACACTTAAGGCACTTAAGAAAAATATTAAAGAAAATAGCATCTTAAAGGCGCATTACTCCTCACATATGGAAATATACACGTAAATAATAATTACGAACGCGACATAAAGATGAATTCCTATCATTTTATTTATTTTATCCTTTAAAGGACGTCTGTAATTCCATATTATAATTTTATATGTTAGTCGTTTACAGGTGTATGTAAAAAGAGCGTTGCAACTAAATCAATGTTCTTTTCTCATCATTATGAAGATTTTTATGTACGAGATCTCCATATATAGGAAATGGATACCCAGCGTTGCCGCACAGGACCGACTTTTTGACCGATTTTTTCACCGACTCAACTCACACGTTCGATTAACGATAATGCATTTTAAATTAATCACATGCACTTTCCTCGAGACGAAAGCTACTTTTGAAGTGACCGAGCTCGTCACAAGGCCGTGATAAAAATTGGCGAAAAAGTACATGGTTTAAAATAATGTGGGCGTGGCAATTGACTGTATGCAGACAAGACGAAAATTTACTTGAGACCGCCGCATGGTAAACGCCTACTAGGACACATGTATTCATTACTAGTCAATTTAAACTTTATTTACTAAGCCACAACATTTAAATTTCTCGTAAACAGTAAGCATTTACCGTACTTGCCCTTTCTGCATGCAGCCTCATTACGACAGGTACATTTTTTTAAATAGTTCGTTAACTACTGAAAGAAGTCGTTTAACTGGTGGATTTACCTAAATTATGGAAAAGGGAAAACAGCACTGCTGTTTATAAAACAGACAACATTAGGTATGTATAGTAAACCGTGGCAAATATGACACTGTACTAAAACAATAGCTTAATATCTGACGTAGATCACATATATAAATAAATATCCAAGGAAATTATATGGCTTTTTTCTGACCTTCATACCCGCTTTCTGAGCTCTGTGGAACGCTTCGCTGTGAAAGATTTAATTATCTTCAATATCTAAACAATTATTTGTAGCGAGCCAGAAAATTATTTTAAGCCGTCTTTTTCTTAAATATTTACTTGCATATTATACAATATCATGTGGTGAAACACTTGGCTAAAAATCAAAATCAATTACACCATTACTGTAGTAAAAAATAATCTTGCATTGTGTTTGTGACACCAAAACTACTTTTTTGTGTATTTGCAGCTCATGAAATAAAAATAAACAGATATATCAAAACAAACACACTTCATACACAAAATATAATCTCTTTAGATTATAAAAGTATAAAAATGTACAATCAAAAATTTAATTTACATTTATATCATTTGAGAGAATTGTGTATGACCTAGTTGGTTGGCAAGTTCTATGTCACAAGGTTATTTTTATTATTATAGTCTTAAATCTAGTGACCAAGAACTCAATTTGTTTCACTGTACATTTTTGCTATCAATAAAATATTTTGTCATAATACATGGAATAATTGATAAAGTTAACAAGAAGCTATTTTTTGTATGAATTTATGATATTACATTTTATAACAGTTACATACTAAGGTCGTTAACAACTTCTTATATTTAAAGTTTAATCTCAAATCAAAGTATAATCTCTCTTTAGCTCATAAAATTATGAAATGTACAATCAAACAATTTAATTCTTATAGGGCCATCAAACTTTATTATATGAGAGAATTATGTATGGCATGCAAATTAATTGGAAAATTCTGTCACAAGAGATAGATTTATTATGATGAAGTCTTAAATCTAGTGACCAAAGATTCAATTTGTTTAATTGTACATTTTTGTTATCAATACAATAATTTAGTCACAATACACGAAATAATAAATAAAGAAAATAAGAAGCTAGTTTAGCGTGCATTTATGTCAATGCATGTCATATACACATACCATACAGGGGTTATTAATAAATTCTAATATTTAAAGACTTAGAAATAAATCCATAAATTAAGAGATCATATCTAATCACTGAAAAAGGGTTTATTCAGGAGAGTCCTACAGATATGTTAATTATTCTCCACTGTTATAAATAGGCTCGTTTAAGACATATCAATTCTTGCCAGTGTTTCCCTTTCTCATTTTAGTATGTTTTCTTGCTATAATTAACTTTTGCCTAACTGCCGTTAGATTTCTTGAGAATAACAAATCTAAATAATTTTTAAAGAAAGCTGTAATATTACACTTGTTTATCATTTACTAGCTGTGTGCCGGCAACTTTGCCCTCTCTTGCTTCCTAAACGTAAAGTTTCTCGCCATGCGTATAAGAACAACCAAAATTTCTTTGCAAATCATATGTATAAAGACTAATATGCCATTTTATTGAATACTATAATGCGCAATAACAGTGGAATGGATAGATTAGACCGTGGTTCAACATTGTATAAAAAGAATAACTATGGAACGAGAATAACTTAAGTCATATGATATTTCATTTGTTTTTATATAGAATGGGTTCGCTCGTGATTCCAATCATGCGCGGGGGCCAAGACAAGATCCACGATGGAACGAGCTAACCCAGAAGGTGCCTATTCACCCTGACTTTGAAAATGGACGGGTTATAAGTTCTCGGAAATACAGACGCAGGGAGGGAGTAACGCCCTTTTGCTGTGCGCATTATGAAGAATGTTGCAAAGCGCTTTGTGCGACAGGTAAGAATAGCAACCAAGAAAGGGTGGTAGCCCACAGTGCGTCTTGATGTCCGATGGAAAAAAGGAGATGGCGGTATGAGCAAATGCAGCTCCTGAGCACACTCTGCAAAGTAAAGTCTGTAGAAGACTGACAGACAGGCAACTTTGCGGCGATGAGCTAAGGTGTGAAGCTTGCTCTTCACTAATTTGCTGTCACCAATGAGCCCCTCAATTCTACGCTGAATCGCGTCCCGTGCAGCAAGTTGGTATTTTGCTGAGCCGTCCCAAAGGTGGCTGCAATATTCCATGCAGCTTCATAGAGTTAAAAGCTGTCCCGGCGTAAAATAATGCTTGATCTTATTTAGGACGCCCAGCTTTTTAGCTGCAGTTTGAGCCTTGGCCTCAATGTTGGCACCGAAGTTGAGGCCTGAAGACAACGCCATGCCAAGAAGCTCGAGTCTGTCGGTCACAGATACCTCGTACCTCGATAAGTAGGAGTGAGGTGGAAGGAACTCCGTTTTGCCGTGAGAAGACACGCTTGTGTTTTGGAATCGTTGAAATTAACGTTGTTACTGTCGCCCCTCTGGGAAACTGGGAAACGGAATATTTTATTCTTCCTATTGGGTCTATGTTCGCGGTCGATTTTATGCTCCCTAAGAAATGTTGGGCGAATAAAACAGATAATTCCTAAATAAATGTCTGCCTCTTACTTCATTTATTCGTGTTTGTGTGTGTGACAACTTGTAGGTCTAATCTTTTACCCAATAGGCTAGTTACCTCAACTTTAAAAACCGGTTAATAATATACCTTTATGGGTATTTTACCCCAAAAATGTTATTTTGAATAAAATCGAACATTAACAATATGTATTTTGCATTTTAAAAAACCAATTTAAATTTCCCTTGTAAACGGTCAAGACTGTCATGGCGTCTCGAATGACGTCACGCAGTGCAACACAAACAATACTATGTACGCCGATTGTTAGAATTATTTAATTAACAATGAATCCCTCGTATTGCAAGTACTATATAGTGTCCCAGTGTAAAAGTACAAGCTTAAAAAACGCCAGACAAATTATTTAAATATACGTTCCAAACAATCCACATATGCGAAAAAAATGAAAAACTTGCAAGGAGGAATGGTAGCTTCGTTTACCAACAAATACAAGATTTCTTTTTGTGAAGATCATTTTGACGTATTTTTTTTTCCTGGGTTTAACCTATAAATACGTCATAACAATAAAAATATAATTATAAATATGTAGTTTTATTGTTTGTTTTCTCTATATCATAAATCATAATTAGAAACTGTAACTCATCCGATTTATTGTTAGCGGCCACAAGCCTATTAGCTATTGTAAGACGTTATATACAACGTCAAAGCAATTTAGCTTTCTTACGTTATGACAATGGCGTATGAAAACAAACAAACAAATTAGGCGGTCGCGCCTCTAAGTAATCTCTGGGGGAACTTAAAAAAGCTGAGACACATATAAAGCTATTCGAAAATTGCAAAAAACAAAAGAAATATACTAAGATATATTCAAATTCAATTACAAATTTTAAAGAGTATTATGCGAATTTAGAAATTATAAGTTTCTTATGTATTATGCCATTTATATGTATTATTTTGCATTATCCAAACCAGCAAACAACAAATCTTTTTGGTCCCTAAATTAATATGTAGAGATGTTGATTAATTTCAATGGAATACAGATTAAATGCGCAAAAAAGACTCAATAAATAAAGATAGGAAAATCAAACTTAGAAGCACTATTTCGCTCTTTTTAAATTTCCCATTTATACTGTAGGTGGCTGGTTTCATAGTGATTCTTTATCTACCTGAGGTAGGGCCTATGTGAGGGCTTGGAGATAGGTTGTTTATTACCGGCGTATAATAAAATAAAAAATCTTTTATTTGAATTCATCCAACGCCCGGAAAGATAGGGCCTAGCGGCAACTCTCTGTACCTACTATAAACATTATATTACAGTCTATTCATCCTAACTTGTCCTATATGGTAAACAATCTTGACACTCCTTTTTATTGAAAATGCAGCATTAAAAATCAACTGATAACTAGATTCAATAGGTTTCAGTCTATAATAACGATTTATTGTAATAGATTATTAACTTTGTTATTATTTTATGCTAAAAAAGTTGTGCCACGATTGTTTACAAAATAGGACAAGTTAGAATGAACAGACTTTAGTATAATTACGATAACGTGACGTATACAACAAATGGTTAAATATATAGAGACCCCTTAATATTTAACCACTATAACTAGATAATAACGGTGTTGATTTACTAAAGCGGATTTTATTTATATTGACCAAAAAACAACAGTTTAAAAAACGTATCGCCGTTGTAAAAAATCATTTTTTCTCACTACAATCCTTTTTTTTTTATTAATAGTGTTGTATTGTTGAAATACCATGAAAGGTCAGGTGTTTTAGACTTCGGCTTTAAAGAGTTCGGCATCGATACTACTGACGAGTGTGAGCACCGATCTATCCCATCGTATTATATCCGCCCCGCCCATATATATATAAACAGTGTGTGTGTTGAGAACTAAAGTCTCTTCCATTACATTGTATTTTTATTATTTCTTAATTCCTTGTTCTTTGCTGTCAATTGTTGTCATGAGAATTGTCATCGTGAAATACGTAAAATTCATTAAATATATTTGATGACCTAAGTGAGTCTTTTTAATTAGAAAAGTGGAGCTATTCCCAACAATGTATTTGTCAATACAAACAGACTGTGTAAAGAAAATTAAAAAATAGCTAAAGTGAATTATAGTAATTCGAATGTAACTTATTTTGTCGCTTTTTGTAATGATCACACTGATTTTTTTTTTCTTCATATTTATAAAAATACATGAATTTTTTTTATGTAACTAATTTTGACCACGTAAGAATTATTCAAAATTGGTCTTAATTTTGGGCACTGTAGATCTTTTACTGTTATCACTGCTTTTGTCAATAATTATAGCAAATTTCTACAACTGTTTGTTGCCAAAATAAAGAAGAAAACGGTAAACACCGATGGATAATGGAGACCGCCAGGCCGCCAGCTAGCAAGCATTTATACTTTATTGCTCCGGAAATCGTACCGTTCTGCATGCCTCAATCGTTGAAACCTACACGTTCCTACTAATCGTGTGCGATTAAGGGCCTGTGCACATTGCGTTTTTTTATTTTTTCTCGTATAATGCGTTTGTATCAATATTAAATTTGTTGTAAGTATAAGAATATGTTGTAAGTGTTCAAAAACGGCGCGTTTAAAAACGAGGTGTGCAAAGACCCTAGTGCATATTTAACAGTTAAGGTCAACCACATAGCAAGCTTTCTTTGGGTGATTGTACCAGCATGTATTTACGATTCTCTAGTATTACAATTTTCTTCATCTGTTTTTTAATTATTTTTTAGAAGTAAATAGGAATGTCTGAACAACAACAAGCGAAAGATAATATACTATTCAAATATATTTTTATCATATTAAAATAATGGTATTTTTAACTAATAATTATTGATTATTAATTATTCATTATTCGAAATAAATCCAAAAAATTATTTTGCACTGAAAAGATAAAAACTGCAAAATATATATACTCAAGGTTGTTTCGTACAAAGATCAAATTATTTCATATGAAAGTATTACAATATACTTTTTGTGAATTATAAACTTTTATACATCCATTTATACAATTAATACTCTATTTTAATATTGTTATATATATGTATATTTGATAAGCATTCACAACTTTTAATGGAAAAAAATGTATCTTATTAAGTAGGTCAAAAGAATTGTAATATAAATCAGTGTTTGTTCTTTTCATGCAAATAACATAATTTATATAAAGAGACCACTGTATTTAATACAGTTTAAATCTCTTCTCAACTACATACAACCCTAGAATCTACCTGCATACCTGAGTATAAGCAGGCAGCTGCCACAAAGGAATATAATGTCTATATTAGTGGCTAACAATTGTATTTCTTTATTTCAAAATAATATAAAATTTATATTTTCGCTTATTAATTTTAGGATTTTAAGTCTCTCAATAAAACTTTATATTGATAAATTAAAAAAATTCATTATATACATACATTTGGAGCATCTGGAAGCTGTTCCATTAATCTACATCACCTGGATCCAATAAAGATTTGTCGACATGGGTATTCGAAAATGTGTCAACTAAGTCTTGGGCTACCATATCGCTTGTGGTTGGCTTCATACTGATGTGGTCATCCAGATCGTTCAAGGAATTGACGGAATTATCGCTGAGACTCAGACTTGAGTCGGCATCGTCTCCGTAGCAACGACGCTTGTGGTCTGTAGGGAAGTTGTGGTAGGAATGTTCTACGCGGACTGCCTGCATTGTGTTGCTGTAATATGATTTTATTATTAAAAACATTTTTTGCTTTACCTGAAAATCTTAACCAGAATATCCAAAATTTTTATTATCTTTACTTCAAAAGCCTACCCACAAGTAACACAAACATTTAACTGATCACAAGGGGTCAATAGAAATATTTATAAAGTGTATGGTGCATTTTCAATATGCTTAAAAAACAGTTTTTTATCTGTAAAAAAGATTTCAGACTCAAGCCTTACCTTGTTTTTCTAAGAATAGGCCTGCCCATTTCAACTTGCAACTTCAGTGAGTACAGTTTGGCAAGAGACTCCAGCTTTTCCTTCTCACCAGGGTCATTGAAACTGGGCAGTTTCAGTTCGCTCTGGCAAGAATCTTGAAGGAATCTGGACAGCTGTTCATTTGCTGCACTCAAGATTAAAAAACCGGGTCTTTCCTCCCTTATTCGTCGACAACCGGCTCTTATCTCTCTGACTTCAGTCACTCCGGAATGCCCCACGGAATGCTCACTAAAGTAATGGTCGCTTTGAGGCGATCTCTCACTGACATTTAAATCACTTGATGAAGTTTTCTGCAATGAAAAATTTGTACGCGGCGTCTGACTAAAAACTTCATCCTGCTGCGCCGCCCTTTTCTGAAACGCCTGGAAAGATTGAAAAAATGACTCGTTCGCATTCTGCCCTGACACTCCAGCATTTTTTATATCACTAAAACTAGAAAAAGATGAGTGTGGCTGCAAAATATCTCTGTTCTCCTTACAAAGTATTTCATCCTCTAAATCCACAACAGTCTTTGAATCGGACATCATTGCGTCATCATCATTACCTGAATCCACTTTAACCCTTTTCTTTTTAAATCTATTCTTACAACTTGCCCAGCCACTTTTGACAAGCAACTTCTCTTTTTTAAGCCTTTTTGGAGGAGGCATATTCATGGAACTTGGAGAGTTATTGTTGTTATTCACAGATTTTGATGATTTGAACGTCAGACTCTTGTTAAAGACCTTGAGCTCTTCAATACCAGGCCAGTCAGTCAATTCATCATCGCCTTCTCTGTCACTATCATTTGTTACAACTCCATCAGAATCGCTACTACTTAATGAGCTGGATTCATTCCCTGCACAGTCCATACCACTATTTGAATCTTCAAATTGTAGAAGGTTTCTTAGAGAGTTGGATGGGTGGGTTTTATTAAACACTTTGAATTTTCTATGATATTTTCCTGTACTTGTTGTAGGATTGAAAACAGGTGGTAAATCAGTAGCTACTTTGTATCCAGTCATTTTAGAAAGTATAGGTGTACCATTTTTTGATGCATTTTTGTATACAAAATTAAAACTGGAACTGCCAGGTAATGAAGGTGTGTTGGTAAAAGGAGATGCTTTTGTACCTTCATTATTTTGTGATTTCAGTACGATTTTCCCTGGTTGTAACACAGAGTCCTTCCTTTTCTTTTCACTTTCATATTTTTTACATTTGAAATCATTTTTGAAAAATGTTGACTTTGATGAGCATCCTCCACTAAAAGACCTCTCTCTCATTTCACAAACATCACTCTTATCTCTGTGTGACCATTTTCTTTTGCCACAAAAAGCATTCCTGAAAGTAAACACATTATAATATAGAAATCTAAATTATAACTAACATGTATCAGGTAGTGATTACAAAGGCTCAAAGCCTTTTAGGCTGTTTGGTGAACAGCCTTTAAATCTTTTATTTCTGACACTGACTAAAAAAACTCTCAAGTTATAAATTAAGGGCTAATCGGTCAAGCTCCTTCATTTCCCAACTTACTTTATTGCAGAATTTTATAATTACAACTTATAATTAAACACTTGTTTAACAGTAATAATAATAATAATCAATGAGAAGTAATAGTAATAGAATGTCAATTTGAAGTTATAATAATTACTATTTACCTTTCTTGTTTGTGTTTGTTCAGGTGTGGAATTGAAGTCAAACCCTGAGTTTGAAGAACAATTGTAGCTGGCAGAGCATTAGGCTGAAAAAAAAGTACATTTAAAGTTAGGAGTATCATATAGTAGTAGTTATAATTCTAGTATCATCATGTCGCTAGATTTTGTGGAGCTTCATCTCAAAGTATTTGTTATATAGTTAAGACTGCTAATATAAAAATATGAATATTATATAGTTTCCATAATACTTAGTTAGAATCGAATAGTTACCGTGAGTTATCAAAATTATTTATCTTACCTCTGTAGTCACACTCAATATCTCAACTGGGGGAGATCTTTTTCCATCAGTATACTCTACTGGCATCTTCTTATATTTTCTTTTCCTCCTTGCATTTGCTGGCCGTGTGGGTGAGAAGTTCTCATTAAATGAATCTGACTCAAAGTTGCCTATTTGGCAGTATTGCCTGGATTTTAAGCTGCTTGACTTGTGTAAGCTGAGATGAGGATCATCAGAGTCTGACAAAGGCTGAGTGATTAATGGTGCCTGTGGGGGGCTACTGGAACTGCCATCTTCTACTAAACTAACTGCTACAGCAGCCGCTGCAACATATTAACAATGATCATGATTGACGACTTGAAAATTTTAAACCTAATAATTTAAAAAATATGATCTAATTTTAAATTTAATATATGTCAGTTTTTAGCATTATGTGTACCTGTGACTTAGATCTGGAATTAGCATTATGTGTAGATGTGATACAACTTATCAACATTATAATCTCAGTTTATAGTGTGTTGTCAAAAGTATATATAAATTTCACAGTAAGATGGTGAATGCCATGATATTCCTAAGAATTATAACTATAGTTCACTTCAGTTACTATAGTGGTTCACTACTATCTTACAAGAAATATAACTTACTTGACTGATCTAGTAAATAAACAAATAAATAATTTTAATTTACACAACTGGCTACTTGTTAAAACTAAAATCAATCTAGTCCAGTCCAACATTACTCGGGATATAACTAAATCATGGCTTAAACTATTTTACTAGACCAATACATATTGCACGAAACATAAAAGGTTAAATATTTTTTGTAATAAGTACTTACGCAAGTTGCCTGCAGATCTGGTACGCCTTCGGAGGCCAAACTTGCGCCTCTCTTGCCGGCCGCAATTACTCTCTTCTAGAGCCAGGTTTAGATCATGCGATAATCTCTCCATTATTCTAGGCCACTGGGAAATCGCAAAATAGAACCCCCATTGTTCCCAGTGATCTAGAAACTACGATGTTATTTCTTGCTCTATCTATGAATTTTTGCAGTATTTTATTTTATGACGGCAATAGGCAAATTTAACGGATTATGTCCGGCAAATTTTAATATGTACACGAATTTTTGTGTTATGGCAAATTAATGTTTCACTTAATGTAACAAACAAGTTCTCCAACGCTATTCGTGATTCTTTTCCTATCAAGATGTCAATCTTCAGTAATACCAACACACTTGTCACTTATAGATTCAAATATTTAATACTATAAATAATTCCTCCTGATTACTAATTTGTGAATTCCTTTTCATTGGCTTGACGAGCCAGGTGACACGGAAAGAAACGAAACTAACGAAACCATGTTTTGTTTGACCGTCCCATGACATTCGTTAGACCTTTTTTTATTGTTAATATTTCCTCATACGAGAAGGCAAAATTGTAAAGTCCATACATCCTCGTCTTCGTAATTACGAAGACTTTACATGAGAAATTTCTCTTAAACAATGTTGAATAATGATGAGAGCGGGTTTATAAATGATGACGAGGGAATTTAGGTAATAAACCCTTCTCTAAGTTTCAGAAAAAGTCCATACCTTTACTGATTTCTTAAGAGAGGGAAAATTTTCTTTCCCGAACTTTCCCTAGATTTCAGAAAAGTTGTGGTGATTAATATTTATTAACTAGTTTTATGTGTAGAACTATTAATTTTATTTCCTTTAGATTTAATTTAATAGATGACTTTCGACATTAATTACCTTTTCTACATGTTTTAGTGGATTTCAGATGCAAATAATTAATTAGTTCTTTCAAGAAGTTCAAACATGTCTCCGTAAATCCCCACACCTTTACTCAAATCAAGGGAAAGGGGTATATTATTATTCATTCATAATCCACTGATCATCTTTTGTTCATAAATCAGCTTCTCAGAGTAAACAGGACTACTCTGAGATCAGCTTGTATCATTACATCATAGAGATGGTAAACTAAAATGGAATGGTTTTGAAATGGCAATGGAGTAAGTACACACGATTAGTATGATGGTGAATGCGTAACTAACTGGTAAAAAAACTATAATTAGGTTAAATGCCGTGCGTTGCATAAAATGCTTATAGAGCAATTCATACGCAGCTCGCGGAAGCCCAATGACTCAATGTACATACGTGACTCGTACAATATTCTTTGCTTTGCCTTATGGGGAAATCCTAACAAAAAAAAAAAAAAATTAATCTGTGTTTTGGTGACGGTTGATTGTTGTTGGCAGCTGTAGCTGAGCTGCAGTGTTGCCTGAATGTATCTTTTGCAACATTTTACGTTACTTTTAAATTGCTTATGTTACCTCCATGTTACATGACTGTAAATGTTACTTTTTCAAACATAAGAAAACAAGAAACAATCTGTACAAACTTTGATGCGAAGACAGGAATAATTTAATCTGTTATTTGACTCTGTGGAGTTTTTAATGTTTTAAATGTTTCCTTTGAAATGGTTGGTTTACTAAAGACTTGTCTGTGTTTACAATAATTGGTTCCTAAGTAAGATTTTAATAAGAAAGTCCAAACTAAGTACCAGCCAGCATAGCCGTAAAATATAGTTTAGTATTACTTTCTCTTTGCTACAAGTTAAATATAGCGACGATTTTTCTAAATAAGACAATCCTTTCTTGGTTGCTATTCCTACCTGTCGCACCAAGCTCTTCTCAATATCTTTTGTAATGCGCACAGCAAAGGAATGGAACTCGCTCCCTGAGTTTGTATTTCCGAGAACTTATAACCCGTCCGTTTTTAAAGCCAGGGTGAATAGGCCCTTTCTAGCTTGTTCCATCATGGATCCTGTTTTGGCCCTCGGGCTTGATTGGGATCAAGAGTACTTTTACTTTTACCTCAAAAATGTTACTTTTAATGCTGTCACTTGTTAGTTTTGACTATCGGATCGGCTACTGGTAACACTGCTGAACTGTCAATGATAAATTTTGCGCCAATTTTCTGTTATGTTTGGTGATTTTATATTTCCTCTTTAATTTTGTGATAAGTTAGTCCACAGCTTTCTACAAATGTAAGTTAACATTCATATTATAAATGGCCCAACAATCTTATATAAAGTACCTTTTTCCTTTATGCTTGTTAATTTTGAGTGTTCCAATTTTCGATTTTTTATTCCACCGGTGGTAGGTAGTTGTTGTGTATTTCACAAAAAGGGTATTTCTCATTTACCAGACTTGTAAATGAGAAATACCCTTTTTTCACATTTTTTACAATTATTGATGCCAAATTAAGTTAAGGCTTGACTCCAGTAGTGAATACAAATACTTTATTTGCTATTAAATAGGGTAAGTACATATGAATTTTGGTGTTAAATTTAGAAATGAATAGAAGCTTTGGACCTATTTAGCCATATAGAACAGCAAGCAAAAATCCATAATAGGTATCATCATGGAGCTAATTGTAATAAATTTTACAAGCTAAAGAAAATGTAGGTACTATAAATCGTGTATTTTTATTACGATTAAATTATTACTATTATCAAATACTGGAGGGAGACTCTGTACCACTGGAGGGAGACTCTGTACCAGGGTCGTCTGCTTAGGTACCTCCGTCTTACCTATTTCTGCCGCAAAGCAGCAGTGCTTGCATTGCTGTGTTCCGGTTTGAAGGGTAAGATATGGCAGTGAAATTACTGGGTACAGTGACTTTACATCTTGTGTCACAAGTTGGCAACGTACACTGTGGTTCTTGTGGGGGTTGCAGTTTTGCTGCGAATCTAACAAGAGCCACATGTATTATAGGTGACTGTTACCACTTACCATCAGGTGGGCAGTTTGCTTGTTTGCCAACTTGCAGCAATAAAAAAAAAAAAAAAATGTTATTGAATTAAATTGTTATTATTCAGCTGAAACTAAATTTAATAAATGCATCAGTTTCATGAAAAATTTTATATAATTATGATTTTATTTACTCATGTCATTTGTATTTTAAAAATTTGTCAATGGATAAGATGCTTTTTCTAATGACCATTGCGTAATGTTTTATGGAACATGTTGGATGCCAGCTGTTTAATATCATCTGGTATTTTATTATAAATTCTGCTACATGTGGCTAAAAGATTTATTAAGAATTGCTTTGTTTTTGGAACAGTCTCAAGGATAATTTTGTTAGGGCCCCTAAGACTTCTCGTTGTCCCTTTTTGTGCTTGCGTGAAGAAATGGTTATTACTTTTAACAAATTTAGGAATTTCAAATATGTAAAGATAGGTAACAGTTAAAATTTGAAGAGTTATGAAGTAAGGCTTGCATGAAACATCTGGCGCTATGCCACATAAAGCTCTTATACATCTCTTTTTTTGCAACAAACACTTTATGGATGTTTGTTGCATTCCCCCATATTATTAGACCGTACTAGAGAACCGATTTGACATACGTATAATATGCTGATTTAGCAGTAGCTTTTATTTGTAATCCTTGTTAATATAAGTCAATAAAAGCAAATGAAAATCTATTAAATTTGTCACAAACTTTATCCGTGTGTTCGTTCTAGTCAAGTTTAGAATTAATTTCCAGGCCTACAAATGTTACCTTCTCCGGTCTCCTTATGCTTATCCCATTATAATAATAATATAGAATATTAGTTTAGTTAAATTAATTACTAGATTATTTTAATGTCATTTATATGCTGTTCTACTTTTTCTTGTTTGCTTGTAATAACTGAAATAGAGACATCATCCGCAAACAGAATAGTATTATGTTTTATGGAGTTGGGTAGGTCGTTTATATATATCAGAAAGAGTAGTGGTCCCTTACAGCCTAAGCTTGTTTTCCAAGACAATGTTTGAATTTGTAGTCAGCAATAACAAATGTAACAATGTCCCCAGTGCTGGAATCATCCTTACACCTGGTAACAGGAAAGAGAGGGTGGGACTAAACTGAATACTCAGGCTTGACTACAGCTAAATCAGTTGAAATTTATGGCTTGCATAGTGTACCACATAGGATTTTTAATGATCTTTCGGTGCAGTGGTAGCAATCCTGCCTTTGCTATCCATGGTCCTGGTTTTGAGTTCTGGAACAGGCAGGCGTTTGTGTGGATTAAATACCCTATATATATTTGAATAAAACACTTTTTTAAGGATTTTGTGCATATTTTATTTTATATTTAATTCTGACATTTCGACTCCTTTACAGGAGCCGTGATCACAGGATGACTAAGATAATGGTTGTCATGTATTTTCTACTACCTTCAATATTTTAATCGGGCACATTCCATATCTATACATATAAATAAAATTGGAGTGTCTGTTTTTAATATTGAAATACCCGTTTTTTACTACATGCATATGAATATATATACGTTACATACACCAAAATAACATTTTTTTTTTCAATTTTTGTCTGTCTGTCTGTCTGTCTGTCTGTCTGTCTGTTTGTTCCGGCTAATCTCTGAAACGGCTGGACCGATTTTGATGGGACTTTTATTGGCAGGTAGCTGATGTAATAAGGAGTAACTTAGGCTACTTTTATTTTAGAAAAATAATGTTGCAATATTTCACGCGGACGAAGTCGCGGGCGGCCGCTAGTTGTTAAATATAAATGAAATTGTTTTATTTTTGCATTTTATTTAGTTATTAAATTCTCACTACGATTACATTGTACTACTGAGCCTACTTGCAGTTCGGAAATTGGGAGGCCCTTCCGAGAAGAACTGGCGAAAGAAACTCGGGCAGGGGGACCGCCCTCCATCTTACTGTTATTATTTGCAAAAAGAGTTAACCACATCGCCAGGACTTGCAATGTGTGTTTTTGTAGGTATTCATTTCTTTATTATTGGATCCCAAGCGGGTAGAACGCTCCAACTTTCGTCTCTATTGAAATTAGGATGTATCCTGATTTCAATAGCCTCGCGTAGCATCCTAGGAACAAATCGTTGTTTTCTAGAGAGGATTTGTGGTTTTTCGAAACGAATGTATTGGTTTGGCCCTTCAAAAGCATGCTCACACACTGCAGACCTATTATCGCGCCTATGTTTTATGTCGACTACGTGTTCTTTAATGCGCGTCCCTATACTTCTCTTTGTCTTTCCGATGTATGAGAGACCACAGTCACAATCGATTTTGTAGACACCTTCTGCCTGGACTGGCACTTGACTGGTCGTAACAATTGGTTAATCTTCCTGGCTGGTTTAAAGTGAGTATTAATGGAAACCCGCTTCAGAATGTTTCCAATCTTGTCAGTGACCCTCTTCATGTAGGGAAGGGCAGCAGGTTGACGTTCTACTGTGGCTGGTTTGGCGTGACCTCGGTGACGCAATCTTGGTACTCACAACTTGTTATCTTGTAGTACTCGCTTGACATGTCGAAGCTCAACTCAGCAGTCAGATGTCGTTGGTCACAGAGAGTGGTGGTGAGAGTCACCATTTAAATATCTATCTGTATGAGTTGCCTATCTATACACTGTATAAGTCATACAAATCTTCCTGGCTGGTTTAAGTATCCAGAGTAAAACAATTTGATTTATATAAAACAATTTTAACAATTAGGAACGTGTCCGATTAAAATATTGTGAAGGTAGTAGAAAATACATGACAACCATTATCTTAGTCATCCTGTGATCACGGCTCCTATAAAGGAGTCGAAACGTCAGGTTTTAATATAAAATAAATAAAAAAGTATTTTATTCAAATGTGTAATGTGGGCAGAAACGTAAAAACTAAATACCTACCCTATATATTTCTCTGAAAATAACAAATTCTAAATGTATGTCTATCTATTACTCTAGTATCCATATTACAGGTCTTACAGTGCTTACTTTGGGATAATTGGTGTATGTAAGAAATATTATTATTATTAGTTGCAAACTTAAACTCTGCAATAGTAGACTAAATATTTACTAATGTGTTATATGTATACTATGTCATTCTTAAGTAATGGAGGGTGCGGTGACTCCGGAAGGCGGGCGCCGTACACGCGCTGCCCTTGCAGAAATTCCTGCTCGGCTGGACCGCCTGCGGGTCGCACCTCTGCAACCACTTACAAACACTAGGGAAATGTCCCCTGCTTTGCCGACTGGCTACTTAAGTCCAGCACCTTCACCGGATGAATTACTCATACAACAAAGAGGTAATAACAATCCATTATTACAGATTAAGTTCTAGCAGACAAAATTAATATTCTAAGAAGGTCCTTATATTTTAAAAATAATTGTAGATGTAATTGTCTGAGTATAAATGGCTTAGCAGTAATGGTCAAGTCTCCTGTCAAATGTACAATGCCAAGTGGCAATAGAAAATTTGCCTTGATATGATATTTTGAAATGAAATAAATTATTTGGTGTAGAACCCAAGCGAATCTTTTTGTAAAATTTCATTTTGGAAAGTACTGAAGAGTAAAAAAGTTATTTCAATATTTTGAATATAAAATGTTGAAGTTTTTTTTTTCAATTTTTCGCTATGAAACAAATCTTGCTCATACATTGAATCGTTTTTGCTTCATTAATAAAATCATGATATGTTATCAATAATTCCATCGGAAATTTTATTATACTAATTTGAACATAGTTTACCTCCATTTAGTTAGTTTCCCTCAAATTAGTCCATTGTTGAATTATCAAACAGATATCAAAATTCTACCAAATTGCTGTCTTATTAATCAGTTAATACCAGCCACAGTTAATACATCATCGATCAGACAAAGAAACACAATCTTTAATTCTTAAAAAAACACAATCTCATTAAAAATTTTGGTGAGCCTTAAAGTTAAAGGTAATATTACTTTAAAAAGTAACGAGAAAATATACAAATTCCTGACAATCAAAATCAAATGTTATAATAAAAAAAATCTGATGAACTGGGTTTCCATTATGCCTATGCTTATTTGGTATTACATTAAACATAATTAATTTGTATTTGAATTGATTTCATTTTTATACACTGTAAATTATTTATTTATGTGAAAAACAGTAATAAAACTAACAATACGCTCCAAGAATACATCGGAATCTCTGACAATGAATTTTTCAAATGATATTTAAAGGAATAAAATGGGAAGCCCAGTCTTGTGTGATGATGAGTTTTTTTAAGCTTTTTGAGATCTGAGAAATATCATCAATTGTTTAAATGATTGATGGCGTATTACAGTTTACAGCAATCTGTCAGTAACCGCAGCCACAGATGACAACTTCTTTTGTCTACAAGATTATGAAATAAGTTTATGATTAATTTTTATTATTTTACAAAAATGTAGCAGCTGAAACCAGGCATTGTTCTCTGTTATAATAAACACACAGTTATAGGTTCTTACAGCTGTAAGAACTCACTAATCAGACTGTGTCCACTCAACTATGGATTCAATTATACATGTCACCATAATCTCGATAAAAAAAATGCTAATTTATGTTTAGTGGAGACAAGCTCACATTGCAATGTCAATGCAAGTCAATACGAAAAAATCAAGAATGTTTCAGATATACTTACTTGTTTGCTAACGTTTCAGGTCGTAAACGGTTGCCGACGACATGGTCGCCTGATATCGATTTCAAACGGAATTCCTCATTTCATTCGCTGGTACGTACTCCACCGAAAAATTCGGGCCGCTTTTCTCCGCCGAAGCTGGGAGTTACCTTGAGGTCTACACCAAGAAAACGTCTTCTTCTCGGCGACACAGAAAGAATTCCCCTAACGCCAGAAAAGATAGATTTCAGCGACATCAGCACTCCCCAAAAATTTAAAATAAGCAGCCCAATCAAAAGTACTCCACCTATGAAAAGATCTAGAGTTGAAAAACTGGCAGAATGCAGTGGACCTATTGATGTAGCTCTTAAAGGATTGAGTCCTTCACAACTCATCAATATGATCAAAACAATAACTTATAAACATCCAGAAATCGAAGATGAGATCCGCAAAGAGATGCCAGTGCCAGATTTGGCCCCAATCGAAGAAAAACTTGTTTATCTGAAGTCAAATATCTTTAAGAGTCTTCCGACATCACGACTGACGTCTAAAACGGATTCGCCAGCTTATTCTCGGGTCGCCACACATTTGACTGCATTTAAGAAGTGTGTGGTGGAGCAGGGAAAAGTTTTGGTAGAATCTCAACATTGGGAATCCGTCATAAAATATGTTTTTCTTGCATGGAGTTACGTCAAAGCCACTCCTGTTTGGGACAATCATCCACATAATATGCAGCGTAAGCAATGCTTTAAGGCACTGACCAATTTCTGCATGACAGCTCTAAAAAAAGGAAACCTAGATGAGGATTTTTTGGTGGATGCTCAAGATAAACTGCAAGGCATGGTTGCCGATAGTGAAGATATTCAATCGTGCTTGAAGTATATTCAAGGACAGATACAATTACCTCAATAAATCTGTAATAAACAAATTGTTAAGAACATCGGCTGCACACGTGGAACGAAAGAACAATAACTTAGATTTTAATATTGTTATAATAAGAATACCTCAATTCATATTTTTTTGTATAAGATTGGTTCATTCTTATTTTTTAGCTTCTTATCGAAATTATATATTCTTAGAAGAAACATATTATTTAAATATGTTAATTTTAAGAACGCTAGTTTAATTTAACTTGATCTTAATTTTACAATATAATTATAGGTTTTGCATTATTGCATTAGGTTTTTTTTTTTTGCTATTTGATTAGAATCAATATTATATATTTCATTACTCAAAGTGAAAGCTCAATTTACGCCAGAGTACAGTACGATTATAATATTTTGATTCTTTATATTGCTGTGAAAACACCAAAATAACTGTTGTAGATTTAAGGATACTATGTTCTAATACCAGTAATGTATTTTTTTAAAGATTGTTTTTTTATACAAGATATGACGTGATTATTGCAGTCTGAGTAAGACATAAAGATCATTGAAAAAGGGATATCTATTTGGGTAAAGATATATTTTCTTAAGTCAATTTAGCAGACAATTCGTACTATCGATCTTAGTATTTGTCTTGTGATTCATTTTGTGATTAATAAACTTGTAGAATCAAACATATCTTTGATATTATACAATACTTTTTCATTAGATTTTAAATGTGCCTTAGAAAAAAAATCATGGGTCTGCCTATCTTTTATAGTGACTAAATATCTCAAGATATTGTTAATGTTAAGTATTTTGTGTATTTTACGCTTATTAAAGTGTATTTTTTGATTAGTTGACATTTTTCATTGATATTCAAACGCCCAAAGATTTTATCCACAACGAATAGGTATCCATATCCATTGTATTTCTATCGGAAAAAATAGTAGCTCACTTTAGATGGCAAGTACATTGCGTTTAAACAGAATATTAATACGACGTAGTACGTAGACTTTTTCTACCATTTCGTGAGATACAAAATCAAAGTTTATTTTACCACCACTACATAAAATCGGTGGTGTGGTGTGGCTGGTTACATATTTCTGGCAGCACACCCATTATCTCAATAACTACATACTAACCTTTCTTCTTTGCACGTTTATGAGTTTGTGAT
Organism: Calamotropha paludella; assembly: GCA_927399485.1. Classification (NCBI taxonomy): domain Eukaryota; kingdom Metazoa; phylum Arthropoda; class Insecta; order Lepidoptera; family Crambidae; genus Calamotropha; species Calamotropha paludella. The sequence goes on along the minus strand of OV656817.1, from coordinate 7,565,261 downwards.
ATATTACAAAATTTACCTATCCTGAACTTACAGAGGCTAATTTAGATTTAGTCGCTCTAGTCTGATACACCCCCGTAGTCCTTGAGCTCTAGGCGTCAGCCTCATTAATCTGTTGGTAAACTTTGCCTTCCTCATACATTCAAAGATACTAAAACAGGTTACTTTGTTTGCATTCTCTTTTTGTAGTCACAAATAGGAACGTCTATAACTAAAAAAAAAAATATAAGTGAAAGTGTCTTAAATTTAAATGTGTTAGTGTTAGCCGTCGGTTCAAACTAGCGAAATCATACTAAATTAATGCCGAACATTTAATTCAATAACGAAAATCCCATACAAATAGAATCAGTATATTTTGTGAAAACCCCAGAATATACAAAAACATACATACGAGTTGAACCTCATTTTTTAAGTCGGTTGAATAGGTACCAAATGATCAATGTAAATTTTCTGTAAATTTCATTAAAAAATCGCCGTATTTCATAATAAGGTTTTATTATTTTTAAATCTTGAGTTCATAATTGTTGTCTAACGTAGTGTTGGGAAAAGTTAGGTTTAAACTCTAAACAAAGCACGAGCGAAGCTAGCACGGCACGGCCAGCGAAGCTAGCACGGCACGGCCAGCGAGGCAACCACAAGCATGGCTCAAGCGGAAGCTAGGGTATAATCAATATAAAAAAAAAAAAAATTTCATTAGTGAATTTTATTATAAATCTTTTGAACTTTGCATTTTGAACAGAGGAAGGTACCTATCCCAGGCCGACTACTAACTAGCTAATGCCATCAGGCGCCACAACACCGTGTATCCCAGTGCCGGGACTTTGAGAGTTTTTTTTAGTGATGTCTCTTACGCAGTCCTCGTAGGCCTCCGTTCCCGCACTACGTATGGGTTTACAGGTGGGCCGGAACCGGTCCTCAAACTGGAATACGCTTGCAAACTGGGCCTGAAAGCCCCTTCCACTGATTTTTTATAGAGGCATACTCCTCGTGGGAACTACAATGGGCCGGGTACACTCGGAAGTTTTATCTATCTGACCCCGCATCCCACATGAGCATCCCTAGCGGTAACCATCAGGAACAAAAAAAATCATAGAAATCAAAAACGAGTAAAGAATGCGTGAACTCGTACCAATGTCTCAAATCATTTGGATGATAAGCTATTTCAAACTTTGACAAAATAATCACTATATATTTTGATTTTAGACTTTTTAAAATAATACAATTAATGTTAGCAAATAATAAATATTTCCGGCTATCACAATAGTACAATAAAATAAAGCTAGCCAGGACTTTGTTCTCGGTAACGGGTATTGCTAATAAATTAGGAATTACACATTTAATTAAGTACTAATTACTTAAAATTGAAAATATTGCCATCATCAAAGGTTGTACAATTTGATTCCTAAAGTGATTGTTGTATTTAACAATTTACATTTATTAACGTATTAGTATGTAGGTCAAGGCGGCAACAGTGGGTCACTTTTTTTTTCCAGTGATGTAACTTGATGTGGGTGAGTGTTGGAAAGATGTAAAAGGATTAGTATTATAACGTAACTAATGTATATTGATGATTCCAATCGATTTAGTTAAACAACGTAATATTTTAGAAAATAAACAGTATTTAAAAAAATATCTCATTTGAGCCACTGTGTACTGGGGGTGGGATACAGTGAATCGGCCCTCAGTTTACAGTGAATCTGGCAAGTTCACAGTGGATCATCTATAATATAACTCAAATAAAAAGGTTTTCTTTTTTGCTTTTTATCGATCTTTATTTTTTGTTTTAATCAGACAATAAGTTTTACATCGAAAAAGAGTTTTTTTTTACTACTTCACTTCAAAGTGACTGTTCAGTCTTACACATTTAAAATTTACTTAATTATCTTATTTTTTTTTTGACTTAGTTAATCATCAACAGAAAACTTTTTCTGTATCTTGCATAAACTATCAAACAAAATGATTTTTTATCCTTAAAATGAATAATCAGGTAACTTTTTGACTACTTCAGTCTCAAAGTGACTTTTCATTCACACATAAGAAATATAATTTTTCTTTTTTGCATGTCAGCTGTGTTTCCCTATTTTACGGGGCCTTGATGGTCAAATCATCCTAAAAGAGAAAATTAAGAAAAAATATTACGTCTTGATTTTTGCTAAACTAATGTAGTAGTTATCCGGGTAGTTATTATCCAGTACCAGTAGTACACAGTGGATCCTGAACCACTGTGAACTCAAATGATTTGAGCCACTGTGTACAAAACTGCCATTTTGGATTTAACTCATTCCACGTTTGATGGTTTTACGTAAATCGAAGTGCAGTATACGCCAAAATGACCTCAACGAAGTTTGTTACTTAGCAAAAATATAAGTCGATTGGTGAAACAAAAGGTTTGTGAAAAAATACCAAGCACTTATATCTCACCTGAAAATTCACTTTTTCTTTCGTCAAAACAAAGAAAACACTTAAACACGGGTTTGTTACATGGTTGACCCAGGGAAACTGGTTGTGACCAGTATCTATCAGGAGACCTTCCGAAGAGTGAGAGATAGAAAAAGATACCTATAATACTTTTGATACAACGACCAGTGCGCCACTGTTGCCGCTATAACCACTGTTGCCGCCTTGACCCTACTTATTTTTTGTGCAACAGAGTAACACTTCAACTGGTAGTATATGGAGGGAGACTCTGTACCAGAGTCGTCTGCTTGGGTACCTCCGTCTTACCTATTTCTGCCGCAAAGCAGCAGTGCTTGCATTGCTGTGTTCCGGTTTGAAGGGTAAGATATGGCAGTGAAATTACTGGGTACAGTAACTTTACATCTTGTGTCACAAGTTGGCAACGTACACTGTGGTTCTTGTGGGGGTTGCAGTTTTGCTGCGAATCTCACAAGAGCCACATGTATTATAGGTGACTGTTACCACTAACCATCAGGTGGACAGTTTGCTTGTTTGCCAACTTTCTGCAATAAAAAAAAAATATATATTTATTAATTTGTTTATCATCAAGTCCCCGTTGAGTCATTTCATTGGCAATGGCAGAACATCGACTCAAGTACAGACAATCAAGCCTGCTGGCGATCATGTTTAACAGAGTGTTGCGACTGGCCTCGGCCGCCAGCGACGCATATATCTTATGCATAGCTGTAGCTATGAGAAAACAATCTACTTTAACTGTAGCAAACTTTTCGAAAGCACTGCATTAGCGGGGCAGTCCCAAGAATATGCTGAAAACGTTATTGAATTGTCCATGCCGTAAGATTTATAGATAGTTTTAGTACAGATTACTTCATAGTTAATACGTTAGTTTCAAAATAGAATGCTTTTTACATTTTTATTAACATAGTGCAAACCTGTATGCCGACATGTTTGCTCTCACTAACAGCGCTGATTTACAATATCTACAGATAATTAAATCCCAACAAAACCATAAAATAAAACAATCATATTTTTCACTAATATGATAATTGATTGATTTTTTTTTATATACATATAATCATTTGTCTGATAGATTTTATGTTTATTTTTTTCCAGAAAAATTCAAATTGTTTTATGTGTCAGGTGGAACTTTATTCCACATCCTCTTGCTGTTTTTCTGTTCACCTGTTGCGTTGTTTTTTAAGTGTCTCTTAAATTGAGCCAGCGCTATTTAGAAATCAACCATTTTAAATCCACCTTTGTATGGGCCATAATAAAAATGCATGATATAAGTATTAAACGAACAATTTATGAAGGAAAGTTTACAATCCGAAATAGATTATGGCATTATTTATAACTTAAATTAATAAGTACGTACCTAATAAAATGCAGAATACTTACCGTAATTCTAAATTATTAACAATACCCACTAACGACAGACTGCAAAAACCCCTAGATAGCTTTATTTAATGTGCTTTACCACATTGACAGTCTGAAACAATAGGTATAGATATTTATTACTTGCAAAGATTTGCAACACGACGTGATTTTGAGGGTAGATAGATTAAACGTCGAAATGTCCACGTTATGCCAGGTTACAGATACCTTCTTTGAATAAAATTACGAAAAAGTAAGTGTATACATATTTTTGTTGTTTGTATTATATGTTTATGGTTGTTTGTATAGTGAAGATACTCATACACTTATGAGATTATATACTGATGACTTTGCATTGATAAAAATGTATATATCATTTTGATGACATAATTATTATGTAAAGCTCAAAAAGAAAACTTTCGAAAAAGTCGACATATTTTATTTCTCGGAAATATACATACTCATTTTAAATACCAGTATTAAATTGATGTAAAATGAAGTGAAAATTGAGAAATTTAAAAAAGTACGTAAAAAGGAATACCATCCTTAAATAATAGAAAAAGCTTGGCGAAATATCGGACTGATTTTTAAACTTTTATTATTCTTATAACGACGACGATAAATGTAACTAAACGACTTCTTCGTCTGCCTCATATGCCCGTAATCTACGGTCAAAGGTTATCTATTATATAGATGGTTTAATAAATTGTTAGTGCTAGTCTGAGATAGCTACTTACTACTATTACAAATGTTGAGTACATTTGTAATAGTAGTAAGTAGCTATCTCATCTAAATGATACTTACTATGTAGCAACGAGTTAAACTATAAATGCTATATAGGTACGCCTAACAAGTCTAAACAATACAAAACGAACGCATAAAATCGAACAAAGGAAGGGATTTAGTGATTTATATTTATGTTTAAGTTTATGTCAATCAATTTTTTTTTCTTTTTGTTTTTAACTTTTTTTCTTACTGATTGTTTCATTTGAAGTTTTTTTTTCGCTTATTTTCAACTTTATCGTGTCCTTTTTAGTGTCTCATTTTCTTAGTTTCTTTTCTATTTGTATAATTCTGAACACGAAATTTACAATAACAACCAATTTTTTTTTAGGCAATAAATAACAAACTACGAAACACAAGGCGTATGCCATTTACCGTCAAATTCTTAGGATTATGTGAGGTACTGTTCCATATCCATTTTTAATGGGAAAAAAATCTATCAGATTGTTATTTTAAACATGTGGAAATCATAAATAAGGAGGTGACCTTTCGTACAGTCCTTTGAGAGCTGTAAAAACTTAACTTAAAAAAACTTTAACGATATTTTTGTTTTGTTGTTCATTGCATTTTTACGATATTTGATAATCTGCTGAATTGTGAATCTGGTATGTGGAAAATAGGTATGTGGAATGCTTAAGCACGCAATTCCGTAATGCGGGCGAACTGAATAGCGCTAAGCTACGCTAGTC